>CM070777.1:122402108-123793108 GCA_036346955.1 Dipus sagitta
TAGGTGAACTTGGGAAAATTACTAAATATCTCTAACCCTCAGATTATTCATCTAAAAAGAGCTATGGCAGCTAAGTGTCTTCAAAATAAAATTGCTATCAGTAGTAAATAAGATAATCCACGTGAATCATAGGACTTGGCCATATGATAAACATTCGGTAAGTGATAGTTTGTTCTTCAACCACATCCGCAATTTCAGTTACTGTGGAAAATAATCATATGAGTTATTCCAGCCTTGAGCTTGCCTTCAAGATCCAAATTGATGTTTTAACTGCTGACTGACATCTCCTATAGGTTCCATAAGCTGAGCATGTCCAAAACAGAGTCCATCAGCACCCTTCTAACTGCTGTGCTCCATGTCCCAGCAAATATTTTCACCTCTTTTTTTTAAAACGTTATTTATTTATTTATTTACTTACTTACTTACTTACTTGACAGAGAAAGTGGGAGAGAGAGATAATGGGTGTGCCAGGGCCTGCAGCCACTGCAAATGAACTCCAGACGCATGCGCCCCCATATGGCTAATGTGGGTCCTGGGGAATTGAACCTGGATCCTTCGGCTTTGCAGGCAAACACCTTAACCGCTAAACCATCCCTCCAGCCCTATTTTCACCTCTTATTCCCCAATGGGAACTAGTATTATTGTAATCCCATCCATCTAGCAGAACACCAGGACTCGTTGCCATGTGGCGCCCCTCCCACAGGCCCTCTTCTTGGTCACTAGACCCAGAATTCTCTCGCATACATTGTTTCCTCATAAGTTTCCCTGCACCTTGGGTAGCTGAGGCCTCACTGGACTATTGCAAAGGTTCCTCACTGTGGTTTTCCCATTCTAACTGTATCTTTTACAGTATTATCTTTCATCCAGAGGATATCTGATATCATTGCTCTGTTCTGCACCTAACTCACCTTTGTGATCTAATCCACTGCTTGTTCCACCTTCAGTGACATTTGGATGGAAAAACTCCATCCCTGACTGCTTAGCCCAGTAGAGCTGCAACAACAAAACACCAAATTTCAGGTGGTTTAAACAAGAGATCCATTGTCACCCAGTTCTAGAAGCAAGACGTCTGAAATCAAGGTGCCAGGAAGACTGAGTCTCATGAGGCTTCTCTCTGGGACTTACAGACGGCCAGCCCCTCACTGCCCCTCACACAGCCTTTCTTCTGGGTGCACACAGGAAAGAGAAGGCTCTGTGACCCTTCTCCCCTTAAACAATCCCCCGTGCTATAGAATCAGGCCCCACCTTTCTGATTTCGTTTCACCTTTATAACCTCCATATAGGTCCCAGCCAAATACTGCCACACTAGGAGTTAGGGATTCAACATACAAATTTGGGAGGATACAGTTGAGTCCATACTTCCGGTTAAATCTGGCTCTGCGTGTTCTCTTGGGCTTATACCTGAACAGCCAGACAGGTGAAGAAAAGCCTACAACCACATCAACTAGTCTCTCTTTAAAGTTAGGATCTCAAACTTCAAGAGGCCTTCAACCCACTGAGAAAGCCTGTGGTCATATATTGCTGGTTCGTCTGCTCACCCACACCCAGAGGAGACTCTGTCTCTGTCGTCACACTCTCACCATGCCCTTCTCTCTCTTCAGCTCCTTCCCTTGTCTCCTATTTCACTACAAATATCGAGCATTCATCTCCCTACTTTGTGTTCTCATAGGTGCTCCTTTCCTCCCCCAGGAGTGAGAGCCTGAATGTGAATGGCCAGGACACATGCTGGTCCAAACCCCTTTACTGGTACATGGATCAGCCCACCACCAACCTCACATTTTTTTTTTTTTTTTTTTTTTTTTGGTTTTTCGAGGTAGGGTTTCACTCTAGCCCAGGCTGACCTGGAATTCACTATGGAGTCTCAGGGTGGCCTCAAACTCATGGCAATCCTCCTACCTCTGCCTCCCGAGTGCTGGGATTAAAGGCGTGCGCCACCATGCCCGGCTCAACCTCACATTTTACCTGAGAATAAAACCTGAAGGTTCTGACATTGATATAATAGCTCTCAGTTAAAAAAAAAAAAAAAAGAGGGGGTGGAAAGATGGTTAGAGCCGTAAGTTGGGTCATTATGCACAGAGACATTGCCTCTCCCCCATAACTGATGGCCACCCACACAATGCAAGACCCACAATCCCCATGGGGGGACGACGGGGAGAAGGCTAATGATGGTACCATCATGGCTGTATACAAACTATATGCATAACTAATAAAAACAACAACAACAAAACAAATAAACAAATAGGGGCTGGGAGATGGCCCAGTTGGTAAAGCACTTGCTCACAAGCCTGAGGGTCCAAGTCCAGATCCCCGGCCCCCATGTCAGTGCCAGGTGTGGCAGCACATGCCTAGAATCCCAGTGTTTGGGGGCAGAGACAGACAGATCCCTAGGGGAATTGATGAGCTCTGGGATCAGTGAGAGACCCTGTCTCAGTTAACGAGTCAGAGAGCAGATGAGGAAGACACCCAATCTTGACCTCCATCTTCTATGGGCATGAATACGCGTGGGTGCCCACAGTTGTTCACCTACACACATGAACAGCACACATATACACGCAACAACAACAAAAGAGCTGGCTACAATGGTGTACACTTGTAATCCCAGCAGTTAGAAGGCTGAGGCAGAAGTGTTGTCACAAGTTCGAAGCCAGAACTGGAGAGATGGCTAGGCTGTTAAAGGCACAAGTTTAAAGCCATTGTGGGCTACATAGCAAGACTCTGTCTCAAAAACAAACGAGGGCTGGAGAGATGGTTAGGCGTGCTTCCTACATAAGCATGATGGCCTGGCAGGGCCTGAGGGGGCCCAAGACAGCCTAAGCTCAAATCTCCAGATCCCATATAATGTAAGTCCCGCAAAGGGAGAAGTGAGCTCTGCAAGCTCTGGAAGGAGTAAGAGGAGACTCCAGCTCATAAACAGGACCAGGCAGAAGAGCCACAGAGTGGGACACCCCGGGTTCCGCTCTGCCCACCACTGACAAGTGATCCCCATGTGCAGGGAAGTATATGGGGCATCGCAAGGGCACATACATGTGCATATACCCCCCCCCCACATACCACCAACACCACAAACACCACAACACATCACACACACACAGCAAAGATAAAATAATAACTCACAAAAAAACCAAAACTCTCATTAGGGCTTACCTTTTCTGGCTATTGCCTGATTCTGGCATTGTGGAATTCCTGGAAAAAAACTGATTCCTTGAAATTCTTTCAGATTCCTTGACAGAGACATGAAAAGACCGGCTGCCTCTCTCCTCACCTCTCACTCCCTATGGAACCCATACTTGTGAGGCAGTCATCTCCTCACTTTACCAAAACCACTTGAGGTCATCAGTGATCTCCCACACAATAAAGAGCATTTCTTTATCCTCATTATGCCCACCTTCTGAGTACCATTAACAGAATGCTCAGTCTCCTTAAAATGCTGCCTCCCTGACTTCTCGGACAACTTCCTTCTCCTTTCTCAGTGGCCACTGACTCTCAGGCACCTTTATTGGCTATCCTGTTTTAAAAGCACCTACTGTGGAGACCCTCTCCTGATAGTCAGTTTCGGTATAGCGGGGCCTGGCCTTCAATGCCAATCATAGTTTAAAGTCACACTCATTTATATCACTAACTCTGACTCTCTCCCAAACTCCACTATGATGTTCAAGAGTCACATTGAAATCAACATGTCCAAAACCAAGCCCTCAGTTTTCTCTCTCGAAGTTCTTTCCCCAGCAGTCTCCTTTCTGATAAACGTCACCCTGACTTACATAGCTCTTCAAGCCAAAAACCTTAAGTTGTCCTTGACTCTTTTTTTTTTTTTTCCTTAACTCTCATATCTGGTCTACCAGAACCTCATGCATGTTCTCAATATGAGATGGACCCAGGATCTACCACGTGTATTCTCACTTCCTGCTAATATGACCCTACCAACATGTCTTCCTTATTATACAGCCTCTTACCGTATAACTGGTCTCCTTGCTTTCATTCCTGCCTCTCGAACCTATTCATTCACATAGCAGCCAGCTTGCTCCTTTTGGAAGTTATTGATCAGGTTGGTCACCTCCTCAGTACCCTCTGCCTGGCCCCATCACCTCTGAGGGCCTGCCTTGTGGCATGTGCCCTTGGGGCTTTTCACTTGCTGTTCCTCATTCCCAAAGTCTCACAGTTCCCCCCCTCACTTTCCTCAGGTCATTGCTCAAGTGTCATCTCCTCAGGGAAGTCATCCTGCTCATCTGTCCCTATTCCAATGACATAGGCTACTTGCTGTATATTTTTTATAGCACATATAATGGCATGTTCATTCATATATGTTTAGATCCTTTATGAGCCACAAGAAGGCAGCCAGGAAACTTGGTTCACTGCCATGTTTTCATGGCACCTACCTGGCACACGGTGACTGCTGTAGCAAGGTGCCACACTCTGGGTAACTTAATCAACAGAAATTTATTGTCTCATAGTTCTGCAGGCAAGAAATACCAAAGCTAGGTATTGGACTGGTTGCTTTCTTCCGGTGGCTGTGAGGAAATATCTGCTCCAGTATTCGGCGTGTGCATTGCAATCTTTTCCTTCTGTCTCTTTGACTGACTTCCTTTTATGTGGATCTCTTTGTTCAAATTTCCCCCCTTTTAAAAAATATTTTATTTATTTATTTGAGGGAGGGACAGATAGAGAGAGCAAGAATGGGCACACCAGGGCTTCTAGACACTGCAAACATACTCCAGACACATGTTCCACCTTGTGCACCTGATTTACATGGGTACTGGGGAATTGAACATGGGTCCTTAAGCTTGACAGGCAAGCACCTTAACTGCTAAGCCATCTCTCCAGCCTCCCAGATTCCCCCTTTTTATCAGGACACAGTCATGTAGTGTTAGAACCTACCCTAATGAACTCACTTTAACCTGCTTACTTCTACAGAGATCCTGTCTCAGCATGAGCGCGTGACTCAGTGGTAGAGTAATTGCCTAGAAAGGCGAGGGCTGTGGTAAGAACCCTAGTTTTTGGGGTGGAAAAATGCTATCTCAAAATAAAGTCACACTCTGGAATACTAGAGGTTAGCATCTCAACGTATGAATCTGGGGGCTTCAGTCCAATGTGTAACAGTGTTCAGTGGCTTTTCATTGAACAAATGCCTGAAAGCTGGATGACTGGATAAACAAATCTTCAGAAGAGTCCTTTTTAAAAAAAATTATTTTTATTTATTTGGCAGAGAAAGAGGGAGACAGAGAGAATGGGCACATCAGGGCCTCTAGCCACTGCAAACGAACTCCAGACACATGCACCCTCTTGTGCATCTGGCTATCGTGGGTCCTGGGGGATCAAACCTGGGTCCTTTGGCTTTGCAGGCAAGCGCCTTAACCACTAAGCCATCCCTCCAGCCCCAGAAGAGTCCTTTGTATAAGATATTCATCCTTGCCTGCAAGTGCAACAAATAATTGTTCCCTCCAACTTATTGTTCATATTTTAACTTTTTATGTCCAGCTACAACATGCTTTATCCTATAAATCCAACCATATTCTCAACAGCGTACCAACTTCATGAACTTCAGTGCTGACATAACCAAAAAGAGAGCTGATTTAAGGGTTCCATTGTGAGTATTAATGACAAGAATAATAGAACCCTTGTGTGAATCCACTTAGAGATGAGCCATTATTCTGTAGTAGTACAGATATACGCAGGGGACTAAAGCATAGAGATATACACCAGGGGTCAAAGCATAGAGATATACACCAGATATACACCAGGGGCCAAAGCATAGAGAAGAAAGACAAAGAAACAAGTTGGGAAATGTAGAACAACCTTTTGCTTTTTAATCCTGAAAAGCTTATCAGGTGCATATGCTAAATCAGTTAGAAAATAATCAAGTCCAGGCTGGGGAGATGGCTCAGTGGCTAAAGATGATTGCTTGCAAGGCCAGATGGCATGGGTTCAATTTCCCAGTACCCAGGTAAAGCCAAATGCACAAAATGGTACACATGTCTTATGTTTGTTTGCAACTTTCTTCTGCTAAATATTGCTCTTTTGCTAGGTTCTATGACATGCATAGAAAAAAAAAAACAAGATGGTATATAGTTAAAATCAGTTAAGGTGCTCCCGAAGAAAAAAGCAGATAACCAGTATATAAAGTAGATATGTGGATTAAGTAAGAATCAATCTGAATTTTCAGGGATCTTTCATTACTTTAAGAACTGCCTAAAACTTATAAGTAAGCAAGTAAGTAGATGAAGTTGCGAGCAAAAGACTCACTAAACTTATTCAGCTGCTCACAACTTTGCAAAATATCATCTTGCTAGGGAACAAGTTTTAATTTACTCCATTTATGTAAGTCCTCCTTCTCAATGGAGTCCAGTGTCACAATAAATTAAAATTTAGAGCCAAGCTAATCTGACACGTACTTAATAATATGCATTATTATGGTGGTGCTTGTAAAGTAAAAGTAAATGGGAAACAGTTCTCTTAAGTGATTTTAATTAGCACCTTCCACAGTCTAATCAAGAATTTCTAGATTCAGCTGGCAAAGGAGTCAGGCAAAAAGTGGCTGAACAGCCTTCTGTGCTGGGGCCCCTCTGGAGAAGACTTTGAGTTCCAGGACCCTGGCGTCCAGCACACTACACCGTTTCCTTGATCCACGCAGTCTTCTCTGCACAGCACTGCACAGGTGCTGGCGGCTGGGCTGTATTTGATGGTTTCTCCGTGTGTAATGCTTCTATTTCTCTTGAATGTCTGCTAAAACCATCTCTTGCTTCAGAATTTAAGAAAACAACTGGAGAGTAGGAGAGATATCTCAGTGGTTAAGGCGCTTGCCTGCAAAGCCTAACAACCCAGGTTTGATTCTCCAGTGCCTACATAAAGCCAGATGCACAAAGTGGTGCATGCACCTAGAGTTTGTTTGCAGCAGCTAGAGGCCTTGGCATGTCCATTTTCTCTCTCTCTCTCCCTCCCTCCCTCCTTGCAAATAAATAAATAAAAAGATTTAAAAAAAAAAAAACTAGAGCCACTTTTGTCAACCTCTGGCAAAAATAACACATGAATCTGGGAAGTCTTAAGGGAAGAGATCTTAAGCATGTGGACTGCATAACAAGAGGTGTGCGCAAGACTCTGCCAAGAGCCACGAAGGCCACCGCACCCCGACACAAAATGAATGATTCTGCAAGGACATCAACAACTGGACCAAACTCTGTTGAAACTTGGCTCAGACTCCTGATCCTTGGGCATCTTTGTTCAATTAATCCATCTAACCAAAGATTACTGTATCAAAATATCCTATGTAATCCTCCTCCTTTTAGCCTGTTAAATGTCCCCTTGCCTCAGCCTCCTTGAATGCACCCATAGTTGACAATGGCATGCATATCCTCCGTGCGGGGCTATTTCACTGGAATAAATGTATTATCGCTCTTTGGAGCATCTCCTTGTATTTGCTGTTTAGATCAGCGATGGCTTCTCCCAAGGTGCTGGGGAGCGGGTGCTCCACGACCTGGTCTGAAAAGCCGGAGCCCCTCATCCACTCTTGACCAAGAAGCGCATCCTGAGCACAGTTCAAGCGGTCCCTGTGTGCGGGGACAAGAGCGCTGCCAACGGGGTAAGTGCGCCTGTGCTGTGGTTACCCCTGCCTTGTCCTTATCATGCTGGTGAAGGATACGCGTCCATCTCGCAGTGAGGCAGTAAGTGTGTTTGACCATCAACTTCAAACAACATTCCTTTCTTTCCTCTTTCATCTCAGTCTTCCACTCGTACTACATGTAACAATTTGCTTCAGGAGAGCTCCTCAGGAAACAAGCCAGTGTGGAGAGTTGGAGGCATTGAGTCTAGCAGTGTCCCTGTTCATTCTCTAGCCACTTGTTACGATTTGGGCCTTAAATGTCCTCCAAAAGCCCAGAAGCTCATAAAGGCTTGGCTGCCAACAGTGCTACTGGGAGAAGGTGGAATGTTTAGGAGGTTGACCTACTTGGAAGTTATTGACGAAGCACTCTTCAAGGGGATATTGGGACCTTAACCCCTCCTTTTACTCTCTTTGCTTTATAGCTCTCTACCACATGATTCCCCTTCATACTCTATCTCACAGGCTCAAAAGCAGCAGGCTGCTCACCATGGCCCTAAACTTCCAAGACTATGAGCAAAACTAAACTATTGTTTTGTACGTTTTCTATATCAACTATTTTGTCACATTAACCAAAGGAAACCACCGCTCTGAGTTTTCTCAATACATTTCATTCTCCGCTTTAAAGGAGATGAGATTTGCAGGAATCCCTAGTAACAGGCAAAATCCTAAGTGTTATCTCCAACCTAAGGTGATCTGGCCTATTTCAGCCCCCTTTAATATTCAGCTGAAGTTTTACTACCTACTTTACCTTATAAAACTAAGGGATGGGTATGATATTTTTTTTATTTTTGATGTAGGATCTTGCTTTAGCCCAGGCTGACCTGGAATTCACTATGTAGTTTCAGGTTGGCCTCAAACTCACAGTGATCCTCCTACCTCTGCCTCCCGAGTGCTGGGATTAGAGACATGTGCCACAACCAATGCTACATCAAAATAATGGTTGTTTCAAGTAGCTGTACATCAAGGCAAATATCTGCTTTTTGATTATTTATATATTTATTTATTTGAGAGAGAGAAAAAAAATGGGTCCACCGGGATCTCTAGCTGCTGCAAACAAATTCCAGATGCATGCTTCACTTTGTGCTCTGGCTTTACATGAATACTGGGGAATTGAACCTGGGCTGTCAGGCTTTTCAAGAAAATGTATTTAACCACTGAGCTGTCTCTCCAGCCCTGCTTTTTATTTTTGGTTTTTTGAGGTAGGGTCTCACTGTAGTCCAGGTGGACCTGGAATTCACTATATAGTCTAGGGTGGCCTTGAACTCAAGGCAATCCTCCTACCTCTGCCTGCCAAGTGCTGGGATTAAAGGCACACACCACCACTCCTGGCTTACTTTTTTTAATAAGAAAGATATAACCATTTATCCTGACTCCTTTTTAAAAACAAATTTATTTATTTATTTAACAGAGAAAGAGAGAGAGAGAGAGAGAATGGGCGTGCCATGGCCTCCAGCCACTGCAAATGAACTCCAGAACTCCAGACACATGTGCCTCCTTGTGCATCTGGCTAACATGGGTCCTGGGGAATCGAACCTTGGTCCTTTGGCTTTGCAGGCAAATGCCTTAACTGCTATGCCATCCTTCCAGCCCCTGACTCTTTTTTTTTTAATCTTGAATATAAACCTGTTACCCAATGCAGTTATAGAACCATACTGCAATAAACATGTATGCCAAAGCGAGCTTGCTGAAGATGGTGAAATGTCTAGAAATAGCCAATGCTTTTTTTTGAGGCAAGCCCAACAGACTGGCCTTTAAAAAAATTTTTTTTATTGACGACTTCCATGATTGTAAACAATATCCCATGGCAATTCCCTCCCTCACTTTCCGCTTTGAAACTCCACTCTCCATCATATGCCCTCCCCCTCTCAATCAGTCTCTCTTTTATTTTGATGTCATCATCTTTTCCTCCTATTATGATGGTCTTATGTAGGTACTGTCAGGCACTGTGAGGTCATGGATATCCAGGCCATTTTGTGTCTGGAGGAGCACGTTGTAAGGAATCCTACCCTTCCTTTTGCTCTTACATTCTTTCCGCCACCTCTTCCACAATGGACCCTGAACCTTGGAAGATGTGATAGAGATATTTCAGTGCTGAGCACTCCTCTATCACTTCTTCTCAGCACCATGGTGCCTTCTGAGTCATCCCAAGGTTATTGCCATCTGAAAAGAGAAGGTTCTCTAACCAAAAGTGAGAGTAGCATTAATATATGGGTATGAACATTAAGAGAAGTGCTTACTGGGCAGTTTGATGAGCATAGTATACACACTTAGCCAGATAGCAGCAGACGTTACACCCCTAGGGCTCATGAATACCCCTGTTGTAGGTTTTTAGTATCATGGATGTATTCCCTCCCATGGAGTGGGCCTCCAGTCACATTAGAAGGCAGTTGGTTTCCCTCATAACAGACATGCCACTATTGCACCCATTGGCTCATTTGGTCTGGCTGACCAAATATAAGGCTTGCAGTGTCCATTGTTGAGTATCTTCACTGGTGATTTCTCTCTCTCCTATTGAACTGCATGCAGCGTAGCTTTTTTCCAGTTTTCTGTCAGCTGGTCTACATGGAAGAGGTTTTCAGCTCAGCTCCAGCAGGATTTCTCAGTGGCCTTGCAGCCCAAGTATGTGGAGTCTTCAGCAATAGGGTCTTACCATCTATTCCTGGTGGGAAACCAAGGGCCTCAACAATGGCCTGTAATGTTTTGGGGGCATCAGGGACCTCCCTGGCCAACAACTCATTGGAAGGTATCCCATCCCTGGCACTGAAAATTTTCTAGTAACAATCTATGGCTCCTGAGTGCTCTATTGTCCAAAAATGTTAGGTTTCCATATGACTTATTTATATCCTCTTAGATTTTGATTAGCCCTCCCTCCACCTTTCCTTTACTCAATCTCTTTCACTGACCTCACTTAGGCAGACTGGCCTTTTTTTATTGTTTTATGAGAGAGAGTGTGAGAGAGAATTGGCACACCAGGGCCTCCAGCCACTGTAATCAAAACTTCAGACACATGTGCCACCTTGTGTGCATGTGCAACCTTGCACACTTGCATCACCTTGTGCATCTGGGTTATGTGGGACCTGAAGAGTTGAACATGGGTTCTTAGGCTATGCAGGCAAGCACCTTAACTGCTAAGCCATCTCTCCAGGTGCCCCTTTTTTGATGCAATTAAACTTAAGCAGCTGACACTGGTGTCATGCTCTTGGACCTTCAGATATAAATGAACTTCTCTTTATAAAGTTTAAAAAAAACTGTCATTATCAAAAAAGAAGTATAAGGGACCAAAGAGATGGACCATGGGTTAAGGCATTTGCCTACAAAGCCCAATGACCCTAATTCAATTCCCTAGTACCCACATAGAGCCAGATACACAGTAGCACATACATCTGCAATTTGTTTGCAGTGGTCGGAGGCCCTGGTGCACCTATTCTCTCCCTCCCTCACTCTCTCTTTCTGCTTGCAAATAAATAAATAGAAGAAGAATGATGCTTGAAATGCACCAATGATTACAGAGTCATTTTTGTTTATTTTTGAATCACCCTCACACTTAGGACAAGGGGGGCCCATTGTTGCCGTTGCCTTTGCATTTCTGGCATAAAACAGCCAAAAGCAGCTGATGGGAGGAAAGTTGCTTCTTCTGGCTTACAGACTCAAGGGGAAACTACTCGGCAGGGGAAAACGTGACGTGAGCAGAGGCTGGACATCAGCTCCTGGCCAACGTCAGATGGACAACGGCAGCAGGAGAGTGTGCTAAAATCACTCTGGCAAGCGAGGGCTAATCAACCTCAAGGTCCCACAGCAGCACTTCCGGCCAGCAAGGCTCCGCCTCTCAAACCGCCACCAGCTGGGAACTAAGCGTTCAAGGCACCTAAGTTTATGGGGGACTCCTAATTCAAACCACCACACCCATGTAGCTGGTTTAAGAGTTGTTGAAGGGGGCTGGAGAGATGGCTTAGTGGTTAAGTGCTTGCCTGTGAAGCCTAAGGACCCCGGTTCGAGGCTGGATTCCCCAGGACCCATGTAAGCCAGATGCACAAGGGGGTGCACACATCTGGAGTTCATTTGCAGTGGCTGGAGGCCCTGGCTCGCTCATTCTCTCTCTCTCTCTCTCTGCCTCTTTCTCTCTCTGTCACTCTCAAATAAATAAATAAAAATAATAAACAAAAAAAAATTTTAAAAAGAGTTGTTGAAGGATAGGCAAAAGTCAGAGACAGATCAAACTGGGAGTTAAAGGGAGCCTCAGAAAATAGCTGTCTGTAAAGTGCCTACCTCACAAGCATGTACACTGGGTTTTAATCCCCAGAACCCATGTAAAATGTCACATAAAATTACAGGCATGTGCCTATAATCCCAACACTAAGGAGATGCAGGTGGATCCCTGGGTCATTGGCCAGTCTAGCCTAACCAGTGAGCTCCAGACCAGTAAGAGACCCTGTTCTAAAGGAGGTAGAGGACAACCAAAGGTTGTCCTCTGGCCTCCACACACATACATGCATGTACTCATGCAAATATGTGCACCCACCCACACAAACATGCATACACAGGCACACACATGTATACGCATAATAAAAAATAAAAATAGCCGGGTGTGGTGGTGCACCCCTTTAATCCCAGCACTAGGGAGGCAGAGGTAGGAAAGATTGCCATGAGTTCAAGGCCACCCTGAGACTACAGAGTGAATTTCAGGTCAGCCTTGGCTAGAGTGAGAACCTACCTCAAAAAGCCAAAATTAAAAGAAGAAAGAAAGATAGTGCTGGAGAGATGGCTCAGCGGTTAAGGCACTTGCCTGCAAAGCCAATGAGCTGTTTTCGATTCCCCAGGACCCACGTAAAGCCAGATGTGCAAAGTGGCAGACCTGAGTCTGGAGTTTGCAGCAGCTGGAGGCCCTGGCACGCCCATTCTCATTCTCTCTGTCTGTCTTCTCTTTATCTCTGTATGCTTGCAAATAAATAAATATTTAAAAAATAAACTAGAAATTAAAACAGAAGCTGGGAGGGATGCTTTTCCTCCCCTGCGGCCTCCCACTGACAAATGGGGAGAGTCAGGTACCCACCTCTCCAACTGCACACTGCCATTTCCCTCTGCTGTGCTCTGTTCCAGAGCCCATGTCACCTTCAGACCGTGCCTTTTGCTTGGTTGTTATGGAGTATTTCTGGTCTCCTCCTCGCTCATGAAGTTGTAAGCACGCAAGAGCAGGCTTCTCTTCAGCTTGCTTCCCTCAGGTAACCCAAGTGTCTAGAACAGAGTGGGGCTCATGGGAGTCCCCCAGTGTTTGTTAAATAAGTGAATAATACCTGCCACTCAATGAGCTTTCTGGGAAAATTAAAGTCTTCACATTTATAACACAGAACCGTGCTCAAAGCAGCATTCCATAAATAGGTGAAGTCTTCCCTCAGAGTGTAACCAAGTGTGGAGTGTGAAGAGACTGTTATCATTACTTTTAACATCCAAAGAACTGCTCCCAGAGCAAGAGGTACCTTGAAATCAAGGTGACACCCTCTGGCCCAGAGGGATTTTCATGTAAGTGAAACGAATCAGACTAGACAAGAAGGCACCATAGGAGACAGCAGGAAGCGGGAAGAGGGAGGTTTCTGGTTTCAGTTTTCTTTTACTTCGTAGGTTTAACGTTTCAGTCTTGCACTTTGCTTTTTGTTTTTTCTTAAATCCTCTTTGAGCCCCTTGGTTAAATCATATATTCAGACACTTCACTGGAGTGGACTGCTTTCACTGCATAATTTTAGAAGGTTGTATGTGGATTGGAGTTAAGCTACACTGTGGTTTAGTGGTTTAATGGCCAGTCGTCTTCTCTGTGCGCTGAGCAAGGGATTCCTGCCTGCAATCTGACAGTAACCCCAATCAGACGCAGGGGGCCAACAGGAAGTGGAGCAGAACTACGCCTCCCCCCGTAACTGCCCCCCTCCAGCAAGTATCCACCTCTTAAAGGGTCCACAGTCTTCCCAAACAGCTCCTCCAGCTGGGGACCAAGTGTTAAAGCACATGAGCCTATGTGGGATGTTTTACAGTCTACCCTGAGCAGTACTCTGACGTCATAGGGTGTCTCGCAGACTTTAGGCTGCATGGAGAGTTGGGGTTAGCTTGAAAATGAAGGAGGGAGAGACGGTTTCACACACTATCATTAACAACATAAGTAGCTTGTTCGGCACTCAGAATATTCTAAGCATTTGCACCAACTCAATCTGCACAAAGACCTTGTGAAGAAGGCACTGTTACCATCCTTACTTGCAGCTGAAGGGAAACAGGGTTGACATGTGCCCAGGGTCACAGAACAGCACACTAGAACCGCAGGCTGCTGGCGGCTAGCTTCGGTCCCTTCTCTCAGTCACAACTCTGCTTTATTCCTCTGCTTTAACACCGCATGCTGATAAGGAAAATAGCTGCCGAGTAGAGCCCTGGGAGCTTTGCAGATTCTCTCTTTAAACTCCATGAAAACCCCACTAGGGAACCTCAAGTCAAGCCCTGAGAGACATACCAGGCCAACCTGCACTGAAGGACATGCGTAGGGTGCCTGGCCATACTTCTTAAGATTGCCAAGAACATGGAAACTCGGAGATCTAGAAGCTGTCACAGACCAGAGAGGACTGGAAATGTCATCTGGATTCTGGAACACAAAGAATCAGCGGAAAAACTGAGGCCACCCGAACAATGCCTGGAGTGGTGACAAATGTCCCATGGTAATGCAAGATGCTAACAATGGAGAAAACACTCTACTCTGTCTTTGAAGCTTTACTGGAATCTTAGCCTTATGCAAAAATAAAGCCTATTTTTCTGTGCACAGTACTGCAGATTGAACTCAGGCAAATGTTCTGCCATCGAGCTACATAGCTAAATGTTATGAGGTAGGCTAGGTACTATGGCTATTTCACACAGAAGACCTGAAGCTTAGGTGGGTTAATTTGCCTGTAGTATCATAGCTACAGGTGCCTGGAACAACTGAAACAGGATGGCATGTGATTCACTTCGCCTCTTATTTCTTGTTTTAAAATATTTTTTATTTGTTTATTTGAGTGAGTGAGAGGAGAGAGAGAGAGAAATGGGCCAGCCAGGGCCTCCAGCCATTGTAAATGAACTACAGATGCATGCACCACCTTGTGCATCTGGCTTATGTAGGTCATGGGGAAATGAACCAAGAGCCTTTGGCTTTGCAGGCAAATGCCTTAACTGCTAAGCCACCTCTCCAGCCCTTCATCTCTTATTTCTTTTGTGACATCCTATGCATCATGCTCATGGTTGCTGCAAGGGCATGGAGCCCAGCATTGTCGATTTTTTTTTTCCAATAACAGCATCTTATACTTATGAGATGCTAATGTGCTTAATTTAATCCTTAAAACAATCCACACCTTTAATCCCAGCACTCAGGAGACTGAAGTAGGAGGATTGCTGTGAATTCAAGGCCACCCTGAAGCTACAGAGAAAATTTCAGGTTAGGCTGGGCTAGAGCAAGACCCTACCTCCAAAAACAAGACAACAATAACAACAACAACAACAAACCCTCTCTGAGGTATCACTTTATTTTATAGACAAGGAAACTAAGGTCTAAGGAGGGTCAGCAATTTGTCCACGTTATACAGTAACTAGAGTTTGAGCTTGAACCCCAGCCTGTCTCAATTACAAGTGTTTACTGAGTAGTCAACTCTAGCCTGTCCTCATTTTGTCTTAACTATGGCAGTCACAAAGCATTTTAGATGACGGATGCCTGTCACAGTGAATGGAAGCTTTCTTAAACCACCTCATGTAAAACAGGACTGTCATGAGGCCCAGCTTTGACTCATAGCATGACAGGCACTTGGGAACTGCTTTTCCTAGAAAGCACAGACTCCTCACTTGGGCTCACAGGTGACGGAAAGCAGCATGGAAGCCTGATATGTCCGCCTTCATTTACTCTGTCTCCTTCATTTTGGGTCACCTGCTTACGTCTGCACATACGCAAATTAGTCACCAGAGGAGTGCCTAACCAGACATGTCTAACTTCCCAGTCAAGGCTGATGGCACAAAGATAAAGAGTAGCTGAGGCATCTTTCTGTCATCTTCGAACAGTGTTCCAGATCCCCAAAAGGTACAATCTCCAGTCATCCTAAACCTTGTTTACAAGAACAGCAGAGCCTTGCGAGACAGATCACTCCCCACATGGCAGCAATTATCCGCCATGTTAAGGCTACACCCTGGAGCGTTAGCGAGCCTCTGAGAGCCAGCTTGTCCTTTCCTGTAACAAGGACGCCTTTGGACCACTTTGCAGAAACAGAGCTGAAACGATCAATGAACAACCGGGCCTCACCTTGACCAGGACTGCTCAACTATGCATGCCTCTCCCCCTCCTCACTACCTCAGTTCTTCCTTTAGTTCAACCTAAAGCTTATGTCAGTACCCTGAAGATGAACGTGGGGACACTGGACCCCATTTCTCTGTTGCTCATCCCAATGCCTTTAAGCACTGCTTGTCTCTTTAGCTGGCACATTAGGATGGGTGGCTGAAACTAGTCTGTTGGGGCTGCTGGATCTGGACTTTTGCCCTAAAATTCTGGTCACAAAAGAACTATTGTGCTAGGCGTGGTGGTGCACACCTTTAATCCTAGCACTTAGGAGACTGAGATAAGAGGAATGCTGTGAGTTCAAGGCCAGCCTGAGACTACAGAGTGAATTGCTAGGTACTCCTGGGCTAGACTGAAACCCTACCTCAAAAAAACAAACAAACAAAAAAGAACTATTGCTGGTGTCTTCAAGTTATGTGTTCTCATTCTTCTAATAGCTGAGATTTTCACAGCTTTTCTTACTGTAGAGTAGTATAGCTATAACACAATGAACTGGGGAATTTAATCTCCTATATCACTAAAGAAATTGTCACTAAAGAAATCAAAGAATACACAGTGTCTGTGTTTGTGCAACTGAAATGAGTAGAAGGCATACAGCTTCATTGTCAAATAGCTTGTAATTTTATAAAATATCTCTTAATTTTATGAGGCAAGTATTTTGGGATGAAAAATCTACACCTTTTGGTTTGTTTTTCCAGGGTCTAACTCTGTCTTCTACACCTTGAGCTTGTTATGTAGTTCAGAGTAGCTTTGAACTTGAGATCTTCCAGTCTCAGCCTCCAAGTGCCATAATCACAGTGTGTAACACCACTGCTAGCTCCACACCACTCTGTGTGTGTGTGTGTGTGTGTGTGTGTGTGTAGTTTTTTGAGGTAGAGTCTCTCACTAGCCAAGGCTGACCTGAAACTCACTCTATAGTCCCAGGCTGGTCTCGAACTCATAAGTGATCTTCCTACCCCTGCCTCTCAAGTGCTGGGATTACAGACATGTGCCACGTGTGCCACCACACCTGGACCACACTGCTTTATAAATAAAAAGAGCTTAAAACTTTTATAAACTTAACACTCTGTCATCTTAAACACATATTTGTGTTAACCCTTCTATTATTTATAAGCAAAGTGAGAATTATAGTAACTTCTCTTGCAATTCCTTCTTTTTGGGGATGCATATGTATGTTTTCCTATGTGTGCAGCACACATGTATGTGTGGGTTATGTGTGCACATGTATGCACGTGCATGTGGCAGACAGAAGCTATGTCAGCTATTTTTCTCAATTCCTCTCCACCCTATTTTTTAAATGTGTTTATTTAAATGTGGGGGTGGGACATGCCAAGGCCTCTTGCCATTGTAAACATACACCAAACACTAGGACCACTTTTTATGTCTGGCTATGTAGGTGGCTTGGGATTCAAGAAAACACCTTTAACTACTGAGCCATCTCCCCAGCCCCTTCACCTTTTTTTTTTTTTTTTTTTATGAGAGAGAGAGAGAGAGAGGAAGTTTCTCACTGAACCTGGAATTCACTGATTCCATTAGACTAGCTGGCTAGCAAGCTCTAGGGATTTTCTTGTTTCTGGTCCCTCAACCCTGGAAGTACAGGTATATGTGACTATGCCCAGCTCTCACTGAAGCATCTCTCCAGACCCTATTTCTCTGATTTTTTTTTTTTTTTGAGACAGTCTCCCTGGGTAGCCTAGCTTGACTTTTAACTCATGTTCCCCCTATCTCAGTCTCCTGAGTGCTAGGATTCCAGGCATGCACCACCACCCCTGGCCTTCTTTGGATTTTTTAAAAATATTTTTCTTTATTTATTTACAAGCAGAGAGAAAGAGATGGGGAGGGGGTGGAGAGAGAGAGACAGAAAGACAGAGAATGGACTCACCAGGGCTCCAGTCACTGCAAACAAACTCAGGATGCATGTGTCACTTTGTGCATCTGGCTTTACATGGGTGCTGAGGAATCAAACTCGGATGATTAGGCTCTGCAGGCAAGCGCCTAAACCACTGAGCAATCTCCCCAGCCCTTCTTTTGCTTTTTAATGAATTTCTATGGGCACTATACCTGTTGGGTATAGCAGATGACTCTGAGGCCATAGCCCCAGAACTTCTTTTCAGTTGAAGCAAAGAAAGGTCTAGTACTTACTTTCTCCAGCTGCCGGGTGAGACAAAGGTACGTTCTTGGTGAAGACAACTGCAATGTTACGTGATCTGACACAGCAGTGAGAATAAAGCAGAAACCTCTGCTCTTCCTTCTGTGGGTCTAATGGTTTGTGCTGGTGCTGGGCTGATGTTGGGCCCATAGGGACAGCTTCCATTTGGAAGCTCATCTGGAGCTGAGGTTCATGAAGCCAGTTCACTTGGCCACCAGGTTTAAGCAGCAAAAAGAGAGAGTTTAGGGCTGGAGAGATGGCTTGGTAGTTAAGACGCTGGCCGTGGAAGCCTAAGGACCCAGCTTCAATTCCCCAGTATCCATGTAAGCCAGATGCACATGATGGTGCATGTATCTGGAATTTGTTTGCAGTGGCCAGAGGCCCTGGTGTGCCCATACTACCCCCCACTCAAGTAAATAAATAGAGTTTAGAATAGACATTAGGAGTTACTGTGAAATGTTTCTTATGCTCTTTGGTGGCTTGGATCAGATGTCCTCCATAATGCTTGGTGGCAATTTGGAAAATGGAGCCTTGCTGCAGGAGGTGTGTTATTGGGGGTAGACTTATGGGTGTAGCCGGGTTTCCATTGCCAGAATGTGACTCACTCTCCTGTTGCTACCTATTATGGTAGGGGTGAAGCCCAGCCTCTGCTCATGCCATGCTTTTCTCTGCCATCATGAAGTTTTCCCTCGAGACTGTAAGCCAAAATAAACCTTTCCTCCCATCAGCTGCCTTTGGTCGCATGCTTTGTCCCAGCAATGAGAAGGTAACCAAAGCATACTGAAATGAAGCTCAAGTTTGTATTTCTTTGGGAAAAGCCTGTTTTTCAGTAGTTCTGATTAACAACAGCACCATAGAAGTATGTAATGTGTACAAAATGCCTACAATGGCATGGTACTGTGCTAAATATAAAATGCCTACAATGTGCCAGGTACTATGCTAAATGGTTTTAGTCAGATGACCCAATTGCCCTGAGTCAGGTACCACTACTTACCTGCATTTTACAGGTGAAGGAATATAAGGCAATGACTTTGAAAAATGCTCTTCCCTAGAAGTTCCTTGGGCTGAAGCAGGAGCCCCGAGGAGAGAGAGGCCAGACTTCAGCTCTCCATGACTACTTTAACCAGAGCAGTCCATTTGTGGGCATTAGTGCAGATAATCACTTAAAGAAAGCGCTCTGTGGTGTGCTGGCTATCTAATTAACCACTCATCTGGGTGTCGCTGGGAATGTGTTTTGTGCATGTGGTTAACATGTACAATCAGTGGGCTTTATGTCAAGGCGATGATCCTTGATAATACCCATGGGCCTCATCCAGTCAACTTAAAGGCCCAGCTATGGTTTAATGTAAAATGTCTGCCACAGGCTCAAGTATTTAAACATAGTTCCTAGCTGAGGTGCTGCTTGGGAAGGTGTGGACTCTTTGGGAAATGAAGTTTAGCTGAGAAAATGGGTCTCTGGGGGAATAGGCTTTGAGGATTATAGCCCAACCACGTTCTGGTAGTTTCTGTTACCTAATCCACCATGATCTGTGAGGAGTTCCAGCCACACACACCCCAGACTGTGTCCTCTCTGGTTGTGAGCCTTCCGTCCTTGAGTTGCTTCCTCTCAGGCATTTTGTCATAGCAATGAGGACAGTAACTAATACAGGCCTTGAGAGAGGAGAAACGTCTGCCTCAGACTACAGAATTAACTTCTGCCTAGGTTTCTAGCCTGCCCTGCAGACTTTGAACTTGTTAACTCCCTCAATCCCATGATAAGAAAAAATTTTTAAATATTTTTATTATATTTTTATTTATTTATTTGAGAGAGAGAGAGAGAAAGAAGGGGGTGGGGAGAGAAGATGAATGGGCACATCAGGGCCTCCAGTCACTGCAAACAAACTCCAGAAACACGTGCTACCTTGTGCATCTGGGTTACATGGGTCCTAGGGAATGGAACCTGGGTCCTTTGGCTTTGCAGGCAAGCGCCTTAACTGCTAAGCCAACTGTCCAGCCCCAAAAAATTTAAAAATAGTATATTATTTATTTGCAAACAGAGACAGAGAAAAAGGGAAGGAGAGAGAGTATGGATGTACCAGGGCCTCTTGCCACTGCAAATGCTCCCCAGGTGCATGCCCATTTCATTTCTGGCTTTAGGTGGTTACTGGAGAGGTGAACCCATGCAAGCACCTTTAACTGCAGCCCATGCTGTGAAATTTTTTGAACTACCTCTGTCTTCTACTGTCAGTGGGTAACACTAACTGACACTTTGCTTCAATGAAAGTTCCATACATGTGACTTAAAGTGTGGGCTAAAGACCAGCAGCACCAACATTGGCTGGGCGCTCAGCAGGAATGCAGAATCTCAGCCCACGCCTAGAGGTTTTGGTTGATACACCGATGGCAGAACACAGAAACGTTTGCTGGGAAACTCTGCAGGTGAGTCTCACAGAATCCTTGCTTGGGTCTCCTACTCTACATGAAGGTGCTACTGTGTCTTCGCACTAGAGTCTGGGGCAGAGGGGCAGTAGTGTGAGCGTGTCCTAGTGCCCGGATTGCACCTCAGATCAATTGCGTTTGACTTATGAGCCAGCCCAGACATGGGTGATTCCAATGGCCGGGAATTGCATCAGGATTAGAACCTTGACGAGTGACCACTGGACAGCACTGACTGTGACTCAGCAAGGGCGCAAGCCGAGTCAGCAGGTCTAGGTTTGCAGCCGCCATGGATGCTGGGGGCGATGGACCACACGTGAGTGAAAAGGTTCATCATTCCTGATAGTGAGCTCTCCATGGCTCTCTGCTAACATACTTGAGTTTAATGCAGTCAAGCATGAATTTCAGATAAGCTGATAGTTTTTCAGAATAAAGTCATCCCTTGTTGTAGGAACCATTCTACTAAAAACAAGCATTTGCTGCTTGGCTGGAATTAAAGTTTAACTATGTATCCTACTTTTCTTTTCTTTTCTTTTTTTTTTCTAAACACGGCAACAAATTTCTCAATTTTTTGGCTATTTTTCTTTTTATGATTTTTTTTTTTACTTTGTTTTATTTGAGACAGGGTCCACTAGATAGCCCAGGCTGGCCTCAAATTCATGCTCCACAATCACGTGCCACCATGCCTTAACCTTTGTTTGGATGGTGAAATGTTGCAGTGTGTGGTGGTTTGAATATAAAATGTCTCTAAGCCGGGCATGGTGGTGCACGCCTTTAATCCCAGCACTCTGGAGGCAGAGGGAGGAGGATCGCTGTGAGTTTGAGGCCACCCTGAGACTACATAATTAATTCCAGGTCAGCCTTGGCTAGAGTGAGGCCCTACCTTGAAAAACAAAAAACAAAACAAAATCCCTAATAGGGTCATGTATTTTCACATTAAATCTCAGTAAAGTGGCACCCTTTGGGAAGTCTTTATACCTTTTAGGAGGTGTAGCCTAGCTGGAGGAAGTGGGTCACTGCAGGTGGACCTTGAGATTTTCTAGTCCAGCCCCGCTTGTTCTTTTTCTGCTTCCTGTCTGCTGCTATGGTGATGTGACGGTGGCTGTCCCCTCCAGCCTGCCATGCCTTCTCCACCATGAGGGTGTCTACCCTCTGGAACTGTCAGCCAAATTAAACCCTCTTCCTGGTACACATTGCTTCTGATTAAGTATTTGTTCTCAGCAATAAGAAAGTAACAGATACATGCAGAGCAAAAGTACTAATGTCAAGTATCTTTGCAGGGCGTGGATGCCTGAGAACTGAGCGTCTCAGGCCCTCTCCCCAGGAGGAGGCTGGGTAACAATGCTGCCCCAGCGCACACTCATGGGCTGATCCTGGCGAGAAAACTGCCCTGCCCTCTTGCTCAGCAGAAGGAAATGGATTCCTATGTCCCCAAAAGATCAGCCAGTGGTTCCACAAAATTCTTACAAATTCCTCATAAGAAAAGAAAAGGAAAGCATTTTTTTTGGGTGGGGGGGAAGGGAGGATGAAATTTTCTGGATAATCAAAATGAGGCATGCTTTTTTCTTATAAAACGTTTTTAAGTGGTTAATATATTATCGGGCTTTAACACTCTCCTAAAGGAGGTAAAGTGTCTAGTCTTTTCCAAATTTTCCATAATCGGATACCTTTTCTCTTCAAGGATGTCACCTTTAAAGAATGTTGCCTTGGGGCTGGGGAGATGGCTTAGCGGTTAAGTGCTTGCCTGTGAAGCCTAAGGACGCTGGTTCAAGGCTCGATCCTCCTGGACCCACATAAGCCAGATGTACAAGGTGGCGCATGCATCTGGAGTTTGTTTGCAGTGGCTGGAGGCCCTGACACACCCATTCTCTCTCTCTCTATCTGCCTCTTCTCTGTCTGTCACTCTCAAATAAATAAATAAACAAAAAAAAATGTTGCCTAACTAAGTCTGATTTCTGGGTTTTTTTTTTCTTTATACAAAAAGAATAAATGTCTACTATGGGAAATTTGGGAAATACTTTAAAATATAATAGGAAGATTATACTCATAATCTTACCACCTAGAAATAATTACTATTGATCTTTTAGCTTATTATCTTCTAAACCATGAAGGTTGGTGGCTCAAGTAATGAAAATATTTTATGAGTGAAACAAGATTTTTGATTATAGTAAAGGGAAGAAATTGATGGGCTGGAGAGAGAAGATGAAGTAAGAACAGTACTGTTTGAATGCTGATGAGTAAGGAGAGAGCTAGAGATAATTTTTCACTTTAGCATCTCTGATTATACATAAGAGAACATAACACTGTATTTCTACATATCTGTTCTAGTGGTTAAATTTCTTTTCTTTCTTTCTTCCTTTTTTTTTTTTTTTTTTGCCAGATTGAACCCAGGGCCTAGTGTATACTAGGCAAACATTCAACCACTAAGCTTTACCCCCAACAAACCTAGATAAGCATTCTACCTCTGAGCTATGATCCCAGCTCCAGTGGATTAAGTTTCTGCTGAAACCATCATTAAGATTTGGCCCAATTAGCACAGAGATGACACCATCATTTTAGTTACTATGTTAGCATTAGTTCTTGCAATCACTCCCCTGGATGTTGAAGGCAACCAGTGTGGCTAGGCCACACAGTAGAGTGGTTGGCTATAACCACCGAAATGGTTATATTTTCCACCGTTAACAAATCATAATATGTTTACATCCTTCCATCGTCAGCATGAATAGCATGCTTGGAACTTTTACTTACCAGTATTCTCATGGGTTATATCCCAGCCACCCTGGGAGGGACAGAAAGGTTGGTAAGTATTCCAACAGATAAAGCAAGTTTGACTCGTGGAGATGAAGCAACTTGGGCTGGGAAATGGCAGTCTGCACAGAAGTAATGCCTTTTGACTCCACCTTCTATACTATTGTACCAAATGGCCAAGAAAACAAATTGTCTGCCCTATTTGACTTTCTAAAGACTTCAACAACTTTATGTTTTTATGGAAAACATATTTTTGAGTAAGTATAGGCATTCCTCAAGGATGGGATTGAGCTTAAAAACGAATCTCATATCTCAGTTTTCTGCTGTATTCTGGGTCCTGCTGTATGAGTGTTTTAAAATAAATCATGTGTTTTCAGTTCTTTGAGCACAAACTTGGATGCAGTCTTGATTTAATTCATAGGTATTTCCTGGGCACTCTTCTGGGTTGGGCTGTGGTCGCCTAGAATAATCTGATGACTCCTTCCAGGCTGTTGACCCCCATGCTCTTCAGCACCTACTCATTTGAACAAAAATTTGATACAGGGAGGGCCTGGGGAGATGGCTTAGTGGTTAAAAGTGATTACTTGCAAAGCCTGCCAGCATAGGTTCAATGTCCCCATAAAATCAAATGCAAAAAAGTGATACAAACATCTGGCATTTGTTTGCAGTGGCAGATACTCTGGTCTACCCATCCGCACACCACAGCACATGCACATCTGCAAATACATAAATAACTTCTTAAATTGACGCAGGGCTTAGGGAGGTGGCTTGGTGCTTAAGAGCACTTACCATGCAAGCATGAGGGTCTGGGAGAGCTTGAGGCTGTACCAGTTTGCCACGCCAAAGCCCATGTAAAAATCTGGGCATGGTCACACATGTCTGTAGGGCAGTTTGCAAGGGGCAGGGGATGGAAGAATAACTGAGGCTCTGGGCTGAGAGAGATCCATAAGGCTCAAGGAAATAAGGGGTTGAGAGGGAAGAGTGCCTAAAGTTCTCTTCTGGCTACCACACGAAGGTGCACAGCACACACATCTGCATACACACCTGCACACACCACCCATAACACACCAACCGCACATACATACCTGTGCACATGCAAAAAGAAAGAAAGAAAGAAAGAAAGAAAGAAAGAAAAGAAAAGAAAAGAAAAGAAAGAAGGAAGGAAGGAAGAAAGAGAGAGAGCGCGAGAGAGAGAGACCCTGAGACTACATAGTGAACTAACTCCAGGTCAGCCTGAGCTAGAGTGAGACCCTACCTCAAAAAAAAAAAAAAAAAAAAAAAAAAAAAAAAATGATGTGTAAGAAATTGACATAGATCGTGTAAAACCTGTTAATTCCTTACAGAAAAATAAGCAGAGTGACTGTTTTGTTTTCTTTTCAGGCAGTTTTTACAAATTGAAAAAAAAATATTTTTAAAGAACTAATTCTAATAAGCTACGTATTTAGTCACATAGCCAACAGG
Source organism: Dipus sagitta (assembly GCA_036346955.1). NCBI lineage: Eukaryota > Metazoa > Chordata > Mammalia > Rodentia > Dipodidae > Dipus > Dipus sagitta. The sequence goes on from CM070777.1 coordinate 122,426,795, forward strand.
TATTTATTGGACACCTACTCCATGCCGAACAGCTGGTGCACAATAAGAAGATAAAGAGGCCGACTGTGCCTAAGAGTTTTCTATAGAAACAAAATACACATGCTGTGAAAAATGAAACAGGTCTGTTGCAGTCAGGTTCACATTGCTGTCAGGTTCGCATTGCTGGCAGAAATCACCCGACCAAGAGCAGCTTTTGGGGGAGAAAAGAGGTCTATTTGGGTTTACAGACTCTAGGGGAAGCTTCATGATGACAGGGGAAAACGATGGCATGAGCTGAGGGTGGACATTACCCCCTGGCCAATATAAGGTGGACTATAGCAACAGGAGAATGTGCCAAACACTGGCAAGGGGAAACTGGCTATAACACCCATAAGCCCGCCCCCAACAATACACTGCTTACAGGAGGTGTTAATTCCCAAATCTTCATCCACTGGGAATCTAGCATTCAGAACACCTAAGTTTATGGGGGACACCTGAATCAAACCACCACAAGGTGAATATGATGACGTGGGTTGACATGAAACAGGGTAAGTGAGAGCCAGGAGGCGACATTAGGTTAGTGCCAGGGAAAGCCCTTTGAAAAGCTTGTTATTTGAGCTCATCTCAAAACTCCATGGGTGTCCCAGTGTGCTCCAAATAGCACTCATTCCAACCGTGTCTGCTTTATGCCATTTCACTGTTTTGGTTTGATATTGCCAAATATTTGAAATTTCCCTTTTGGCAACATTTTGATGAACATTTCTATATATTTCTATATTTATTTGGTGCTTGCAAAGCAAGTTGGTAAAGTTGATGTGTATATTAGGTCAGCTGCAATAAGAAATGGGCCTTGGTTTGGATGCATGTGGTCTCCTGGCCTGGTAAGGTCTGGAAGCAACCAAAGGAAGATATTATTTTCCCTCTCACCTGCCCCCACGCAGGTGCACACAGTGGGAAAGAAGCTGTCTCCAGTCCACACTAATTCACATCCAAACACGTATCTCTTTAGTGTGAGAAGCCCTCTGAGATCCAGATCTCTCCCACAGGAGTGCCTGGGAGGTGTGCAACGTTTGCATGTAAGCTTCTTTCTTGCTCAAGACACTAGGAAATGTATACATTAGATGTATCTGGGGAGTACATTCAAATATGCCCCTTCCGTCACCATGGAGTATGGATCAGAATGGAGAGGAAAGAGGAGTTGGAGAAGGTGAAGCTTTGTGAGCCCTACACTAGTGAGTTCTTGTTAACACAATGCATGACTGTAGTAAGCCAAGTCTGAAACGGAACTTAGGGATTGGCAGTGATGAATTAATTATCTTGTATTCAAGATAACTATTGAACCAAAATGCTATACTCAGCATTGGGGAATAAAAAGATAAACGTGATCATTACCTTCCAGGGAAATTCAGTTGTCAAGATAGATTTGAAAATGAATAAATTTTAATGCATGAGATAAGGGATGATATAGAATTAGATTCCACTCAGTAACATGTTTCATTAAAAATGAGATAAGTGCTCTTGATTCCTTTTCTCCTGGGACCTGAATCTCCTGGTCCTTGCTTTGGTAAGCTCTCCCCTTCCCAGCCTAGCTGGGGAGGGGGAGGAATTTCTTTTTTAGGCACTTTCCTATTTGTTTCAGGGTGCTTTCTCACTCAGTTACATACACGATCTTTTTTTTTTTTTTTTTAATGTTCAAGCAGAGAGAGAATGGGTGTGCCAGGGCCTCTAGCTACTACAAACAAACTCCAGATGCGTGCGCCACTTTGTGCATCTGGCTTTACATGGGTACTGGGGATTTGAACCCAAGTAGTTAGGCTTTGCAGGCAAGAGCCTTAACTGCTGAGCCATCTCTCCAGCTCACATGATCTTTACTTAAGCTCTGAAGGGGATCTCTTTAAAAATTTTTTTTTGAATTGAGTTATTTGCAAGCAGAGAGAGATAGAAGAGAGACAGAGAGGATGGACATGCCAGGGCCTCCACCCACTGCAAATGAACTCCAGACGCATGTGCCACTTTGTGCATCTGGCTTTATGTGGGTACTGGGAAATGGAACCTGGGTTGTTAGGCTTTGCAGGTAAATGCCTTAATCACTGAGCCATCTCTCCAGCCCCTGAAGGGGATCTTTTTAACTTGGGCTCTCATACCTTTGCTTTGTGTGTGTGTCCATGGGTGTGGGTGTGAGCGCAAGCATGTGTGCCTGGGCTCTCATGTTTTGCATGTGTGTGTGTGTGCGTGTGTGTGTGTGTGTGTGTGTGTGTGTGTGCATGAGCGCTCCTTCTCCAGAGGCTTCTTTCATGGAGATTTCTCTATAAAGCAGATTCTCTCCATCTCCCCTCTCCCTTTGCAGCATGGCAGAGAGGAGAATTATCCTCTGGCTTGAGTTTCTCAGCTAGCCTCCCCCATAAATCCTAACTCTACCTACAATAGAGCTCATAATTTATAAAAATACAGCAAGTAAGCCAGGCATGGTGGTACACAATCCTAGCATTGTGGAGACTGAGATAGGAGGATTACTGTGAGTTTGAGGTCAGCCTGGCCTGCAGAGTGAGTTGCAGGTTAACCTGGGCTAGAGTGAGACCCTACTTCAAAAAATAGAAATAAATCATAAATAATAAGTAAATAAAATAAAAATAAGTGGAATTGTGAAGATTTTTCAGTGGTTAAAGACACTTGGTTGCAAAGCCTGCCTGTCCAGGTTCAATTCCCCAGCCACCCATGTAAGAATGCAAAAAGTGGAGTAAGTGCCTGGTGTTCATTTGTAGTGGCAAAGGCCCTGGCATGCACACACACACACACACACACACACACACACACCCTCTCTCTTTCTCTCTCAAATAAATAGAAAAAAAATAATGCAATATCTAAATGATTATCCAAAATAAGAATCTATTTAATAAATGTGGATTTAAAAGACATAAAGTTATGAATGAACAATCTTAGGAATGTTCCTTTGACAGAGATAGGTGAATATTACCAAGATCTCTTTATTGCTAGATAATGTGAAGTGTGTTATGTTATGGGGTCCATTGTCACACAAGTAAGACCATCGACTCATGGAATGTGAGGCAAAGTTTTATTGGGTAAAAAAGAAAGAAAAAGAAGAAGAAAAAAGCTGGTGCACCAGGTCTGCATCCCTGAGTTCAGGACCTCAGATTGCAGCCTCGAACTGTTCAGAGTGTCAGCTTTTATTGGAAATAACCACATGATGTTAATAGTAAAAACAGGATGGGAGTTAAACCAAAAAGTTAAATACTGTTAAACAAGGGGGGCTATTACAAGAAGTCACAGGTTACTTAGGTCACATAGGTGGAACTGAGGCAATAAACATTCTATGCTATGTAATCACAAAGATATTTAGAAACAAAGAGATGCAGGGAGGTCATAGTACATTGCACAGAGGGATCATCCCATTCCTTCCACATTCCATTTTCCAAGGTAGAGAAATCTTCCAAACAGACACTCCTCGTTTCAGTCTCATCTTCACCACAACTGAATTACCATGCCTACCAAGTTGCATTCACACCATGGAAGTGGGGCATGTAGCCAGGTGTGGTGGTACACACCTTTAATCCCAGCACTAGGGAGGCAGAAGTAGGAGGGTTGCTGTGAGTTTGAGGCCACCTGAGACTGCATAGTGAATTCCTGGTCAGCCTGGGATAGAATGAGACCCTACCTCTAAAAACAAAAACAAAAACAAAAAAAGGGACATGGAACAGACACAAACAAGGTCAAATGATATGAAGGTTGAGCCTATAAATTTAAATTTCGATCTTGCCAGGAACCTGAGAAATCATTCATTTGCCAATTCATTCCTTTTACTGATAACAAGTCTGAAGCCAGAAAGCTCAAGGCTTCCCCAACCCCCTGGTCCTCTACTGCAGATGGCATCCCCGAGTCAGCATCAGATGTTTTTGTAGAAAGAAATAGATTATCATGTCAGTGGTGGCCCATGTTTGTAATTCCAGCATTTGGGAGGTAGAGACAGGAATTCAGCGACAGCCTCGGTTACATGGTAAGTTAGAAGCCAGCCTAGGCTACATGACACTCTGTCTTAAGCAAGAATATCAAGACATTCTCCCAGGCTGGGGAGATGGCTCAGTGATAAAGTGCTTGCTGGACAAGTGTGAAGACCTGAGTTTGGATCCCCAGCACCCATGTAAATGTTGGGTGAGTGTGGCAGCTGCCTGTGACCCCAGCATTTAAAGGAGAATGGGAATGCTGGGGCAAGCTGGCTACGAGAGTAGATGAATCAGGGAGCTCTGAGCTCAATTAAGAGACTCTGCCTCAGTAATCAAAAAGAAGAACAATAGAAGAAGACAGACAATGTCATCCTCTGACCTTTACATGCCCACACACGTGCACATGCACCCAAATATGTGCCCACAGACATACACGCACGATGCATAGCACGCACATGCACGTGGAAACACACACACACACACACACACAAACAATTCTTTTCAGTCCATTAGTGGTGAGACCTGAGCCAGTCTCAGACAACAGACTGTTTAAAAGAGAAAAGTGACTGGCTGAGAGAAGTGTGCCCGGAAGTGTTATCACCTGTCCCCTTTCATCCCATGACTCCTGGTTACGAAGAGGCTGGTGGGCTGGGTAGTCTCCCTCAGGAGGCGTGCTATGGAGAACCCTAGTATACACACTGAAGCTTGGCTCCCAGTTGCTTTTCCTGTGAGGAAGAAAGGAAGGGAGGGAGGGAAGGAAGGAACTTGAATTTCATTAAAAAGAAACCATTTCTGGATGGAGGCAGTCCTCATTTACACCCAATACAGCACACATATTCATAAGAACAGAGCCAATTTCTCACTAATCCCCCGTCCCTGACTGGTACTCACTTAACAATCCACATGGCCAGGTCTTGTTCAATGATACCAAATTACCCCCAATTCATTTTACATTCCCAGCTAAACATTAAGTATCCGTTTTACTTCTTCGCAAGGTAACATGATCATAAACTATTCCCTGTAAAACGTCCCACAGACTGACATCTGCTTCCTTTCCTCATCTCCCAAAAGGACATGATCATACACAGAGCTTCCAGAAATTTCTCGTTCAGCTGTTTTGTTCCACCACTTCTTTCCTTTCAGTCCCAAGGGTGTCTTCTGCCGCTGTTTATATTTGTGTTACATAAGAAACAATTCCTCTTAATTAAAAAGAAATAAGCAATGTGTGGTGGCAAAATTCTAGGCACAATATAAATCTCACCCAATTAATCCTTGTTACTCAGATCCTCTGAGAGTAGCTGGTGGCTTTGTTCTCCTACATTACAGAGCCATCAGTAAGAGCCACCTACTCTAAAGGAGGTGCCTTTGCTTTTTTCAAGCCCTTTGGTCGAAACAGAATTCACAACTTGGTCAACAAAGGGGGTCTTTTAAAAATTCAGACAAAGGAAATCCTGTCTATCATGAAAGGGATTTGGGATTCTGGAGCCGTGCCTGATAGCTGCACAGGCAAAGCTCCACCTCTGAAACAGTGAAATGAACCTGTCACTGGTGAGGCAGGCCACCTGGAAGGACTGAGCAGCAGGAGGCAGGAGTCCAGGCTGGCCAGAGGGTGCCCCGTGCGGTGATCCTGTCACAGCAGCGCTATGCAGACGCACACAGTACACCGGCCCCAGATTCACACTCATCCAGAGTCCAGTCCAGGACAGGATTGTATTCGTGTCCTCCCATATCACAGTGAGGATTAACTGGGACCATCCAGGTAAAATGCTCGGTCCTGGCCCTGGCAAGTAGCAAGTGCGTAAATGTAATAACTAGGTGACCTGACCGGGCAGCAAGGCAATGGGGAAGCAGACCAGTGAGCTACACTTGGAGGCAGACACAAGTAATCCATGCACGACAGGAACCCAAGCCAGAATTCCTGTCCCACACACACAACGTGGCCCCTCAGGCCCCACTCATCACTATAGCCAGAAAGGTTTCTGGATAATTTTAAGAGTTACTCAATTACAGACTTAAAGAGTAATTGAACATTCTTTGTTTCTCTTGGCATATGTATGATTACAAAATCCTATTTGGCAAGAGAAAGTATCCGAAGATTTTTTTTTTCCTAAGGGAAATGATTTTAGTAATAAAATATGGATTGTATGAGCAACCTCAATGTCCTTTTAGGTCAAAATATTCTGTTCTTTTTTATTTTATTTTATTTTATTTTTTTGAGGTAGGGTTTCACACTAGCCCAGGCTGACCTGGAATTCACTATGTAGTCTCAGGGTGGCCTCGAACTCATGGTGATCCTCCTGCCCCCCAAGTACTGGGATTAAAAGTGTGTGCCGCCATGCCCAGCCACTTCTTTTTATATATATATTTATTATTATTTTTCATTTTTCTGTAATTATTTCTTAAGGGTTTTTTGTTTTTTAATTTTATTTATATATTTATGAAAGAGTGGCCTCTAGCCACTGCAAATGAACTCTAGATCCATGCGCCACCTTGTGCATCTGGCTTACGTGGGTTCTGGGGAATTGAACCTGGGTCCCTAGGCTTTGCAGGCAAACACCTTAACCACTAAGCCATCTCTCTAGCCCTGTTTTGGTTTTTCAAGGTAGGGCCCCACTCTAGCCCAGGCTGACCTGGAATTCACTATGTAGTTTCAGGCTGGCCTCAAACATATGGTGATCTTCGTACCTCTACCTGACAAGTGCTGGAATTAAAGGTATGCACCACCACACCTGGCTTCCCAAGGTTGTTCTTTAGATTTCTGAACCATATAAGTTCTTAGGAGAACTATTAATATTTTTAAATCCTTAGTTCACAGAGTGAATCATTTATTCACTGTAAATGTCATTCTGTATTATTCAGTTCCACAATTTCTGCTGACTGGACTGCTCTTACATAAGAACACTGCAAAAGTATCCAACAGAAATAGGTCTGTGATCAAAAGCACAATGTTCCACTCAACATGGTTACTTGCTCCAGGGAACCTGGGACCAATTTATATCTCCAGTTGCATAAGCAGTTGAGTTTCTAGCAATGTTTAGACTATTATAGGCAGACACTTATAAGAACTTGATATGAGAACATCTAAAGGAAGTGCTACCTAGACATGAGGCCTAGAATCATCTGTCCACTCTGGATGGAAATGTGATATCACCAAACCAGTGATTAGAGACAGGAAGGAGTGAAGGTGCTACTTCAAGCATAATGAGAGAAGAATTCAAAGTGAGAAAGGGCAGGGCATATTTTAGATGGTATGTGACATAATACATTCCTAGTATGGCTAGGAATTAGAAGTTGAGGTGAGAAGGCTAAATTATAGACCAAAGTAGCCAGACAGTGCAGAAGAACCTTCTTCAGAAAATGGTCTACACTACAGAACACAATGATTAAAAATAGAGGTGCTTAGAAACCTACGGGGAGATGCAGGAAGTTAATGTGACATTTGAACACATTTAAATGCTCATAACTATTCCTGAGTGTTCCTCTACAATGTCAAAAATGTCCCATAGTTTTCATTTACTCTACCCATCACTTATTCAGTAATAGAGCAAAATTCTCCACCTAGAGAATGACAGCTCATCACATCCGTTCCACCTCCTCATGACGCACGCAGAACCGTGTATTTGGCTCCCCTGTAAAGGCTGTGCTAAACACAGCACGGAAGCACCTCACCATGGAAATAGGATATAGAGTCAGATTCACTTGAAGACCAACTTGTTTTTATTTCTGGGATGGGACAGAGCTTGCCTGAGTAAGGGTTTGAGGTCTTCTCCTGAGACACTGGCCCCACAGCCTGCCAGAGACACTCAGGAAGAAGAAGCAAGGGCATTGGGAACAGGTGAGAGCTGGGCTCCCTTCTGGGACAAGTGATCAAAGACCAGACAAAGCTAGGAGATTTAATCCAGCTTTCAGCCTCCCACCCAAGGGCTAAACAGAAACCGGGTCCTTCGCTGTACGGCTTGTGCCCATGTTAGGTAAGGTAGCTAAGCATTTTTTTAAAAAAATCATATTAGAATGAACCAGGCACTTCAATTATCCAAAAATGAAGCAAAGTCAAATTTATAGATTTGAATGTAAGTTGGAATGACAGTCAGTAAAGGCCAGGAAGGTAGAAAGGGACCATGGGGGGAAGAGAAGGCAGCTTAAAGGGAGGGGATAGTAGATGCAAAAGTAGAGGGTGGAATATAACTGAGATGGAGAGATCTGAGCGGAGTCAGGGAACAGAATGAAGGAGAAGAAGGACTGAGGAGAAGATTAACCAAATTAAAGATGTTATTTTTTAAAAAAAAGTCATATCAAGCTGGATGTGGTGGCACATGCCTTTGATCCCAGCACCCAGGAGACAGAGGTAGAAGGATCGCTGTGAGTTCAAGGCCACCCTGAGACTATATAGTGAATTCCAGGTCAGCCTGGGCTAGAATGGAACCCTACATTAAAAAAAAAAAAACATATCAAGGGCTGGAAAGACTGCCTAGTGGTTAAGGCACTTGCCTGCAAAGCCAAAGGAGCCAGGTTTGATTCCCCAGGACCCACGTAAGCCAAATGCACAATGTGGCACATGCATCTGGAGTTCATTTACAGTGGCTGAAGGCCCTGGCATGCCCATTCTCTCCCTCTCTCTGTCTCTCTCTGCCTGTATCTCTCTCTGTGTCAAATAAATAAAGTAAAATATTTTTAAAAGCCATATCAAGGTTGGTGTGATGGCTTCTGTACAAGTATGAAGGCCTGAGAGACCACTGGAATTTGATCCCCAGGGCCTGCATAACCAAATGGGCTGGCCACACATGCATGCGACCTCAATCCTGTAGAGGAGCAGAGACCCAGGAATTACAGGAGCTCATGACAAAACAGCAAGCTTCAGGTCAGCAAGAGACTCAGCTGAAGTAAGAATGGAGATGAAGCAGGACACCTGATGCTCCTTCCTGGTGAGTACATGCACACACCTGAGCACGTATGACACCTCCCTCCACACACACACACACACTCCAAAAATGTGACAGGGAACCCCACTTCTTTGTTAACTAATTTAAATATGTAATTATAAAACGAGAGAGTTTGGACAGAAGTACCCTAAGGGTGGGTAATGTTGCTTCTAGAAAGCGCAGGTTGTTACAGGAAAATTCCAGTGCCAAGGCTAGGGTATCTCTCAGTGAGGTGCTGGTCAGAAAGGCCCCTGAAACCCTCAAAACAAGACAGGCCGTTACCAATGCTGTTGTTTTGCTCACAAGAATTAACTTAAGACCCTAATGCTGAAGAGACCATGTGCTTTGGTCGCAGGACACTGAGAAATCAAGCTGGAATTGTGTTAGCAGCCTCCTTCCTGCTGGCTAGCTGTTACAATGCTAGAAAGCTGTGCAGACAGCTGGGGGAGAAAAGCCATCAGCCATCTTACCCAGCAGTGGACTCTGTGACCTACACAACTGGCCAGTCAGACAAAATAGTGTGCAACAGTGCAATAATGGCATGTCTGTTATGGGGATAACCAACTGCTACCTGGATTTGAGGTCCACTCCATAGGAAGGAATTTGTGCCTGATACTGAAGACTTGGTCAAAAGCCTATGGCTGGCAAGGTCATAGATCCTAAGGGTGGAGGCCACTACTGTTGTCTGGCTAAATGGATACTTCAGATCCATCAAACAACCTTCTAAATATTTATGTGTATGTGCATAGATTAGTGCTGATCTCATCTTGTTTTTTCTTTTTTTTTTATTAATTAGTTTTGTGCTCGGCGAATACAGTCAATTTGGTACCATTGTTAGGCTCATCCATGTCCTCCCCCCCACCCCGGCCCCTCCTTGTTGAGGTATGTGGGTCATGCACATACCTCACACTACCCACCAGTTATGGGTGGGATAAATGTCTCTGCATATCATGACCCAACATGTGGCTCTGACATTCTTTCTGCCCCCTTTTCCACAAAATTTCCCTGAGCCATATTGGGTTCATTTTTGGTCTGCTTCAGTGATGAGGTGTTGGGGGCCTCTGGGTCTCTGGATTTCTGATTTGGTAGGATCTTATCTTTGGTCAGAAAAGCTTCTCTTTGTAGATGGCGGTGACTAGTGGGGAGTCTCAAAACTCATCAAAGTGCTGAGAAGTGGTTGTTGAGTGCTGGTTGCTAAATGAGACATCTCTACCACCCCCTCCAAGGCTCAGGGAACATTGTGGAAGAGGTGGTAGAAAGAATGTTAAGAGCCAGAGAGTTATTGCTGAAGACTCCACATACTTGGGTGGCAAGGCCACTGAGAAATTCTGCTGGAACTGAGCTGATAACCTCCTCCATGTAGACCAGCTGAGAGAAAGCTGGAAGAAGCCATTCTACATTTAGTTCAATGGGAGAGAGATATCACCAGTGAAGATACTCAACAGTGGACACTGCAAGCCTTATAATTGGCCAGCCAGGCCAAATGAGTCAACGGGTGCAATAGTGGCACGTCTGTCATGGTGGAAACCAACTGCCCTCCAATTGGACTGGAGGCCCGCTCCGTAGGGGGGAATACATCCCTGATACTGAAAACTTAAAACAGGGGTAGTCAGGAGCCCTAGGGGTGTAATATCTGCTGATGTCTGGAAAAATGTATATACTATGCTTATCAAACTGCCCAGTAAGCACTTTTCTGAATATTTATACCCTTATATTAATGCTACTCTCACTTTGGGTAGAGTCTTCTCTTTTCAGATGGCAGGGACCTTGGGATGACTCAGAAGGTATCATAGTACTGGAAAGAAGTGACTGGAGTACTGAGTAACATCTCTATCACACCTTCCAAGGCAAGGGGTATAATGCGGAAGAGGTGGCAGAAAGAATGTAAGAGCCAAAGGAAGGGTAGGACTCCTTACAACATCCTCCCTCCAGACATAAAATGGCCTGGATATCCATGACCTCATTGTGCCTGACACTATGTACACAAGACCATCATAAGAGGAGGAAAAGATCATGACATCAAAATGAAAGAGAGACTGATTGAGATGGGGAGGGGATATGATGGAGAATGGAATTTCAAAGGGGAAAGTGGGGGGAGGGAGGGTAGCACCATGGGATATTTTTTATAATCATGGAAAATGTTAATAAAAATTAAGAAAAAAAAGAGCCAGAGAGTGGGGAGGAGTGCTTTGAAATGCTGTCTTCTGGTCATGAGGTGACTGTCACAGTTAGGACCTCACAGCAGCTGCCATTACCTATACAAGACCTGCACAATATTGGGCCCATCAACAGTTCGCCATGGATTACGGAGGACAGCAAAAGCAAAGATACCAAGATAGAAGAGGGAAAGCCAAGCACGGTGGTGCATGCCTTTAGTCCCAGCACTCAGGAGGCTGAAGTAGAAGAAGATCCACAAGTTCGAGGCCAGCCTGGGGCTACAGAGTGAGTGACAGGTTAGACTGGGCCACAGAGAGACTCTCAGCCTCAAAACAAAACAAAACCCAAAAGGTTTTTAAAAAATGAAGTAAGCCGGGTATGGCGGTGCACGCCTTTAATCCCAGCACTCGGAAGGCAGAGGTAGGAGATTCGCCGTGAGTACGAGGCCACCCTGAGACTATATAGTGAACTCCAGGTCAGCGTGAGCTAGAGTGAGACTCTACCTCAAAAACAAAACAAAAAAAGAAGAGAACTGAGGACTGTAAATATCCCCAGAGAGCAGCAGGTCTTTAGTAGTTCCTGTGGAATACTTAAGGATAGGAGAGGGCAGAGCAGAACAGCATGGATTCCCCAAGCATCCACACAGCACAGTGCCACCTCCCACAGCATCACCTGACTACTGGACTCTGCTAACGTTAGGAAGCCACACGGTCTACACATAGGATAGAAGCTAGTCTTCCATCTGAGATGCAATCATTGTACATTCACTGCTCAGAGACTGGCACTCAGCTCAGAGAGATACAACAGTTCAACGGCCAGTAATATTTGACCTGGGTGAAGGCATTAACGGATCTGAAAAATAGAAATGAACTCCATGTAAAAAAGAGGGAGGCTGTCCTTGAGTTTTCTTTGTACCTCACACGCTCTCTTCACAATGCTGTTCCAAGCAAAACGCAGCTGGCCCGAGGACATTTCAAAGTGCCACAGGGTGGCGCTGCCTGCCACCTAGTAGCTGTGTCATGTCAGCCTTGTTTATTGATGACTGAAGTCTTCACGTGGATTGCTTCTCACTATAGGATGAGCAAAGACAGAAGGAGAGAATCCACCGTCAAGAAGGCTGAAGACTCTAGTCTCCTTTGCAGCTACATTTCCTTTGCAAGGAAATGAACTGCCATTCTCACATGCTGTAGTCTCGCGTGTGGTTGAAGTCTGTCTTCCTCACCTGACACCATCACATGCTGTCAGGGCAAGGTCAGACTCCGAGCCACGGGTACTCCTACTTCATTTCTTGGCAGGTTTCTGGTTGTACGACTGTCGTTTTTCAATGCTGTGTGCTTTTCCATCCAAAGTTCCCCAAATTAAAAACTCCATGGATACATGCCAATGAAGCACCTTGAGGCTTTTGTTGTCTATTTATAGGGGATCAAAAAGGAGTGGCTGTCACATCAGTGGAGACCAAGGTTAATGAGGACAGATGTGGGGGAATAAATCCAAGGAATCAATAGTAGACAAAAGTGAGGATCAGAAAGATAAACAGGGTTAGGGAGGTGGCTCAGCAGTTAAGGACACTTGCTTGCAAGCCCTGACAGCCAGGTTCAGTTCCCTAGTACCCACATAAAACCAGATGCACAAGGTGCTATATGCACCTGGAGTTTGTTTACAGAGGCTGGAGGCCCTGGTACACCCATTTTCTCTCTCTTCTATCTCTCTCTGCTTGCACATAAATAAAGAAAAACGTTTTTAATACTGTTAGGAAGGTAAACAGCTGAGGAGATGGCCCACTGGGTAAGAGTTTGCTGCACAGGCATGAGGACCTGAGCTTGGTTCCCAGCATCCACGTCAAAAGCTGGGCACCGCTGTAACTCCAGCACTAAAAGAAGCCAAGACAGGAGGCTATCTGGGGCTCACTGATGAGTCATTTTAACTGAAAAAAATGGTAAGCTTCAGGTTCAATGACAAACCCTGTCTCAAGAAAATAAGGCAGAATAGCAATAGAGGTCAGCCTCTGGCTTCTGCACTTGTGCACACAGTACACATATTTACACACACATGCACATATGCCACACCACATACCACACACACACACAATCACCAAGATGGCTGGGTGTAGGCTGGACTAAGACCCTACCTCAAAAAACTGATGATGATGGGCTGGAGAGATAGCTTAGCAGTTAAGCACGTGCCTGTACAGCCTAAGGACCCCAGTTTGAGGCTCCATTCCCCAGGACCCACGTAAGCCAGATGCACAAGGTGGAGCATGCATCTGCAGTTCGTTTGCAGTAGCTGGAGGCCCTGGCGCACTCATTCTCTCTCCCTCTTTCTCTCTCCCCGCCCCTCTCTCTGTCGCTCTCAAACAAATAAATAAAAATAAACAAAAACTGATGATGATGGGACTGGAGAGATGACTTAACAGTTAAGGCGCTTGCCTGTGAAGCCTAAGGACCCAGGTTCTATTCCCCAGGTCCCATGAAAACCAGAAGCACATGGTGGTGCATGCATCTGGAGCTCGTTTGCAGTGGCTGGAGGCCCTGGTGTGCCCATTCTCTCTCTCCCTCCCTCTCTCTCTCTCTCTCTCTCTCTCTCTCTCTTTCTCCTTCCCTCTCTCTCTGTCTCAAATAAAAACAAATTTAAAATTAAAAAAAAATAATTATCGTCACCATCATCATCACCAAGACCAAAGGACAAGATGAGGATCACCAGTGAACAGTCAAGGCATAGCTTGATAATGGCACAGAGACTAATGGAGTGGTGACGATAGTCCAGACTAATGAGGAGACCTGGAGTAAGACACTAAGACACTTCCACTAAGACAAGTGGATGTTTGAACCTGACCTTGGTGAGATGGCAGGTACTTGGAGTGTGCACTGGGCTGAGTTAATGCTATAGAGTCAGGATTCTGATGCATTGTTGCTCACCAGGGGCGTTCTGCGAATGAATTGCGAGTGTCAGGATGCCGGATGGGGATGAGAAACTGAGCGATGGCTGACCTTTTATTCCTGAAAGCTCAGAGAGGCCACTGACTCTTCTTCTCCCTGAGTGCATGCTGTTGTCTTTCTCAGCTCTCTAACTGCATAAGAGCTTTGGCTGCTGGGAACGTGAGGAGCAGGTCTGAGTAGAAAGGCTGACCTGCACAACCATGAACTAAGAAGCAATGAGGGGAAGACGAGCAGCAGCTACTGTTTGGATCTGCACAACACACTCCCTCCTCTGCTCCAGGTTCCAGTACTGCCACCCTTTCTTCTGGGGAAGTACTCCTCCCTGACTGGATGCGATGAGCTTCGGGGCAATGCTCAGCCCCAGTCCTCTGCTGAACACCTGACTGCTTGACTGCTCACAAGTGCACAGCCAGGGGGTCTGCCTGTCACAGGACTGTACCCTGTGGCAACATTAGTGGCCCAAGGAACAGGCAGGTGATTCAAGGTGGACAGAGTCCTTCCCTGGGAGATTCTGAATCATGGGTCAAGGAGGATTTTTCTTAAATGGAAAGTTATGAGTGTGCATTGCTAAGAGCTTCCTAGGACTGTAACAAAATACCCGAGACAATTAATTTAAAAGGTAAAAAGGTTTATTTGGCTTATAAGCCAGGTGGCCTTAGTCTTTGGACCTCTAGTGAGAGTGGCATCATAGCAGGAGTATGTAAAGAAGCGAAAACTGCTCATCTCATGAGCCAGGAAGTGGAGAGAGAATGGAAGGGGCCGGGCTTCAACTACCCTCTTCAAAGCATTACCCACAGTGACTTAGGCTCTCCAACAGGTCCCCTCCTCCAAATGCACTTCCCAATCCTGTCACCCTGAGGAACAAACTTTTAACACATGACCCCTTGGGACACAGTCACCGAAGTCACATCAGAAGAATCAGCTGGCCTCCCTGAGCTCAGAGGCCACAGCAGGATGTGATCCTAGATAGAATAGCTGGCACTCACTTGCACTGCGGCTGGCCCCGGATGCATTACTGAAGCCATCCTTCAATGAAAGTCTTGCTCTAGTTGCTACAAGCATTACTGGCAGACGGCTTTTGGCTATTGGCCCAGAGATGGCCTCAGCCACAGAGCAGCTCTGCCCTCAAGGTCACCCCTTCCCAGTCCCAGGATTGGTAGATGCCTCAACATAAAGCACTGGCCACCATAGTTTAATGCAGCTCAACTCTCAACGGTCATTCTAACGCCATCGTTCGCTGTGGGCTCCTGATGCCCCTGGGTGTGCATCATGGCTTAACTTTTCCCTCTGCTCTGCTCTTCCCTTCTACAGTTAATCCTGAGGACACTCCTTAATAAACATACTGAGCTTCTATCTCCACTTCAGAGTCTTCCTTCCAGGGACCCTGGACTGAGAAATCATCACCTAAAGGAACTTAAAAAAAATGAAGTTAACCTACAAAGAAAAACCAACATCAGAGAGGCTGAATGCAATCACCCAGAGGGTCCTGACCTCCTGCAGTTTGACTGTGTGAGTCAGTTGCCTTATGTTTTTAAAACACTTTATTTAAATTTTTTTTTTTCTCAAGGTAGAGTCTCACTCTAGCCCAGGCTGACCTGGAATTCACTCTGTGTTCTCAGGGTGGCCTCAAGCTCATGGAGATCCTCCTACCTCTGCCTCCTGAGTGCTGGGATTAAAGGCATGTGCCACCATGCCCAGCTTTTAATTTTTAATTAAAAAAAATATTTTATTTAATTTATTGGAGAGAGAGAGACAAAGAGAATGGGCATGCAAGGGCCTCCAGCCACTATAAATGAACTCCAGACATGTGTGCCACCTTGTACATCTGGCTTATGTGGGTCCTGGGGAATTGAATCTGGGTCCTTAGGCTTCACAGGCAAGTGTCTTAACTGCTAAGCCATCTCTCTAGCCCTGTTTGTAATTTTTATTTATTTATTTGCAAGCAGAGACAGACAGAAAGGAGAGAGAGAGAGAATGAATGGGTGCACCAGGGCCTCCAGCTGCTGCAAACAAACTCCAGATGTGTGTGCCACTTAGTGCATCTGGCTTTATGTGGGTACTGGGGAATCAAACCCAGGTTGTTAGGCTCTGCAGACAAGTGCCTTAGCTATTGAGCAATCTCTGCAGCCCTGACTTACATTTTTAAATGTTTTGTTTCAAAGATGGTTTGAGCTGGCTTTCCAATCAGACACTCCTGGCTAATATAAAGAGCATCTGAACAAACTGCATGGGTTATTTTTAAATACTGGTTTTAAGGATTACCCTTTAGTTGTTGTTGTTTTAAGTTTTTCGAGGTAGGGTCTCACTCTATCCCAGGCTGACCTGGAATTCACTACGTAGTCTCAGGACAGCCTTGAACTCACAGCAATCATCCTACCTCTGCCTCCCGAGTGCTGGGATTAAAGGCGTGCGCCACCATATCTGGCTACCCTTTGGCTTTGATGATGTGTGGAGGTTCTTGTGTGACAAATTACTTAGCCTGCTGTGTTAGTAAAACCTAGGTTTATTTATCTTTAAAAGGGATATGAGTACTGTGGGGTGGTTTGATTCAGGTGTCCCCTGTAAATTTAGGTATTCTGAATGCTAGGTCCCCAGTTGATGGCAATTTGTGAATTAAAGCCTTCTGGAAGCAATGTATTGTTGGGGGTGGGCTTATGGGTATTATAGCCAGTGTCCCCCTTGCCAGTGTTTGGCATAGTCTCCTGTTGCTGTTGTCCACTTGATGTTGGCCAGGAGGTGATGTCCACCCTCTGCTCATGCCATCATTTTCCCTGCCATCATGGAGCTTCCCCTCAAGTCTGTAAACCAAAATAAAACCTTTTTTTCCCACAAGCTGCTCTTGGTCGGGTATTATCTGCCAGCAATGCTGACCTGACTGCACCAAGTACCTCCCTCACTGGACATTGGATGGTTATGAATAAACAAATGAATACATGCAAATCACTTAGAACAGCGCCTGGAAGTACCTTCCTGTTCCTTCACTTGAAATCAAACATGCCAGGCTCATGCCAATCCCAAGCCTGCAACTTTTAGGAAAATTCCTTTGTTGCTTTGTGGGTTGATGACAGTGTGGTCCAAGACACAATGACTATCTCCAGCTATCCACCTGGGGCTTCAGACTGCAATGTCCAAAGGGGGAAGTAAGGCTGAATGGAGAAGGCAGCCTCGAGCAGGAGGCCTCAGAGAGATGCTGGGGAGCGCTGGGGGCTGAGGCCAAGTGGAAAGCGTGCACCTCATCTAAAGCCCGTGCAAGCAAAACCGCTTGTTACCATATGCAAACAAGGGTTGTTATTACCAAATCTGACTTCTTAAGAAAAAAAAGGACTTTATGCAAAATATGACATTTTTGTAACATTGGGTAAATCAATAAATACCTACAGTGAAAAGCAAGCAAAACACATGTTAACCCCTCAGCTTGAGGTTTCTGATGTAGTAATTATAGAGCATAATATTATGAATCAGGATTTTTTTTTAACATTTTAAGATAGTAAATGAGCACGGATTTTGTTTTTGTTTTTTCAAGGTTGGTATCGCCCTTGACTTGTGATCCTCTTATCTCAAGATTACAGATGTGCACCACCATACCTGGCTAAAATGAAGGCAATTTTAGGAACATCAGAATTTGAAATTTGTTTGAATAATCTTTAAAGGGCTGGAGGGATGGCTTACCTGGTTAAAGCATTTGCCTGCAAAGCCAAAGGACCCAGGTTCGATTCCCCAGGACCCACGTTAGCCAGATGCACAAGGGGGCACATGCATCTGGAGTTCATTTGGAGTGGCTGGAGGCCCTGGCATGCCCATTCCCTCTCTCTCTCCCTCTTTCTCTCTGTCAAATAAATGAATAAATAAATAAAAACAAAATATTTGAATAATCTTTAAAAGAAGTTCTGCTATCAAGTCACAAAAATAACAGAGGACAATTTAGAACAAATGAAATAGTACTAAGCTAATTAATTTAGGAAAACTGACAACATCTATGTAGACCCATTTCTGTGTTAGTGGGATCAACATGAGAGAACAAGCTGACAAATATTAACTTGTGCCACTTCCCTGGGGAAGAGAAACAGAAGCAGAGTCACTTTGCTGATCCTCTCAGAAGAGGCTGTGTTCCCTGCCCACCCCTTGCAAAGGGGGCTGGTCATGACGTGCTTTGATGGATGGGCTCTTGTGAATCCAAGAGGTCTGAAAGCTGCTGCTTTTTGATTTTTTTTATACGTTTTTATCGACAACTTCCATAAAAATAAACATACCATGATCATAATCCCCTCCCATCACCCTTTGCCACCTCCCAAATCCCCCTCTACTGAATCCCTTCTTCTTTCTAACTAGTCTCTTTCTATTTTGATGTCACCCTTTTTTTCTCTCCTATTAGAGCATGGATTATGTAAAATAATGTTGATGAGATTACAATGAAAACTAGCAGTCCTCTAGTCTTCCCTTCTCAGACTCTACCCCGAAGCCATATTTTCCTAAATAAGTACCCCTACTTTTATTGATCAACTATAAACACTCAGGAGTTTATCTATTTCTTATTATAGGACATGAAGATTTAACTCCTGTTTCACAGATGTGGCTCAGGGGTAGATCATTGTGTGAGGCCCTAGGTTTAGCACTCAACACATAAATAAAGAGTACAAAGGTATTATAAAAAGGACTTTTAATCAATTTACAGTTAATTGTATATATTTTTGGTTTCAAATATAGATACCATCAACTTTCCTTTAATCATCCAAATGGTTTTTGTTCTATTGTCTTCTCTCTCACTCACCTTTTCTCTTTCTGTCTTCTCTTTCCTCCTTTCTTTTGAGATAGGGTATCATTCTGTAGCCCAGGATAGCCTGGAGCTCTCGACATAGCCTAGGCTGGCCTTAAACTTGTGGATGTCCTCCTGCCTCAGCCTCCAGAGCACTGGAATTTCAGGCCTGATCCACCACATCCAGCTCAATTGCTTTTTATAACACTTCTGAAAGCTAAATTTGCCAGGATTTAGTCAAAACTACAACAGTTATTTAATGGAGAGACTTTAATGTAGACTTTTTTCCTTTTTTTTTTTTTTTTTTTTGGTTTTTCAAGGTAGGGTTTCACTCTAGCCCAGACTGACCTGGAATTCACTATGTAGTCTCAGGGTGGCCTCGAACTCACAGTGATCCTCCTACCTTTCCCTCCCAAGTGCTGGGATTAAAGGTGTGCGCCATCATGCCCAGCTAATGTAGGCTTTTTAAACTATGAATAGTCCTTAACTGTGCATAACACTTACCTGGAAGGGTTAAGGAAAGTAAAAAACAAACAAAGAAAGAAAAAAACAAACAACAAAAAAAAGAATTCTCAACCCTGATATTAATGATATATTGAATGGAATAATTCCTTGTGGGGACTATCCTATGGAGTAGGGTCTTCATTTCATGACATCTCTGGCCTCTACCCAGTAGACCAGTACTGCCCTTACCTCCTCTTTACCCTACTCAAGATGTACTCCCTTAAAGTCACCATAAAGGAACCACCAGCAAAGAGCAGCTACTGCCCCTAGGGCAGGGAAAGAGGAAGAGAAGAGGCTGGAGTGATAACAGAATGTGGAGGAGGCATATTTAACCCCTCACACTTCTGTGGATGAGGTCTCTCCACAAGGCATCAGGAAGTCAGTTCTGCAGCCTTAGGAAAACTGCAGGCTGAATTTCATTCTTTCCAGAAAAAGGAAAAGAAGAGAAGGCAAAAGAGGGGAGGGAAGGGGAGAAGTGAGGAGAAAAGAGAGAAGAGAGAAGGGGAGGGGAGGGAAAGAAAGGGAAAGGGAGGGGAGGGGAGGGGAAGGGAGAGATGGCTTAGCAGTTGAGGCACTTACCTGCAAAGCTAAAGGACCCAGGTTTGATTCCCCAGAACCCACATAAGCCAGATGCACAAGGTGACATGGAAGGGGAGGAGGGGAAGGGAGGGGAGGGGGGAAGGGAGGGGAGAGGAGAGGAGAGGAAAAGAATTGCAGCTGGGGGCACAAACAACTTTGGTGGTAGGACGCTGTCCAGATCTGTGAGCAGAGAGCAAGCGCCCTCCAGCCTCCTCCAGTGCCGCCTAGCGGCAGAGCATAGCAGCAAGCCACCTGGCAATGCTGAGTGGTCTGAGGTGAGACTCCTTGGCCCTCTACTAAGGTCTTTCCTGTATTATCCCACACGATTACCAAACTTTAGTGTGCTTAATAACCCAAGACAAAATTGGAAAGTTATACAAGAATAATGGGAGATCATGGTAAGAAATTTGAACATATTCTTGTAGATAACAAATATTGTGATCAAAACCTATCTATAGACAATATATTGGATAGGTTTCTCTGATGACTAATCTTTTTCTTTGTGAATTGATTCTTACTGGTTTTGCTTTCAGTGTGACCTTATTTCCAATTTGAGGACATTTGTATTAAATACACCATGACTCCACCCCTCACTAACAGTCAGTGGCTCTTCCCTCTTGGATCTCAGAGCTGGCTGTGTATGCCTTTTATCTTTGTTGTTTTTGTTTAAATATCTATTTTTCCCACAAGGAAGTTAATGCCGTGACAGTAATTGTGTTTTATTGATTTTTTTGTTTGTTCACAATCTAATTTAATAAGCATTCCTTAAAGGCTTAATGGAAGGATGAACTAGCAGGAAGACAAGAAGAATTAAAAATATAAATATAACTGGAAATACACATCTCCTAGTAACAGAATGGTCTCTCAGATGACAAAGAAGGTTAAAAATATATCTAGGGGTTGGGTATAGTGGCTCATGCCTTTAGTTCCAGCACTTGGGAGGCAGAGGTAGGAGGATCACTGTGAGTTTGAGGCCAGCCTAAGGCTACATAGTGAATTCCAGGTCAGCCTGGGCTGGAACAAGACATTAAATAAGAACAAGACATAAGAACATTAATAATGGATATTAAATAATGTAAAAGTAGCAGTTAAGGCAAGTGAACCCTCTTTTTAACTATACATGAATACTTTATAACAATATATTACTCTGAATGGGCTGCAAATCTAGAGTATAAAAGCAGATTTTGTGAAATGACAAGAATGTCTCAGAGAAAGAAATAGGTAAATGAGCGATATGAGAAGGACACCAACACTCTCCTCTGGCCTCTTCCTGCATTCACATCCTCATGCCCACACCAATGCATCTGCACACACATGTGCATGCATCACCATCTATGCATCCTCTCATAGTACCATCTATGTGTCCTCTCGTAGTATAGTCTATGCATCCTCTCATAGTACTGTCTATGCGTAATCTCATAGTACCACCTATGTGTCCTCTCATAGTACCATCTATGCTTCCTCTCATAGTACCATCTATGCTTCCTCTCATAGTACCATCTATGCTTCCTCTCATAGTACCATCTATGCGTCCTCTCATAGTACAGTCTATGCGTCCTCTCATAGTACCATCTGTGCTGCCTCTCATAGTACCATCTATGCTTCCTCTCATAGTACCAGTCTATGCTTCCTCTCATAGTACCATCTATGCTTCCTCTCATAGTACCATCTATGCTTCCTCTCATAGTACCATCTATGCGTCCTCTCATAGTACAGTCTGTGCTTCCTCTCATAGTACCATCTGTGCTGCCTCTCATAGTACCATCTATGCTTCCTCTCATAGTACAGTCTATGCGTCCTCTCATAGTACCATCTATGCTTCCTCTCATAGTACCATCTATGCTTCCTCTCATAGTACCATCTATGCTTCCTCTCATAGTACCATCTGTGCTGCCTCTCATAGTACCATCTATGCTTCCTCTCATAGTACCATCTATGCTTCCTCTCATAGACCTTCTATGCTTCCTCTCATAGTACCATCTATGCTGCCTCTCATAGTACCTTCTATGCATCCTCTCATAGTTACCTTCTATGCTTCCTCTCATAGTACCATCTATGCTGCCTCTCATAGTACCTTCTATGCTTCCTCTTCATAGTACCATCTATGCTTCCTCTCATAGTACCATCTATGAGTCCTCTCATAGTACCATCTGTGCTTCCTCTCATAGTACCATCTGTGCATCCTCTCATAGTACCTTCTATGAGTCCTCTCATAGTACCATCTATGCTGCCTCTCATAGTACCTTCTATGCATCCTCTCATAGTTACCTTCTATGCATCCTCTCATAGTACCTTCTATGCATCCTCTCATAGTACCATCTATGCTTCCTCTCATAGTACCATCTATATGTCCTCTCATAGTACCTTCTATGCATCCTCTCATAGTACCATCTATGCTTCCTCTCATAGTACCTTCTATGCTTCCTCTCATAGTACCATCTGTGCATCCTCTCATAGTATCATCTATGCATCCTCTCATAGTACCATCTATGCTTCCTCTCATAGTACCTTCTATGCTTCCTCTCATAGTACCATCTATGCTTCCTCTCATAGTACCTTCTATGCGTCCTCTCATAGTACCATCTATGCTTCCTCTCATAGTACCATCTATGCTTCCTCTCATAGTACCATCTATGCTGCCTCTCATAGTACCATCTATGCTTCCTCTCATAGTACCATCTGTGCTGCCTCTCATAGTACCATCTATGCTTCCTCTCATAGTACCATCTGTGCTGCCTCTCATAGTACCATCTATGCATCCTCTCATAGTACCATCTATGCATCCTCTCATGGTACCATCTATGCTTCCTCTCATAGTACCATCTATGCTTCCTCTCATAGTACCATCTGTGCTGCCTCTCATAGTACCATCTATGCTTCCTCACATAGTACCATCTGTGCTGCCTCTCATAGTACCATCTATGCTTCCTCTCATAGTACCATCTATGCTTCCTCTCATAGTACCATCTATGCTTCCTCTCATAGTACCATCTATGCTTCCTCTCATAGTACCATCTGTGCTGCCTCTCATAGTACCATCTATGCTTCCTCTCATAGTATCATCTATGCTTCCTCTCATAGTACCATCTATGCTTCCTCTCATAGTATTATCTATGCTTCCTCTCATAGTATCATCTATGCTTCCTCTCATAGTACCATCTATGCTTCCTCTCATAGTATCATCTATGCTTCCTCTCATAGTACCATCTATGCTTCCTCTCATAGTACCTTCTATGCTTCCTCTCATAGTACCATCTATGCGTCCTCTCATAGTACCTTCTATGCGTCCTCTCATAGTACCATCTATGCTTCCTTTCATAGTACCATCTATGCTTCCTCTCATAGTATCATCTATGCTTCCTCTCATAGTACCATCTGTGCATCCTCTCATAGTACCATCTATATGTCCTCTCATAGTACCTTCTATGCTTCCTCTCATAGTACATCTGTGCTGCCTCTCATAGTACCATCTGTGCTTCCTCTCATAGTACCTCCTATGCTTCCTCTCATAGTACCATCTGTGCATCCTCTCATAGTATCATCTATGCATCCTCTCATAGTACCATCTATGCTTCCTCTCATAGTACCTTCTATGCTTCCTCTCATAGTACCATCTGTGCATCCTCTCATAGTACCTTCTATGAGTCCTCTCATAGTACCATCTGTGCATCCTCTCATAGTACCTTCTATGCGTCCTCTCATAGTACCATCTATGCCTCCTCTCATAGTACCATCTATGCTTCCTCTCATAGTACCATCTATGCTTCCTCTCATAGTACCATCTATGCGTCCTCTCATAGTACCATCTATGCTTCCTCTCATAGTACCTTCTATGCATCCTCTCATAGTACCATCTATGCGTCCTCTCATAGTATCATCTATGCCTCCTCTCATAGTACCATCTATGCTTCCTCTCATAGTATCATCTATGCTTCCTCTCATAGTATCATCTATGCATCCTCTCATAGTACCTTCTATGCATCCTCTCATAGTACCTTCTATGCATCCTCTCATAGTACAGTCTATGCATCCTCTCATAGTACCATCTATGCATCCTCACATAGTACCATCTGTGCGTCCTCTCATAGTACCATCTGTGCATCCTCTCATAGTACCTTCTATGCATCCTCTCATAGTACCATCTATGCTTCCTCTCATAGTACCTTCTATGCATCCTCTCATAGTACCATCTATGCGTCCTCTCATAGTACCTTCTATGCATCCTCTCATAGTACCATCTGTGCATCCTCTCATAGTACCATCTATGTGTCCTCTGATAGTACCATCTTTGTGTCCTCTCATAGTACAGTCTATGTGTCCTCTCATAGTACCTTCTATGAGTCCTCTCATGGTACCTTTATGCATCCTCTCATTGTACCGTCTATGCGTCCTCTAACAGCTCCTTCTATGTGTCTTCTCATAGCACCGTCTATGTTTCATCTCATAGAACCTTCTGTGTGTTTTTATAGTACTATTTGTCCTATTATAGTAGAAGGGAAGAGAAAAACAAAAACAAGTTCCCTTGGACATCGTTTTTAAGAACATGGATCCTGTTCATGAGAAGTCCACCCTCATGACTTCACCTCCCAAAAGCTCCACCTCCCAATCCCAACACATTCAGTATTACATTTTACCTTATGATTTTTCAAAGGACAAAAGCATTCAAACTATATTAAGAGGTAAAGAGAAAAGAAGTTAATTTTGAATTTTCCATCATGGGTGAGAAGGACAGTGCGTTGGCACTGCCAGCCATTGAGTTAGGGTATCCCTTCTGAGGAGCCTTGTCCAAGAAGATGAAGGTTCTTTATGGGACATGTTGCTCAGCTGAGTGGAGAAGGTCAGCAGGAGGTTACGTGAGCCTCCACATGAGAGGCTTGGACTGGAGCTAGAGGCTTGGGAGGAAGCTGGGCTGCATCCTAGAGGCTTTTCAGTTTCGACTGGCGAGAATAACTAGGACTCAGCAAAAGCTACTATTTACCCTGTTTGGCTTCCAAACAGACCTTGCAAAAGGTGTACACCAATAACGGTCTTAGTCCTTGGGTCTGTGGCTCAATTATCCATAAGAGGGAGGAATCTATAGGTCCTAGATGCAGAATATGGGCTTGATCTACTGTCTTTGATTCTACTTTAGACAGAAGTTGGGGTTGTTAAATAAAAATTATAGGAGGCCATTGTTTTGGACTAGGTTCCTACACTTAGCCCCAAGATATCACATAAAAAATCAAAATTGACTCACATATGCTGAGGTTCCCTTTCCCCAAACCAAAATTAAGTTGTTATCCTGACCTGAGAAATAGACAAAGATGATAACCAAACTTCCCAAACAGCTTGGGAGCAGTTGGATGGTAGTGGTTTCTTCTGCTTTAATCATTAACATTGCTGAATCCTTACCAAAAATCACTAGACAGCATCTGTTATCTCTGCACTCTCAAGGCTAATGCAGGAGGAGGGTGAGTTCCATCTGGGCTGCCTGTAAGACCTATTCTTAAAAAAAAAGCTGGATGTGGTGACACACATCTCTAATCCCAGCCCTCAGGAGGCTGAGGTAGGAGGAACACTTTGAGTTCAAGGCCAGCCTGGACTGCATAGTGAATTCCAGGTCAGCCTGGGCTAGAGTGAGACCCTACCTCAAAAAAAAAAAAAAAAAAGTAGCTTATTCATGTTATCCCAGCACTTGGGAGACAGAGGCAGAAGGATCCCAGCAAGTTCAAGGCCAGACTGATTGACATAGTAAGTTCCAGGCCTGACTGGGCTATATAGAGAGTTGCTATCTCAAAAGCATGAAATAAGGAAGCTGGAGAGAAGGCTCAGCGAATAAGAGTGCTTGCTGCACAAGCATGAGCTCACTCCCCAGCACAGGTGTAAAGAGCCAAGCATGTCCACACACACCTGTAACCCCAGCACTGAGTGGGGCAGAAGCAGGAGGATTGGGGGAGCTCCCTGGTCAGCCAGTCTAAATGAGGAATTCCAAGCTCCAGATTCAGGAAGCGATTCTGTCTCAGGGAAATGAGGTGAAGAGCAGAAGGACAATGGCCCCCACACGCATGTGCACTGGGCTTGCACATCTGCACATACATGTACATATAACACAAACACACACAGAGAGAGAGAGAGAGAGAGAGAGAGAAATTAAGTACAGTGGTCCATTTTCAAGAAAAGAATGCTGAAATCAGTCCATGACTGCTTATAGATAAAAGACACCAGGCCCTTGATGGCACCTGCTTGTGGGAGCCCTTCATCTGCTCCACAGCCAGAAATTCAGCAATAGATAATCACTAATCAGCTGGCTTGCACAAACAAACAGATGTCACACTACTGCTCGTGCACCTGGGGAGGGGAGGGCCTTGAAATAAACAGGATACAGGATGTTAGGGAGAGGAGTGAACCCATGAACAGTCTTTTGTTGCCATATAAGGGAATAAGAAGACCTTTGGTGATATTCAGGAAAGAATGTGCCCCTTGACTACCCAACCAATACGGAAATACAGGAAGGGACCCTTGTGTTGAGGGTTATAAACCTGACAGAGCCGTGCCCAAAGGGGGCGCTACCATTTTTTTTCTAGGCTGCTCCTGACCTTGCAAGGTCGAAAATAAACTGCCTCGCTTTAGCTGCTCAGTCTCTCAGTCTCTGGATTAAGAGAGGTGGAAGTCCAGCATGGCGGTGCACACCTTTAATCCCAGCACTAAGGAGGCTGAGGTAGAAGGATTGCTGTGAGTTCGAGGAGAGCCTGGGGCTGCAAAGTGAGTTCCACGTCAGCCTGGAGGTGACACACCCTGCCTTGAAAAAAATGAAAAGAAAAAAGGGATAGATATTGCTGATACATGCTTGCGCACACATGTGTGCACATACACCAAAACAAGTACACACAAACAAAATAACCCAATGATAAACATCATTGGTCTTCCTGTTTTTCTGGGGTTTTTTCCCCTACTCTACCAAAAAAAAAAAAAAAACTAAATGAAAGGACCAAGCTGTTTTAGCAATTTCCATCTTTTCTTTGTGTGCCCAGCCCATCAGAACAGTTGTTCTATTTTGTGAAATCAAGTATTGCTTGATTCTAACGTGGAAAATAAAACCAACTAAGATCTTTAAGCTAACTTGCTGTGGTTTTGCTCTTGGCAGATTTGTGTTCTAGAAGTCAAGGGATAATCGTTTCAAGGAAGCAGTGTGTTCAGCTGTGCCGAGAGCTGCAGAAAGAAGTGAAATTGGGGATGGAAGAGTCCATGACCTTGGCTAGACCGGCTTTGTTCCTTCAAGTAATGCTAGGTGGAGGAGAGGCAAAGACAGAGGTTTCTTGTGTTGCGCCGGCAAAGAGTGGGGACGGCAGGGTACACACAAGACTTTTTCTCAGCTTCCCAAAACATGATTTATGTTTTGTACTATTTATATTGCTACTTCTCCGAGTGTGTGTGTGTGTGTTCATTTTCCCAGAGATTGAACCTCCATGTGTAGCAGGCAAGTGCCCTGCCAGTGACTATATCCCCAGTCTTTATTTACAGATTTTTAAATCACCATATTAGTCCCTTTAAAAAAAATTTTTATGAGAAAGAGAGAAGTGGTTCCCCAGGGCCTCCAGCCACTGCAATCAAACTCCACATACATGTGCCACCTTATGCACATGTGCAACCTTTGCGCTTGCATCACCTTGTGCATCTGGCTTATGTGGGACCTGGGGAGTTGAATATGGGTTCTTAGGCTCTGTAGGCAAGTGCCTTAACTGCTAAGCCATCTCTCCAGCCCCACTTTCTTATTACCATAATGAAATACCTGAGGCCAGACACATCGTATAAAGCAAAGACAGTTACGTTGGCATATGGTTCTGGGGGCACAAGATCAAGGGCTACATCTAATTATGCTCTTCTTACTGGCAGAGTCTTAAGCCAGCATAGGATCTCATATGGCAAGAGACAAGAGTCCTCTGTGTGCCTCTCTCTGTACACAGGATTAACTTGTAGGGGCTCCACCTTGATGACCTTATCTCATTGGCATCATTTCCCAAAGGCCCCAACTTTAAACACCATAGTTGATTAAGTTTCTCACAATGGGACTTCAATTTGAGCAGGTGAAACCTTGGGGAACATTCCAAACCATAGCAACCATACATTCATTTTCTACACAGAAAAGAATACACAAATTCTCAGTGCTTGCAGTAGAATAATGAGTTGAGCAGGGCATAGTGGCGCACGCCTTTAATCCCAGCACTTGGGAGGCAGAGGTAAGAGGATTGCCATGAATTCAATGCCACCCTGACTACATAGTGAATTCCAGGTCAGCCTGAGATAGAGTGAAACCCTACCTTGTAAAACCAATATATATATATATATATATATATATATATATATATATATATATATATATGGTGAATTGATAGTGCTATTCTCTCTCTTTCTGTGTATGTGTATTCATATGTGTGCATGCATATATGTGCAGTACGTGTAGAGGCCAGAGGACAATTTTCCGTATTGTTGCTCAGGCACCATCCACCTTTGATTTACTATTTTTTCTGAGACATTGTCTTTCACTGGAACTTACCAACTGTACATTGGCTGTCTGTCTGCCTCTACCTTCCCAGTGCTGGGATTACTGACATGTCTGGCTTTGTTTAATGTGGGTTCCAGGAATCAAACTCAGTTCCTCATGCTTACAAGGCAAGCACTTTATCAACTGTAGCAGACAGCTTCATGTTCACTGAGATGAACTTCCAGACCAGACACAGTTATGGAGGAAGGGATATTTATTGAAGCCTATAGATCCAGGGGAAGTTCCATAAATGGCAGAAGAAGCTGGCCTGCCTTCATAGGACCAAGCAGAGAGAGAGAAGTACAAGCCTAAAGGTCAAAAGCCACAGCACACTTCAGGAACTCCAGCTAGGCACACTTTGCATATCTTGAGATTGAAATCTGAAACCCACCACCACACCTTAAGATCCACCCAGGGACCCTGCCTCCATCCAGGTGGCTGCAGATGCAAACTACAAACAATAAAAAAAAACCTGAATATATTGGAGGTAATCTATTCAAACTACCACACCAACTGAGCTATTTTCCCAGCCTCTCTGTTTTTCATTCTTCAAAATTAAGGAAAAAATTAAATAGAATAAAAGTTTTGCAATGTATTCACAGTCCAGTTACTCCTGTTAAATTCACGGGAGGCCACTATTTCTAACTCCTGCACAAGAACCAGGCAGACAGACAAAGCCAGAATGAAGTCAGTCAATAAGGGCAAGTTGCCAATAACACTGAACTTTGAAATGAGCTAGTTTGCTTACAAAAAAAAAAATTGGAGAGTGGAGAGTCCCAGCAATCAATGAGAAGTAGCCTAGTTTACTCTAGCCAGCATTAAAAAATTCTCTCTTTCAGCACTATGAAGGAAGTAACTTTGAATCAGTCTACTTTTTGTTCCCTTTTCTGCTTTCTACACCCCTTTTCTGCCTACAAAGCCACTCACCTCACCTAGGCTTAGTGGATAGATGAGATGTGGCTCAAAAATTCTATCTTTGAACAAAATCTGTTGTAATCTTGGCTTTTGGAATGCCAAATGAGTAAGGAATGGCAAGCAAGTATTGGTTTCAATGCCCTTTGAAACTTTTAGGTAGATGTACTCTACTTTCTATCTGAGATGCTACACATCAGGACACCAGATAAAAGCACAGGACATTGAAACCATCAAGATGCAGGTGTAATGCAGTAAGCTTTTAACTCTGGGCATTAGGTAAAGAACTTTGGAGAAAACGTTGATGCCCTGGCTAATTACAATGGACTCTCTTGGGGTGCAAATCAAGCGTGCATATTTTTAAAGCTCCCAGGAGAGTTTATATTCAGCTGTGGTTGAGAACAGCTGGACTAAGCTATGTGCATAACAGGATTGTGACTGAAAACCATTCCGTTGCTTTTCTGCCCTACTCCTTACCAGGCCAGGTCTATATATATTTTAAGATAGAGTGATCAGCTGGCCTCAAACTTGTTCACTTAAGTAATGCTCCTGCCTCAGCCTTCTGAGTAGCTGGGAGTACAGGTGTGTACCACCATCCCAGATTGAGTCACCTGATACACTATTTAAAAATATATTTTATTTATTTATTTGTTTGAGAGGGAGAAAGCGGGGGGAGAAAGAGCATGGGTGCACCAGGGCATCCAGCCACTGCAAATGAACTCCAGACTCATGTGCCTGCTTGTGCATCTGGCTTACATGGGTCCTGGAGAATAGAACCGGGATCCTTTGGCTTTGCAGGCAAACACCTTAACCGCTAAGCCATCTCTCCAGCCCACCTGATACACTTTAAAGCATCCTTTACTATTCTCCTAGTTTTCTAATTATTAATACATGTGTCTGTGTGACTTCCCTATTAAAATCCACCTTCCTAACAAAACCAGCTCTGAGCAAAATGCCTGGTGCAGAGTAGATGCTCCACAAATATGTATTGAGGGTGGGGAATGTGACTCAGTGGTACAGTGCTTACCTAACTTATGTGGGGCCTTGGGTTCAGTCAGCTACCAGCACGAGAGAGAGAGAGAGAGAGCAAGAGAGAGAGAGATTATGAGGTGTAGTGGTTCATGCCTATAGTCCCAGCTACTTGTGATGCTGAGGCAGGAGGATCACCAGTCAGATGTAAATCAAGGTTACATAATAAGTTGCAGGCCAGTCTGGGTGACATGCCAAGAGCCTGTCTCTAAAAAAAGTGGGGGGTGGGGCAGGGGAGGAAGTTAGTTCTTGCATATTCTTGGTTGGAGACAGATGGCTTCAGATAAATGATAAAGTGTCTTATTTAAATGCCCTCTTGGTTGGGCATAGTGGCTCATTCCTTTAATCACAGCACTCGGGAAGCTGAGGCAGGAGGATCACCATGAGTTCAAGGCTAGCCAGGCTACAGAGTGAGTTCCAGGTGAGCCTGGGCTATAATGAGACCCTACCCCAAAACAAAAAAAAAAAAAATGGGGCTGGAGAGATTGCTCAGTGCTCAAGGAACTTGCCTGCAAAAGCCTAACAACCAGGGTTTGATTCCCCAGTACCCACATAAAGCCAGATACACAAAGTAGCGCATGCATCTAGAGTTTGTTTGAAATCGCTAGAGGCCTTAGTGTGCCCATTCTGTCTCTCTCTCTCTCTCTCTCTCTCTCTCTCTCTCTCTCCAAATAAATAAAAAAAAATTTTAATTAAGTCTGTCCTCACAGTGCCTGACACTACCTACACAAGACCATTATAATAGGAGGAAAAGATGATGGCATTAAAATAAAAGTGAGACAGATTGAGAGGGAGAAGAGGTATGATGTAGAGTGGAGGTACAAAGGGGAAAGTGGGGGGAGAGAGTTACCATGGTTTATTGTCTATAATTATGGAAGTTGTCAATAAAAAAATTAAAAATTAAGTCTGCGATACCTTTCAAAGTTACATGGAAGAGTAGGTGTATCAAATAATCTTCATTTGTAAAACCACTCAGATCCATGATTGATTTAGTAGTTTAATAGTCGGTGTTCATCATTTCCAAGGTGGTTTCTGAACACGTTCACGTATCGCTGCAGATGTCCCCTGTGTGGATGCAGAGCCGGAGCTCACCGAAGACCGCCAAGGACACATGAAGAACACCCCAGGCTGTATAGGAAGGGGCGGGCAGTGTTTCTCTGCTTCTTTCATTGAAGGCACTTGTCTGAGTTGGTTCCTTTAGTACAGAGCCTTGTTGAAGGAATTAGCAAAGATAATTGAAATAAGGTTTTTATAATTGTTTGGAAAGGGACAAGATATGAAAACTCATTTTTTTTTCAGCAGAGATGAGAATTCTACATACATTCTAGACAAGGAATAAGCATCCTTTTTTGAGACCCTCATTGTGCATGCTACATTTGTAACATCATGAGACTGGCGCAGAGACAGAGTATTTACAGTTTCTAAATGGCTCAAAAATTTCGTCCAAAAAAGTTTGCTCATTGGGTGTCAATTCTGTTTTTTTTTAATTTTTTTTGTTTTGTTTTTACTTATTTGAGAGAGACAGAGAGAGAAAGAGGCAGAGAGAGAAAGAGAGAGAGAGAGAGAATGGGTGCGCCAGGGCCTCCAGCCACTGCAAACGAACTCCAGACGCGTGGACCCCCTTGTGCATCTGGCTAACGTGGGTTCTGGGGAACTGAGCCTCGAACCAGGGTCCTTAGGCTTCACAGGCAAGCGCTTAACCGCTAAGCCATCTCTCCAGCCCTCAATTCTGTCTTTACCAAACAATTTACAATTAAGCATGCAGATCACTGAGGGCAATCAGTAGCAACACAACTGTATAAAGCTTCTACGGGTGATGGTTACTTTCCAGACCCCATGTGAGAGGTTTCCTCTCTTACAGGAAGCTTTCATATTGAGGCAAATAACGAAACAGAGTGTATCTTTCTTCTCATAGAATCCCCAGGGCGATCATCGCTGGCTTTGTTTTCTACTCGCATGCAGGGTGTCTTTTTTTACCTGCGACTGCACAGTGCATCCCTGGCACCTCTCCGGGCAAGCATCCTCTCTTACTGCTTTCTAAAGCCCTTCTTGGAATAGAAACAACCACCTCCCAGCTTGCTTGCCACCTGCCTGCCACCTGCCCTGCCACTTTACCACCTGTGTGTCTGCCGTGTGACTAAACTCCCATTTGGCTCCGTGAGAGCGGTTCCATCAGCGTTCTCCCCACATGGAGCCCACAGGTCTAAAAATAAGACGGTCCCCACCAGCAAAGCGTGGATATGGATGCTCTGCATAAACCTCTAGGTGGTGGCCATCATAATTCAGTCTCTGGGTTGGATGAGAAATAAATGACAAACAAATGCTACATTACCTAGACAGGCAGGAGCAGTACAAAGTCCCAAGCAAACTGGAGAGCTGGCTCAGCAGTTAAGGCGCTTGCCTCCAAAGCCTAACGACTGGAGTTCAGTTCCCCAATTCCCACGTAAAACCAAATGCATAAAGTGGTGCATGCATTTGGAGTTTGTTTGCAGAGGCTGGAGGCCCTGGCGTACCCATTCATATCCTCTCTCTATCTCTCTCTTTCTCTATCTCTCTCTCCTCTCTGTCTGTCTGTCTCTCTCTCTCTCTCTCTCTCTCTCTGCTTGTAAATAAATAATCAAAGTCTTAAATAAATGCCTCCATTATCATCATCAGCAGCAGCAGTAGCAACCAGATTGCCCTATACAAGAGAAAGACAGTTCTCTTCGGTGAAAGGAGATTCTAAACTGAAAGCCCGCTTGGGTCTTAGGTCTTTCATTGGCCAACTGTGTGATTTCTGGCAGAGTATAACTTCCTCCTCTGAACCATGCCCTGTCCTGCCCAGTTGAGTAAGTGGGCCACTCTGGAGCTAAGACAGGAGGTGTTGCACCCCTCCTCACAGCTTCTTGGTGACTTCATACCAGTCTACTGCAAATTCATTCTTCTGACTTCTAACGCCTGGCCTGTTGCCTGGTTCACAAACGGGGGACCCTCCACTTTTCAGTCTACCCAGCTGCAGTTCTCACCACTGTGCTAGTATGCTGTGTGGTAATCACGTTCATTCAACACATATTTGGGGCTTCCACTGGGTTGTCAGATACAAGAAAAGTGAGCGTGTTTCTCAGATTAGAGAAGCAGACAGACCAAATGCTGATGCTAAATAAACACCAAGCTGGGGAAATGCTATGAAAGAAAAAAGACACAAGGGCTCGTGGAGGGGATGCCAGGGAGACTAGGGTTTCAAGAAAGGCTTCTCTGAGGAAGTGAGCTGTAAACAGAGCTAAGAGTTCAGTAGGTAAAGGAAGGATTGATTGTTGGGGAGGAGGTAGGAGAGCGTGGCATTTGGAACTGAAAGAAAGCCCCGGGAGCTGGCTTGGCATCAGACCGTTTGGGATTTGGGCTGTGTGTTAGAGGAATGAGAAATCACTGTATGGTTAGAAACATGTTGATAACAAAAGTAGAATTGCATCGCAACCGCCAACTCTTGGAGCTGTGGGAATAATACACTGCACAGGTGAAGAAATAGAAGTGGAATAGAAACCAGGAGGCTGATGCCATGGTCTGTCACAGCCCAGACAGGGGCGATGGGAATAGGTAACACAGTACCGAGTGACGGCTGGGCAGGCTGGGTTTAGTCTCTACCTCAGTGCAGCTGGAGAATAAAATATTCTGTCTGTCTGTCTGTCTGTCTATCTATCTATCTATCTATCTATCCATCTATCATCTAGCTATCTATTTATCTCTTCTTGAAAATAAATATTTAAAAAAAAAATTCAACAAACAGAAACCCCAAATCCTCAGTTTCCAACTTCTGGGAATCAGGAGAAATACACATTCTTGTGGCAAGAGACTTACGACTGGCTGGCTGAATTATTTCTAGCATGTGAAACTGTTAGTTAATGTAAGAGAATACAGATAAATGATTTGAAGTTTTAATTCATGTTCAAAAGTCAAGAACGGGCAGGCGTTACTGAAACACCTGGTGTGTGACCGATGGTTTTTGTACATTAAGCACAAATAAAAGAC
The DNA here is from genome assembly GCA_036346955.1 of Dipus sagitta. Taxonomy (NCBI): domain Eukaryota; kingdom Metazoa; phylum Chordata; class Mammalia; order Rodentia; family Dipodidae; genus Dipus; species Dipus sagitta. The sequence continues at coordinate 122,461,048 of CM070777.1, forward strand.
TGTCCTTTGGTTTGTGGTTACAGTAGCTATTCATAGGGTCTGCAGACCTTTCTTAATTTTCTGGTGTGTGTGTGTGTGTGTGTGTGTGTGTGTGTGTGTGTGTGTGTGTGTGAGACATATGTGGCGTATGCAAGTGTGGGGACCCACACAGCCCCCCATGTGCTCACCTGTGGTGGGGGCACTCTCTGTGGCCCATGGTGCTGGTGGGGAACTGTACCTCTCCATTGTTCTTTCTGTTCTTACTTGAGCCTGTGTGTGTTGCTGGTTTTTCTGTGAGTCCCGGGGATTCTCCAGTCGCTGCTCCCCTCAGGACTGCAGTTACAGATGTGCATCACCTCACCCAGCTGTTTATGTGAGTCCTGGGGATGGAACTGGTGTGGTTTCTCAGTCCCTCATATTTGCATAGAAAGTGTTTTTAACTGCTGAGCTATCTCTCTGGCTCAAGGTAGAACTTTAAATTTTTTTACGTTTATTTTTTAATTTTTTTGTTCATTTTTATTTATTTGAGAGCGACAAAGAGAGAGAGAGAGAGAAAGGCAAAGAGAGAGGGGGGAGAGAGAATGGGCACGCCAGGGCCTCCAGCCACTGCAAACGAACTCCAGACACATGCGCCCCCTTGTGCATTTGGCTAATGTGGGTCCTGGGGAATAGAGCCTCGAACTGGGGTCCTTAGGCTTCGCAGGCAAGCACTTAACCGCTAAGCCATCTCTCCAGCCCAAGGTAGAACTTTTTAAATCATACCACACCACATACTTGCTGGTGTTCTTTTCTGAAGTAGGTGGCTTTCTGAAAGGAACATAACCCTTACAGCTTTCACATTAGGTTTCAGAGCATGAAAGGAAAAGGAGATCTTACTAAAAATCCTGAGCTCATGAAAATAAACTGCAATAAAGAAGCAAAAATAGGGCTGGAGAGATTGCTTAGTGGTTAAGGTACTTGCCTGCAAAGTCTAAGGACTCAGGTTCAATTCTCCAGTACTCACAAAAGCCAGATGCACCGGGTGGTACATGCATCTGGAGTTCATTTGCAGTGACTAGAGGCCCTGAGGTACCATTTTCTCTCTCTCTCTCTCCCTCTCAGTCTACCAAATAAATTAATTAAATATTTTTTAAGAAACAAAAATGGAATTTTACAGTAAGTCATTAATTAAAACTTTTTTTTTTTTCGAGGTAGGGTCTCACTCTAGCCCAGGCTGACGTGGAATTCACTATGTAGTCTCAGGGTGGCCTTGAACTCACAGCGATCCACCTACCTCTGCCTCCCAAGTGCTGGGATTAAAAGCGTGTGCCACCATGCCTGGCTGTTAATAACAACTTTTATACATATGAGATGCCATACGATAGACTGCAAAATATACAGTGTGTGTATTTAATAGTGGATTGTGAATGATAATTTGCACTGATGATGTCTTCACATTAATCAGTTCAAAAAAACTTAATGATGAGAAGCTTGAGGAAGAAAACAAGACTCTGGCTCTGTAAGAATAATGATTAATTCACAACTGCAATTAACACCTCAGAAGGCCTCAGTAGAGAAGCTAGCTGATGTGGAGAGGTGACATAATGCAATTATTTGTCTGCGTTGAGCTGCATTGATGATGTTGGGGGCAGGGTACAAATCATCTCTATATTTTTTGTTTTATTTATTTATTTATTTTGGTTTTTTGAGGTAGGGTCTCACTCTCTAGCCCAGGCTGACCTGGAATTCATTATATAGTCTCAGGGTGGCCTCGAACTCACAGTGATCCTACTACCTCTGTCTCCCGAGTGCTGGGATTAAAGGTATGTGCCACCACGCCCAGTATGTCTTTTTTTTTCTTTCATGTCTTAGCTCTTTATTTGTGAGAGAGAGAAAGGCAAATAGACAGAGAATGGGTCCTCTAGCTCCTGCAAACTGCAGAGGCTTGCACCACCATGTACATCTGGCTTATGTGGGTCCTGGAGAATCAAACCTAGGTCCTTTGGCTTTGCAGGCAAGTGCCTTAACCATTAAGCCATCCCTCCAACCCCTTTGTCTCTATTTTTAATGAAAGAGAAGCTTTAGCCCTATTTGGAACTTGGTTTATACAATGGTCTGACTTAATATATTTTAAAAGAAAATCATATGCACATGTACGGCCCTTCTTTAGCTCCTCAAACACATCCATCTCTGCCTCTGTCTCTCTCTCTCTCCTCTCTTCTCTCTTTCTTCAGAATCTCCTATATCCCAGGCTGGCCTTGAACTCACTCTGTAGCCAAGGACAATCTTGCCTCTACCTCCAAAGTGGCCACCATGGGCCACCTTGCCCAGCTGTGCAAACCTCTTCTGAACAGAAAAGAACAAGAAACAAACAAAAGAAGCCTGGTGATCATAAATGACTACGTCTATGTCCACCTCGCCCTCTGATCTGTAGGTTGTAGAGCAGTCCATGGGAATGACTTGGGGTTTGAATTCATGTGCAGAAGCCAAGAACGGGCAGGTGTTACCAGAAGGCCTGGTGTGTGACCCGTGCTTTTTCCACACTAGGCACAACTAGAAGACTGTCCTTTGGTTAGTGGTTACAGTAGCTGGTCGTAAGGCTTGCCTCTGCAGCTTTGCCTGGAGCCAGTAAGGAGAGCAACTGTCCAGCTCATGGCCTCTTGAGCCCTTGGACACGTTGCCTGACACTCCTGGATGGGAATTTGTTCTCCAGGCAGACCACAAAGTGGCTGGCTGAGTTATTTGAACCACTCTAAGGCAGGGGATCAATGGCTGCCACAGTGGAGTAGAGTGACATCAGCAGTAGTGTCCTTGTCCTAGGAGAGGCGGTGTGAGGTCACAGGAAAGCAGAGGAAGATGTGCCATCTCAAAACAAGCCGAATTGGCACACTGATTATTTCAAGCCCGATTTTCCTACGTGTAGCAGGCCATAAGACTCTTTGGGGAGGGCTGTCCTTCACATGCCAAGGCTAGAAAGCAGACTTGGTCACCAACTGGGGATACAATGAGCCCAAATAAATAACTCTAAAGTAACCCTTAATCATCCCCTCAAAGTACTACCTTCCATGCCTATGCCTCCACAATTTTTAAAGTGAGTACTTGGGAACTGCACCCAGGTTGTTGGGCGTTGTAGGCAAGCACCTTAACCACTGAGCCATCTCTCCAGCCTCTAAAGGACATTTCTACAGAAACATTTTTTTCTTTTGTGTATGTGTAGTACATGCTGTGTGTTGTATATACATATGTTTGTGCTAATGCAACCCCCGTGAGGTCACCACAGGGCCCTATGGGTTCACCTGTGGTGGCTGGAGGCAAACATCAAGTTCCCCCCCTCCATCACTCACCTATTTTCCCTGCAGTGGATTATCTTACTGATTCGGGAGTTGCCATTCATCAGCCCCAGTGATTCTCCAGTCTCTGCTTCCTACAGGACTGGGGTTATAGGCATGTGTGGCCATTTCTAGCTATTTATGTGGGTTCTGGAGATTCAGACTTTGGCAGTTTCAATCCCCCTCAGGTCCTCAAGCTTGTGCAGAAAGCCACTTAACTGCTGAGCCATCTCTCCAGCTCTCTATAGAAACTTTTAAAAGATATTTTATTGAGGCTGGAGAAATGGCTCAGTGGCTAAGGCACTTGCTGGCAAAGCCAAAGGACCCAGGTTCGATTCCCTGGCACCCACATAAAGCCAGATGCAAAAGTGGGGCATGTGTCTGGAGTTTGTTTGCAGTGGCTAGAGGCCCTGGTGTGCCTATTCTCTATCTGCTTCTCTCTCTTTTCCTCTCTCTCTCCCTCTCCTCTCAAATAAATATATAAAATATTTTTAAAATAACTTTTATTTATTTGAGAGAGGGAAAGAGGCAGAGAGAGAAAGAGAGGGAGAGAGAATATGTGTGCCAGGGCCTCTAGCTACTGCAAACAAAGTCTAGATGTATTCACCACCTTGTGCATCTGACTTTATGTGGGTGCCAGGGAATCGAACCTGGGTCCTTTGGCTTTGCCAGCAAGTGCCTTAACCATTAAGCCATCTCTCCAGCCCCTATGGAACAATTTTGATCTAGTATAATAGTCTGCATTTCCCAAATCTTCAGATCAAATTATTTTTTACTTACTGTATTGATTAAAATTTTCCTGTAGCAGGGCATGGTGGTGCATGCCTTTAATCCCAGCACTTGGGAGGCAGAGGTAGGAGGATCACCATGAGTTCAAGGCTACCCTGAGAATACAGAACAAATTCCAGGTCAGCCTGGGCTAGAGTGAGACCCTACCTCAAAAAAACAAAAAAAAATTTTTTTTTTCCTTTAGTGCTAGGGTTATACTCAGTGGTATAACAGTATATGTACAGGGTCCTGGTGATATCCACAGCACTACAAAATTAAAATAAGATGGGCATGGTGGCACATGCCTTTAATCCCAGCATTTGGGAGGCAGAGGTAGAAGGATCACCATGAGTTCAAGACCACCCTGAGACTACATAGTGAATTCCAGGTCAGCCTGGGCTAGAGTGAAACCCTACCTCAAAAAAACAAAACAAACAAATAAATAAAAAATAAAATAAATTTAGCTTTAGCAAAGGAGTATAATTAGAAATAAAACAATTTATTTGATTTCTTTTTTCATGGGGATTGTTATGATAGGGTCTTACATACCTCGGTCTGGCCTCAAACTCACTATGCAGCTGATGCTGGCTTTTAACTCCTGATTCTCCTATCTCTACCTCCCATGTACTAGAATTATAGACATGTGCCATTAGGTCCTGCCTTCATTTGTTTAATTTCAAGAATACTGACAGGAATGGAGAAATGACTTAGCAGTTCAGACACTTGCAAAGCCTGACAGGCTGGGTTCCATTCTCCAGTATCCACATAAAGCCAGATGCACAAAGTGGCATATGTATCTGGAGTTCATTTGCAACAGCAGGAGACTCTAGCATGCCCATTCTCTCTTCTCTCTCTCTCTCTCTCTCTCTCTCTCTCCTTGAAAATAAATAAAGCTATCTTTTAAAAATTAAGAATAATGAGCTGGGCATGGTGGTGCACGCCTTTAATCCCAGCACTTGAGAAGCAGAGGTAGGAGGATCACTGTGAGTTCAAGGCCACCCTGAGACTCCATAGTGAATTCCAGGTCAGCCTGGGCTAGAGTGAGACCCTACCTCGAAAAAAAAAAAAATTAAGAACACTGGCCAGGTATGGTGGTGCACAACTTTATTCCCAGCATTTGGGAGGCAGAGATGGAGGATCACAGTGAGTTGGAGGCCACCCTGAGACTACATAGAGAATTCCAGGTCAGCCTGGGGTAGAGCAAGACCCTACCTTGAAAACCAAAAAGAAACCAAAATAAGTAAGAGTAATGAACATTGCTGATCTATACTGGCTGAATAAAGATATTGTTGTGCCAAGTCCCCTGACCAGGAGCCAAGACCCCCGGTCACCCAGGAGTCACCCAGAGAACCACCACAGAAGCCGAGACACTCGAATGTAAAAGCAACAGGTTTCTTTATTGCAAGCCTAGGCCTGGGCTCCATCCCTACAGTCCGACACAGCGGTAGTAAGGGAAAGAGCCCCTTCCTTTTGGGGGAAGGGGTTCATATAGGAATTCAAACAAAGAAGTAGGGGATAGATACATGATTGGTTGATTTAAACAGTTTTGATTGGCTTGGGGTTTCAGCGGGCAAAGTTGGGGGCAGGAGCTAGGGGCACTCCAGGCAGATGAGGTAATCTCCATTGTGATGGGATAAGTAAACAGTGGTATTTTACGACTTCCTTGAAGTAGAGATTCCTCAATTTCTTATCTAAGCAGGTGGTCGGAGGCCAGAGGCCTCTGCAGTGGAGTGTTTCTGCAATGTCCTTGAAATGGAGATTCCCCAGAAACTTTAGGGAGAAAGGCAGCAATTGAGCAAGCAAGCAAAGTTTACAGAAGCAGAGGTCAGCACATTAGCTGGCTAGTTCTCTATCTAAGTCAGGCCTGGGCCTTTTTACTTAAAATGGTTATATTTGGCCTTTCAATATGGAACCTGGAGAATATGAATAAGAACAGGGACTCTAGACAAGAGAGAGTACCAGGGTTCTGGAAGAATGAACCAAGGTCTTCGGTACCTGTGGCTGAAAAAGGTAAAGAGTAGGTGACAGTTTCCCACTTGGATCTATGGTTGGTGACAACCAGCTGGTCAGGAATTCCAAGAATCAGGTCGTGAGAATAATATCATGCTGGAGAAATGGATGATGGATCCCTGATCCTGGGGTGAAGAATGGGCAGAGCAATGACTCTGAATTCTGGCTGCACATTAGAATCACCTGAAAGGTTGTTGTTGTTTTTTTTTTTTTTTTTTTTAATTATGTTATCACCCTGTAGCAGACAGCTTCAGGTTCACTGAGATGAACTTCCAGGCCAGGCACAGTAATGGAGGGAGGGATTTATTGAAGTTTAAACATCCAGGGGAAGTTCCATAATGGCAAAAGAAGTTGTCCCCCTCTTAAAGGAGCAAGCAGAGAGAAGCCCCAAACCAAAGCCACACAGAACATTTCAGGAACTCCAGACAGGAACTAGGTGGGAACACTTCCCAGGCCAACAGTGTGCTCTATGGTAGCCCTTGCTAGTCCTGGTATATCCAAAACAGCTTCAGGTCTTCATGCAAACCTCGGTCCATCTTCCAAAGGCTCTTTCAGCCTATCAGGGCATCAGGCTCTACTTCATGTTGCATCTCAGCAGCGGATCCTGAAACCTGTGCAATTCACAACCATGCCTCTCATTTTTCATGCTTCTGAAACCAATACCAGGTGTTCAGGACACAGCCATATTCATAATTCAGGAACTAAACAAATCATTGCCTTGAAAAGCAGGTTCCTTCTCCAATCAACTCTTTCCAAAAGAGTTTGCATTTCTATGAGAGTCCTTCCTCAGGCATCCTTTCCATTGTTTTAATGTAAAGCAGTTGGACCATCTTCCTTAAGATTGCTAATGTGTTTGACAATAGCATGTTGAGTAACTTAAGACCAGTCTCAGTGCCTATAATTTTAACTTGCTTGAAGTTTTCCAGCTTAAAAATCTTAAGTCTCTCAGTCCAATTATCTTTAGCCAAGCACATTAGTCCATTACAAATTTAACCTTGATCAAACTCTCTGGGCCTGGTCAACAAAACGCAGCCAGCCCTTATGCCAGTATCCCAGTTCCAACAAAGTCCTCTGTAGTCTTTCCTTCCCCTTAGAAAGTTCATAAACCAAGCCTGGAAGTTCAATACTGTCTGCACTTAGCATTCTCAAACTCTCATTAGAATAGTCCATAAAACGTCGCTTACCACTCCACAAGGTATCTTCAGTTGCAAGCACCAAGTCCATGCCCATTCCTCCAAAACAAAAGTTCCAAAAGACCAACATCCACATGGTCAAGTTCATCTCAGCCCACTCCTTGGTACCAAATTCTGTAGCAAACAGCTTTAGGTTCACTGAGATGAACTTCCAGACCAGGCACAGTTATGGAGGAAGGGATTTATTGAAGTTTACAGATCCAGGGGAAGTTCCATAATGGTAGAAGAAGCTGGCCCCCTCTTAAAGGAGCAAGCAGAGAGAGAAAAACCCCAAGTCAAAAGCCACATAGCACACTTCAGAACCTCCAGGCAGGAACCAGGCACTTTGCATATCTTTAGACTGAAATTTTAAAACCACCACCACACCTTAAGATCTGCCCAGTGACACCACCTCCAACCAGGTGGCTGCAGATGCAAACTACAAACTAATAAAACAGTGAATATATTGGGGGCCATCTATTCAAACTACCACATACCCCATAGATCCTGATTTAATTGGTGACACAGGCATATAATCCCAACACATAGAAGACCGAGGAAGGAAGATTGCTAAATTGGTGACTAGCCTGGGCTACACAGTAGGGGTGAAGCCAGACTGACCTACATAGTGAGACTGTCTTTAAAAACAAACAGAAATGCCAGGTATGGTGGCTCACACCTTTAATCCTAGCACTTGGGAAGCAGAGGTAGAAGAAGCGCTGTGAGTTCAAGGCCACCCTGGGACTACATAGTGTAATCTAGGTCAGCCTGGGCTAGAGCAAGACCATACCTCAAAAAAACACCACCACCACTACCAAAGAAAGAAGGAAAGAAAGAAAGAAAGAGAAAGCCAACATGCTTAATCAGGTGCGGTGGTACACATGCCTGTAATCCCAGTAATTTGTGGGTCTGAGGCAGGAAGATTACAAATTCAAAGCCAGCCTGGGAGACATAGCAAAAATATATCTCAAAAAATAGTATTAAGAACCAGGTATGGTGGCTCATGTCTATAATCCCAGCATTTGGGAGGCTGACATGAGAGGGTCACTGAGAGTTTGGGGTCAACCTGAGCTACAGAATGACACCTTATTTTTTTTTTTATTACTTTTTGATTTTTCAAGGTAGGGTTTCACTCTAGTCCAGTCTGACCTGGAATTCACTACGTAGTCTCAGGGTGGCCTTGTAAAGTGAGCAAAATGCTATATTTCTCTGCATTTCTTTATACCTAGCTTAGAGAAAAATAGAAGTCACTTCCTTGTAGGAGCTCATAAAAGAATGGAATGAAACACTTGTTTAGCTAATGGCAGGTAAAAACAGGAGGCTCTGCTGGTCTGAATAGCATTACCTGGGGCCTGCATTGTTGAGCAAACTCCTTAAGATAAACGGGACTCCTGGTCACAGGCCTATCTTTCAACACGCCCCCCCCCCCCCACTTCCTGTAACTAACCAACAGATCTCTATACAAGTTTCTTTCTTTCTTTTTTTTTTTTTTTTTTTTTCATTTTTATGGCTGTAACTGTCACATGTAAATTGTGATTTATGGTTTAACTCCCATCCTGTTTTTTTTTTTTTTTTTCTAACATCATGTGGTTATTTCCAATAAAAGCTGACACCCTGAACAGTTCAGGACTGCCCCCCTGAGATTCCCTCTGGGATGCAGACTTGATATACCAGATTTTCTTTTTTTTCTTTTTTACCCAGTAAAACCTTACCTCACATTTTGGGAGTCAATGGTCTTACTTGTGTGACACCAGATTCCATAATAGCCTTGAACTCACAGCGATCCTCCTACCTCTGCCTCCTGAGTACTGGGATTAAATGTGTGTACCAAGCCCAGCAACACCTTATTTAAAAAAAAAAAATGCCTTTTCTTCATACCTACATCTGTTTGTTTAACTGCCATAAGTAATTCATTTCTAAACTAATTCCATCTCATTTTCAAATCTAACCAAATAAGTAAATATATAGGTGCTGTTGATTCTACTCTGATCTGTAAGGTAAGTATTGTCCTGACCTAAACATACTGTGGCCTTACATTTCCTTTCTCTGTGGATCACCATCCTCAAAATTTTACACGGGCTGGAGAGATGGCTTAGTGGTTAAGGTGCTTGCCTACAAAGCCAAATGACTCAGTTTTAATTACCCAGGACCCATGTAAGCCAGATGCACCAGGTGGCATATTCATCTGGAGTTCGTTTGCAGCAGCTGGAGGCCCTGGTGCACCCATTTCTCTCTCTCTCTCTTTCTCTCTCTATCTCTCTCTCTTTCTCTCTCTCTCCCTCCCTCCCTCCCTCTTCCTCTCCCTCAAATAAACAAATAAAAATAAAAAGTAAAAAAATTAGCTGGGCATGGTGGCACACGCCTTTAATCCCAGTGCTTGGGAGGCAGAGGTAGAAGGATTACATGAATTCGAGGCTACCCTGACACTACATAGTGAATTCCAGGTCAGCCTGGGCTTTAGTGAAACCCTACCTCAAAAAAAAATTTTTTTTAATTACAGTCCTAGCCTTTGATCAGTATTTCAGACCCATATCCGAGCCAGTGTCTCCTAGACTTCTCTTTGAGGCACTTCCCAACATTGTACCATCACTACCCAACTAACAGGCAAACTCAGCACTTGGGATGCTGAGGTAGGAGGATTGTTATGAGTTCAAGGCCAGCCTGAGAGTACATAGTGAATTCTAGGCCAGACTGGGCTAGAACAAAACCCTACTTTGGAAAACAAACAAAAATTTAGTATTACAGGGCATTATACCTATAATCCCAGCACTTGGAAGGCTGAGGCAAGCAGATCACCATGAGTTCAAAGCCTGGTCTACATAATGAGTTTAGGACAGCCTGAACTATAGAGTGGGACCCTCAAAAAAAAAAGTCTTCCTATTTACTGGGTGCTTGTCATGTTACAAACACAACCACATTATGAATTGGGAATTTAATTTTAAAACAAAGCTTATGTTTTCTGATAAAGCACAAAAGAACAGAAAGACTTCATAAGGTACCCATGCTCTGCTAGGTCATGGAAGAGCCAAGTAGGAGACAAGGCCCCTCTGAGCAGAGCCCTGTCAGTTAACCACCTCACAATACAATGCTGCCTCCTGATGAGCTTTGTCTTGTTTTTCTAACACTTGCATAAGACAAAGTCTGAATATTTGGAGGGTGGCATTATCTCGTGCTACTTAAGCACAAAAATCATTGGAGTCACTAAAGATTATCAATCAGGAATCAGCTTACCAATATTTGCAAGAAAAGTGAGAAGGAATTGTGTATTTAGGAACATATATAAGAAACACTATTTCTAGCCAGGCATGGTGGCACACACCTTTAATCCCAGCACTCGGGAGGCAGAGGTAGGAGGATCGCCGTGAGTTCGAGGCCACCCTGAGACTACATAGTGAATTCCAGGTCAGCCTGAGCCAGAGTGAGACCCTACCTTGAAAACAAAAAAAAAAAAAAAAAAAAGAAACACTATTTCTTTTACTATCATTTAGTGATACCTGCATATTAATAAATAGTTCTTGAAAATATTGAATTCAGGTGTACATAAAATACTATTTTTCTATAAATTAAAGTGTTGTATTTACCTGGCTGTTACTGTGATAAAGAACCCAACCAAAAGCAGCTGATGGGAGGAGAGGTATTTATTTTGGCTTACGATCTCAAGGGGAAGCTTCATGATAGCAGGGGACAGCATGGCATGAGCAGGATTGGCCCTCGCCTCTGTCACAGGAGGTGAGTAAGAGGAACTCTAGCATAAAGGAGCTAACCTCTAAACCACCCCCAATAACACACCTCCTCCAGCAAGACCTCACCTCCCAAATGGCCATCATCTGGGAACTAAACATTCAAAACCCATGAGTTTATGGGGTTCAACCCATCACATAAAGCCTACTTTTCTTTTGTTTTGCATTGTTTTTTTAGAGATAGGCTTTTACTACATATGCTAGGCTGGTCTCAAACTGAGTGTACAACCCAACCTGATCTTGTCTCAGCCTCCTGACTGCTGGGATTATAGCTTTGTAACATCACATCTAGTTAATGTCGTTTTAAAATGAAATCTCCAATTTCTATCCTGGAAGGATTACTTCTGAGACAGAAATTCTAGCATGATGTTCCTTTTTCCTTCATATTTATAATGTATATATTCTTCCCATCTGACCTTAGAATTGATCAAAATTTATCTAAAATTAAAGATCAAGTGGCAATGGAGAAAGTGACTTTTTTCCTAATCTGAAAACCTGATGCCATCTTTTGACCTGGAATAGCACATCCAATGCAAGGCAGATTCCCTCCATATTCATTCATACTAAAGTAAGTCATGAGAATTCTTACCACAGGGTCATTAGGAATGTCTGTTAAATTTTCTATCTTAAAAAAAAAAAATCTGGGCGTGGTGGTGCAGGCCTTTAATCCCAGCACTAGGGAGGCAGAGGTAGAAGGATCACCACGAGTTCGAGGCCACCCTGAGGCTACATAGTTAATTCCAGGTCGGCCTGGACTAGAGTGAAACCCTACCTCGAAAAACCAAAAAAAAAAAAAAAAAAAAAAAAAAAAAAAAGGTAATCTTGGAACATTAATCAGGAACAGGGTTTCACTAAATAACACGCTGTGGTAGTCTAAATGCTGTCATTTGGTAACATGGATCAGCATCAGTATAGCTATTGTGCAGAGAACAAGGAAATAACTATTTTCACCAGGCATGGTGGCACAGACCTTTAATCCTTGTACTTGGCAACAGAGGTAAAAGGATCACTGTGAGTTCAAAACCAGCCTAGAACTACAGAGTGAGGTCCAGATCAGCCTGGGCTACACTGAGACCCTACCTCAAGAAAAAAAAAAAAAAAAGAAAAGAAAAAGAAAAAGAAAAAGAAAAGAAGCTATTTGCCCCATACAGGAATACTGTCCCCATAGGACGACAATCTTATCATGGCTGGTACCTGATGGCTGAATACTATTTAAGTGATTATTTATAAATGAATATGAAATTCATATTTTGTTTTAAGGAAACTGGCAGGTTTTTATTTGAAGCTATTTTTGATTGATCTGTTATTTGAGGACAAATTTGTTCACTTCTACTCTTTAGGCCAACATTGTGATATCTGACAAGAATTCAAATTTGATTTGGGGGCTGAGGTTTAGCTCAGTAGTGGAATACTTGCCTAGTGGCACCCCCAAAAAGGAAAGAAAATAGCAAACAAAGGTTTTGGTGGAGTTTCTAGGCAAGACTTCCCCTGCTCTAGAAGCAAACGCACTGTGCTTTATGCTGCCCCCTACAGGTCAGAGTAAGAAGTGCTGGCTCCTGCAGAACATCTTAATGGGTAACCTAAAATCTGTGTGTAAAGTTGATGTGTAAGAAGACATTTTGTTCCATACAACTCCATGGTGATTTAATCTTAAATATGTCACCAATTTAACTCTACCTTTACAGACACAAGATTAATTAGCATCCACCATGATATGTAGTGGTACGTGATTTTGTAGATAAATACACCATTACTCTCTGACCTTGGGTAAGTGATAAAACCTCCCTAATTCTTCTCTAACACATCTCGCCTGGCTCATTGCAGAAAGGAATGTAATAGTGTTTAGAAAGCATCTAACAGTTTCCAAAAGACATAAGGTGCTTCACAAGTGCTGACATCTCTACCCTTACCCCTACTTTCTTGTACACACCAGCAAATATTTCCAGAGATGAACCCACAGCAAAACCTGCAGAAGCATGACTTGATCTCACAGCAATTTCCCAGCCTTGCAAATCAGGTGTAAAGTTCAACTTCGAATTTTTTTGTCCCAAGTTTTGTTTGTACAATTATGAAGTGCAATGGACTCCTGTCACCACCATTTCTTCTGTCTAATACCTTTTCACTTTCCTAGGACAATCGATAGAATGCGTCCCACATCCCATTAAAATCTGTATGTTGAAGGCCAGTATAGTGGTGCACGCCTTTCATCCCAACACTCAGGAGGCTGAGGTAGCAGGATTGCTGTGAATTTGAGGCCAGTCTAGAGCTACAAAGTGAGCTCGAGGTCAGCCTGGGCTAGTGTGAGACTCTACCTTAAATTTTTTTTTATATATGAACCGGGCATGGTGGCACACGCCTTTAATCCCAGCACTCGAAAGGCAGAAGTAGGAGGATCACAATGAGTTCGAGGCCACCCCTGAAACTCCATAGTGAATTCCAGGTCAGCATGAGCTACAGTGAGACCCTACCTTGAAAAACAAAAAAAAAAAAAAAAAAAAAAAAACAAATTATATATTGAAATCCTAACCTTCAATGGGATGATATAGGAGTGGGGCCCCTGAGAGGTGGTAGGGCATGAGAGTGGAGTCCTCACTAATGGGATTAGTGCTTTATAAAGGGACTCCAGGGAATACCCTTGCCCTACTTCTACCACATGTCTACAGACAGAAGATGATGTGAGAGCCATAGTGGGAATTGATCATGAGCCTAGACACAACATGAAGAGAGATTGAGAGAGTAAAGCGAAGAAAGTGCAGAGCACTCTTGCCATGTGGATGGGAGGAGCGGATAGAAGCCCATGGTAGAATAGGGGCTGGGGTCTCCCCTCATCTCAGCCTGACTGGCTGATTGGAGGGGAGGCTTACCAGGGCAGGAACCTGGAAGTTCAGGAGAGAACAGTCAACAAAGAGGGCTTTCCCAGCTGGTAAGTGTCTATTTATAACCTTATTGTGATGGGCTTTACCTGCAGGGTCAGGTGAGCCTGAGAGAGGGCTGATTGGTCTAGGCTAGGGGCTAGCTCAAGAGGAGACCAGCCATGACTCCAAGTTTAAGGCTGAGCTAAACCAACCAGAATTCCAGGATCATAGTTAATTGTAGAAAAGGGGAACTCCTTCCCAGAGAGGGTCTTAGGTTGTTTATGGAAAAATAGATTAGGCAACAAATAAGAAGAAGCCAGATTCTTTTCTGATCTCTAACAAAGTAGAGACTGCAAGGGCAGGCCCAAGAAGACATTCCTGCTATTTACTTTCAAGGCCCAGTCACCCTAACTGCCTCACATATATACATACACACACATATACATACACACGCATGTGCATGTGTGTGTGTGTGTAAATAAAAATATTAATTTTACAATTTTTTTTTCGGCTTTTCAAGGTAGGGTCTCACTCTAGCCCAGGCTGACCTAGAATTCACTATGTAGTCTCAGGGTGACCTCGAGCTCACGGTGATCCTCCTACCTCTGCCTCCTGAGTGCTGAGTTTAAAAGCGTGCACCACCATGCCCAGCTTAAAATTAAATTTTAAAGTCTTCTAATTTCTCACAAGCAGTAGGTGCCAGAGATGTCTGAGGCTTCCACAGAAATACTATGATAGCACAGTAAGATGTTAGTTAAAATGATCTAGAGCTACAGTCAATTAACCCCAAAACGTATAATTGAAGGAAAAATAGAAGAAAGCTAGCTTCTTTCAGGCAGTTAATTAGGGACAGAAGCCTAAAGAGGGACCAAGGAGATGTCATCTGTGCATCTTGGCAAAACTGAAACTCAGCTCTCCAAGATGGCTGCCAGTGATGCTCCAGCAAGAATTTCCGGCTTCTTCTTCATCTCAGCCTCCCCGGGTCAGCCCTCTGAGTCCAGAAACCAATCAGATCTTGGCCCCTCCTGGGCCGGCCCCTTGTGTCTGAACCAATCAAGTCTCTGCTTACACACATGAACCTGATGACAAGTATCACCCTGATTGGATATCTGAACCATATAAAGGAGGTTACCCACATAGCCCAGCTTTTGTTCACTCTACATGTCTCACAGGCTCTCTGTTCTCTCTTTTTTTTTTTTTTTTTTTTTTTTCAAGGTAGGGTTTCACTGTAGTCCAGGCTGACCTGGAATTCACTATGTAGTCTCAGGGTGGCCTTGAACTCATGGGGATCCTCCTACCTCTGCCTCCCGAGTGCTGGGATTAAAGGTGTGCGCCACCATGCCCGGCTCTGTTCTCTTCTTTTTAATTGCTGACCTGGCATGAACATCCACATCAGTCTGTCTTTCCTTCCCAGTCTGGCTGGGAAGTGGGGAATACTTATCTTGGCTTGGGCATTTTTTTTTTTCCTTCCTTTCTATCTGTGTCATGCCTTGCGGGTACCCTTTCACTTTGATTACATGTAAGATTCATCTTTCATCTCTGAGACCTTCACTATTTCTTAGTCCTCTCTGGTCTGTTATTTGAATGGGGCATCTATGTCCAATATTCAGTGTGTGTGTGTGTGTAAAACTTCCCCAGCCTTTTCCTAAATATCAATTTCCCCTAAATAAAACTTACAAATCGTGATTTCTTCCTATATAAACCCAATAATTCCTAATTTAGACTTCTCAAGTCCATTTTATCAATTCTTTGTTAAAAGTAGTATAAGGAGGGCGGGCGAGATCCCTTAGCAGTTAAGGTGCTTGCCTGTGAAGCCTAAGAACCCAGGTTCAATTCTCCAGGTCCCACACAAACCAGATGCACATGGTGGCACATGCTTCTCGAGTTCATTTGCAGTGGCTAGAGGCCCTAGCACACCCATTCTCTCTCTCTCTCTCTCTCTCTCTCTCTTCTCTCTCTCTCTCTCTCTCTGTTTCTCTCAAATAAATAAATAAAAATCAAAGCCGGGCGTGGTGGCGCACGCCTTTAATCCCAGCACTTGGGAGGCAGAGGTAAGAGGATTGCCATGAGTTCGAGGCCACCCTGAGACGACATAGTGAATTCCAGGTCAGCCTGAACTAGAGTGAGACCCTACCTCGAAAAACAAAACAAAAAAAATAAATAAATAAATAAAATAAAATAAAATAAAATAATAAAAAAATAAAAATCAGAAAAAAGTTTTAAGTAGGATAAGGAACCAAAATTGGGATTCTTAAGTTGGGGGACCCCTCCTGAACCCCATAATCCTGCATCATAATGACCCAAACACTATAGATACTGATTTCTCACTCTCAGCATCTCTAGGTGGGTAAGATGGGGCTGGAGAAGTAAAGAAGAAATAGGAGAAAGCTAGCTTCTTTTGGGCAGTTAGAAACAGAAGGCCAAAGAACAAATAAGGAGATGCCATTCTGTCCATCTTGGCGAAACTGAAACCTGGGGCTGATCCTGGCTCTCCAAGATGGCTGCCAGTGACATGCTAGGCAGGGACTTCCGGCTTGTTCTTCAGCTCCGCCCTCTCTGGGTAAGGAGGGATTGAGGAGGCTCTCTGTTCCACACAGTCATTTTATTTATTTATTTATTTGAGACCGACTGACAAAGAGAGAAAGAGGCAGACAGAGAGAGAGAGAGAGAATGGGTGCGCCAGGGCCTCCAGCCACTGCAAACGAACTCCAGATGCGTGTGCCCCCTTGTGCATCCGGCTAACGTGGGTCCTGGGGAATAAAGCCTCAAACCAGGGTCGTTCGGCTTCACAGGCAAGTGCTTAACCGCTAAGCCATCTCTTCAGCCCCCACACAGTCATTTAAGGGCCAAGACTGATAGGTTTGGCCACCTTCAGCCTCAGCTGAGAGGCAACATCTGCCCCAGAAGGGGAAAGAAGGAACGTGAAGCAGTACACACCGGAGGATTGTTAGGATCCAGTCCCTATGTACTCACAGAGGCCTTTACACTTTCATTTATGTGGAAAACTCAGTTGGCTACACCACACACTATAAGGAACGCTAGAAAATATGGGCCAGAGCCAGGCATGGTGGCACACACCTTTAATCTCAGTATTTGGGAGACAGAGGTAGAAGGATCACTGTGAGTTCAAGACCCCCCTGAGACTACATAGTGAATTCCAGGTCAGCCTGGGCCAGAGTGAGATCCTACCTAGAAAAACCAAAGATAAATAAGTAAATAAATAAATATAACCCCACACACATTGAAGATGATGATAGAGGTTAGAATAATTGTTACTGCCTGGTGGGGTTAGAGTATAGCCTGAGAAGAAACAAAAGGGAACCTTGACCTATGATGACACAAGCATGTACATACGTGATACTTCATTAAGATGTCTACTTTGATGCATTTCCTGCTACCCTCTAGGGGAGGAGAGCCTGAGTGCACTCTGAGGGCACCCATCTGGAAGGCTGCTGTGGTGGCATTAGAGTCCTGGGAGCTCAGAACTCCAGGCAAGTACTCCCCTGTTTGTGACTGGCTCCTGTGGCGGCATGTTAAAGGAAGAATCAGAACCCCTCAAAAGTACAGCTTTTGTCTAAAATTCAATTTTGTGGGCATTGTGGGAGGCTGGAGTCTTTACTGCTGCAACCAATAATGAAGATAGATCTGGGAGTGTAGTCCTTTGAGGTAAGCATGAATCAGCTCAGTGGACGACTAGGAGTCCTCCTTGTCTTCCCGCTGTTAGCATCCTAAGACTAAATTGAAATTTGTGGCTCCTAAGGTTCTCAGTTGGGGGACCCTAGAGCACCACCTCATGCATTTCATTTGGCGAGATGGCTCAATTTAAATTAAGCAGCAAGGGAAGACTTTCTCCTATCACAATTACTTAGTCTCTTCTAAATGACTTCTCCAAAATATGGACCCATCTGTTTGTTCTATTCAAATTATGCCTACATCGTCCTTAAAATATGTCAGACTGAAGATTTCTAGGATGGTATTGTATACAAGATTCAATGGCATTTCTAATACAGATATGCCACAATTACCTAATGGAAGAAAATTTCAAGAATAACATTGTTGGGGCTGAGGATGTAGCTCAGTAGGTACAGTGCTTGCCTAGCATGAAGTAAGCCCTGGGTTCAATCCCTAATAGTGCACAAACTGGGCCTGATGGCACACAGCTGTAATCCCAGCACATAGCAGGTGGAGGTAGGAGAATCAGAAGTTCAAGTTTCTCATGGGCTACATAGTGAGTGGGTTGTGGCCAGCTTGAGGATACATGATACCCTCTCTCAAAGTGGAGGAGATGGGGCTGGAGAGATGGCTTAGTGGATAAGGCACTTGCTGGCAAAGTGTCTGGAGTTCATTTGCAGTGGCTGGGGGCCCTGGTGTGCCTATTCTTTCTCCCTTCCCCCCCCCCTCACACACACACACTCAAATAAGTAAATAAATAAGTAAAATAAAAACTTTAAAAAAAAATGGAGGAGGGGGCTGGAGAGATGATTTAGTGGTTAAGGTGCTTGCCTGCCAAGCCTAAGGACTCATGTTCAACTCTCTAGGTCCCATGTAATCCAGACAGCACAAGGTAATGCAAGAGTGCAAGGCCTCACATGCACACTAGGTAGCACACGTGTCTGGAGTTCGATTACATTGGCTGGAGGCCCTGGCACACAAATTCTCACTCTCTCTCTCTCTGTCTCTCATTAAAAAAAAAAAAAAAAAAAAGCCAGTCTGTTGGGCTTACCTCAAAAAAAATGGAGGAGGATGTGGAGGAGGCAATGGTGACATCAAAATAGAATAACTAGTAGGAAAGAAGGGGTTCAGTGGAGGGAGAGGGAGGAAGGTGGTGAGAGGGGATTGTGAGCAGAGTACACAGTGTATATTTATAGGGGTTATCAATAAAATGTATTAATTTTTTAAAAAAGTAATGTGATTGCTCCTTGGTTCTCTCTCCCTCCAGATATGTGCCTGTAGAGGACTGACCCATGGCTAGGAAGTGCAGCTGAAACGACATAGATCCTAAGTTGCCCAAGAACCCCCCCCCCAATCCCAGTCTCCAGCTGAGTCTTCCCAGCCTGGCAGCAGTCATACGAGCAAGCAGCTGTCTTCATTTTAGCTGACTCCAGCCCAGCCACTGCCTGACTGCATGAGAAACGCTGAGCAAAAACTATCTTGCAGGCTGGAGAGATGGATTAGTGGTTAAGCACTTGCCTGTGCAGCCTAAGGATCCTGGCTCAAGGCTCGATTCCCCAGGACCCACGTTAGCCAGATGCACAAGGGGGCGCACACATCTGGAGTTCATTTGCAGTGGCTGGAGGCCCTGGAGTGCCCATTCTCTCTCTCTCTCTCTCTCTCTGCCTCTTTCTCTCTGTCTGTCGCTCTCAAATAAATAAATAATGGGGGAAAAAAAAAAGAACTACCTTGCTGTAAACCCCTGTTGCTGAAGGAAGACTCCATGTGCTGGGGTGGCAGGTCACTGAGAAATCAAGCTCCTCCCCTGTTGACTAGATGTCAGGATGCTGGAAAGAGCTATGCAGCAAGCAACCTTTTTGGGGAGAGACATCATCAATGATCTTAAGTATCAGTGGACCCTGTAAGCCTTACGGCTGGCCAGACAAGCCAAATGTACCAACTGGTGCAATGGCAGCAGGTCTGTTTAGGGGTAAACCAATGACTCTCTGATTGAATTGAAGGCCCACTCCATGGGAGGGTGTAGCAGACAGCTTCAGGTTCACTGAGATGAACTTCCAGACCAGACACAGTTATGGAGGAAGGGATTTATTGAAGCTTACAGATCCAGGGGAAGTTCCATAATGGCAGAAGAAGCTGGCCTGCTTTCACAGGACCAAGCAGAGAGAGAGAGAGAAGCACAAGCCCAAAAGCCAAAAGCCACACAGCACACTTCAGGAACTCCTGCTAGGCACACTTTGCATATCTTTAGATTGAAATCTGAAACCCACCACCACACCTTAAGATCCACACAATGGCACTGACTCCAGCCAGGTGGCAAAAGATGCAAACTACAAACAAATAAACAACTGAATATATTGGGGGCCATCTATTCTATTCAAACCACCACAGAGGGAGTTCATGTCTGGTACTAAAAACCTAGTCAGAAGCCTATGGCTGAGAAAGTGATACACCCTGGATGAGGGGAACTACTACTGTTATCTTAATGGGTATGTTATGCCCAACATAAACACTTATGTTTATGCCAATATATTAATGCTGCTCTCATGTGATTACAGAAGCTTCTCTTTTCAGATGGTACTGACCGCGGGGATGACTTAAAACTCACCATAGTGCTGAGAAGAAGCGACAGTGGAGTGTTCATCACTAAATGAGAGACATTTCTATCACATCACCCAAGGCTCAGGGTCCATCGCGGAAGAGGTGGCAGAATATGAGTCAGAGAAAGGGGAGGACTGCTTCCAGTACAATCTTCCAGACACAAAGTGGGCTCAATACTCATGACCTGACAGTGGCTGACACTACCTATGCAAGACCTGCCTAACTATGACATCAAAATAGAACAAAGTCTAATTGGAAAGAAGGGGTTCAGTGGAGGGGGGATTTGGGAGGAGGAATTGGGGATTATGGGAAGGGATTATAGTCATGGTCTATCATCTATATTTATGTAAGTTTTCAATAAAAAGTTTAAAAAGGACAAAAAAATCAAAAGCTACCTTACTGAGCTCCTAATAATAACTATTGTTTTAAGACAGGAAGTTTTAGCTAGTCAGTCTTGAAGATGGTTCCTATTAGATGCCTGACTTTAAAAAATATTTTTGGGGGCTGGAGGGATGGCTTAGCAGTTAAGGTGCTTGCCTGCAAAGCCAGAGGACCCAGGTTCAATTCCCCAGGACCCACGTTAGCCAAGAAAAAAAAGAAAGTAAAGAAAAAATACAAAAAAATAGTTTTGAGGGGGCTGGAGAGATGGTTTAGTGGTTAAGGCGTTTGCCTGCAAAGCCAAAGGACCTCAGTTTGATTCCCCAGAACCCATGTAAACCAGATGCACAGGAGGTGGTGCATGTGTCTGGAGTTGTTTGCAGTGGCTGGAGGCCCTGGCACACCCATTCTCTCTCTCTCTCTCTCTCTCTCTCTCTCTCGCTCTCTCTCGCTCTCTCTCGCTCTCTCTCACTCTCTCACTCTCTCACTTTCTCGTTCTCGCTCTCTCTCTCTCTCACTCTGTGTGCGTGTGTGTCTGCCTCTTTCCCTCTCGCTCTCTCAAATAAATAAATAAAATTTTTTAAAAATATATTTTTTATTGAGCTGGAGAGATGTCTTAATGTTTAAGGCACTTTCCTGCAAAGCCTAACAACCCTGGTTCACTTCCCCAGTGCACACATAAAGCCATATGCACACACAAAGTGGCATACGCGTCTGGAATTCATTTGCAGTAGCTGGAGGCCCTGGTGTGCCCATTCTTTCTCTCTCTCTCTCTCTCTCTCTCTCTCTCTCTCTCCTTGCAAATGAATAAAGAAATATTTTTTTAAATATTTGTATTTATTTGAGAGAGAGGAAGAGAGAGAGAGAAAGAGAGTGAGAATTGGTGTACCAGGCCCTCCTGACCCTGCAAACTCCAGACATATGCACCACTTTGTGCAGCTGGCTTCACATGGGTACCGGGGACTTGAACCTAAGCCATCAAGCTTTGTAAGCAAACACCTTTAACCACTTAGCCATTTCTGCAGCCCATGCCTGACTTTTCATAAAAGTTTGTAAAAGAAGGGCTGGAGACATGCCTTAGTGGTTAAGACACTTGTCTGCAAACCAAAGGACCCAGGTTCAATTCCCCAGGACCCACGTAAGCCAGAGGTACAAGGTGGCTCATGCATCTGGAATTCATTTGTAGTGGCTAGAGGCCCTGGTGCACCCATTCTCTCTCTCTCTCTCTCTCTCTCTCTCTCTCTCTCCCAAATAAATAAATAATGATAAATAAAAGTTTGTCAAAGAGATAACTAAAGCATACTTTGCCACCAACCAATAATACAGAATAACCACCCTTAGGCCTTGAAAGAGAATAACTCAAAGATCTGTTCCCTGTCCTATTCACGGTCTAGTTCAGGGGGCTGGAGCCACGGCTCAGAGAATCAAGTGCTTGCCATATCCCCAGATGCAACTGGGCATGGTGGCTCTTGCCTTCAATCCCAGCACTCAGGAGGCTGAGGTAGGAGAATCACTGAGTTCCAGGTCAGTCAGGGCTACAGTGAGGCCTTTTCTCAAAAAAAAAAAAAAAAAAGAGCAAACCAAAAAACAGATGCCTGGATCCCACATAAAGACGAAAGCTGTGGTGGGCTTCTGTAATCTCAGCATGGTGGCAGCAAGAAGGGAGGTAGAAACAGGAGAATTTCCCAGAAGCTCACAGACCAGCCAGCCTGGCAAATGCAGGGAACAACAAGATGGAAAGAACCTGTTTCAAACAAGCTGGAAGATGAGGACTGAGCGCCGGAAATTGTCCTCTGATCTCCATACATGCACCGTAGCACACGTGGCCCCCTTTCCCACACATAAACACACCAACAAAAACAATGTTTACAAAGCCAGACGTCATGGTACACTCCTTTAATCCCAGCACTTCGGAGGCTAAAGTAGGAAAATCACTGTGAGCTCAAGGACTGCAGGGTAAGTTCCATGTCATCTTGGGCTAGAGGGAGACCTTGCTTCAAAAAAAAAAAAAAAAAAAAAAAAGATTTTAAAGTCTGGTTCAAAGAGGTGATCTCAATTGATGGAAGAACTTATGCTCCTCTGGGTTTTGTAAACCCATTATTTGCTTGAGTTGATGTTTTAGAAAGTGTCCATCTTGAGCCCTGCTTCGTAGGCTGCCAGGTTCCCGCTATAGGACACAGCTGGAGGACAGCTCTACAGAACTTGCTATGAGAACGCTCTCCAGGACATTCTACCACATGCCTCAGTGCCCCAAAACAAAACCCCATTTCAGAAATCTTCTTAAATTTCCAATAAATGCTTGAGAAACCAGAATTTTTAATTTACATTTTTGACAGTTTTCATACATGTATATAGTGTATTTTGATCATAATCCTCTCCCATTACTTTCTTTTGTTCCGCTCCCCATTCCCCTCCTACTTAACCTCTTTTTCTTTCTGATGTCTTTTTTTTTGCTTGTTTGTTTCTTTGCCCTCCTCCATCTTCCATGATGACATGTTGATGGGCCCAGTATTGTTCAGGTAACAAGAGGCTGCTATGAGGTCATGAATGCAATGGCCACTTCGTGTCGGGAAGACAGCTTTACAAAACACTCCTTCCCATCCTTTGACTCTTACGTTCTTTCTGCTATTTCTTCTGTGATGTTCCCTAGAATCTTTTGCTTTTGTAGTCAGGAGAATCTCATGTGGCCTTCATTTCTTTCAGTAAAAAACTTGACGCTGGGCTGAGGAGATGGCTCAGGGGTTGAAGATGCTTGCTTACAGAGCCTACTGGCCTGGGTTGAATTCCCCGGTATCCACAAAAAGCCAGATGCATGAAGTGTCACATGCATCTATGCATCTGGACTTTGTTTGCAGGGGCAAGAGGCCCTGGTTTGCTTATTCTCTCCTCTCCCTCTCTCTCTCTCTCTAATAAATAAAAATACATATTTTTAATTTTTAAAAGAAAAAAAGAGAGAACTTGGGCTGGAGAGATGGCTTAGCGGTTAAGGTGATTGCCTGTAAAGCCAAAGGACCTCAGTAAGCCAGATACAGAAGGTGGCACATGCATCTGGAGTTCGTTTGCAGTGGTTGGAAGCCCTGGTGCGCCTATTCTCTCTCTCTCTCTCTCTCTCTCTCTCTCTCTCTGCCTCTTTCCCTCTCTCAAACAAATAAATAAATAAAGAGAGAACTTGATCCAAATCTGTTGCTCAGTGTAGTTAAGTGCTACCATGCCTGCATAGCTCATTCCGCTCGGCTAACTTGTGCCCACCTAATGCGAGTTCTTCACGATGTCAGCTTTATTCATTATTTACATTTTCTATTTGTGTGTATGCATCATCACAAGCTTTTTAAAATCCCTGTGGAGAAAGACATAATAATTATAAAGGGAGAAGTCAATGAATATATCAGTAAATTGCCCTTCAGAGACCTCACCAAATTATAGGCCTCTTGCAAGCCTGATTTAATGATTCATTCATTCATTTACTTCCAAATATGGATTAAGCTTCTACTATGATGGAGGCAATTTATTAAAGTCACAACTGAAAAACAAAATAACCTATTGCCTGTATCCTTAGGGAAACAGTGCCTGAGGGTTGTCTAAAAGTTTGAAGTCCAGTAGTACCAGGTAGTGATTTCAACTAGTGACATCTCTGAGGTTCTTAGTCATCACAAAGCCACATTTCTTGCTACTTTTTTTTTTCCATAAATAAGCCAGAGAGAATTGATGCTAGTAGGAGAATATGCTTTTGAGAGTCAGAACCTTCTACAGGATTCTATCTCAAAAATTCCCTTCCAGTTCTGGGCTGGGCATGGTGGTACACACATTTAATCCCAGCACTTGGGAGGCAGAGGCAAGAGGATCTCTGTTTGAGGCCAGCCTGGAACTACACAGTGAGTTCCAGGTCAGCCTGGGATACATTGGGACCCTACCACAAAAGAAGAAGAAAAGGGGGGCTGGAGAGATGGCTCAGTGGTTAAAAGTGCTTGCTTGCAAAGCCTGATGTCCTAGGTTCGATTCCCCAGTACCCACATAAAACCAGATGTCACAAAGTGGCACATTCATCTGATTTCGTTTGCAGTGGCAAGAGACCCTGATGGCCCATATGCTCTCTGACTATCGTCCTCTCTGTCAAGTAAATAAATAAAAATATTTTTATTTTATTTATTTATTTGAGAGAGAGAAAGAGAGGCAGATAGAGAACCCAGGACCTCAAGCTACTGCAAATGAATTCTAGATGCATATGCTACCTTGTGCATCTGACTTACATAGGTACTAGGGAATCAAACCTGGGTCCTTAGGCTTCACAGGCAAGCGTCTTAACCACTAAGCCATCTCTCCAGCCCCCCAAAAAATATTTCTAAAGGAAAAAAACTGGCAAGTGCTGGAGAGGTGGCTCAGCAGTTAAGGCGCTTGCCTGGAAAGCCTAACGACCCAAGTTCACTTCCCCAGTGCCTACGTAAGCCAGATGCACAAAGCGGCACATGCATCTGGAGTTCATTTGCAGTGGCTAGAGGCCCTGGTATCCGTACTCTTTCTCTCTCCCTATCGAGCTATCTCTCTGCTTACAAATAAATTAAATATGTTTTGGAAAAAAAATTGTTAATACCAAATACGTCACAAGTTGCAAGTTTTCAATTAGCATCACTCGCCTTCCATAATCCTCATTGGCTATGCTACTGCCATTGAGCAAAGCTCCAGCTGTTTTGCTGACTCTCAGGTCTCCACTCCGCACAGGACTGGGGTGACAGACATGCGTGGCCATGCCCAGTTGCTTATGTGAGTCCTGGAAATTCTCCCTCATGCTTGAGCAGGAAGTGCACTTAATCACAGAGCCACATCTCCAGCCCTGCTTTGCTATTTCTTTCTCTAAACTATTTCTATTTTTATTTATTTATTTGAGAGAGAGGGGGAAAGAGAATGGGTGCTCCAGGGCCTCCAGCTGCTGCAAACGAACTCCACATGCATGGAATCGAACCTGGGTCCGTTGGCTTCACAGGCATGTGCCTTAACCACTAAGCCATCTCTCCAGCCCTGCATTGCTATTTCTGTGTTGAGCAATTCACTTACCCTCTACCAAGCCAGCTCTCTGACTTATGGTTTGACTGCCACCTTTACTTCCACAATGCTTCTTTGCCTCATTCTACCTGCAGCTTTTGTGCCAGCCTGATGAACTTTTACACCCGTCTTTCAGGGCACACTCGCCCTACGATCCTGCAAACAGCCTTTCCTCCTGCCAGGTGTAACAACAAAGGCAGTCTGCCATGTCAACTTCCATCCTCCAGTTCTGACATTTCACCAGCAAACATTTTGTGCTGTCCTTCGCTAGTCTTGGCCAGCAGGGGGCTCTTGCCTCCTAGTTCCTTTTCCTTTTTGGGTCCTTTGGATCATTTCTTTGTTTCTTTGTTTCTTTCTTTGTTTCTTTCTTTGTTCTTTCTTTCTTTCTTTCTTTCTTTCTTTTTTCTTTCTTTCTTTCTTTCTTTTCCCCAAGTGTTGCCCTTCCTCTTGGCAACATTTGGGACAAATGTGTCAGCTTCCCATTACCTTAGAATCTAAATTCCAAGAATGATGCTTGATTTGTTAATGCAAATCTTCAGAAATACTTTGCGAGGCTTTTCTAAAGTTTCAGGTACTTACAAATAGAAGTAAGATTGTCCTTCTGTAGTCCTTGTTGGTGGAGCCTTGGCAAACTGTAGTGCTGTGAGCTAAACCTACCCAGGTGCAGAAGTTCATGTGCTGGCTTCCATTTTCCCAGTGAATGAACATGGCTTGAGGAAATTTCCCTGACAAATCATTTGCTGCAAAGTGTGCGTGCTCTTCCCCATAAACAGTCTCCAAAGTTGCCAGTTTTCTAAATGGAACATAAAAGAGAAAAAGTGAGATTACCTGCTATATATGCAGGGAACTCACTAGGGGTGACTTCAGTAGCTTTCCTTTGACAGTCCCACACTCCTGTCCTGGTTGTTTGAAGGCACATTTTGGTGATGATGGTCAATGACTTCAACACAGGCCTAAAGGTTGAGGCCTTCTTCAGCATTGTGGTGTGTTGCATCTGTCTTAGTCCGCCATTAACACCTTCCATCCTACCTTCCCTCAACATTTTGTGGAAATATCCACTTCTAAGAAGTATCCACACCAGTTACACTACTGTTTTTTTTTTAATTTTTTTATTTTTTATGTATTTATTTGAGAGAGAGAGAGAATGGGCACACCAGGGTCTCCAGCCACTGAAAACAAACTCCAGATAGATGCATGTACCACTTTGTGCATCTGGCTTACATGAGTCCTGGGTAATCAAACCTGGGTCCTTTGGCTTCACAGGCAAACACCTTAACCGCTAAGCCATCTCTCCAACCCTACACTGCTGCTTTGAAAGATATGGCTCAAAAAGATATTATTTTGAATCCTTTTATCTGCTGGGTTGAATAAACACTAGAACAATAATACCTCATGCTGTGTTTCTTCAGAGAACAATCAAGTCTATCCCACAACTGAAGCAGATTGTATGCACAACACAGCATACTTCTCTACCCAGCATGCTCACCTAGTTCCCATATCTTTAAGCACCACCATTATACAAGCAATTGGCCCATACCTATAGAAGCTGTAAGGTCTCAGGGAAAGCCAATAGGAAAGTTCTTAAAGAATATGTGGGTTTGGGTCTGGAGAGATGGCTTAGAGGTTTAGGTGCCTGCCTGCGAAGCCAAAGGACTCAGGTTAATTTCTCCAGAACCCATGTAAGCCAGATGCACAAGGTGGCACATGCATCTAGAGTTCGTTTGCAGTGGCTGGAGGACCTGGCACACCCATTCTCTCTCTTTCTGTCTGCCTCTCTCTATCTCTCTCAAATAATAAATATAAAAAAATATTTTTAAAAAGAGTATGTGGGTTTTAAAAAATATTTTATGTTTTATTTATTATTTATTCAAAAGAGAAAGAGAAAGCAGCAGATAGATGTGTGTGAGAGAGAGAGAGAGAGAGAATGGATGTGCCAAGGCCTCTAACTTGATGCATGTGCCACTAAGTGCATCTGGCTTATGTGGTACTGGGGAATTGAACCTGGGTCCTAGGCTTCACAGGCAAGCATCTTAACTGCTAAGCCATCTCACCAACCCCTAAATATGTGGCTTCTTGTTAATGAGGAAATGTGTTTAAGTGAGGAGTACCATGTAATTATATTTCCTATGTAGACATATCTCCCACCCATGCCAAAACTGAGATGATTAACAATGGGTTCCTCAAGGTCTTAAGAGATATTAAACTCATGATCTGTCTTCTCTAACAAGCCAGAATACTTTGTATTGCAAGTGATAGAGAACCCTTCTTAAAATGATTTAGCAAAGGCAAATTATTGACTAGGGTTCGTGTCAGTCAAAGATGCAGAATGAGGGCTGGCTCAAGGATCAGAACCGCAGCATGAACCGCCTCACAGCAGTGAATCAGGTTTGTTGCATCCCTCTACTCAGTGGTGGCCTCTTCCTGGGTCTCCACACCAAGTCTCTTGACCAGTTCTGGAATTCTCTCATGATCACAGGGTGGCCCATCCCAGGCAGATGCAAGCAGCTTCTGAAGCATGAAGCTTTTCTAGAAGCCTGGGCCAGCAGCTCCCAGGTCTCTGCTGTGGAGATGCCTGAGCAGCTCTAAATCAACAGCTTGTTCTTAGGGAACGAGTTTGGAGCTGAGAGCTGTTTAAAAAAAAAAAATTCAAGATGAGAAATGGATTTGGGGGAAGGGAAACTATTACTATTAAAATTTCCTGCCTTATGTATGTTTATCTTGTCTTTCACAACTCCTTTCCCTACCTAAACCCGTGCCTAGCTAAACTCATGTGATTTTTCTGTTGGTTTTTTTTCAACTTTTATTTATTTATTTGAGAGCGAGAGCGAGAGAGAGAGGCAGATATATAGAGAGAATGGGTGCAGCAGGGCCTCCAGCTGGTGCAGACAAACCCAGACACATGCGCCACCTTCTGCATCTGGCTGACGTGGGTCCTATGGAGTCGAACCTAAGTCCTCTGGCTTTGTAGGCAAGTACCTTAATCACTATGCCATATCTCCAGCTCGATTTTTCTGTTTTTAACGAAGGGAACTGAGACAATTGAGGGGTAACTGTTTCCCACCCCAAAAGTAAAAGTGAGGACTGCCTTTGGCCTGTAAGGGAGAATCTAGGTTTTCTCTTATCTCCTTTCTCCTAAAACCACACCAGAGAGATATATGTAAGTGCCTCTGGTGTATTCTTCCTTCCTGAGAAAAGAAAAGGATGTCAAAGGATTTCTCCTTTCCTGAGCACCTGCCATCAGTACTGACCAGTTCAGTCTTCTAATCAGTGGGCTCCCTGAAAAGACTCCAATGTGGGGGCTGGAGAGATGGTTTAGGGATTAAGGCACTGGCTTGCAAAGCCTAAGGACTGAGGTTCAATTCCCCAGTGCCCATGTAGGCCAGATGCACAAGGTGGCACATGCTTCTGGAGTTTGTTTGCAGTGGCTAGTGTACCCATTTTCTCTATCTGCTTCTCTCTCTTAAATAAATAATTTTTTGCTTTTTTTTTTTTTTTTTTTTTTTTTGGTTTTTCAAGGTAGGGTCTCACTCTGGCCCAGGCAAATAAAATATTTTTTAAAAAAAGTAAATATGCCAGGCGTGGTGGCGCATGCCTTTAATCCCAGCACTCGGGAGGCAGAGGTAGGAGGAGTGCAGTGAGTTCGAGGCCACCCTGAGACTACATAGTGAATTACAGGTCAGCCTAGACTGGACCAGAGTGAGACCCTACCTTGAAAACCCAAAAATGAAAAAAAATTTTTTTTAATATTCTCTTTTTTAATGTCTGAGACAAGGTATGTCAAACTGGGTGGGGGGGAGCTACTTACATACAAATGCACACACATATACAAAAACAAATTTAGTCATTAGGCTAGATGATTAGTGAACATTTTGGAGAGCATCCAATTGCTAGATGAGATACATACAGTAATTCAGAGAAAAAAAAACACATGATTCAGTTTTATAAATACATACACATGCTAAGATCTTAAAGCTGGGAATTTAAACATTAGCTCACATTTGTGAAAAATATTACAAGTTACTGACTATTCATATATAGCATAGGATTAGACTTACACATGTGTATGCTCTCATGGGCCTAAATATAACAGTGGTTTTCATTAGTAGAATTCTTAGCTCATTTCCTATTTCCTTTGCTACGGCTGAACCCAGATCTTATTTCGGTTTAAAGGGCCTCTAGAAAATTGAAATGATAAACTAGTCAATGTGATACAAGTGATGACAAGTTTCTAGGAGGAGGTGTTACAAAAAAGCAAAGTATAAATTGAGGGCAAAGGTCTAGATAAAAAAGTAAAAATATTATTTCTCAGACTTTTATTTTCACGCTTATCAAAATAATTTGCATGCAAACAGAAAATCATCTTTGTTTTATAGTAAATGATTACTATGCTCCTCTAACATACCCTGGTGACTAGCTCTTTAAATTCTAATAACTGAAATCAACATTACAGCAAAATGCTGTTCACTAGTATTTTCACAGTATTGCACTACATATAAAATATGCTTAAAAATGTCTTCAGCCTTATAATTCTAATTAGGTAAGCCTAGAAAATCTTGACATTTGGGAAATAAATGTGGCATTTTTTCAAAATAAATTATAAATAAAGCTCCAGATAGTTAACATCACACAAATAGCCAATTCTTCTATAGTTCGAGGTCAGCTCTTAATAGAAGAATGTCAACAAAAATTTTCACACTAAAATGGTACACGTGACACACATTTAGGTATACCCAGGAATTTAAGCAATGGAAAAAAAATTTTTTTTTAAATCCTTGTCTTTTGGAGATTGTTGCGTGAATGGTTTTTGGACAGAAGTCAATGAGTGTTTTCTACCCCAGGTGGGGCTCACCTGACAAGCCAAAGGCCTATCCCAGCAAAGTTGACCTTAGCAAACTAATGAGTTGTTTTCATTGTTGTTGTTGTTTTGTTTTGTTTGGTTTTTGGTTTTTCGAGGTAGGGTCTCATTCTAGCCCAGGCTGACCTGGAATTCACTATGTAGTCTCAGGGTGGCCTTGAACTCATGGCGATCCTCCTACCTCTGCCTCCCCAGTGCTGGGATTAAAGGCGTGCGCCACCACGCCCGGTACTAATGAGTTTTTTAGGCTTTCTTTTCATAAAGTTTTATATCTGTACATTTCCCTGTGGGCCCTCCTCAATATGGTTTTTGGTGTTCACTGTGGGGTAATTAGGATCCTGTCTCTGGGGGAGCTGTGTCTCAGAGGGGCTCTTACAATCCCTGAGCTGTGGCGAGTGTGTCAGCAGCTGGTGTTGACTTCTCCGAAGCCTCGGTATTTCTGTTACTATGTGTTACGGCTCTTCACGGTGGTTGTTGCTATTTTCCTGGATGTGGATGTCTGGCTAGCATTAGGAGCAATATTCGTGTCACTCTGCAGCTTCCTCTGGACCCCAATAAATGGGGTAGAGGTGGCATTTCTCATGGAGAGCTGTTGGCTGGCTTTTCTTGTGTTACTGGATCCGGATCTCCCCAGTGTTCTCTGCCATCTTTAAGATAAAACAGATTCTCTGACCAAGGGTGACAGCAGCTTTGATTTAAGGGAAAATGCATAGGAGCTTGAGAGAGATTTTGGTGGGGATACCCACTCCACATGGACAGGGAATACTGGGGGCTCCTCTCTGGGTCTAGTGATTTTCCTGACCATGGGTGACTACAATTACAAGATGGGCCAGGCCAGTATTCTTTTCTTCCTTAATGTCACAATTCCTTTATATCTGGGTCCAGTGGTGTTATCAGGTTTTTTTTTTTTTTTTTTTTTTTTTTGAGAGAGAGAAAGAGGCAGATATCGAGAGAGAATGGGCACTCCAGGGCCTTCAGCCACTACAAATGAACTCCAGATGAACTCCAGATGCATGAGCCACCTTGTGCATCTGGCTTATGTGGGTCCTGGGGAATAGAACCTGGGTCCTTTGGCTTTGCAGGCAAGTGTCATAACCACTAACCCATCTCTCCAGCCTGTGTTACCAGTTTTGAGTATGACAGAGACTCTCCTGGATTTGGATGGACATTGCTTAGGGGTTAGAGCACTGGACATTGAATGGCCACTAAAATTCACCAAGGCTGTGGCTGTTAAGTACACTGTCTTGAGACTTACAAAGAGTTGACAACTGGGGCTGGAGGGATGGTTTAGTGGTTAAGGTGCTTGCCTGCAAAGCCAAAGGAACCAGGTTCGATTCCCTCAGTACCCACATAAGGCGCACATCATGGTGCATGCATCTGGAGTTTGTTTGCAGTGGCTAGAGGTCCAGGCATGCCCATTCATTCTCTCTCTCTCTCTCTCTCTCTCTCTCTCTCTCTCTCTCTCTCAAGTAAATAAATTTTAAAAAAGTTTAAAATATTAAAAAAGAAGAAGCAGCAGCATCCGGGTATGGTGGCACACACCTTTAATCCCAGGACTCTGGAGGCAGAGATCGCTGTGAGTTTGAGGCCACCCTGGGACTACATAGTGAATTCCAGGTCAGCCTAGGCTAGTGTGCAACCCTACCTCGGAAAGCAAACAAAAAAGAAAAAGAAAAAGAAAAGAATTGACAACTGCAGACATAGCAGAAGGGCAAGTTACATGCATTTTATTTTAGGAAAGAAAGTCAAAGAGAAAGGAAATGAAGCACAGGTGAGGAAAGGGGAGACACATAAAGAGGTCTCTCTCTCCACATTACTCCTGAGCTAAAACAATCCTCCCATATCAGCCGATTGGGTAGCTGAGACTATAAGCATGGACGTGGACATCATGCTTGTCTACTATTCTTTTGTTTTTCTAATCTCCGCGCCCCGCCCCCGCCCCCGTCCCTGTGTCTCACTCTAGCCCAGGCTGACCTTGAGCTGGCCTCCGACTCATAGTGATCCTATTAAAGGAATAGCATATATTTAATGTTTCTAGCTTACATTAGTTTAGATGGAATCTCATCAATGTATCTATAGGAAATGTAAATGCTCCTAGGACTTTCAGTGAAGCGATAGATGTTGCACTTCCCTGCTCTGAAATTGCAGCGGGGGAGAGTCTTCTGATGGTAGCTAACAATCATTCTGTGACTCTGAGCCTGACCCCTTTGGACAGTATATAACTACCTTATCTCAGGAGACAGCTGCCTGTACTTAATCTTGACAGAACCCTACATACATGGATGTAAATCTCTCTCCTCTCTAAGCGTGGCAGAATTCAGTAAAAGGTATATAAATGCAGCAAAATCTGAGTTCAGGGCCTCTGTCAGGTTTTTGGCATTAGCCAGCAGAGGTCTGTTGAAATAAGGCTCTCTCTCTCTCTCTCTCTCTCTCTCTCTGAAGTGGATTTTGCCTGATTATTCTCACTGACTCATTAATTCCTGTAACAATCCTCCTACCTCTGCCTCCTGAGTGCTGGGATTAAAGGCGTGCACCTCCACACCCAGCTCTCATCTATTTTTGAAAAACCGAAGAGTGAGAATTGCAAAGCAGCCTCTGTTTCATGGCCCTCACTATCAAATCCTGCAGAGCAGTAATTTCAAAGACTCCTGTTTTAGGAGTGGAGTCAGTTCCCAATTCTCCACTTGGCAGCTCCCATTCCTGCTCCCTGGACAGAGGAGTGACCAGAAGAGCAAAGTCCCCTCTCCTTCCTTTTCCTTGTCCCTTCCTCTCCACGGGTCTATTTCCGTGAGGAGGTCTTCCTGTTCATTCTACTCTCTGGTGTCATATGAAGCAGGCTTTTGAGGATGTGCCCTACTTGTAGTTGCTTAGTCTTCAGAAGGGACATCTATCTGCGTGGCAGTGACCTTGGAATGACTCAGAAGGCACCATGGTGCTGAGAAGAAGTGACAGAGGAGCGCTCAGCACTGAAATATTCCAAGGCTCAGGGTCCATTGTAGAAGAGATGGTGGAAAGAATGTAAGAGCCAAAGGAAGGGTAGGACTCCTTACAACGTGCTCCTCCAGACACAAAATGGTCTGGATATGCATGACCTTACAGTGCCTGACACTACCAACACAAGACCTTCATAAAAGGAGGAAAAGATTATGACATCAAAATAAGAGAGACTGATTAGCCAGGCATGGTGGCGAACGCCTTTAATCCCAGCACTGGGGAGGTAGAGGTAGGAGGATTGCCATGAGTTCGAGGCCACCCTGAGACTACATAGTGAATTCCAGATCAGCCTGGGCCAGAGTGAGACCCTACCTCGAAAAACCATAAAACCAAAATAGCAAAAAAAAAAAAAAAAAATATATATATATATATATATATATATATATATATATATATGAGAGACTGATTGAGAGGGGGAGAGGATATGATGGAGAGTGGAGTTTCAAAGGGGAAAGTTGGGGGAGGGAGGACATTACCATGGGTTATTGTTTACAATCATGGAAGTATTAATAAAAATAATAAACAAATAAAATTTTTTTGAAAAAGAAGGGACATCTATGGTCCCAGTGTTGCAGCATTTGTGTATATAAATAGCCAGAGGATTCCTCTAGTCTAGACACTCCTTAAATCTACAAGCTGGTCTTTTTTGGAAGCGGCATATAGGAGCAGATCCTCCCTAAAGCTTGGGGGAAGAACCCAGCCCTTGCCAACCTCGATGTCAGGCCGCTGAGACTCACCTCAGATTTATGACCCCCAGAACTATTATACAATAATTCATGTTGTTCTCAGCAATGGTGTTTGTGGCAACTTGTCATCGTGGTAATGAGAAGCTGCTAGTTTCCCATTTGTTAGCATAAGGAAGTTGTGATATGACTACATCCATAGAAAGTGGAAAGTTAGGAGATGGAGAGAGGCACGCTGGTGACAGCCCTGTTCCTCTGAACATACCTTCTTCCACCATACTGAGGTAGCACAGCAGAGGTAATGGTAACTTCTAACCAAACACACGGACAGGCCCAGACTTGACTCCACCAATCTGTCTTCTTACTCCACTCCTCTTTTCAACCCCTAACATGGCTGGGTGTGGTGGGGCACACCCTTTACTACTAGCACTTGGGAGGCAGAGGTAGGAGGATCACCATGAGTTACAGGCTAGCCTGGGACTACATCATGAATTCTAGGTCAACCTGGACTAGAGGGAGATCTTACTTTGAAAACCAAAAAAATAAAAAGAAAAGAAAAAAAAATCAACTCATGAAGCTGGGTATGGTGGCGTATTCCTTTAATCCCAGCATTCCACTCGGGAGGCAGAGGTAGGAGGATTGCTGTGAGTTCGAGGCCACCCTCAGATTACATAGTGAATTCCAGGTCAGCCTGGGCTAGAGTGAGACCCTACCCCAAAAAACCAAAAAGTGAAGGAAAAAAAACAAAACTCATGAGCCGGTTGTGGTGGTGCACACCTTTAATCCCAGCACTCGGGAGGCAGAGGTAGAAGGATCGCTGTGAGTTCAAGGCCACCCTGAGACTACCTAGTGAATTCCAGGTCAGCCTGGGCTAGAGAGAGACCCTACCTCAAATAAAATAAAATAAACTCATGATACAGCTCTCTGCTGCCTGTTGCTGTTACTTGTCCTCGGTCTGAACATACAGAAGTCTCTCACCAGCACCCTCAGCTCAGTCCTGGTGTATAGTAGGATTCCCACCACCTAGCTGGCCCCTGGCACTTAACGGGGAGGCAAGAGCTCAGGAAAGAAAGAAGTTGTGACTTGGGGACTGTGCCACCAAGAATTTAGCATCCAGTGAATCACAAGTTTGACCCACCAAATATCCAAACAGCAAATAAACAACTGTAAAGTCTATAAGAACCACAAATCTCAATAAGCTGATTAAGCTTTATAAAACAGAAATAAATATCTGTGCAACCTTTCCTAAAACCAACTATATTACAAAGATTATGATCAGCAATTAAATTCAACATTATTAAATCATACATTTGACTACTCAGGGCACATATGCTAATTATATGAATATTAAATATTGAGCACTAGACAGTAAATTCTTTCTTTGCTGGCAGCTTCCTTGTGTTTAGAATAATTTTGACAGAAATCCAGGGGACTCAAGACTCATTGAAGTACATTCTAGGCTGGAGAGATTTTATTTGGTTTTCTATTTGTGTTCTGATTTTCTCTTTTCTCCCTTTTTGCTTCTCATCAGATCAGCAAGCTTTTTTCAACATCCCACCTTTTTCTTCATTGAAGGCTACTCTAATTTTGGAGATTACTTTTAACCCTTTGAACAGCATATTTGAACTGTCTCTTTTCTATAACAATTTCTGAGGTTGCACAGTAGTTCTGTCCTGCTTCAAAAGAGAGCCTAAGGGCTGGAGAGATGGCTTAGCAGTTAAGACACTTGCCTATAAAGCCAAAGGACCCAGGTTTGATTCCCCAGTACCCACATAAGCCAGATGCACATGGTGGTACATGCGTCAGGAGTTCATTTGCAGTGGTTAGAGGCCCTGGCACACCCATTCTCTCTCTCTAATAAATAAGTAAATAAAAATAAAATGAACTACTAAACTAGAGAACCTAAGCATTGGCTATTTGTAGACATTTCACCATCTTCAGCGAGCTCGCTTTGGCATACGTGTTTATTGCAGTATGGTTCTATAACTGCATTGGGTAACAGGTTTATATTCAAAACTGAAAAAGTTGGCAAGATACATAGTTATATCTTTCCCATTTATTATGAAAGCAAAAATAGCCAGGCATGGTGGTGGTGCATGCCTTTCATCCCAGCACTAGGGAGGCAGAGGTAGAAGGCTCACTGTGAGTTTGAGGACACCCTGAGACTACATAGTGAATTCCAGGTCAGTCTGGCTACAGTGAGACCCTACCTTGAAAAGCCAAAAAAACAAAAGAACAGTTCTGGAGAGATGGCTTAGTGGTTAAGTGCACTTACTGAGCAAGTATGAGGGGCTAAGGGGGCCAGTAACTGCCTGAATTTGAATCTCCAGAACTCGCGGAACTAGCTGGATATGGCCATGCATGCCGGTGATAACCCCAGTCCTATGGAGAGTGAAGACAAGATCCACTGGGGCTCACAAATATGAAGATCTGGAATCAGTGAGAGACTCTGTTGCAAGGGGAAAAAAACCAAAAAACACAACAATAACAACAACAACAAAAAAAAAAAAAAAAACAGGCAGGTAAGTGATGGAGGGGGAGAGCTGATAGTCAGCTCGTGTTGCAGGGAGGCCCACAGTGCACCGTAGGCAAACCCACAAGGCTTATACACAGGAATGCCACACAACGTAGCTGCTGAGCCATCTCTCTAACCCACAGTGGGTTTTAAAAAAATCACTAACATCATCATCATGATATATTTTCCTCTTCAGGCTTGCCTGTTTCTACCGTTGTTGGAATCTAGTGCCATTGTAACTTTACCCCCTGTGTTTCTGTTGTTGGTCCCTGGGGACTAGGGGATTTCTTGGAAGTCAGAAACTACCTACTACACAGAACAAGGAAAGGCAAGATTAGCTTTTGCTGGGAGTAGTGGTGCACACCTATAATCCCAGCACCAGGAGGTAGTGGTAGGAGGATATGTGAGTTTGAGGCCAGCCCGGTGAGGGGGGAGTAGAGTTTGGGTGACTGGACCCCCACACACACAAGGTTAAAAAAGGGCTGGAAAGTTTGCACGTGCTAGAAATCAATGATCTGATTTCTTATCTCTTGCCTAGAACTGTTTTTCCACAGTAAGGACCCCTCCTGCGAGGTCTTTCATAAGATTTAAATATTGTCATTAGTCAAGTTCAGCTCCTGAATTTTGTCACTTCCTGAGACAGCCCCTAGCCCTAATCACCCAGCTGGCCCTCTGCTTCACCTGGGCCAGAAGACAGCCCACCACCCTAGAGTTATAAATGCCTTTGCAAGGGGAGGGGCGTCACTCGCTCTCTGATCACTTGGGAACTTCCAACTGTGGGTGAATTTTTCCCTCGGCTGGGCCAGGGCTAGCTCAGCTCAGCTCAGGCCCAGGTCCAGCCTGCCTCGGCCCCCCCCGCCCCGACCCCCACCCCAGCCCCTACTCTGCGCCTGGGTTCTTTACCTCCTCCAGCTCCCCACATGGCAGGAAGGAGCAACTTGAACTTTCTTTTCTCTTTTCTTTCCATGCTTTTTTTCCCCAGATCCCTATCTGGTCACATGGACTCCTGAGCTACACATGGCCCACATGGGCTTTTGGGCTCCACTTGGTGTACTGCTCCCCACTTTGTTTCTCCTTACCTCCCAGCCTTCCCCTTTCTGCACTCCTTTGTAAAATCTGAATAAAATGTGGTCTTTTAAAAATCACTCTCTTGAATCTGGAATTGCAATTCTTTGGTTAGTTTGCAGATATAAACTCAGGGCTTTGGGTTCCAGGAAGCAGCTCAGAACCCCAATTTCCCTATTATACTAGAACTACAGAGTGAGTTGCAGATCAGCATGGGCTGAAGTGAGACCCTACATCGAAGAAAAAAAGAAAGATTAGCAT
The DNA here is from genome assembly GCA_036346955.1 of Dipus sagitta. Taxonomy (NCBI): domain Eukaryota; kingdom Metazoa; phylum Chordata; class Mammalia; order Rodentia; family Dipodidae; genus Dipus; species Dipus sagitta. The sequence continues at coordinate 122,498,938 of CM070777.1, forward strand.
CCTTTTGGTAGGATTTGTGAGAATGAGAAGATGGAGATGGAGTAGGAGATATAATAATGTGCTTGTCAGAATTCATATACAGGATCTCATTATGTAGTCCATAATGGCCTTGAACTTGAACCCCTTGCTTTTGCCTCTGCTCTGCCTCTGCTGGATTTATAGGCAAGCATCACCACAAGTGGCTCAAGGACAAATATATGTTGACTGAGAAAACATGTTTTAAAAACTGGTGGAAAGCCAGGCGTGGTGGCGTGTGCCTTTAATCCCAGCACTTGGGAGGCAGAGGTAGGAGGATCACCATGAATTCGAGGCCACCCTGAGACTACATAGTGAATTCCAGGTCAGCCTGGACTAGAGTGAAACTCTACCCAAAACAACTAAAATTAAAATAATAATAATAATAATAATAATAAAAGCGATGGGCTGGAGAGATGGCTTAGTGGTTAAGGTATTTGCCTGCAAAGCCAAAGGATCCAAGTTTGATTCCACAGGACCCATATAAGCCAGAGGCAGTATATGGAGTTCGTTTGCAGTGGCTAGAGGCCCTGGTGCACCCATTCTTTCTCTCTCTCTTCCTTTTTCTCTGTCTTCCTCTCTCAAATAAATAAATAAAATTATTTTTTAAAAAAACTTGTTTTTTCTTAAAAAAAAAACAAAAAACAGGCATGGTGGCACACACTTTTAATCCCAGCACTTGGGAGGTCGAGGTAGGAGAATCACCATGAGTTTGAGGCCAGCCTGAGACTACATAGTAAATTCCAGGTCAGTCTGGGCTAGAGTGAGACTCTACCTCAAAAAAGGGGGGCCCCTGGAGAGATAGCTTAGCAGTTAAGGCACTTGCCTGTGAAGCCTAAGGACCCAGGTTCGATTCTCCAGGTCCCACGTAAGCCAGATGCACAGGGTAGCACATGCATCTGGAGTTCGTTTGCAGTGGCTAGAATCCCTGGCATGCCCTTCTCTCTCTCCCTCTCTCTGTCTCAAATAAAAATTAAAAAAAAATAACTGGCATAAGTGTTCACTATCAAACAATATAATCTCTAACTAGGCCATGTTGAAGATTTAATCAGAGATGACCAAACATTTTAATCTTTTACCCCTGAGCTACAATTTAGAAGAAGCCTGATATATAAAGCCTAGCTTAGAATGATCTGGTCTCCAAAGGCCACAGTCTACAAAAACATGGGTTAAAACTCATTCATCCCACAAGGGAACATACATGGAAGATGAAAATATTTCTATACTTTCTGTCCTCCCCAAGTTCCTTTTGTAAGGTTCAGAAGTGACCAAGACCACGGAGACCACTCTGAGGCAAAGATGGAAGCTTTTATTCGGGAAAAACAAGAGCTGCCAGGACTGACTCTCAAGAGCGAAGCAGTCAACTTGGGTTACAGATAGTGGGCTGTATAGAGGTCTTCAGTTGGGGGAAGGTGGGGAAGAGGGAAGTAAAAGGTTTCTTTGGGGAGATCTAAGATAGCCAGGGTGTGACACCGGAAAGGTAACCTGGTGTCCTGAGAGATAAGGGGGCAGAAAACCTAGACCTGGGCATTGTTAGGCAAGGAAGGGATGAAGGCTGGGTGGTTCCTTGAGGAAGGTGGATGACGCACTCTCAGGTTTCTGCTCTCCTGCGGTCCTCGGTGACTACTTTGTCTCCCCAGATGCAGTTTTTACCTTTCTGCAACCCTTCTCTCTCACCCAGGGGTGATCTTTATGAACTGTATCAATGGTCCTTTGTAGGAGACAGCTTCACATCGCTGGGATGAACCTCCAGACCAGACACGGTTTATGGGAGAAATGGTATTTATTAGAAGCTTACAGATCCAGGGGAAGTTCCATAATGGCAGAAAACAGAAAACACATCACTAAAAGCAACAGAGGAAAACAAAACAAAACAAAACAAAACAAAACAAAACAAAACAAAACAAAACAGGCAGCCAGACCGCAGGGAAGACAGGCCAAGCTCAGGCACTTTGCGTATCTTAGACTGGAATTCAGATCCGCCCCCAGTGACACCTCCTCCAACCAGATAGCTGGAGATCCAAAAAGCTTTAATAAACCCCTGAATCTATTGGGGGACATCCATTCAAGCTACCATATCCCTCTTCCCCTGCAGCTTCCAATTGTGTTCAACCAATGGGAGGCTGTTATATGGCTTTTTTGAGGGGAAACATGAATAAACATCTATGCAGCCCAGATAGGGCACTGACAACAAAACAAAGAAATGATCCCACCTAAATATAGCTTAGTGAACTAAGCTTATTGGTTACTTACAGGGGCATGTATGACTCAAAGGTGGCTGTCACTAAAAAGCCCACCCCAGCATAGATGACAACTCAGGAAAGCTATATCCCTAGCCTTGAGCTCCCTGGTCAATGTGCAGGCAGCTCCTCCAGAGACTCCTCTCCCCAGCAATCGTTTGCTGCCTTTATAACTGGTGAAAGGCCTTGTGGATCTTATAACTTTCTGAGCTTCCTGTCCCTCACATAAAGTTCCTTAACTTCCTGAGTCATACAAGCCTTCCTACTCTTTCATTACATAGTTTAGTTCCAGGTTCGCCTAAAGTGTAAGACTCTGCCTCAAAAAATAAAATAAATAAATAAATAAAAATAAAAATCAAGCCAGGCATGGTGGCTCATACCTTTAATCTAGCACTTAGGAGGCAGAGGTAGGAGGATCACCAAGAATTTGAGGCCACCCTGAGACTACATAGTGAATTCCAGGTCAGCCTGAGCCAGAGTGAGACCCTACCTTGAAAAACCAAAAAAAAAGCCGGGCATGGTGGCGCATGCCTTTAATACCAGCACTTGGGAGGCAGAGGTAGGAGGATTGCTGGGAGTTCAACGCCACCCTGAGACTCCATAGTGAATTCCAGGTCAGCCTGGCTCAGAGTGAGACCCTACCTCGAAAACCAAGAACAAACAAACAAATAAACAAACAAACAAACAAAAAACCAAAAAAAAAAACAATCAAGCCAGGCATGGTGGCTCATGCCTTTAATCCTAGCACTTGGGAAGCCGAGGTAGGAGGATCTCCATGAGTTCAAAGGCAGCCTGGAAGTACAGAATAAATTCCAAGTCAGAATGGGCTAGGGCAAGACCTACTTGAACCACCCCTCCAAAAAAGATAAATAAAAGCCCTCCCCCAGAATGAATAGCTATGGAACACAGATCTAAGGTCCAGAGAGTCCTCGCCCTGTGTGCTTGTTCTGAATACTACAGCTGAATCAAGTGACAGTCTCCTACAGCCCTCCGTATGTTTACAGGTGACTCTCTTGGTCCCTAAAGGCCCCCTGCTGTTGCTTGTCCTGCAGAGAGTCATCATCCCTTCTTAGAGGCATGGTGGCTCATGCCTTTAATCCCAGCACTTGGGAGGCAGAGGTAGGAGGATCACCAAGAATTTGAGGCCACCCTGAGACTCCATAGTGAATTCCAGGTCAGCCTGAGCCAGAGTGAGACCCTACCTTGAAAAACCAAAAAAAAAAACAATCAAGCCAGGCATGGTGGCTCATGCCTTTAATCCCAGCACTTGGGAGGCAGAGGTAGGAGGATCACCAAGAATTTGAGGCCACCCTGAGACTCCATAGTGAATTCCAGGTCAGCCTGAGCCAGAGTGAGACCCTACCTTGAAAAACCAAAAAAAAAAACAATCAAGCCAGGCATGGTGGCTCATGCCTTTAATCCCAGCACTTGGGAGGCAGAGGTAGGAGGATCACCAAGAATTTGAGGCCACCCTGAGACTCCATAGTGAATTCCAGGTCAGCCTGAGCCAGAGTGAGACCCTACCTTGAAAAACCAAAAAAAAAAACAATCAAGCCAGGCATGGTGGCTCATGCATAGCCTTCACCTTATGAGTTAATTTTAACACTGTCACATCCATTAAACTCTCCTCCATATTCCCCATGGAGTGTACCATCTGCTTCAGACCAGGTTCCGGCTGACATAACTTCCTGAGAATTTTCACAATGATGTTTATGCTCCCAAGGATCATCAGCTTTCCCCAGAACCTATAGTTTGTAATTTGAGTTGATGCTTATTAAGTATTTTCCTCAGAGGCTGTTATGTATTACCATGCACTCAGTAATTATTGGCTGCTTTCTACTCCTCTTACCGCAATAAACATGCCATTTGAGGTAGGAATTATTATATGCATTTTCCCAACAGGTCAATTGAGGTTAGTAGCTTAGTAGCCCTTGCCCAAAATGGTAGTCAGGAAGGTGTGTGGTTCATGTCTATTGTCTTAGCTCCTTGGGAGGTTGAGAAAGGAGGAGTTAGAAGCCAGCCTGGGAAACAATGAGACCTGTCTCTAAAATGAAAATAATGAGATAAAATAATTATCCAAGCCGGGCATGGTGGCACATGCCTTTAATCCCAGCACTCGGGAGGCAGAGGTAGGAGGATTGTGGTGAGTTCAAGGCCACCCTGAGACTCCATAGTGAATTCCAGGTCAGCCTGGGCTAGAGTGAGACCCTACCTTGAAAAACCAAAAAATAAATAAATAAATAAATAAATAAATGAGTATCCAAAATAGGAACCCCAAAGGGTATAGTATGAAAATAACAGAGTAAGTTCTTAAGCCAAGATGTATCATGTTGCACCTACTTCATCATTTCATATCATGATGCAAACTTTGTCTGCCTCAGCTCAGCCTTCTCTGGTGATCCCCACTGAGTAATACCATTTAAAATATATTTTGAGGGCTGGAGGGATGGCTCTGTGGTTAAGGCATTGTGTGCCTGCAAAGCCAAAGGACCTAGGTTCGATTCCCCAGGACCCACATTAGCCAGATGCACAAGGGGCGCATGCATCTGGAGTTTGCAGTGGCTGGAGGCCCTGGCACGCCCATTCTCTCACTCTCTTTCCCTCTTTCTCTGTCAAGTAAATAAATAAATGAATAAATAAATAAATAAATAAATAATATTTTAAAATATATTTTGAGGGCTGGAGTGATGGCTCTGTGGTTAAGTCACTTGCCTGCAAAGCCTAACAAGTCGGGTTCCATGAACCCAGATACACAAAGTGCTGCATGCACCTGGAGTCTGTTTGCAGCAGGTGTAGGCCTTGGTGTGCCCATGCTCTCTCTGCTTCCATATATATATATATATATATATATATATATATATATATATATATTGGTTTTTCAAAGTAGTGTCTTGCTCTGGCCCCGGATGACCTGGAATTCACTATGTAGTCTCAGGGTGGCCTCAAATTTATGGCAATCCTGCTACCTCTGCCTCCCAAGTACTGGGATTAAAGGCATGTACCACCACACCCAGCTTAAAAATATTTTTATTATTATTTTATTTATTTATTTATTTGAGAGCGACAGAGAGAGAGAGAGAGAGAGAGAGAGAGAGAGAAAGAGAAAATGGGCATGCCAGGGCTTCCAGCCACTGCAAATGAACTCCAGACGCCTGCGCCCCTTGTGCATCTGGCTAACGTGGGTCCTGGAGAATTGAGCCTCAAACCTGGGTCCTTTGGCTTCACAGGCAAATGCTCAACTGCTAAGCCATCTCTCCAGCCCGAGCTTAAAAATATTTTTAAAAGAATATTTGGCAAAAAAGAAGAAGAAGAAGAAGAAGTTGGGAGTGGTGGTGCATGCCTTTAATCTCAGCATTGGGGAAGCAGAAGTAGCAGGATCACTATGAGTTTGAGACCAGCCTGAGACTACATAGTCAATTCTAGGTCAGCCTGGGCTACAGACCCTACATCAAAAATAAATAAATAAATAAATAAATAAGGGGTTGGAGAGATGGCTTAGCAGTAAGCGCTTGCTTGTGAAGCCTAAGGACACCGGTTTGAGGCTCAATTCCCCAGGACGCACGTTAGCTAGATGCACAAGGGGGCGCACGCGTCTGGAGTTCCTTTGTAGTGGCTGGAGGCCCTTGCATGCCCACTCTCTCTCTCTCTCTCTCTCTCTATCTGCCTTTCCTCTCTGTCGCTCTCAAATAAATTTAAAAAAAAAAAAGAATGTTTGGGCTGAAGAGATGGCTTAATAGTTAAGGTGCTTGCCTGCAAAACCTAAGGACCCAGGTTCAATTCCCCAGTACCTACTTAAGCCAGATGTAAATGTAAAGATGTATTTGGAGTTCGTTTGCAATGGCTAGAGGCCCTGGCATGCCCATTTTTTCTATCTGCCTCTTCTCTCTCTTCCTCTCTCTCTGCCTTTTTCTCTCATAAGTAAATAAAATTAAAAGAAAAAAAAGAATATTTGTTTAGCCAGGCATGGTGACTCACGCCTTTAATTTCAGCAATCAGGAGGCAGAGGTAAGAGGATTGCTATGAATTCAACACCAGTCTGGGACTGCAAAGTGGGTTACAGGTCATACTGGGTTACAGTGAGACCCTACCTCAAAAAAAAAAAAAAATTGTTGAATGTGAATGAATTCTATCATTATTTATGCATTTATGTAGTTGATAGTTGTGTTGAATGCAAAATATACATTACTGAGTCTCAATAACTTATGAAAAATGTTTATTGATATTGAAAAATATTTCTTTTTTTATTTATGAGAGAAAGTGAGAGAGCAAGAGAGAGAATGAGAATTGGCACACCAGGGCCTCCAGCCACTGCAGTTGAACTCCAGACATGTACACCACCTTGTGTGCATGCGCGACCTTGTGCTCATGAGTCTGGAGTTTGATTGCAGTGGCTGGAGGCCCTGGCATGCCAATTCTGTTTCATAAAAAAATTTAAATTTCTATCCATATTTTGTTGATTTCCAGTCTCTCACCTCAACTTTACATCTCAATTTTACCTTCAGTAACTTCCAAAAAAAAAAAAAATCATTAAAAACAAAGCGCCTGAAATAAAACCTCTTGGAACACTGTAAAAAATACTTTAGCCGGATGTAGTGGCCCATGCCTTTTGTCCCAGCACTCAGGAAGCAGAGGTAAGAGAATTGCTGTTGAGTTTGAGGCTACCCTGAGATTACATAGTAAATTCCAGGTCAGCCTGGGCTAGAGTGAAACTCTACCTCAAAAAAACAAAACAGGGCTGGAGAGATGGCTTAGCGGTTAATCGCTTGCCTATGAAGCCTAAGGACCCTGGTTCGAGGCTTGATTCACCAGGACCAACGTTAGCCAGATGCACAAGGGGGCACACATGTCTGGAGTTTGTTTGCGGTGGCTGGAGGCCCTGGTGTGCCCATTCTCTCTCTCTCTCTCTCTCTCTACCTCTTTCTCTCTCTGTCTGTTGCTCACAAATAAATAAATAAAAATAAAAAAGTTCAACATTTATTTAAAAAAAAAAAACAAAAAAAAAAAGAAAAAGAAAAAAAATACTCTAGCCGGGCGTGGTGGCACATACTTTTAATCCCAGCACTAGGGAGGGAGGCAGAGGTAGGAGGATTGCTGTGTTTGAGGCCAGTCTGAGACTACAAGGTGAATTCCAGGCCAGCCTGGACTCCAAAAACCAAAACACAAACCAACCAAACAAACAAAAAAACACCACTTTAAAATTATGGTGAGAAAAATTTATTTTCACATATTCATATAAGTGCTCAAAATAACTACATGGTAAGTACCAGCAGTCCCACTAAGGGAGGCTGTCAGTGGAATGGGGGCAAGGAGGAGGGAAATGATGGTACCAACATGTGATGTGTTCATATAGTTTCTACTTAATAATAATAATAATAAAGAATTGACAATCTCAATAAAATATTAGGTATTAAAAATAGTTCATGGTAAAATTAATGTATAGCCTTTAGATGTTTTTGTTTTTTAAATAAGGAGTGTGATCACTTATGATTATAGTCTTCTAAATACCAAGCTCTATCTTAGGTCAATATGTATGGCCTTAATGAATAATCTATGCTTTTCTATTTTTAATTTTTATTTATTTATTTTTAAGCAAAAAGAGACAGAGGTTGAGAATGTCCACACCAGAGCCTCCAGCCAATGCAAGCAAACTCCAGATCCATGCACAACTTTGTGCATCTGGCTTCACTTGGGTACTGAGGAATTGAACCCAGATCATTAGGCTTTGTAGGCAAATGCCTTGTTGCAGTTAGCTTTGTGTTGCTAGCAGAAAACATCCAACCAAGTAGAGCTTGTAGGAGGAAAGGTTTATTTTGTTCACAGACTCTAGGGGAAGGTCCATGATGGTAGGGGAAAACGATGGCATGAGTAGAGGGTAGACATCACCCCCTGGCCAACATTAGGTGGACAACAGCAGCAGTAGAGTGTGCCAAACACCAGCAAGGGGAAGCTGGCTATAACACCCATAAATCATCCTCCAACAATACACTGCCTCCAGACGGATCCAATTTCCAAATTGCCACCAGCTGGGATCTAGCATTCAGAACACCTAAGTTTATGGGGGACCCCTGAATCAAGTCACCACATTCTGCCCCTGGCCCCTATAAACTGATAACCATTCATGATGTAAAATGCAATACATTTCAGTCCAACTTTAAAAGTCCCCTTAGTTTTTTTGTTTGTTTGTTTAGTTTTTCAAGGTAGGGTCTCACTCTAGCCTAGACTGAACTGCAATTCACTATGTAGTCTCAGGGTGGCCTTGAACTCACAGCAATCCTCCTACCTCTGCCTCGCAAGTGCTGGGATTAAAGGTATGTACCACCACACCCACCTTTCCCCATAGTTTTTTATCTATACCAATGATGTTCAAACATCCCCATAGTCCAGGGTCTCTTAACTGAGCCACAACACACACACACACACACACACACACACACACACACACAAAAGCCAGGTGTGGTGGTGCACACCTTTAATTTCAGTACTTGGGAGACAGAGGTAGTAGGATCACCATAAGTTTGAGGCCACCCTGAGAATACATAGTGAATTCCAGGTCAGCCTGGTCTAGAGTGACACCCTGCCTAAAAAAAAAAAAAAAATCAAAACAAACAAACAAACCACAATGGCACAGAATTAATGTTTACACTGCAAAAGATGGCATTGGTCATAACAAAGAAATCAACCAGCACAAGATTTAAAATAAACAGGGCAAACATCAAACTCTGTAGCTCCAGGTTTGACAACACTAGCCAGTGACAAGTCTCCAAGTCCATTAATTCTAACCAGTGACAAATCTCTGGAGTTCCAATTCTGCCCCTCCAGTTAGGCTACTCACAGTCTTGGAAAATTTTATCCAGTGCTGGCAGCTCTCCTTGGCAGCCATCCCATAGCCCTGGCATCTCCATTGGGTCTTTACTGCAACCCACAGTTTATCTTCATGGCTTTATTAGGCCTCCACACAGATAATCTAACAAGCCTCTTTCACATTGCCCATGACCATTTCCAAAAAAAAGAAAAAACTGAGTTGCAAATGCAATGACCATCTCTTTCTTACATTTGTTATATTCCATATTACTAGGTGGGGTACCAATTTGTTAATCCAGAGGGGAATAAAGCTGACTTTGAAGAACAGGACACTCCTTCAGCATTCAGGCTGCTTACTTCAAAAGAGTCCACAATTACATTGCAAGTCTTATATTTGGTCAGCCAGGCCAAATGAGCCAACAGGTGCAATAGTGGCATGTCTGTTTGGGAGAAACCAACTGCCCTCTGATTGGACTGGAGGCCCGCTCCATGGGAGGGAATACATCCCTGATACTGAAAACCTACAACAGGGGTAGTCATGAGCCCTTGGGGTGTAACATCTGCTGCTGTCTGGCTAAATGGATATATTATGCTCATCAAACTGCCCAGTAAGTACTTCTCTTAATGTTTATTACCCATATACTAATGCTACTCTCAGTTTTGGTAGAGAACCTTCTCTTTTCATTGTGGTCAGATAGAATGCAGGGAATTATTTCAATTTTCCTGAATTTGTTAAGATTTGCTTTGTGTCCTAATATATGGTCTATTTTAGAGAATGATCCATGTGCTGCTGAAAAGAATGTATATTCTGCAGCATTTGGATGAAATGTCCTGTATATATCTGTTAGGTCCATTCCTTCTATGACCTCATTTAGTCCAGATGCCTCTCTGTTTATTTTTTCCCGGGATGACCTGTCAATTGATGAGAGTGGGGTGTTAAAGTCACCCACTACCACTGTGTTTGGTGTTATCTGTGACCTTAGTTCTAACAGTGTTTGTTTGATGTATTTGGGAGCCCCCATGTTAGGTGCATATATGTTTAGGATTGTAATGTCCTCCTGTTGGAGTGTGCCCTTAATCAATATAAAGTGACCTTCCTTATCTTTCTTGACTAATGTTGGAGTGAAGTCTGCCTTGTCAGATATTAGGATAGCAACCCCTGCTTGCTTTCTGGGTCCATTTGCTTGAAACACCGTTTTCCAACCTTTCACCCTAAGATAATGTCCATCCTTTGTAGAAAGGTGAGTTTCTTGGAGACAACAAATTGTAGGGTCCTGCTTTTTAACCCAGTCTGCAAACCTATGTCTTTTGGTTGGGGCATTGAGGCCATTGATATTAAGAGATATTATTGAAAGGTGTGTATTTATGCTTGCCATTTTTTTTTTTTTTTGTGGTTCCGGTTCTACCTTTGCTCTCTTATATTAACTAGTATTTGAGTATTGCTGAGAACCTTCTCTTTTCAGAGAAGCAGGAAAGACTCAGAGCTTCTAGCAAGCAGGAAGCCAGCCAGAATCCCACCAAGGCATCAGCAGCCCCAATCTGTCTGCCCACCAGCCCAGGCTCAGAGCTGCAGGAGCAGAAGCCAGGTGAAGGGATGTCAAGAAACCCAAAGGGGAAGACAGCAGGGACCACCTGAGCAGCTGTTCAAGGAGAACACATACAGGACCAGCTGAGCAGATCTGGTACAACTCCAGTCATCCTGCACAGTCTCCCATGCACCAACTGTCAGTGCCACAAATGACCAGAGAGCTTATGCCACCCCCCCTCCCCTGGCTTCATGGCACCCAGGACAGCCAATCAGACCATCAGATCCAGTGAGCCAAGCAGCCTAACTGAGTCCACAGCAAAACAGAAAGGGATCAAGGTGGGGATTCAGCACAGGTGAGATTAGAAGCCACCCCAAAAGGTAATAAGGTCTATTACACAAAGCCAGGTGCATAGGCCTGCATTGGAAGTGCTAATCTCACCTTCCATGTCAGGGCAGGTTATGTGTTAGGCTTGATTGATTTGTTCCTGGTCAGTTTTATCATTCTCAAATAAGCTGTATTTTGGTGTGGACTATTGTTGCCTTTGACTTTTCCTGATTTATAGGGCCTTTGCCTTTTTCTTCTGTCATTACTGGGGGCAGAGTCTCGCTCGGGCCCACCTGGAACCCATTTCAGACCAGAAATCTAAGCCTCCCAGTTGACAGGATTGAGGATGTGAGGAAACACATACACTTAGGGAGTTTGACTTTATTAGATTATCTGTTTGTTTTAATCCCCACTCTTGCATAAATGCTCTGTGCTAGTTTTAATTGAATGTGTATATTGCTCAGTTGAAGTTTAGAATTTTCCAGTAACATGCCCCACCCAGTGTACTAGAATACTTGCATGCATAGCAGGCAAACTCAACACCTAGGGTCACTTCTGATGTTACTCTGGGAGTAACATAAGAGCCACACCTGTAACCCTACACTGAAGATATATAAAGTAATTTTTACATGTATAAAAATACTGCAGATAATTAGAAAACCCAAGTGTGGTAGTTTGAATAGATGTCCCCCAATATATTCATTGGTTTTTTTTTTTTTTTTTTGGTTTTTCGAGGTAGGGTGTCACTCTAGCCCAGGATGACCTGGAATTCACTATGGAGTCTCAGGGTGGCCTCAAACTCACAGCAGTCCTACTACCTCTGCCTCCCGAGTGCTGGGATTAAAGGCGTGCACCACCACACCCGGCAATATATTCAGTGTTTTTGTGTTTGTCTTTTTTTTTTGTTTGTTTGTTTGTTTGTTTTTTCGAGGTAGGGTCTCATTCTAGCTCAGGCTGACCTGGATTCACTATGTAGTCTCAGAGTGGGCCTCGAACTCACAACGATCCTTCTACCTCTGCCTCCCGAGTGCTGGGATTAAAGGCATGTGCCACCACGCCCGGCTATATTCAGTGTTTTATTAGTTTGTAGTTTGCATCTGCAGCCACCTGGCTAGAGGCAATGTCACTGGGTGGATTATAAAGTGTGGTGGTGGGTAACAGATTTCAATCTAAAGATATGCAAAGTGTGCCTAGCTAGAGTTCCTGAAGTGTGCTGTACTGTGGGGCTTTTGGCTTTTAGGCTTGTGATTCTCTCTCTCTCTCTCTGTGTGTTTGGTCCTGTGAAACCAGGCCAGCTTCTTCTGACATTATGCAACTTCCCCTGGACCTGTAAGTTTCAATAAATCCCTTCCTCCATAACTGTGTCTGGTCTGGAAGTTCATCTCAGTGAACCTGAAGCTGTCTGCTACAGAAGTTGATACCAAGGAGTGGGGTGAGATGAACTTGCCCATGTGGATGTTGGTCTTTTGGAACCTTTGTTTTGGAGAAATGGGCATGGACTTGGTGTTTGCAACTGAAGATGCCTTCTGGAGTGGTAAGCTAAGTTTTATGGACTATTCTGATGAGAGTTTGAGAATGCTAAGTGCAGACAGTATTGAACTTTCAGGCTTGGCTTATGAGCTTTCTAAGGGGAAGAAAAGACTACAGAGGACTTTGTTGGAACTGGGATACTGGCATAAGGGCTGGCTGCGTTTTGCTGCCCAGGCCCACAGAGTTTGATCAAGGTTAAATTTTTTATGGACTGATGTGCTTGGCTAAAGATATTGGACTGAGGGTTTTAGGATTTTAAATTGGAAAACCTCAGGCAAGTTAAAATTATAGGCACTGAGACTGGTTTAAGGTTACTGAACCTGCTATTGCCAAACACATTTAGCAATCTTAGGGAAGATGGTTCAACTGCTTTACATTAAAGCAATGGAAAGGCTGCCTGAGGAAAGACTATCATAGAAATGCAAACTCTTTTGGAAAGAATTGACTGGAGAAGGGACCTGCTTTTCAAGGCTATTATTTATTTCATCCCTAGATTAGGAATATGGCTGTGGGCTAGAGAGATGGCTTAGCGGTTAAGATGCTTGCCTACAAAGCCAAAAGACCTTGGTTTGATTCCCCAGGACCCATGTAAGCCAGATGCACAAAGTGGCATATGCATCTGGAATTCATTTGCAATGGCTGGAAGCCCTGGCACGCCCATTCTTTCTCCCTGTCTCTTTCTCTCTCTGCCTCTTTTCCTCTCTCAAATTAAAAAGAAAAAAAGAAAAAAATAATATGGCTGTGTTCTGCACACCTGGTATTGGTTTCAAAAGCATGAAAAATGCGAGAAGTGGTTGTGAATTGCACATAGTTCCAGGAGCCATTGCTGAGATGCAGCATGAGGAAGGGCCTGATGCCCTGATAGGCTTAAAGAGCCTTTGGAAGATGGACCATGGTTTGCATGAAGACCTGAAGATGTTTTGGATATACCAGGACTATATAAGGGCTACCCTGGACTGCACTGTTGGCCTGGGAGGGAAGTGTTCCCTGGCTACTCTTCCCAGCTTGAGGAGTAGAATTGGAAAATCTGGAGACTGTCAGTCTCTGGTGGTATTGGACTTGAACTGCAGAAGTTTGTTTGATGGTGGTTGAGTTTGCATTATTTTAGTCTCTCCTTGCTATTCATTATACTAGTTGAAAATGTTTACTCAGTGCCTTTATATGTTGGAAGTATTTAACTTGTTTGAGTTTACAGGACTTTCTATCTTAAATTGGTCAAGACTGTGGGGTCCTTTGAAACTAAACTGAGTACAATTTACAATGTGTGATGGTTATAAATCTATTGGGGGCCAGGAGCGGAATGTGGTAGTTTGAATAGATGGCCCCCAATATATTTATTGCTTTATTAGTTTGTAGTTTGCATCCTGGCTGGAGGTGGTGTCACTGGGCGGATCTTAAGGTGTGGTGGTGGGTTTCAAATTTCAATCTAAAGATATGCAAAGTGTGCCTAGCTAGAATTCTGAAGTGTGCTGTGTTTTGGGGCTTTTGGCTTTTAGGCTTGTGATTCTCTGTGTTTGGTCCTGTGAAAACAGGCCAACTTCTTTTGCCATTATGTAACTTCCCCTGATGTGTAAGTTTCAACAAATATCCCTTCCTTCGTAACTGTGCCTGGTCTGGAAGTTCATCTCAGTGAACCTGAAGCTGTCTATTTTACCAAACATAAAACTAACTCAAGATGCAAAAATTTCCACATTATAATACAAGAAACAAAAAAATCCAGACAATATAGTTGCACAAAAACTTATAAATTCATCAGAAATGACCTCCAGTGAGACCGATTTAGATGAAATACCTCACAAAGATTTCAAGAAAATGGCTACATCTATGTTAAAAGAAATCAAAGAATAAATCGAAGGAATCAAAGAAGAAAATAACTCCTGGCGGAATCCTAAGGGAACTGTAGGAATCCTAAGAGAACATGGGAAACCAAGCTAATGAAATAAGGAGGTCAATAGAAGACATGAGTAAGGAAATTGAAATAATGAAAAAAATACCAATCCGAAATATTAGAAATACAAAACACTAAGTCAAATAGAAAACTCTGTAGAAAGTCTCACCTGAAAAATGGGTCAAGGAGAGGATAGAATATCTGCACAAGAAAACCAAGTGGCATATTTAATACAGTCTAACAAACAGGAAGACAAAACAATAAGAAGGAAGGAATAGGAATTTCAAGACATTTGGGACACTATGAAAAAATCAAACCTAAGAACTCAGGGTATATAGAAGAAGAAGAATTTCATTCCAAAGGCATAATAGGTATTTGCAACAAAATCATAGAAGAAAATTTCCCCCACATAGGGAAAGTGATGCTAGTACTGATACAGGAAGCCTTTAGAACACCAAACAGACAAATCAGGAAAGACCCTCTCACTGCCATATTATAGTTAAACTACAAAACAAAGAAAATATATTGAAAACAGTTAGAGAGAAAAACCAAGTCACATAAAGAGGTAAGCCTATCAGGATAACAGCAGATTACTCAACACAAACTTTAAAAGCCAGAAGGGCTTGGAATGATGTACTCTAAGATCTGGAAGTTAGCAACTGTCAACCAAGATTACTTTATTCAGCAGAGCTATCCATCCAAATTGATAGAGAAATAAATATGTTAGGCCAGGTGTGGTGGCACATGCTTTTAATCCAAGCACTTGGGAGGTAGAGGTAGCAGGCTTGTAAATTTGAGGCCAGACTGAGTTTACATAGTGAATTCCAGGTCAGCCTGGGATAGAGCAAGACCCTACCTTGAAAAACCAAAAAAAAAAAAAAAAAAAAAAAAAAAAAAAAAACCATAAGGATGTTGCACAACAAAAACAGGGTAAAGGAATATATGAACACTAAACCAGCTCTACAGAAAATACTTGAAGGGATCCTTCATGCTGAAGGGAAATAAAAGCACACACATGTGGAAACAAGAAAAAATAAACCATACTCAAATGATAATAATACAAGACAGTAAACAAAAAACAGGAAGAACTATAAGGCAAGAAGAATGGCAAGAAAAAGGTATACCTTTAAATAATAACTCTCTTTTAAAAATATTTTATTTTTATTTATTTATTTGAGAGAGAGAGGGAGAGAGGAATATATATAGAGAAGGGGTGTGCCAGGGCCTCCAGCCACTGCAATGAACTCTTGATGCATGCACCACCCTGTGCATCTGGCTTATGTGGATCCTGAGGAGTTGAACCTAGTTCCTTTGGCTTTGCAGGCAAGCACCTTAACCACTAAGCCATCTCTCCAGCCAAATAACTCTTAATATCAATGGCCTCAATGCCCAAATCAAAATGTACAGGCTTAAAAAAAAAAAAAAGCTGGGGGTGGTGGCACACACCTTTAATCCCAGCACTTGGAAGGCAGAGGTAGGAGGATCGCAGTGAATTTGAGGCCACCCTAAGAATACAGAGTGAGTTCCAGGTCAGCTTGGACTAGAGTGAAACCCTACCTTGAAAAAACAAACAAAAATGTACAGGCTTGCAGACTGGATAAATAAAATAGGATTCTGTGCTGGAGAGATGGTTTAGCGGTTAAGGTGTTTGCTTGCAAAGCCAAAGGATCCTGGTTCATTTCCCTAGGACCCAGATGCACAAGGGGGCACATGCATCTGGAGTTCATTTTAAATGGCTGGAGGCCCTGGTTTGCCCATTCTCTGTCTCTCTATCTCTCTCTTTCTCTGCCTTTTTCTCTCTCAAATAAATAAATAAATAAATAAATAAATAATATATTAAAAAAGTATGATCCTTCTATGTGTTGCCTCCAACAAACTCATCCTCCCATAAAAGATGGACAGTATCTTAGTGTGAAAGGTTGGAAAATGGTATGTCAAGCAAATAGGCATAGAAAACAAGCAGGGGTTGCTATCCTAATATCTGACAGAATACACTTCAAACAAACATTAGTTAGGAAAGATAAAGAAGGTCACTTTATATTGATTAAAGGAACACTCCAACATTATAATTCTAAACATACATGAACCTAACATGGGGAATCCCAATTTAATCAAACAAACACTATTAGTCTTAAGGTCAATGATAATATCAAACACAGTCATAATGTGTGACTTCAATACCCCACTCTCATCAACTGACAGGTCATACTGGTAAAAAAAATAAACAGAGAAGCATCTGGATTAAATAAACTCATAAAACAAATGGACCTAACATATATCTATAGAATATTTCACACAAATGCTACAGAATACACATTATTTTCAGCAGCATGTGGAACATTCTGTAAAATAGACCATATATTAGGACACAAAGCAAATCTTAACAAATATAGGAAAATTGAAATGATTCCTTCCACTCTATCTGATCACAATGGGATTAAACTATAAATCAACAGTAATAGAAGCAATAGAGCAGCTGAGGTGTGGTGGTGCATGCCTTTAATCTCAGCACTCCGGAGGCAAAGATAGGTAGATAACTGTGAGTTTAAGGCAAGCCTGAGACCACATAGTGAATTCCAAGTCAGCCTGAACTAGAGTGAGACCCTATCTCAAAACATGAAAAAGGGGCCTAGAGAGATGGCTTAGTGGTTAAGGTGCTTGTCTGTAAAGCCAAAGGACCAAGGCCCAATTCCCCAGAACCCTTGTAAGCCAGATGCACAAGGTAGCACATGCATCTGGAGTTCGTTTGCAATGGCTGGATGCCCACACACCCATTCTCTCTCTCTCTCTTCTTCTCTCTGCCTCTTTCTCTCCCTCAAATAAATAAATAAAAATAAAAATATTTTAAAAAAAGAAAGGAAGAAAAGAAAAGCTATATCTATAGAGCATACATAAAATTATGGAAACTAAGTAGTACACTACTAAATGATGAATGGGTCATTGAATAAACCGAAAAGGAAATGAAATATTCATAGAAGTAAATGATAATGGGAACACAACATACCAAAACCTTTGGGACACAATGTAGGCAGTCCTAAGGGGGAAATTTATAGCTTCAAATGTCTATATTAAAAAATTAGAAAGGTCACAAGTAAACAACTTAATGCTTCATCTTAAGGTCTTTGAAAAAGAAGAACAAGACAAACATCAGTAAATGGGAAGAAATAATAAACATTAGGGCAGACATTAATGAAATAGAAACCAAAAAAACAATGCAGAGAATCCATGAAAAAAGAGTTATTTCTTTGAAAGGATAAGCAAGATTGATAAGCCCTTGGCAAATCTAACAAAAAGAAAAAGAGAAGAGACACAAATCAATAAAATTAGAGATGAAAACGGCACCATCACAACAGATACCAATGAAATTCAGAAAATCATTAAGATATACTTTATGAATGCATATTCCACTAAGTTTGAAAATCTAAAAGAAATGGATGATTTTCTTGATTTATATGACCTACCAAAACTAAATCAAGATGAGATGAACCACTTAAACAAACCAATAACAAGCCCAGAGATCAAAACAGTTATTAAAAAAAAAATCCAATAAAAAAGTCCAGGCCCAGATGGATTCAGAGGTGAATTTTACCAGACCTTCTTGGAAGAACTAATACCAATGCTTCTCAAACATTTCCATAAAGTAGAAAAGGAAAGAATACTACCAAACTCCTTCTATGAAGCCAACATTATCCTGATACCAAAACCACACAACGACAGAACAAAAAGAGAAAATTACAGGTCAATCACCCTCATGAACATAGATGCAAAAATTCTCAATAATTACCCAGGTGTGGTGATGCACACCTTTAATCCCAACACTTGAGAGGCAGAGGTAAGAGGATAGCCATGAGTTCAAGGACACCCTGAGACTACATAGTGAATTCCAGGACATCCTGGGCTAGAATGAAACCCTACCTCAAAAATACAAAAACAAAAAAATTCTCAACAAAATACTGGCAAACAGAATACAAGAAGATATCAAAAGGATTATTCACTCTGACTAAGTAGGTTATATCCCAGAGATGCAGGGATGGTTCAACATATGCAAATCAATAAATGACAATAAATGCTGGTGAGGATGCAGAAAAAGAACACTTCTATACTGTTGGTGGGAATGTAAACTGTTACAGCCATTGTGGAAATCAGGGTGGAAATTCCAGAGACAGCTAAAAATAGATTTACTGTATGACCCAGCTATACCACTCCTAGGCATATGTCCTAAGGACTTGTCTCACTACCTTAGAGATACTTGTATATCCATGTTTATTGCTGCTGTATTCATAATAGCTAGGAAATGAAACCAGCCTAGATGTCCCTCAACAAATGAGTGGATAATGAAGACACGGTACATTTATACAATGGAGTTGTATTCTGCAGTAAAGAAAAAGAAAATTTTGAAATTTGCGAGGAAATGGATAGATCTGACCCAGGAAGCCAAGTGCTGCATGTTTTGTCTCATATGTGGATCCTAGCTACAAATATTTGGACTTATATGTGAGTTGGAATAAAACTCAGTAGCAGAGGCCAGTAAGCTAGAAAGGGGCTGTAAGGGAGGGAGGAGAGGGGAGGACTTAAAGGGATAGTATTGTATATATGTAAGTAGATGAACAGATTACTGGGGATGGAAATGCCTAAGTGAGGTCAGGGGAAGAGATTGAGTAAAGGAAAGATGAGAGGAAGGCTAATCAAAATCTAAGGGGGTATGAACACGCTGTATAGAAAATCTACTTTTTTATTTCAGAGAGAGAGAGAGAGATGTGGTGCACCAGAGCCTCAGCCACTGCAATTGAACTCCAGATGCTTGTACCACCTAGTGTGCATGTGCCACCTTGCATTTCCATCACCTTTGTGTCTGGCTTACATGGGATCTGAAGAGAGATCGAACATGGGTCTTTAGGCTCCACAGGCAAGTGCCTTAACTGCTAAGCCATCTCTCCAGTCTGGAATCTTTTTCAGACAGCAGCACACCCAGAATCCATAGATTGTTATTAGAAAAATTGTCAGTGCTAGGGATGAGATCCTTCCAGTGAGTTGTTGGTCAGGGAGGTCCCTGAGCCCTGAAAACTTTATAGGCCATTGCCAAGGCTCTTGGTTTCCCACCAGGAATAGATGGTAAGACCCTACTGCTGAAGACTCCACATGCTTGGGCTGCAAGGCCACTGAGATATCCTGCTAGAGCTGAGCTGAAAACCTCCTCCTTGTAGACCCATTGACAGAAAGCTGGGAAGAGCTATACTGCATGCAGCCCTATGGGAGAGAGAGAAGTCATCAGTGGAGCAAACAATGGACACCACAAGCCTTAAGTTTGGCCATCCAGGCCAAATGAGCCAATGGGTGCAATAGTGCCATGTCTGTTGTCTGTTACGGGGGAAACCAACCACTCTCTAATTGGACTGGAGGGAGAGGATACATTCCTGGTACTGAAAACCTATGATGGGGGAGGTCAGAAGCCCTAGGAGTCTAACGCCTGTTGGTGTCTGGCTAAATGCATATATTATGGCCACCAAACTGCCCAGTAAGCACTTCTCTTAATGCTCATACTCATATATTAATACTACTCTGTCTTTTGGGTTAGGGAAGCTTCTCTTTTCAGATGGAAGTGACCTCTGGGATGACTTAAAATGCACCATAGTGCTGAGAAGAAGTGACAGAGGAGTGTTCAGCACTGAAACATCTCTGTTACACATTCCAAAGCTCAGGGTCCATTGCAGAAGAGATAGCAGAAAGAATGTAAGAGCCAAAGGAACTGTGTAGGACTGCTTACAAAAGAGTCTTCTAGACACAAAATGGCCTGGATATCCATGACCTCACAATGCCTTGTAGTACCTACATAGGACTGTTATAATAGGAGGAAAAAATTATGACATCAAAATAGAAGAGACTAATTGAAAAGGGGAGGGGATATGATGGAGAATGGATTTGTGAAGGGGAGAATAGGGGAAGGGAGGGAATTATTATGATTTATTGTATATAATTATGTAATTTGTCAATAAAAAGGTTTGAAATAAAGTATCTTCATTCCTTCCAGGACAGTGACATGGCCATTGTGATTGGCAAGCTATTTAATCTTATTTATCCCATTCCTAGACTTTTATATTTGTGCTTGTGTTCATGATATAAAAACATCAATGTCATAATAATATAATATTTATTTATTTTTTCAAGGTAGGGTCTTGCTCTAGACCTGGACTTAGTCTCAAGCTGGCCTCAAACTCACAGTGACCCTCCTACCTTAGCTTCCTGAGTCCTGGGAGTAAAGGCATGCACCACCATGGCCAGCAATAAAATAATTTCTAAATGGAGCTGAGGAATTGGTTCAGCAGTTAAAAGTCCTTGCTTGCAAAGCTTCCTGGCCCAGATTCAATTTCCCAGTACCCACATAAAGCCAGATTTACAAAGTAACACATGTGTTCGTTTGCAGTGGCAAAAGGCCCTGGTGCCTATTCTCTTTTCCTCTTTCAAATAAATAAAAATAAAACATACAGGGACTGGAGAGATGGCTTAGTGGTTAAGGCACTTGCCTGCAAAGCCTATGGACCCATGTTCAACTCCCCAGATCCCACATAAGCCAGATGCACAAAGTGACGCATGTGCAAGGTTGCACAGGTGCACAAGATAGCACACACTTCTGGAGGTCGATTGCAGTGGTTGGAGGCCCTGGCACACCAATTTTCTCTCTCTCATAAAATAAAAATAAATAAATAAATGTAAATTAAAATATAATATCTAAATGTACAAAATATATATCATAAATACATATTTAAAAATGTTCTACCTGTAGAAATGAGTATTTCATAAAGTTTGGGGACTACAGGGCTAAATTATGTCTGTATTTATCTGGAATCTGAATCATGTTCCTATAGAAATTATAGCATTGACCTATTTGAGGTAAATTAGAAGGATAAAAAGTGTTAAATGATTATAGATTTGCACTGTTTTCCCTAAGATCATGCCTTTGTTTCTGTGTTGCCATCCACTAGGCCAATAGTTCTAGACAATCTTTGGGATACCTGCCTGTATTAGTCAGGGTTCTCTAGAGGAACAGAACTGCTAGAATGAATTATTTTAAAAGGGGATTTATTGGATCAGCTTACAGTAGTCCAATAGCAGTTGCAGGCCCGAGAATCACCAAACCTGGTAGTTGCTCAGTCCTCGTGGCCAGATGTCTCAGCAGTCCCGACCCGGCACTGCAGATGGTGCTGGAAAGCCTGGAGGCTTCCTGAGGAGCTGCTGGGTTTCAATCCACGGGGGTCTTCAGTTGATGCTGGTCTTTCATCCGCACTGGTACTGAGGAGTGGGGTGTGATGTACCTGGCCATGTGCATGTTGATGTTTTGGAACCTTTGTTTTGGAGGAATAGGCATGGACTTGGTGTTTGCAACTGAAGATGTCTTCTGGAGTGGTAAGCCAAGTTTTATGGACTATTCTGGTGAGAGTCTGATAATGCTAAGTGCAGATAGCATTGAACTTCGAGGCTTGGCTTATGAGCTTTCTAAGGGGAAGGAAAGACTGCAGAGGAGTTTGTTGGAACTGGGCTACTGGCATAAGGGCTGGCTGCGTCCTGCTGCCCAGGCCCAGAGTGTTTGATCAAGGTTAAATTTGTAATGGACTGATGCGCTTGGCTAGTGATATTGGACTGAGAGATTTAAGAGTTTAAGCTGGAAAACTTTAAGCAAGTTAAATTTACTGGCACAGAGACTGGCTTTAGATTACTAAAGCTGCTATTGTCAAACACATTAGCAATCTTAAAGGAAGATGGTCCAATTGCTTTACCATGGAAAGGATTCCTGAGGAAAGACTATCATAGAAATGCAAACACGTTTGGAAAGAGTTGACTGGAGAAGGAACGTGCTTTTTAAAGTTAGGATTTATTTTGTCCCTGAATTAAGAATATGGCTGTGTCCTGCACACCTGGTATTGGTTTCAGAAGCATGAAAAATGTGAGGACTGGTCATGAATTGCACACGGTTCCAGGAGCTGCCACTGAGATGCGGCTTGAGGTAGGGCATGA
Organism: Dipus sagitta; assembly: GCA_036346955.1. NCBI lineage: Eukaryota > Metazoa > Chordata > Mammalia > Rodentia > Dipodidae > Dipus > Dipus sagitta. The sequence continues at coordinate 122,521,275 of CM070777.1, forward strand.
TGTCCTGATAGGCTGAAAGAGCCTTTGGAAGATGGACCGTGGTTTGCATGAAGACCTGAAGATGTTTTCTATATACCAGGACTGTGCAAGGGCTACCATAGAGCGCATTGTTGGCCTGGGATGGAAGTGTTCCCCGGCTACTCTGCCCAGCTGGCGGGGCGGAATTGGGAAGTCTGGAGACTGTTAGTCTCTGGATATATTGAACTTGAACTGCAGAAGTTTGATGTTTGTTTGATGGTGGTTGAGTTTGCATTGTTTTAGTCTCTCCTTGCTATGCCTTATACCAGTTGAAAATGTTTACTCTGTGCCTTTATATGTTACAAATGTTTAACTTGTTTGATTTTAAAGGTCTTAATGTCTTAAATTGGTCAAGACTGTGGGGACCTTTGAAATTGAACTGAGTACAATTTACAATGTGTGATGGTTATAAATCTATTGGGGGCCAGGGGTGGAATGTGGTGGTTTGAATAGAATAGATGGTCCCCAATATATTTCAGTTGTTTATTTGTTTGTAGTTTGCATCTTTAGCCACCTGGCTGGAGGCAGTGCCATTGTGTGGATCTTAAGGTGTGGTGGTGGGTTTCAGATTTCAACCTAAGATATGCAAAGTATGCCTAGCTGGAGTTCCTGAAGTGTGCTGTGGCTTTTGACTTTTTTTGGCTTGTATTTCTCTCTCTCTCTGCTTGGTCCTGTGAAAGCAGGCCAGTTTCTTCTGCCATTATGGAACTTCCCCTGGATCTGTAAGCTCCAATAAATCCCTTCCTCCGTAACTGTGCCTGGTCTGAAAGTTCATCTCAGCGAACCTGAAGCTGACTGCTACACTGCCTGAGCCCAAAGCAATCATCTCCAGCAAAAAAGTCATTGTTGGGCTGAAGAGACGGCTTAGCGGTTAAAGCGCATGCCTGCGAAGCCTAAGGACCCAGGTTCGATTCTCCATGTCCCAAGTAAGCCAGATGCACATGGTGGTGCATGTGTCTGGAGTTCGTTTGTAGTGGCTTGAAGCCCTGGTGCTTCCATCCTTTGTCTCTCTCCCTCTTCCTCTGTCCATCTCTAATAAATAAATAAACAAAAATAAATCTTTAAAAAAGTCATTGTTTCCTAACTCATATGATAGGACATGTCAGCTGTTCTCAGGGCTAGGGAATCAACCTACAGTCTTCAACATGGTATAACAACACTCTATCACATATTGGAACCCCCAGACATGTTTTTAATCAGTAGCTCTATCCCTAAGAATACTCCTTACAAAAATTGAAGTAACTGGGGCTGGAGAGATGGTTTAGCAGTTAAGGCACTTGCCTGTGAAGCCTAAGGAACCAGGTCCAATTCCCCCAGGACCCACAAAAGCCAGATGTACAAGGTGGTACATGCATTTGGAGTTTATTCCCAGCGTCTAGATGCCCGGGCACGCCCATTCTCCTTCTCTCTTTCTCTCTCACACACAATAAATAAAAAAAATTTTTTTTTGAGGTAGGGTCTCACTCTTGTCCAGGCTGACCTTGAATTCACTATGTAGTCTCAAGGTGGTCTCGAACTCCTACCTCTGCTTCCCAAGTGCTGGGATTAAAGGCGTGCATCACAACATCTGGCTCTAAATAAAATATTTTTAAAAGAAACTCAGGCCTGGAGAAATGGCTTAGTGTTTAAGGCACTTGCTTGTGAAGCCAAAGGACCCAGGTTTGATTTCCTAGGACCCACAAAAGCCAGATGCACAAGGGGGGGATGCATCTGGAGTTTGTTTGCAGCGGGCCTGGCGTGCCCATTCTCCCTCCCTCTCTCTCTCTCTCTCTCTCTCTCTCTCTCTCTCTCTCTCTTTCTATCTCTCTCTCTCAAATAAATAAATTAAAAGAAAATGAAGTAATTGAATTCTGGGGTAAGACAGAAGTTCAGACGCTTCCTCTGAGGGACTCCATTGATCAAAAGAGTCTGGGTAACAGGGGACAGACTTTATTCCAAACATAGGAGAGGAAGAGCCAACCTGGAGTTATAAAATAGGTGCAGGACAGCTGAAAAGCAGAGAGAAGCAGAGAGTCCTCAGAGAAAAACAGGAGACATCTCCTAGCTTTAGGAGGCCAGAGAAAGCCAAAGCCACAAGGCAATGTATCCCAGGTATCCCTGGTGCAAACAAATCAGCATCCCTAGCTACAGAACAAGTCTCCATTTCTTGCCAGCCTTAATCCAGCAAGGGGATCTGACATGACTATGGTTCCTCTGTATGACAAGACAGCTTTGGAGGAGAAATCCATCTTGTCACTCCCCATAGTGTGTAGTACAATAGCCAGATGCCATCTTGAGAAGATGTTTGAGACTTATCTACTCTGGGCATTTGAGAACAAGAAACAGTTACAAATCAAGGAGCCCGGAGATAAGAATCTGTCGATAGCCCACAGCAACGCATGGAAAGCAGCTATTAGAAGCAACTGGAGAGAGGGGGAGAGTAAAACTGTTAGCACACTGAGAAGTTTAGGCAGCAGGGGTCTTGGGTTGTGCAAGTCTGCTGGTTGGTGGCCATTCCTGCCTTTTGTGGCTAGATTAACTCTGGAGATGGATAGCCCCAAATTAGTGTTTTGCTAATCTCCACAACACATGCCTCTTAAATGCCTGGTGGGATTGAGAGGTCTGCGTCCTGGCCCAGGGGATCATTTGATTTCTATAGCCTCTGTTGTAGTTTTAAATTTTTATTCTTTATTTGCAAGCAGACGGGGGGGGGGGGGAGACAGAGAGAGAGAAAGGGAGAGAATGGCACCCAGGGCCCCTTTTGCCCCTACAAAGGAAATGAACTCCAGATGCATGATCCATTTTGTGAATCTGGCTTTATGTGGGTACTGAGGAATTGAACGGAGGCCATCAGGTTTTGCAAGCATGCACCTTTAACTGCTGAGCCACCTCTCTCAGCCCACTGTTGTAGTTTTTTTTTTTTTTTTTTTCCGAAGTGGCGTTTCACTCTGGCCCAGACTGACCTGGAATTAACTATGTAGTCTCAGGGTGGCCCCAAACTGTTGTAGTTTTAAAGTAAAATGTCGTTATAACCTCATGTTTGAATACTCAAGCACCAGATAGTGGTGCCGTCTTTTTTTTTTTTTTTTTTTTTTTTTTTTTTTGAGGCAGGGTCTCATTCTAGTCCAGGCTGACTGAAACTCACTCTGGAGCCCAGGCTGTCCTCAAAATCATAGTGATCTTCCTAGCTCAGCCCCTTGAGTGCTGGAATTTAAGACATGCACCACCATGCCCAAACTAGTGGTGATTTGTGGAAGGTTGTGGAACCTTTAGGATATGGATCCTTGCTGTAGGAAGTGGGTCTTTAGAAGTGGACTTCAAGGGGCTGGAGAGATACCTTGGCAGTTAAGGCACTTGCCTACAAAGCCAAAGGACCTCGGTTCAATTCCCCAGGACTCACATAAGCCAGATGCATAAGGTGGTGCATGTGTCTGGAGGTTTTTGCAGTGACTGGAAGCCCTAGAGCACCCATTCTCTCTCAAGTAAATAAGTAAATAAAAATATTTTTTAAAACATATAAGACTTCAAGGTTTTATAGCCAGGCTCCACTTCCTGCTCATTCTCTGCTTCCTGACTGAGCTGTGATGTGCCACCTTACAATGCCTTCTCCACCTTGAAGGAGTATATCCCCTTGAAACTTGAGCCAAAATAAAGCTTTCCTGTTGCATTTATTTATTTATTTGATTTTTCGAGGTTGGGTCTTGCTCTAGCCCAGGCTGACCTGGAATTCATTATGTAGTCTCAGGGTGGCCTTGAATTCACAGTAGTCCTGCTACCTCTGTCTCCCTAGTAGTGTGATTAGAGGCGTGCGCCACCATGCCCGGCTTAAGCTTTCCCTTTTTAAGTTGCTTCTTGTATCAGTTATTTTGTCATTGCTTGGAAAAAAGACCCAACCAGAAGCATTTTTGGGAAGGAAAGGGTTAATTTTTTTCTTACAGTCCGAAGTGTAGAATCTGTCATGGCAGGAGCCGGAAGCTGAGAAAGTGTGGGAAAGTGAGGAATGCTGGCCACTCAACTACCTTTCTCCTTTTCATACAGTTCAGGAACACAACCCATGGGTGGTGCTGCCCATGATTAGGGTGGTTGTTGTGGCTATTTTCTCCTTGCTGGTACAAACACCAGGCCAGAAGCAGTTTATGGGATGAAAGGGTTTATTTTAGGCTTACAGATTCCATGGAAAGTTTCACCATGGTAGAGAAAGCTGGCTCACTCCATTATACATCCACAGGAGTGAGAGAGTCAGCATGAACAAGCTGACTCAGGGCATACCTAGTAGGGCTGGACTCAAGATCACCCCAGTGACATGCCTGATGAAGACTAAGTAGGAAGTTTAATCAAAAATACCCGAAAGTTGGGCATGGTAGCACACACCTTTAATCCCAGCACTGGGGAGGCAGAGGTAGGAGGATCACCATGAGTTTGAGGCCACCATGAGACTACATAGTGAATTCCAGGTCAGCCTGGGCTAGAGTGAGACCCTACCTTGAAAAAGAAATTATATATATATATTTGCAAGGGGAGAGAGAGAGAAAGGAAGAAAGCAAAGGAAGAAGGAACGAAGGAAGAAGGAAGGGCATGCCAGGGCCTCCAGCCACAGCAAAAGAAATCCAGATGCATGGGCCACCTTGTGCATACGGCTTATGTGAGTCCCGGGGAATTGAACCTAGGTCCTTTGGCTTTGCAGGCAAGTGCCTTGACTGCTAAGCTATCTCTCTAGCCCTATCCTTATTTTTTTTTTAAATATTTTATTTGAGAGAGAGAGAGAGACATAGAGAGGCAGATAGAGAATGGGCCTGCCGGGGCTTCTAGCCACTGCAAACAAACTCAAGGTGCATGCTCTATCTTGCGCATATGGCTTTATGTGGGTACTGGGGAATCAAACCTAGGTCCTTTGGCTTTGTAGGCAAGTGTCTTATCCACTAAGCAATCTTGCCAGCCCCAATTATCCAGGTTTTAAAGAGTCTAAGATTAAGGATAAAAGTAATTTGAGAAGTCGGGCATGGTGGCACATACCCTTAATCCCAGCACTTGGGAGGCAGAGGTAGGAGGATCACCGTGAGTTCAAGGCCACCCTGAGACTACCTAGTGAATTCCAGTCAGCCTGGACCAGAGTGAAACCCTACCTCGAAAAACCAAAAATAAAAAATAAAAAATAACAATAATTTGAGATAATCTGTCAAACGTCTAGGTAGAAATTTGTATTCAGATCGTGAGACTGGCCTCCATGACTCTCCAAGCTTTTACAACCATACTAAGTTCACTTGTTGCTTGGCTTATTGTATGATTCCCAGCCGTCTTCATGTTGTGGGTTTAATAGTGAAAAAGAAATAAAGAATGGACGGGAGTATTCAAATTGGAAAGATATCTTTTAATAAAGTGTTGGTGGCAAAACATCGTTACCTTTGTAAACCCTATCACTTAAATCACTTACGTCCTATTAGGCTTTAGTTCTCTCATCTGTAAAATGGGGGGTTTGAACCTAATTACTCCTTTTCTTGCTCAGCTTTCTATTATTGTATGACTTCCGGCGCCTCAAGATCCCTCTGTCTTGTATGGGCTATAAAATGAAGTTAAAAGCATCCTAACTATGTCAGAGAGAGCCTGCAGATCTCAGGAGGAAGAAGTGAAGGGTATTTGGGGGGGGAGGGGCGGGAGGACAGACAGACGAAAAGGAGCTTACAGCTATGATTTGATGATATGAACTGTGCGAATAACGCAAGGGAACTACAAATTAGCCGGTCTGCAAAACCAGGAGTCAGACATTGCTCTGCCCCCGGCGTTCCCCTTTGTATTTAATCGTGGTCAAATAGCTTCCTTCCCTAGAAGCTCTGCAATTGAAAAACAAAACGTAAGGAAAACTGAAAAACGTAAACACAGAAAAATGTGTGCTAAAGGCAATGTGTAGGAGTGTTTGGAAGCAGGCAGGATGGATGCGGGAACGGGACGAGGAAATGCACACACACAGACACACACACGAACCGGCCAGTGCCCGGGGAGCCCCCGTGTCCGCTCCGCCGCATCCCCAGCGGCCGCAGGCGTCCCCACCGCCCGTCCGCCCGCCCGCTCTCCCGCCCCGGGCTGCGGCGCCCCCGCCCCCGCCCCTCGGGCCTCGGAAGTGACGTACACGCCCCGCCCCGCCGCGAGATCCGCTGCTGCTGCTGCTGCCGCGGCTCGGCCGACCTGCAGGAGGCGGCGGCGGCGGCGGCCTGGGGAAAAATGGCGGACGGTGTGGACCACATAGACATTTACGCGGATGTGGGCGAAGAGTTCAACCAGGTACGTGAGGGCCTGGGCCCCGTCGCCGATGCGGGCGGCGCTGCGGCCCGGACGCTGGATCGTGACCCGGCCGGCTGGGGGTGGGGGCGGGCGGAGGAGGTGAGGTGTGGAGGGAGGCCCGCGAGCCAGCGCGGCTGCAGACCGTGCGCCCTTGGCGCCTCCGGGGCCGCGCCGCCGATCCCGGTGCGGCGCCCGCCCCCCCCCCTCCCCGCGCCCCCTCCGTGCTCGCGCGTCGTTTCGCGGGCCGCGGGCCCTTGGAGCGCGGAGGCCGGGTCGGCGGTGCAGCATTGCCGGGCCAGTCAGCCGGCCGGCTCCCCCCCCTCCCCCGCGGCCTCACGCCCCCATTGTTGGCGGGCGCTTCCCGCCGCGCTAGGCCGCGTGTGCGGCGCCGCGGGGGAGAACGGGCCGCCGCGCCCCGGCCCACCGCCCCCACCGCCCCCGGGCGGACCGCGCTCCGGCCGCCGCCGCTCGGGTTCCGAGTCCTGCCGCCGCTCCATTTTGTCACCCCGCCTGTCCGCGCACACGGCCGCCTCATGGAAGGCCGCGTTCACAGCCCCTTTGTATCCCCGCGCGCCCCGCTCGCCCGCGCTCCTAGCCCGCTTTCTGGCCGCGGGTTTCGGCCTGGCGCCTTCCCCCGCCGGCGCCCGGCTCCGCGGCTCGCCGAGGCCCGCCTGGCATCTGTGGGCACGTCGGCAACAAGTCCCTGCACTTTTGGACCCACGGGCCGCGTGGAAAAGCGAGCGCCCCCGGGTCCGCCTCATTCATCGTGGGCTCGCGGGGCCCTTTCCTTGGCCTTTGTGAAGAAAATAACTTGAAAGATAAATGGGAGAGAACCAGGAAAAAAAAAAAAAAGGCGGTAGCTCATTAGCAGATCAGAAAGACTTTTAAGATGCAGAAAGAACGTCCCCCCCCCCCCCCATTCTGATCGTGCAGTTTACACGGACGAGCCTGTGCTCCAAGGCTGGTGAAAGTGAGACGTTCAAGGGTTTCCCCGTGTCTCAGTCAGAGGCCTTGGTGAAGGCTAGAACTAGCCCCGGATTTACCATGTCAGAATGAGCATCCTTTTAGCCTCTGAACTGTTCACGTCTCTTACGACATTTCACGTTTTTAAAAATCATGCCTAGCCGCGGTGCATCCAAAATAAGTAATAATTTTTTTTCAGGTTCGGGTGAGATGCTTAATAAGATTTCATTGGTTACTATAGTCCTCTCCCCGTCCCATTCAATTTTGTGAGTAGGGACTCAAATAAAAAAAGAAAATTATGGCAGCCCAGAAATCCGAACTGCGTTCAGGAGTAACTTTGTGCCTGTAGTTGAAATATTAGAAAAGAAAAGCCGTTTCCAAAATGATTTAAATGTACATCACTCTGCTAGAGACTGAATATGTTTAAATGTAACTCACTTGTAACACGACGTGAAGTTTAAAATTTTTTTTATTGTGCTTGTAAGTTTGAGTAACTCATACCTGAGTTGTGTCAGCTACAAGGTAGACCATTTCTTTGACTGCTACACAGATTCTAATGCCTTTAAAATTGGTGGAATAAGACCTCAAGGATATTTTTTTCTTATTTATCAAGTGAATATAGCATTATATCCAAATCAAGGCCTCACTGCGACTATTAAGTGTTCGCGATGGCTTTTTTTTTCTTACAAGAGAATACAATACTTACTTTATCTGTGCCCACAATAAGGAAGATTTGGGCTACGGTTTTAGAAGCTTTCTTTAGTACCTCTTCATAAACTGTTTTCAGGGTTTTGCATTCTTTGGGAGGGACATCATGCTTATCCACATAGCTGAATGCAGGTGATACTCTATCGCTGCAGTAAATGTGCTAGCAGAGGAGGTAAGAGATTAACATTTTGTGGACCCAATGAGAAACTACTTTGTAGGCTTAAAAAAAAAAATCTTCCAACTGATTGGTAACCTACAGCATTAGATCCAACACATGGTTGTATAATTGTACCAGTAAACTCTATATATTTAAATCCATTAATAGGGAGAGTAAGTAGAGACTTTTTCTTGTTTGCAGTACTGGTGATTGGACCCATTGCCTTGTCCCATGCCAGGCAAACACCATTGAACTACATCATCAGCCCACAGGCATTATTTTTGTCAGTGGTTTGCATGTGATTGGCTTCTGTGATCTGCTTGCTCTGTTGATTCCTGGACCAAAAAATGGCCACAAAAGGATGTTAGTCATTTTCAAGGCTTGTCCTGTTTTGTTAATATATTATCATTGAAGTATTTATTTTGTTTATTTTTATTTGTTTGTTTGAGAGTGACAGACAGAAAAAGAGGCAGAGAGAGAGAGAGAGACAGAGAGAATATGAATGGGAGCATCAGGGCCTCCAGCCACTGCAAATGAACTCCAGATGCATGCCCACCTTTTGCATCTGGCTTACGTGGGTACTGGGGAATCGAGCCTGGAACCAGGGTCCTTAGGCTTCACAGTCAAGCGCTTAACCACTAAGCCATCTCTCCAGCCCCTATTGAAGTATTTTATTTATTTTTTAAAGATTTTATTTATTTGAGAGAGAGAGAGAGAGAGAGAGAGAGAGAGAGAGAATGAGAATGAATGGGCTCACCAGGACCTTAGCCACTGCAAACGGAACTCCATATGGGTGCATCTGGCTTACGTGGGTACTGGGAAATTGAACCTGGGTCCTTAGCCTTTGCATGAAAGCGCCTTAACCACTAAGCCATCTCTCCAGCCCTGAATTACTTTTTTTTTTCTCAATTTTTATTAACATCTTCCATGATTATAAAAAATGTCCCATGGTGATACCCTCCCTCCCCCCACTTTTTTTCTTCTGAAATCCTACCAGAATTAGAGGCAACCACAGGATTATTTCTGGTTTAATTTTTCTTTCTCCTTTCCCTTCCCTTCTCCTATCTCTTTTTCCTTTTTTCACCTTGTGTAGCCCAGCCTGGCCTCCAGTTTGTGGCAATCCTGCCTCAGTCTCCAAAATAACAAAGTCCAGGTGCTGGGATTACATTGCTGGTTTTCTTTCTTTTTGCAGTGCTGGGGATGGAACCCAGGGGCTTGCATATATAAACTACTCCAGTTTGCTCTTAGTAGCTGGTGACCTTATTTCTACTATGATCAACTATAGCAGTTATTTGGTTATGGTTCAGGAAAATGTTTTTCAGAGTATTAGCCACTCTTAACATAAAAATTTTTAAACAAGTCTTATTTTCCAGTTTGAGCAGCACTTTTAATTATATTTGTATACTTTGAAATGTGTATTCATATTTTCTTTCCATTTTCTGTTTTAAATGCTCATACTTTTATGAAGGTTTTTTTTTTTTTTTTGAGGTAGGGTCTTGCTTTAGCCCATGCTGACCTGGAACTCACTCAGTAGTCCCAGGCTGGCGGAGCTCGACTCACAATGATCCTCCTGCCTCTGTCTCCTAAGGAGGGAGGGAGGGAAGGAGGGAGAGAGAGAGAGAGAGAGAGAGAGAACATGAATGAGTGGGCCAGGGCTCCAGCCACTGCAAACAAACTCCAGACATGTGCGCCCGCCCCCTTGTGCATCTGGCTTATGTGGGTCCTTGGGGCATTGAACCTGGGTCCTTTGGCTTTGCAGACAAACGCTTTAGCTGCTAAGCCATCCCTCCAGCCTTGCTTTAGTTCTTAAATGGAAATTTTTTGGGTATCACCAGATTGAGAATAGTTGAATTGTGGAAGGAGAATTTAAACTGCTTATGAATGTGCGTGTGAATTTGGAGTTCAGCAGAAAGCAGTTCTCCCTCTCACTTTCAAGTATCAGTTTACTTTGAACTGGGCTGGTGTGTGTATTCAAGTGTGGAAGTTAGCAGTCTGATTAATAATTTAAGACTTTTGGGGGGCTAACACTAAATAATAATTTAAGATATTCAGTTGTGAGGCTGGAGAAATGGCTTAGTGACTAAGGTGCTTGCCTACAAAGCCAAAGGACCCAGATTCGACTCCCTAGTACCCACGTAAGCCAGATGCACAAGGGGGCACACACATCTGGAGTTCATTAGCAGTGGCAGTGAGGAGGCCCTGGCACACTCATATTCTCTCTGTCTCTCCCCCTCCCCCTGCCTATTTCTCACTCAAATAAATAAAGAAAAATAAAAAGTATTTTAAAAAAGATATTCAGTTGTTCAGAATAACACAAGGGATATAAAGTTTTGATGGTTTACCCTTGAAGTGTACTGTAGAATAAGGGAGAGAGCTGCATAATTCCAACACTAACATGTCCTGTACAGTCTCTCTCCTCTCCCTGGGTGTTTATCTGTACAGTGTTCATCCCTTAGCCAAAATAATTCAGAAGTATTTCACATGTGGATTTTGTTCCCCACATTTTGGAATATTTGCACATTGTACTCTTACCAGTTAGCTGAACATCGCTAATCTGAAATCAGAAATGCTTCAAGATCCACAATCATCATGCCGATGCTCAAAAAGCTTTGGGTTTTTTGGACTAGGTATGCTCAGTTTATACTCTGACATCTAAGTGGTATATATTTTATTTGTATGGCGGTCAGAAACTTTTTTTTTTTTTTGGTTTTTCGAGGTAGGGTCTTGCTCTCTAGCCCAGACTGACCTGGAATTCACTATGTAGTTTCATGGTGGCCTCAAAACTCACAGCAGTCCACCTACCTCTGCCACCTGCGTGCTGGCATTAAAGGCATGTGCCACCATGACCAGCTACTTTCTCTCTCTCTCTCTCTCTCTATATATATATATTTTTTTTTTAACATAAGTTATAGTCTTATATCCCCTCACACCTCCCTCAGGGCCCTCCTCAATAAGGTCCTTGGTGGGATAATTAAGTCAACTGTTAGGTTTTTTTTTGGGGGGGGCACTGCCTCAGGATATCTACCCACCCTGTCACTCTTACAGTCTTGGGTGGGGTCAGGAACTCTTAAAGTAGAATTGAGTTTCTGGTTTGCCAATCTGGGGGTGGGGGAGGGAGAGAATGAATGAATGAATATGAATGGGTGCCAGGGCCTCTAGCCACTGCAAACAAACTCCAGATGTATGCACCACCTTGTGCATCGGGCATATATGGGTCCTGGGGAATTGAACCTGGGTTGTTTGGCTTTGAAGGTAAGCACCTTAACCACTAAGCCATCTCTCCAGCCAGTAGTATGAATTAGTTATCTGTCCACCCATCCCTAAAAGTATGTAGAAATACTCTGGCGTGGTGGCGCATGCCTTTAATCCCAGCACTCCCAGCACTCCCAGCACTCCCAGCACTCCCAGCACTCGGGAGGCAGAGGTAGGAGGATCGCCAAGAATTCGAGGCCACCCTGAGACTACATAGTGAATTCTAGGTCAGCCTGAGCCAGAGTGAGACCCTACCTTGAAAACCAAAAAAGAAAAAAAAAAAAAAAAAAGAAGTATGTAGAAATAGTTGTTGGGAGAAAAATTCATTTAGGAATTAGAAGGACGTAGGTGTTTTTCTATAAGTCAGCTTTTATTTCATGAATCATTTTGCTTTATAGTTTTCATTATGTGTTTACTGTAGCCAACTGTTAGCCAGTTATGGAAAATAAGTATATTGGACATTATCAATAAAAATTTCTGATAAGTTTGTGTCTAATGGAAGATAGTTTTAAGATTTTTATAGGGTCCAGAATTAGGTAGAGAGTGATTCAGAAAGATGGATAGAAAAGCTTAGAAGAGCTAATAAAATTCATTTGTTTATTATGATCATAATTTAGTTGCTTACGGAGTACACACTTTGTATCAAGTTGGCTTCTTTACTATTAATTGGACTTTATGCAAGAATTACAAAACTAGTATCTACTCAGAATATAATCATAAAAACTTTTCTTGGAAGAGTCCTGTATTTGTGGGTTCTGCATCCATGGATTCAAACAACCAGGAATCTAAATTTTGGGGGTATACTGACTTTTTTTGTCATTCTCTAAAAATTATAGTATAACAACGGGTCTATGTCAGCATTTTTATTGTGTTACATATTGTAAATAGTCTAGAGATGACTTTTAAGAATATATGAGAGGATGTCTGTAGTTTATATACAAATTATTATCCTCTTTTTCTGTAAGGGGCCTGAGCATCTGTAGATTTGGTAGTCTCCGTGGCTATGGGTGATGTACTGGAACCTGTCCCCTGCTGAAGCTGAGGGCTTGTGCTGGGCTTTACGTGCTAGTTTTCCTCTCCCTTACTGTAGAATTCATATGTAACTGCAGAATGCAACTCTTCCCCTATTTAATAGTTCTCTCAATGGAAATAACTTTTTAAAGTGACTCTTAGTATGATTTACTGGTTGAATCCAAGAATTCACAAATGGTATTACTTACGATTTTATGACTACCAAAAGTGGTGTTGAGTCTGCCAGATAATCCCAATAGTAGTATGCAGTATATAAGTTGTTTCTGTGGTATTAACGTTTTCCAGGGAGTAATTACAGGACACTGTTTAAAAATAAGTGCTTGGAGGAAGGGAGATGGTGCCAATGAACCTACAATAGGATGTTGGTCATTTTTCTGTCCATCATAATTTTTTGTTTTGTTTTTTGAGGTTGGGTTTCGCTTTATCCCAGGCTGACCTGGAATTTACTATGTAGTCTTAGGGTGGCCTCGAACTCAGAGTGCTTCTCCTATCTCTGCCTCCCAAGTGCTGGGATTAAAGGCATGCGCTACCATGCCCCCCAATCATCATAATTTTACATGCTTTCTCTAACTTGGCAATGACTATTTGTAAATATTGTAGAAAACAGTCTTGTAGCATGAAATTTTGAGGGGATACCTTGTCCCCTCCCCCCCTTTTTTAAAACTGGGACTTGCCCTAAAGTTCTGGCTAGTCTTGAATTTGTTGCAGTCCTGCTCAGCCTCCTCAGTACTAACATGACAGGCATGAGCAACCGGCTTTGATGGCAGGGAATGAAAAAAATTACTTTGTGAATGTTTTCATAAACACTTAAAAACTGTTGCTTACTGGAAATTAGATGTGTAGCTTTACCAGTAATTTGCTAGCTCCTATGAAAAGTAGGTGAGACTGGACAGTATTTGGTATCTGAAATAGAGGGACAATGTTGAAATTTTCATGTTTTGAATGCCATTGAAATGTATTTGAAGAGACCTCTCACATAATAGAACTTGACACTGTTGACTATTTTTCTTTGACAAAGTTAGAAACCTTTTTTGTTTGTTCAGTAGGTTTACAGAGCTCATTTTTTTGCATGTGACCTGTGATAGGTATTTTAATAATTTCAGAATATGCACATTTCTAACTTGATTAATGTGGAAATGGTTGAATGTGTTCTGGATTTCTGAATTTTTTTAAGTGTGAAAGATACTTAAGATACATGATAAAGCTACAAAAGGAAGATTGTTGATACCATGAGAGTATTTCTTTTGAGTTTCATTTTTAGCAGTGGTGACAAATGTATTCAGATTCATTAATGTTTTTTCACCAAGTCCAAATGTATACCGTTGGGGCTAGGAGTACAGGCTGTGGCCTTGGAACAGAGTGAAGCTAACTAGTCCACATGGAGATCAAACCCCAGGACCATGGTCTCAATTAGCATCATTTCAACCAATTGGAAGCAGTCCAACTACCAGAAAAATGGCTGATCCTAAATATTGGTAGAATCATATGAATATGGAAAATTGGTTGGTGTCAACGTAGGAATTCATGGACATACAAAAATAGTAAGTGCTTGTAATACAACAGGTTAGTGTAGCTGCAATTAATGCTTGTGAGTTATTGTCTACTTATGTAAACACTTTCATACATTTACAACTAATGAAAAATTATATGTCTTAACTTTTTTGTATACGTGAAAATGTAAATTTTAAATTTTTTACTCTTGCTTTCAATAACCCGTGCATTCTTTTTTACTCTCCCTCAGACCATATATTGTGATTAGTCTCTGCTGAGGATGGAAAGCACAACTCCCTTTGAATAATAATAATAATGCTACTTGATGTACAGAACCGGATTGCAAGAGAATTTAAAGTGCCCACTACCCCTTGTGGGAAGCTTTTTATTATCTTAAGTGTATGGAGCCATTGCTGCAACCACATCACCAGAAGCTTCAGCTACACTGAAACTTCATAACAAAACTCACCCTCCTTTTTTCTAATTTTTACTGTCACTGCATTTCTTGTTTAATAAAAACTCATTTTGTAGAGATTATTTTGGTATTTGCTGTACAAACAATTAAAATTAATGGCTGGGGCTGGAGAGATGGCTCAGTGGTTAGAGACACTTATAAAATTAATGGCATTATTCAGTGACTTGTGGTTTTAGTTTCTGCCCCATTGTTAAAGATGGCTTTGTTCTTGGTCTTAACTTAATGTCTTAGGTCTCTTATTAAATAAATCTTACAGACATCTTGCCTCATGAAAGTGAAATTGGTATGTAAAAGATTTTGTTAAGTAACAAGTAAGTTGTGTAGTTCATTATTTATACACAAATTACCTGACAATGACACTATAAATTTGAAGTCCCTTTGCTATATATATATATATTTATAAAGTTACATATATATAATGTGTGTGTATATATGTATATATATACACACATATATGAATAATATTTACCTTTAATACCCTTTTCCCCTTTCTCTTTTTAAAAAGTGGTCTTATTCTGGCTTTCTGTTGAATAACAAAAGAATCATACCCCCTTGGGACCTATAGCAATATTGATCTGTTTACCATCATATAGTAAATGCTTTCTCTGGGTTATTATCCATGTAATAGTCCCTAAAGCTACTAGGTCTTCTTTATATACCATTTATATGATAATAGTTCCTTAGGAAATTGTATATGTGGGAGAGGTTGAGTAATAATCCAGTTCTATGTGAACTCTTAAGTTTTGTAATTGTTCTTTTTCATTTTATCTCCAGTGTTCTGCTTAATCAAGATAAAGTAGTTTACAGTGATTTAAGTGCTTAGTTTTGGAAAGGGAAAAAGATAGAAATGAAGCTTTTCTTCTGCTACCCGATTAGTCAAGTTTGCAATAAAATGGTGTTAAGTGTTCTATGAATATGTATATTTCCTTTTTCATGTTTATTTACAAATTGAATCCTCTCCCATTTTTGCTATTTCTAGTCTTGCTTACATACCTGTTTCTTTTTTGTTTTCCTCTTCCTTCCTTGCTTATTATGTAGGCATGTAAATGACATCACTAGGATTGCTTTAATTCTGCTGGTGACAATGGCAAAGTTTTACTAGATACTTATGTATGTTACTTTTCTCTTGCTAATTTACTTGGCTAGATGTGTAAAATGTCAGGTAAGCCATTTGTTGAATAAGATGAATAAAATTATTAAAAGAACTACTTTGAATAGTTTTACCTGTATTTCATTTGTTTTTTTTACTATGACATTGTGAGTCATAGATTCCAACATTTCTTTGTCTTTTATAGCTTAGCTTACTGTACTTGTACTAAAATTGCTAGCTTCTTCAGGTTGGCTAATCAAATTTGAATGCTATAGAAAATAGGAGTTACATTTTTCTGAGGCCAGGTATTGAAAACTTGTAATAGCTCTGTTTTTGTTTGTGATAATCTTATAACTTATAAATATTTTAAAATATATCTGTTTATATTCATGTTACTTTAGAATATTTTACTTTCAAGGAAAGCTTTAAAGTCACCATTCAAGAACAGATCTGGTGCATACAGTGAGAAGGCATGTATTGAGATCTTGGGGCCTTTCTCTGTCTTGCATCAGATTTTTAAAATGCAGAAGTTGAATGCATTTGCTTTAAAATCTCTTGAGTAGTATTCTGACTGCTGTGTAATCTAGAACATTATTTCTGTATCTCAGGAAGCGGAATATGGTGGGCATGATCAGATAGATTTGTATGATGATGTCATCTCTCCATCTGCAAATAATGGAGATGCCCCAGAAGACCGGGATTATATGGATACGCTCCCGCCGACTGTTGGCGATGATGTCGGCAAAGGAGCAGCACCAAATGTTGTCTACACTTATACTGGAAAGAGGATTGCATTATATATCGGAAATCTAACTTGGGTAAGTAACAGCATACAGATTATTGGCAATTGATTTTGAACTGCTCCAGTAGTTAATATCTTTGCCTAGAGTTTTTGAGTAAAAATTTGATATTATGTTATTTTTCTGTATGTTTGTTTATGTGATGAGAAGGGCAAAAAGCAATTACCGTTGAGAGGTCATTTCTGTTCTGCTGGTTTTGAATTTTATAGTCTCTCGTCTTGGTTAGATATACCAGTTAAATGCAATTTTTTTTTTTAAATCTTTAGTACCTCACTTTAGTTTTTATTGGTTCTTTTGTTTGTTTTTCCAAGGTAGGGTCTCACTATAGTCCCAGGCTGACCTTTGAATTTACAGTGATCCTCTTACCTCTGCCTACCAAGTGCTGGGATTAAAAGCATGTACCACCATGCCTGGCCTTATTGTTTTTTTTTTTTTTTTTTCCCTTGAAGCTGTCTCACTGTAGCCTAGGCTGACCTGAAACTCACTTTGTAGTCCCGGCTGCCATCAATACACAGCAATCCTAACCTTGGCCTGGGATAAAAGGCATGTGCCACCACACCCACTTCTCCTTCCTCACTTTAATTTTTTTAAATTAAATTAATTTATTTTCCAGCACAGAGAGGGAGGGAGAGAGAGAGAAAGAATATGAATATGATTGGGCATGCTAGGGCTTCTAGCCACCTGCAAACGAACTCCAGACGCATGTGCCCTTGTGCATCTGGCTTACGTGGGTCCTGGGGAATCAAACCTGGGTCCTTTGGCTTTGCAGGCAAATGCCTTAACCGTTAAGCCATCTCTCCAGCCCTCCTTCCTCACTTTAGGTAGCCCAGTTTTGCTGAGAAAAAAAATGTTCACACAGGTTTTTAAAACAATTTAAGATTGTAGGAGAAAGACACAATACCACTCCTGGCTTAAAAATATTATTTAGGGCTCAAGAGATGGTACTTGCCTTCAAAGCCAGATGCATAAAATGGCACATGCATCTGGAGTTTGTTTGCAGTGTCAAGATGCCCTGGTATGCCCCTCACTCCCTATTTCTCTCTCTGCTTGCAAATAATTAAATTTTAAAAATTAGCTGGGCATGTTGGTGCACACCTTTAATCCTAGTACTTGGGAGGCAGAGGTAGGAGAATCACTGACCTCCAGGCCAGCCTAAGACTACATAGTAAATTTCAGGTCATTCTGGGCTAGAGAGAGACCCTACCTCAAAACAAAAAAACCTCACGCATTGTTCATTTTTAAATTCATATTAAAAATTTATTTCATTTCTGTCCTTTAAAAATTATTTTATTTATTTATTTGAGAGATTGTATTGCATCAGGACCTTTGGCTATTTATTGCAGATAAGCTCCAGATATAATGTACCACTTGGTGCTTCTGTCTTTATGTGGTTACTAGGGAGTCTCACCCCATGCTGGCAGGCTTTGCAAGCAAGCACCTTTAACTTCTGAGTCATCTCACTAGCCCCTCATTTCTGTTGTTAAGTTTGGAATCTGAATGGTAGAAACTTTTTGTGTGTTTGGTTGTTTTTGAGATGAGATCTTGCTATATATAGCCCAGGTTGGCCTAGTACTCACTGTCCAAGGTGGCTTTTACCTGGTGGCAATCCTGCCTATGAGTGCTTTCATATGTGCCACAGTGCCTGACCCATGGTGGTTCATGAGACTGTAAGATTGAGTGCTTCAGTAAGTGTATGAGATATATTCATTGAACCTAAAATAGTTACTAGAGCTGTCCTATAGAATTTTTTCATATTAGGTATTATGACTTGGAAGTTTATAAATTAGGGCTGGAGAGATGGCTCAGCAGTTAAGGTGTTTGCCTGCAAAGCCTAACAACCCAGGTTTAATTCCCCAGTGCCCTTGTAAAGCCAGATGCATAAAGTGGTACATGCATCTGGAGTTCCATTTATAGTGGCTGGAGACACTGGCATGTCTGTTCTCTCCCTTTTCTCTCTCTCTCCTTACAAATAAATAAAGTATTTTAAAAGTTATAAATCAAAGTTGAATATGTTGGCTCGTTCCTTTTTTAAACATGTTGACAACTTCCATACTTATATACAATAAACCATAATTCACTCCTTTCCCCCACCTCCCCCTTCATAAATCTACTCTCTATCATATCCCCTCCCCCTCTCAATGAGTCTGTCTCTTATTTTGGTGTCATCATCTTTTCTTCCTATTATGAAGGTTGGCTCCTTCCTTTAATCCTAGCATTCTGGAGACTGAGGTAGGAGGATCTCTCAGTTTGAGGCCAACCTGGGCTTCAAAGTGAGATCCAGGTCAGCCTGGGCCAACATGAGACTTTGCCCCCCCCCAATATATATAGATAGATAATATAATCTCAAAGATAAAATTAAATATCACCCCCTTTAATTCATTAATAGTATTTTATTAAAAGATATTTTATACCAGGTGTGGTGGTGCTTGCTTTTAATTCCAGCACTCGGGAGGCTGAAGTGGTAGGATTGCTGTGAGTTTGAGGCCAGCCTGAGATTACATAGTGAATTCCAGGTCAGCCTGGGCTAAAACAAAAAAGAAAGAAAGAGGAGGGGGGAGGGGAAGGAGGGAGGGAGGAAGGAAGGAAGGAAGAAAGGAAGGATTTTACTAAGGCTGGGAAGATAGCTCAGTACTCCTCACAAGTATGAGGACTGAGTTCAGATTGTAAAAGGCTGGGTATAGCATTGCAGGTTTGTAATCCCGGTGGGGGTTGGGGTGGAGACAGGAGCATCCCTGGGGCTTGCTGGCCAGCCCATCTAGCCTTATTGGTGAGCTTCTGGTCATTGAGAGACCCTGTTTCGGGGGGGGGGGGCAGACTGTTCCTGAGGATGCTACCTAAGATTGAACCCTGGCTTTCTTTTGCACATATACTCTTCCACATACATGCATCAAAATAGTCTACCTAACATATCCTTTAAACCTAATGACTGGGTCTCCCACTGCCATATTTGAGGAGTCTTTACAGTCTTGGAACAGTACCAGTGTAGTTGTCCAGTACAGTTGCTAAGTAAGATTTTGAATATTGACTCCACTATTTTTATTTTTATTTATTTTTTTGGTTTTTTGAGGTAGGGTCTCACTGTAGCCCAGGCTGACCTGGAAGTAACTATGTCGTCTCAGGGTGTGCTCGAACTCATGGTGATCCTCCTCCCTCTACCTCTCAAATGCTGGGATCAAAGGTGTGTGCCACCATGCTTGGCTGACTCCTCTATCTTTTAGATTTGTGACTTGGGACAAGCCTCTTATTCTTGGTCAAGCCTCTTAATTCTTGATTTACATGTGTAAAGGGAATAATAATAGGACTAAGAGAGTTTTAAGAGTTAAGTAACTGCTATAAAGTACACATTAGGTACTCTGTTAGTTTTGATTTCTCCATTGTATATTCAAACATAAGATAAAATTTGTTTCACAAAGTATTTTCCTTTAAAGGGAGGAAGTGACAAATGACCTTGACTTTTATTGAGAATTTAAACTCATAGCAGTTTAAAGCTGGGAGAACCCAGAAGCTCTTAAGACTAAAAATGTATCTTATCTCTGAGAGTATGTACTTTCCAATTTCCAAACCTTCTCAGGAAATGAAGTTAGGTGCTCAGATGTTTTTCTGCTATTTAAAAATTGGAGGTTGATTGGTAGTAACTATACATAGATTTGCATTGAGCATTAAGACTCTCCTGTTTATAACTTGTCTTCTGTGAAAAATTAAATTGAAACAATAAAAATTCTGAATATGTTTTTGATGGTTACTAAGAGGAAAATGTCTTGCAGTGGACAACAGATGAAGACTTAACTGAAGCAGTTCATTCTTTGGGGGTAAATGATATTTTGGAGATAAAATTTTTTGAAAACAGAGCAAATGGCCAATCAAAGGGGTAAGAATTTTGATTTTTATAATATAAGCTAATAACTTAAGTACAGTTTATTTTTTTCCTTAGGTTTAGTGCTAATTACATATGTATAGAACACGTGACTACATTAGAAGCGGGATCTGAGGCAAAGATTCATACTTAACGTTTCAAAGACCTTAGCACACTGAAGCTAGTAAAGAAGTTGAAGATGTGGACAGATGGCTTAACTTCTGAATATTCTCCTTGGAGTTGAAATTGCAGGATTTTTCCTGTGATAAAGAGAAGGGGAAGGCCTGAGCATGTAGCTCAGAAGTAGAACACTTGCCTAGCATGTGCAAGGCTCAGGATTTGATCCCCAGCACTACCACCTCAAACCAAAATCAAACAAAAAGATGGGGGAAGATGGGTAAATGGAGAATAATATAATGGAGCCTGGATGTTATTTTCCATACTAATTATTAAGCCATACAAGTGAGATGGAATCATTATGTCAATATGGGAAATTATAGAACACAGATACCCAAAAGTAAGAACATGAAAATGCTACAGTCTTACCATCTGCAGGTGATTACATTTCAGGGAGTGGGTTTCCATGGTTTTTCTTTAAAAACAGTATTACAGGGTTGGAAAGATGGTTCAACGGTTAAGGTGCTTTCTTGCAATGCCTGATGGCTCAGGTTCAGTTCCCCAGTACTCAAATAAAGCCAGATGCACAAAGTGGCACATGCATCTAGAGTTTGTTTGCAGGGGCTAGGGGCCCTGGCATGCCATTCTCTCTTTCTTTTTGAAACTTGAGGACAGCTTTATTGGAATTTGAACGGAAAACATCAGGGAAAGAAAACTAAAACTTGGTACCGCCAGGAGGAAGTTGGTAGATAAGAAAAGTCATGCCTTTTGAGTTCTGATTCAGAAAGCAGGGAGGTTCCCCAGTGGAGGCTGGCAGATAGCTGCAAGGGATGGGGGTCTTCAGAGAAAGAGGGAGAGTCCAGAATGGCAGGACAAGTGTGCTTAGGATTTTGGCTAGTATCCAAAGAAGAGATAGGGAGAAAAGGAAAAGGTATAGTTTTTGAATTAGAACTCAGAAAAACAAGTGGGCTTAGCAGTGCAGAGATCTTCAAGCAATTGCATTGAAGAAGGGGATCAGGGGGTATAAATGCATTATGTCATTAAGGGAATAACTCCTTCCATCTCCTTAAGCATGCCTTCAGGTGTTTCAGAGGAGTGGTTGCCTGACCCAGGTGATTGACAGTGGATTAACTCTTAAGGGAGGAGACAGTAGTATGTCCTTATAGCTTTCTGTGTGGAGTCCTTTAGAATGGCTTGTCTCCACTCAGTGCCAGCTGTAGCACTCATTCTCTTCTTTTTTAAGTTTTTTTGTTTTTTTGAGGTAGGTTCTCACTCTAGCCCGGGTTGACCTGGTATTCACTATGTAGTCTCAGGGTGGTCTACAATTTTTAGCAATCCTCCTACCTCTGCCCCCCAAGTGTTGGGATAGCCATGATGCCCGGCCTCATATGATATTTTAGTCTTAAGAAGGGACATTGGTGATGCTTCCCTTTCTTAAATATGGTGTTGCTAGGGAAATCAGAACTATGTCCATTACCAGTGGCCTCCAAGCCCTGGCTGTCTAGCTACTGGAGTTGAAACTTGAATGTCATTCAGGAGAAGGGCTTTGAGTCACTCTGGCTATTTCCATCTGAAACAGTGTAGAGGGGTTTAAGGTCTTCACTCTTGGCTAAGTTTGAGGCAGTGAAGGACAATGAATTTTGAATTTATGGATAAATTATTAGATACAAAGAGATAAAGAATATGCTGCATATTGTATTGTCTAGTTTTACACCAGTTTACACTAGGGATGTTTTCAAATTATGTGCAGAGTCTGACTACTTCTCACACTTGTTCCAAACCACCATAATTTTTCACTTGAATTTTTATGGTAGATCCTGAACTGGATCTACTGGCACTCTAATCTGTAATCTTTATTCTACTTCAATCAGGTGTTGTGGCTCATAACCTGTAATCCCAGCACTCAGGAAGAATGCCATGAATTTATGGCCATTTGGGGCCCCAAAACTTACAGAAAAAAAAATTTAAAAAGTTGTGTTTCACCTAGAAGTAGTTTGCTCTATCCTGTCCTTTTCCCAAATGACCTTAATATATTCCTGCACATATGTCACAGTCTTCAGGTGGATTCCTG
This sequence comes from Dipus sagitta, assembly GCA_036346955.1. Classification (NCBI taxonomy): domain Eukaryota; kingdom Metazoa; phylum Chordata; class Mammalia; order Rodentia; family Dipodidae; genus Dipus; species Dipus sagitta. Next base: position 122,543,557 of record CM070777.1, read on the forward strand.
CCTACCTTACTTGATCTGGACCTTGGCCTACAAAGTGGTTTATGCTCTGTTTTCCCACCAGTTCTGTGATATTACCATTCTCTTTTGGCCATGTTGCTTTCTTGTTTCTCAAACAAATCATTTGATTAGGACGTTTAGTCAGTCTTTTGTTTTTTCTCCTAGATTAAATGATTGTTTAAAAAGTGCGCCACACTGTATAGAAATCAACATTCTTTCCCATAATTCTGCACATCTGGGATTATAGAAATATCACTGTCTCTGCCCCACATCTTTAAATTAACATTCTCAGATCACAACAGTAAGTCTTCCCAAAGGGAATCTTCTGGAAAAACAAGCTATTTCCTCAGTTCATATTTCCCTCTTTTGTGGAATACACAACAGTCTATCCAAGAAGTATATATTGGGGAGTGAGGAAGGATCCACAAGCAAGCCCACAGTTGTTCAGAGCCGTAAGATTAGATACAAGCACAAAGGAATATGTCAGCATACTGGCAAAATATCGTGTAACAGCTTGGGAGTAACTTTTCATTTCATTCCTTGCAGAAACTCCACATTCACTGTCCAGTGCATAGGTATTGACGAGGTAGGCCAGTGAGTTCCAGAGTCACAAAGAGATGATGTCACCTAGGAGGTGAAGAATTGGCCCTCTGGAATTAGTCTCAGGGTGGCCTCAAACTTACGGTGATCCTCCTACCTCTGCCTCCCAAGTGCTGGGATTAAAGGCGTGCGCTACCACGCCCGGCTTGCACCACTCCTCCCAGCTTGTTCCCCTTTTGTTTTGGTTTTTGTTTTTCGAGGTAAAGTCTCACTCTAGTCCAGGCTGACCTGGAATTCACTATGTAGTCTCAGGGTGGCCTTGAACTCATGGCGATCCTCTTACCTCTGCCTCCCAAGTGCTAGGATTAAAGGCGTGCGCCACCACGCCTGGCTGTTTTGGTTTTTGGAGGTAGGGTTTCCCTGTAGTCCAGGCTGACATGAAATTCAATATGTAGTCACAAGCTGGCTTTGAACCTACAGGTATCTACCTACCTCTGCCTCCTGCGTGCTGGGATTAAAGCTCCTTTATTCAATCTTGATTCACTTTTCTCTTAAATAGCCATAGGGCACACTCTTCATTCAGGTTGGATACTATTAAGAGTTCCCTTTCCTGACATCCTGTGCACAAGAGCAATCTTCTTATACCTGTGTCCTTCCTGTATTTTTTTTTGTTATATTTTACTTGTCTCCTCCCTGTAAATGGTAAATTCCATGAGAGCAGGGCTGTATAAATTATATAGCTTTCACTATTGTACTTATAGTCCTAGAATGATGCCTAGCATAATAGATGGGGCCCAGTTAATAATTATTAAATGCATTAGGGGTTTTGTTTTTATATATATGTGTATACACATATTATTTATGCACACACACCTATGTACATGTTTGTGCAGAAAGTTTCCTGCTGCATATTAAACCTTGGCCTGTACAAGCTATACATAGTCTACCACTATGTTATATATCCCAGCCCAAATCAAGTTTTTCTAAATGATGTGTTCCAAGGTAATTATATACCAAACAGCAGAAATTGTTGGCTAGAATAAGGGACCTGGGTAGGACCTTATTTAACATTAGAGAGAAAGGGGTTTTAAGTTCCTAAAAACCCTTTCCCCAGTAATGTAGGCTATCCTGTATTTGTACAAATTGATGATGATTCAGGATGGTCTATCTTATATTGTCTTGTCTCATCTTCCCCTCCCCTCCTCACTTGTTTCCATCTCCAGAGTACTGGGATTATAGGTGCATGCCATCATACTTGGCATTTACATGGTTCTGGGGATCCAAACTCAGGCCTTCATTGTATGTCTGTACAGGAAACGCTTTACCTACTGAGCCATTTCTGCAGCCTCTCATTCAGGTTTGATTTTGGCATACTCTTCACTATATAGCCCTGGCTGACCCTTGAACTCATGGCAATCCTTCTACCTCATCTCTCGAGTGCTGGGATTATAGGCATGAGCTACTGTTATTGGCTTTCATTCAGGTTTTTAAAGTTTATTTTTCTTACTGAGTTAAAACTCACATTCCTGAATATTCACCCCTTTAAAGTATACCAGAGAGTGATGTTTTAGTATATTTACAAAGTTGAGCAGCCAGTGTAGCTTATTTCAGAACATTTCATCATCCCCCCCTTACCCCCTATAGGAAACCTTGTGTTCATTAGCACGTACTCTCTGATCTTCCTTGCTTCCTTTGCTGAAAACTGCTCAACTTTCTACCTGTGGATTTGCCTATCTGGATATTTATTTCATGTAGATAAAATCATTATGTATGTTTTCTGTGTGTCTTAATTCTTTTTCTTAGCTCAATATTTTTAAGGTTTATCCCTGAGGCAGGCATCAGCATTTCTTTTTATAGTTGAGTAATATCCCTTTATATGGTTGTAGCACTAAAAAAAATACTCACCATCATTAGCTGGTAGATGTTTGGGTGATTACTACTATTGGTTATTAAAGGAAATGTCCCTAAGGATATTTATGTGCCCATTTAGGCATATACCTAGGAGTAAGATTAGTAGATCATATGATAGGTAGGTTTAACATGTTGCTAGATTTCTTGCTATGGAGACTGCCATTTTATATGGTCAATACCAATGTATAAAGGTTGTAGCTTCTCATTATCTTCACCATTTGTTAAAAGCTTTTATACAAACTTATTAATTGCAACATTATTAATGCCTCCTCACTTTTCACTCCTATCCCTTAAACATCTTTTAGATTTGCCCTTGTTGGTGTTGGATCTGAGGCATCTTCAAAAAAGTTAATGGATCTGTTGCCCAAAAGAGAACTTCATGGTCAGAATCCTGTTGTAACTCCATGCAATAAACAGTTCCTGAGTCAATTTGAAATGCAATCCAGGAAAAGTAAGCAATTACTCAGAGGCCTTTAAAAAAAAAACCAAAAAACAAAACAAGATATGTTTTAACCATTGTTGCTAGTATTTGTTAGGGAAATCATCCCAATATTTAGTTTATTGGATGAATTTGACTTAATCATTGATTATGATTGTGTGTCATTTTCTAGCAACTGCTCACATTAAGTAAGTTTTGCTCTAGATGTCACAACACAATTCTGAAGTGCTGCCATTCTTGTCATTCCTTTAACCTTTAGATTGAATGAAAATAATATAGGTATGCATTACGATGTGGGAGAGTCCACTGACAACCAGAAAATAGCTCATTGATTTTTCTGCTTGGCACCAAGACCTTTTATTACTTGGCAAAATGAATGTGGAAAAGATAGATCATTACAAACTAAGGAATGTTAAGGAGATGAGAGGGATGATTGTGTACTTAATAGAAATTCAAGTGGTTGTTTTTCTCTTCATGTTTTAGCACTTGACTTAACTGAGGCCAGGCGTGGTGGTGCACGCCTTTAATCACAGTTCTTGGGAGACTGAGGTAGGAGGATCATTGTGAGTTTGAGGCCAGCCTGGACTAGAGTGAGACCCTGAATCAAAAAAACAAACAGAATGTTGGGTGTGGTGGTGCACGCCTTTAATAGCAGAGGTAGAAGTAGGATGGTCATGAGCTCAAGGCCACCCTGAGACTACATATAATTCCAGGTCAGCCTGGTCTAGAGTGAAACCACCACCACCAACAACAACAAAAACCCAGAAAAACTTAACTGAAGAATATAATACAAAAGTTCAATGATGTGTGCCACTGAAAGTAAGATTTCTGTTGAAGAATTTTGGTCTTGGTTGCTGCAGAATGCTGGTATTTTTGAAAGTAACCCATTTATTTACTCAGTAGAAATATGTTTAATCCTGGATATTTCATGCTACAAAAGAATATTTTAGTAAATGTGAATATTTTTCTAGCCAGTGCTTCAAGTAGCTTGCACAGGCCCAAGGCACCTGCAAGTTAATTGTAGTATCAATGAACTTTGAGATAAATAACAGAGGTTACATTTCAGAGAATGGTTTAATGAGTGCTATTTATGAGTGTTTGGATGTTTGCAGCTACACAATCAGGACAGATGTCTGGGGAAGGGAAAGCTGGTCCTCCAGGAGGCAGTTCACGTGCAGCATTCCCACAAGGTGGTAGAGGACGGGGCCGTTTTCCAGGGGCTGTTCCTGGTGGGGACAGATTTCCTGGGCCAGCAGGACCAGGAGGGCCACCTCCGCCTTTTCCAGGTAAAACTTTTCTCAAGTTAGCATGAATAAAATGTGTCTACCTAATGCCTCTTTTCCTTTTCTCTCTTTTTCAAGTAATGCATTATTAATGTGACTTACTCTCCTTGTTATGCTATTTTTGGAATCCAGGAAATTTGATCAAGCATCTTGTTAAAGGAACTCGGCCTTTGTTCCTGGAAACTAGGATTCCATGGCATATGGGGCACAGCATAGAGGAAATACCCATTTTTGGCCTAAAAGGTCTTTATTTTTCTCCAAACTTGCTTGACTTATATATAGAATATTTACATCCGTCTTATTTTCTTACCTCTTAAAAATCCTTTCAAGAACATTTTTCCTTGTTTCACTTTCTAGCTTGGCATCAGAGTAGAATATAAGGTGGGTGATTTCACTGTAAGAAGTATGTGTATGCAAAAGATGGAAAATATCTCTAGGATTTATAATCTTTTTTACTAGTTTTTATTTCAGTAATTTTTCTTAAAGCATAAAATGATATAGTTAAGTTTGTAAGGATGTCCTTGACCTTCGTAGGTTTTAGTAAAGCATTTACCATGTGGGTTTCATTTAAAGAGAAAGAATCTTGGTCTTTAAGTTCTGCTTTAAAAGTATAATCTTGGCATATAACATCTAAATATTGAAGTGTTTTTCTCTCTCCTTTATTCTATAGCTGGACAAACTCCACCACGTCCACCCTTAGGTCCTCCTGGCCCACCTGGCCCACCAGGTCCTCCACCTCCTGGCCAGGTTCTGCCTCCTCCTCTAGCGGGACCTCCAAATCGTGGAGATCGCCCTCCACCACCAGTTCTTTTTCCTGGACAACCTTTTGGGCAACCTCCATTGGGTCCACTTCCTCCTGGGCCTCCACCTCCAGTTCCAGGCTACGGCCCCCCTCCTGGTCCTCCACCTCCTCAACAGGGACCACCTCCACCTCCAGGTCCCTTTCCACCTCGCCCTCCTGGCCCACTTGGGCCACCCCTTACACTTGCTCCTCCTCCGCATCTTCCGGGACCACCTCCAGGTGCCCCACCACCAGCTCCACATGTGAATCCAGCTTTCTTTCCTCCACCAACTAACAGTGGCATGCCTACATCTGATAGCCGAGGTCCACCACCAACAGACCCATATGGCAGACCACCACCTTATGATAGGGGTGACTATGGCCCCCCTGGGAGGTAAGTTAGTATGTATCAATGCAAATATTTGGTTAATTAAAAGATAATAAGAACTGAGATCTGTTATTGTAGAATATGTAAATACATAATTTCTGCCCTGCAGTTTCTAAGCTACTATTTTATTTTAGCTAAAAGACTGATAAAAAAGCATTTTCCTGTAGTGTGGAAAATACTTTCTGTTAAGTCAGAAACTGTTAGTATGGGGCTGGAGAGATGGCTTAGTGGTTAAGGCACTTGCCTACAAAGCTTAAGGACCCAGGTTCAATTCCCCAGTACCCATGTAAGCCAGATGCACAAGGTGGTGCATGCATGTGGAGTTTGTTTGCAGTGGCTAGAGGCCCTGGCATGTCCATTCTCTTTCTCTTAATCTCTCTGTCAAATAAATAAATATTAAAAGAAAAACTGCTAGTATGGATTCCTCTGCATTGTTATTAACTTAGAATATTTGTTGAGTTTAAGCTTTATTTTTCTCTTTAGGGAAATGGATACTGCAAGAACACCACTGAGTGAAGCTGAGTTTGAAGAAATCATGAATAGAAACAGGGCAATCTCAAGCAGTGCTATTTCGAGAGCTGTGTCTGATGCCAGTGCTGGTTAGTGCATTTGTTTCGGTATTAATTTATTTATATTGTTGAGATGCACCAAGTGGCACATTCATCTAGAGTTTGTTCATAGTGTCAGGGGGGGCCTGGTGCACCTATGCTTCTTGTCTTTCTGTTTCTCAGATAAATAAATAAAAATGTTTTTTTAAAAGATAGGTCTTGGGCTGGAGAGATGGCTTAGTGGGTAAGGCCTTTGCCTGCAAAGCCAAAGGACCCAGGTTCAATTCCTCAGTACACATATAAAGCCAGATGCGCAAGGTGACGCAAATGTCTGGAGTTCATTTGCAGTGGTAAGATGGCCTGGCGTGCTGATTCCTTCTGTGTGCACACCTCTCTCTGCACACACACACACACATATCAAATAAGTAAAATATTTAAAAAGTAGGTTTTCAGGCTGGAGAGATGGCTAAGTGGTTAAGTGCTTGCCTGTGAAGCCTAAGGACCCGTGGTTTGAGGCTTGATTCCCCAGGATCCAAGCTAGCCAGATGCACAAGGGGTCGCATGCGTCTGGAGTTCGGTTGCAGTGGCTGGAAGCCCTGGCATGCCCATTCTCTCTCTCTGCCTCCTCTCTGTCACTCTCAAATAAATAAAAATAAAAAATTAAAAAAACAGGTTTTCTGCATATAATCTTTTTTTTTATAAAGTGGGATAAAGATATTTTTGTATTTGAGAGAGAGGAGAGGGAAAGAGAGAGAATGGGCATGCCAGGGCCTTCTGCAACTGCAAATGAACTCTAGACACATGCAGCACTTTATGCATCTAACATCATGTGGGTGCTGAGGAATCGAGCCTGGGCTGGCAGGCTTTGCAAGCATGTTTAATTACAGAGCCATCTCTCCAGCCTTTTTGTTTGGATTTTTGAGGCATGGTTTCTAACCCAGGCTGACCTAGTATTTATTCTGTAGTCCAGGCTGCCCTTAAACTCAGGGTAATCCTCTTACCACAGCCTTGTGAATGCTGAGATTAAAGATATGTGCTATCACTCCTGGATTCCATATAATTTTTATATTCCTAAGTCATTGCCTGTCATTCATATAAAGTTCACTGGAGGAAACTGTATGTCAGTGTAGTAGAAAAGATCACCAATGTTATTAGATTTATTATATGTAAATGCTAACCTCAATATTTAATGACTCCGAGGTCTTAAAGTAGCTAATTTATTCCCATTTATGCAAAAATGATAACTGTTCTTTCCACAGAGTTATAAAGAATTATGTTAACTTCATGAACATGAGAACCTTTCTGTAGATTTTGAAGCACTATAAAAAGACATATTTTATTTCTGTAAAATGCCTTGTCACTCTTCCCAAGTATTTTGATGGTATTTTGAAAACAAAATTTGTTTGATGAACAACCCTTTTCTTTCTCCTACAGGTGATTATGGGAGTGCTATTGAGACATTGGTAACAGCAATTTCTTTAATTAAACAATCCAAAGTATCTGCTGATGATCGTTGCAAAGTTCTCATTAGCTCTTTGCAAGATTGCCTTCATGGGATCGAGTCCAAGTCATATGGCTCTGGATCGAGGTACAACTTTCCTGTCTCTTGTGTTTAAAACTACTAGTTAGCAAAAAGAGACTAGAACATGCAACTTTAAAATAGGACTTTAATTTTACTTAATGTTTACTTAGCAAACAGTAAATATTTTTAACTTTAAATGGAGTATCAGGTGTTTGCTTAAAATTTTTCCAAGGCTTTTACTCACTTCTCAAAGCATTGGATGGCTTCTAGTTACTTTTAGAATGACTGGAAACACTGAATGATCTGTGTCTTTAACCTCATGCTGGAATTCTCTCCTTAGTCATTATTATCTAGCCAAATGGACCTCTCTTCGGGACCCATCAAGCATTTGACCATTGACTTGTGTTTACTTCTGCTTAATAAAATTCCTCCTGGGCTAGGGAGATGGCTCAGTGGTTAAAGGTGCTTGCTTACAAAACCTGCTGGCTGTGGTTTGATTTCCCAGTACACATGTAAAGCCAGAGGCACAAAGTACATCCCTCCATTCTTCCCTCACCCTAAAGCAACTATTTAGCTTGGTTCCTTTCATGTTTCATCCTAATCTCATTTCTTTGGGGAGGGGTCTTCTCCCAGGTTAATCTGTCATATTCTTTTTCTTTCAAAATACTTAATATATAGCCTTTTTCCTATTGGATCACATGTTGAATGATGATAGGGGCCTCTCTTTACTGTAGTACTATATTCTATGTACTAAACATTGCCTGGTAAAGAATATGTTTTGAAAGAGGATTGGTCTTAAGTTTATGACCATACATCCTGAACACGCTCATTCTTGTTGGAAAGAGGGAGTTAAGAGCTACTTTGTAAAGGGTTTTAAAAATAGTTGTGTTTTTAAGCATTTTTACTAACCTTGAAATTTTTATATTTTGAAAGGTAGGTCATTTATCTTCACATGATATTCTTAGATATGTCTTTATTAATATATTTTATCTGGAAGTAGGATTATCATTAAGGGAAAGGAGCATATCTTTAGGACAGTCTCCAGCTTTATTTATTTATTATTTATTTTGATTTTTCGAGGTAGGGTCTCACTCTAGCTCAGGCTGGCCTGGACTTCACTATGTAGTCTCAGGGTGGCTTTGAACTCACGGCGATCCTCCTACCTCTGCCTCCAGAGGGCTGGGATTAAAGGTGTGCGCCACCACGCCTGGCACTCTCCAGCTTTATTAATACTATTTTTTTTAGCCCTGTGTAAGGATCTTTGTATCTGAACAAACTAATAATAGTTAGAAACTATATCATGCATTGCCTTCATTTTAAGTACAAAGTACTTATTGAAGAAGCTTATTGAAGGCTAGCTGCCTGGTTCAGACATTACAATGTACAAGAATTCTTTTAAACTAATGAACGTAAACCGGGCATGGTGGCGCACGCCTTTAATCCCAGCACTTGGGAGGCAGAGGTAGGAGGATCGCTGAGAGTTCGAGGCCACCCTGAGACTACATAGTGAATTCCAGGTCAGCCTGAGCCAGAGTGAGACCCTACCTCGAAAAAAACAAAAACAAAAACAACCCCCCCCCCAAAAAAAGCAAAACAACAACAACAAAAACTTACTGTGAACTTAGAATTTCTAGGATTTCTTTTAATTATGAAATTTCCTTCCTTCTTCCCCCCTCCCTCCCTCCTCCTCCTTCCCTCCTTCCCTCCTTCCCTTCTTTCCTTCCTCCCTCCCTTCCTCCCTCCCTCCCTCTCTCCCTCTCTCCTTTCTTTCTTTTTTGGTTTGTTTTTTCGAGGCAGGGTCTCGCTCCAGCCCAGGCTGACCTGGAATTCACTCTGTAGTCTCAGGGTGGCCTCAAACTCCTGGCAATCCTCCTATCTCTGCCTCCCACATGCTGGGATTAAAGGTGTGCGCCACCACGCTTGGCTTCTTTTAGGTTTTAAACTTAATTAAAAGGCAGCTCATGAAACCTGCTTCCTAAATAGAATGTGAATAGTGTATCATATTTTCTGCTCTTCATAATTCTTAAGCTCTATCTTCTTCCTCTAAGTGTGTGTGTTAATTATTTTTTTTTCCCCGAGGTAGGGTCTTACCCTAGCCCAGGCTGACCTGGAATCCACTATGTATTCTCCGGATGGCCTCAAACTCACGGCACTCCTCCTACCTCTGCCTCCCAAGTGCAAGGATTAAAGGCGTGCGCCACCACACCCAGCTTGATTTTTTTTTTTTTTTTGAGGCAGGGTTTTTCTCTAGCCTAGCCTGACCTAGAACTCACTCTTATAGCCTAGGCTAACCCAGAGCTCCTGATCTGTTAATTCTCCTGCCTAAGCCTCCCAGTTTTGGACTTAGAGGCCTGAGCCACTTGTCTAGTATTATTTTTTGTTTGCCTGCGTGCTTGCTTTTGTGGTACTAAGGATTGAACCTAGGGTTTTGCCATTGCTAGGCAAGTGCTTTCTACTGACCTACTACAAGATTAAGGCCAGACTGGACTATACAATGTGTTCATGGCCAATTTAGGCTACATGGTGAGGTCCTGTCCAAAGACCATCCAAACAAAAACCTCATCTCTTCATTAACTTTCAGTGTTGTGTCTTAAGCTACTGTAATGTGTCTTAGTCTGATTTTTATTTTTTTGGTTATTTTGAACAAGTGAAATTTGTAGTTTATGCTTGTTGAAGAATTGACAAATCATTATTAACTGGTCAGAATAAGTAAATTACGCTTACCAAGAAGATTTTGCATAAGTTTTTTAAAAAATGTTTTATTTTTACTTATTTATTTGAGAGAGAAAGAGGTAGATAATGGGCACACCAGGGCCTCCAGCCACTGTAACAAACTCTAGATGCATGTGCCACCTTGTGCATCTGGGTTATGTGGGTCCTGGGGAATTGAACCTTAGTCTTTTGGCTTGGCAGATAAAAGCCTTAACCGCTAAGCCATCTCTCTAGCCCTGCCTAAAATTTTTTAAGCATTTAAAATACATTGACCTCCTCCCTTGTATATGTTCCAGTACTCTAGTAAATAAGTGAAACCCCAGATTAAATTGAACTGCATAATTGCAAAAAGTATCTCTATATTCATTGAGCACTATATTTTCTGAAATTTAGGATGTGATGGCAAAACTAGCCAAGTTTTTCTTTTACAATTTTATGGGTGCTCACTGTAAATCTTAGTAAGTTCAGCATATGACTTACTCTCAAGTTAAGAACTTCCTGTCTTTTTATTTAAAGAAACCATATCCAAATTGCCTGCCAGTATTACTGTTCTTGCCCTTTGGACCATTATTAAGTAAAACAAGGGTTAAGCACTGCTGTACCATGATAGTTTACCTGATAAACTGAGATAGCTACTGAATGAATGTCATGTGTACATATGTAGGACATACACAGAGTAGATATAACTGGAGAAATGAGTGATGTAACATGTTTATCACTAATCAGAATGGCATGCAATTTAAAACTTAAAAGGCTTTATTTCTGGACCTTTCCATTTAATATTTTCAAACTAGTTGGCTTTTGGGTTGGAAATGAGACAACTGATAGAGGAAGAATGTTGTATTATGTCCTTTTAAGCTATACAGTTAATGGAGAGCATTAATCCAGTAATTTCCTTTAGAAGACGTGAACGTTCAAGAGAAAGGGACCATAGTAGATCACGAGAAAAGAGTCGTCGTCATAAATCCCGAAGTAGAGATCGCCATGATGATTATTATAGAGAGAGAAGCAGAGAACGAGAGAGACACCGGGACCGAGACCGAGACCGAGACCGGGAACGTGACCGAGAGCGAGAGTACCGTCATCGTTAGAAGGTGGGTATTTCTTGTTCTTATTATATTTAGTGTGTGTACTTTTAACAGCAATTATAACTCTGAGGCTGTTGTTTATACAGTATATATACCTACATTTCATAATGGTCTCCATACTTGTTCTGGAAACAACTGAAGCAACAGGTAAGCATCACAGGTAAAAATTTTGATCTATTTTCCTTAAATATTGTGTTGCTGAATTACTGTTTTAGTTTTCAGATGCTTAATGGTCTTAAAGCAAGTAAAATAATCAAGAGGACTCATTGTGTACTTCTAAAATCTAAAAATTGGGATTCTTGTAATCACATTGTTTGCATGTGATTTGAGATAATTAAGTATAAAATACAGGCAATTATTTTAGATATGAACATTATATGCTTGGATTTTTAAAATAGTGTTTCTATCTTTCCTTGAACTAACTTCATTTGTCCCTAAATCTTATTAATAAAACCTAGTACTAATTTATAATACAAAGGATGTTTTTCTCAGCATTGAACAAAGTTTTTTTTAAAATAATTTAACATTTTCCTCTTTAGAAAAAAAATAATTTTCTTGCATCCTTTTGTTTTTTAAAGAAAAGGAACATCATCTTTTAATTCACAAAGATGTAAAAGTTAACCAAAATGGGTTCAGGATACATATGTAAAAATTTTGAATTGTATCAAACCATATACCCCAAGCTAGAAATACCTTGAAATAATTTTCTTTGTTTCATTCATAAACCATAATCATTGTCTTTTTTCTGTATCGAAAATTTTTCTTGTGTACATTTCTCATAAAATAGGATGAGTTGTCTGTTTATGCTTCATTTTTACATGTAAATTTATTTTTATATTTGTGAACAGCATTTACTTGTGAAGACTTGGGTAAGGGCACTGTGAAGTTTATGCATGTGACACAGGTTATTCTGTAAGCATTTTTTATGTGTTGGTGGCATATCCAAATTCATTTAAGCCTAACCCCTTTCTAGGTAAAAACTTTGCAGTTATTTTCAGTAATCACACAAATTTCACGGGAAATTGTTAATGTCAAATTATAATGAGCTTTATCAGAGTGTACCAATGTGGCAGAGTAGCAGTTTCCCTAGCCACAACAGAAACACACACACAAGATGCAATTTGAATAAGAAGATAAAGTTGTCTTATTTTCATGGAATGCAAATCAGTTATTATACAATTTACAGTACATAGGGGCTTTTTGCTGTAAGAGGGCCCATTTTAATGCCTAGCTTTCTTTTTGTTGTTTGTTTTGTTTTGGTTTGCTTTTCTGATGTAGGGTCTTGCTCTAGCCCAGGCTGACTTGGAATTCACTGTGTAGTTTTGGGCTGATTTCGAATTCACAGCCATCCTCCTACCTCTCCCTGTTGTGCAGGGATTAAAGGCTTGTGCCACCATACCTGGCTAGCTTTGCATTTTGAAAATGGAGCTTGAGACTGTTTATCAGAACTACTTTTTATATAATTTTCCATGCATTGAAATTTAAGTTGTTCTCTTAAAGAGGCAAAACATCCTTCACTTTTAAAACTAAAATTACTGAATTGGTCCTGTTTGGATATAAAAATTGAATGTTATGTAAGTCTAAATGATTTTTTTTTTTTTTTTTTTGCTTTGTTTTGGTTTTTTTGAGGTCGGGTCTCAGTCTAGTTCAAGCTGACACGGAACATTCACATTGTAGATTCTGGGTAGCCTAGAACTCATGGTACTTACACCTCTGCCTCCCAAGTACTGGGATTAAAGGTGTGTGCCATCACTCTGGCTAAATGAGTTTAAATATATGTTTGTTTAAGAGAGAGGCAGATAGAATGGACATGTCAGGGCTTCTAGCCACAGCAGACGAACTCCAGATGCACACACCACCTTTTGCATCTGGCTTATGTGGGTACTGGAGAAATGAACCTGGGTCCTTAGGCTTCACAGGCAAATGCCTTAACTGCTAAGCCATTTCTTCAGTCCTTATTTACTTATTATTCTCTTGAGGTCACTAGTCCCAGGCTGTCCTTGAACTTACTGATCCTCCTACTTTTGCCTCCCAAGTGTTGGGTTAAAGGCATGAACCATCAAGCCTGACATTATTTTTTATTTTTTGGGTTTTTATAGGTTCTTACTGTAGCCCAGGATAACCTGGAATTCACTATGTAAACACTAAATTCAAATTTTTTAAAAACCATTTTTTAATTAAAAAATTTTTAGAACATTTGGTCCCTTGATATGTGGCTTGTGGTGAGGTCATTACTTGAAATGCTTACTTGGTCATTGGTTTATAGAAATATTCAGGTTCTACAAGTTGCATATATTGTTTTATAAACAGGCTGATAGTTGCTGAAGATACGATAATGAAAGTTGGATGTATTTTCAGTCATTTCCAAAATTGTGTGTTTGGGGCCTCTAAACCAATTCATACCCAAAGTTTAGTAGTAAGTTTTTTCATGGGTCTTAGAAGAATTGGCCCAATCCACCAAGTACATTCCAGTAAGGAGATACTTAAATATATCATGACTTCAGTTTCATTACGTTCAAACATTAACTATGAATTCCTAATGCACAGTTGTTGACATTTTTCTTAATCATTGATGTACCATACCAAAATTCCCATGTTTTGTTTGTACATGAACCAGAATTGAATTGTAATACTGTTTTGTGCTTTCATCCAAGCAAAATTTTACCATAAGCCTTTCCAGTGCAAAATTCTGTTACCCTGGGTTATTGTACCTTTGCTCTATACCAAATGGTATTGTCAAAGTAGACATGAATAAATGGGTATAGGGGGACTAGGAGTAAATAAATTCAAGTGAAAGCTTTTCTAAACAAAATACTGCAAATTTCATTCCATCATAAGGTCTGCTCTTGACCTCTTTAGAAGTTTTAAAATATGAGTCCTTTTGAGCTTTCATGTAAATTTTAGCTGGAATAAGTTGCCTAAGAATGACTTGAAAGCCAAAGTAATGTTAGAAGTAAGTCCATTTAAGTTTATAATGTAATATACTTCTAAAGTGATGATGAATGGGTCAAAAGGGCAGGTTCTTAATTTAACTGGTAACTTGATGTTGACAAGCTGTTAATGTCTGTCCCATCTTAATTTTTTTTGTGTGTTTGAACTGTTGGGTAATGTTAATTGCATTCTCATTCTAAAAATGTATTTTCCTAAAAGCATTTAGTATTCAAGTTCAAGTACATAATTAATACTCCAATGAGAAAATACCAACATTGTAAATTTCACTGTGTAAATGCATTGTGTTTCATATTCTGTAATTTTTGCTTCTATTCTCAGACCACTCTGAGCAAAATAAAAATGATTTAAGGTTGTGTACTTCTTAGAGAAATCATGCTTATATAGTTGAGCTATTTTTCTTTTAGGTTGTGTCCTTTTTACCACTGGTTTAGAACAGCCCTACTCAGCAGATTTCTCTTAACAGTTCAGTTTTTATGCACTGAAGAATAATAAAAGCAAATTATTTTTCTACATGCTCTTTATTCAGGCTTCTCCCTGATTTATGAGATTTAACATGTTCTCAAATCATTAACCATTTCTTTGATAAGTACTGTACATGGGGGTCTGGATTACATAACTGATTATTTCTGGCATAAACATTATCTTGGATGGATTAAGGATGCTTTGTGTTGCTTATTGTATATAGCTTTGCATTAACTGGGGGAAAACAAATAAAAGCCAAAAGAATAAAAACTTTCATATATTAAGATGTTTCATCTCCTTAAGAGTGTTACATTGAGGCTTTGTGAAATTAAATTCTCTTTATTACATGGTGGATAAGTGACTACTACAAGATTTAAAAATTATTTCCATAATTCTTAGGCTGTTTGAAATCTGTCTACTATTTCCCAGCCACATGCTGCCTGTGTCCTCCCATAGATCCTGTCTTGCTTCATCTTGATAAACTGGCTCTTGAAGTGACAAGAGAGTAGGAAATGACCCCTTGAATGTATATATAGTGTGTTTTGCTCACTGTGGTTTAAGAATGTAGTTCTGTTTATAAATGATTGATTTTTTTTGAACTGCTAATGTGAGTCATACTGCTCTCCCACCTTCATCCCAGTGTGAAGTTTACTACCATTGTTTAGCTGTAAATTGGATTGTTTAAAATAAATAATGTTTTGAAAATATTCAGTTAGCACTGTTTAAAGGAAAGGGTACCATTGATGTTAGCCAGAGTTCCATTTGCATTCTGTTCTAGCAAATCTTGACAGTAGATTCTAAATAACAAACAACAGCTTATTTTGAAATTTCCTTTTTTTTTTTTTTTTTGTGAATCTTTTTGGGGAAAAGTTGATTTTTCCTTCTGATAGAGGTTGTTTCTAGTATAGTCAGTTATCTAGAGCAGCAGTTACGTGTTTTATAGAATAACAAAATGCATTAGTTGAAATGAGGTAAGTACAATGTTCAGACATAACAAGTTGAAAACACATTTTAATAGTGGGGAACTTTGTAAACATCTATAAACAATTGTTTTTATGTAATATGGTCTAGTCAGTATGAGAAATTTTTATCTTAAAAAGTTAATATATTTATATACTTACTACTTTTGCCCACCTCATCTCCATTCCTCTCATTAAGGAGAAAATTTTAAGTATAGAAGGGTAAAAGCAGAGCATCTCTAAAATCCTTGACATTCAGCACCTTACTATGAAAACACACCTGTAATAACCAGTACTGAGGCCAAGGCAGGAGTACTGTGCAGGTTCAAGACCAGCCTGGCCTACCATAAGGAGTTTTAGGTTGGCCAGAGTTGCATGGTAAGACCTCATTTCAAAAGATAAAAAGAAATACTAAAAATAAAAAAAAAACCTATTAAAGGAATCCTATCAAATATTCAAATGCTTTATTTAACAGATACATTTACCAGGAGATTCAGAATACTTACGCTGGGGCTGGAGGGTTAGCTCAATTGGTAAAGTGCTTGCCTAGCAAACATGAGGACCTGAGGTGGTCCCCAGTAGCCACATGTAAAGCTGAGCAAGGCTCATCATGCAATCCCAGCCCCTGGGAGATGGAGACAGGATCTCTAGGGCTTCTTGGCCAGCCAGTCTGGTGAGCTTGGTCCTTGAGAAACCTTCATCTCAGAGGAGCTGAGGTGGATAGTATTCTTGAGGAATGACACCTGAGAGTGTTCTCTGGCCTATTAGACATATGCATCCATATGCAAATGCACTCCCCCACACATGAACACTTAAACATGTACACAGTAGCATAAACAAAAATACTAGTGCTAACCAACTTGCTTAGATAATAGAAAAGCACTCAATTTGAGTTGTTAATTTGGTTTGATCTTAACATCTGAAAATGTAGGTACTTCTGTATTACAATTTTACTTACTGATTTAGTTTGCAGACTTTAAAAGCTATAGGTTTCAGTGTCTTAATTCATTTTAATAATTGTTTATATAGGCTCATTTTATAACTGAGAGCTAAATCAAGTATTGTGCGTTTGACATTACAGGTTTGATGAAATGCTATTCTAAAAACGTGGGCATTGATGTATTTGTTACTTTTTAGCTTCTTTTTTATATCTTTGTTGATGTAGACTACTTAGACATTTGAGACTAATGGAATTGGATTATTGGAAATGAGTTGTATTGCCTTCAGATTTGCTTCCATTTGAGATTGTAAAATTTGTATTTCTAGATGGTTAAATGTAAAGTGTTTAGAAATAGAAATATAAACTAGACTGTCCCCTAAATTTTATGTTTGTATAATAAAAAATTGAGATTAATTCATTAGTAAAGACCTATCTAAAAAGTATAATCAAACAAACGCTAAGTACATTGTCTTAGATAAGGGTATATATTGTAAATTCACAAAGTAGAATACATGGTAGTAAAATTCTTTATTGAAGTGATAATGACATAAAATTGGAATATGTCATATACGTTTGGAAAATTTGAATATTTTTGTTTGGCTCGCTATGATTTTAATTTTTTCCCTCTTACTGGCGTACCATTCATATCTTTCAACACAACAAAAAATATGGGGAGATAGCATTCTTTTACAGTAAGTTTTATGAATTTTCCAGTGATATATATTAGAGCATGGGCCTTGTTTTTCTCTGGTGCATTATTAAAGTACACTGTAGAGCTAGAGGTGTAGTTAGATAGCCCTGTCATGGGTTTAGGATGGACACCCAGCACTCCCCACCCCAGAGAATTGTGAGTGGTAAAAATAAAACATTTGAAATCTGACATAGATTCTTTTCTGTTAAATCCACTAAGTAAGCCATATCAGCATTTCATAAGATGAAAGTACAACTATCTCTTGAACATATAGATGGGCACATAGAAACTCTTAAGAGAAAGAACATGGGCTGGAGAGATGACTCAGTGGTTAGGGCGCTTGCCTGTGAAGCCTAAGGACCTGGGTTCTAATCCCTAGTACCTATGTACGGAGGTGTACATGGTGCATGCATCTGGAATTCGTTTGCAGTGCCCCTGGTGTGCCCATTCTCTTTCTATCTGCCTTCTCGCTTACTCACTCACTGAAGTAAATAAACAAAGACTTAAAGAGAAAGAACATTATTATTCCTCTGTTTTTCTCTTTGCACTTTTAAGATTTAAAGTTTATTGCTAGAAAGTGTAAATGTGTACATATACTGATAGAAAGATACTTCCAGGCTAGTTAGAATAAAAAGGACATAAAATTAAGTCATGACAGAAATTACTCTTAATCATAGCAATAAATCTTTCTTCCCCCCCAAAAGACATTTTGAGAGCTGGACGTGGTGGCGCACGTCTTTAATCCAAGCATTTGGGAGGCTGAGGTAGAAGGATCACTGTGAGTTCAAGGCTAGCTTGAGGCTACATAATGAATCCCAGGTCTGCTTGGACTAGAGCAAGACCCTGCCTTGAAAACAAACAAACAAAACAAGCTGGGCATGGTAGTACATGCCTTTAATCCCAGCACCCAGAAGGCAGAGGTAGAGAATAGCTGAGTCCCAGGCTACCCTGAGACTTCATAGTGAATTCCAGGTCAGCCTGAACTAGAGTGAGACCCTCCCTTGAAAAACAAACAACAATAACACACAAAAAAAATAGGCCTGAGGAGATGGCTAAGCAGTTAAAAACCTGCCTGGATTTAATTTCCCAGGACTCATGTAAAGCCAGATGTACAAAGTGGTGCATGTACCTGGAATTCCTTTACAGTGTGGCAGGAGGTCCTGGTGTACCTATATAATCACTCGCTCTCTAAAATAAGTAAGTAAAAGTACTTTTTTTAAAAAAAGGATATGTATTATTTTGTGGTACTGAGGTACTTGAACCCAGAGCTTTCTGCAAGCTAGGCAAGCACCCTACCACTGAGCTATACCCCAGAACAAAAAAATTTCCTAAAATTGATTTTATAGCAGAATATCATTAAATATAGTCCCCTTTTGACTCTTATTAAGATACCTTCCTGGAATGTATATTTTAAATATTTGGTATTTCAGTGATCATTTATTCAAGTTAAATGTTTCTTTTGTGGGTCTTTACCTGAAGTTTACCTATACATGTATTCTTGAGATTTCAGTTTATCAACTATATTGTTTCCTCTTCCTTTTCGTGAATTTTCAATATAGAGTCCCAGCTAGTATTTTGATTAGCTTATTCATTAGATACTTTGACATAGGTGTAACAGAGAAAGCAATGTCTCAAATTTGTATTGTGTTTAAAGATTTGTACATGGATGTCAATAAATGTCCATACTGTAGTATAATTTATAAATTTTGTAACATGGAGCACTATTTGACTTATCATAATTTGCTAAAGTTCATGTATGCTGTCAAATACAGTTAATTTGTAAATTTCATGGCATTTTATATTCAGTTCAGCATTTACTTGTTAATTGGATTAATATAGAATTGATATGTGGGTGAATGAAAAAAATCTACATTTGCATCATCCAAGCATTTTCCATTTATTTTGTAGTGTGACTATTTTAGAAAATGATTTATGACTGTTGCCATCGTCACAGAAACAGTAGCTGCTGTATATTTGTGTTGTAGTCACTGAATATTTTTCTTAATTGGCCTCTATTGCCAGTATAACAGGCTTCATGGGACAATTACTAAATTTCAAAAACAATAACATCTAACAAGAATGAAATCAAAATGTCTCACCTTGAATAGTTGTAACTTGGGAGCATTTCTCCATCACACAAGCGGCTACTGTTTCAGTTACTTCTTATTTTGTGTTAGAATACCTAGCAATGAAGTAGATGCACGACTTGTGTATGTATAGTTAAGCCAGCATTTTTCTGTGTATTCTGGGGAATAGCAAAATCTACATCACAAATTTTGACACATTACAGCTGAAGGAAGAGGAACAGCTTGCAAGACAAAACAGTCTTCATGGGGGAAATGACGCTTGTCCAGCAGTTTGCTTCTTGTGAATGAACTGAGCCTGTAAGGATTCATGGATTATCTGAACAGGAATAGATCTGAATAAAGCAAATCTGCATACATGGTAACCAGTAGCTCTACTTTTATTTTTTTTATGTTGCTTAACTGTTTTATTTGGAGGAAAACTGTGTGATTTAAAAAGTTAATAGCTTTTGCAACTTTATTACTGGTTATATACATTTGGCTATTATAATGTGCAAGCAGTTGGACAAAAACATCAAGTAAATGCTTGTTTTTATAGTAGTTTGTTCTTGTTAAAACTGTTCATATGATAATGTCTGTAAACAGCACCACTTTGATTACATAGATGTAGTGTTGTAATAAACTGTTTAATGGGGCTGATGTGTAAAGCTGTTCAAGTTATTTGATGTTTACACCTCAGGGAAAGTCTTGTGTTCAGCAATATCTAAAGATAATGTTACTATGACAACATTTTTACTGTCCTTTAAAAAAGCATTGCAATAGTGTGTTTGGATATGCATCCATCTAACCTTGCGTTCAGTGAATTAAACATGACTAGCTAAGTGTCTATTGCCCTTGATTTTGATATTAGAATAGGTGAATATATAGATTATTTAATATTTCTATATTCTGCTTTTCTAGCTGTTTTTACCTAGTTAGCTTGTGACTTTGCAGAATGGTATGTAAACTTGTACAAACAGAAATTTGACAAACATAGCAATCCAGTCAATGTGTTAGGGATTAAAAAGGTTGAGGTTGTAACATTTCAGTAACAACTCATGTATTAGCTACAGTGGTCTAGCTTAATTACAACACAGATACACTGAGAAACACTTCATTGTGAACTGTTAATCATTTCAGAGAGATTTTGATAAATGACTTGATGCTATATTAATTTGCTGTTTCTTACTGATGGTGCTTATGGTTTAATTTTTGAAGGCATAGGCATTGTACATACAGCCACGTAGCAGGCAAACATGAGTAAAAGAGCCCGAGTGTTATTTTCCATTTGATATAAATGTCTGAAGGGCTTGGTGTGTATTAACATTGGGTTGTACTCACCAGTGTGTATAATGAGAGGTTGTAGCTAAACCCTGTTTTCCACAATTCAAGTAATTCTATGTATATTTTTCAACCTCTTGATTTATGCCAGAGTTAGATTATCCGAGTTTTGTTTTTTTTTTTTTTTTTTTTTAAAACTCTGCCTTACCAAAAGGTGTGCGTTAAAAGCACCTGTCTAGCATGTGCTGTTAGGTTGTAAGATTAGCAGAGACAGAATAATGTCAGCTTGGCTAGCTATTTTTATAGAACTTTAATTCTGAATCACTAAAAGAAACTTGAGATGGAATTTTTAATCAAGTTAATTTCTTTTGATATTTTAAAGATCTGATTATTCTTGAGAGATCTGGTAGTACACATTGGTTGTTAAAGTACAGCTAAATTTAGGGTAATGCTTAAAGTCTTTAGGCACCCTAGATATAGGTGATGTGCAGCTCTAGAGTTTATACTGCTGTTCTTTAGTTTCCTCTTGTCTGCTTTCAAACTGCTCCCAGAATTACTCAGATTTTCCATAGTGCTGCCTGTTTGATTTTCAAACATGTTGTGATTGGAATATTTGTGCATGGGATCATTGGTGTTTACCAGAACTGTTTGTCCTGAGAAATGATTTTTGTTGAAAATGCAGTTGCCATTTTACATTATCTGAGAGTTGTATCCAAATCTATTTTTTGTTTTGTGTATAGGTGTGTTGTAAGTTTTTGTCAATTCCTAGCATTTTTGTTATTTAATTACAATACCATAATGTGAAGAAGTTTGGACATAAATGTTTACAAGGGAAATTAGTTTATAGTAAGGTTAAAAGGTAAGTAAAATATCCATGAGAATAAAATTTTCTCTGAACAGTTTTAAAATGGAATCAAAAAAATCTATACTTGAAACAAAACTGGAATTTTAATATTTATTTACCTTTTCAATTTTTATCCGTGGAACCCTTTATCTCCCCTCTGTTTGTCATCTTATCCTTGGTTGGCTGATTTCATTAAGTGACTTGTGGAAGACGTTGTTAGCATACTAGAATTGTTTGCTGCTAGTCCATTATTTGAAGTGTTGTCAGGAGGAAATAACTTCTGGTTTGACCAAGTAATTTAGTTCTCTACCTGATAACACATGAATGTATAGCAGTAAAACTTAAAATGGCAAATCTGTTGTGTCATTCCCCTTCTGTTGTTCAGGAGCCAGGGTCATTTGAAAACTTTTATTTTCAAACGTGTACAAAACAATCCAAAGAAAAAAAATACTTGCAAAGACACCAAAAAAAAAAAAAAGTCCATAAAGAAAGAAAAAGATTTTTTTTCTTAATTGATTAGTGTAGTGGTAAAAACAATAAGCTGAATGTTAAATCACAGCACTTAGCTGTGTACTGTGCAGTCATATTTCTTTCAGCTAGTAGAGTGATAGAACACCCAAATAGTGTTGCTTCTCAACAGCACTCTGAATTGGATATGCTGATTTGGTTAAAGGGAGTATATTGTGGAAAGGATAGTCCAGTGTAAATTCACTAGTGTTTATTTTATTTTGTCAGTTTTCACAATCAAGATTTGGTGCAATTTGCCATAGCTACTGATCGATCATATATTAGCCCACTAAATGGCTCCTTTTCCTAGAATATTCTTAAGCAGTTAACTACAACTTGGAATTTATAAGCAACTTGTAGCTTAAGGTATTATTTTCTATTTATTCTCCTGTGGAGAATGTTGCTTTAGTTTTTACTAGTTTAAGGTTAGTTCTAAAAGTAAATGTGGCAGTTTCAATGAATGTTGTATAATACTTTGTAGTGAAGGGGGGAAATTGTTGAAAGGGTAAAGACTATGTCTTTCCCTAATGTATTTGAATGTGCCAATAACCTAAGTACATACTGTTTTATACAATGAGATGCTACTACAAGACTTTTCTGTGCTCTCGACATTTTGGTTTTGTTACCTGAATGGTCATTTCATTTTCTGTATCTATAAAAAGGTGGCTCCAATTTTGTGTTACAAGCTTCAGCTTAAGTTATTTGAAGAGGAAGTTTATGTTCTAATTCCTTACTGAGAATACGGAATTGAGATTCTTGCTGTTTTACAGATCATTGCTTTTTAAATTTTATTCATTAAGCTCATTTGCATCCCATAGCCCTTTGTAAATGTTTCCCTCCATTGTATGTACTTAAATGCACGCTTAATCCATTGTACATAGTAGACATCTTTTATGCTAAAATATACTAGGACTTTTGTAGCAAAGCATTCTATTTTTATGTTCTTGACAGTGTGTGTGTTAACATTAACCTTCACTTTAAACACTGGTGTATTTATTAATTTTTTTTGCAACTTGACTCTTAGAAGCCTTAGACTAATTTTTAAAATAAATATCCAACCAAAAATTATAAAATTTATTGAGATGTGGCCTTATGTGGTATTTCTTGTGTTCATAACATAATATTTCTTATTTAGAGAAATTATGATTCAGAATTAGTTTTATTTTAAGTCAGATAAGTATTAAATGTCTAGGCTTCTGGGAGAAAGTTCTTATACTCTTCTTTCTTGGCATTAGAAAGAAGCAATACAAAGTTTATGAATATTCAAAATATTCAGCAATTGTATCATGTTCAAATTGGTTTAGTATTGTCTTAACCAATATTTCTTTAGAATTTCAGGTTGTTGGCATTCACTGAATATACATCTACTATAGTTTTTGTATGGGATGTATAAATACTTGTTTATATAGAGATTTCAATGTTTCAAAGACTTCCAGCTACAGTAATTATATTGTAATGGGAGGCTTTTAAAATACTAGATAGAATTTAATTGAAGTCACACAAATCTTGAATACCTGTGGATAGTAAATATTACTGAGTTTCTACCTTAAACACCATGGGTGTAAATGTTTTACATTAATTTCATAATTGGACAGACCCTGCATTTTAGTAAAAATACTTTATTTTCAAGATGTCTTTGTTGCACTGTTACTCCGTAACATTTCTCAGCATTTCTGTAAGCTAAATTATTTTAAAATATAATGGCAAACTCATGTTTGTTTATTTTTTTACTTTGAAAATTGTAGTGCTCAGGTGGTATTTAATGGGAAATGATCCTTTAGGGTAAATTCTAGTGTATTCTGAGGAATGCATCTACATTGATAACTTTAGCCTTAAAAAAAGGTCTATTATTCATTTTTTTGCATCCCGTGGTATATTAGCAAAATAGTTTACAGCCCAGTACAGCCTTACTAAGTTGATTTACAATTTTTAATGGAAAGCTCTTAACAACAACTAAAAATTGTATCATATTACAGTATCTATCCATGAGTTACCGAATCACACTTTGTAAATAACTTGTCTAATACCAGAAGGCCAAAGAAAGTCTTGAAGTTTTAGCTATTGACTGTGGTGACTTCATAGGATTTCTGTGCAGAAGGTAAGGTGATATTTGATCAAGCAGACATCTTTGGATGTCCATGGAAACTAGACTTCCATAATAGCTTCTTTTAAAAAGCTTATTCCCATTTTATTAAAATGTTTGTAATTGCAATTTTGTGTTTAATGTTTACTTTGTCTTT
The DNA here is from genome assembly GCA_036346955.1 of Dipus sagitta. Lineage (NCBI taxonomy): Eukaryota > Metazoa > Chordata > Mammalia > Rodentia > Dipodidae > Dipus > Dipus sagitta. The sequence continues at coordinate 122,567,705 of CM070777.1, forward strand.
TCTTTCTTTAGCATTTAGGTGACTGTTCAGCAGTTTACTATATGGCCATTGTTGGCCTAAAACTGCAATAGTAACAAGCATGGTATTTATCTTGTACTGAAAATAAAACAAAGTTTTGATAATACTATGTGGCTTGTCCTTTTGTTTGAATTATAATTTTTTCTTTTTTTCCTTTTCAAGTTGGGTCTCCCTCTAGCCCAGGCTGACCTGGAATGCACTATGTAGTCTCATGCTGGCTTTGAACTCTTGGCAGTCCTTCAACCTCTGCCTCCCAAGTGCTGGGATTAAAGGTGTATGCCACCATTCCCGCCTTGTTAACTGTTTCGTTATTTTTTTTTAAATTTATTTTATTTATTAGAGAGAGAGAAAGAGGCAGATAGAGAATGGGCATGTCAGGGTTTTCAACCACTGCAAACAAACTCCAGATGCATGTGCCACCTTGTGCTTTCATGGGTCCTGCGGAATCGAACTAGAGTCCTTAGGCTTTGAAGGCAAGCGTCTTAACCAATAAGCCATCTATCCAGCCCTTGTATGTTTTTTTTTAATATTTATTTATGAGAGAGAAAGAGGGACAATGGGCACTCCAGGGCCTCTAGCCACTGCATACGAACTCTAGACACATGAACCCCCTTGTGTGCATCTGGTTTATGTGGGTCCTGGGGAATCAAACCTGGGTCCTTAGGCTTCACAGGCAAATGCCGTAACCGCTAAGCCATTTCCCCAGTCCGCCCCTTGTATGGTTTCTAATGCTATCGGCAAAATGCATAGTGTCCTCAAGAGTGGTTATTTTCTTCTTCACTGGCATTTTGATGCCCTAAGGAGATGGCATCATGAGATTTGGAAAACATTTGAGAGTTTTAAAAAGATTATTAGCCAGCTGGGTATGGTGACACACTCCTTTAATCACAACACTCAGGAGGCAGAAGTAGGAGGATCACTGAGTTCAAGGCTAGTCTCAAGGAATAAGGGGTAAACATTAGAGGACACTCAAATCTTCTCTGGCCTCCACATGTGGGTATACATGGCACGCCCATCTACATACACGTGCAAACCACTCATACAATAAATGAAATGTAAAATTGACAGTAATTCCTTCTAGCCTTAGTCTGCTTTCCTCCTCTCAGTTTTTGAGTACTTCAAGCAAATGTAATGTCTACACTGGTGCTCTTAGCTAGTTACGTGGCAGTAGAATATAGCTTTGTTCTGTTTCCAGATTTTTACGTCCAATTCAGACCTTCCAAACTAAGAATTTAATTGTGTAGTGTAAATGTCTACTTGAATACTAGGAATCTGAGAACTCCCCCCAACCCTTCCACCACATTACCTATTTAACCCAATATTCCCTTACAGCTTACATCCATATCTTTGTTTCAGTTCCTTAGGCCCAAAACTTGACTCCTCACACCATGTAAAACATTAGGAAATCCAATCCCCCTGCTTTCTACCGTCAGACTCTCTAGGGCCACTTAATATTTTCCTACTGCCTTCTGCCCTTGCTAGCATGCACAGTGTTCTTAGCAGAGCTGCCAGTATCTTCAAAACCTGCAGTGGTTCTCCAGTTCTACCCGTAAACTAGTCCTTAAACCTTCCTGCACGATCTTGTCCCTCTAACCAGGTAACTTGGTGCACCCTCCTGTGCTCCATCTATTCCAGCTACTTTGGTTGTATTTATTTATTTTTAATTTTATTTGTAAGCAGAGAGGTGAGAGATAGAGAATGAGTGGGCACACCAGGGCCAGTAGTCACTGCAAAAGAACTGTAGACATGTGCACCACTTTGTGCATCCAGCCTTACGTGGGTACTGGGAAATCAAACTTGGGTTGTTAGACTTTGCAGGCAAGCACCTTAACTGCTGAACCATCTCTCCATTCCCCTTATTTTTTTAAAATAAATTTATTTATTTATTTATTTGTTTGTTTATTTATTTAAGAGAGGCAGATAGAGAATGGGCATGCGTGCCAGGGCCTCCAGCCAATGCAAATGAACTCCAGATGTATGTAGCACCTTGTGCATCTGGCTTTCGTGGGTCCTGGGGAATTGAACCTAGGTCCTTTGTCTTTGCAGGCAAGTGCCTTAACCGCTAAGCTATTTCTCCAACCCCAGGTCCCTTATTTAGAACAAAAATTATTTTCTCCCCACTTTGACTTTCTTGGTTCCAGAACAGGCATGGTCCTTCTTCCCATCCTTTGCATGGGACAGTGCTGCTTGGAATGTGGGTATCTTAGTGAGGTTTATCTTCACCATTCTAGTGATACATAGAGCTTAACGGTCCAAGTGCTTACATGACACTTGGCCCTACTTACACTACGTCTTACTAGCTTAAATTTAACACTAATTACAAGACCTGTCAGCCTGTTTTTTGCTTGTAAAGCACAACAGCCCAGCGTGGTGGTACCTGGTTATCCCAGCACCCAGGAGAGTGAGGCTGGAAGATCAAGAGTTGAAGGCCAGCCTGAGCTACGTAAGGAGTTTTAGACACGCCTGGGCTACATACTGAGACAAAAATACAGTAACAAAAGTTGCCATTTTGAGCCGGGCATGGTGGTGTACACCTTTAATCCCAGCACTTGGGAGGCAGAAGTAGGAGGATTGCCCTGAGTTCAAGGCCACTCTGAGACTACATAGTGAATTCCAGGTCACCCTGGGCCAGAGTGAGATCCTAACCTCAAAAAACAAAAAGATAAAAATAATAAATAAAAATGTTGCCATTTTAAATGTATTTTTTTGTTTTGTAGTTAATATTTTCCATACGCTTTTTAGTCTTTCTCTTCCACTAACCCAGTTGCTCTGTTTTTAGAGAAATCATTAAAAAACCCCTGAACAACAAACATGTAAGTTTGCTTACACATATGCTACACATACAGATACATAAAACCTATTTAAAAGAGTGTAACTATGGGTTGTATGATTATATGTAGGTTTTAACTGTTACAAATAAAGTGACATTAAGGACATTCACAGTATTGTGTACAACCACCTCTACCCATTTCTAGAACTTTTACATCATCCCAATCACTAAGCAGTCTTGCTTCAGCCCTTGGAAAATTACCAAACATCTGCTTCACTTTGCATACTCATTTCTATAAGTACCTTATAGAAATAGAACTATACATTAAATGTTTTTTATGGCTAATTTGACTTAGTATAATGTTTTCAAGGTTCATTTGCATTGAAGCACCTATTAGGATTCTATTTTTTTGTGGTTGAATAATATTCTATCACACAACTATTTGCACGCATTTTGTTCATTCATCAGTGGGCATTTAGGCCCCTCCCTTCCTTGGCCTAGGCTGACCTAACTGGCTATATAGCCCAAGCAGGCCTTGAGCTCATGGTGATCCTCCTACCTCGTCCTCCAATACTGGGATTCAAGATGAGAGCCAGCAGGCTGTGCTTGCTCCACCCTGTGGTATTTTATTTAGCCTTTCAAGGAATCTAGAATCACCTTACCAGTTGTAGTATTTGGCATTCCCCTCATACCTACTGTTTCTCCACATCTTAACCAGAGCTTTCTCCTATTGGTGATCATTTGATGGGATTAAAGATAGCGCCTGTTTTCCTGTGCTGGCGTGGTAAAGGTAGACGGGTGGGTGAAATTCACCAGGCTGCAAAGAAGTTCATCTTCACACTGCAGAGAGTAGCAGGCATGGCAGAAGCCGGTAGTGAGCATGTGGTGATGGGCTTCAGGGGTGGGGTGGGGTGAGAGTGGGCTCCATTTTGAAGGATATAAGCACTTTGTGTACAAGTTCCAGGCATAAATTCCTGGCATGTAAATTAAAGTTCTGGTTCTGTCATGTAAGTTCTTGTCATACAGTTCCCACCATGCTGTAAGGGAAGGACCCTGGGGTTGGGTTTGGCCACTCCATTCTGCTCTTCTGCTGTTTGGATGGAACAGAGCTGGGGCATCTCTGGTTTGAAGACACTTCTGGACAAGGTTTGCATTAGGGATCCGTTACTTTCTGGTCCAAATCCTAGCCTTACCTACACCGGCTTGAACCCAGAGACTTGGACATGGTAGGCAAAGTACTGAACTATCTAGCCCTTGTCAACTTTGACATTTTCTAATACATTTCACTTAGTTTTCGTGAACCAATCACTCTGCACTCACAGTTCATATGGTAGTATGATCACAGTGAAATCCTATTGATAAGTTTGAAAAAAAAAAAACCAGCTTGCTCTAAATGAGTTACTAGGACCATAAATTCTTAGATAGCTTTAGATAAGCTTGTGTTACAGAGAGCTCATAGGCAGGTTACATGGGTGGCTTGGCTTTTGCAGTGCTAACATTGGTCTAAAAAGTTGTTATACAAAGTGGTCTACAGTTTAGCAACATGGGCATCCCCCTGCTGGGACCTGGCCCCATCTGCATCTACTAATATCTCCAGCTGGTATGCATGATGGGGCTTTGCTCTTTAGTTTTTGAGACAGGATCTTATTCAAGCCCAGGCAAGCCTTGATCTGCCTCCCATGTGCTGCCATTTCAGATCCGTGCCACCCTGCCAGCCCTAAACTTCGACATATTTATATGCCATAATTTTCACTAGTTCTTACTGGGTATTTATAAAGTTATTCTCCTAGATTTTGTGTTTTGGTTTTTCAAGGTAGGGGTTTCACTGTAGCTCAGGCTGAGCTGGAATTAACTATGTAGTCTCAGACTGGCCTTGAACTCACAGCGATCTTCCTACCGCAGGCTCCCAAATGCTGTGATTAAAGGTGTGCACCAGCATGCCTGACATTTTTCCTAGATTTTTTTTAAATTTTTTTATTTTTTTATTTTTTTTGGTTTTTCAAGGTAGGGTCTCACTCTAGCCCAGGCTGACCTGGAATTCACTATGGAGTCTCAGGGTGGCCTCGAACTCACAGCAATCCTCCTACCTCTGCCTCCCAAGTGCTGGGATTAAAGGCGTGCGCCACCACGCCCGGCTTTTTCCTAGGTTTTTATTAGTATGAAGTGCAACTTATCTAACACTTCATTTCTTTAAGTGCTTGATTCAGAGTACGAACAGTTGAGGGTTTGGTGCATTAAGTTGCCTTGACATTACCAGTACAGTTATATGTAAAACTGCATATTTACTCACATCTTTTTTTAAAAACTTTATTGACAGACCCATAAGTATAGACAATGAGCCATCATAGTTCCCTCCCAGCACCTATTTCCTCCACCCCACGTTCACCCTCAATTGAGTCCCTTTTTCCGATTAGTTTCCTGTTTTTAAAAATTTTTTATTTGAGAGAGAGTGAAGCAGGTAGAGAAACAATGGGTGTGCCAGGACCTGTAGCCACTGCAGATGAATTCCAGAGGCATGCACCACCTTGTGTACCTGGCTTACAAGGGTCCTGGGAAATTGAATCTGGATTCTTAGATTTTGCAGGCAAGCGCCTTTACCACAGCCATCTCTCCAGTCTCCTATTTTTGATATCATCATTCTCCGGCCCTCCTCTTATGAAAGCCTCGTGTAGGTAGTGTAAGGCACTGTATTGGGAAGATTGCATTGTAAGCACTCTTGCCCTTCCTTTGACCCTTAACATTCTTCCACCCCTGCTTCTGCAATGGACCCTGAGCCTTGGAGTGTGATAGGGATGTCTCAGTGTTTAACACTCCACTGTCACTTATCAGCACTGTGGTTTCGAGTCGCCCCTTTTTGAATAGGGTTTTAACATTTCAGTTTTGGAAGTTAAGACTTAACACGTATTTTATGGTTACTGGTCTAGTTTTGCTTTGTAAGAGGGTACAAACTAGCCAAGCTGTAACCGGCCATTTACTTGCCAGTCATGTGCTGCCACCTAGTGGTTAATGTGACTTTTTAATAGCACATACAGTTAGATTTTATTATATACAAATAGTAAATTTTTTTCAATGTAAGTATATTCCTACTATACCTGGAGCATACTTAGGTATTTTTGGAAAAGTCTGTGGTTGTTTTTTTTTTTAATTCAGTACAGAATATCTCCGATAGGCTGTCAACACTATAAAAGTCTACTTCAGGATATAGTTATACTAAGGAATGAATATATATATATATATATATATATATATATATATATATACACCTAATTATATACATACATGTACACACATGTATATAATCATAAATGTGTATGTAATTATATGTGTATGTGTGTATACATATATATATATATCTTATGCACATATGTACTTACATACGGTTTCATGTTTATCTGAAATTCAAATTTAACTTGGCATTTTGTATGTTTTAACTTTTAAATTTTTTAATATTTTAAAAATTATTTGAGAGAGAAATAGAAAGAAGCAGAGAGCAAAAGAGACAGAATGGTTTGTACCAGGGCCTTCAGCCACTGTAAATGAACTCCAGATGTGTGGGCCACATTGTGTGCAGCTGGCTTACTTGAGTCCAGGGGAATCGAACCTGGGTCCTTTGGCTTCACAGGCAAACACCTTAACTGCTAAGCCATCTCTCCATCCCCTTTTAACTTTTTTATTGATAGCTTCTGTACTTACAGACAATAAACCATGATAATTCCCTCCCTTCCCCCACTTTCCGCTTCACAAATCCACATACTATCAAATCCCCTCCCTCTCTCCATTAGTCTCTTATTTTGATGTGATCATCTTTATCTATTATGATCAAAGCCAATTTGTGTCTGGATGAGTGCATTGTAAGCAGTCCTACCCTTCCTTTGGCTCTTAAATTTTTTTCCGCTACCTCTTCTGCAGTGGACCCCGAGCCTTGGAAGGTGTGATAGAGATGTCTCAGTGCTGAGCACTCTGTCACTGCTTCTCAGTACTATGGCGTCCTTTGCGTCATCCCAGTGGTTGCCTCCATCTGAAAAGAAGTTTCTGTAACCAACAGTGAGGGTAGCATTAATACATGGGTATGAACATTAAGTAAAGTGCTTACAGGACATTTGGTGAGCATACTATATGCATTTAGCCAAACGAGCAGACATTACACTCAAGGCTCATGACCTCCCCCACCATAGTCTTTAAATTAGGTTTTAAGTATCAGGCATGTATTCCCTCCCATAGAGCAGTCCTTCAGTCAATTAGAGAACAGTTGGTTTTCCCCATAACAGACGTGCCACTATTAAGCCTTTTCAGACATTTGGCCTGGGTGGCCAAACTTGAGGCTTGCAATGTCCACTGTTTTCATCGCTGATGACATCTGTCTCCCATAGGACTGCATACAGTGCAGCTTTTTCCAGCTTTCTATCAGCTGGTCTACAGGGTGGCAGTTTTCAGCTCAGCCTCAGTTTGATTCCTCAGTGACCTTGTAGCCCAGGCATGTGGAGTCTTCAGCGATAGGGCCTTACCATCTATTTCTGGTGGGAAACCAAGAGTCTTGGCAATAGCCTGTAATGTTTTGGAGGCATCAGGGACCTCCTTGGCCAAGAACTAACTGGAAGGTATCCCATCCTTGGCACTGAAATTTTTCTAGTAACAGTCTATGGCTTCTGGGTGTGCCATTATCCAACAAAGTAGGTTATCACATGGTTTATTCTCAATATCTTGAATTTTGATTAACCCTCTCCCCATCCTTCTTTTACTCAATCTCTTTCCCTGACCTCACTTAGGCCTTTCCACCCCTAGTAATCTGTTCATCTACTTACGTATATACAGTACCATCCCCTTAGTTCTGCCTTCCCTTATAACCCTTTTCTAGCTTAGTGGCCTTTCCTACTGATTTTTACTCAAACTCACTAGTGTGTATCATTTTAAAAAGGGAAACAGGAAGGCTAATACTACCAATAAAGGGCCGAGGCAGGTACTAAAGGACCAGAAAGATCTGAAAAGTTCTTTGTGAATCTCATAACAGCAGTGAAGTCAAATCAGAGTAAGTATATTATGCTGACTTTTCTGGTAAAATCAAAACCCTTTTTAAAATTTCTGTCCTTGTATTGAAGATATTTCTAAATTTGTTCAGTGCATAAAGTGAGCTATTTAAGACAGGATATTTTTATATTTAAATATATAGGTTATTACCTTAATAAGAGAATGAATTCTGGAGATGGAACTTGCATATGGTGAACAAGCGCTCTGCCACTGACTACATCCTGGACCTTCACTGAGCGCTTTTAAAAACAAGTGTATAGAGCTGGGCATGGTGGCACATGCCTTTAAGCCCAGCACTTGGGAGGCAGAAGTAGGAGGATCGCTGTGAGTTCAAGGCCACCCTGAGACTACATAGTGAATTCCAGGTCAGCCTGAGCTAGAGTGAGACCCTACCGCAGGAAAATAAAACAACCACAAAAACAAGTATATGGTGTCTTAATACTCGGGGACATACTTCAGGTCAGAGTCTGGTCTTACTCAGTTGTATAAGGCTCTGGGAGGTCCATCTGTTTTTAATCCTACGTGGAAGTGTACGTATTTTAGCACTTGAGTTTGCTGTGTGTCTGTGGGGTTCAGGAAGGGGATATTCTTGTCATCTGGAATATGGGAAAAGAGGTGACTCCTCTCAGTGAAAAAGATCTCAGTGAGCAATGTACTTAAGCATACAAAGATAGCAGTGGGCTGTTCAGAAGGAAGGAATTAGAGACTGACGCACACTGGCCATTTCCCATGTGCCTTCAGAGGTAAGGCACAGCCGCCCCGGTGGGGCTCCTCACGAGACAGGCGAGGAGACGTGGGAATGTTTGCACTGGAAAACAGTTGCTCGGTTTTAGCTTGGAGAACGTGACATGTCACTGTAGGACTGATCTTAGCAGCCATTATTTGAGGGTGACAGGAGCTGATACCATGTGAAAGGATCTACAGATGAAATTGAATTAACAATTGCGGAAGCTAAATGAACATAAAGCCAAATTAGAAGCCAGACACAATGTAGCTAGCATTAAAGGTAACAAAATACATGCAAGGTCCTCTTTGCTGGATGCTCTGGACCTTTTTGGAAGACACTAGATTGATGACTATCAATGCACACACTGTTAGAAAGACTTAGCACTGTGAATACTACAATTCCTCCCCAATTGGCCTATAGCATCAATGGACGTTGGATGAAAATCTTCAGTGATTTGTTATTAAAGGTAACAGTCTGAAGTTTCTGGAAGTTTTCTGAAGTTTCTATGGAAGTTCAGAGAAGGGCATGGGATAGGACCTTTCCTACCAGGAACCATGCCTGTAGTAAGTAGGATAGCCTAGCTTGAAGCATGAATGGACGAATACCAGGGGACGATGCGAGAGACTAGAAGCCGTATGTATGTGAAAACTAGGTTTATGGTAGGACGGCACCTGCCACGTGCTGTACTGGGATGAAAAGACAACAGCTATTTACCTCATGCCTTACGCTTAAAGATCAATTCTAGGGCTGGAGAGATGGCTTAGTGGTTAAGTGCTTACCTGTGAAGCCTAAGGACCCTGGATAGAGGCTCGATTCCCCAGGACCCATGTAAGCCAGATGCACAAGGTGGCAAATGCATCTGGAATTCTTTTGCAGTGGCTGGAGACCATAGTGTGCCTATTCTCTCTCTATCTGCCTCTTTCTGTCTGTTGCTCTCAAGTAAATAAAAAACAACAATAAAAAAAAAACATCAATTTTAAGACTGGGTGTCATGGTGCACACTTTTAATCCCAGCACTAGGGGAGGCTGAAGTAGGAGGATCACTGTGAGTTTGAGGCCACCTTGGGCTACAGAGTGAATTCCAGGTCAGCTTGGACTATAATGAGATCCCACCACGCAAAAAGAAGGAAAAAAGAAAAAAAAAAAAAAAAAAAAGAAAAAGAAAAAAGAAAAGAAAAAGGTGAAAGAAAAAAAATCAGTTCTAAGTGGATTAAGTATGAATTTAATGTGAGAGGAAATGTTAGACTATTTCAAAAAGAAAATGGAGAAAGTTTTATGATTTTGGATGTGAAGGTTGGGAAGTTTTTATTTTCTTGTCTTGTGTTTTGGGACAGTCTCATACTAGTTTCAGGCTGTCCTGAAACTCATTGCACAGCCCAGGCTGTTCTCAAACTCTTAGCATTTCTCCTACTTCAGCCTTGATAGTGCTAGGATTATAGATGTGAGCCACCACACCTGGTCCAGTACATCTTTTTTATTTCTATTTATTTATTTATTTATTTATTTATTTAGTTTTTCAAGGTGGGGTTACACTCTAGTCCAGACTGACCTGGAATTCAGTACGTAGTCTCAGGGTGACCTCAAACACAGTGATCCTCCTACCTCTGCCTCCCAAATGCTGGGATTAAGGGCATGCACCACCATGCCTGGCTGCTTCAGTATTTCTATTTTTTTAAAGATTTTATTTATTTATTTACTTGAAAGAGAGGGAGAATGGGTATTCCAGGGCCTCCAGCCACTCCAAACAAACTCTAGAAGTATCTGCCACCAAGTTTTATGTGGGTACCGGGGAATGGAACCTTTTCCTTAGGCTGTATAGGCAAGCACCAGGAAGCCATCTCTCCAGCCCCGGTACAGTATTTCTTAAACACAGCAAACAATAAAGAAAAGTTGGTAAGTGGGAACACATTAAGAACTAACAACAAGGGAATGAAGAGATGGCTTAGCAGTTAAGGTGCTTGCCTGCAAAGTCTAGCAAAACGGGCTCAGTTCTCTAGTACCCATGTAAAGCTAGATGCACAAAATGGTGTATGCATCTGGAGTTCATTTGCAGCTGCTGGAAGCTGTGGTGCACCTATTCCCTCTCTCTTCTTGCTCCCTCTGCTTGCAAATACATAAAAATTTTTATTAAAAAAGTAATAACAGAAGAGTTTAAACTGGAGTTCTAAGTTGGGAGAAGATACTTGAAATACATATGACCCACCATGAATTATCATAAGTTAACAGGGCAAGGCTGCAGCCCAGTGGTAGAGTAGTTGCTTCATCCCTATAAAATGATAATGATAACAATAAGTAACAAACTCCAGATCTGCAAGAACTAATATAAGCCTGATAGGAAAATGGGTAACAAGCTGTATATGGAGGCATATGTCTAGAATCCCAACACTTGGAAGGCTGAGACAGTAGAATTACAAGTTGAAGGCCAGCAGGGGCTACACAACAGGATATGTCTAAAAAAATTTTTTTTTCTTAATAAAAAAAAAGGCTCATGCTAGTAACCACCACTTTCAGGAGGATGAGGTAGAAAAATCACTGCAGGTTTGAAGCCTGCCTGGGCTACTCAGTGGCTTAAAGAGCACATTGGTCTACCGTATGAGACCTTGTCTCAGAACAGGAAAAAAGTGAACTGACATGCCGCAGAAGAAACAGACCATCACTGAACAGAACATGCAAGTTGAAACCAGCGGTGCTATTTTAGAACTACATGATCGGGGAGAATGCTCTCTATATTTTAGCTAGGATGTGGCACAATGCAAATTACTGCTATTGGGAGTGTGAATTGATACAACGGTTTTTGGAAAATGATTTAGCATTTCTTGGTAACATGTATATCCTAGATAAATGTGCCTTTCCACAGGCGATGTTTGCAAGAATAGCAAGAAAAAAGAATAGCATCATTCTAGTATTTTGAGAAACTGAAAACAGCTCAAATATCCACTAAGTAGGTAAATAGTAGGACATCCATACAATAAAATACTATGTAACTTGAAAACTGCTGGACAGGTGGTTCAGTGGTTAAAGGCACTTGATGACAAAGCCTGTCAGCTTGGGTTCAGTTCCCCAGGACCCATGGAAAGCCAGATGAACAAAGTGGCACATGTATCTGGAGTTTGTATGCAATGGCAGGAGGCCCTGGCATGCCTCATTCTCATTTCTCTCCCTCCTTGTGAATATGTTTTCTTTAAAAACAACAACAACCTTTATACATTAACTTAAATGAATCCTAAAATTTTGTAGATAAGAGGAAATTACAATATTCCATCCATGTAATGTTCCTAACCAGGCAAAATTGTAGCTACCGATTCCGACATTAGGAAAATAATAATAAAAAATAATAATGATTTCAAAAACCAGTGCAAGTAAATCATTAACAGTTGTAGGGACAGGGATGTAAGGAAACACGACTCCCATAGGGACACTTTTATTTGCCTTAGCATGGTGATTGAGAGTGGTTGGCTCTTGTCTGCTTTTATGTTTGGGCTATAAATGCAGTTATATGTTTGATATAGTCCATGAAATAATATGTTGTTATGTAAACTTAGATGGATTCTAGACCACTTAAGCTACCATATGACTAGAAAATTATAATAGAAATATTACTAATAGATATTTCTCTAAAAGCATGACAAGTACAATATTACCTTAAAACAATTTCCTACTTATTGTGCAATTTTGTTTTAGAACAATGGTGTTGAAATGGAAGATAACAGTCTAGTGAGGGTATGGAGTTTTGTGTTAAGTAATGTTATGAAATTTTTGTACTCAGAGAATTACATTGTGGAAGAGATATTCTTGAGAACAGTACGTTCAGTTACCAGTGATAATATTTCTAGGTCAGTAGCTGGTAAACAGTCTGAAACATTGAGTTGCATGTGATGCTACACAAAAGCGCCTGTATTATTTCAGATGGAATGCCTTGATCTAAACACGTAATATATCTCACTATAGACTTATGAGCTCCCTCCCTTATGAAGTTGGCTGCCCAATCCATTTCTGCTCTTTTTTTGTAATTTTGTTTTTATGAGAGTCAGAGAGAATGAGAGAGAGAGAATTGATATGCCAGGGTCTCCAGCCACTGCAGTCAAACTCCAGACACGTGTGCCACCTTGTGTGTATATGTGACATTGCGTGCTTATGTCACCTCATGTGTCTGTCTTTTGGGGGACCTGGAGAATTGAACATGGGTCCTTAGGCTTTGCAGGCAAGCACCTTACTTACTAAGTCATCACTCTAGTCCTGCTCTTTTTTATTTATGACAGCTGATGTCTCTTTTCCTAAACATAATTTTGAGTGCAAATCTTGGAATGATAAAAAGGCTAAGGCAGAGGTCATCAGAACCAGTCTTCCTGGAACAGAATACACCCTGAACACAGAATTGACAGGTCAAGCTAGGCTGCGAAAATCAGGGTTTGAGTGGTGGTTAATAGAATGTTGCAAGTTTTGAAATGCTTTAATTAGCAACAGATTCTCTTTCATAATGACTGAGTTACCTGTTAGGTGTCAGGCATATCTACAGCCAAAGTAAAAATATGCTCATCTCAAGGTTACTGAAGAAGTGAGTTCCCTTTTCCTTGAAGCTGTGTATGTATTTTGATGCATCTGTACAGCTCCTAGGTTGCAATGGTTGAGCTCAATTTGGGTATTGCCATGGCAACTTGGTTATAAAACAAGCTCAATAATTTTCATTTCTCTCAGTTGTGTGACTCACACATGTAAACCCACCACTTGAGAGGCTGAGGCAGGACTGTTGATTTGAGTTTGAGACGAGCTGAGCTATAATGTGAGACTGTCATGTTTTTTCTCACTTTTCAAAATTTTCATATATGTATATTCCAGGGTGCTGTAGTATCCAGGGTGATTTGGAATGAGGTTTTATATGAAACCACTTGTGGGGTCTGAGTCAGAATGAAAGTATCTTTCCAGGTAGGGTCCACTCACTCATTTAACAGATGTGCTGTCCACAGATAATAGTTTGTGTTACAGTAGTATAAAGCGAGCATTTGAAAATATTTATTTACTTGAGAGCGAGAAGGAGAGAGTGAGAGAAAAAAAATGGGTGCTCCCTAGACTCTTGCTGCTGTAAATGGACTCCAGATGTATTCTCCACTTTGTGCATCTAGCTTTACGTGGGGTAATCAAACCTGTGCAATCAGGCTCTGCAAGCAAGTGCCATCAATTGCTAAGCCATCTCCTTAGCACTGTAACAAGATATGTATATATATGGGTTTGGCAAGAAAGATTTTTTTTAAATGAAACATCTAGTAATCCAATAGATTTTATTGGTTTTTGATTGTTTGTTTGTTTTGTTTTTAGTTTTTGTTTGTTTGTTTTCCAGACAACATCTCACTCTAGCTCAGGGCGACCTGCAATTCACTATGTACTCTCAGGGTGGCCTCAAACTCACGACGATCCACCTACCTCTGCCTCCCGAGTGCTGGGACTAAGGGTGTGTGCCACCATGCCCAGCTAGGAAAACCTTTTATAAGGATCTGAATACAGGCAGCCATATGACTGTTGCAGTAACCTGTCTCCAACAACACACCTCCTCCAGCAAGGCTCCAGTTCCCAAATTGCCATCAGCTGGGGACCTAGCATTCAGAACACATGAGTTTATGGTGGATACCTAACTCAAATCACTCCATCCCTCCCTGGCCTTCATAAACTGATAATCATTCATGATTTAAAATGCAATGCATTCAGTCCAACTTGAAGAGTCTCCATGATTTTTTATCAGTACCAACACTGTTCCAACATCCCCTAGTCCAAGGAGTCTTAATTGTTAGTCTATAAAACCAAAAACCATTGTGGCACAGAATAAACATTCACACTGCAAAATATGGCATTGGGTATAGCAAAGGAAGATTCAATCAATACAAGATTAAAAACAAACTGAGGAAATATCAAATGCTGTAGCTCTGACTCTCACATCTCTAACTAGTGACGGCGTCTGGAGTTCCAATTCTGCCCCTCCAGCTGAGCTGTTTACAGGTCCAGGGAACAATCCATTGCAAACCAGTTCTCCTTGGCAGCTGTCCCAAAATCTGGCCACTCCACCGGGTCTCCATTGCAACCATGGTTCATCTTCATGGCTCCATTGGGCCTCCACACAGGAACTTCTAATAGCCCTGCCTCATATACCTATTGCTATTTCCAGAAAACAAAACCATGTTGCAAATCTGATGACCCTCTCTTCATGAATTTGTTATTCTCCCATAGTAACAGGTAGGATAACAAATTGTTAATCCAGGGGGTAATAAAACCTGACTTTGAAGAGCAGGACCCTCCTTAGCATTCAGACCCCTTACGTTCAAAGGAGTCTGCATTCTTTTTGCTGACCCAGAGCAGAACAGCTAGCCCTGTCTCAGTGGTTATAATCTCTCAAACAATTGCAACTAAATGTGTGTGGCCTGAAATATGCCTTTCTTTCTTTTATTAAATTTCTATTTATTTATTATTTTTGTGTTGTTTTTTCAAGGCAGGGTCTCACTGTAGCTCAGGCTGACCTGGAATTCACTACAGTAGTCTCAGGGTGGCCTTGAACTCAGCAATCCTCATACCTCTGCCTCCGAAGAGCTGGGATTAAAGGCTTGCACCACCACGCTAGGCTAAACATGCCTTTCTTTCTGTGCCATATCTATGTGCTCACACCAGTCCTTTTCTTTCTTTCTTATTTTAATACCAGTCCATTTCTGTGCTATGTGACCCTGCACAAGTTCTCACGACACAGGTAGGCAGAATGCAGCAGGCCTCTCACACTTACTGCTTTGGTCCAGTCCCAACAACATTCTTCTGCACCCTCATCAGCCAAACCTCACAGTCCATAGTTCTTATTGCATTTAGGTCTTTCAAACTCTGGCCAAAGTGCTCCACCATAGTCTTGGAGCACTGCAAGGCATCTTTTAGACCAAGTTTCCAGTCCTTCCACATTCTTCCTACAAATAAGTTTCAAAAGGCCAAAAGCCAAACAGCTTTCTGGCAGCAATGGAACCTTCCTACCCACTTCTTGGTACCAATTTTCTATTGTAGTCATCTTCTCATTAGTAGGATGAAACCCCTGACCAAAACCTCTTATGGGAGGAAGGGTTTATTTTTGATACAGATGTGAGGGGAAACTCCATGTTGGCAGGTGGAAACATGGCATGAGCAGAGACTGGACATCACCTCCTGCCCAGCATCAGGCTGACAACAGGAAGAAGGGGACTGTGCCACCTAACACTGGAAAGCTAGGGCTAAAGACCACTAAGGTCCACCCCAAATAACACACCTCCACCAGCAAGGCTCCAATTCCCAAATTGATGTCAGCTGTGGACCTAGAGTTCACTGCAAATCAATTAACAGGGGAGACCTGATTCAAACCACCACATTACCTGCTGTTCTTGCAAAAGGATTAGTGAGAGCATAAGGCTTGTAGAATGAAGGAAGAAGAGTGGCCAGAAGTGGATTCAGGTTAGTAACTGGGAACATGACTGTATAAGGCTAAGGTCCCTGGTTTGAGGCTCCTTTCCCCAAGATCCACGTTAGCCAGATGCACAAGGTGGCACACACGTCTGGAGTTCCTTTGTAGAGGCTGCAGGCTCTGGCGCACCTGTTCTCTCTCTCTCTCTCTCTCTATATCTTTCTCTCTCTCTGTCTGTTGCTCTCAAATAAATAAATAAATGTTTAAAAAAGAAAAAAACAAAACACTGTCCTGTAATCTGGGCACAGAACACTACTTCTCTCTGGCTCAGTCTTTCCATTAGGACTGTGCTCCTCTGTGTCTACCAGTATATATATACAACTACAGATCTCAATCAGTGATAAACAAGTGTTCCTAATGGCTCATATGAACCAGTCCATCAGGGACTTATTTCCTTGTGTCATAGGTCTCCAGGAGGGATGGGTCATTACCTAATTCAGTTTCTCTGCTTCTACAGTCCTCCAACAGATCTGGCCTGTCCCCATGTCCTACAGCTTCATGAGCAAGGCTGTGAGAGGCTCCTTGATTCCTTGTTTGAAGCTCTCCCAGTTCTAGCAGTTCAGATGTAGTGTTCTTGCCCATACTGGCTCAGTATTGAGTCCCCATGCACATGCTGAATCATGGACTTCTCCTTTCTCTGTACTGAAGGTGAGACCTGAAGGCATGTCCCTTCACTTCAACTTCACTGTCTTCACTGTCTTGGAAACCTCCTTCCCAGGGATTCCATGTTCTTGGCTCCCAGAATGGCTCTTTAGTATAGTTCTAACTTTTACCCTTTCCCTTGCAACCTGCCAACTTTATGAAATAGCATCTCATCCTCGAGTTTTTCCGCTTTTCATTCCAAATCAGAGCTAACATGGATGACGCCATCTGCATGTCTTTTCCTGTTATAATTCCTCCTTTACATGGCAAGGTCTTTCTGGGATGTCCTCTGAGCCACAGTGGCATGTCTTATCACCCACAAAAAGGTCATGCAGCTGATGACAAACCTATTTATGGTATTGTCTGGACTGTTGCATTATATACTGTAGTCCGTCTGCCACTTGGGGGGGGGGCTTCCCTGTCCTTGCACGGCCGACCCCCTTTATCAAGGCAGCATGCCCCCCCCATACCGTAGAGAGGGAATTATCCACTGTGAATTTCCCGTAAGGGTGTTCCAGTCTCACATAGCTTAGCCCTGGTTGCATGTCCTGTCACCCATCTGAGGGGCATATAGTCACCTCTGCAGTACAGAGGCCCCCATCCCATAGCACAGAGGGAGTGGAACGTTGCCATATTGGGGTTGCTCCTGTGGATGCTCCACTCTGACATGAACCTGCCTCAGTTGCATATCTGATCTTGCCTTGCAGGGGCTGTGCAACTGCTGCTCTCCATCTCATCTGCGTTCTGCCAGTCCCCGTAAGGACGTCAGTTGTTTAGTGTGACTTTTCCTGGAAAGGAGTCACAGTCAGCTCACATTGCTGGGATGAACTTCCAAGCCAGGTGCAGTTATGGAAGAAGGGATTTATTAAAGACTATAGACAGACGGAAGTTCCATGATAGCAAAAGAAGCTGGCCCTCTCACAGGCCCAGAGAAAGAGCACTACCACCACCAGCATCACAAGCCAGCACTCTGGAGCACCAGACAAAGCTCCAGCACTCAGTATATCATGAGACTGGATTTCCAAATCCACCTCCACACCTTAGGGCTGGTCCCTAGAGTTTTCTCACAGTGAAATCTCCTCCAGCCAGGTGGCTGAAGATATAAATTACAAGCTTTACTAATTCCTGAATGTGCTGGGGGAACATCCATGCAATCTATCATATTCTGCCACTGCCTCCCAGTAGATTCGTAACCATCTCACATTGTAAATTGTGTTTAGTCCAAGTTTAAAGACCCCCATAGTTTTTACCAACTTCAGATAGTCCCAAAGTCCCAAGTCTCCTCTGAGATTTCAGATTATCTCTTAGCTGTGAGTCCTGAAAAATCAAAACATGTTATATACTTTCAACATTTAAAGGTAAAGAGTAAACTTTTCCAACTGCTATAAGGCATTCCAAAGAGAGACTAGGACAATATAAACTCAATAACCATCAATCAAACACCAAATACCTGCAGTGAAAATCTGATTTCATAACCAGTGACTGACAGTCTCTGGATTTTCCAATTCTGCCCCTCTAGGTGGATTGAATAGCCAGGGATAACTTCCATTCTCAGCCAACAGTGCTACATGGTAGACCTTGCACAGTCCTGGGAATATTCAAAACATCTTCGCATCTCTGCGCAAACCATGGTCCATCTTCCAGTGACTCCATTGGTCTCTCAGGTCATCACTCCCTGTCTATATGCCACTTCTCGGCAGGAGTTGCTGGAACTATGTCACTTCATGACAGACTCCACACATTTTTCATGCTTCTGAAATTAATATTTGAGGTATAGGACACAGCCATATTCTTTTTTAAAAAAGTAATTTATTTATTTGAGAGAGAGAGAGAGAGAGAGAGAAAGGGCACACCAGGACCTCCAGCCATTGCAAATGAACTAAAGACCTAAAGACCATGTGCCACCTTGTGCATCTGGTTACATGGGTCCTGCCAAACTGAATCTGGGTCCTTTGGCTTTGCAGGCAAGTGCCTTAACTGCTAAGCCATCTCTCCATCCCCACAGTCATATCTTAACTCACCAGTCATTAGAGAAACGCAAGTCAAAACCATGATGAGATATCACTTGACATTTTACTAATGTCCACATAATATTTGCTCTACTTTCCCCCTTGTTTTGCTTTAAGTGAAATTTCATTTACCCAATATAGTATTTTAATTTCTGAATTATTTTTCCATTAAAAATTTTCATTTATTTTTACGTGTGTGTGTGTGTGTGTGTAGAGGTGCACCAAGACCTCTTGCTACTGTAAATGAACACCAGGTGCTTGTACCACTTTTTTTTTTTTTTTGAAATAGGGTCTCATTCTATCTCAGGCTGACCTGGAATTCACTATGTAGTCAGAGTGGCCTTGAACTCACAACAGTCCTCCTACCTCTGCCTCCCGAGTGCTGGGACTATAAACCTGTGAAGGATGCCTGACCTTGCACCACTTTTTGCATGTGGCTTCATTGGCTGGCTGGGGAATTGAACTCAGGCCAGCAGGCTTTGTAAGCAATCACCTTTAACTGCTGAGCCATATTTCTAAACACAAATTTCTATTTCTAAAGTGCTTTTAGAAGATTTTGTTTGTTTGTTTGTTTTTTGGTTTGGTCTTTGGAGGTAAGGTTTTGGTCCAGCCCAGGCTTACTTGGAATTCATTCTGTAGTCTCAGGCTGGCCTCAAACTCACAGCAATCTTCCTATCTCAGCCTCCGGAGTGCTGGGGTTAAAGACATGTGCCACCATGCCTGGCAGCAGTTGCTTTTAAATATTTTCATATACAAAATATTTTATTTATATATTTGCAAATAAAGAGACAGAGACAGAAAAAGAGAGAGTGAGAGAGAGTGGGCACACCAGGGCTTCCACCTGCATACGAACTCCAGATGCATGCATCGGGTTTTACATGGGTAAGGAGGAATCAAATCTGTGTCATTAGGTTTTCAGGCAAGCACGTTAACCACTGACCCATCTCTTCAGCCCCTCTATCTTTTTTTTTTAAATAATTCATTTTTTATTAACAACTTCCATGATTGTAAACAATATCCCATGATAATGCCCTCCCCCCGCCACTTTCTTCTTTGAAACTCCACTCTCCATCATATTCCCTACCCCTCTCAATCAGTCTCTATTTTATTCTGATGCCATCATCTTTTCTTCCTATTATGAGGGTCTGTGTAGGTAGTTCATGCGCTGTGAGGTCATGGATATCCAGGCCATTTTGTGTCTGGAGGAGCACGTTGTAAGGAGTCCTACCCTTCCTTTGGCTCTTACATTCTTTCTGCCACCTCTTCCGCAACTGACCCTGAACCTTGGAAGGTGTGATAGAGATATTTCAGTGCTGAGCACTCCTCTGTTACTTCTTCCCAGCACCATGATGCCTTCTGAGTCATCCCAAGGTCACTGCCATCTGAAAAGAGAAGGTTCTCTACCAAAAGTGAGAGCAGCGTACTAATATATGGGTATGAACATTAAGAGAAGTGCTTACTGTGCAGTTTGATGAGCATAGTATATACATTTAGCCAGACAACAGCAGATGTTACACCCCTAGGACTCATGACTACCCCTGTTGTAGGTTTTCAGTATCAGGGATGTATTCCCTCCCACGGAGTGGGCCTCCAGTCCACTTAGAGGGCAGTTGGTTTCCACCATGGCAGACATGCCACCATTGCATGTGTTCAGCCCCTCCATCTTAATTTATTAATGTTAGCTCAGAATTATACTGGGGTATTTTCAGTGATTCCATTCTTGGGTAATAATTATCATGCAAATTATATTAATTTTGGTTCCAACCCTAACAGTGCATCATTATAGTTACTTCACTATGTGCAGTTATTTCCTTAGATTATAACAACTTTTTTTTCCTACATATCTTCTTTGAGCTGGGTAACATATATGCCAATAGTATGGACAGTGTGCATTTTTAAAATTGTAATTATTTGAGAGAGAGACAGAAAGAAAGAAAGGAAGGAAGGAAGGAAGGAAGGAAGGAAGGAAGGAAGGAAGGAGGAAGGAAGGAAGGAAAAAAAGAAAGAATGAAAGAAAGAAAAGAAAGGAAGAAAGAAAGAAAGATAGAGGCAGATAAAGAGAGACAGAATGGGTGCATCAGGGCCTCTAGCTACTGCAAATAAACTCTAGATATATGCACAACCTTGTGCATCTGGTTTTAGGTGGGTACTGGAGAATTGAACCTGTGTCCTTTGACTTTGTTAGGAAGTGCCTTAACTGCTAGGCCATCTCTCCAGTGCTGACAGTGTGCATTTTAGATAGCAGGCATAACCTGGAGATATTACAAGTGTGGCTCCTGATCACCATAAAATAGTGAATTTCACAATAAAGTGACACAACATTTTAATTTCCCAGTGTACATAAATTTATGTTTATACTGTACTGTGGTTTACTAAGTGTGTGATAAAATGTCTAAAAATGTTCATGTCTTAATTTTAAATGCCCTGTTGCTGAAAAATACTAATAATTATCTAAAGTGGTAATATTTTTGCTGATTAGGTGTCTTGCCTCAAATATGATGGCTACTGAAGGTTGAGGAAGCTGTAGAAATTTCTTAAAAGAAGAAAATAATTTGTGTAGGAATGTCCAATCTCTGGATAGATCCCAAGGATGATGGTAAACTCATTTTGAATTTTCACAATAATTGCCATATGGTGATGAATGATTGTGTCAACAGCCAAATTCCTGTGTAGAGGCCCCTCCTCATGCGAATTTGTGTGCTGATAAGAAGCCCAGTGCTTCAGATGCTGTTTTACATGGACAAGGACATGTTTGGTTCCAGTGCCAAGATTAGGAAGCCCAAGGCAGAAACAGGAAAATTATAGGAGGACTTGTAGGCCAGCATCACAGGAGGACTTGTAGGCCAGCATCACAGGAGGACTTGTAGGCCAGCATCACAGGAGGACTTGTAGGCCAGCATCACTGGAGGACTTGTAGGCCAGCATCACTGGAGGACTTGTAGGCCAGAATCACAGGAGGACTTGTAGGTCAGCATCACAGGAGGACTTGTAGGTCAGCATCACAGGAGGACTTGTAGGCCAGCATCACTGGAGGACTTGTAGGCCAGAATCACAGGAGGACTTGTAGGTCAGCATCACAGGAGGACTTGTAGGTCAGCATCACAGGAGGACTTGTAGGTCAGCATCACAGGAGGACTTGTAGGCCAACATCACTGGAGGACTTGTAGGCCAGCATCTCACCTGTACTCTGGGAGCTGGAGGTGAATGGACCTTGAGGCCCAGCTCAGGAGCTCAGCATCACGGTGGCCCAGGTAGATAATTAGAATTAGTGGTGATTGGAAAGCTATCATAATTTTTGTTCTATTGCTATACCTGGTCTTTCCAGAAAATCAAGGGTTGGCAGCATGTGATATGGAGGAAAAATTCAGTGGGAAGCCTGTAGCCTTATTGATGAGAGGAGGATCTGCCTGAGTCAACCTGAGAGAGCTGTAGTAATATCAGCAGAGTAACTGGGAGCAAGAGGATGTGAATGAACCTGAGTGCAGGGGATTCTGGAAGATTCCTCTAGACAATGCTCAGCAGAACACATGGAGCATAGGGTGGAAACTTTTTGTGGTGTCTACAGGAGCTTTGCCAGTGAAGAGGTTGGTTGAATTCCCAGCGTTTCAGTTGTAAACCGAAATGACTAAATAAAGTTTCATTCACAATATAAACTAATTGACTGACTAAGATCCTGGCCAGGTGTGTGGTCCATAACTCCAACCCCAGCACTCAGGAAGTTGAGGCAGGAGGATCATGAATTGGAGTCCCGCTTACTGCATATACTGGTATAGGGTCTTAAAGAACTAAGAAGAATGAAAGTAAGAAAAAAGAGACCTCAAAATACTTGTTCACCCCTTTTGCCATGTGAGAGGACACAGTGAAAAGGCCGCCATCTGAATGTGTAATCAGGCTGCCATCTGAAGCAGTGACAGGCCTTTACTAGGCACTATCTGACGATCTCTTGGTTTCTTGGGCTTGGGCTTCCTAGCCTCAGAACTGTGAGAAAGAAGACTCTGTTGGGCTTCCGGTGAAGATGGCGGCATAGGAACCACGCCAAAGCAGCCTCAGGGAGAAAAAGCCAAAGAAAAACTAGCAAAATACACACTTAACTAAAAAGGGAGGTGTATAAGAGATTAAAACGGCAGCAGAGAAGTAGGAGAGATCCAGAGCACCCAGAGCCCACACGGGCAGGCCGAAGCAGCTCCGGCAGTGGCGGCTTGGGCTCCAACAGTGGAAGCGGTGGTGGAAGCCGTGACTCTGGCTCCAACAGCAGCATCAGCAGCTCCAGCACCGGCTACAGTGGCTTCAGCGGCGGCGGATCCAGCAGCACCAGCTCCAGCGGCAGCTGCAGTGGCAGCAGCGGTGGATCCAGCAGTGGCAGCTTCAGCCGCGGATCCAGCCGCAGGGGTGCCGATCTTAGGGCCACAGTTGCCAGGCTTGGTTTGCCCCACAGGAAAAGCCAGTGCCCAGTTCCAGAAAACAAACAGCAGCCCAACGTCCCAGCCAGCAACTTGACTGAGACCATAAGCATCCAAAAAGGTAACTGGGATTGAACCAGGGAAGGGTCTCACTTGGTCACAAGCTGACTTGCATCTCTCAACAGACCAGAAATCTTAACCTCTTTGTTGATAGAGGATCTGGTTCTTATAATACCTACTCTTGCATAAATACTTGGTGCTGTTTTTGACTGAATTTGTACAGGGTTTAGTTAAATTTTAGAATATACCTGTATTTTATTCCACTCAACCTACTTGAATACTCCCATAGCAGGCAAACTCAACCCCTAGGAACACTTGTCTAGATAGTCTGAGAGTGTTAAGAGCCACACCTAACATCTTAATCTCCTACATTGAAGATATACAACATCAGATCAATTAATACAAGTAAGAATACCCAGCTAACTGGAAAATCTAAGCAGTAACTTAATCCAAGATGAAAAAATATATACATTATAACACCAGAAACACAGCTCTACAGAAAATACAAAAACCAAGACAATATAAATCCACCAAAAAGTATCAATGCATCAGAAATGACCTCCAGTGAGAACGAGTTAGAGGAAATGCCTGAGAAAGATTTCAAAAGAATGATTGTAAATATGTTCAATGAACTCAAAGAAGAAATCAAAGGAATCAAAGAGGAAATCAAAGGAATCAAAGAAGACACAGGACACCAATTTAATGAAATAAAGAAGTCAATACAAGACATAAATAAGGAAATAGAAATAATAAAGAAAAACCAGTCAGAATTACTAGCAATGAAGAACACAGTTAATGAAATAAAAAACTCTGTAGAAAATCTCACCAGTAGAATGGATGAAGGAGAGGACAGAATATCTAAGCTAGAAGACCAGGTGGCAGATCTAATACAATCCATCAAAGAGAAAGACAAACTAATAGAAAAATATGAATGGGAATTTCAAGATATTCAGGAAACTATGAAAAGATCAAATATAAGAATTCAGGGCATAGTAGAAGGAGAAGAATTTCACTCCAAAGGCATAGTAGGCATCTTCAACAAAATCATAGAAGAAAACTTCCCCCAAATTGGGAAAGAGGTGCCAATGCAGACACAGGAAGCCTTTAGAACACCAGCCGGACAAAACCTGGAAAGAACCTCTCCTCGCCATATTATAATCAAACTACCAAACGCACAATCCAAAGAAAAAATATTGAAAGCAGTTAGAGAGAAAAATCAAGTTACCTACAAAGGAAAGCCCATCAGGATCACAGCAGATTACTCAACACAAACTTTCAAAGCCAGAAGGGCTTGGAGTGATGTATTCCAAATTCTGAAAGATAACAACTGTCAACCAAGGTTACTTTATCCTGCAAAACTATCCATTCAAATAGATGGAGAAATAAGGACATTCCATGACAAAAGCAGGCTAAAGGAGTATTTGAAGACAAAACCAGCTCTACAGAAAATACTTGAAAGAATCCTCCATGCCAAAGAGAAGGAAAACCACACATATAAGGAACCTGGAAAACAACAAGCAATACTCAAATACTAGTTAACACAAGAGAGCAAAGGTAGAACCAGAAGCACAAAAAAAGTGGCAACCATAAATACATACCTTTCAATAATATCTCTTAATATCAACGGCCTCAGTGCCTCAACCAAAAGACATAGGTTTGCAGACTGGGTTAAGAAGCAGGATCCTACAATTTGTTGTCTCCAAGAAACTCACCTTTCTACAAAGGACGGACATTATCTTAGGGTGAAAGGTTGGAAAACGGTGTTTCAAGCAAATGGACCCAGAAAACAAGCAGGGGCTGCTATCCTAATATCTGACAAGGCAGACTTCAGCCCAACGTTAGTCAAGAAAGATAAGGCGGTCACTTTATATTGATTAAGGGCACACTACAACAGGAGGACATTACAATCCTAAACATATATGCACCTAACATGGGGGCTCCCAAATTCATCAAACAAACACTGTTAGAACTAAGGTCACAGATAACACCAAACACAGTGGTAGTGGGTGACTTTAACACCCCACTCTCATCAATTGACAGGTCATCCCAGGAAAAAATAAACAGAGAGGCATCTGGACTAAATGAGGTCATAGAAGGAATGGACCTAACTGATATCTACAGGACATTTCATCCAAATGCTGCATAATATACATTCTTTTCAGCAGCACATGGATCATTCTCTAAAATAGACCATATATTAGGACACAAAGCAAATCTTAACAAATTCAGGAAAATTGAAATAATTCCTTGCATTTTATCTGACCACAATGGACTCAAACTACAAATCAATAGCAAGAAAGGCTATAGAGCATACACAAAATCATGGAAATTAAACAATACACTACTAAATGATGAATGGGTCAATGAAGAAATTAAGAAGGAAATCAAAAAAATTTATAGAGTCAAACAATAATGAGAACACAACATACCAAAATCTCTGGGACCCAGTGAAGGCAGTTCTAAGAGGTAAATTTATAGCTTTAAGTGCCTATATTAACAAATTAGAAAGGTCGCAAGTAAACGACCTAATGCTTCACCTTAAAGCCTTGGAAAAAGAAGAACAAGAAAAACCAAAAATCAGTAGACGGGAGAAATAATAAAGATTAGGGCAGAAATTAATGAAATAGAAACCAAAAGAACAATCCAAAGAATTAATGAAACAAAGAGCGGGTTCTTTGAAAGGATAAACAAGATTGATAGGCCCTTAGCAAATCTGACCAAAAGAAAGAGAGAAGAGACACAAATTAATAAAATTAGAGATGAAAAAGGTAACATCACAACAGATGCCAGAGAAATTCAAAAAATCATAGGGACATATTATAAAAGCATATACTCCACAAAGTATGAAAATCTGAAAGAAATGGATGATTTCCTTGATTTATATGACTTACCTAAATTAAATCAAGATGAGATTAATCATTTAAATAGACCTATAACAAGCATCGAGATCCTAATAGTTATCAAAAATCTCCCAACTAAAAAAAGCCCAGGCCCAGATGGATTCACTGCTGAATTTTACCAGACCTTCAAGGAAGAGCTAACACCATTGCTTCTTAAGCTTTTCCATGAAATAGAAAAAGAAGGAATTCTACCAAACTCCTTCTATGAAGCCAGCATCACCCTGATAGCAAAACCAGGCAAAGATAGAACAAAAAAAGAAAATTACAGACCAATCTCCCTCATGAACATAGATGCAAAAATTCTCAACAGAATATTGGCAGACAGAATACAAGAATATATCAGAAAGATCATTCACCCTGACCAAGTAGGCTTTATCCCAGAGATGCAGGGATGGTTCAACATACGAAATCTATAAATGTTATAGATTATATAAATAGGTTGAAGGACAAAAATCACATGATCATCTCACTAGATGCAGAGAAAGCATTCGACAAAATCCAACATCCCTTCATAATAAAAGTCCTACAGAGACTGGGAATAGAAGGAACATATCTCAATATAATAAAGGCTATTTATGATAAGTCTACAGCCAACATATTACTAAATGGGGAAAAACTGGAAGCTTTTCCACTAAAATCAGGAACAAGACAAGGGTGTACACTGTCCCCACTTTTATTTAATATAGTTCTGGAAGTCTTAGCCATAGCAATAAGGCAAGAGACATGCATAAAAGGGATACAAATTGGAAAGGAAGAGGTCAAGTTATCATTATTTGCAGATGACATGATTCTATATATAAAGGACCCTAAAGACTCTACTAGCAAACTGTTAGAGCTGATAAAAACCTACAGCCATGTAGCAGGATACAAAATAAATACACAGAAACCAGTAGCCTTCATATATGCTAACAACAAACACACAGAGGGTGAAATCAGAGAATCACTCCCATTCACAATTGCATCAAAAAAAAAAAAAAAAAAAAAAGTACTTTGGAATAAACCTAACCAAGGAAGTAAAGAATCTCTACAATGAGAACTTTAAAACACTGAAGTGAGAAATGGCAGAAGACACTAGGAAGTGGAAAAACATCCCTTGTTCCTGGATTGGAAGAATCAATATTGTGAAAATGGCAATCTTACCAAAAGCAATCTACACATTTAATGCAATCCCTATCAAAATCCCAAAGGCATTCTTCATGGAAATAGAAAAAGCCATCCAAAAATTCATTTAGAATCACAAAAAACCTCGCATATCTAAAATAATACTGAGCAACAAAAATAAGGCTGGTGGTATCTCCATACCTGATTTTAACCTATACTACAGAGCCATAGTAACAAAAACAGCATGGTACTGGCACAAAAGCAGACTTGTAGATCAATGGAAGAGAATAGAGGACCCAAATGTAACTCCCGGTAGCTATAGCCACCTGATATTTGATAAAAATGCCAAAAATACTCATTGGAGAAAAGACAGCCTCTTCAGCAAATGGTGTTGGGAAAACTGGATATATATCTGTAGAAGAATGAAAATAGATTCTTCTCTCTCTGCATGCACAAGAATTAAGTCCAAATGGATTAAAGACCTTAACATCAGATCTGAAACTGCTAGAGGAAAAAGTAGGGTAAACCCTTCAACATATTGGTCTTGGCAAAGACTTTCTGAATACAACCCCAATTGCTAAGGCAATAAAACCACAGATTAACCACTGGGACCTCATGAAATTACAAAGATTTTGCACTGCAAAGGACACGGTGAAGAAAGCAAAGAGGCAACCTACAGAATGGGAAAAAATCTTCGCCAGCTATATATCTGATAGAGGATTAATATCTAGGATATACAAAGAACTCAAGAAGTTAAATAATAAGGAATCAAACAAGCCAATCAAAAAATGGGCTATGGAGCTAAATAGAGAATTCTCAAAGGAAGAAATACGAATGGCATATAAGCATCTAAAAAACTGTTCTACATCACTAGTCATCAGGTAAATGGAGATTAAAACTACATTGAGTTCCCATCTCACTCCTGTCAGATTGGCTACCATCATGAAAACAAATGATCATAAATGTTGGCGGGGATGTGGAAAAAGAGGAACCCTTCTACAGTGTTGGTAGGAATGCAATCTGGTCCAGCCATTGTGGAAATCAGTGTGGAGGTTCCTAAAATAGCTAAAGATTGATCTATCATATGACCCAGCTATAGCACTCCTAGGCATATATCCTAAGGACTCATCTCATTTCCTTAGAAGTACGTGCTCAACCATGTTTATTGCTGCTCAATTTATAATAGCTGGGAAATGCAACCAGCCTAGATGTCCCTCAACTGATGAGTGGATAATGAAGACATGGCACATTTATACAATGGAGTTTTACTCAGCAGTAAAGAAAAATGAAGTTATGAAATTTGCAGAAAAGTGGATGGATCTGGAAAGGATTATACTAAGTGAGGTAACCCGGGCCCAGAAAGCCAAGTGCCACATGTTCTCCCTCATATGTGGATCTTAGCTACAGATGATTGGGCTTCTGTGCGAGAAGGAAAAAACTCAGTAGCAGAGGCCAGTAAGTTAAAAAGGAGATAGAAAGGGAAGAGAAAGAATGGGAGGAGGGCATTTATTAGGTTGGTATTGTATATATGTAAGTAGAAAGATTGAGATGGGGAGGGGATATGATGGAGAATGGAATTTCAAAGGGGAAAGTGTGTGGGGGAGGGTACTAGCATACGATATTTTTTATAATCATGGAAAATATTAATAGAAATTGAGAAAAAAATTAAACAAAATAAATTGGAAAAAAAAAGAAGACGACTCTATTGATATAAGCCAGTCTGCAGCATCTTGTTACAGAAACTTGAACAGATAAAGACTCTGGGCTCTTTTTCCAGGAGCTATGATATTTTATATTTTTCAACAATGATGTGGGCATGATCCAGTTTCTGTGCCATCTTACCAGCATGTGATGCTAACTGATGTTTTATTGTTTTGTTTTCGGGGCGGGGGTTGCCTATTTTGTGTAGATTGGCCTTGGACTCCTGGGCTGAAATGATCCTCCTGCCTCATCCAAGTAGCAGATACCTGCAGTGTGTCTAGCTCATTGTTATTTTTTTCTTTTTTGTGGGGGGGAAGGGGTGTTTCAAGGTAGGGTCTCACTCTAGCTCAGGCTGACCTGGAATTCACTACGTAGTATCAGGATGGCCTTGAACTCATGGTGATCCTCCTACCTTCTGGCTGCTGGGATTAAAGGCTACCACCACGCCAGGCTTCATTGTCTTTTTCTGTTTATTTTTTGTTTGTTTGTTTTTTTAGGTAAGGTCTCGCTCTAGCTCAGGCTGACCCTAATCAACATGATTAGAGATGGAAAGGGAGATATTAGGTACCAATGAAATTGAGAGAATCTTAAGGACATATTTCAAAAACCAATATTTACCAGGCCCATTGGTATATGTCTTTAATCCTAGCACTTGGGAGGAAGAGGTAGGAGGATTGCTGTGAGTTCAAGGCCGGCCTGGAACTACAGAGTGCATTCTAGGTATTTTTGAGCTAGAGTGAGTCCAGACCTTGAAAAGGAACAAAAGGAACAAACCTCCCCTATAGTCCACCAAGCTGGAAATTCTGAAAGAACTGGATGAATTTCTTGACACATGCGATCTATGAAAGTTAAACTCAGAGGAGATAATGAGGTTGAAGCACTAATTTAAAAGAAATCTCTGAAACAGGGCTGGAGAGATAGCTTAGTGGTTTAGGTGCATGCATGCGAAGCCTAAGGACCCAGGTTCAATCCTCCAGGTCCTATGTAAACCAGATGCATATGTTGGCACATGCATCTGGCGTTCATTTGCAGTAGCTAGAGGCTCTGATGGGCCCATTCTCACTCTCTCTCTTTCTCTCCTTCTCTGTATCTTAAAAAGAAAAAAAAAAAAAAAACTGGGTGTCGTGGTGCATGCTTTTCATCCCAGCACTCTGGAGGCTTAGGTTCAAGTTCAGGTGGCGGCACCTTGCAGTCTCTCTCCGTCACTGCCCCACCACTAACTGAAATCCCACACTAAGAATCCCCTTTGCTGGGTTCTCCCCACTGTTGATTCTGCTCCTTTGATACCCCTTGTCTTGTCCTTCGCATTCTCTTGGAGACTGTAACAGGATTTCTCAAAGAATGACCTACATTCCATGGTCCTCCAGAGAGCTCACACATTGACCAGTTGGCTTTCATTTTTTTTTGTGGACTTATGATGCAAAGCTCTAGCTTTACATACAACAAAGAATTAATTATTAATATGTAGCTAAGTGGTTTACTAGGAACTACTTAAATGTGTTAGTGAACTAATAGTAATACTTTAATAGGAATGCTCTAATCATTCTAGGCTGGTATTCTACAAAGAAGTTTGGCTGAATGCAATGTTACCATATGTAGATAGTTGGAATTACCCTAAATTTCAGAAAGGATACTTTTGGCCATGTGATTCTCGGCACCCAACCTTAGCCTCACACATTCTGAGCAAGCACGATACCAGTGAGCTGCATCCCTAGCCCAGTTCTTGCTTTTTTGATTTTTAATTATAACTTTGCATCAATGCAGATTTGTAACACAATGCTTTATGTTTAGAACTATGCTTGAATATTTTTTAACATTTTATTTTATTTATTTAGTTGAGAGAGGGAAAGAGGGAGAGAAAGAGAGAGAGAATGGGTACGCCAGGTTTTCCAGCCACTGCAAACGAACTCCAGAAGCATGTGCCACCTTGTGCATCTGGCTGACATGGATCCTGGGGAATCGAACCGAGGTTCTTTCCCTTGGCAGGCAAGCACCGTTACCGCTAAGCCATTTCTCCTGCCCATTTTTTTTTTCCGACAGAATATTATATAGCAAAGGCTGGCCTGGCCTCAAACTTCAGATGCTCCTGCCTCTGTCTCAAAGTGCTGGGATTACCACACCATTCCTGGTTTAAAATGTTTTTTTGAATCAAGTATTAATCGCCCAGAAGCTAAAGTATATGTATATGTATGCATATATACCCTTCCAAACTTGATATTTTTAGAAAAGACAAATTCATTTACTATATTGCAAAGAATGCGGCAGACTCCCAGTCAATAGGAGAACCACCTGCCTTGATCTTTTTTAAAGTAAATTTTTGTTTGTTTGTTTGCTTTTGGTTTTTCGAAGAAGGGTCTCTCTCTACCCAGGTTGACCTGGAATTCACTATGTAGTATCAGGGTGGCCTCAAACTCATATAGATCCTTCTACCTCTGCCTCTCCAGTGCTGGCATTAAAGGTGTGCGCCACCACACCCAGCTTAAGTAACATTTTATCTGATCAACTCAGTATATTTTCCTCAGGAAAGTGACAACAGATGTGGGGAAGGGAGTTATAGGATTATTTCTTCCCCCTAAAAATAAGACCACACAAGGCCTAGTGGCACAGGCCTGTAATCTCACCTACTCAGGGGGAGCAAGAATTCAAAGCCTGCTTGAGCTACAGAGTGAGTTCAAGGCTAACAGGAGCAGCTTAGTGAGACCTTGTCTCAAAAAGTGAAAAGAAAGCTGGAGACACAGCACAGAGGTTCAGCACATGCCTTGTATGTGTGAGACCCTTGGCCTGCTCCTCAGCACCACCAAGAATCCATGGACCACATGAGTCTGGAGAGATGGCTCAGTGGTTAAGGTGCTTACGTGCAGAGTCCAATGACCTGGGTTCAATTCCCACCAATGTAAAGTCAGATACACAAGGTGGTGCATGCATGTGGAGTTTGTTTACAGTGGCTAGAGGACCTGGCATGCCCATTCCCTCTCTCTCTATCCTCTCTGCCTCTCTACCTGGTGCATCTGGTTTACGTGAGTACTGGGGAATGAACCTGAGTCCTTAGCCTTGTAGGCAAGTGACGTAACCACTAAGCCATCTCTCCAGCCCTCATTAGTTTCTTTATTATCTCCTTGTCTTTAATTCTAGCCTTCCTTTTCCAAACATGCAATTATCACATTAAACTGTATTGCCAAAATGTCGCCCAAGATCTTTTAACACACATTAAACAATTGTGTTATTTCTCTTGTTCAAAATCCTGAATTTATACATCGCCTTCAATAATTGTTGTTGTTACCTTAGCAAAAGCACCCAACAAAAGGCAGTTGATAGGAAAGTTTTTCTTTTGGCTTGCTGTCTCCAGGGGAAGCTTCGTGATGGCAAGGGGACAGCATGGCCTAAGCAGAGGTTGAACACCTCTGCCACAGCAGGTGGAAACAGCCATAAAAGTCTGGCAAGCAGAGCAGGATGTAATACCCCTAAGACTTCCCCCAACAGCACATCTCTTCTAGTAAGGCTCCCCCTGCTCAAATTGCCGTCAGAAGAGGACCAAACATTCAAAACAGGGGACACCTAATTCAAACCACCACAACAATGATTACTGTATTAGTCAGTTTTTGTTACTGTGACAAAATACCTGAAAACAAACAAACAAATGAAAGGAGGAAGGATATAGTTTCACTCACAGTTTCAGAGGTTTTAGGCTATGGTCATTTGACTCCATTGTTTAGAAACCCATAGGTAGTGAAGCAGAGCATCATGGTGGGACGATGTATGGAGGAAATTGCTGCCCTCATGGGGACCACGAAGCAGAGAGGAAGAGTCAGAGGTGAGACAGACCCTTCAAAGGCATATCCCCAGTGACGACTTCCTCCAACCAGGCCCCATTTTTTTTATTTACTTATTTTAGAGAAAGAGGGGGGGAGAGAGAGAAGAGAGAGGGCATACCAGAGCCTTCATCCACTGCAAAGGAACTCCAAGAGTACGCACCACCTTGTGCATTTGGCTTATGTGGGTCCTGGAAAATTGAACCTGAGTCTTTTGGCTTTGCAGGCAAGCGCCTTAACCTCTAAGCCATCTTTCCAGCCCCAGGACCCACTTCTTAATAGTTCA
Source organism: Dipus sagitta (assembly GCA_036346955.1). Classification (NCBI taxonomy): domain Eukaryota; kingdom Metazoa; phylum Chordata; class Mammalia; order Rodentia; family Dipodidae; genus Dipus; species Dipus sagitta. The sequence continues at coordinate 122,600,609 of CM070777.1, forward strand.
TTCAACTATGAACTCATCAATGAATTAATCTATCGATAAAACTAGAGCCCTCATGATATGATGCAATCACCTCACAAAAGCCCCAAGCACTGACAAGTAAGCATTTAACATATGAGCCTTCCAGGGATATTTTTTAAATTCAAACAATAGCAATTATGAACATAGTTTATGTACTTTTCCCTTTGGAGAATAAAACTTTTTAACTTCTTCTGAGAAAAAAGTACACATTAAAAGTATACACAGTATTGGATGTTTTGCACACTCTTGAAGCCTGCCCGTAGAACTAGGCATGAGAAGTCTCACCCAGCATACACAGTAACTTAACATTCTCCTTTGAGATTGAGCATAAGAGGCTTTGCCTGCCTCACTAAGCCCTTCATTTGCATTGTCCACTTTTAAAAGGAATCCTGCCAACATCACCCTGATACCAAAACCAGACAACGATAGAACAAAATAAGAAAATTACAGACCAATCTCGATCATGAAAATAGATTCAAAAATTCTTAACAAACTATTGGCAAACAGAATACAAGAATATATCAGAAAGTTCATTCACCCTGACCAAGTAGGCTTTATTCCAATGATACAGGATGGTTCAATACACAAACTGATAAATGTAACACATTATATAAATGACATATTATATAAAGGACAAAAATCACATGATCATCTCATTAGATGCAGAAAAAGCATTTGAGAAAAATCCAACATCCCTTCATGATAAAAGTCCCATAGAGCCTGGGAATAGAAGGAACATATCTCAACATAATAAAGTCTACTTATAACAAGCCTACAGCCAACATAATACTAAATGGAGAAAAACTTGAAGCTTTTCCATTAAAATCAGGAACAAGACAAGGGTGTCCACAGCCCCACTTTTATTTAATATAGTACTGGGTATCTTGTCTTAGCCATAGGAATAAGGCAAGGGACATACATAAAAGGTATACAAATTGGAAAGGAAGAAATCAAGTTATCATTATTTGCAGATGACATGATTCTATACATAAAGGACCCTAAAGACTCTACCAGCAAACTGTTAGAGCTGACAAACACCTATAGCCATGTAGCAAGATACAAAATAAACACACAGAAATCAGTAGCCTTCCTATAGGCTAACAACAAACACACAGAGGATGAAATCAGAGAATCACTCTCATTCACAATTGCATCAAAAATAAATAAATAAGGTACCTTGGAATAAACCTAACCAAGGAAGTGAGGGATCTCTACAATGAAAACTTTAAAACTGCTCAAGCGAGAAATTGCAGAAGACACTAGGAAATGGAAAGACATACCTTGTTCTTGGATTGGAAGAATCAATATTGTGAAAATGGTAGTCTTATAGAAAGCAACCTACACAGTTAAGTAATCCCCATCAAAATTCCAATGGCATTCTTCATGGAAATAGAGAAAACATTCCAAAAATTCATTTGGAATCATAAAACACCTCGAATATCTAAAACAATTTTGAGCAACAAAAATAAGGTTAGTGGTATCACCATACCTGATTTTAACCTATACTACAGAACCATAGTAATAAAATCAGAATGGTACTGGCACAAAAACAGACATGTAGATCGATGGAACAGAATAGAGGACCTAGCTATAAGTCTGGGTAGCTACAGCCACCTGATATTCGACAAAAGTGTCAAAAATACTCATTGGAGAAAAGACAGCCTCTTCAGCAAATGGTGCTGGGGAAACTGGATATGTATCTGTAGAAGGTTGAAAATAGATCCTTATCTTTCTCCATGCACAAGAATTAAGTCCAAATGGATCAAAGACCTTAATATCAGACCTGAAACTCTGAAACTGCTAGAGGAAAAAGTAGGGGAAACCTTTCAAATATTGGTTTTGGCAAAGACTTTCTGAATATAACCCCAGTTGCTCAGGAAATAAAATCACAGATCAACCCCTGGGATCTCATGAAATTACAAAGCTTTTGTACAGCAAAGGACACTGTGAATAGAGCAAAGAGGCAACCTACAGAATGGGAGAAAATCTTTTCCAGCTATACATCTGATAGAGGATTAATATCTAGGATATAAAGAGAAATCAAAAAATTAAATAATAAGAATTCAAACAATCAATGGACTATGGGACTAAATCAAGAGTTCTCAAAAGAAGAAATACAAATGGCATATAAACATGTAAAAAAATGTTCTACATCCCTAGTCATCAGGGAAATGCAAATTAAAACTACATTGAGATTCCGTCTCATTCCTGTCAGATTGGCTACCATCATGAAAACAAATGACCACAAATGCTGGGAAGGAGGCAAAAAAGAGGAACCCTTCTACACTGTTGGTGGGAATTCAATCTGGTCCAGCCATTGTGGAAATCAGTGTGAAGGTTCTTGAGACAGCTAGAAAGAGATTGACCATATGACCCAGCTATACCACTGCTAGCCATAAATGCTAAGGACTCATCTCACTACCTTAGAGATACTTGCTTCAACCATGTTTATTGCTGCTCTATTCACATTAGCTAGGAAATGGAACCAGCCTAGGTGTCCCTCAACTGATGAGGGGATAATGAGGATGTGGCACATTTACACAACATAGTTCTACTCAGCGGTAAAGAAAAATGAAGTTATCAAATTTTCAGGAAAATGGATGGATCTGGAAAGGATTAAACTTAGCAAGGTAACTCAGGCCCAGAAAGCCAAACGTCACATGTTCTCTCTCATATGAGGATCCTAACTACAAATGATTGGACTTCTATGTGAGTGGGAAGAAAACTCAGTAGCAGAGGCCAGTAAGCTAGAAAGGAGATATAAAGGGAATAGAAAGGGAGGGAGGGGAGACTTAGTAGGATGGTATTGTATATATGAAAGTAGAAGAACAGATTAATGGGGGTGAAAAGGCCTAAGTGAGGTCAGGGGAAGAGATTGAGGAAAGAAAAGGTGGAGGAGGGCTAATCAAAATCTAAGAGGATATAAATAAGTCATATGGAAACCTACTTTTTTGGACAATGGAACACACAGGAACCATAGATTGTTACTATAAAATTTTCAGTGCGAAGGATAGGATACCTTCCAGTTAGTTATTAGCCAGGGTGGTCCCTGATGCCCCCAAAACATTATAGCACATTGCCAAGGCCCTTGGTTTCCCACCAGGAATAGATGGTAAGACCCTATTGCTGAAGACTTCACATACTTGGGCTGCAAGGCCACTGAGAAATGCTTCTGGAGATGAACTGATAACCTCCTGCATGTAGACCAGCTGACAGAAAGCTGGAAGAAGCCATTCTACATGTAGTTCAATGGGAGAACAAGATGCCACCAGTGAAGATACTCAACAGTGGACACTGCAAGCCTTATATTTGGCCAGCCAGGCCAAATGAGCCAATAGGTGCAATAGTGGCACATGTGTTATGGGGGAAACAAACCACCCTCTAATTTTACTGGAGGCCTGCTCCATGGGAGGGAATATATCCCTGATACTGAAAACCTACAACGGGGTAGTCATGAGCCCTAGGGGTGTAACGCCTGCTGGTGTCTGGCTAAATGTATATAGTATGCCCACCAAACTGCCCAGTAAGCATTTCTCTTAATGTTCATACCCATGTATTAAATTAATAATGCTACTCTCACTTTTGGTTAGAGAACCTTCTCTTTTCAGATGGCAGTGACCTTGGGATGACTCAGAGGGTACCATGGTGCTGAGAATAAGTGACAGAGGAGTGCCCAGCACTGAAATATCTCTATCACACCTTCCATGGTTCAGGGTACATTGTGGAAGAGGTGGCAGAAAGAATGTAAGATCCAAAGATGTGGTAGGACTAATTACAATGTGCTCCTGCAGACACAAAATGGCCTGCATATCCATGACCTCCCAGTGCCTGACACTACCTATACAAGACCATCATAATAGCCTCGTATCAAAGATGATGACATCAAAATAAAAGAGAGACTGATTGAGAGGGGAAGGAGATATGATGGAGAGTGGTGTTTGAAAGGGAAAGTGTGGGGGGTAGGAATTACCATGGGATATTGTTTACAATTATGGATGTTGTCAATAAAAACCAAAACAGGGGGAAAAAGGAATTTCTGTGAAAAGGGGGCCAGCTTCTACTGCCATTATGGACCTTCCCCTGGATCTGTAAGCTTCGAATAAATTACCTTTCTCCCATAACTGTGTCTAGTCTGGAGGTTCATCCCAGCACTGTGAAGCTGAGTACTACAGATAACTATGTTTTGTTTTTGTTCTTTTTTTGAATTAGGGTCTCGCTCTAGCCCAGGCTGACCTAGAATTCACTATGTAGTCTCAGACTGGGCTTGAACTCACAGTAATCCTCCTCCTTCTTCTCTCTGAGTACTGGGATTAAAGGTGTTTGCCACCATGCTTGGTGAGCACTATTTTTTCCAAAGAAAATAAAATTGCAAAGAGTACAGTTTCTGTCTACCCTATACCCACTTTCCTCTATTACTAACATACCATAAAGATAAACTGATTACAACTAATGAGCCTGCAGTGAAATGTTTTTTACGAAAGTCTATATTTTATCTAATGTCCCTTTTTTCTTCTAAGATCTCTATGCAGGGAAGCACACAACAGTTAGTAGTTACAAATATTTTGGCTCCCCTTGGCAATTTGAATGGGTTGTATATAGTTGGGTATGGTGTGAGTGGGGGTTTCCCAAAGGTTAAGTACTGAATGTTTGGCCCATAACATGGTGATATTTAGAGATAGTAGAACCTTTAAGAGCCTAGGTATTTAATTCACTGTGGTGTTGCCCTCAGAAAGAGTTAATGTGTTTCTCATGGGACTTGGGTTAGTTCTCAAAAGAACAGGTTGCTATTTAAAAAAGAAAAAAGAAAAGAAAAAGCAACCCCTGGCCTCTCTCTGGCTTCCATGGAACTTCTTCCACATGGATGCCCCTGCCAGTGTGAAGCGCACCAGAGGCCAAGCAGATGGAATCATGATCTCTGACTTTGGGCTTCCATAAATGCAAACTAAATACATCTCTTTTTTAATACATATATATCTATATATACATATTTACATGTATATATACATATATTTTTAAACAAGAAATGGACTAAGAGACAATGTATCAGACTTTCCTTCACTTTGGATGGCTTTATTTATTTATTTAATAGAGAGAGAGAGAGAGGGATAGAGAGACAGAGAGAGAGAAGAGAGAGAGAATGGGGCACACGAGGGCCTCCAGCCACTACAAACGAACTCCAGACACAGGCACCACCATGTCCATGGGGCTTACATGGGACCTGGAGAATCAAACCTTGGTCCTTAGCCTTTGCAGGCATGTGCTTTAACCACTAAGCCATCTCTCCACCTCCAATTTGGATGCCTTAGTAGTTTGAATAGTGGTGGGTTAATATTTTGGGGAGGAAGACTACAATGTCTATCTTAAAATACATATATACATGTGTACTCACACATACACACACACAAACACACAATTCCCCATACATCCTTTTATACCTTGAGGTTGCTTTTTATTTGTAAGTTTATATTATTCACTGCATTACTTATAATGTCACAGATCCTCTTTTGAGGGCTGGAGAGATGTCTCAGCAGTTAAGTGTGGTTTCTGAGGAGGCACGAAGACCCCAAGTCCCTCAGGGCAGCAGAGACCTGGGAACCACTGGAGCTCACAAAGGCAAGCTCCAGGATCAGTAAGAGACTCTGGCTTGAACAAGAACAGGCCAAAGTGCAATGGGGAAGACAGCTGATGTTCTCCTTGTCCCCACTATAGATGAGCACACAGGGGCCTGCAAAGGGTACTTACACATGTATATACCACACACGCATGCACACACACACACATACTCTCGCACACGCCTGCGCACAGAAAAGCCTTTTAATGCACATGTTCAGAAGAGAGCAATCCCTTAATTGCCCAAGTAATGCTTTCTTTCTCTCTTATTTTTTTCATCTGAGGTAGAGTCTCACTGTAGCTCAGGGTACTTCATAAAGGTGTACTATTGGCAGCAGCTGGGAGAAGAGAATAAGACAGGGCTGTTGCAACCAGAATAGTTTCAAGGGTTGAGGGTGTAGCTCAATGGTAGACTGCTTGCCAATATGTGTGAGACACTCAGGTCTATTCACAACCTCCCCAAAAGGAAAAGGAAAAAAAGGTCCAAAATCCCTATAGGTATTATGTTCAAAATAACTTAAAAATGATGACAAAAGGGAGAACAGTGTCATCTTCAATTAAGTGGATGTGCATAAATTATTGTTAGTAAGAACTTGGGCTAGGGTATGGCTTAATGGTAAAGCACTTACCTAGCATGGCCATAGCCCTGGATTTGATCTCCAGGACCAAGGAATGGAGAGAGGAAGGAAGAAGAAGAATAAAAGAAAAGTTAAAGGTTTTATGTTGCTTGCTAAAGGAGTGGTGGAATGTTCATTGAGAAGAAGGAGAAGAAAGCAATGACCATGACCCCACTTTCCTATCGTGACAACTACTTCCATCTTCCCCAACAGTTTGCAATGTTACCACAACTCACTGAAAAATTGGAATTAACAATTTCATGTCCAGAGAAAGAGAATTTAGTGAATATACAGTTGCAAAGACAACAGTGAAAAGAGTACATGGAGTCTTTGGCCCCAAAATCATACTTCATACAGAAATGAAATCTCAAAAAGAGGAAATGAAAAAGAGAACATTCCATTTTTTTTTCCCACAAAAGACTGGACTAAAGAATGAAGGAACACATTTGTTTATCATGTAGAAAGACAAAATAAGTTTCAGCCAAATTTCCAGCTGCCTTGGCCTTGAATCTTCAATTATGTAAATTCATAAGGTACTTTTATAATGTGACTAAAGCAGGAAGGAACACATTTGTTTGTCATGTGGAAAGAGGAAATAAGTTTCAGCCAAAGTTCCAGTTTCTTTGGACTTGAAAGCTTCAAGATAATGGAAGCAATATAACACTGAGAAAGCACTCAAAAAGCTCCCCAGAATTACTTAATCAACAAAGATGTTTGTTTATAAAATACCTTTAAGATGTTCAAAGACATTTTCAAATAGGCCAACCTCTTTGAGAAAGCTCATACCTTTAAAAAATAAATATGAGCATGCAAAACTACATCAGGAACAGAAGTCGGAAAATGGAGACACAGGCATCTTTATTGTATCAAGGATGAGGATTAGGACTACTAGAACTCACTGCCCTTTCACTTAAATGTTTACAAGGTCATACGCTACATTTCAAAGAGGATTGAGAAGGTTTAAATCCAAACCCAAGCCATTGACCTACTATACTTCTTTAGTCAAGTTATTTACATATATAATAGTTGTATTACTATCCATAAAATGGATATACCTGTATACAAGACCTTTGTAAGAATTATAGTTTTTTAAGTGTTGGCCCTTTTTAAGCATTTGGTAACTAAAAGCTAGTATCTGGCTGGAGAAATGGCTTAGCAGTTAAGGCACTTGTCTGAGAAGCCTAAGGACCCATGTTAGACTGTCCAGATCCTACATAAGTCAGACACAATGGTGAGGCAAGCACAAGGTCACACATGCCCACTAGGTGGCACAAGCTTCTGGAGTTCGATTGCAGTGGCTGAGGCCTGACAATTCTCTCTCTTCTCTCTCTCTCTCTCTCTCTCTCTCTCTCTCTCTCTCTCTGTAGCTTCCTTTCTCTAAAATAATAAAAAATAAATAAAAGCTAGTCTCATTTCCTTTTCATTTTTCCTGTATCTTCGAATAGTCCAGAAAATAATCAAGTCCTGGTTACATACTTTCTGAGATACCTCCTGATGCCTCTCATTTCTCTCCATTCCCAGTATTGTCTGTCGCTGAGATTACTTCTCAATTGTCTAGCAGCTCCTTGGAGATGGTATAAGGTAGTTTAAGAGAACATTTTATTCCTACTACTTTTCAACTTAATATTCATGAATAGCTTCTCATTCTCTGGTGATTAAGTTCTAGATTCCATCACTTTGTGTAATGTGCAGCTAGTGTGGACCTCACCAGACAATCTCCTCACCAGGCAAGACCATCCAAGCCCCACTCCCCCGCCAGCTGCACACACTACAATGATGTCCGCGTCTTCCACATCCTTTGTCTTCACTGGGCCTCACAACACGCTTTTTCAGTCTCACCTTCCCTAAATTCCACACCCCTCTCATTTGGCTTCCTTCAACTCATCATTCGGGTCTCATACAGAACCTCACACACAGGACATCATGTATTCATTTCTCACACAAACATAGTGCCTAACTTTCTGTACAGCTACACTTAAAATGGTTTTCAATCACCATGGCATTCTTTCTATAAATGCTATGAGGGCAGAAATGACATCTGCCTGGCTCCTACTAAAGCTTGAGCCCGTGTAGAAAGGCTGCCTGGCAGACTGCAGCTCCTACACGAACACCATGGAACGAGTGCTGTTTCCTAAGGGCATGAGAGCATGGCACACAGCAAAAGCAATAGTGTAGGAAGATTCTTAAACCCTGGCCAAGAGCTTCAAAACCAGAACGCCTTGCACAAAACCCATTTCACAATTTAAATATACCTGCAGATGTATCTTAATACTTGACACGCTCCTACAGAAATGTTTTCCTTTCAGACCATTTTGATGATTTCTCCAGATGTGCCCTCCCTCTGCTCAGCTGCCTCCTCTGTGTACAGCACTGCCTACCCACCCTCACCTCCTCCACGCACGGGCCTGCCTTGTGCTTTCCTAAGAGTCCGATGGGTCTAGGGCCTCCCACCCCCACCTCCATGCTCGCTCTTCAGTCTGAGAATTCCCTGCTCCTAGCAGAGAATGGTCCAGGTGAGTCAGATTTTGTTTGTTAGATGAATGAACGCAATGATGAAGGAAACTGAAATTTTCTTGTATTCTCTGATAATTCAAGAAAGTCCTATAACACAGATGTTTTCTAGAACATTGCACATGGCTTCAGCTGCCTTGGTAGGGCCAGTTCTGCCACAAAAGCCCTTTCACCAGGTGGTTATTGGAACATGCCCGCCATTGTCAAGAGCAGGGCTAATGCCATGGGAGACAAATATAAGGGACTTGTAACCTAGTATAAAAGAACCACTAAATGTACTACAAAGGTTCCGAGAATGCTACTAGATTTTAACAGTGACCTTTAGAGCACTAGTGTTTGCACAGGTGCAGCAGGTGAGTGAAGCAAGGGAAATGAGGAAATCCCAGGAGGACAGGCACAGAGAGAGCGAGTGACACTCCTGGGTCAGAGTACAGCAGGTCTCAGCAGACTACTGTTGTTTCTTAGGCTCAGTGATCAAGCAACTTCTCCTCTTCAACATCTTGTGTTCCTCTAGAAACTGTAGCAGAGCGGTAGCAGTGTGGTAGAAATCTCTGATCTCAGTCCTGTGGTTTGGGTTGAATACTTACCTTTCTTCTTGGTGTTTCCCAGCTACCTCACTCAAAAGGCCACAGCTGCCAGAGCAGCCTGAGTTAAACTTAGTGATATTCGGAGTCTGAGAGAGGTAAGAAGATCCAGGAATACTCTACCATCTGTGATGTAATTTTCAGTGAGCTGGAATTTCATTTGCACATGTGTTGACTATTAGAAACCTTGGAACCAGGCTGGAGAGGTGGCTCAGTGGTTAAGGTGTTTGTCTGCAAAGCCAAAGATCCCGGTTCGATTCTCCAGGACCCATGTTAGCCAGATGCACAAGGTGGCACACACTTCTGGAGTTCGTTTGCAGTGGCTGGAGGCCCTGGCATGCCCATTCTCTCTCTGCCATTTATTCTCTATGAAAGAAAGAAAGAGAGAGAGAGAGAAGAAAGGAAGGAAGGAAACAATAAAGAAACCTTGGAGCCAATGTTTGGCAATGCTTGAATAAAAAATGCACTGATCTGCATTTGACACACCCAAATTATATGCCATATTTTAGAGGACCATGCACTGCAGGAGACACCAAATGCTGCTTGTTGAGTAAGGTTAAACCCTGGTGCAGATGCAGTAGGTGTTCCCAAAGGAAGCCACTCTGATCAAAAGGGAAGCAGGAGCTTGAGATGCTGGCCCTGTGTCACCAGGCTGTTGCCCAGGGAGAGCAAGGATAGCGCCACAAGTGCAGAAAGAGGTTGCTTTTTCTGGTCTTCCCTGGAGAGCAGAAAGGGCCATCTCCCCTCCCCTCCTCTGCGTCTCCTCCAGCCATGCTTCCACAGCTCCTGTGAGCGAAGGTTCTTTGTCCCCTGAGCCGAACCCACGGGGACAGCACTGCTGAGTAGTGAGTGGAATGCAGCTGGCCCAGCCGAGGACTCTCCATGTCCTCACTGGCTACAGGAAGCAGCACTGTGACCACTGGAGATAACAGTTTTCACCCTTTGACAAAACGCATGACCATGCTTCCATCGACACAAACAATTCTGATTTCCTTGCATCCATGGTTTTCTAAGGATGTGGGTTTCATAAACTTTTCTGTGTCCTTCATCTATTGACTGAAATACATTATAAATATATGGGCCTGAGGAGATAGCTCATGAGAATGTGAATCCAATCCCCAGATCCTACGTAAAATGCTGGGCATGTGGCAGGCACATGCATTTAATCCCAGTGCTGGGAAGATGGAGGCAGTAGGATCCCTGCTAGCCAGGCAATCTAGCCTAGTTGATGAGTCCCAAGCCAATGAGAGACGCTGTCTCTTCAACAGCAACAACAAAAGGGAAATGAGGGCAGGGGAGGGATGGCTCATCAGCCAAGAGCACTTGTTGCACAAGCATGAGGGGCTGAGAGAGCCTGAGCTCAATTTTCCTGCTTCCACGTAAAAAACAGTATATCATCCCAGCTTGTATGGGGCAAAGACTAGAGAACTGCTGGGCTGGGCTGACTGCAAACATAGTGAAAATGGCAGATTGGAGTGAGAGACGTTGCCTCAAACTCACAAGTGGCTGACAAAAGAGGAGAATAGTGTTGGAGAGATAGCTTAGAGGTTAAGGCACTTTCCTGCGAAGACCAAGGACCCAGATTTGATTCCCCAGTACCCACATAAAGTCAGATGCACAAGGTGGCACATGCATGTGGAGTTTGTTTGCAGTGGTTTGAGAACCTGGCATGCCCATTCTCTCTATATATCTCCCCCTCAATTAAATACATGAATAATTTTTAAAAAGAGGAGGACAATCAGCACTCTCCTCTGGCCTCCACACATGCACACAGGACATGTGCACCTAGACACACATATTAATTCATTGCACACAGTAGATGGAAAAAATAGATGGTGTTCTGAGGTTGTCTTACAAGCCTCCACACACATGTGCCCTCAAGCACAGGAAACACATTAAATCTTTTATTACTTAATCATAAAAGGAAACAAGGTTGCAAGAATAATAACTGTAAAAACCACATTGCTGTCCAACTATAGTGAAATAAGGTTATTAAGACATATTCTGAATATTCCATATTTGGACCTAGTGTAGACCAAAGCACCTAGGATTGCTGTGGGGTTACTAAGGACCTTAATCATGGAACCAGAGAGCCATTGTCAGGAAAGCAGTGTAGACCCCGTGACTCCCAGGGCCAGTTCCAATCTCATTTTACTCAGAACCAGAAACTGTGCAGTGAGTGCAGGCAAGAAACCTCACTTTGCTTTACTTTTCTAGTTCCAAAAACTTGGCTGCAAACTCTGCTTCCCTCTGAGTGTCAAGGCAAAGGCATTCTTTCAAAGACTTTGTTAGTAGATTTCTCAGCATCCCAAGAGTCTCCAGAAACTACACACTCAGAAAGCCAATGGAGGCCTCAGAGTAGCTTCAGTCTGTCAAGGTTATGCATGAGGTTGCCACATAGTGGTTATTGCCCAAGCTGAGGTGTCAGTCAAGGCAGGAGGCTCCTTTCCTGAGTTTGTTGGTGCCCAAAATAGGACAATGAGTGCCCAGTTTCCCCAGCACCTATGTGCCATCCAGGAGCCCATTTGTCATAGTGCTGGGCCTCATATAGGAGTGGGATGCAGAGCATCACTTGGTTCTGCTACTACATTTGTGAAGGCCCACCATCATCCATTCCAAGCAGTCATGTGTTGGTGTCAGGAACTGAAGGGATATGAAAGAAGAATGTTAGCAAGGTCCCATACAGCGTCACAAGACTCCATTGCCTGCATGGACTGTTTCCTTAAATAACAATGTTGAGAAAGGCATCATGGACGGAGGCACTACCCCACCTAGTCTTTCACAAACTGTTAACATTTCCCATGAGTTGTCCCACTTCCTTACCCTGTGGTACTGCCTTGAGGCTGCCTTGCATCTCCTCACTGCCAAGGGCCTTGATGGTGTCCGCTCAAGCTGTTTGTCCCAACCTTGCGTCAAGAGAGAGTGAGACCTTTCTGTATCCTGCTACTGTGCTTGCACTAAATCAGTGGCCTCCAAACTCTTCTCTTATGAATTCACAGACCAGAGAATAATATTTAGAAAGATTTTTCTTAGATTATGCATAGAATTTAAGAAAAGAGTGCTGGAGAGATGGCTTAGCAGTTAAGGCGCTGGCCTGTGAAGTCTGAGGACCCAGGTTATTGTGTCCATTCTCTCTATCTGCCTCTATCTCCCTGTCTAATAAATACAATAACATATTTAAAATAAATGAATAAAGGGAGGAAGGAAGGAAGGATCAAAGGGAGGGAGGGGGGAAGGAAGGACGGCAAAGCACCTGTACAGCAGGAGGAGGTGTCTAGAAATGGAAAAGGCCGTCTAGAGACTCTCGGGGCTTTTTACATGAGCTCCCTGATGGGTGGCTGGATTATCAGTTCACCCCTGAGGCCAGGTGTCTCAGATCAATCAGGTTTTCTGAGGAAGGGTAATAATCTCAGAAATCTTACTTCTCCAGGGAGGGCAGTTTCAGAAGTGGCTGATTTTCTCCTAAAGTGGCAGGAAAACCAGAGGAGAAGAAATAAGAAAGACCTGACCCTTGTGACATTTCTGGCCCCTGGCAAAATCATATAAACTATATTCTTCTCTTAGAGGCTCAAAGACATTCCTAGCTTCTGTTTTTGGTGGTGGTAGGAGTGGGGCTGTTACCCCAAAACTGCCATAAACAAACATAAGTAAATAAGACAGAATCCAATAATTATTGTTGTAATTGGCAATAAAAACATAGGAATTATCATCACCTTTCCTAAGATGAAATGCATATATGATGCCAAGTAAGACATGCAGAATATAGAAAATTTCTGTTGGAACAAATATCTTCCCCAAACCATGCAACATAACTATGTTATTTTTTAAATATTTATTTATATGTTAGAAGGCAAAGAATTATACAAGTAGCTAGGAAACATGGGCAGAGGAACCTTACTTACAGCAATAAAATACTGATTTATAATAATATAAAATGTGTAAAAGTGGGGCTGGAGAGATGGCATAGCAGTTAAGCGCTTGCCTGAAGCCTCAGGACCACGGTTCGAGGCTCTATTCCCCAGGACCCACGTAAGCCAGATGCACAAGGGGGCGCACGCATCTGGAGTTGGTTTGCAGTGGCTGGAGGCCCTGGCACGCCCATTCTCTCTCTGCCTCTTTCTCTCTCTGTCTGTCACTTTCAAATAAATAAATAAAAAATAGAGAAAAAAAATGTGTAAAAGTGAGAAAGGATCTAGACTAGAGAGCAGGCTGCTCAGTGTGGTGTCCTGCTGCTGCTCCTCCAGCGCACAGGTACATTTGTCATGTCATTATGTCCACACCTGAGATGACTTAAGTTAACGAGAGCAATACGAATGGTGACTGCAAGCAAAACTATTTCACAAAAACAGATGTTGCTCAAGAATACCAGTTCAGTTTACCTGTACACATTACTGGTAATTTTTCTTTATAGCTGGTCAAATTCATAATAAAACAAAGAAACTTCATTGTTCAGACATGGACAGGCAGGGCCCCAGGTTAAAGCAAGCCTAAGCTGTCAGACAGGACTAAGGACCCCAGGTTATGGAGAAGTCACAGCAACCTGAACCTCTGGACACACTTCGGGCCCCAGACTGGCAGGGAGGCTCCTCCTCCCCATTTTCGGGGGTCACAATGAGCTTGGAATCCCAGACAAAAATATTGGGCCCCGATATCATCAGGTAGTAAGGCCACTCCCTCTCCAAGCCGGAGACACCTGCACATCCTGATAAGACTTAGGTTTTGCTCATAGCCCTGTGACCTTTAGCCAATTAGCTAGGAAACTCCTTGTATGGTATCAGCCTACAGCCTTCGCAGAGTCCATCCCCCTGCGACCCTTACCACTTCCCTCCACTACATAGATCACCTGACTCCCTATGTGCTAGAATGAATGTCCCTAGGCATCAGTACCTTTCCTAAGAAGATGAAATGCATACATGAGGCCAAGTAAGACATGCAGAATATAGAAAATTACTGTTGGAACATATCTCTTCTCCCAAACCATGCGACATAGCTGTTTCTTTGTTTTGTTTTGTTTTTCTTTTTCTTTCTTTTTTTTTTTTTTTTCAGTTTTTTGAGTTAGGGACTCACTCTAGCCCAGGCTGACCTGGAATTCACCCTGTATTCTCGGTGGCCTTGAATTCATGGTGATTGGTGATCCTCTTACCTCTGCCTGCTGAGTGCTGGGATTAAAGGCATGTGCCACCATGCCCGGCTTTTTTTTTTTTTTTTTTTTTTTTTTTTTTTTTGCTTTTCAAGGTAGGGTTTCACTGTAGCCCAGGCTGACCTGGAATTCACTATGTAGTCTCAGGGTGGCCTCAAACCAGTGATCCTCCTACCTCTGCCTTCTGAGTGCTGGGGTTAAAGGCGTGCACCACCACGCTGGCTAGCTATGTTATTTTTAAATGGATGTTTACCTTGTTCTATTATTTCAATTGGAATAATTAAATAATAATTTAATGTTGTTCTTGCCCATATCTGCAGCCACAGGGGAAGTAATGGTGGGCATTGGTACCATACCCTCCCTTTGAAATGCACTCTGTATCCATGCCAAACTGCAGGGGCAAGTGACTGTGCCTGCTCTGAGGACAGGGATTGTATTGGAACAGGAACTCCAGGGACTAAGTTAGAGCTGGAGCTGCCAGTCTTTGCAGGCCAACCACTGACAAGCTGTCACTGATGCAACGTGAGAGGGACTCCGAGGTGATGAGTGCTATGTGATTCAGAATCTTTCTTCCTGCGCACACCTGGGACATGGTGCTTCGAGTTCTCAGAGCAGATGCTCCTGAGAAGGTCCACAGCTCCTGAGATGAGCATTCTTTTATTTTATTTATTTATTTTTTTTGAGGTAGGGTCCCACTCTAGCTCAGGCTGACCTGGAACTCACTCTATAGTCTCAGAATGGCCTTGAATGCACTGCGATCCTCCTACCTCTATCTCCCAAGTGCTGGGATTAAAAGAGTGTGTCACCATGCCCAGGCTGAGATGAGCATTTAAAAAAAAATTCACTTATTTACTTATTTATTTAAGAGAGAAAGAGAGGCAGATAGAGCATTGGAGCACCAGGGCTTCTAGCCACTGCAAACAAAATCCAAATGCATGAGCCACCTTGTGCACCTGGCTTTATGTGGGTACTGGGGAATTGAACCTGTGTCCTTTGCCTTTGAAGGCAAGCACCTTAATGGCTAAGCCATTCCTCCGGCCCAAGATGAGCATTTTTAAAGAGTGAATTCAGACTTATGTGTTTGGTCAGAATGACTTTTGAGGTCCTATGTCTTGATAGTGTCCTTCATAATTTAACATGGAAAGTAGAAGACAAAGAATTAAACAAAGGTAGGTAGGAAACATGGGCAGAGGAACACTACTTACAGCAATAAAACACTGAGTTATGATAATATAAAGTGTGTAAAAGTGAGAAAGGATCTAGACTAGAGAGCCGGCTGCTCCGTGTGGTGTCCTGCTGCTGCTCCTCCAGCGCACAGGTACATTTGTCATGCCATTATGTGCACACCTGAGATGACTTAAGTTAACGAGAGCAATACAAATGGTGACTGCAAGCAAAACTATTTCACAAAAAGAGATGTTGCTCAAGAATACCAGTTCATTTTACCTGTACACATTACTGGTCATTTTTCTTTATAGCTGGTCAAATTCATAATAAAACAAAGAAACATCATTGTTCAGACACTGAGCCAAGTCTTTAAACATTGTCACATAAATCCTGTCATATTTTTTTTTCCTGGAACTGGTTACTATTTATCAGCCTGATGGGAAAAGAAAGTAAAATTTTAAATTAGTGGATTAACAAGTGCTTTCTGCTTGGCACACAGTTCAAAGGGCGGAGCCCCAAACTGCTTGAGAAAGAAGGAAGTTAAAAACACTTAAATAGTGGGACCTACTTTCCATCATCAGTCTGCTGGTTTGTCGTCCCAGTCACCATGAAGGCTCTCCTTCTTCTGGGGCTTCTCCTGCTCTCTGTCACTGTCCAGGGCAAGGTCTATGAACGGTGTGAGTTGGCCAGAACTCTAAAACGCGCTGGAATGGATGGCTACAGGGGAATCAGCCTGGCAAACTGTAAGTCTGCTCTACTCCCACCTCAGATAGGAACTGCCTACACACACAGGTGAGAGGGCGAGTGAGTGATGAGGAAAGAAGTTGAGAGAGCAGAGTCTGGTCCTTCAGAAACAGAGAGACAGTGTTGAGAGCATGGCAGGGAACATTCTATGTCATTCCTGGCCAGACCTCTTTGACTGTACCCAGGCTGCCTAGTTGTATCAGATTCAGTGGTCCATGGTGTCTGTATAAAAGAAGGGAGAGCCTTTTTAGACTTGGCTTTTGAGAGGCTAGAGAGCCGTGGTCATTTGTCTTAGTTTCATCTGCTGTAAGAGGAGGTGTTTTTTTTTTTTTTTTTGGTTTTTTGATTTTTCGAGGTAGGGTCTCACTCTAGCCCAGGCTGACCTGGAATTCACTGTGGAGTCTCAGGGTGGCCTTGAACTCACGGTGATCCTCCTACCTCTGCCTCCCGAGTGCTGGGATTAAAGGCGTGCACCACCACGCCCGGCTAGGATGAGGTTTTTTTAAAGAGAAAAATATCTAAATTTTTGTTGAACTCTCAAAACTGAGGAGAATAATTCTACTTTCTCCCAATCACTTTTTACGTGGGAACTCTGAAATTGAGCATTAAGTGATTTGGTACTCTTCTTTATACTAGTTTGACCTCTCATTTTCTTGCAAATAATGGAAGGTGTGTCATGAGGAACATTACTCGAGATGCTGGGCCAGTGTAGTTCCTGTGCTTTTCACATGAAAGCCAACATCTCCCACTCCATACCTAGTTCAATGAATGGTGAACAGATAAATGACGACATGGATGGATTAAACCACACAATATAGTCCCCATTCTGCAAATCTTGCATTGAAAATTCTAGTGAGCCCATTGAGGGGGCACACTCCTGTATCCCAGCACCTATAAGTAGATTCATGAGGCCCACCAGCGCAATGGTCATCTAGGCTTCCTAGTGAGACCAGTCTTAAAAGAAATACAGCCCATGTGGTGGTGCACACCTTTAATCCCAGCATTTGGGACACAGGTAGGAGGATCCTGTGAGTTCAAGGCCATCCTGAGACTACCGAGTGAATGTCAGGCTAGCCTGGGTTAGAGGGAGATCCTACCTTGAAAAGGAAAAAAGAAAAATAAAAACAGTAATTCCAACTTGACATGCAAATTCACTTTAGTTATTATAACAAAATTACTCTGAGATAATCCTTGTTATTTCTAATTAAAGTATTTTTCTATCACCCCATGTATTTGCTGTGAATTTGTAAAATCCACTAAACAACTAATTCCTCTACCCTAGGCTGGATGATCTAAAAGGTGAGAGCCAGGAAGGGTAAAGCAATGAAAGAAATAGCTATATCAAGATTTTTTCAAGACTCTTATCTTTCTTTATTAGTATTACAAATGGATTTGCACTTAAAAAGGAATCTCTTTTGGGTACTTTAAAATAGGGCGTTGAGTGGGCACAAGTCCCACCTACTTGAAAGGCAGGGGCAGGATGTTCGCTTTAGCACTCTAGTGACCTTGGGAAATGTAGCTCGATGGTGTTCAAAACAACAAAAACTCGTGGTACCGAGTTTCAGGTTAAACACATGTACGTACTGATCACTTGTCAAACACAACAAAGTACTACCGACACTGGTGAACAACACGCATCATTCAGAGTTGCTGATTATTGCTGAAAATGCTTTCTTTTCAGGGATGTGTTTGGCCCGATGGGAAAGTGGTTACAACACTCGTGCTACCAACTTCAATCGCGGAGACCAAAGCACTGACTATGGAATATTTCAGATCAACAGCCACTACTGGTGTAACGATGGCAAAACCCCCAGAGCGGTTAACGGCTGTGGCATATCCTGTAACGGTAAGACAAGATGACACTGGAGCGATGGCACAGGACTCTGGTCATATGTAGAAGTGTAGATTCTGAGTGTACGACATCATGCCAAAGGATACATCAGGGACCTGGGAAAACTGTCTTCATGCCTAGAAAGTCATTGTTACCTAGAATCAAATTAGCCTTATATGAGATGAGTCCTAGCATGTAACTCATGGCAGAATGCCTGTATAGCATGCTAAGGTCCTATGTTCCATCCCAAGACTGAAAAAAATAAATTAAAGTACTGGTATCATATAGAGTTGGTGTTTTTTAATAAAATATTCCCAAGTTATCTACTAATTTATTGAGTAGTCTTACTGATGTTTGTTAAAGAAATGGCTAATGAAATTTAGATGTTTAGTCCCTTCATGATTATTTTGCTTTTTGTTATGAAATTTTCTAAATTTATAGAAGTGAAGATATTTCTTCTTCTTTTTTTTTTTTTCAAGGTAGGGTCTTTCTCTATTCCTGGCTGACCTGGAGTTCTCTATGTGGTCTCAGGCTGACCTCGTACTCATGGTGATCCTCCTATCTCTGCCTCCTGAGTGCTGGGATTAAAGGTGTGCACCACCATGCCCTGCTTAAGTGATGATATTTCTATCCTAAACAGCCATACTATTGTGCACCATTATTAAAATTTTTGACTGTTGCATCTTCTAGGTATATATTCTTGCATGTGTGTATACGGTTTTGTGTTCATGTGCACATGTGTTTAGGTGGGCACATACAGGTGTTAGCATGCATGAGACCACAGGACAACTTAGCTGTCGAGCCTCAGGCATTGTTCATCCCGTTTTTTAGAGTCTTTCACTAGCCTGGAACTCACCAAGTAGACTAGGTTGGCTGGCCACTGTGCCAGGGGATCTCACTCTCCAGAGCTGAGATATGGGCCACCATATCTGCCTTTCTTATGTGGATTCTGAGGACACAACTCAGGTCCTCATGCTTGCAAGGCAAGCACGTTACCGACTGAGTTATTTCCCAAGTCCTGTGTATACTGTTTTATTGAGCTATTTAAGAGCAAATTAGAAACACCATTGTATTTTACATCTATACATGTCTTTCTTGTTTGTTTGTTTATGTTTTTTGAGGTAGGGTCTCCCTCTAGCCCACGCTGACCTAGAATTCACTCTGTAGTCTCAGGGTAGTCTTGAACTAATAGTGATTCTTCTACTCTTCCTCCCGAGTGATGCGATTAAAGGTGTGCGCCACCACGTCTGGCCAAAAATACATTTCTTGGATAAACGTTATTACATTTACTAAAATGACTTACCATCAACAGTGTAGAAAGGTTCCTCTTTTTCCAATATTTCCACATCCTCCCCAGCATTTTTTGTCATTTGATTTCATGATAATAGCCATTCTGACAGGAGTGAGATGGCATCTCAAAATAGTTTTAATTTGCATTTCCCTGATGACTAAGGATGTAGAACAGTTTTTAGATGTTTATATGCCATTTGTATTTCTTCTTTTGAGAACTATCTATTTATTTCCATAACCCATTTTTTAATTGAGTTGTTTGATTTCTTTTTATTTAGTTTTTGGAGTTCTTTGTATATCCTGGATATTAATCCTCGGTCAGATGTATAGCTGGCAAAGATTTTCTCCCATTTTCTAGGTTGCCTCTTTGCTCTATTCACAGTGTCCTTTGTTGTACAAAAGCTTTGTAATTTCATGAGGTCCCAGTGGTTGGTTAGTGATTTCAAAATGACTTAGAAATTTGTTTATTCAGGATGATTCTTTTATTTTTATTTATTGCTTTGCATATGTGGGGTAAGGCAGGCATGTCAGGGCCTCTTGCAGCTGCAAAGGAATTCCAGAGATGTGTACTTTTTGGTGCATCTGGCTTTATTTACATAGGCACTAGAGAATAAAACCTGGGCCAGCAGGCTTTGCAAACTAAGTACCTTTAACCACTGAGAAATCTCTCTAGGTAGCCCTTTTATTAATTTTTAAAACAGGCTCTCACTCTAGCCCAGAACTCACTCTGTAGTCCAGAATAGCCTCAAACTCATTGTGTTTCTCTGACATCAGCCTCCTGATTGCTGAGGTTAAAGGTGCAGGCCATCAAGTCCAGCAGATAATAATAATAATTATTATTATTTTTGGTATTTCAAAGTAGGTTTTGCAAGGGTCTTACTCTAGCCCAGACTGACCTGGAATTCACTCTGTATTCTCAGAGTGGCCTTGAATTTACGGTGACCCTCCTACTTCTGCCTCCCGAGAGCTGGGATTAAAAGTGTGCACCACCACGCCCAGCTGTAAGTTTTTTTAGATCAAACTCAGGGCCTGTATATGAAAGTTAAGCACTCTTAACAGGCATATTAATTTATATATTGTTAGATTTAAACTTGGACTTCCTAAGAAAACATAGAGTTTGGAATATTCTTTTTAATCTATTTAGCATATAAATATAACATTTAAATACTGTATATAAAAATATTTTCTGCTAGGCATGGTGTCACATGCCTATTATCCCAGCACTCAGGGGGGCAGAGGTAAGAGGATTGCTATGAGTTGGAGGCTAGCCTGGGACTACATAGTGAATTCCAACTCAGCCTGAGCTATAGTAAGACCCTATCTAAACACACACACACACACACACACACACACACACAAATATATTTCTTTAGGTTAGCCCAACAGATGGGCCTTTTTTTTTTTTTTTTTGGAAGTGAATGAGAGAGAGAGAGAGAATTGGCACACCAGGTCCTCAGCCACTGCAATCAAACTACAGATGCATGCACCCCCTTTTGCACATGTGTGACCTTGCACTCTTGCATCATTCTGGCCTATGTGGGACCTCGAGTGTCAAACATGAGTCCTTGGGCTTCGCAGGCAAGCTCCTAACTTGCTAAGCCATTTCTCCAGTGCTCCCCCAAATATTTTGTATGAAAGATGAAAGATGGATGTGTACTAAAGATGCTTGCTTGTAAGCCCTGCTGGCCAAATTCAGTTCCACAGCCACCCACTAAAGTGGATGAACAAAGTGGGACAAGAAACTGGTGTTCTTGCAGTGATCTGGTGCACTCACACTGACACACACACACACTCACACTCACACAGCTGCAAATAAATAAATAACAACGTTGAAGTGTTTTGAATCATATATTCATTTATGGTCATTGAAAAAAGTTAAAAACATAGGTCAAAAAGAATATCACTTATAACCTTAGTACCCAAGGATTTATAATCCCTTATAGCCTTGAAAAATATGCTTCCAATATGTAAATCCATCCTGTATGTACGTGGAAAATGATATGCACATATGTACTTACATAAGACCATGTGAGGAAACATGTGAGGAAGTGTGTTGTTTGCAAAATTTATATTGTTTTATGCATATAGCTTTAACATTTGCTTATCACACAAAGCTATTTTAATAAAACAAACATCAACCTGTATTACATGTTAAAGAGTGCATAAAATTCTAAAGTATATAATTTGAAAAATTAATTCTTTGGTTGGAGAGATGGTTCAGCAGTTAAGGAGCTTGCCTGCAAAAACCCATTGACTGACATTCAGTTCACCAGTACCCATGTAAAGGCAGATGCACAAAGTGGTGCATGCATTTGGAATTTGCTTGCAGTGGCAAGAGGCCTTAGTGTGCCCATACGCTCTTTCCCTATCTTTCTTTCCCTCTCTCTCTCCTTGCAAATAAATTTTTAAAAAATACTTTAAAAATTCAACTCTTGCCTGGTGTGGTGGCGCATGCCTTTAATCCCACCACTTGGGAGGCAGAGGTAGGAGGATCACCAGGAGTTCAAGACCAACCTGAGACTACATAGTGAATTCCAGGTCAACCTGAACTAGAGTGAGACCCAACCTCAAAAAAAAAAAAAAAAAGAAAGAAAGAAAGAAAGAAAGAAAAAATTTAACTCTTAATTACTCTTGTTTTGTTTTGATTTTAATTTATTATTGACAACTTCCATAATTATAGACAAAAACCCATGGTAATCCCCTCCCTCCCTCTACTTTCCCCTTTGAAACTCCACTCTCCATCATACCCCTTCCCCTCTCAATCAGCCTCTTTTATTTTGATGTCATGATCTTTTCCTCCTACTATGATGGTCCTGTGTAGGTAGTGTCAGGTGCTGTGAGGTCATGGATATCCAGGCCATTTTGTGTCTGGAGGAGCACGTTGTAAGGAGTCCTATTCTTCCTTTGGCTGTTACATTCTTTCCATCACTTCTTCCTCACTGGACCCTGAGCCTTGGAAGGTGTGATAGAGATATTTCAGTGCTGAGTACTCCTCTGACACCTCCTCTCAGCCACTATGGTGCCTTCTGAGTAAAGTCACCACCATCCTCTAACCAAAAGTGAGAGTAGACTGCTTCCATTTTTGCCTTAATGAATTGTTACCAAGAGCTTAATTCAAGACTCTTTTGGTATGCTTTTTGTGGGTTGCTTTTTTTTTTTTTTTTTTTTTTTTTTTTTTTGCTTTGGTTAGATATTCAGTGGTGAAATTCTGGGTAAAACTTACCAGGCATGTTTTCTTTTATATTGTAACAACAGAGATGTGCTAACTCTAGAACTTCTGGTGACTTCATTTATAATTATTGCTATGGGGCTGGAGGGATGGCTTAGCAGTTAAGGCATTTGCCTGCAAAGCCAAAGGACCCTGGTTTGATTCCCCAGGACCCACATTAGCCAGATGCACAAGGGGGCACATGCATCTGGAGTTCATTTGCAGTGGCTAGAGGCCCTGGTGGGCCCATTCTCTCTCTCTCTCCCTCTTTCTCTGTCAAATAAATAAATAAATAAAAATATTAAAACATTTTTAAATATAATTATTGCTATGTATTTACCCCTGGAGTGCTAGAGATCAAACCCCAGGACTCACAGGCTCTAAGAGAACACTCCTTCCAGAGACTTTCTAAATGAGGTAAAGAATGATATATATCCTGTCAAGTGGGATAGAATGAAGAGAAGTTTTCTCTGATAGTCACAGATCCATGAGCACCCAGACAATCATTTCCTAGTAGTACTGCTCAGCGTAGGAATAAAGCTGGGTTAATCTAAACAATGAACTTTCCATGACTGTCCTTTTCATTCCTCGTCCTCTCCTTTTCAGTTTTACTCCGAGATGACATCACTCAAGCCATACAGTGTGCAAAAAGAGTTGTGAGGGACCCACAGGGCATCAGAGCATGGTATGTACCAAGCTGCAAAGAAGACACCGTTTGTCCCAGTGTTGATGTAGCAGTGAGCTGCCTTTCAAAAACCAAAGTGTCATTCCGAGATCTGAAAATTGCAGTTTGGGGGCTTACTCCTAGAATAATTGTTGGGCTTTTAAGATCTTTTTCACACTTTACTGCTTCCTGGTCACATCTTGAAAGTATTTGCAGAATAAGTAAGAGTGTAATGCACACAATTCAATATTTCTGTTTAGCATTGTGTGCTGACTGAGGGCTTGGAGGGGAGGGAACTGCTATGTGCACACTTCTCCATTAGCTAATGGCACTTTCTGGGTGGGCTGGCAGCTCATGATTTACACTTAATCTTAGCCAAAAGGACAAGAAACATTTATTCTGATCTTTGTGATCCCAAAGGTTAGAAATATGTGTTCTATAAAGGAGGCGAGTTTAATCCCAAACTTTGTGTTTCCCCCTTTCTCCACAGGGTGGCGTGGAGAAACCGTTGTCAAGGCAGAGACCTCAGGGAGTATGTCCGGGGTTGTGGGGTGTAACTGCGAAATTTCCCACTGGCAGCTCATTCTGTCCCTTTCACAATATGGAAGCAGTTATGTAAAAGGTCACCCTACCTTGGTTTCCCCTACAAAAGAATGGATGTTTACAGAAACAGGAACAAAATGTAGACTTAAATCTGACTAACGTTCAGTTTGTTTTATACAAAGCCTTCATTTTTCAGTTAGTACAACTAACATTAGCGAAATTCATCTAAAACTTTCCTCATCAAATACATCTCTAGTACATCAATTTTTTTCCAGTGAACTTATTCAGATTCAGTCTTGATCTTAAGATCCCAAACATTAAATAAAAATATGACACATGTTTAGGCAGAACAAATGAATCTTAGATACAATCCCTGATGTGTGAGTATCACATGCTCTACCTGTTGAGTCATTTCTGAAACCAGTAAAAGTAATCAGTATGTTGGGTAAGGTGAATTTTAAAGAGAAGAAAACTCCAAATGTATGAAAATACAGAATTCTTGAACTGAGAAATTTGATTTCATAACTTGTGTGACCTTCTGTTTAGGAATTTTCTCAGACTGTTGCATTAAGGCTGCTTTAAAAACAGATTCTCAACTTAGATGAAAACCTGTCTGAACCTTTACATGCATCTTGCTGACCATAGTGCTATAAAGGAGGGATGAAGGAGTTGTGTTTTTCTTCAGTTTGTGAACTTAGCTTGTTGCATATTATCTAAGTCTGGGCCAGATGAGCTTGTATTAGTAAATAACCATAGAAATAATAAGCATATTGTGAAAAGACTACCAATTATCAATAAATGATTTGCAAAGCATACCTTTTTGTTTTTAATGAGTTACTGAGTTTATTTAGGGGAACTGGTATCTAGGAAAAGGCTGGGGCAGCTCCATACACATGTGGGAGATGGAAATTAGACCCCCTGCAAACAACAGACCAGAGAGGATTAAGAAAGAGCAGAGGCATTCCTGGGCACCAAGGTCACTGGGAGATCAAGCTGGGGCTGAGCTGAAAGCCTCCT
Organism: Dipus sagitta; assembly: GCA_036346955.1. Taxonomy (NCBI): domain Eukaryota; kingdom Metazoa; phylum Chordata; class Mammalia; order Rodentia; family Dipodidae; genus Dipus; species Dipus sagitta. Next base: position 122,625,553 of record CM070777.1, read on the forward strand.
CCCTGCAGACCAGCTGACAGAAAGCTGGAAAAAGCTGCACTGCGGGCGGCCTTAAAGCCAGATGCACAGTGGTTCATGCTTCTGCAGTTCATTTGCAGTGGCGAGAGGCCCTGGTGCGCCCACTCTCTCTGCCTAGTGTGATGGCGCAGCCCTTTAATCCCCGCACTTGGGAGGCTGAAGTAGGATCACTGTGAGTTCAAGGCCATCCTGAGAATAATTCCAGGTTAGCATGCTTCCAGACAGCTCACAGGAAAGAGAAACCCTGGGAAAAAGAGCCATACCTTGTTTTTCCCCCCATCTGGTGTCTCTGGGGGCAAAGTATATATATTTAGAACAAACACACAGCACTCTTAGAGTCTATCCCTTCACCTGTACATGAACAGTTGGCTATTCCTTGGGAAAATCCAAAGTGGGGCTACAGAGATGGCTTAGCAAATAAGACTGCTTTGCGTGCAAGCGTGAGAGCCTGAGGGGAACTTGAGACCACCTGAGATTCCCCAGTACCCATGTACACTTCAGGGCATGGCCATGCAGGTCTGTAAGCCCAGCCTGTGGGGCAGGAAGCAGAGGATCACTAGGACTTATAAAAATGGCAGGCTCCAGAATCAATGAGAGCCTCTGTCTCAAGGACACACACAGATGAGTGAAGTTGGAGGACACCTGAAGTTCCCCTCTGGCCCTGCTCATGCATACACCATACACAGCACACATACCAGATCACATGAGTACACACATGCAAAAAAGAATCCTGAAGGGCACTAACTAATCTCACTTGATCTCTCATTTGACAAAGTAAACCACTCTTTACTTCTAGAAACTTCTCAGTCAGCTTGTAGTCACTAACATCTTCCCTCACAGACTGCTCCTGCTCAGTCCTTTCATGGGCTCTTGATTGTAGCTTCATTTCTCATCATAGTAACTAGGCTCAATCCTAAAGTGATTTTATATTTATATATGATTTATTTATTTGCCCATGTTTTCTCTTTCTGTTCTTTTGACTTATCCTTGATCAACCAGCATCTGAAAATATTAAACGAAGTATTCCAGAAATAGAGCATGCGTAAGGTTTGACTCCCATGCCATACCATGTGATGAGACCCCGCTGTCCTGCTGTGCTCTTCCTGCACATGTCACCCCTTTGTCCAGGATGTTCCCGACCCACTCACTAGTCACTTAGTGGCCCACTCAAGGAACGATTTCACCCTGGCAGTATCTAAGTGCTCATCTTCCAATATTTCTTATTTTATTTAGTGAAATCATTGTTATGTTTACTTACAGTTATTGTTAACACCCTATTATGGCTGATATATAAATTAACTTTCTCATGGGAATATATATAGAAGAATTCTAGGATGATGTTCAGTTGGTAAAGGCCTTGCCTTTCAAGCATGAGAATCTGAATTTGATCCCCAGAGTTACAGCTTTGAAACAAGCTTTTGGGCCACAAAGTTTATCATGTATAAGACTATATTGTAGGGCTGGAGAGATAGCTCAGTGGTTAAGGCTCTTGCCTGCAAAGCCTAACAACCTGGGTTTGATTCCCCAGTATCCATGTAAAGCCAGATGCACAAAGTGGCACATGTATCTGGAGTCCATTTGTAGCAGATGGAGGCCCTGGTGCACCCATTCTCTCTGTCTGTTTCTCTTCTATTTCTCTCTGCTTGCAAATAAATAAAAAAAATATTTTTAAGCCGGGTATGGTGGTGCATGCCCGTAAACCCATCACTTGGGGAGCAGATGTAGGAGGATCGCCATGAGTTCGAGGCCACCCTGAGACTACATAGTGAATTCCAGGTCAGCCTGGGCTAGAGCAAGACTACTTTGAAAACCAAAAAGAAAAAAGAAAAACAACAAATTTTAAATATATGCTCGCCAAACTGCCTGGTAGGCATTTTTCTTAATGTTCATACCCATATATTAATGCTACTCTCACTTTTGGTTAGAGAAGCTTCATTTCAGATGGTGGTGACCTCTAGGATGACTCAAAAGGCACCATAATGTTGAGAATGAGTGACAGAGGAGTGCTCAGCACTGAAACATCCCTATCACACATTCCAAGATTCAGGGTCCATTGCAGAAGAGGTGGTGGGAAGAATGTAAGAGCCAAAGGAAGGGTAGGACTCCTTATAATGCACTCTTCCAGACATAAAATGGCCTGGATATCCATGATCTCACAGTGCCTGGCCCCACCTACACAAGATCATCATAATAGGAGGAAAAGATGATGACATCAAAATAAAAGAGAGACTGATTGAGAGGGGGAGGGGAGGGTCTTTTGGAAGTGTGGGCATACAGGCCAGTGGTCAGGGAAGAAGCCAGGCTGGCTCTCTTTGGGTTTGGCCTGGTGGTAGGAGAGAGTGGGATGGGTAGGGAAAGAGCTTATAGACTCTAACACCCAGAATCCAGGTGAAATGCCAGTGTATGCACTTGTAATCCTAGTGCTAGTGAGGTGGCTCTTTGGGCTTGCTGGCCAGCTAGTCTATGATAAGGCCAATAAGAGATCCTGTGTTAGCTGGGCATGATGGTGCACACCTTTAATCCCAGCACTCAGGAAGCAGAGGCACGGGGTATGCCATGAGTTCCAGGCAAGCCTGGGACTAGAGTGAGTTCCAGGTTAGTCTGGGCTAGAGTGAGATCCCACTTTGGAAAAAAAAAGAAAGCAAACAAACAAAAACCACCAGGCATGGTGGTGTCCACCTTTAATCCCAGCTCTCAGGAGGCAGAAGTAGGAGACTCTCCTGTGTTTAAGGCCAGCCTGAGACTACATAGTGAATTCCAGGTCAGCCTGAGCTACATCTAGCCCCTACCTCAAAAACCAGAGAGAGAGAGAGGGAGAGAGAGAGAGAGAGAAAGATCCTGTCACAAGGAAGGCGTATAGTAGGATTAAAAAAAAAAAAAAAGAGGAGTCCATATGGGAAAAGCTTAATATGTGTAGGTTCATTATAGTATTTACATGTTAGTGCACTCAAATGAGATCATAAAATGACTCCCTTGGATAAGGAAGGAGTAGTATGTTTATCTCATTCACCCAAAACACAACTTCTAAAAGTCAGAGTTTTTTGTTTTTTTAACCACTTTTTAAAAATCATTGAAATGGGTTAGGGTTGTAGCTCATTGATCAGTGGAAGAGTGCTTTCCTTACATGCACAAGGCTCTAGGTTTGATCTTCAAAACTATTCTAAAAGAGAAACAAAAACAAACAAATAAACAAAAACAAAGGCCAGGTGTGGTGGCACACACATTTAATCTTAGCACTTGGGAGGCAGAGGGAGGAGGATTGGCATGAGTTTGAGTCTACCCTGAGACTGTATAGAGAATTCCAGGGCAGCCTGAGCTACAGTGAGATCCTACATTGAAAAACAAAAAATCAGGGCTGGAGAGATGGCTTAGCGGTTAAGCGCTTGCCTGTGAAGCCTAAGGATCCCGGTTCGAGGCTCAAATCCCCAGGACCCATGTTAGCCAGATGCACAAGTGGGCGCATCTGGAGTTCGTTTACAGAGGCTGGAAGCTCTGGTGCGCCCATTCTCTCTCTCTCTCTCTCTCTCTCTCTCTCTCTGCCTCCTTCTCTCTGTCACTCTCAAATAAATAAATAAACAAACAAAAACATTAATTTAAAAAAAGAAAAACAAAAAAACAAAACAACAACAACAACAAAAAAAAAATTAAAGGGACAGAATTGTCCTAGATCCAAATCCCAGCTCCTGTTACCTACTACCTATATTTCTTTGGGATGTACTTTACGCATATAAGGTGTATACGACTGTCTATGAAATAGAAATCATTTCTACATATAAGATCATTGGACGATGCAATGTTTATTAAGTGGTCATGATAAACAAAAACTACTGTTACTTTATTTTCATGTTTCCTTTTTCTCCACATAATCTGCATAATGACCAAGTCTTGATTACATACCCTTCCATATAGCTCCTGATGCCCTAGGTATTTTTTTAAATTTTTTGTTTATTTTTATTTATTTATTTGAGAGCAACAGACAGAGAGAGAAAGAGTCAGAGAAAGAGAGAGAAAGAATGGGCGTGCCAGGGCTTCCAGCCACTGCAAACGAACTTCAGACGTGTGTGTCCCCTTGTGCTTCTGGCTAACGTGGGTCCTGGGGAATCGAGCCTCGAACTGGGGTCCTTAGGCTTCACAGGCAAGTGCTTAACCGCTAAGCCATCTCACCAGCCCCTGATGCCCTAGTTTTCTCTTTACGCCAATTCACGTGCCACTTTGACTATTTGGCAGTTTCTAGCTTTTCTCTGAGTCCAATCTAAAGTAGTTGAAAGAAATTGATTTTCTTACTCTCCGGTTTAATATTCATAACTACTTTTCAATTTTCCTTGAGATTAAATTCTAGGTCTCACTGATTTTGGAATTAAGTAGCTAGGTCTGATTCTGTTCCCTCCAACCTCACTTTTTTTTCTTCTGTTTTTTACTAGATACCCCTACACTGATTTCTGTGTCTTCTCCAGCCTTTTTTTTTTTTTTTTTTTTTTTTTTTTTTTTTTTTTTTTGGCCTCTGGAACTCAAAGCATGTACTTTTGGTCCTAGCCCCTATTATGTTTGTAAGGTCAAGATGGGCTCCCAAGAGGGAGTCACCACATGGTCAGCAGAATGGTGACAGAGGCATAGGAAAGTGGATTATCCACATTCTTCAAGAAACCACCTGGTCAGCATCCCCTCCTTGCCTAACAATGCCCCAGGTCATGGTTTCCTGCCCCCTTATCTCATAAGTCACATGGTCACTTTCCTGGTGACAGTCCCTAGCAATTTTAAATTGTATTTTAAATGGCAGTTAAGGTATTTGCCTGCAAAACCAAAGGACCTTGGTTTAATTCCCTAGGAACCACATTAGCCAGATACACAAGGGGGCGCATGTTTTTGGAGTTCTTTTGCAGTGGCTAAAGGCTCTAGCACACCTATTATCTCTCTCTCTCTGTCACTCTCTCTCTTTCTCTATCTTTCTCTATCTATCTATCTATCTATCTCAATCTTTCTCTGTCAAAATAAATAATAATAAAAATAAATAAAATATTTAAAAGCTTTCATCTTTACCTCAGAGTGGTTTGCGTGGTCTTGGTCACCACCAAACCTTGCAATGTTCACCTCTCTCATGTGACTAACTCCAACTCCTCACTATGTCTCAGATGGAGCCTCTCCCACACACCTCTGCTCAGCTCTTCCCCAAATACCGTTCTATCTCTTTACAGATGTCATGACACTTAAAAGCTGTTTTCAGTCACTGTGACATGCTTTCTAGTCATGCTATGAGGGCAAGAATGAAGAATGAAATCCAAGCCCAGGGCCTACCCAGAAAATGATAGCTGCTACACACACCGCGAGACCAACATTTCCCACTGAGAGCTTGGGAATGTGGCACACGGGCTGGCAAAGAGCTTAAAAGCCCGAATGCCATTCACACAAAACTCTCTGTACTTTAGCATACCTGTAGAAGTGTTGTAGCTGCCAATATCCCCTATGCATGCTTGTACTTGACTGTGGAACTCTTGTTGGTGATTCCTCAAGATACATCCTTCCTCCACTCCTGCTTTTGCTCACACCGCCTCCTCTGTCTATAGCGCTGTCTAACCCTCTCCTCCTCCAGGGTCCTGCCTGGTTGGCACCTCTTCTAAAGACTTACAAGGAGTTTCCTCTTCCTCACTTCCCACCTCCTCCATGCTGGCTTTACTGGCTTAGAATTTTGTGTTCCTAGCAGGTCATGGCTAGTGAGAGCTGAGATTTTCTTTGGAAAATGAAGGATGTAAGAAAGTCAGAGACCCTTGTCTGTGCTGGGATGATTTAAGAAAGGTTTAGGAACACACGTGTATGTTAGTGTTACAAATGGTTTCAGTATCCTTGGCATCTCAAATTCAGTCGTTATGGACACTCTTAGGTCAGTATCGCTACAGGTGTACCGTTGCCAAGATCAAGGAGAGGAAGCAAAAGAAGAGTGCCTTCCCGCCCAGGACAAGAAAGAAAGAGGCAGCCAAGTCAATGAAATCCGAAGGTTCCGAAAACGCTGCTGGAGGAATAGGAGAGAGCAGCCCATTCTGATGGCACCCGGGTGAACTTTAGAGCACTAGTGTTTGCACATGTGGAGTAGGCGTGGAGAGGGAGGGGAAACATTAATCAAAATAGCTTCTCTAAGACCCTCTCTGTAAAATGCTGAGCAGTCAGGGGAAACCTTCAGCTGCAAGGAGATTGAAGGAGAACTCCCTGCTCCTGGGAACTATAGGGTTAACTATAGATGACAGGACAGGGCTCCAGGTGGCACAGACAGGCTAGAGCCACCAGGATAGGGGCCATAAACTATAGATAAGTGTGAATTACAGCAATCACCCCAAGGACAACTGATTGTCTCTCTTAGTTAAATTTCTCAAAAATATTGGGGGCAGTTCCAACTCCCCCTTCACTTTGCCTTAGAAACTTCTCTACCAATAATGCAAAAGACCAAGGTGATGTCAGACTGCCTACCAAACAGCCTAATTATCATAACTTGGGGTGGAAGACATTTTAAGAGCATGGAGCTCCCCCAGCCCACCTTTATAAATAAGTGATTTCGCTACCTCTCCAAGTGGTGCATGGATTTCTTGTGGACTTGAACCCAGATTTTTCTGGAAGAGATGAGCAGAGCATGGGCGATGAGGAAACCACAAGAGTGCAGGCACAGAGAGAGTGAGTGACAGCCAGCATGTGTGTGGGGGGGTGTGGTCCGTGCACCTGAGGGTCTCAGGGGACTGTTGCTGTTCTTAGGCTCAGTGATCTGGCAACTTGTCTCCTTCAGTCTCTTGTTCTTGTAGAAGCTGTAGCACTGCGACGATCGTGTGGTAGAGAAATCCTTCCTGTTACTTCGTCCTTTGGTGTATATGGAATAACTGCATCACTTCTCAGTATTAACCAGTGATGAGACAATAGCAGCCAGACTCCAGCCTGAGACAACTTGGGTGAGCCAGGAAGTAGATCCTCTGCCTTCTTGGATTTAGTTTTTAGTTAATAGGAGTTTCAATTGCAATGATATTGGTTATTAAAATCCAAGAAAGGGCTGGAGGGATGGCTTAGTGGTTAAAGCGTTTGTCTGCAAAGCCAAAGGACCCAGGTTTGATTCCCAAGGACCCACGTTAGCCAGATGCACAAGGGGGCACACGTGTCTGGAGTTCATCTGCAGTGGCTGGAGGACCTGGCATGCCCTTTCTCTCTCTCTCTCTCTGTTGCTTTCAAATAAATAAATAAAAATAAAAGTAAATTAAAAAGCATAAAAATTAATTAAAAAATAAAATAAAATAAAATCCAAGAAAGTGGATTGGAGAGATGGCTTAGTAGTTAAGGCACTTGCCTATGAAACCTAAAGACACATGTTTACTCTCCAGATCCCATGTAGGCCAGATGAACAAAGGTTAGGCAAATGCAAGGTCACACATGCCCACTAGGTGGTAAAAGCATCTGGAGTTTGATTGTAGTGGCTGAGGCCCTGGTGTACCAATTCTCTCTCACTCGTGTTCATCCTAAAATAAAATAAAATTTTTTTAAAAATCCAAGAAGATATTGTGGGTTGGGGGCAAGAGCTGATGAAGAGGTAAGACGTGTTCCTGTTGGAAGCCACTCTGACCCGGGCCTGAATCAGCTGCTTGAGGAGTATACTAGTCCTACATCACAAGGCTGTTGTCCAGTGAGCAAAAGGACAGATCCACATGTTCAGCATCTTTGGAGAGTAGGAGGGGCTGTCCCTGTGCATCTTCTCTTAGCAGCCATTCTCCTGCAAGGATGAAGGTAGGTTTCCTCACCCCTGAGCTATGTGTTGAGCAATGACTGAAATACAGCTACCCCACCCATGGTTTCTACAGGTCCTCATGGGCTATAGGAAGTGGTACCACCACACTGGAAAGTAACTGTTTTTACCTTTGACAAAATACATGCTCAGAGCTACTTAGACTGACACAAGCAATTTTGATTTACCTGCATCAAAGATTTTGTAAGGATCCTCTTTTCCTTTGGTTTTTCATGCCCTTCATATACTGAGACAAAAAATTAATTATTTAATGGTAATGAACAACAACAACAAAAAAAAAACAGGATTGGATTGGGGAAGATGGCTTAGCAGTTAAAAAAGCCTGCCTGCAAAGCCTGCTAGCTGGGGTTTAATTCCCAAGCCACTCATGTAAGCCAGACACAAGTTTGCACTGTCAATAGGTCCTGGCATGCCCATACCCCCAGACTCCCACCCCACACACAAATAAATAAAAATTTAAAAACCAGATTGCTGTAATAGCTGACAATAACAACAACAAAAAACCCGCAGTGTTGTCAAACTATAGTGAAACAAGGTTATTAAGACAGCATGTTCCATATTCTGATCCAGTAGAGACTAAAACCTAGGATTGCTGTGGGGTTACTAAGGACCTTAATCATGGAACCAAAGAGCCATTTTCAGGAAAGCAGTTTAGACCCTGTGATTCCCACGTGCCATCTCATTCTAATCACCTGAGAAAATGGCTCAGTGGCTAAATGTGCTTGCTTGCAAAGCCTGAAGGCCTGGGGTTCAATCCCCCAGCTACCTATGGAAATCCAGAGAGGTGTTTATTTGCAGCACTTAGAGACCCTGGTGTTTTACACACACACATGTGCAAATAAATAAATAAATATTTTAAACCTACCAGCAAACATAGGACAGAGCAGCAGTTGTAATCTCTTAACCATGAATACAGACAAGAAATCTCACTTTCTTTTTTTTTTCCTAGTTCAAAAAATTGACTGTAGGATTGAAGATATAGCTTAGCAGGTCTGAAAAGCAAATAGACCCAGGTTTGATTCCCCAGGACACACGTAAGCCAATGCACAAGGTGTCACATGTATTTAGGGTCCATTTCCAGTAGCTGGAAGCCCTGGTGCACCCATTCTCTTCTGTTTGCCTATCACTCTCTCTCTCTTTCTCTGTCAAATAAATAAATAAATAAACAGAATTTGACTTTAAAGTCTATTTCCCTCTGAGTGTCAAAGTAAGTACATTCTTTTTTAAATTTTTATTTATTTATTTGAGAGAGAGAGAGAGAGAGAGAGAGAGAGAGAATGGTTAATTGTGGGTTGAAATGAGATGATTGAAGGAACTGGGAAGGAATTTTTCAATGTTGGACATATACTTGTTGAAAATGTGGTTTTTAAAAAATATTTTTATTAGCTGGGCATGGTGGCGCATGTCTTCAATCCCAGCACATGAGATGCAGAGGTAGAAGGATCACCGTGAGTTCGAGGCCACCCTGAGACTACATAGTGAATTCCAGGCCGGCCTGGACCAGAGTAAGATCCTACCTCAAAAAACTAAATATATGTATATATAATTTATTTACTTATTTGAGAGAGAGAATGGGTGTACTAGGGCCTCCAGCCACTTCAAATGAACTCCAGACACATACACCACCTTGTGCACCTGGCTTATGTGGGTCCTGGGGAATCGGACCAAGGTCCTTTGGCTTTGCAGGCAAAGCTAAGCCATCTCTCCAGCCCAAAATGTGTGTGTATGTGTGTGTGTGCATGTGTGTGTGTGTGTGTGTGTGTGTGTGTGTGCGTTTGAGTGGAACTTAGATGAGAATGTTAATATATGTAGATTAAGGTGTGTGTATATAGAAAGGATATAGGAGATCTAAAGACCAAATTCTGCCTAAAATTAATTTCCTTTTATAAGGAACAGAAACATAATTTTCAGGCTAAGCATAGATAAACACCATGCCTAAAATTAAGGATTTCTCAATTGTTTAGAGACTCTTAAGGATGCTGTAAAATTTTTATATAGTGACACAGACTTAATCTAAATTCCTCCTACATTAGACACAGGTGATGTCCTATGCTAAGTGGGTCACAAAGTCATAAGCACAGATATAATTCACATTCTTTGGATGTTTAACCACATTAGACATATACAAGACCCTATCACCTTGTGTATTACAAATAGGTAAAGTAAATCTCATAGGTAAAAACAGACAAACAATTTCAAAACAAGATAAGATATGTCAGGATGCCTAGTTCTCTGCTCTGTCATTCCCCTTTGCCCTTGCTTAATATTATATGCTATTTAAAGTCATGGCAAGCTGGACTCTGGGAAAAGGGGTGGTGCCCTCTTTATCTCAGACCCCATGCAAGTGTAAGCCATGAATCCCCCAGACCCTGCCCAGAAACAAAATAGCCAATTGTCTCTGACAAGGAAAAGAGATTAACAAATAGCATATAACTTTAGTTCTCTTCATAGTTCCTCTCTTTTGAACACCTAAAGTCACATCTATTAGATGAAATTTCTCACTAGTCAAAAAGGTCAAAAGGGTAAACTGAGTCAAGGTATTTGATCAGGTTACAAACTCCTTACATAAGACAAACATCAGAATTACCTAAAAGGTATATCAGGGTAGAAACAGATATGATAAAAAGACATCAAGTAAGTTATTTCTCTCATCTATCTCTTTCTCAAATATCAACAAAGAGTGGGATCCATATATTTAAGGTTAAAAACCAGAGATAACCCTTAAAATAATATCCTTTACTCCCTAGACCATTCTGAAACATTTGCAAATGGGGGGACTGATATCCCAGTCAACCACAGAGCAGAGAAGAGAAAGGGGTCCCAGGACTCCCCCTGCCTTAGGAAGGCATTTAGGCTATAAAGACAGGAGTAAGTGCAGGTGTCTTCACACTGGGCCTGTCTTACCAGTGGTACTGCTTATATGCCATAAGACATGTGCAGGACTGGGGGAGTGCTGGAGGCATTCAGGCTCGGGAGCTGACCTTGTAGGATGGGCTTGGATGTCCTATCTCTGCCCTTCCTTCCTCCATGAGGCACATGGCCTGCTATATGTCCACTTTTGACTGGGGAGAAAACAGGGAAATTTGGATTAGGACTTCTGTAGGAAGAAAATTAAAAAGCCATAATTTCTTCTCCCAAATCTGGCCAGAAAGATTCCCCCTTCAATGAGAAGATGTGGACCAAGATGGGGCTGAACCTGACTCTAGACTCTTCTTTTCACTGTCCTTCACTTTGTTTCAGATGGGAAAATCAGCTTGCAAGATACCCCAGAAGTCTCTGCCAGCCTGTTTCCTTAGAAACTGGGCTCAACTTTCAGTTAGAATAGCCAAATAGGAACCATACCAAAGCAGCCTAGGGGGAAAAAAAGCAAAACAAACAAACAAAACAAACAAACAAAAAAAAAAACAGAAAAATATACTTTTCTACTAAAAAGTGAAGGTGTATAAGAAATTATCAACCATAGCAGAGAGGTAGGAGAGATCCAGAGCATCTAGAGACCACAGAAGCAGGCAGAAGTGGCTCCAGCAGTGGCGACACCAGGTCTGTGTGGCCACAGTTGCCAGGCTTGGCCTGAGCTTCAGGAAAAGCCAGGTGAGAGGATTTTTCACTCACACCAGCCTCCTCCCAAACTCAAGAAATGTGAACGGAGGAAGGCAGGGACCAGCAGAGTGGCTCGTGTGGAAGAGGATTGTGAGGACCAGGAGAGAATGTCAGCCACCATCCATGGCCTCCCCTCCCCCCACAGACAACTCAAGCACTGGCAAGCACCAGAGACCTGGGTAAGGGAACTCACCTACAAAGTACCTGGCACAGGCGATCAGAGCAGCGACCCACCAACCCAGCCAGCCTACCTGAGCCCACAGCACAGCAAAGAGGGTCTCAAGTGGGTGTGCAGCACAGCTGAGGCCAAAGCCATCCCAAAAGGTAACTGGGATTACACCAGATCAGTACCCACCAAGTAAGCCGGGTATATAGGCTTGCATTGGATGTGCTAATTTCACCTGCCTTGTCAGGGTAAACTATATGTTAAATCTGATGGATGGTCAGATTTTCCATTCTTAAATAAGCTATATTTTGGGTTTATCATTTGTTGCTTCCTGATTTATAGTGCCTTTGTCTCCTCTTTTGTCATTCTTTGGGGAAGAGTCTCACTCTATCATAAACTGACCTTGGAACCCTGTTCAGACCAGAAATCTTAGCCTCCCAGTTGACAGGATTAAGGGTGTGGGGCAACACACATCCTTAGGGACTGTGACTTTGTTAGAAGATCTGTTTGTCATAATACCTACTCTTGCATAAATACTCTGTGATGTTTTTCATTGAATGTGTATATTGTGTAGCTAAATTTTAGAATTTGCCTGTATTTTATTCCACCCAGCCTACTAGAATACTCTCACAGCAGGCAAACCCAACACCTAGGGCCACTTTGTGGTTACTCTGAGAGTCTTAAGAGCCACACCTAGCACTTTAAGCTCCTACCCTGAAGATATATAACATCAGAATGATTGATACATCTAATAATACTACATATAATTAGAAAACCCAAGCATTAAATTCATCCAAGATGTAAAACTCTCTACATTATAATACAAGAAATGAAAAATCAAGACAATAAAAATATACCAAAAATTATTAACCCACCAGAAATGACCTCCAGTGAGACTAATTTATAGGAAATGCCTAAGAAAGATTTCAAAAGAATGATTATAAATATGCTGAAAGAAATTAAAGAGGAAATCAAAGAAGACCCAGGAAACCAATTTGATGAAATAAGGAGGTCAATACAAGACATGAATAAGGAAATAGAAATAATAGAGAAAAACCAGTCAGAAATACTAGCAATGAAAAACACAGTCAAGTAAAAAACTCTGTAGAAAATCTCACCAGTAGAATGGATGAAGGAGAGAACAGAATATCTAAACTAGAAGACCAGGTGGCAGATCTAATACAGTCCAACAAAGAGAAAGACAAACTAATAGGAAGGTATGAATGGGAACTGCAAGATATTTTGTACACTAAGAAAAGATCAAACATAAGAATTCAGGGTGTAGTAAAAGGAGAAGAATTTCACTCCAAAGGCATAATAGGCATTTCCAACAAAATCATAGAAGAAAACTTCCCCCAAATTGGGAAACAGATGCCAATACAGATGCAGGAAGCAATTAGAATAAACCAACAGACAAAACCTGGAAAGAACCTCTCCTCGCCATATTGTAATTAAACCACCAAACATACAGACCAAAGAAATATATTAAACGCCATTAGAGAGAAAAATAAAGTCACATATAAAGGCAAGCTAATCAGGATAACAGAAGATTAGTCAACATAAACCTTAAAAGCCTGAAGGGCTTGGAATGATGTATTCCAAATTCTGAAAAGTAACCACTGTCAACCAAGGTTACTTTATCCTGAAAAGCTATCCATTCAAACAGATGGAGAAATAAGGACATTCCACAACAAAAGCAGGCTAAAGGAATATTTAAAGACAAAAACCAGCTTTACAGAAAATACTTGAAACGATCCTTCATGCTGAAGAGAAGGAAAGCACACATGTAAGGAACCTGGAAAATAAGAAAATCACACTCAAATACTAATTAATACAAGAGAGCAAAGGTAAAACCAGAAGAACTACAAAACAAGAAAAATGGCAAAAATAAATACACACCTTTCAATGATAACTCTTTTTTAATTAATTAATTTTTAAAAATTTTATTTATTTATTTGAGAATGACAGAGAAAGAAAGAGGCAGATAGAGATAGAGAGAGAGAGAAAGAGAGAGGGAGAGAATGGGTGCACCAGGGCCTCCAACCACTGCAAATGAACTCCAGATGCATGTGCCCCACCTGTGCATCTGGCTAACATGGGTCCTGGGGAATTAAGCCTTGAACTGGGGTCCTTAGGCTTCACAGGCAAGCACTCAACTGCTAAGCCATCTCTCCAGCCCTAATTAATTTATTTTTTATTGACAACTTCCATTATTGTAAGCAATATCTCATGGTAATTCCCTCCCTCCCTCTACTTTCCCCTTTGAAACTCCACTCTCCATCATATCCCCTCCCCCTCTCAATCAATCTTTCTTTTATTTTGATGTCATCATCTTTTCCTCCTATTATGATGGTCTTTTGTAGGTACTGTCAGGCACTGTGAGGTCATGGATATCCAGGTCATTTTGTGTCTGGGGGGGCACGTTGTAAGGAGTCCTACCCTTCCTTTGGCTATTACATTCTTTCTGCCACATCTTCCACCATGGCCCTTGAGCCTATCGGGGCATCAGGCTCTGCCTCATGCCGCACCTCAGCAGCAGCTCCTGGAACCATGTCCAATTCATGATCATGCCTCTCATTTTTCTTTCTTTCATTTCTCTCTTTTTTTTTTTTTTTAGTTTTTCAAGGTAGGGTCTCACTCTAGCCAAGGCTGACCTGGAATTCACTCTGTATTCTCAGGGTAGCCTCGAACTCATGGTGATCCTCCTACCTCTGCCTCCTGAGTGCTGGGATTAAAGGCATATGCCCAACTGCCTCTCATTTTTCATGCTTCTGAAACCAATACCAGGTGTGCAGGACACAGCCATATTCTTAATTCAGGGATGAAATAAATATTAACCTTGAAAAGCAGGTTCCTTCTGCAGTCAACTCTTTCCAAAAGAGTTTGCATTTCTATGATAGTCTTTCCTTGGGCATAGTTTTCATAGTTTGAATGTAAAGCAATTGGACCACCTTCCTTAAGATTGCTAATGTGTTTGACAACAGCAGGTTCAGTAACCTAAGACCAGTCTCAGTGCCTGCAATTTCAACTTACTTGAGGTTTTCCAGCTTAAAAATCTTCCATCTCTCAGTCCAATTATCTTTAGCCAAGCACATCAGTCCATTACAAATTTAACCTTGATCAAACTCTCTGGGCCTGGGCCTGGGCCTGGGCAGCAGGATGCAACCAGCCCTTATGCCAGTATCCCAGTTCTAGCAAAGTCCTCTGCAGTCTTTCCTTTCCCTTAGAAAGCTCATAAGCCAAACATCGAACTTCAATTCTGTCTGCACTTAGCATTCTCAAACTCTGATCAGAATATTCCCTAAAACTTGGCTTACCACTCCAGAAGGCATCTTCAGTTGCAAGCACCAAGTCCATGCCCATCCTCCAAAACAAAGTTTCCAAAAGATCAACATCCACATGGTCAGGTTCATCTCAGTCCACTCCTTGGTACCAACTTCTGTAGCAGACAGCTTCAGGTTCACTGAGATGAACTTCCAGACCAGGCAGTTATGGAAGAAGGGATTTATTGAAGCTTACAGATCCAGCAGAAGATCCCTAATGGCAGAAGAATCTGGCCTGCTTTCACCGGACCAAACACAGAGAGAAGCACAAGCCTAAAAGCCAAAAGCCAAAGCCACACAGCACACTTCAGGAACTCCAGCTAGGCACACTTTGTATATCTTTAGATTGAAATCTGAAACCCACCACCACACCTTAAGATCCGCCCAGTGACACTACCTCCAGCCAGGTGGCTGCAGATGCAAAATACAAACAAATAAAACACTGAACATATTGGGGACCATCTATTCAAACTACCACACTAGGAATGTAGAATATTTTTTAGATGTTTACATGCTACCTGTATTTCTTCTTTTGACAACTTTCTATTTAGGTCCATGCCCCCCCCCTTTTTTTTGTTTTTTTCGAGGTAGGGTCTCACTCTGGCCCAGGCTGACCTGGAATTCACTATGTAGTCTCAGGGTGGCCTCAAACTCATGGTGATCCTCCTACCTCTGCCTCCCAAGTGCTGGAATTAAAGGCGTGCACCACCATGCCTGACAATAGCCCATTTTTTTAATTGTGTTGTTTGATTTCTTATTATTTAAATTTTTGATTTCTTTGTATATCCTAGATATTAATCCTCTATCAGATGTATAGCTGGCAAAGATTTTCTCCCAGTCTATAGTTTGCCTCTTTGCTCTATTCACAGTGTCCTATGTTGTACAAAAGCTTTGTAATTTCATGAGGTTCCAGTGGTGGATCTGTGGTTTTATTGCCTGAGCAATTGGGGTTATATTCAGAAAGTCTTTGCCAAGACCAATATTTGAAGGGTTTCCCTACTTTTTCCTCTAGCAGTTTCAGAGTTTCAGGTCTGATATTAAGGTCTTTGATCCATTTGAATTTAATTCTTGTTCATGGAGAAAGGTAAGTGTCTATTTTCATCCTTCTACAGATACATATCCAGTTTCCCCAGCACCATTTGCTGAAGAGGCTATCTTTTCTTCAGTGAGTATTTTTGGCACTTTTATCAAATATCTGGTGGCTATAGCTACCCAGACATACATCTTGGTCCTCTATTCTGTTCCATCAATCTACATGTCTGTTTTTGTGCCAGTACCATGCTGTTTTTGTTACTATGGCTCTGTAATATAGGTTAAAACCAGGTATGGTGATATCACCAGCCTTATTTTTGTTGCCTAAAATTGTTTTAGATATTTGAGGTTTTTTGTGCTTCCAAATGAATTTTTGGATTGTTTTTTCTATTTCCATGAAGAATGCCATTGGAATTTTGATGGGGATTGTTTAAATGTGTAGGTTGCTTCCAGTAAGATTGCCATTTTCACAATATTGATTCTTCCAATCCAAGAACAAGGTATGTCTTTCCATTTCCTAGTGTCTTCTGCAATTTTTTGCTTGAGTGTTTTAAAGTTTTCATTGTAGAGTTCCTTCACTTCCTTGGTTAGGTGTATTCCACGGGACTTTATTTAGTTATTTTTGATGTAATTGTGAATGGGAGTGATTCTCTGATTTCATCCTCTGTGTGTTTGTTGTTAGCATATAGGAAGGCTACTAATTTCTGTGTGTTTATTTTGTATCCTGCTACATGGCTATAGGTATTTATCAGCTCTAACAGTTTGCTGGTAGACTCTTTAGAGTCCTTATATATAGAATCATGTCATCTGCAAATAATAATAACTTGATTATTCCTTTCCAATTTGTATCCTTTTTATGTGTGTCTCTTACCTTACTGCTATGGCTAAGACTTCCAGTACTATATTAAATAAAAGTGGGGCTGTGGACACCCTTGTCTTGTTCCTGATTTTAGAGGAAAAGCTTCAATTTTTTTCACCATTTAGTATTATGTAGGCTATAAGTTTGTCAGAAATAGCCTTTATTATGTTGACTTTTATCATAAAGGGATTTTGGATTTTGTCAAATGCTTTTTTTTTGCATCTAATGAGATGATCATGTGATTTTTGTCCTACATTTATCGATTGGCATTATGTTGAACCATCCCTGCATCTCTGGGATAAAGCCTACTTGATCAGGGTGAATGATCTTTCTGATATATTCTTGTATTCTGTTTGCCAATATTTTGTGGAGAATTTTTGCATCTATTTTCATGAGGCAGATTGGTCTATGTGGTGGTTTGATTCAGTTGTTCCCCATAAACTTAGGTGTTCTGAATGCTAGGTTCCCAGCTGATGAAGATTTGGGAATTAATGCCTCCTGGAAGGAGTGTATTGTTGGGTGCAGGATTATGGGTGTTATAGCCATTTTCCCCTTGCCAGGGTTTGGAACACTCTCCAGTTGCTATGGTCTACCTTATGTTGGCCAGGGGATGATATCCACCCTCTGCTCATGTTGTCATTTTTCCCAGCCATCATGGAGCTTCTCCCTTGAGTCTGTAGGCCAAAATAACCTCCTTTTTCCCCACAAGCTGCTCTTGGTGTGTGATTTCTACCAGCAGTGCAAACCTGACTGCAACAATAAACTGGTACCTAGGAGTGGGATTGCTGCTAGTCACCTGACTGTGTGGCTTTGGCCTTTTGGAGCTTATTTTCAAGAGCAATATGGAAGGATTTGAAACCTTGGCCTAAGAGACTCCTTGCAGTGCTGTTAGTACAGCTTGATGGACTATTCTGGTCAGAGTTGAAAGACCTGAATGCAGTACAAACTATGGACTGTGAGGTTTGGCTTATGAGGGTGAGAAAGAGCTTTGCTTGGACTGGGTTAGCAGTTTGTGTGAAAAGCTTGCTGTTATGCCCGTGTCCTGAGAAGGTGTGGAGGGTTGCTCCGTGTAGAAATGAACTGAAGTGAGCAGAGGGATATGGCACAGAAAGAAAAATCTTTGGTTGAACTGCTGCCCATTCAGCTGCAATTGAGAGACTATAACCTTTGAGATTGGCCAGCTGACCTGCACTGGGGCAACAGGAAAGATGTAGATTCTTTTGAAGGGGTTTGAGTGCTCAAGGAGTGTCCTGTTCTTCAATGTTGGCTTTATTCCCCCTGGATTAACAAATTGGCACCCTAGCTGGTATTGTGGAGTATAAGAAATGCAGGAAAGAGGGTCATTGAGATTGCAACAAGGTCTTGTGTTTTAGAAATGGCCATGGGCAGTGTGAAGCAGGTAGAGGGTCATTGAGATTGCAACAAGGTCTTGTGTTTTAGAAATGGCCATAGGTAGTGTGAAGCAGGTTTGCTGGATGCCTGCATGGAGACCCCATGGGGCCATGAGGGTGAATCGTGGGTTGTAGTGGAGACCCAGTGGAGATGCTGGGACCACGAGAGATAGCTGCTATGGAAAGCTGCCCGCCCCATTCAAGTTTTCCAGGACTGTGAGTAGCCTAGCTGGAGGGGCGGAATTGGAATGCCAGAGACTTTGTTGCTAGTTAGAATTATCAGACTTTGAGATTTGTCACTGGCTAGAGTTGTTGGACTTGAAGCTACAGAGTTTGATGTTTGCCCTGGTTGTTTTAAATCTTGTATTGGTCGAATATTTCTTTGCTATGCCCAATGCCATCTTTTGCAGTGTGAATATTTATTCTGTTCCATTATGGGGTTTTTGGAAGTTATTTTTTGGTATTATGGCTCAGTTAAAAGACCTTGGATTATAGAGATGTATCAACATCATTAAGATTGATAAAAAACTAGGGGAACTTTTGAAGATAGACTGAACGCATTGCATTTTACATCATGGATGGTTAACAGTTTATGGGGGCCAGGGTGGAATGTGGTGGTTTGATTCAGGTGTCCCCCATAAATTTAGGTGTTCTGAATTCTAGGTTCCCAGCTGATGGATATTTGGGAGTTAATTCCTCCTGGATAGAGCGTATTATTGAGGGTGGGCTTATGCTTATTATAGCCAGTTTCTGCTCTCCAGTTTGGTACACTCTCCAGTTACTATGGTCCACCTTATGTTGGCCAGGGGGTGATGTCCGCCCTCTGCTCATGTCATCATTTTTCCCTGCCATCATGGAGCTTCCCCCTCAAGTCTGTAAGCCAAAATAAACCCCCCCTTTTTTCCCCAGAAGCTGCTTTTGGTGGTGATTTCTACCAGCTATGCGAACCTGACTGCAATAAGTCTGTAATTTTCTTTTTTTGTTCTTTGGTTTTGGTATCAGCGTGATGCTGGCTTCGTAGAATGAGTTTGGTAGGATACCATCTTTTTCTATTTTATGGAAAAGTTTAAGAAGCATTGGTGTTGTTTCTTCCATGAAGGTCTGGTAAAATTCACCAGTGAATCCATTTGGGCCTTAATTTTGACAAATATGTTTGTTATTTTATACAAAGTCTTTTTTGTTTGTTTCTTTTCAAGATAGAATCTCACTCTTGCTCAGGGTGACTTGGAACTCACTCTGTAATCTTAGGCTGGCCTTGAATTTACAGTGATCCTCTTGCCTCTGATTCCCACGTTCTGGGATCAAAAACATGCGCCACCACATCTGGCAATACAAAATCTGTGTTTCAGTTAGTGTAACACATGCTTGAGAAATTTATCTAAATCTTGGATTACCAAATATTTCTCCAGTACATCACTTCACCAATGAAATCATTCTGATTTAATTTGGATCTTAATCAGCATTAGATAAAAACATAAAAAATATTTAACTAAAATTGGTCTAAACAAAATCCCATCATCCATCTGTGTAAACATCTGGTCCCTGTTATATGCTCAGTCTTCTCCACAAACGATCTCTGTTAGGCACAATAGAATTTTTAATTGAGTTTATTTGGAGTGGCTGGAGGCCCTAGCACCGCCCCCCCCCCCCGTCTCTTTCTTTTCCTCTCTCTGTCTTTAATAAATAAAAAAAAAATAAATTTTAAAAAATTTTTAAAGGAGCAGGATTCCAAATAGATGAAAACAGAGACTGCCTAAACTAAGAAACTGTTTTCATGACTGCATGATCTTTGGTGTATTTTCTTAGATGTGTTACACTTATGCTATCTTAAAAGTAGATTCATGGGCTGGAGAGATTGTTCACCAGTTAAGGCTCTGGCCTGCAAAGCCTAAAGACCCAGGTTCAACTCTCCAGTACCCATGTAAAGCCAGTTGCACAAACTGGCACATGTGTCTGGATTTTGTTTGAAATAGCTGGAAGCCCTGACATGCCCATTTTCTCTGTCTCTGTCTTCTCTCTGTCTCTCTGCTTGAAAATAAATTAAATAAATAAATACATAAAAATATATTCACATTTAAAAGATATTTTTTGCATTTATTTGACAGAAAGAGAGAGAAAAGGAAGAGGGAGAGGCAGACAGAGAAAATGGGCACGCCAGGGCCTCCATCCACTGCAAACAAACTCCAGATGCATGTGCCACCTCGTGCATCTGGTTTTATGTGGGTACTGGGGAATTGAACCTGGGTCTTTTGGCTTTGCTGGCAAAAGAGTCTTATTCCCATCTAGTGTCTTAGAAGAAAATATGACATATATTAAGAAAATTGGCATCTTTTATTGCAGCACTGCACATAAAATGATGAATATTCCTGGAGAAAAATCCAAATTCATGCTAAAAAGGTAGCCACAATTCCTAGCCCAAAGGTAGGGTTGGGTCATTTTCATTTCTCTGTTATATTGGATCCCCACTCTCCAAATGACCTAGACTATTTATCTCTCCCCCTTCTCTATCAAACACCCAAGCAAAAGTCCAAACCTGCCCGTGCCCTCCCCCCATCTTGGAGTAGATCACAGGGCCTCATATTATGCTAAAAGAAAAGAAGCAACTTCAACGTTCTTTCCTCCAAGTCACCAACAGTATTCACACCTTTCCCTTGACTGCTCCTCTCTTCTTGTTGGTGTTAAGGGCCTTTGCTCCTCTAAAAGGCAGTGTCTCCACATGCAGTCCTGGTCCAGGCTCTCTCACTGCTCCAAGATATACTGGTCTTTTCTGTATCACTTCCATTATGGACCAGCTGCCTCAAGAACATGCCATCCTAGACCTTATACAGCCCTCAAACTACAAGTTCATCTTCTGCTCCCTTTACTGTAAAACCTCTGGTAGGGAAAAGTTTGTATTTAACCCTTTGTGACCTCCTTGCCTCCTATTTGTTCAACTCCTTTTTAAAAAGTATTTTATTTATTTATTATTATTTAACTTTTTAAAATTTATTTGCAAGCAGAGATAGATAGAGAGGAGAGAGAATAGGTGCATGAAGGCCTCCAGCCACTGCAAACAAACTCCAGATGCATGCGCCACCTTGTGCATCTGACTTTACATTGGTTCTGGAGAATCAAACTCAGGTCGTTAGGCTTTGCAGGCAAGTGCATTAGCCACTGAACCATCTCTCCAGCCCTATTTATTTAGTTACTTGTTGAGAGAGAGACAGGGAGAGAGAATGGGTGCACTAGACCCTCTAGGCCCTGCAAATAATGCATGCACCACCTTGTGCATCTGGCTTATGTGGGTTCTTGAGAATTGAACTTGGGTCTTTAGGTTTCACAGGCAGTGCCTTAACTGCTAAGCCATTTCTCCAGCCCCCTCTCAACTCTTTATAATCTGACTTCTGTCCTCATACAGCTAAAACCGCTGCCCCCAGGTTTCTTTCATGACTCCTTAGTTCTAATCTACTCATCATCTCTGTTCTTCTAAATCTCTCAGCCACATTTGACCAAGTGAACAATATCGTACTTCTAGAAACTTTTCACCCTTGTGTTACCCATACTGTGTCACTGCCCATCTCACCTGCTCTCTCCATGTTTGATTACTCCATATTTCTAGAAACGTCTTTCTAGCTCAGCTTCTACTCCCATTCTCCATCAGACTGCTCCTTCCCAGTCCTTGCTGGTTCTCAATGCAGGAATGCCCTGGGCTTAACCTTATAACAATTTGATACTTATTGATGATTTATGTATTTATCAAAGATTTCATTCTCAATGGTACATACCATTTATCCGAGATTGGCCATAATATTAAATGGGAAATTACAGAAGTAAACAACATGAAATTTGAATTTCATACCATACTAGGTATGTGATGAAATCCCCATGGTCCCTGCGCTGCTCTACCTAGCACGTAGTAAGTCACCCTGTGCACTACCTACTCACCAGTCACTTAGTAGCCCACACAGGAAATAATATGATGGCAGTAATATCTGAGTGCTAATGTCACAATATTTTTATATTGCTTTGTTTCATAACTGTGCTGTTTTACTGCTATTATAGTAAATTAAAAAAATTTATTTAGCCAGGGCATGGTGGCACACGCCTTTAATCCCAGAACTTGGGAGGCAGAGGTAGAAGGATTGCCATGAGTTTGAGGCCACCCTGAGACTCCATAGTGAATTCCAGGTCAGCCTGGGCTAGAGTGAGACCCTACCTCGAAAAACCAAAAAATAAATAAATAAATAAGTTTATTTATTTATTTGCATAGGTGTTGTGGGGGGCATGCAGGGCCTCTTAATCACTGTAAACAAACACCACATGCTTACAGTACTTTTTGAGTCTGGCTTATATGAGTGGTTTGGGAATTAAACGTGGGCCGGCATGTTTTGCAAACAAGTGCTTTTAACCACTGAGCAACCTTCCCAGCCCTTATTATCCTGACTTCCTTGCTGTGTTTGATATACGATTTAAAATTTATCCCAGCCAGATGTGGTAGTACACACCTTTTATCCCAGCATTCAAGAGGCAAAGGTAGGAGGATCATTGTGAGTTTGAGGCCACCCTGGGACTACATAGTGAATTCCAGGTCAACTTAGGCTAGAGCGAGACTCTACCTCAAAAAATAAATAAATAAATAAATAAAATAAAATTTATCCCTGAGGTAAATGAAAGCACATACTGTTTGCAGTTCAAGGCATGCACTGGAATACACGGGAGGTGCCCTGATAGATAAGAGAGGATTACTGCATTTATCTCGCCTCACCAAAATGCGACTTTTAAAGGATAATTTTTTTCCACTTTTTAAAAAACATTGAAGTGGGCCAGGGCTGGATCTAAGTGGTAGAGTGTTTGCCTAGCATGTGTAAGGTTCCAGGTTTGATCCTGGACACGGCTTAAAAAAAGGATGGGGCTGTTCTGGGTCCAAAATTATTCACACTTCTAGACTTCCCCTGATTCCTCAGTTCTGCCACCTAGATTCATTCTAGGCTTTCTGAAAATTCCCCCTCAATCCAATCTACAGTGGTTTTTTAAAAGGTTGTCATGCTGTTACTCTCCAGTTTCCCATTACCTCTGGGATTAAGACCTACCCTACTTACTGCCATTAGGATTAAGTGGCTAGGCCTAGTCCTGTTCCTTTCAACCTCATCTGATCTCCCATTTTTCACCAGACACGCATGGCCTGCTTTCAGTGTCTGCCTCAGCTTCCCTTCCTTTACCTCTGGACCTAACAACATATGCTTTTGATCCCAAACTGCCTTGTTATCTCCACCTCTCCCACTTAGCTAGCTCTAACTCTAACTCATTATTCAAAGATAAGGACCTTTGGATTAGTCCAAGAGACAAACTGGAAACTAGGTAAATGCCAGGCATGACCTGCAAATGCTACTAAAGTCAATAGGAGAGAACAGCTCATTCTGATGGCGCAGAGATTAACTATAGAGCACTAGTGTTGCACAGGTGGAGCAGGTGAGCAGAGCCCGGGAAAGGAGGAAACTGCGGGAGTGAGGACCCAGGGAGAGCGAGTGACAGTGAGCACAGGGCAGCTAGTCCTTCTGCGGGCAGGAAGTCAGTGCACGGCACGATGTCAATAGGATGCTGCCGTTTCTCAGGCTCAGTGATCAGGCAGCTTGTCTCCTTCACAATGCTTGTGGTCCAGAAGTAAAGGAAGGGAAGCTGAGGCAGACACTGAAAGCAGGCCATGGGTGTCTGGTGAAAAATGGGAAATCAGATGAGGTTGAAAGGAACAGGACTAGACCTAGCCACTTAATTCTAATGGCAGTAAGTAGGGTAGGTCTTCTTGTTAGAAACTATAGCACAGGAGCTAAGAAGATGGCTCAGTGGCAAAGTGTGCCAGCCCAGGGTTGGTTCAATTCCCCAGTTGCCCATGTAATATTGGCAAATCGATTATAGCAGCAAGAGAGACTCATGTGCTTATATGCATGTGTGCACACACATGCAAATAAATCAATTTAAAAAAAAAGAAGAAGCCAGGCATGGTGGCACACACCTTTAATCCCAGCACTTGGGCGGCAGAGGTAGGAGGATTGCCATGAATTTGAGGCCACCCTGAGACTACATAGTGAATTCCAGGTCAGCCTGGGCCAGAGTGAGACCCTACCTCGAGAAAAAAAAAAAAGAAAGAAAGAAAGAAAAGAAAGAAAAGAAAGAGAAATTGGGGGCTGGAGAGATGGTTTAGCAGTTAAGGTGCTTGCCTGCAAAGCCAAAGGACCTCGGTTCGATTCCCCAGTACCCACGTAAGCCAGATGCACAAGGTGGTGCATGCATCTAGTTTGTTTGCAGTGGCTGGAAGCCCTGGCACACCCATTCTCTCTCTCTCTGCCTCTTTCCCTCTCTCAAATAAATAAAAATAAAAATAAATTGTAGCACAATGGTGGCAGGGTGATAGAAAAACTTGCTCTCACTCAGTTGTCTAATGTATGTTGAATGACTACATTCCTTCTTAGTATTAACCACACACCTGACTCAGAGGTGAGAGGAGCAAAGCCATGGCCTGAATTAAATGTAGCTGACATCCAGAGTTTGCACAGTGCCAGCAGACTTGGGAAGGGCATTGTCCGCCTCCTTTGATCTAGTTTTCAGGGTGTGCTAGTTTCAGTTGCAGACATATTGATTATTAAAAGCCATTAAGTAATCATTTATGTGTGAATTAAAAAGTACACTGGACTAAAGCCGGGCGTGGTGGCTCACACCTTTAATCCCAGCACTTAGGAGGCAGAGGAAGGAGGATGACTGTGAATGCGAGGCCACCCTGAGACTACATAGTGAATTCCAGGTCAGCCTGGGCCAGAGTGAGACCCTACCTCGAAAAAAAAAAAAAAAGTACACTGCTCTGCATTTGACACACTCAAATGTTGTGCCATTTCCTAGAAACCTACACACTGCAAGACTGTGAGCTGTGCTCAAGGCCTCCTGCCAAAGCAGGGGATGTTCCCATAGGAAGCCTTTTTGCCTCTGGCTGCTGTGTCCCTAGGCCACTGCACAGTTGGAAGGTGTGATGTGATTTTATCCTCATGCAGTTTGTCATGTCCCACATCTACTGATCCATGTGAATTTTTGTTTTGTTTTGTTTTGAGGTAGGGTCTTGCTCTAGCCCAGGCTGACCTGGAATTCACTATGTAGTCTCAGGGTGGCCTTGAATTCACTATGTAGTCTCAGGGTGGCCTTGAACTCACAGTGATCCTCCAAACTCTGCCTCCAACTCATGGCAATCCTCCAGAGTGTGGAATTAAAGGTGTGAGCCACCATGCCCGGCTTTGTGTGTCTACTTTTAACCCAGGTTCTAAAGCACTTTCTATGCAATGTCATAAACTGGCAAAACATTGTCTTTTAACAGATACTTCTTTTCTTTTTTATTGACATCTTCCATAATTACAGACAATAAACCAAGTTATTCCTCCACATATTTTCCCCTTCACAACTCCACTCTCCATCACATCCCCCCACATCAGTCCCTCTTTTGTTTTGATGTCATCATCTTTTCCTCTTATTATGATGGTCTTGTATAGGTAGTATCAGGCACTGGGAGGTCAGGGATATCCAGGCCATTTTGTTTCTGGAAGAGTGCATTGTAAGGAGTCCTACCCTTCCTTTGTCTCTTACATTCTTTCTACCACCTCTTCCGCAATAGACCCTGAGTCTTGGAAGGTGCTTCAGTGCTGAGCACTCCTCTGTCACTTATTCTCAGCACCATGGTGCTTCTGAGTCATCTCAAGGTCACCACCATGTGAAAAGAGAAGTTTCTCTAACCAAAAGTGAGAGTAGCATTAATATATGGGTATGAACATTAAGAGAAGTGCTTACTGGGCAATATGGTGAGCAAAATATATGCATTTAGCCAGACAACAGCAGTGTTACACCCCTAGGGCTCATGACTTCCTCTGTCATAGGTTTTCAATATCAGGCATGTATTCCCTCCTATGGAGGGGGCCTCTAGTCTGATTGGAGAGTGGTTGGTTTCACCCATAACAGACATGTCACTATTGCACCAGTTGGCTTCTGGCCTAGCTGGCTAAACGTAAGGCTTGCAGTGTCTACTGTTGTTTATCTCCACTGGTGATTTCTCCCTCTCCCATATAGCTGCATGCAGCACAGCTTTTTCCAGCTTTCTGTCTGCTGTTCTACAGAGAGGAGGTTTTCAGCTAAGCTCCTGCAAGATTTCTCAGTGACCTTGCAGCCCAAGCATGTGGAATCTTCACCATTTCTTTTCTTTGTTGAGGCAGAGTTTCACTCTAGCCTAAGCTGAACTGGAAGTCACACTGTAGCCCAGGTTGTCCTTGAATTCAGGGCAATTCTCCTATCCTAGCCTCCCAATGGCTGGGACTAAAGGTTTATTCCACCACACCCAGCGCAAACCTTTTTATTCAAGGTAGGGTCTCACTCTGGCCCAGGCTGACCTGGAATTTTTTTTGTGTGTTTGCTTTTCAAGGTAGGGTCTCACTCTAGCCCATGCTGACCTGGAATTCACTATGTAGTCTCAGGGTGGCCTTGAACTCACAGTAATCCTCTTACCTCTGCCTCCTGAGTGCTGGGACAAAAGGCATGTACCACCAAGCCCGGCTAAAAAAAAATTTTTTGTGGGGGGGAATTTATTTTAAAACTGGGTTCGGCTTGAGGTCATAGTCAAAAGTCTGAGAGATCTATGAAGAAACTCTCTTTCCTAGGCCTAATTCTCACCATAGTTACTTTTTCCTTATCTTGGGAAACAGATGAGCTAAACAAATTATGAATCATTTATAAATTATTTCTCACTGGAATCTATTAAGCAGCCTTTCCCAAAAAGATAAAATGCATATGTTGCCTCAAATAAAACATTTAGTTCATACAGAATATCTGGGGGGGGATCTCTATCTAAAATCATGTCTATTTGTTATTTTTAAATGGCCCGGTCAGTATTCTAAATGAAACAGTACAATTATAATTGAATACTGTCACTACCAATAACTTCTGCACCATGGAGATCAAAATGACCTCCTGGGCTGGAGAGATTGCTCAGCAGTGATGGCACTTGCCTGCAAATCCTAAGGACCATAGTTCGATTCTCCAGTACCCTCATAAAGCCAGATGCACTAAGTGGCACATGTGCCTGGAGTGCATTTGCAGTGGCAGGTAGCCCTAGTGTGCCCATACTCACTCTCTCTGTGTCTGACACACTCTCTGTCTCTCAAATAAATAAATAAATAGTTAAAACCACCTCTTGCCTTTGAAGTAGTTCCACTGTGTCAGTGCTCTCACTTTATCCCTGGATATCAAGTAGATACTTGCTTCTTCTACACCAAGGAAGTATCCTTCCTTCCTTCCTTACTTATAAGTCCTTAACAGTTCAAACATATAAACAGAAAGATTAATTTCATCAGCTGAAGATGACGAGTTAGGAAGAGTACAAAGGACACCATTGACGTTTACTAGATTTCGATCTTTTTAGTCCCCAAACTCTATTTATTATTACGGAATCAAAAGAATTGCAAAAAGACATTACTCTATGTTTTGAACCAGTTCCCAGATAGTGAGTTAGAGCCAGAGCTGGGGATCTTTACAGGCCAGGCAGAAAGAAGCTACTACTACTGAACAGTGAGGGTGAAGGACAAGTGTTGACGTTTGCTGAGGCTCAGACTCTGTCTTCCCAGGCACATGCCTGGCACGGTGCCTGTGGGGCTTTGGTAAAGAGTGAGCACATCTTCCTGAGTGGATTCCTCCTAAGGGCAACACTTAGTTGGATATACTTGTTTGTGTCAGCTTAATTTTTAAAGTTCCATTGCTTTACAATGACCTCATGTGTTCTAACATGAGAACAAGAGGCGAGGCATTGTAAAAAAAAAGGAGTCGGAAAGTTGTTCACATGAGCCTAAGTAAAATAGTAATTCATGGGTCCAGGTCTAAAATGACAGTGTAGTATCTATGTAAGGCAGGTGCTGCTCAAAGTATGGGGACCATGGCAATTAGCACAAACAGCAAGGAGGGCTCAGCTCCCATGTGCAAAGCCCTCATCTGCTGTGTGGTTCTGTCCTTCATGAGTTTGCTGAATGTGATTCTTAAGTTTTGCCAATAAGAACAGAGACACCAGGACTAACTGCTCTTCCTGAGGGGAAGGTGATAACCATACTTTCTCATAACTCTCATGTAAACTATTTTCCAAGTGGCTATGAAAATGAGGAAAGAAAACTAGAGAGATTGTTCAGTGGCTAAGGCATTTGCCTGCAAAGCCTAAGACCCTAGTTTGATTCCCCAGCACCCACATAAAGCCAGCTACACAGGGCGGCACATGCATTTGGAGTTTGATCCTTGCAGTGGCTAGATGCCCTGACATACCCATTCTCTCTCTTTATCTGCTTCTTTCTCTCCCTCTCTCTCTTAAATAAACAAAATAAAATAAATTTTAAGAAGAAAAAAACTAAGCCAGGCATGGTGGCGCTCACCTTTAATCCCAGCACTTGGGAGGCAGAGTTAGGAGGATCACTATAAGTTCAAGGCGACTCTGAGACTACGTAGTGAATTCCAGGTCAGCCTGGGCTAGAGTGAGACCCTACCTTGGAAAAATAAAAAATAAAATAAAATAAAAACTTTCTTAAGAAAAAGAAAGAAAAGAAAAGAAGAGAAGAGAAGAGAAAGAAAGAAAGAAGGAAGGAAGGAAGGAAGGAAGGAAGGAAGGAAGGAAGGAAGGAAGGAAGGAAAGAAAGAAAGAAAGAAAGAAAGAAAGAAAGAAAGAAAGAAGAAAATGAGGAAAGAGACTTGACCATTACCCAGGACAGTGGACCACAGCATTGGTTGGCACCATCACTCTGCATGTGGACTGAAAACAATGTACAGGCTGGGTGTGGTGGCGCACGCCTTTAGTCCCAGTGCTCTGGGAGGCAGAGGTAGGAGGATCGCCGTGAGTTCGAGGCCACCCTGAGACTCCATAGTGAATTCCAGGTCAGCCTGAGCTACAGTGAGACCCTACCTTGAAAAACAAATAAACAACAAAAAAAAAGTACAGGACTGTCCTTTTCTGGTATAAAATGATGAACCAAGATAATGATCTTCTGTCTCTTATTTTGTGCTAGAAGATGGCTTACATAGTAACTTAAACTTTAAAAAAGTAACTAACTTATAGCAAAATAAAATTTATAATAGTAACATAAAATGTCTAGAGTATAAAAAGATGTCTAGAGTAAGAAGTTGGCAGAGAAACATGGAGTCGTGCTATATACCCTCTGAGAGGATTGATACATGGGTTGTGTCCATTTTGTACAAAAGTATATATGAGGTAAATTATATATAAGTGAAGAAGATTCATATAAAAATAGTGAATGCACACAATAACTCAATAAAAAGGACTGTTGGATTCAGGTGTGGTGGCGCACGCCTTTAATCCAACACTTGGGAGGCAGAGGTAGGAGGATCGCTGTGAGTTTGAGGCCACCCTGAGACTACGTAGTGAATTCCAGGTCAGGAGGGACTAGAGCGAGACCCTACCTCAAAAAATCAAAACAAAAAATATGACCATTGGCTAATAAACACAACCTATATTAAGCTATAAAAGGTAACATTTTTTTTCTTTTTACTGCTCAAATTCATAATACAATAGAAGAAACTTCCTGTTTCAGAAACTGTTCTACCTTTCATTTCTTCCTGAGCCAAATCTGCAAACATTATCATTTTATTATTTCTCTCTCTCTCTCTCTTTCTCTCTCTCTCTCTCTTTTTAAGGTCAGGTCTCGCTCTAGCCCAGGCTGACCTGGAATTCACTATGTAGTCTCAGGATGGCCGTAAACTCTCAGCGATCCTTCTACCTGAGCCTCCTGAGTGCTGGGATAAAAGGCGTGCATCACCACTGCCCGGCTATCATTTCTTTATTTTCTATAAGCCAGATTATATCTCTTCAAACACTGGAAAGATAAAAACAAAGACTTTTGAAGTGGAGCAATGCAAACTTCCTGCTTTGCACACAGCTCAAAAGATCGAGCCTCCAAATCACTGGATTCAGAAGGAAATTAAAAGGTACTTAAATACTGGGACCTGACTACACATACTCGTTTGCCTGCTGGCCTGGCTTGATAGTCACCATGAAGGCTCTCCTTCCTCTGGGACTTCTCCTGCTCTCTGTCACTGTCCAGGGCAAGGTCTATAAAATGTGTGAATTGGCGAGAATTCTAAAGAGTCTTAAAATAGATGGCTACAAGGGAATGAAACTGGAAAACTGTAAGTCTCCTCTCCTTCATAACTCAGATTGGTACTACATACAAAACAAATGCAAGGTGGGTCTGAGTGGTGAGAAAGAGAGTTTGAGTGGATAGACTTTTACTTTGCTATGTGTTTGTACTTGCAATGGTTCAACATATCAACTTGGTCCTTCAGAATCAGAGATACTGGGGTGAGGAGATTCTGGGTGGGAGGAGGGCAAACAAGACCTGAGGTACACTTTGAATATCACTAGGTGGCCCAGTAGCCCTAGACTCAATGTCCCATGCAGGCTAAACTCAGAAAACTCATTTGGAACTTGGGTTCTGAAAATGTAAATTAACATAATATTTTAAGAGCAAAATCTTCCAAATTGTTGTTGAACACTCAAAACAAGGTAGTAGGATCCTATTTTTCCCCAGTCATTGTTTATATGAGAACTCGAAATTCAACATAAGATAATTTAGTACTCTTACTATAGTTGACTGTTTTCTTCCACACAACTGAAGATGCCATGAGGAAACATATATCCATCAGTGCTGATGTAAACACTGTGTTTTTCAGATTGAAATCAAACATTTCCCTTCAATTATTCTGATGAATGATTGAGGGACTCAATGGACAGATAAGTAGATAAAATCACAGAATAGCCTCTTCTGTTCTATATTTCATATTTTAAGATTGTAATTTAGAATATTTACTCTTAGTTATTATAAGAAAACTTTTCTCAGATAAATCTTTATTTTGTTCTATTAGAAAACACATTTCCAATCATCTCCTAAGTATTTTCAAACTTTA
The DNA here is from genome assembly GCA_036346955.1 of Dipus sagitta. NCBI lineage: Eukaryota > Metazoa > Chordata > Mammalia > Rodentia > Dipodidae > Dipus > Dipus sagitta. The sequence continues at coordinate 122,656,667 of CM070777.1, forward strand.
TCAATCATTAATTTTTCTTTCTTATCATACTTTTGTAAAAAGAATTTTATTTTGATATATTTATTTGAGGGGGAAGGGTCAGGGGGGGGGGGTAGACAGACAGAGAGAATGGGCATGCCACTACAAACTCCAGATGCATGCACCACCATGTGCATCTGGCTTATGTGGGTTCTGGGGAGTTGAATCTGGGTCTTTAGGCTTTGCAGGCAAGCCTTTAACTGCTAAGCAATCTCTCCATCCCTTATGTACTTTTTTTTAAAATTTTTATTTGTGTGTTAGAGAGAGAGAGAGAATATGGGTGTGCCAGGGCCTCTAGCCATTGCAAACAAACTCCAGACACATGCACCACTTTATACAACTGGCTTTACATGGACAGACAAGTACCTTAACCACTGAGCCATCTCTCTAGTCCCATACTTTTATTTTATTCATTTATTTGTTTATTTTGGTTTTTTGAGGTAGGGTATCGCTCTAGCCCAGACTGACCTGGAATTCACTATGTAGTCTCAGGGTGGCCTTGAACGAAAAGTGATCCTCCTACCTCTGCCTCCCAAGTACTGAGATTAAAGGTGATCGCCACCATGTCCCACTCCATACTTTAATTTTTTAAAAGATTTTTAAATTTTTTTTTTTGAGCAAGAGAAAGAGAGAGACAGAGAATTGGCATGCCAGGGCCTCTAGCCACTGCAATTGAACTCCAGACACATACGCCCCTTGTGCGCATGCATGACTTTGTGCGTCTGGCTTACGTGGGTTCTGGGGAGTTGCACCTTGGTCCTTAGACTTTACTGGCAAGAACCTTAACCACTGAGAAATCTCTCCAGCTCTTTTTGTTGTTGTTGTTCTTTTTGAGAGAGAGAGAAAGAGAGTAAATATTATTTTATATTTTTGTGTGTGTGCGTACCTGTTTGTGTATGTAAGTGCAGGAGTGCCCTTGCCGTGGTGTGAATGTAGAGGTCAAAGAACAACTTCTGGGGATGGTTCTCATCTGGCCAGCTCATTGGAGGAAGGGCTTCTCTCTTTGGATTCTCAGTCCGGTGTTCTTTGCTGTGCTCACCACAAGCTTCTGGGAAATTCTCCTGTCTCCACCTCCCAGTTCACCATGAGCATCAGTGTGGAACTACAGGAGCCCACCATGGCTTCCAGGTTTTACATGGGGTCTAAGGACTGAACTCAGGTATTCCAGCTTGACTGGCCTAATTTTACTCCTTTAAAATGAATATAGTCTGAAGATGGCAGTAGGCAAAGTCTGAAATCAATGAAGAAATAGCTATTTGAATAATCTTAAAGACACTTTCTCTTGTTTGATTAATATTACAAATTATTGGCATTGTAAAAGCATTCCCTTAGACACCTTCTAAAACTAAGGTGTTGAGGAGGCTGGGGAGATAGCTCAGCTGGTAAAGCACCTGCCTCAAAAAGAGTGAGGTCTGAAACTGATCCCTAGTACTCATGTTTTTAAAAGTGTTGGACAAGTATAGTGACACAGCTTTAATTCCAGCTCTAGAGAGGTAGAAACAGGTAGATCCCTGGGACTCTCTAGCCTAACTGATGTATTCTAGGTGAATGAGAGACCCTGTCTCAAAAAAGGGTGGACAGCATACCTGAGGAATTGTTGTCTAACTCTAGCCCAGGCTGACCTGGAATTCACCATGTAGTTTCAGGATATCCTTGAACTCACCAAGATCCTCCTACCTCTGCCTCCCAAGCGCTGGGATTAAAGATGTGTGCCACCATGCCCAGCCGTATATTGTACTTTTAAGGTAAGTCACTAATAAAATGCAATTAGCTAAGTATAGGGTTATAAGTTAATTATTTTCAGGGATGTATTTGGCCAGATGGGAAAGTAATTATAACACAAATGTTATGAGGTATAATGGAGACAAAGCACTGGCTAAGGGAGATTTCAGATCAGTAACCACCACTGGTGCAGTGATGACAAAACCCCAGAAGCATGTAATGACTGTGGCATTTCCTGCAAAGGTAAGACAAGATGGCACTGGAATGATGGCAGAAGGCCTACAAGATATACAAGCAAATATCCTGTGGCATATGGCATATATTGAAGGATGTGTCAGGGATCAAGAAACACCCTATCTTAAACTCAAGATCGTGATTATCATCTTCCTAAATAAGAGACTAGTTCTGGGAGTAACTCAGTGTAGAACACCTGCTAAGCACCCATGAGATCCTGAGTTCTATCAGCTCATAAAAAGTACATGAAAACAAACTGGGCATAGTGGCTCATGCCTTTAATCCTAGCACTTGGGAGGCTCAGATCAGTAGCTGAGGTCATAAATTAGAGGCCAGCATGGGCTACAGAGTGAGTTCCAGGTCAGCCTGAGGTAGAGTGAGATCCTATCTCAAAAAAAAAAAAAAAAAGTACAAGAGGGTTGGAGAGATGGTTTAGCAGTTAAGGCACTTGCCTGCAAAGCCAAAGGACTCAGGTTCGATTGCTCAGTTCCCATATAAGCCAGATGCACAAGGTGATGCAAGCATGCAAGGTCGCACATGCACACAAGGTGGTGCACACATCTGGAGTTTGATTTCAGGGGCTAAAGACCCTGGTGTGCCAATTCTCTCTCACTCTTAATCTCTCATTTTAAAAGGTACATGAATAAAATTCTGGCATAAAAAGTTGGTGCTTTTTACTGTATTCAGCCTTATGGGAGACAGAAGTCATCATCAGTGAAAACAGTGGACATTGGAAGCCTCAAGTTTGGCCTGACAGGCCAAGTGACTGAACGAGTGCAATAGTGGTATGTCTGCTCTGGGGGAAATCAAATGCTCTCTAATTGGACTGAAGGCCCACTCTATGGGAGGGAATACATACCTGGTACTGAAAACCTAATCAAAAGCCTATGGCAGGGCTGGAGAGATGGCTTAGTGGTTAAGCACTTGCCTGTGAAGCCTAAGGACCCCAGTTCAAGGCTCAATTCCCCAGGACCCACGTTAGCCAGATGCACAAGGGGGCGCACGCATCTGGAGTTCGTTTGCAGTGGCTGGAGGCCCTGGTGCGCCCATTCTCTCTCTATCTCCTTCTGCCTCTTTCTCTCTCTGTCTGTCTCTCTCAAATAAATAAATAAACAAACAAAATTTTTTTTAAAAAAGCCTATGGCAAAGCCAGGTGGTGGTGCACACCTTTAATCCCAGCACTCGGGAGGTAGAGGTAGAGGTAGGAGGATCACCGTGAGTTCAAGGCTACCCTGAGACTACAGAGTGAACTCCAAGTCAGCCTGAGCTAGAGTGAGACACTACCTCAAAAAAAAAAAAAAAAAAAAAACCTATGGCAGGGGAGGTCATGAGTCTTAGGGGTATAAAGCCTGCTCTTGTCTGGATAAATGCATATATTACTCTCACCAAATTGCCCTGAAAGCACTACACTTAATGTTCATACTCATATTTTACTGCTACTCTCACTTCTGGTTAGAGAAGCTTCTCTTTTCAGATGGTGATGACCACTGGGATCACCCAAAAGGCAACACAGTGCTGAGAAGGGATAAGGAGTATCCAGCACTGAAACATCTCACACCTTCCAAGGCTCAGGGTCCATTACGGAAGAGGTGGCAGAAAGAATGTAAGAGCCAAAGGAAGGGCACCACTCCTTACATACAACTGTCTGGACAGAGTTTGGCCTCAATATCCAAGACCTCATAGTGCCTACCAATACCTATACAAGACCCTCATAATAGGAGAAAAAGATGATGACATCAAATTAAAAGAGAGACTAATGGAGAGAGGGAGGGAATATGACAGAGATCAGAGCTATGAAGGGGAAAGCGGGGGTGGGGAGGGAAATACTCTGGTTTGTTGGCTGTAATATAGAAGTTGTCAATAAAAATATATATATTAAAAAATTGGTGCTTTTTATTACACAAAAGTTCATGGAAGCTGCAAGGTGGATCACTCTTATAATCTCAATGCTCAATAGGAGAATCATTGTGAATTTGAAGCAAGACTGGACTATAGTGTGAGTTCCAGGTCAGCCTGGACTAGACGGAGACAATGCTTCAAAAGCAAAACTTTCTGGGGGCTGAAGAGATGACTCAGCAGCTCAAGGAGCTTGCTTGAAAAGTCTGAAGGCCCAGGTTCAATTCCCAAGTACCTATGTAAAGCCAGATACACCAAGTGACACAAGTCTGCAGTTTGTTTGGAGTAGCAGGATGCTCTTGTGCACTCATACTCCTCTCCTTTTCTCTCTCTCTTTTTCCCCAGTCTCCCCTTCTCCCACTCTTCCTCTTCTGCCTGATTTCTAAGGTAAATAAGAAAAATGATATATCATTTCTAATTTTTAAAGTCTACATCTCCAAAAAAACTAGTCCATCAATGATGACCACACCTAAAATATTATCTTATGGATTTATGTATTTGTAAAGAAGCACATTTAGAAAATTTTATTTTTATTTATTTATTTGAGAGGGAGAGGAAGCGAGAGAGAGAATGGGTAAACTAGGGCATCTATCCACTGCAAATGAACTCCAGATGAATGCACCATCATGTGCATCTGGCTTATGTGGGTACTGGTGAGCCAAACCTGGGTCTGTAGGCTTCTCAGGCAAGTACCTTAACTGCTAAGCCATCTCACCAGCCCTAAAGCTCATTTTTATTTATGTATTTATTTATTTACTATTTTTGGGGGGGGAGGTTCAAGGTAGAGTCTCACTCTAGTCCAGGCTGACCTGGAATTCACTATGTAGTCTCAGGGTGGCCTTGAACTCACTGCGATCCTCCTACCTCTGCCTCCGAAGTGCTGGGATTAAAGGCCTGCACCACTATGCCCAGCTTTATTTATTTATTTTTATCTGAGAGATAGAGATAAAGAGGCAGATAGGGAAGAGAATGGGTGCACCAGGGCCTCTAGCCACTGCAAATGAACTCCAGACACATGTGCCACCTTGTGCATCTAGCTTATGTGGGTCCTGGGGATTTGAACTTGGGTCCTTAGGCTTCACAGGCAAGTACCTTCTTAGATGCTAAGCCATCTCTCCAGCCCTCCAAAGCTCTTTTTTTTTTTTTAGAAGAAGAATAACACACAGAATTTGTCATATGTCTAAAGCACAGGAATATTAAACCCTTGGACTCATGTTAAACTAGAAGTGACAACATCTTTAGTGACTAAAATGGTACATAAATACTGAAAATTGGCATTGTTAAATATTTAAATGTTAAAATTCCCAGATGAGAAGATTAACTTTGGAATTTTTTTGTTTTGTTTTTAATATTTTATTATTTACTTATTTATTTGACAGAGAAAGATGGGTGGGGGGAGAAAATGGCTATGCCAGGGCCTCCAACCACTGCAAACTAACTCCAGGCACGTGCACCCCCTTGTGCATCTGGCTAAAATGGGTCCTGGAGAATTGAACCTGGGTTCTTTGGCTTTGCAGGCAAAGGCTTAACCGCTAAGCCATCCCTCCAGCCCTGGAATGTTCTTTTTTAAATCTAGTTAATTTACTTTTTTTTTTTTTTTTTTTTTTGAGGTAGGGTCTTGCTGTAGCCCAGGCTGACCTGGAATTCACTATGTAGTCTCAGAGTGGTCTCAAACTCAACTCCTCCTATCTCTGCCTCCCAAGTGTGGGGATTTAAGGTGTGCGCCACCATGGAAAGCCTAATTTACTTTTAAAATAGTTCGCACTTTATAACAATCTATGGACAAAGGATAAAACTTAGAAAATACAAATAAGAAAAATAACAACCCTAATCTAAGTTACCAGTGATTTATAAGCACTGGAAACTTTGGCTTGTATTCTTCCACAATAGACCATCAAGTGTGTACAAAAAGTTGTATTCTATCAATTGTGCCTATTTGTGTACATATTTATATTATAAACACACAAACAGGTAATGCATATTTTTGTTTGTTCAGGATTGTTTTTTGAGGTAAGGTTTCACTCTATCCCAGGCTGACCTAGAATTCAATCCTCCTACCTCTGCCTCCTAAGTGCTAGGATTAAAGGCATGTGCCACCAACCAGCTGCAATGTGTTCTTAACAAAATTATCATTTATTTGCAATGCCTTATGATTTGCTTTTGAACACAAAATTATTTTCATATTAACAAATTCTGTATTATCAAATTAAGGTGTGAATAAAATTTTACCGTATGAATATTCTCTATCAACCTATCTCTGTTAAGCATATATGCCATGTCCATTTTCTCTTATAAGTTTCAATGGACAGCTTAGTGCATACATGTTTGGATACATTTCTTTTTAAATTTTTTAAAATTAATTTATTTTTTATTGACTACTTCCATGATTGTAAACAATATCCCATGGTAATGCCCTCCCTCCCCCCACTTTCCCCTTTGAAACTCCACTCTTCATCATATCCCCTCCCCCTCTCAATCAGTCTCTCTTTTATTTTGATGTCATCATCTTTTCCTCCTATTATGATGGTCTTGTGTAGGTAGTGTCAGGCATTTGGAGGTCATGGATATCCAGGCCATTTTGTGTGTGGAGGAGCACGTTGTAAGGAGTCCTACCCTTCCTTTGGCTCTTACATTCTTTCCACCACCGCTTCTGGAGAGAGACAGAGAGAGAGAGAGAGAGAGAGAATAGGCATGCCAAGGCCTCTAGCTGCTGCAAATGAACTCCAGGCACATGTACCACTTTGTGCATCTGGATTTATGTGGGTACTGGGGAATCAAACCTGGATCCTTAAGCTTTGCAGGCAAGTACCTCAACCACTAAGCTATCTCTCCAGCCCTGGATACATTTCTTATTTTGTTGGCATCATCACCTGCTGGTGCCAGCTGAACCTGTTTCCATGTCCTAAAGGACTGGTGCTGAAGAACTGAGCTGTGACCATGGTGAGTCAACAGAACCAAGGGACTCCAGGCAATTTCTTCGGCACAGGAGCCCAGGACATCATGGGGAAGACATTGCCAAAACAAGAAACTCTCTGGCTACATCCAGAACTATAGGGTGTAACTCCAGGATTTTTCTTCTTTAGCTCATTCTGTCTCTTTATCACATTGTGGAAATAATAGCACAACATATTCATCCCTCTTGAATAACATCATGGTCAACAAGGTGCGTGGAAATATTTTTTAAAGGGCTAAGGTAGATTGACACAGAACTGTGGATCTACTTTTAGAAAACTCTCAATATAGCATTTCCAGCAACATTGTTAGGTCAAAGGCCACACTGCTCATGTAAACAAGCTTCTTAGTATAAGTAGGCTGTTCTTTTTAGGCATTTGGAAGTCTTTAAAATTTTTATCTTGCTCAACAGAGTGGTTAATTTTATAGGTTTTATAATGACTGAACAGATGAATGCATCAAATGCCTCCAGAGATGGTATTTCACACCAGGTAATTTTGTTTTAAAATAAATTTTGTAGTATTTTCATCCTACATTGGGGAGTATTTGTGTTATTCAAGATAAAGTCTGAGTTATTTTGTTGGAGAAAAATGGATACTGGAGTGGGGTATGGTGGTGCACGCCTTTAATCCCAGCACTCAGGAGGCAGAGGTAGGTGGATCTCCATGAGTTCAAGACCACCCTAAGACTACGTAGTGAATTACAGGTCAGCCTGGGCTAGAGTGAGACCCTACCTCGAAAAAAAAACCAACCAAACAATCAAATGGATGCTGGAAACACATTTGATAAACAAGGTTTTAGATAAATTTTTACCAGCATTAATGCTATTAGCAAACTGAAAAATGTAGGCTCAATATCAAATAATAAACACATTACTGGTCACCATCCAGTGTCTTAGGATAAAGGCTATATATATACTAGAGACAGAGGGAGAGAAAGAGAGAATGGGCATGCCAGGGCCTCTAGCCACTGCAAATGAACTCCAGATGCATGTGCCATGATGTGCATCTGGCTAACATGGGATCTGGAGAATCAAACCTAGGTCCTTAGGTTTCAGGGTCCTTAAGTGCCTTCACCACTAAGCCATCTCTCCTGCCCAAGGCTATATATATATTTTTCTGCTTCTGTCTTCACATAGCTAAAACTGCTCCCTGTGGCTTCTCCCATGCTTCCTGGGCAACTCCAGTCTTCATGGCTTCTCTGCTCTTCTACCGTCATTTCTCTTCAGCATATGACAGTGTGAAACACTTCAGAAACGTTTTCTCTCTTGACCTGTACACATTTATAGCCCATCTCACAGCTCATCCTACTTTAATTCTCACTGGCATGTGACAATGTAAATAACATCATACTTTCAGAATTCTGCTTCGTCTTTGACCTCCTACTTATTTCTTGTCTCACAGCCTGCTCCTTCTCTGTCCTTTTGCTTGCTCTTTCATCTGTAAATGAAGGAATGTCTCAAGGCCACAATCATTAGATATAAACCAGAAATCTTATTTATTTATTTACTGGTTTACCTTAGCACATATTTACCTATACTTTCTCTTTTCATGATATCAGTTATTAATGTCCAACCATGGTTTAAAAAGATTAAATGGCCAAATTTCAGAAGTACTCAATTCATAAGGTTTGAAGTTCCTGCCATACTAAATTGGGTTTTATTTATTTAGTTATTTTGCAAGCAGAGGGGGGGGAGAGAGCGAGAACCTGAATGGGTGCGCAAGCTCCTCTAGGTGCTGCAAACAAACTCCCAATGCAAGTGCCACCTTGTGCATTTGGCCCCATGTGGGTAGTGGGAAATCAAACGTGGGTTGCCCAGGTCATTAGGCTTTGCAGGCAAGCACCTTAACTGCTAAGCCATCGCTTCAGCCCCTAAATTGGTTTTGAAACACCCTGCTGTCTATGACAGGGTTTCGAACAAGAGGACATAGACCACATATCTTAGGAAATAGGGAGTTTATTAAGGCTCAGAGTAATGTGGCTTAGGAGGGGTTAGAGGAAGAGGAGAGGCAAGGCAGGAAAGTCAGGAGAGGAAAGTTCACCGTGTGCAGTGCCGTGCTGATTGCCTGGTCAGCAGCATGAGGAGAAAGTGGGAGAGGGAACCCACAGGGTACATGCTGACTGCAGGTGCACAAACATGCTGAGGTGCTTGTGCCCTCAGAGAGGGGGAAGGTAAGGGCAAGGAACAGGGATCCTTGGGCACACCTCAGCACTGAAGTTGAGAGATGGGACTCTGAAGCTAAGGAAAGCGAGAAAGAATGGAGACAGAGAGAAGAAGGAAGACAAGGACGGAAGGAGAAAGGGAGGGAGGAGGGAAGTATATATGAAAGAAAATGGCACCTGGCCTATTCCCTCGGGGCATGGTGCACTTACTAGTGGGAGAGGGGTTTCTGGAAATGTGGGCCAGTCTGGCTAGATCTCCCATAGAGCAAGTGAGCCCTTTTGAGAGTGGGGTACAGTTAGGGTGACTGGGCCCCTAAAGGTAAAAAGGGCAGGAAAGTTTGCACTTGCTAGGAATCAAAGATGATCTGACTTCTTATCTCTTACCTAGTTTCCTACACCTGTTTCTCCACAAACAACCAAGAACCCCTGGGAGGAAGGTCCTTTCTAACATTGTGGTTGATCAAGTTCAGGCCCCAGAACTTGGTATCAGGGCTGGCCTCTTCATGATACAGCCCCTAGCCCTAACCAAGAGGCATCATAGGTTGAGAAGAAGTGACAGAGGAGTTTTCAGCACTGTCACATCTCTATCACCCCTTTGAAGGCTTAGGGTCCATTGCAGGAGAGGTGGCAGAAAGAATGTAAAAGCAAAAAAAAAGTGTAGTACTGCTTACAATGCAATCTTCCAGACACAAAATGGTTTGGATATCTATGATCTCACAGTACCTGGTACCACCTACGTAAGACCTTCATAATAAGAGCAAAAAATGATGCCATCAAAATAAAGGAGAGACTAATTGAGGGGGTAAGGGATGTATTGGTGTAGGGAAAAGTGGAGGAGTGGAGGGAATTGTCATGGCTATTTTCTATAATTAATGAAACTGTCAATAAAAAAAAAAAACTACTAGACACTGGAGAGGGTAGGATCACGACTAACCTTAATCTTATACATTTTCCCTCCCTCCTCCCTCTCCCCCCCCCCCTTCTCTCTAACTCTTGTATATTAGTTACCTTTTTCCTCATTTTCTTAGTGGTCACTGACCTGTAACTCCCAGTACCAGCATGGGGCTATCTTCCACAGTGAGCTTTTAATCAGAGAGACCTACAAGGTTTCCTAAAAGACAGACAGTTTTCTGTCAGAGTACTTGATGACCCACCAAAGGTTAGTGGTAAGACCCTACTGCTGAAGACACCTTATGTGGTTGACATGCAAAATAGAATGGCATGGCTGGAAGTTGGAAGAGAGTCAGTCCCCAGATAGTCAGCGCATTTAGTGCCAGAAGGTGCTACATGGGCGACTGGGGGAAAATGACCAATATCTGTCCAAGCAACTCATGGTCTAACCTACTTAGCACCAAATAACCTGTTGTGATGCCCACACAAGTGCAATAGTGGCACACAGCCATGGTGGGGAACCAACTGCTCTTAATTTGGCTAACTGATCTCCTCAGTGGTATGGGACCCATAGCTGGAGCTGGGAAACAAGTCAGAACCATATCCAAACATAAGCCCACTTGCCAATATCAAGCTACCATCAATCATGGGCTACAAGAGGACCTACACCTATTAAATTCTCTATTACAAAAGTAAGGGTTATCTCTTTTGTCCTGGTGCTAACTTACTCTCCATTGGAGAATCTGCTTCTCTTTTTCAGATAGATGTAGATCCTAAGGAGAGAGCCACCCCATCATACCTCAAAAGGGCCCTGGCTGAAAGTAAGAAAAATTGATGAAACAAGCAAGGCTGCTTCCTGATGAACCGGATACCAGCAGAAGGGGGAAGGAGATCAACACAGAGAAAAATCAACTCCTACCAAATCAGAGAGCCAGAGCCTCAGAGGTCCCCAACACCTCATCACTGAGGGAGACCAAAAATGAACCCAACATGGCTCAGGGAAATTTTGCAGAAGAGGGGGCGGAAAGAATGTCAGAGCCACATGTTGGGTCATGATATGCAGAGACATTTATCTTACACATAACTGTGGGCTAACTCCACAATGCATGACCCATATACCTCAACAAGGAGGGGCCAAGGGGAAGGGGTAGGTCACGGATGAGCCTAATAATGGTACCAAACTGACTGTATTTGCTGAATACAAAACTAACTAATAAAGAAAAAAAGAAAAAAAGGAAAAAAAAAAAGATTCTATCTCACCCTAGTCAAAATGACTTTCACCAAAAAAAAAAAAGGTCAACAAATGCTGATGAGAGTGTGAGGAGAGAGGAACTCTTTTCATTATTGATGGGAGTGCAAACTGGTGGTGCTACTATAGAAATCAGTGTGAAAATTTCTTTTTTGTTTTCCCTCTTTTAACTTTTTAAATTTTATTTTAGAAAGAGACAGAGACACACAAGAGACAGAGAATTGGGATGCCAGGGCCTCAGCCATTGCAATCAAACTCCGGAGGCTTGTGCTGCCTAGTGGGCATGTGTAACCTTGCACTTGCCTCACCTTTGTGCATCTGGCTTATGTGGGATCTGGAGAGTTGAACATGAGTCCTTAGGCTTTTCAGGCAAGCACCTTAACTGCTAAGCCATCTCTCCAGACCTACTTTTTTTAATTGACAACTTCCATAATTATAGACCATAAGCCATGGTAATTTCCCCCCATTCCCCCTTTGCAACTCCACTCCCCATCATAACCCTTCCCCCTCTCAATCACTCTCTTTTATTTTGATGTCAACATATTTTCCTCCTATTATGATGGTCTTGTGTAGTAGTGTCAAGCACTGTGAGATCATGGAAATCCAGGCCATTTTGTGTCTGGAGGAGTGCACTGTAGAGTCCCACCCTTCCTTTATCTCTTATGTTCTTTCTGCCACCTATTCTGTAATGGACCCTGAGCCTTGGAAGGTGTGACAGAGATGTGTCAGTACTGAGCACTCCTCTCTCACTTCTCAGCACTATGGGTACCTTCTAAGTCATCCTAAGGTCACCACCATCTGAACAGTTAAGCTTCTCTAACCAAAAGTGAGAGTAGCATTTATATATGGGTATGAACAATAAGATAAGGGCTTATTGGGCAGTTTGGTGAACATAGTATATACATTTAACCAGACACCAGCAGACGTTACACCCCTAGGGCTCATGACTACCCCTGTTGTAGGTTTTCAGTATCAGGGATGTATTCCCTCCCATGGAGCAGGCCTCCAGTCAAATTAGAGGGCAGTTTGTTTCTCCCATAACAGATATACCAGTTTTGCACCCATTGGCTCATTTGGCCTGGCTGGCCAAATATAAGGCTTGTAGTGTCCACTGTTGAGTATCTTTACTGGTGATTTCACTCGCTCCCATTGAACTGCATGCAACATGGCTCTTTCCAGCTTTCTGTCAGCTGGTCTACACAGAGGAGGTTTTCAGCTCAGCTTCAGCAGGATTTCGCAGTGCCCTTGTAGCTCAAGAATGTGGAGTCTTCAGCAATAGGGTCTTATCATCTATTCCTGGTGGGAAACCAAGAGCCTCAGCAATAGCCTGTAATGTTTTGGGGGACATCAGAGACCTCCCTGGCCAACAACTCACTGGAAGGTATCTCATTCCTGGCACTAAAGATTTTCTACTAACAATCTATGGTTTCTGAGTGTGCCATTGACCAAAAATGACTTATTCATGCCTTTTTAGATTTTGCTTAGCCTTCCCCCACCTTTCCTTTATTCAATCTTTTCCCCTGACCTCACTTAGGCCTTTCCACCCCAGTAATCTGTTCTTCTACTTACATATATACAATACCATCCTCTTAACTCCACCTTACCTTTCTATTCACCTTTCTAGCTTACTGGCTTCTACTACTGAATTTTATTCCAACTCGCATACAAGTCCAAACATTTGTAGCTAGGATCCACATATGAGAAAGAACATGCAACATTTGGCTTTCTGGGTCTGTGTTACCTCATTAAATATAATCCTTTCCAGATCCACCCATTTCCCTGAAAATTTCATAATTTCATTTTTCTTTACTGCTGAGTAGAACTCCACTGTGTAAATGTGCCTCATCTTCATTATCCACTCATCAGTTGAGGAACATCTAGGCTGGTTCCATTTCCTAGGTATTGTGAATAGAGTGACAATAAACATGGTTGAGCAAGTATCTCTAAAGTAGTGTGATAAGTCCTTAGGATATATGTCTAGGAGTGGTACAGCTAGGCCATATAGTAAATCTATTTTTAGCTGTCTCAGGAACCTCCAAACTGGTTTCCATGTGGCTGTACCAGATTGCATTCCCACCAACAGTGTAGAAGAATCCCTCATTTTCCATATCCTTGCTTGCATTGATTGTCATTTGTTTTCTTGATGACAGCCATTCTGACAGGAGAGAGATGGACTCTCAAGGTAATTTTAACTCACATTTCCCTGATGGATAAGGATATAGAACATTTTTTTAGATGTTTATAGGCCATCTCCATATCTTCTTTTGAGAAATCTGTATTTAGTTCCATAGCCAATTTTTTAATTGGATTGTTTGATTTCCTATTATTTAGTTTTTTTTTTTTTTTTTTTTTTTTTTTTTTTAGTTTTTCGAGGTAGGGTCTCACTTTGGTTCAGGCTGACCTGGAATTCACTATGTAGTCTCAGGGTGGCCTTGAACTCTCGGTGATCCTCCTACCTCTGCCTCCCGAGTGCTGGGATTAAAGGTGTGCGCCACCATGCTCGGCTAGTTTTTTTTTTTTTTTTTTTTTTTTTTTTTTTTTTTAGTTCTTTGTCTATCCTGGATATTAGTCCTCAGTCAGATGTATAGCTGGCAAAGATTTTTCTCCCATTCTGTAGGTTGCCTCTTTGCTCTATTCACAGTGTCCTTTGCTATACAAAAGCTTTGAAATTTCATGAGGTTTCAGTGGTTGATTAGTGGTTTTATTTCCTGAGCAACTAGGGTTATATTCAGAAAGTCACTGCCTATGCCAAGATGTTGAAGGTTTTCACCTACTTTTTCCTCTAGCAGTTTCAGAGTTTTAGGTCTGATATCAAGGTCTTTGATCCATTTGGACTTAATTCTTGTGCATGGAGAGAGATAATGATCTATTTTCATCCTTCTACAGACACATATCCAGTTTTCCCAGCACCATTGCTGAAGAGGCTGTTTTTTTGGCAATGAGTGTTTTTGGCATTTTTATCAAATTACCAGGTGGCTGTAGCTGCCAGGATTTATATCTGGGTCCACTATTCTGTTCCATTGATATACATGTCTGTTTTGTGCCAGTACCATGCTGTTTTTGTTACTATGGTTCTGTAACATAGGTTAAAATCAGGTATGGTAATACCACCAGCCTTATTTTGTTGCTCAAAATTGTTTTAGATATTCTAGGCTTTTTGTGCTTCCAAATGAATTTTAGGATTGTTTTTTCTATTTTCATAAAGCATGCCACTGGAATTTTGATGGGGATTGCATTGAATGTGTAGATTGCTTTTGGTAAGATTACTATCTTCGCAATATTGATTCTTCCAATCAAAGAACATGAGATATATTTCCATTTCCTAGTGTCTTCTGCAATTTCTGTCTTGAGTGTTTTAGTTTTCCTTGTAGAGCTCCTTCACTTCCTTGGTTAGGTTTATTCCAAGGTATTTTATTATTATTTTATGATGCAATTTTAAATGGGAGTGATTCCCCGATTTCATCCTCAGTGTGTTTGTTGTTAGCATATAGGAAGGCAACTGATTTCTGTGTGTTTATTTTGTGTCCTGCTACATTGCTATAAGTGTTTATCATCTCTAATAGTTAGTAAAGTCATTAGGGTCCCCTATGTATAGAATCACTATCTCCAAATAATGATAAGCTGATCTCTTTCTTTCCAACTTATATCCCTTTTATTTGTGTCTCTTGCCTTATTGTTATGGCTAAGACTTCCAGTACTATATTCAGTAAAAGTGGGGAGAGTGGACATCCTTGTCTTTTTCCTGATTTTTGTGGAAAAGCTTTAAGTTTTTCTCCATTTAGTATTATGTAGGCTATAAGTTTGTCAGAAATAGCCTTTATTATGTTCAGATATGTTCCTTCTATTCCCAGTTTCTGTAGGACTTCTACCATGAAGGGCTGTTGGATTTTATCAAATGCTTTTTCTGCATCTAATGAGATGATGATGTGATTTTTGTCCTGCAGTCCATTTATATAGTGTTTTACATTTATCAATTTGCATATGTTGAACCATTCCTGCATTTCTGGGATAAAGCCTACTTGGTCGGGGTGAATGATCTTTCTGATGTATTCTGTTTGCCAATATTTTGTTGAGAGTTTTTGCATCTACATTCATGAGGGAGATTGGTCTGTAATTTTCTTTCTTTGGTCTGTCTTTGGTTTTGATATGAGGGTGATGCTACCTTCACAGAAGGAGTTAGGTGGAATTCTTTCCTTTTCTATTTTATGGAAAAGTTTGAGAAGCATTGGTGTTAGTTCCTCCATGAAGGTCTGGTAAAATTCACCAGTGAATCCATCTGGGCCTGGACTTTTTTTTTTTTTTTAGCCTGGGAGACTTTTTATAACATCTTGGAGTTCTGTACTTGTTATAGGTCTATTTAAGTGGTAAATCTTATCTTGATTCAATTTTGGTAGATCATGTAAATCAAGGAAATCATCCATTTCTTTCAGATTTTCAAACTTAGTGGAGTATATGTTCTTAAAGTATGTTCCTATGGTTTGTTTAAATTTATTTGGTATCTGTTGTAATGGTGCCTTTTTCATTTCTAATTTAATTTGTCTCTTCTTTGGGTCAGATTTGCTAAGGGTTTGTCAATCTTGTTTATCCTTTCAAAGACCAAACTCTTTGTTTCATTGATTCTTTGGATTGTTTTTTGGAGATTCTATTTCATTAATTTCTTCCCTAATTATTATTTCTTCCCATCTACTGATTTTTTGTTTGCCTTGTTATTCTTTTTTGAAGGCCTTAAGGTGAAGCATTAAGTTGCTGCAGTTAGGTTCACACTGCTGGCAGAAATCACCTGACCAAGAGCAGCTTGTGGGAAAAAAAAAAGGGTTTATTTTGAATTATAAACTTGAGGGGAAGCTTCATGATGCCAGGGGAAAACGATGGCATGAGCAGAGAGTGGACATCACTTCCTGGCCAAATCAGATGGACAATAGCAACAGGAGAGTGTGCAAAACACTGACAAGTGGCAGCTGGCTATAACACCCATAAGTCCACCCCCCAAAATACATCACCTCCAGGAGGCATTAATTCCCAAATCTCCATCAGCTGAGAACCATAGAGAGTAAAATAGTGGCTGAAGGGGAAGCCATAAATAAATAAGTAAAATTTGTGGCATGTCAAATGGTTATAAGATTTGAACCCTATAGTGGTTTAAATGTATGGCCCCATAGACTCAGTCTTGAATCTTGAGTCTCCAGTGGGCAGAGCCCTACTAGGGAAGAGGCTTATCATTGGGGGTGGATGTGGAGTGTTGCCCTAAGTTGTGCTTGCTGGTGTTGGTATTTGCTGGCTTCTTGGTGATGTCTCTCTGCTTGGATCTATGGGAATGAGACAGCTTTCCCCACCCTTAATGGTGTTCCTCTGAAATTTGTAAGCCTGAAATAAACCCTTTCCTCCTACAAGCTGACTTTAGTCTGGTGTTTGTCCTAGCAATGTGAAGCTGACTACTACAAACCCAGAGCCCTCCTGAAAAGGCCAGCCTGAAACTATCATTTGGTTTTGCCTGTAATTTTTATTTACTCATATGTCTGTGTCTCAGGGTGCACACCAGTGTTTCTTGCCATTAGGAATGAATGCCCATTTGGCTTTACAATGGCTGGGGAACTGAACCCCAGACCAGTAGGTTTTATAAGCAAGTACCTCTAACAGTTGAGCCATTTTCTCAGGCCCTTGTTTTTCTGGAGTTTGCTTTGTTTTTTGGAGGTAGTGTTCACTCTAGCCCAGGCTGACCTAGTACTCACTCTGTAGACCCAGGCTGGCCTTGAACTCAGGGTGATCCTCCTACCTCTGCCTCCTGAGGGCTGGCCCCTTGTTTCCTTCCCTCTTTCCTTTCTTTCTTTTTCTTTTTTTCTTTGAGAGAGAGAGAGAGGGAGAGAGAGGGAGAGAATGGGCACACCAGGGCCTCCAACCACTGCAAATGAATTCCAGATGCATGTGTCCCCTTGTACATCTGGCTTACGTGGGTCCTGGAGAGTAGAACTGGGATCCTTTGGCTTTGCAGGGAAACTCCTTAACCACTAAGCCATCTCTCCCCTTGTTTGTTTTCTGAGGCAGGGTCTCACTCTGTAACCCAGGCTGGCCTGGAACTCACCACATAACTTCAAACTCTTAGCAATCCTCCTGTCTTCAGCTTCCCAAGTGCTGAAATTACAGGCTTGAACTAACATGCCTACCAAGCTTGGTCTGGAACTCTCTATGTAGCCATGAGTGGACATAAACTCAAGTTTCTCCTGTCTCTGCCTCCTGAATGCTAGGATCACACTGTGTACCACCATGTCTGGCAAAAATCCTTTACACTTGTTAAATTACACATTCCAAACACTTAGAACAGCAAGTAGAACATGACCAATACTCAATAAATATCACCTAATAGAGTAAGATCTCTTGCTGATTAGTATTTCCCTCCATGTTGAAAGTCTAAAGTTTTTCTAATTCTTCAAGTTCACACGATTCTAGTACAACAGCTTGAGGGATTCCAGGTTATGACTCCATTCCATGTAAATGTAGTGCAGAGGCTAGCCACAGAGGGAAACCACAGTGGCCCCCTGCACAAATGTAATCTTGGGCTTTATGTGTACTATACTTACAGGAATGAATTCCTCAATTATTAAATGAGTTTCTTCCTATCAGGATACCCTGAAATATGTGAGAAATGAAAACTAGGTAAAAGCAGGGGAAGAGATATTTGCATAATAGATGAGAAACAGAGATGGATTATTCCCAAACACCGGGACAACCCCAAATTACAAACTGACAGCTGGGTGTGGTGGCGCATGCCTTTAATCCAGCATTTGGGAGGCAGAGGTAGGAGGATCACCATGAGTTTGAGGCCACCCTGAGACTATATAGTGAATGCCAGGTCAGCCTGAGCTAGAGTGAGACCCTACCTTGAAAAACAACAACAACAAAAATTGCCTGTGAGGGAAAGCAGTGTTTTCTGGAGATTGAATTTTCATGTTTGTGCAAACATTTCTCAACTATCCCAATTATTTTAAAAATATTTATGAGAGAATATGTATGGCAGGGCCTCCAGCCACTGCAAATAAACTCCAGACACATGCACCACCTTGGGCACCTGGCTTACATGGGCACTGGGCAATCTAACCTGGATCCTTAGGCTTTGCAGGCAAGGGCCCCAAAATATATATTTGTTTGTTTTTCGAGGTAGGGTCTCACTGTAGCCCAGGCTGACCTGAAATTCACTCTATTGTCTCAGGCTGGCCTTGAACTCACAGTGATCCTCCTACCTCTGCCTCCAGAGTGCATATACTTAGAAGCATTCAGAATGCAAACTAAACAGCTGCAATTTATTTGTGCAATTACAGTAGTATTCAGTTAACAGAGGAACAATTATTTCAAACAAGCTGCAGAGACAAATGAAGAAAACCTACTGTTCCCATACATAACTAATTTGTGCTGTGCACCAACAAGAAACTGCTTTAAATTTCCATGCCAATTTACAAACCCCATACTGTACCAGGCAAAGTTAGTGGCTATTGAAAATACCACAAGGGGGCTGGAGAGATGGCTTAGCGGTTAAGCTCTTGCCTGTGAAGCCTAAGGACCCCGGTTCGAGTCTTGCTTCCCCAGTACCCACGTTAGTCAGATGCACAAGGGGGCGCACGCATCTGGAGTTCGTTTGCAGTGGCTGGAGGCCCTGGCGTGCCCATTCTCTTTCTCTCTCTCTCTCTCTATCTGGCTCTTTCTCTCTGTGTCACTCTCAAATAAATAAATAAAAATGAACAAAAAAATTAAAAAAAAAGAAAATACCACAAGGACAGGGCTATCTAAAGACCTGTTTGGTTTGTATATTAACTATACAAAAAGACACTGTATAGCATATATATAAAATCAAGCCTTACATTTCAGTTTTTTCTTTAAAAGTGAGCTAATGACCTAGGTTCAATTCCCCAGTACCCAAGTAAAAGCAGATGCACAATGTAGCCCATGCATCTGGAGTTTGTTTGCAGTGGCTGGAGGCCCTGCCATGTCCGTTCATTCCCTCTCTCCGTAACCCTCTGTCTCTCTGCTTGCAAATAAATAAAAAGGGAGTTATGTACAAGGGGGCCAAATGCTTTACAGACAGCTAGAACCAACTTATTCATAATCATTATCTTCATCTTCCTTTTCTTGCTCTTTTCAACCTCGACCAATCCTTCCCCGCCCCCCCCCCGCATCAGGTTTTCCTTTAGCTATGTGGGCAGCAATATACTTTCCCTATTTTTCCTTCAGCTTGGCAGCTTTCCTTTCCTAGTGCTTGTCACCTGCAGCAGTGTTCCCACAGCTCTCCCAATTTCTTTGCAGCATCACCATCATTCTTTGCAGGTTGGGATGCTCTCCTTTAGGATGTTGAAAAGTACTTTACTGGTCTCTAGATTTCAACAGTGAGACTGAGTGCTCTAAAGTTTTCTGATTCCAGTTTTGTTTTGTTTTGTTTTGTTTTTCGAGGTAGGGTCTCACTCTAGTTCAGGTTGGCTTGGAATTCACTCTGAAGTCTCACGAACTCACGGTGATCTTCCTACCTCTGCCCTCCGAGTGCTGGGATTAAAGGCATGTGCCACCACTCAGCTTCTGATTCCAATCTTAACAACCTTGATTATCTCTTTACCGTCAGGTTCAGGCGCAGTGACTCGTGCCTTTAACCGCAGCATTGGGAAGGCGAGGTAGGGAGGATCACCGAGGTAGGGAGGATCACCGTGAGTCCGAAGAGAGCCTGGGACTACAGAGTGAGTTCCAGATCAGCCTGGGCTAGAATGAGACCCTTTTGTACAACCTTCCTCATTCTGTTTGGAATTCCTACTTTTGCTCGGTCCAGCGGTCAGGGCCGCTTCCAGGCGCGTGCGCAGTGTACGCGGTGGGAACGAAGCCACTGCGCGTGCGCGCTCGCGCGCAGGGAGCCGCCGCCGTTTCCGCTCCGCTCTGCCGCCTCGCGGGGCTGAATGGCCTACGCCGACGCGGCGCCGCGAGCCCGGTGACTCAACCTCCTTCCGCCTGACACCCTCCGCCTGGGCTCTCGCGGGAGGAGTGGGAGCTCTGAGGGGAGCGGCGACCCCGCCGGCCCGAACTCTTTCCCTGGCAGCGGCGGCTTCTTCCCTGGGACAATATGTTCAAGAGAATGGCCGAATTTGGGCCTGACTCCGGCGGGAGAGTGAAGGTCAGTGCGCGCCTGCGCGGACGGAGTCTCCGCCCCCTCCCTGTGTCCCTCCGCGCCTGCGCAGACTCTGCTTCCGCCCCCCCCCCCCCCCCCCCGCCCCGCTTTTCTTTGCGCCTCTGCCCGGGCCTCGCTTTCCTAGATCCTCTGGTGCTCAGCCTTGAACTCTGGTCTCTGGGAGAGCGAAAACTTTATTGGGCCCCGACTTCCTCCAGTCACCTACATCAAAACAGACATGGAGAGGTGGCTTAGCGGTTAAGGCGCTTGCCTGTGAAGCCTGAGGACCGAGGTTCGATTCCCCAGTACTTATATAAACCAGACATGGTGGCACATGTATCTGGAGTTTGTTTGCCTTGGCGTGCCCATTCTCTTTCGCTCTGTGTCTCAAATAAATAAACACATTACCGAGGCCACTTCGAGAGCCGGGAAATGCTGCCACCGTCCTCCCTGTGAGGATGAGCACCGGCGTCTGTGGGTGGGAGAATCGCGTAGGTTTTACGGAGACGGTAACCGAGGTTGCCGAGTGTTAAGTGCGTCCGAGTTCTGGCATTTACAAAGCTGTCGCCAGGAGCTTGTGCCCCAGCACATAGGCTACGTAGAGTAAATGTCCGCTTCGCTCATTTAGTGCGAGATCAGAGCCTAAGTAATGTTGGACATTGCTACAAGTAATACTCTCCCACTTTTCTCTCTCTCTCTCTCTCTCTTTTTCTGTCTTCCTTCCTTCCTTGTTTGTTTGTTAAGGTAGGGTCACGGCAATCCTCCTACCTCTGCCTCCTGAGTGCTGGGATTAAAGGCGTGCGCCACCACGCCCGGCTACAAGATCGTACTTTTTTTTTAAGCACACTTTATTTATTAAAGAGAGGGAGAAAGAATGGGCGCACCAGGGCCTCCAACCACCTGCAAACGAATTCCAGACATGTGCCACCTTGTACTGGTTTATGTGGGTTCTGGGGAGTTGAACCTCGATCCTTGGGCTTCACAGGCAAGCATCTTAACTGCTAAGTCATCTCTCCAGCCCAAGATTATACTTTTTGACCTAGTTTTTCAGGAAACTACAACAAAGGGTCTTTAAGACATTAGGGAACTTTTTTCTTCTTGCGTCATGTTGGGTTCTAGCAGTTTGTAAGTTTTAGTCAGGGTGGCTTGAAAAGGTGCTCATGTAAGTGTGGCAGCACATATACTAAAACTGGAGAACGTTAAGCATGGAATACTCAAATAATTTTCCGCCAAAATTAGTCATAAAGCTTTTAAAGTAGGGATGTTTTTTGCATATGTATGTGGTATGTGCACATGTATATGTAGATGCTCTTGACTCATGTGCATGCCAGAGAACATCAGGTGGCCTCTTACCACTCATCTGAGTATTTCCTTGAGACAAGGTCTCTCCCTTAGCCCAGAGCTGTCAGCCAACCCCGGCAATTCTCCAGTCTCTGTTCCCTTCCTACTCCCCCCTTTGGGTTACAGATGTACAGATAATACAGATGTGCAGAAATTGAACCTGGGTCATTAGGCATTGCAGGGAAGTACCTTAACTGCTGAACCATCTCTCCAGCTCTTCTTTCCTTCCTTCCTTTCTTTTTTTAATCATTTATTTGCACAGGTCTATGCCACGCTTTTTTTAAAAAAAAAATTTATTTATTTATTTATTAGAGACAGAGAGAGAGAAAGAGAATGGGTGTGCCAGGGCCTCTAGCCACTGAAAACGGACTCCAGATGCATGCACCACCGTGTGCATATGGCTTACATGGGACCTGGAAAATTGATCTTGGGTCCTTAGGCTTTGCAGGCATGTGCCTTAATTGCTAAGCCATCTCTCTAGCCCCCGCCCCCTTTAAAATTTTTTTTCCTTTTTTTTTTTTTTTTTTTTTTCGGTTTCTCAAGGTAGGGTGTCTAGCTCAGGCAGACCTGGAATTCACTATGTAGTCTCAGGGTAGCCTTGAACTCACAGCAATCCTCCTACCTCTGCCTCCCAAACCCTGGGATTAAAGGTGTGCGCCACCATGCCTGGCTAAAAAAAAATTTTTTTTTATTATGCCAAGCTTTTTTATGAGGGTTCTGGGAAGTAAAACTTGGTGGTCTTCTGCCTCACAGACCCTCTTGCTTAAGCCACAAACACTCTTAATCAGTGAGTCATCTGTCCTGCCCATAACATAGGGATTTATTTAACTTTGCTGATTGCTATCCACTCTTAGGGGCTTCTTTGTCCAATTTAGCTAAACTTCATCCAGGTATGAAACCTGTTCACAGATGAGCCCTTTTTCTCCATTGATGAGCTATGCAAATTCTTAGCACCACCATTAGCAACTATGGGATGTGTTTACTCTCTGCTCACCAGATCTGTATCCTTATACTCTTAAGTCTGGTCACATCTGTGGTTGTCACAAGTGTCATCAGTAGCATTTACTATGGTTATTCAAAGTCACATCACTGCCTTTATCTGAACTGTGTAGGTTTTGAATTTAATTCACTCCACAGTCATAATTAAAGTTTTTTCCCATTAGTTTCACTATTTTTAAAAAATATTTACTTATTTGAGGGGGGAGAATGGGCACACCAAGGCCTCCAGCCACTGCAAACGAACTCCAGACACATGTGCCCCCTTGTGCAGCTGGCTTACATGGGTCCTGGGAAATTGAGCCAGGGTCCTTAGGCTTCACAGACAAACACTTTAACTGCTAAGCCTTCTCTCCAGCCCTGTTTGTTTTATTTTTTGAGACAGGTTCTCATGTATCTCAAGCTGGCCTAACTTGCTGATAGCTGAGGATGATCTTGAGCCTCTGATCCTCCCGCCTCCACCTCCTAAGATCTGGGATCACAGGCGTACTCCACCATGCCTAATTTACTACTTTTTCCTTCTTTCTTTTTTTAATATTTTATTTACTTGCAGGCAGCGAGAGAGGGAGAGAATGGGCATGTCAGAGCCTCCAGCCACTGCAAATGCATGTGCCACTTTGTGCATCTGGCTTTACATGGGTACTGGGAAATTGAACCTGGGTCATTAGGCATTGCAGGGAAGTGACCCTAACTGCTGAGCCATCTCTCCAGCTCTTCTTTCGTTCCTTCCTTTCTTTTTTAATCATTTATTGCACAGGTGTATGTGTGTTTGTGTATGTATGGTGCACCAGGATCTCTTACCACTTCAGTCAAATGCCTGTCCCACTTTATGTGGATTGCTAGGGAATTGAACTCAGGGCGAGCAGACTTTGCAAGTAAGCACCTTTAACCACTGGTTTATTACATTAATGTAGCCTTTTTCACATATGATGTATCTTGATGTTTGTCCATCAGATACATTGCTACTGTGGAAAGTTGGTCTCAGGTTCATGCATAAAACAGTATTTTCTCTTCCCTTGCTACATTTTTTTGATGTGTGCATGTTCAGTGTGTGTGAGTGCAGGTAAACATTTGATGTCAGAGGACAAACTTGGCTGATGGTCTTCACCTTCTACTTTGTTTGAAGCAGAGTATCTCCTTGTTATGCTCTGCATTCACCAGGCTTCTGTAGAGTGTTCCTGTCTCTTCCTTCTTTCTCACCAGAAGCATACTAAGATTAGATACTCATGCCACAGTACCCAGCTTTTTATGTGGGCTCTGATGATCTGAACTCAGGTACTCACACTTAACGCAACAGGAACTTCACTCACTGAGCCCTCCCCCCGAACCCCGCTTAATATATATTTTTTACTATGAGTATACTTTGTATGGACACCTCATGGTTGGTTCCACTTAGTATTTAATGTCACTTTTCCTTTTCTTAATCATCTGTCAACATTCATGTCTTTACATAAATCAGGTGTAATGAGAAACTTGCATATATATCCTAGAACTGAACACAAATGTAGCAAACATGCTACTGACCTGTGTTTGCCAAACCTCAGTCATCTAAGTGCCACTTGTACTATCTTTGCCATATCTAAACCCAATTGTAACATCTGGATTTAAATCAATTCAACTTTTAAAAAGTTGAAAAGCCTCTTCCTAAACATCTTGAGACCGACAGTTTGAATTTCTACTTATAGTTACGTTTTGCCTTATGTGGATTAAAAACATTGTGTTAATTAGCTGTTCCTTGTTCTGAAAGAGACAATTTTAAAGGAGAAAAGGTTTAATTGGCTCATGGTTTCAGAGATTTTGTATCTGGAGTTCAAGAGCTCATGTTGACAAGGTAATGAGCAGAGACGCGAGTTGAATATTTAAGATGTGCATTATTCAGAGAGCCAGCAATCTGAGAAGGTAGCAGGTTGACACCTGAAAAACATTCCATTATAATTCCACCCAGCAGATTATATTGGGAGAAACTGGGGGGAAGCAAAGGTGGTCAGTCATTTCAGAGCTCAGCCTTGGCCCTCTGGTCAGGTAGTCTGCCATTTTTCTGAGATGTGTGATGTTTATGCTCCTCTTGTTCGCCCCTGTGCTCTTCCCCTTACTCTGTGGGCTCAGTCATTTCTTAAAACCCTGAATGTAGTTAGCTTCTGCTGCTATCAACCTTTTACTCCTCCACGGGCGTCTGGACTTGGGGAAGGTAGTTCAACAAACCTATCATTAACCACATGTGTATTGTGCATGCATGTGGTAGTTAACCTTCTCATTGCTGAGATAGAGCAACTGATCCTGATCAAAGGCAGTTTATGGGAAGAAAGTTTTTGTTTGTTTTTTGGCTTGTAGTCTGGAGGGGATGCTGTATGGTGACATGGGAAAGCTTGGGATGAGCAGAGGCTGGGTATCACTTCTGCCACAGCAGGTAGAAAACAGCAGGAGAGTTAGCCCAGTTTTGGTGAGGGCCTGGCTGTGACACTACTGCCGCAGACTTGGAAAGCTGGGACCACCAGTCCGAGGGAAAACGGCCTTGGGAGGTGGGCAAGGAGTCGGCAAAGTGACAAACAGACACACACACAAGGTTAATGTATCTGAGTGTATTTTACTGAAGTAGAGCATCAGGTTATATATAATTTTGGCTGCATAAGCTTAGCCTTTGTTTATTCATGTGGTACAATTTCTATGAACAGCCTGCTTCAAGCATCAAGTATTTTTTTTTTTTGTTTTTTGAGATAGGGTCTCACTGTAGCCCAGGTTGACCTGGAATTCACTATGGAGTCGCAGGGTGGCCTTGAACTCAAGGCGATCCTCCTACCTCTGCCTCCCGAAGTACTGGGATTAAAGGCGTGCTGCCACCATGCCCGGCTGAGCATCAAATATTTTTAACAAAAGTTCTAACAGGGCGACGTCATAACTATTAATATATTTTCTTCCTTGAACCATGCCATAAAAATGTAGGTGTATCAAAGTCTGCCTTCTCATAATTGGATCCCAGTTGTTTCCTAATGTTTTCTCTTTGTGCTTTCGTAAGCAAGCACCAAGGTGGCCTCTACCTAGCAAGTCTGTCCACAAAAGTTAAAGATTACCAAGAAACATGCTTCCCGCCATTGTTTACTAGTGTATCCCCCTTCCTATACACTCCTGTATAAGGTAATGGTTTATCGATTGGTTCTGGTCCTTGGAATTCTGACTATGGCTTGAAACAACAGCAGGGTCTTCAGAGGAAGCATCACACCATCAGGTGACTCAATTTTTGGAAACTGTTCCATATCTAATTTTTACTGAAGTTGTGAAAGAACATCATGCTGCTGTCATGTGTCAGGAACAGAACAGTAGTAATGAAGAAGACAGCTATTAGAGAGCAGCAAAAGGCACTACAAGCCTGGAGCATGCACGTCCTTCCAGGAGGCTTTCTTCCTTGAAGCTTTCGCCTCGGCCTGGTGAACAGGTCACGCAGACTCCACTGGAGTTGGCATGGCACACTACAAAGCCTACCCATTCAACACACCTCCAGCAAGGCTCCACCTTTCCAATTGCCACCAGCTAAGGACCAAGTATACAAACCACATGAATTTATGGGGGACCTCTGATCCAAGCCACCATATTATGCCAAGCTATTAACAACATGGATGTTCAATTGCTTTCTACAGTATGGAGTGCAAATGTGTCTTTATAATACAGAAGATAATTATAATGCAGAAGATAAAAGTGCCCCTAACCATCCCTCTTATACCCTATCAGTTTCCATTCATGGTCACAGCCCCATTGTTATAGGCTTGAGGTAAGGCTCAACATTGTGCATGGACAGTGTGGCAGAGCAACGCTGCTTTCCCATGGTGGCTGAAAAGCGGGTGGGTGAGGAAGAAGAAGAGGAGGGAAGGCAATTGTCATGACCCCGTCACCTCTCAGTGGTACCACTTCATAGCCAGATCGTATGGCACAAAGTAATATGAAAAATGCCCTTCTTTGCCAGGCGTGGTGGCACACGCCTTTAATCCCAGCACTTGGGAGGCAGAGGTAGGAGGATTGCCATGAGTTCGAGGCCACCCTGAGGCTACATAGTGAGTTCCAGGTCAGCCTGGGCCACAGTGAGACCCTACCTTGAAAACAAAACAAACAAACAAAAAAAATGCCCTTCTTCAGGCTAAAATCCTCTTACATACTGTCTTTTACTATTGTACTGTGCTTTGCTAATACTGCCATGAGCTAATGAGGCCACATCAAGTGATTGCAGTCCAACTTGCCATTTGGATTCAGAACCCTGACTTTAAGGTTTATAAGGAGAAGGCCTTTTATGCTTCTTTAGCAAAACTTTCCAGTGCTTTGTATAGTGATTTAAATAGAAACATTTCACATAGGGAACATTATAACTAATCTGTTGTTCAGTTACCTGTGTTGTCATGAAATAAATGTGTCAAACTGACTTGAGAAGAATCCATGTTTTTAAAAATAATTTTATTTATTTCCAAATAGGGAATGAGAATGGACATGCCAGGGCCTAGTGACACTGCAAATGAACTCCAGACACGTGCTCCACTTTTTTTTTTTTTTTTTTATTTTGGTTTTTTTGAGGTAGGGTCTCACTCTAGCCCAGGCTGACCTAGAATTCACTCTGTAGACTCAAGGTGGCCTTGAACTCACTGCGATCCTCCTACCTCTGCCTCCTGAGGGCTGGGATTAAAGGATTAAAGGCGTGCACCACCACGACCGGTTTATATGCTCCACTTTGTGCATCTGGCTTTACATGGGTACTGGGGAATTGAACCCAGGCCTTCATGCTTTGCAAGCAAGTTCCTTTAACTGCTGAGCCATCTCTCTATCTCTCTCCAGCCCCCAGAATCCATGTTTGAACTAAACTTTTAAAGTTGTTAGACTGCCATTCTTTTAAATAATCTATCAGAGATGGAGGTGTTGGTGGCTCATGACTTCAGCCCAGCACTCAGGAGCTAAGGTAAGTGTATCACCATAAATTAGAGGCCAACCTGGGCTACAGAGTAAATTCTAGGTTAGCTTGGGCTAGATGAGACCCTGCCTCAAAAAATAAATAAATAGATGCTGGAGAGATGGTTTAGTGGTTAAAGCACTTGCCTACAAAGCCCAGGCACCTAGGTTTGACTCCCCAGGACCCACATAAGCCAGACACACAATGTCATGCATTTGCACAAGGTGGCACACGCATCTGGAATTCGATTGCAGTGGCTAGAGGCCCTGGTACCCCAATTCTTTCCCTCATAAAAAATAAATAAGTGAATAAATAAACAAAAAAACAGGCTGTCAGTGCTCTCACTCTGCTTAGGTAATGGTAAAATATTTACTGGCTTTTAATTGTTTTTCTTTTAGGGAGTTACTATCGTTAAACCAATAGTTTATGGTAATGTTGCTCGCTATTTTGGAAAGAAAAGAGAAGAAGATGGTCACACCCATCAGTGGACGGTATATGTAAAACCATACAGAAATGAGGTAGGCTTTCGATTTTCCTATAATTTTTGTTTTGTTTTGTTTTGGTTTGGTTTGGTTTGGTTTGGTTTGGTTTTCAGAGGTAGGGTCTCGCTTTAGCCCAGGCTGACCTGGAATTCAGTCTGTATTCATGGCGATCCTCCTTCCTCTTTTTCCCAAGTGCTGGGATTAAAGGTGTGTGCTACCATGCCCAGCTTTCCTGTAATTTTTTTTGAAGCTACAATGCTTGCAAATACATTGTAAAATATTCTGTAGTATTTTTTTGAATATAGAATGTGCCCTATGTTAAAGAACCCCCCCCCAAATTGCAAGAATAAATGAAAACTCATACTTTCATGTAATTAGTAGAAACTAGTTTTCCAAAAATGTCTCCTGATAAAAATTAAAGTAACAAAAGTTACTCTGTTATAAACACGGTACCACTGGGCCATGGTGGCACATACTTTTAATCCCAGCACGTTAATCCCAGAGGATGAGGTAGGAGGATCATTGTGAGTCTAGGCCAGCCTGAGGAGACTACATAGTGGATTCCAGGTCAGCCTGGGTCCAGAGCAAGACTGTCCTTCAAAAAAAAAACAAAAGAACAACAACAAAAAAAAGAGGTTTTCTTTTTGTATAGTAATAAATCTTCTAGAGTTGGTTATAATTGATGGTCATGCAATTCTGTGAATATACCAAAAATTAAATTGTACGCTTACATAGGTAGATTCTTCACAGTACCTACTGCATGAGGATAAGACCCTATTTTATTTACCTTAATTGGCATCTGGCACAGTAGTATTGGTGTCACTTAAATATTGATAGGAGAAACAAATGAAGTTTTACCAAAAATACCTTCAAACGTTTTATTGCCAAAAAAAAAAAAAAAAAAAAAAAAAAAAAAAAAAGGTCTTATGGGACTGGAGAGATGGTTTAGTGATTAAGATGCTTGCCTGCAAAGCCAAAGGACCTCAGTTCAATTCCCCAGGACCCATGTAAGCCAGATGTACAAGGGGGCACATGCATCTGGAGTTTGTTTGCAGTGGCTGAAAGCCCGGGCATGCCCATTCTTTCTCTCTCTCTCACTCACTCTGCCTCTTTCCCTCTCTCAAATAAATAAATAAATATTTTTTATAAAAGTCTTACGAAATCTGCCTCAGAAAAAAACCTTATGACAAAAACAAAAACAAAAACAAAACAACCTAGTGTTATAGTTACCTTCACATTGCTGGGATAAAACACCTGACCAAAAGCAGCTGATGGGAAGAAAGTTTTTATTCTGGCTTATAATCTGGAGGGGAAGCTCCATGACGGCAGGGAAAAGCATGGCATGAACAGAAGCTGGACATCACTTTGCCAAGGCAGGTGGACAGTAGCAACAGGAGAGTAAGCCAAACTCTAGCAAGGGAGAGCTGGCTATAACCCCCTAAACTCACCACCACTAACACCTCTTCCAGTAAGGCTCCACCTCTCAACTTACATCCAGGTAGGGCTCAAGCATTCAGATCACATGAGTTTATAGGGGACATCTGACTCAAACCAACACAGCAAAGTACTAAGATATCATTGCAGCATAATCCTAATTTTATTTTTAAATATATGTAGACCATATAAATTTCAAATGTCTAAGAATAAGCCAGGCCTGGTGGTGCATGTCTTTAATCCCAGCACTCAGGAGGCAGAGGTAGGAGGATCGTCATGAGTTCAAGGCCACACTGAGACTATGTAGTGAATTCCAGGTCAGCCTGGGCTACAATGAGACTCTACCTTGAAAAAGAAAAAAAAAAGTCTAAAAACAAATAAAACTTGTTACTGTTAGAGAGGAACTGGCTCTGTTTTTACACTTTTATTTTCTATAATCAGACACTATATACATATATCTTTTGTTTCTAAGATACTTTCTCATTATTTAGCCCAAGGTAGCTTTGAACTTGTCATCTTCCTACTTCAGTCTCCCAAATGCTGGGATTACTGGTGTGCACCACCATGTTTGACATAGGAATTTTTATGTGTGTGTGCATGTTTGTATATGTGTGGGCACACATGAGAGTGTGCACATGGAGCCTAGAGGGTTTTTTTGTTGTTGTTGTTGTTGTTTTGTTTGCAGTACTGGGATATGAACCATGACTACTGAGCTACATCCTCAACCCTTTTTAAAATTGTATCTTGCAACAGAGTCTTGCTAAGTTGTTCAACCTGGCCTTAAACTTGGGATCATCCTGCCTCTGCCTCTTGATTAGCTGAGATTATGTGTGTCTAGTGAATTCATGGCTTTTAAAAATTTTTGCGTGTGTGTGTGTGTGTGTGTGTGTGTGTAGAGGCATGTGTGGTCAGAAGACAAGCCCCTGGTGTCCGTCCTTATCTTCCACTTTATTTGAGGCAGACTCTGTTATTCATCACTGTGAACATCAGGGTGGCTGGCCCATGATATTCAGGATTCTCTCTCCCATTTGGAGGGCTCTGATTATAGACACTTGCTATTACATCCAGTTTTACATGGCTTCTGGGGATCCAAACTCAAGTCGTCAGACGTACAAAGCCAGTGTTTGACCCACTTGAGCCATCTTCCAATGCTCTCTCTTTCATAAATAAATATTTTTTAAATATATGTAGACCATATAAATTTCAAATGTCTAAGAATAGCAGGCCTGGTGGTGCATGTCTTTAATCCCAGCACTTGGGAGGCAGAGGTAGAAGGATTGCTGTGAGTTCAAGGCCACCCTGAGACTACAGAGGGAATTCCAGGTCAGCCTGAGCTAGAGACCCTGCCTTAAAAATAAATAATAAATAAATAAATAAATAAAATTGGGATTTAGGGAGATGGCTCAGCAGCTAAAAGCATTTGTTTGCAAACCCTATAGCCCTGGTTTGATCTCCACATAAAGTGATATACACAAAGTGGTACATGTGATTGAAGTTCATTTGCAAGAATTCCTGGCATGCCTAATGCTCTCTCTTTCATAAATAAATATTTTTTAAATATATGTAGACCATATAAATTTCAAATGTCTAAGAATAGCAGGCCTGGTGGTGCATGTCTTTAATCCCAGCACTTGGGAGGCAGAGGTAGAAGGATTGCTGTGAGTTCAAGGCCACCCTGAGACTACAGAGGGAATTCCAGGTCAGCCTGAGCTAGAGACCCTGCCTTAAAAATAAATAATAAATAAATAAAATTGGGATTTAGGGAGATGGCTCAGCAGCTAAAAGCATTTGTTTGCAAACCCTATAGCCCTGGTTTGATCTCCACATAAAGTGATATACACAAAGTGGTACATGTGATTGAAGTTCATTTGCAAGAATTCCTGGCATGCCTAATGCTCTCTCTTTCATAAATAAATATTTTTTAAAATAAAGTATAAAATAGGCTGTACAGCAATGGTGAGATTATGAGTACCACAACAGGAGTCAAGACAGGTTTCAACAGGGTGCTGCCTCACTGTTCCACCAGTTGCTGGGCACTGGATATGCACAAGAAACACAACCTCACCATCTCTTTACACAGTCTTCCTAAAAAGGACAACCAGGGGCTGGAGAGATGGCTTAGCGGTTAAGCGCTTGCCTGTGAAGCCTAAAGAAAATAGGTCATATGAAAGTGCATATAAAATACAAAATAGGGAGCCGGGCATGGTGGCGCATGCTTTTAATCCCAGCACTTGGGAGGCAGAGGTAGGAGTATTACCATGAGTTTGAGGTCACCTTGAAACTACATAGTGAATTCCAGGTCAGCCTGAGCTAGAGACCCTGCCTTAAAAATAAATAAATAAATAAATAAATAAATAAATAAAATTGGGATTTAGGGAGATGGCTCAGCAGCTAAAAGCATTTGTTTGCAAACCCTATAGCCCTGGTTTGATCTCCACATAAAGTGATATACACAAAGTGGTACATGTGACTGAAGTTCATTTGCAAGAATTCCTGGCATGCCTATGCTCTCTCTTTCATAAATAAATATTTTTTAAAATAAAGTATAAAATAGGCTGTACAGCAATGGTGAGATTATGAGTACCACAACAGGAGTCAAGACAGGTTTCAACAGGGTGCTGCCTCACTGTTCCACCAGTTGCTGGGCACTGGATATGCACAAGAACACAACCTCACCATCTCTTTCCACAGTCTTCCTAAAAAGGACAACCAGGGGCTGGAGAGATGGCTTAGCGGTTAAGCGCTTGCCTGTGAAGCCTAAGAACCCCGGTTCGAAGCTTGACTCCCCAGGACCCACGTTAGCCAGATGCACTAGGGGGCGCACGCATCTGGAGTTCGTTTGCAATGGCTGGAGGCCCTGGCGTGCCCATTCTCTCTCTCTCTCTCTATTTGCCTCTTTCTCTCTCTGTCTGTCACTCTCAAATAAATAAATAAAAATAACAAAAAAAAAATTTTAAAAAGGACAACCAGGTCGGGCGTGGTGGCGCACGCCTTTAATCCCAGCACTTGGGAGGCAGAGGTAGAAGGATTGCTGTGAGTTCAAGGCCACCCTGAGACTACAGAGGGAATTCCAGGTCAGCCTGAGCTAGAGTGAGACCCTACCTCGAAAAAACAAAATAAATAAAAAGGACAACCTGAGGCATAGCTTGTGTCTGACCAACTTTCAGCAGTGTACTCCAGTGGCCAGGGCCTGTGGCACCTGGGCCTCTGAGTCATCTGTTCTGCTCCAAACACTAAGGAGAACTGTTTTGAGCTGATGGGAATCAGCAGGTATCGCAGGCTGAAGGAAGGGCGTGTTTACCAACCAATCTGTTGCAGTTGACATCAGCCAGCTCTGGTGATGTAGGAAGTGTTGCTCTGAAGGTCGAGTGCCCACAGCTCCATTTTCTCTTCCTCTTCCTGTTGATGTCACCTGCTTTCCAGTGGAAAAGACCTCAGCACCTGTCACTTTACCTGCATCTTTGGCTGGAGGCTGGAGCCCGGCCTTAGCAGCCTCTTTTCACACCTGGGCCCTCGAGGTGCCCAGCCCTCCCCTGTATAGCCATGACCTAGACCCCTGCCACCACCTGCCAGAGCCTACATCCAGAATGAGCATAGCCACCAGGATGGTAAGACAATACCGCCTTTCTTTGAGTCTCAATCAAGCAAGCCAGCTTTTTTTTTTTTTTTAAGTATTTTTACTTATTTATTTATTTGAGAGAGAGAGAGGTGACAGGGACTCTAGCTACTGAACACAAACTCCAGTCATATGTTACCTGGAGTGTGCATCTGGCTTACGTGGGTACAGGGAATTGAACTTGAGTCCTTAGACTTCACAGGCAAGTGCCTTGACCACTAAGCCATCTCTCTAGCCCAAGCCAGCTCTTTTGAATTCATTCATAAAAGCCAGTTTAGACTTACACTTCTTTTTTTGAGATGAGCCCAACAGACTGCCTTTTTTTTTTTAATGTAAGAATGTGTGTGTGTGAGAGAGAATTAGCACGCCAGGGCCTCTAGGCACTGTAATTGAACTCCAGACACACGTGCCTTCTTGTGTGCATATGTGACCTTGCACACTTGCGTCACTGTGCATCTGGCTTACATGGGACCTGGAGAGTCGAACATAGTTCTTAGGCTTTGCAGGCAAGTGCCTTAACCACTAAGGCATCTCTCTAGCCCAACTTACACTTTTTTTTTAAAACATTGTATCCAAGGATGACCTTGAACTCCCAATCCTCCTTCCTGTATCTCCCAGGTATGGGATTATAGGTATGTACCACCATGCCTGGCTTCTGACTCTGTATTTAATCACAGAGGCATACCAGACTTCTGTCTACTGGCCACATCTGCCTGACCAGCTGGGAAGCCAGCTCCTGCACTTTCTACTCTTGGCCCTGTCTACCTCGGAGACAAGGGTATATCAGTCACTATCCTGAGCTGCTATGTTGGCATATAGCAAGGTCCCACTAAGAAGTTTTAGTCCCTTTGGAAGTGTGCAAAGAGATAGATCTTGGAGGTGTATGTCAACCAGCAGCCCTGCACCATGGTCCCTGGGGAAGATCTGGCCAAGATGCAACCAGTCATGCGCAGACTGAGCAACACCACTGCCAGTGTGAGGCCTAGACCTGCCTGGTCACCAGTTCAAGCTCATATACACCAAGCAAGCCTTTGCACTGATACAAAGGAAAAAACATGGAGGGGGAAGAGCTCTCCATGCCCCAGGAGGTCCTGGCAGCATTGGAGGATTATGAAGAGGAAGACATGGATTAGGCGGAAGCAGAGGCTACAGAAGGAGAATACTGAGTGCAGGGGCACAGCGGGCAGCCATCCCTTTATCTCATCCTCACTGTAACGTTACAGAGTATATGCTGCTATCCAGATTCCTATATTGAGCCATTATTTGTCCTGTGTGCTGTGTTTTAAAAAACTATTTATTTAAGAGAGCGAGACGGAGAAAAAGAGGCAGTCAGAGAGTGAGAACAGTTGTGCCAGGGCCTCCTGCCACTGCAGACGAACTCCAGACACATGTGCCACTTTGTGCATCTGGCTTTATGTGGGTACTGGGGAATCAAACCTGGGCTGTCAGTCTTTGCAAGCAAACACCTTTAACATCTGAGCCATCTCTCCAGCCCTTGGGTGCTGTGCTTTTAGACAAAATCCCCAGTCTGGAAGAGAAATACAAAATAAAGACCAAGTGAATCCCTGTACTCAAGAGGCTGAGTTAGGAGGATTGCCATGAATTCCAAGCCAGCCTGGGAGATGGTGAATTCTAGCCCTAAGGTACAAAGTGAGACCCTTTCTCAAAAAAAAAAAAAAAATAAATCTGGGCATGACCCTTCTTTCCCAAGGCAGAGGAGGGCTTCCTTATGAACTTTTCCCCCCACTAGTTTTCCTGTCACTTCAACATTTAAACCAGAAAAGATGCTACAAGCTAGCTTCCAATTTGGACATGGCACCAGTACTACACACAATTGAATGAACAACCCACATCTTTGTGGTCCCTCCCATGGAAGACTCAGTATGCTTTTTTGGACTAAATAGGTATGATTTTGATTGATAATAAATGTGTGGACATGAGAGCAGGGTTTTGTTTTGTTTTTTGATGTAGGGTCTCGCTCTAGCCCAGGTTGGCCTGGAATTCACCTCACAGCAGTCCTCCTACTTTTGCCTCCCAAGTGCTGGGATTAAAGGTGTGCACTGCCGTGCCCAGCTAAGAGCAGCTTTTAGAAAGTAAGGTCAAGCCAGGCGCAGCAGTGCACGCCTTTAATCCCAGCACTTGGGAGGCAGAGGTAGGAGGATCACTGAGAGTTTGAGGCCACGCTGAGACTACAGAGTGAATTCCAGGTCAGCCTGGACTACAGTAAGACCCTACCTCGAAAAGCCAAAAAAAAAAAAAAAAAATAGTTGGGTGTGGTGGCACACACCTTTAATCAGAAAACTGATGGAAGCACTCCTTGGCATTTGTACAGTTAGTTCAATGACTGCCATTGTAACTGCTTCAGGCTTATCATCTTCTTGCTGGACTAGTGGCTTCCTGGTGTTGCAGTCTGGTTCACATTGCTGGCAGAAAACATCTGACCAAGAGCAGCTTGTGGGCAAAAATAGGTTTATTTTGCCTTACAGACTTGAGAGGAAGCTCTGTGATGGCAGGGGAAAATGATGGCATGAGCAGAGGGTGGACATCACCCCCTGGCCAACATCAGGTAGACAATAGGAACAGGAGAGTGTGCCAAACACTAGCAAAAGGAAGCTGGTTATAACACCTATAAGTCTTCCCCCAACAATACACTTCCTCCAGGAGACATTAATTCCCAGTTGCCATCAGCTGGGGAGACTAGTATTCAGAACACCTAAGTTTATGGGGGACACCTGAACCAAACCACCACACTGGTGATGTCATCAATGCCATGCGCATGAGGTGGGTTGAAGTCCAGGTTATAGACTCTCCCACTAGAAGTGTGAATCCAATGTCAGCTGAGGCAAACTTTCAGTGTGTCAAACAGAATATTCAAACTGATCATTAGATCCAAATTATAGATTTTGTACAGAGCTTCAGCCTGTGTTGTTATCCTTGAAAAACTGGTTTCCAGTTCAGACATCATTAGGCATGTGATCACATAGGAAGCCAGAAGACTTCTAGGTCTCCAGGTGCCGTGTCCTCTGGGTTGCCCTTGAGGTTTTCCTACAAAAGGCGACTGCTGGGGCTGGAGAGATGGCTTAGCGGTTAAGCGCTTGCCTGTGAAGCCTAAGGACCCCCGTTTGAGGCTCGATTCTCCAGGACCCACGTTAGCCAGATGCACAAGGGGGTGCACACGTCTGGAGTTCGTTTGCAGTGGCTGGAGGCCCTGTCGCGCCTATTCTCTCTTCTCTCTATCTGCCTCTTTCTCTCGCTGCCTGTCACTCTCAAATAAATAAATAAATAAATTTTTTTTTAAAGGCGACTGCTGGAGAGAGGGCAGAAGCCAGAAGTTCTGAGCGGTCCTCTGGCACACGGTGACTTTGCCAGTGCCCTAGCCAAACAGCCCAAGGATGACCACAGGGAGCAATTTGGAAGTCACAGTCTTAGTGAGGAGGGAGCCCATGAACTTTGTCTCTCTGCCTCGGCACCCCCTGCCGAGGGACTCTCCTTTCAGATTCTGAAACCATGCTGAACCTGGAAAATGTCCTTCACACAGGATGCTTCCACTGGTCTAGTTGTGTCCACATAAGTCAGACATTTCTACATTGAGCTCAAGTGTTTAAACTTAGTTACAAGGTCTTGTTTCTTTTTACAGGGTACCTTTTCTATTAAAAGAATAGCACGTTCTTATAATGATTTTAGCTAACCTTTGGGAAGATTCTTTGAGGCCTGTGAATTGATTTGTACAACTTCAGCAATGGCTGTGATGTTTCACCAGCTGTGTTTTATTTTGCTAAAGTGATGACACATTATACTGCAAAGCTTCTCTGAGTCTTAGTGTACCTGTCGGTATTTGCAGACATGTTGCTCTTGCCAAAGTGAGTTATCACTGACCAGCTTTCTATTATGCCTTTTGTATGACAATTTTATGACCCTAACCAGAGTATCTTGCTTTCGTTAATGAGTTCAGTATTGGCTATTCCTTTAAAAATAATAATACCTTGGGTTGGAGAGATGGCCTAGTGGTTAAGGCACTTGCCTGTGCAGCCTAAAGACCCATGTTCAACTCACCAAATCCCGCATTAGCCAGATGCACAAGGTGGCACATGTGTCTGGAGTTCAATTACAGTAACTGTTGGCCCTGCACATCAGTTCTTTCTCTCTTTAGCGCTCTCTTATTTAAAAAAAAAAAAAAAAAAAAGCTAGTCGTGGTGCTGCACGCCTTTAATCCCAGCACATGGGAGGCAGAAGTAGGAGGATTGCCATGAGTTCAAGGCCACCCTGAGACTGCTTAGTGAATTTCAGGTCAGCATGGGCTAGAGTGAGACCCTACCTGGAAAAACCAAAAAAAAAAAAGACTTTTCACTGGGCATTGTGTTGCAGAGGTAGGAGGATCGCTGTGATTCAAGGCCAGCCTAGGACTACAGAGTTAAGTTACAGGTCAGCCTGGGCTAGAATGAGACCCTACCTCAGGGAAAACAACAACAACAACAAAAAAAAAAAACGCTTTTTTTCCCCCTTTTTTGAGGCAGTCTCATTATGTAGCCCAGGCTGGCCTTAAATTCACAGCAATCCCCTTGCCTCATCCTCTCATGTACCAGGATTACAGGCATGGACTACCATGTCCAATTAATTCTTTTTTTCCTCAGTAAATGTGTAAACTCTCATCTTCATAGTCAACTGTTAAAATTAATCCAGTTTAAACCAGACATTGGTACACTGCTTTAATCCCAGCACTGCTGGGTGACAGAATAAGCTTCAGTTCAGCCTGGGCTAGAGCTGAGACGACACAAACAAAAAAAAAGTAATCCAGTTTCACTTATGTGAGCAAAATTATGTCTTACAATTTTCTAACTTAATTTCCATAGCCTTATCTTGTGTGTGTGTGTGTGTGTGTTTTGTTGTTGAGGTTTTGGTTTTTTCATGGCAAGGTCTCACTCTATAATAGGCTGACCTGGAGCTCACTGTGGAGCCCCAGGCTGGCCTCAAACTCACTGTGATCCTCCTATCTTGTCCTCCTGAGTGCATCACCACACCCAGCTCTCTGTATTATTTTTGTTTACAACTACTTTCCTAGAGATGCTTGCATAGTTCCTTATCTAACTTGTACAAAATGTTCCTGATAAGGAGGTGTAGACAGATGGTGGGTACCTGAAAGGAAAACAAAAGTACAAAAAGTTTGGGTGATTTGCCACATAAGTTGCAATTGAAGCAAGATGTGGAATTTGCTGTGTTTACCAATTCCTTTCTCTAAATTCAGTTATAGAGCTGACAGGCTCATGATGGTGATGAAAACCAGTGCATGGACATAACATCTGTTTATTCTACAGGTCACCCTCTATCATTTATTAAAACTATTCCAATCAGACACCAATGCCATGCTGGGGAAAAAGACAGTGGTTTCAGAGTTCTATGATGAAATGGTAAGATTCTACAGTGAGAGGGAGGTTTTTGAAACAGGGTCTCATATATCCTAGGCTGGCTTTCAACTCACTAGTAGCCGAGGAGGACCTTGAACTTTTGATTCTTCTGCCTCCATGTCATTATATTGGGATTATGGGTATGCATTTCTGTAGCAGAT
Organism: Dipus sagitta; assembly: GCA_036346955.1. Taxonomy (NCBI): domain Eukaryota; kingdom Metazoa; phylum Chordata; class Mammalia; order Rodentia; family Dipodidae; genus Dipus; species Dipus sagitta. Next base: position 122,695,284 of record CM070777.1, read on the forward strand.
TTATGCTGTAGTGGGGATTGAACCCAGGGCCTTATGCTTGCTGGACAGATACTCTACCAACTGAGCTACATCCCTGGTCCTTACAATAAGAGTTTGTAAAACATTTTAAGTTGGATAATTTATTATTCCACTTTCTTTTTCATTCTATCCCTTAAGATATTTCAAGACCCAACAGCAATGATGCAACAGTTATTAACAACATCTCGTCAGCTAACATTAGGAGCCTATAAGCATGAAACAGAATGTAAGTGACATATAATAATTAATCTTGGAAAGTAATATATTCAGTAATGGTGAAAGAATTATTTGATTAGTGGCTATTAAATTTTTCTACTGACATACATAAATGGCTTAGGTGTTAAAAGAAGGTATATGTTACTATAAACAGAAATGAACAAAATAAGGAAAACAATACTACATGGTTTTATTTATTTATTTATGTATTTATTTGAGAGAGAGAAAGAGGCATAGAGAGAGAGAGAGAATGGGTGCGCTAGGGCCTCCAGCCACTGCAAACGAACTCCAGGCGCATTCGCCCCCTTGTGCATGTGGCTTACGTGGGTCCTGGAGAGTTGAACCAGGATTCTTTGGCTTTGCAGGCAAATGCCTTAACTGCTAAGCCATCTCTACAACTTACTACATTGTTTTTAAATGCTTGATACTTTAATTGTAACTACTTTATTTACCGTCATAAATCATTTGGAAATACCTGTTTTAACAATATAATTTAAAAGATAAAATTGGGGGCTAGAGAGATGGCTTAGCAGTTAAGCGCTTGCCTGTGAAGCCTAAGGACCCCAGTTTGAGGCTCGATTCCCCAAGACCCACATTAGCCAGATGCACAAGGGGGCGCACCCATTCTCTCTCTCTCTCTCTCTCTCTCTCTCTATATATATATATATATATATATATATATATATATATGCCTCTTTCTCTCTCTGTCGCTCTCAAATAAATAAATAAATAAATGAACAACCAAAAATTTTTTTAAAAAAGATAAAATTGGAGCTGGAGGAATGGCTTAGTGGTTAAGGCGTTTGCCTGAAAAGCCAAAGGAGTAAGGTTCGATTCCCCAGGGCCCACATTAGCCAGATGCACAAGGGGGCACAAATGTCTGGAGTTCATTTGCAGTGGCTGGGAGGCCCTGGTGCGCCCATTCTCTCTCTCTCCCTCCCTCCCTCTTTCTCTGTCAAATAAATAAATAAATAAAAATAGTTTTTAATAAAAGATAAAATTGAAGAAGTGGGAATGTCAACGATTATCTAATAAGGAATTGAGGGTGTATTTGAATTCAATTTTTCTGATCTCAGAGTTGGGGTTCTTTTCACCAAACCATCCCTCTTCCACTTAGTGACTGTCATGTGAAGGAACAACCTTCCATAATCAGCAACTACCTAAAGTGTCCACAAGATGGAGATGTTGGATGCAAGCACCATTTTTCTGTGTGAAAACTAATTGCCATACTTTAAGTTTATGTACCCTATTTTGCAGTTATATTTTCTTTAGTCGTTTTTATGTGTTAATCTAGAATTTTTGTTTTGTCTTTGCATTGCTGAGGATTGAACCCAGGGTCTCACAAATGCTAAGCAAGCATTCTAACCACTGAACTGCATCACCATTTTCTAAACTTTTCAAGTATTACATAATGTTATTTTGTCATCATAAACAATTATAATAATAGTTGGTAAGATATTTATGTGTCATTATTCTAGGTACCTTTATGTACCTAGAATTCATTTAAATTTTCAAATACGACATTATCATTTGTTTTATAAATGCAATAAGCAATAGAAAGCTGAAGCAACTTGTTACAGCTAACAAGTGATAGAGCTAGAATGAAAATTTAGAGTTTTGCTACCCTTTTGGGCAAAACCAAAAAAGAAAGATGCAATTTATTTTGATACTATGATTTTGCTTATGTAAGTTACACCTCTGTATTATTTAGGAATACTTGTAGTTGTGATTTTCCTTGTGTAAGTCACAGTTATATTGTTTAGGAATACTTGCAGTTGGCTCTCATTCCATGTTCCATTCCTAGTTCTGCATGCCCCTTTATTTCCAAAGTCATATGTACATGGATAAAAATAACTTCTAAAAGCTTTAACTGTGAGTTATTGGCTACAGTTTCTTTCTTACTTATAGAAAACAGCTGATATCCTCTTTTGGGAGTTTAAATTTTCTTACGTTTCCATGTCCACTCCTGTTTAATGTTCTGTATCTTAAGTTGTACACATTTAAACATGAAAATATTGACCTAAGGAAATGGTATGTGTGTTGTTGTGTGACAGACATGTCTCAACATGTGAGAAAAAATTAAGTACAATTATTTTTGTTCCTTAGTTGCAGAACTTGAAGTGAAAACCAGAGAAAAATTAGAAGCTGCCAAGAAAAAAACAAGCTTTGAAATTGCAGAACTTAAGGAGAGATTAAAAGCAAGTCGTGAAACTATAAATTGTCTAAAAAATGAAATTAGAAAACTTGAAGAAGATGATCAGACAAAAGACATATAAACAGTGATGAAGAGAACTTGGCAGCAAGTTAGACTGGAAATAAGGTGGACTTTAATGGAGAAATGGACTGAATGAAAAACTGTGATGTTTCTTGGAGGAACTGCATAAATAATTGTTGACCATGGATTTCTCAGCAGTGAAGTCCAAGTATTCATACTACTTAAGCAATCATTGGGGGAAAATATATGGATGTCTTAAGAGTGTATGGGCATTTTACCAACATACTTTATGGAAATTCCATGATGTTGAGCACAATTTTTTTACATTTTTATTGGAGTATATATATATGTAGCTTATTTTCTTTTAGGCAGGCATTAAAATTTCGTTATAAAGTATAACGTGCAAACTTTTGTACTTCTGTCCTGGTTAGAATTAATAATAAGTTTGGTGTGTATATTTAATTTTGCAAGTACCTGTCCGCCCCCTTCTACCTCTTTTGTATATGATGTACCCAGTAAGTAAATGTAGCTTACTGATCCTGTTTCTGTCCCTTGTTTTTCCTTTGTGATTGAAGACTGTAGAGCTCCTTCAATAGAAACAATGGATCTCCACAGTATTGTGACCTTACATGTTTACTCAAGAAATGTCTCAGGCCGGGTGTGGTGGCGCATGCCTTTAGTTTCAGCACTTGGGAGGCAAAAGTAAGAGGATCACCATGAGTTCGAGGCCACCCTGAGACTACATAGTGAATTCCGGGTCAGCCTGAGCTAGAGTGAAACCCTACCTCAAAAAAAAAAAAAAAAAATCTTTATTTGAGAGCAAAAAGGAGAAAGAGTATGGGCATGCCAGGGCCTCTTGCCACTGGAAATGAGCTCCAAATGCATGCACCACCTTGTACTAGGGAATTGAACCTGGGTCAGCTGGCTTTGTAAGCAAGTACCTGTAACTACTGAGCCATCTTCTCAATCCCTCATTTCTGCTTAAGTTGTAGGATTTGTATGTATTATATACAGATTGTACAACAGTTTTTGTGGTATGAAATTTCTGCTAGGTTCTTTAGGGCTTGAGAGGGATATGTAGGTAGTAGGAATTTCAGATTTCACTGACCTTTTAGACCACTGTCTACCAGGCCCATGAAGATTGGAGTCCCAAAGTATATGTAGGACATACCTATATATAATCAGAAAAAATTCATGAGGAAAAGTCTTATTTTATTTGAAAAACCTTGATATGAAAAGTCATCCTTGTGCTCATAACAGCAAAGTCCATGTCAGCAGGTCTAAAATTATGCATACATAGAGGTTTAGAATGCAGAGTGCCTCAATCTTGCCCTTCAGCTTTTAGTGCTGTGCTGGGGTAATGTTGAAAGGATTGTCCTGTGAGGTTACAGAGAACACTTATGATTTGCTGATTAAAAATAATCCAAGGCTGGAGAGATGGTTTAGCAGTTAAGGCGCTTGCCTGCAAAGCCTCAGGACCCATGTTTAATCTTTCTCCAGATCCCACATAAGCCAGACACACAAAGGTGACACAAGTGCAAGGTCGCACATGCACACTAGGTGGCGCAAGCATCTGGAGTTTGACTTTAGTGGCTGAGGCCCTGGCACACCAATTCTCTCTCTTTCTCTTAAAAAAAAAAATTAAAATTAAACCAATTTGCCAGGTGTGATGGCACACGCCTTTAATCCCAGTATTTGGGAGGCAGAGGTAGGAGAATCGCCATCAGTTTGTGGCTACCCTGGGACCACATAGTGAATTCCAGGCTAGGCTACAGTGAAACCCTACCTTGAAAAAAAAAAAAAAGAAGAAAAAAAGACCTCAAAACTGAGCAAAAGATGTGAATACTCTTTCCTAAAAGAAGGTGTAGAGGGCTGGAGAGATGGCTTAGTGGTTAAGGGATTTATCTGCAAAGCCAAAGTATCCTGGTTCGATTCTCCAGGACCCATGTAAGCCAGATGCACAGGGGGCCGTATGAGTCTGGAGTTCGTTTGCAGTGGCTAGAGGCCCTGGCACAACCATTTTCTCTCTCTCTCTTTCCCTTTCTGTCTCAAATAAAAATAAATTTTAAAAAAGACAACAACAACGTAGAAATGACAGATAGCTCATGAGACTTAAGACTGTCAGGAAAGTACAGATCAGAACCACACTGAGTTAGTCTCACACCCACTAGGAGTGCTGTGGTTTTGAACAAAAAAAGACAGAAAGTTGATGAGAGTATGGAGAAACTGGAACCTTCACATAGCACAGTCACATTGGAAAATGGTTTTGTAATTCATCAAAAACAAAGTGTAATAGTGGGACATGCCTGTAATCCCAGCATTTTGGAGGTGGAGGCAGGAGAATCAGAAGTTCAAGGTCATCCTCAGCTACTGAGTTCAAGATCTACCTAGGTTAAATGAAATCCTGTCTCCTAAAAGTTGTGAACAGTCTAAAAGAGGACAAGCCCTGGAAACAAAGTACTTATGTCACAGATGACTAGAGTTCTTACAGATTAGTAAGAAAACTAATAACAGAAGAATGAACAGAGGTCCATAATTAATGGGGAGAAATGTATCAGACATATAAAAGATTAAGCCAGATGCCACCGTGCATGCCTGCTATCCCAACTACTTGGATGTTGAGGCAGAGGATCACAAGTACAAAGCCAGTGTGGACAACATAGCAATACCCTATAGCTAAATTAAAAAGTATAGCCAGGGCTGGAGAGATGGCTTAGCGTTTAGGGCACTTGCCTGCAAAGCCAAAGGACCCAGGTTCAACTCCCCAGAACCCACATAAGCCAGATGCACAAGGGGTGAATGCATCTGGAGTTCGTTTGCAGTGGCTGGAGGCCCTGGTGCGCCCATTCTCTCTCTCTCTCTACTTGCCTATTTCTGTATATCTCTCTCTCATAAACAAATAAAAAAATAGCCGGGCATGGTGGCACACCCCTTTAATCCTAGCACTCAGGAGGCAGAGGTAGGAGGATCGCCATGAGTTCGAGGCCATCCTGAGACTACATAGTGAATTACAGGTCAGCCTAAACTAGGGTGAGACCCTACCTTGGAAAACTAAAAATGAAAATAAATAAAAGCATAGCCAGGGACAATATCATGGGCCTGCAGTCCCAGCTAATTAGGAGGCTAAAGCAGTAGGATTGCTTGGGCCCATGAATTTGAGGACAGTCTGGGCAACATAGCAAGAACACACCCAAAAACAAATACATAAAGCAGCACGATTACCCAATGACTCTTCAATTGTAGATAATGTATGAGATACAAATGACAACACAAAAATGTTCAGACCATTGTGTATAATTGTCAAAAGGAACCTCCAAGTGTTTTCTCAACTGACAAATGAAACTGTATGATGGAATGCTCACTCAGAAAGAAAGTACATGATTGAACCTTGGAAACATGCCAGGGGCTGGGGAGATGGCTCAGTGAATAAGAACCATTGCTGTGCAAGAATGAGGATCCGAGTTCAATCCTCAGCACTGAAGTCATGGCCACAGACACCTGTAACGCCTGCTTAGATGAGCAGAGACAGGAGGGTCACTGGAGCTCACTGGTCAGCCAGTGTAGCAAAAAAAAAAAAAAAAAAAAAAAAAATCAGCACAAGTGCTATAGAGGAAGACACCTGGCCTCCAACCACACACACACACACACACACACACACACACACACACACACAGCATGTTAAGTGGTGGAAGCCAGGCACAATAAAAAGCATTGCATGGTTCCATTTGTATGAAATGTCCAGAAAAAGAAAACCTGTTAAGAAAAAGAAGAAAAGTGTTGATTAGTAATTATAGTCAGGGGATAGGAATAAGGGTTTCTTTGGGGGGTGATGAAATTTTCTGTGATTAGTAGTGGAGTTGCAGAACTTGAGGATAACCTAAAAACACTAAATTGTACTTAGAAGGATGACGTGAGTTTTGACTCAGTAAAAATGGGGTTTTTTTTGCATATGTATATGTGTGGTATGTCTGCATGCTCATGTGTGTGAGAGCACGTGCCCATGTGTGCATATTTGGGTGGAGGCCAGATGTCAATGTCAGGTGTCTTCTATTGTGTTCCACCGTATTTTGAGACAAGATCTCTTACTGAGCCTGGAGCTCACTGAATCAGCTAAGACAACCTAGCCAGCAAGCCCTAGGGATCCCCCTATCTCCACTTCCTTAGCACTAGGATTACAGGCGGGCTCCACAACACCTAGCATTTGATGTATATACTAGGGATCAGGACTCAGGTCCTCATGCTTGCACAGTAAGCACTTTATACCCCTATCTCAGTAAAAATTAAGTAGCTAGTTTTTTAAAATTATTGACAACTTCCAGAATTATAGACAATAAACCATGGTAATTCCATCTCCCGCCACTTTCCCTTTCACAACTCCACTCTCCATCATAGCCCCTCTCCCTCTCCATCAGTCTCTCTTATTTTGATGTTATCATCTTTTCCTCCTATTATACTGGTCTTGTGTAGGTAGTGCCAGGCACTGTGAGGTCATGGATATCCAGGCCATTTTGTGTCTGGAAGAGTGCATTGTAAGCAGTCCTACCCTTTCTTTGGCTCTTGCATTCTTCCCATCATCTCTTCTGTAATGGACCCTGAGCCTTGGAAGGTGTGATAGAGATGTTTCAGTGCTGAGCACTCCTCTGTCACTTCTTCTCAGTACTATGGTGCCTTTGGAGTCATCCCAAGGTCACTGCCATCTGAGAAGAGAAGCTTCTTTAACCAAAAGCGAGAGTAGCATTAATATATGGGCGTGAACATTAAGAGAAATATTTGCCAGGCAGTTTGGTGGGTGTAATATATGCATTTACAAAGACAACAGCAGGCATTATACCCCTAGGGCTCATGACTTCCTCTGTCATAGGTTTTTAGTATCAGGCATGTATTCCCTCCCATGGAGCAGGCCTCCAGTCCAATTAGAGAGCAGTTGGTTTCTCCCATAACAGATATGCTGTGCCACTATTGCACCCATTGGCTCATTTGGCCTGGCTGGCCAAACTTAAGGTTTGCAGTGTCCACTGTTGTTTATTTACACTGATGACTTCTGTCTCTCCCATAGAGCTGCATGCAGCATAGCTCTTTCCAGCTTTCTGTCAGCTGGTCTACAAGGAGGAGGTTTTCAGCTTAGCTCCAGCAGGATTTCTCAGTGACCTTGCAGCCCAAGTATGTGGAGTCTTCAGTAATAAGGTCTTACCAACTATCCCTGGTGGGAAACCAAGAGCCTCGGCAATGGCCTATAATGTTGTGGGGCACCAGGAACCACCCTGGCCAACAATTCACTTAAAGGTATCCAATGCCTGGCACTGAAAATTTTCTAGTAACAATCTTTGGCTTCTGGGTGTGCCATTGTCTAAAAAAAGTAGGTTTCCATATGACTTATTCATGCCCTTTTAGATTTTGACTAACCCTCCTCCCACCCTTCCTCTACTCAATTGCTAGTTTTGCTAAATATTATTAAAAAAAAAAAAACAAAAAACCTTTAGAATAGCCTGTAAGGTCTTGATTTCTGTCTTCCCACTCTTCCTTCATTGAGACAAGAACTAAAAAGACCCAGGCTTGGTGGCACATGCCTTTAATCCCAGCCTTGAGGATTGCCATGAGTTCAAAGCCACCCTGAGACTACGTCATGAATTACAGGTCAGTCTGGGCTAGAACAAGACCCTACCTCAAAAAACAAAAACAAACCAAAACAAAAAAGGAACTAAAAGGAATTAAAGGAAACTTGGGTAATTAGGCAGCAGCCTTTGTTTTTTTTCTTTTGAGGTATCTCTAGTCCAGAATTCAATATGTAGACCTAGAATTCAATATATGACCTAGAATTCAATATGTAGTCTCAGGGTGACCTTGAACTCACAGTAATTCTCCTACCTCGGCCTCCCAAGTGCTGGGATTAAAGGCATTCCCACCATGCCTGGCTAGCAGTGCTCGTCTTTAAAGCTCTCATTTTCTATTCAATTTAGGTGGTGAGTCTGTTAGTTACCCATTGTTTACAGATGGGAGATTGATGTTGAGTCAACCAATGATGACTGACAGGAGTAACCGACAGCTGTGGGCCTCTCTGCTTCAATAATGAAGCCACATGTTTAAAACATTCCCCTTCTTTCTCTCTGTTACTCCTACCCACATACTTCTCAAGCCTCTTTCCTTTAACTTGAAACTATTAATAATCAGGCTGGTCATGGTGTTGCACACCTGTAATTCCAGCACTTGGGATGTGGAAGCAGGAGGATTGGAGTTCAAGATCATCTTCAGCTACATAATTTGAGCCCAACTTGGGCTACATGAAACCCCTGACTCAGGGCTGGAGGGATGGCTTAATGGTTAAGGTGCTTGCCTGCAAAGCTGAAGGACCCAGGTTCAATTCCCCAGGACCCATGTTAGCCAGATGCATGAGAGGGCACATGCATCTGGAGTTCATTTGCAGTGTCTAGAAGCCCTGGCATGCCCATTCTCACTCACTTTCTCTCTCTCTCTCTCTCTCTCTCTGATTCTAATAAATAAATAAAATAAAAAACCCTGACTCAAAAAAGGAAAAAAAAAAAAAAAAAAAGCCTGGTGTGGTGGTGCATGCCTTTAATCCCAGCACTGGGGAGGCAGAGGTAGGAGGATCGCCATGAGTTTGAGGCCACCCTGAGACCACATAGTGAATTCCAGGTTAGCCTGGGCTAGAGTGAGACTCTACCTTGAAACAAAACAAAACAAACAAACAAACAAAAAAGTTTTAAAGGAAGGAAGGAGGAAGAGGGGAAGGAAGAAAAGGAAAGACAGAAGAAAACTTAACAAATACGTACATCAGGTGGCAAAATGCCAAACACTGTAGCTAAGAATCTTGTTAGAAGAAGGGTATAGTGGCACATGCCTGTGTTCTCAGCACTGGGAAGGTGGAGGATAGAGGACCATGTGTTCCAGACTATTTGGGGCAATATAGAAAGATCCTGTCTCAAGAAACAAAACTAAAAACTCATGTTAGGGCTGGAGGGATTGCTTAATGGTTAAGGCCTTTGCCTGCAAAGCCAAAGGACCCAGGTTCAAGTCCCCAGGACCTACATAAACCAGATGCACAAGGTGGCGTGAATATGCACATGTACATATACCAGACACACATTATATATATGAAACAAAAAGGAAAACAGATGCCCATATATTGATCATTGCGGAAGCTCTGTAATGGGCACATGGGAATTTGTTATTTTTTCTATTTTTGTATATGTTTGAGAGTTCATAATCCATGGGGGTGCATGGAGAGGTAGGAGGATCACATGAGTTCAAGGCCACCCTGAGACTACATAGTGAATTCCAGGTCAGCCTGGGCTAGAGTAAGAGCCTACCTTGAAAAAAAAACCTTATTTTTAATATAAGATAGAGGAAATCAATGTTTCATTTATCTTCTGTCTACAGTCAATAAAGAGTAAGTCCATTGATCTTATTACATCACTGCATTCTGAGCTGATGACGACAGCTACCATTGCAAGGTTAGCCTTAGCATGTTTACCTCCATCTTGTTTGCATTTGAGATAGGGGTCTCTCATTGAACCCAGAGCTCACTGATTCTGAGTCTAGCTAGCCATCTTGTTCTAGGGATCCTGCTATCTCTGCCTCCCAAGTGCTGGCACTACAGGCCACGATGCCCATCATTTTTATGGGTGCTAAAGATCCGAAATGGGTGCTCATGATTGTGCAGCAAGCACTTTATCCACTGAGACCTCTCCTGAGTCCTAGATCTGGTTCTATCTATAATCTGCCTGAAGCAGGACTCGGTCTGGCTTTTTAAGTAGTTGTAGTCACTTTTAACTAAAATAGAGATTAATTGGCATCTTAGATCCTAACAGCCTTATGCGACATGCCCCATGCAAATTTCCCACTTTGAGAGCAATCATACATAAGCAAAGTGTGAGGTATATCAATTAAGTTGCTTTGCTGAAACTGAAACTTGATGTCATGTAATTTTCAAATCATAAAACATTTTTTGTTTAACATTGGAAAACTACAAAACAAAAAATTCATCATTCACAGGCAATATAAAGATCTAGAAGCAGTCCAAGGGGTGACAGGAAACTGACCCTTGTTTTATGTTTTTTTCTGTTTCTCTAGATTAGGGATACACAAAACCTGCTGGCCTAAGAGGGAATTCTATAAACTCAAGTTCATTCCAAGTTTCAGATTGGATCCTTGGAAATGTCCTGAGCTGATGAGGTTAGTCCGAGCTACCCTAAAGAGGGATTTGCAGGAGAACCATTAAACGCAAGCACATTTATTTATTTTCTCCTACTTAATATCACCGGTGACTTGCCCTTCTCTATTCATGCATACTGTGAATGGGGAACTGGTTCTAACCTGCTAAGTGCTTGGGCACTGGACTTCTTCCTCCACAAGATGTCACCAGGCATCTTCTTGAGACTACATCCAAATGGGCCCTTTTCAGGGCTTGTCTAACCTCTTGGCAATGTTTGACAGGTGTTTGTTTTGAAGCAGCGTCTTGCTATGCAGCCCAGGCCTCAAACTCATGGCAACCCTTCAGGGATGGAAGATATGAGCCACCACACCTAGCTGACCATGTTCTTTTGCCTGGTGTTGCAGTCAGGTTCGCATTACTGGCAGAAAACACCTGACCAGGAGCAGCTTGTGGGAAACAAGGTTTATTTTGACTTACAGACTCGAGGGGAAGCTCCATGATGGCAGGGGAAGACAATAGCGAGCAGAGGGTGGACATCACCTCCTGGCCAACATCAGCTGGACAACAGCAACAGGAAAGTGTGCCAAACACTGGCAAGAGGGAGCTGGCTATAACACTGATAAGTCCACCCCCAACAATACATCACCTCCAGGAGATATTAATTCCCAAATTTCCATCAGCTGGGAACCTAGCATTCAGAACACTTAAATTTATGGGGAATCAAATCCCCACACCTGGGATCAACTTTCTTTTCCTTTTCTCCTTCCTTCCTTCCTTCCTTTCTTCCTTCCTTCCTTCCTTCTGTCCATCTTTTCCTTCCTTTCTCTCCCTCTTTCTTTCTTCCTTTTGAGCAATTTGTCTCATTCCCTTTCAGCATTTCCTATTCCTGTGTTCCACCCGTATGATATGTGTGTGTAGTGTGCGTGGCATTGGGGGGGATGTGTGTGTGCAGTGTACGTGTCTAGAGTGCAAATATGAAGCCAGAAGAGGATACTCCTTTTATCATTCTTTCACTTTTTTGGTGGTGACAGAGTTTCTTGCTGAACATTGAGCTTGCTGGGTTTGGTTAGCCTGGCTGACCAGCCTCCTGTCTCCATCTCACCCAGTGCGGGGGTTGAGACGAATGAGCTATGTCCAGCTTTCTGTGTGGGAACTAGGTTTACACAAGCACTCTTAACCACGGGCCATCTCCCCAGTCATTCATTATTTAATTATTCATTTTGGTTGAGTCAGGGTCTCATGTAACCCAGGCTGACCTTGAACTTGCTGTGTAGCCAAGGATAACCATGAACTCCTGATCCTCTTCCCTCAGTCTCCCAAGTGCTAGAATTACAGGCATGTACTACCACACAGATTGTATTATTTTATACTCTGAGAGTCTATATTGTACCAGATTTTATTTATTTATTGTTGTTTGTTTGGTTTTGAGACAGGGTCTCACTCTAGCCCAGGCTGACCTGGAACTCACTCTGTAGCCCCAGGCTGGCCTTGAACTTGGCTCTCCTGAGTTCTGAGATTAAAGACTTGTACCACCATACCCAGCTAAATAGTATTTTTATGTTAATTTTCCCAAGCCTAGATTTCCTGGCCAGATTCCCATGCTGAGCTCTGGACTAATATTCAATTACCTCCCATATGACATACATGGATGCCTGCAGCCACTCCAGTTGCACCAGTCCTGAAACCTAAGTTTTTATCATCAATTTCACCCCTCTCCCGGTAGATGGCACCAACTGCCCATGTTGTCAGTGGCAGGTTCACCCCCCCCACCCCCACCCCAAGGTCTTCTCTGGTGAGCATTGCAAATCTCACTCACAGAGTCCTATTCTTAGCTATTGTAAGTAGAACTGCAATAAAAAATAAAGTAAAATAAAATAGATAAAAATAAATAAATAAAATAAAATAGAGCTACAAGTATCTCTGTAGTAGACTGTGGGGTCCTTAGAGTATATGCCTAGGAGTGGTATAGTGAAGTCATATGGGAAATCTATTTCTAACTTTAAAATTTTTTTGTTTTGTTTTGTTTTGTTTTTTAAGGCAGGGTCTCATTCTAGCCCAGGCTGACGTGGAATTCACTATGTAGTCTCAGGTGACCTTGAACTCACAGTGATCCTCCTACCTCTGTCTCCCAAGTGTTGTGATTGAAGGCATGCACCACCATGCCTGGCTTTTAAATTTTTGTTTGTTTGATTGGTTTTTGTTTTTTGAGGTAGGGTCTCACTGCAGCCCAGGCTGACCTGGAATTCACTATGTAGTCTCAGGGTGGCCTCGAACTCATGGTGATCCTCTTACCTCAGCTTCCCAAGTGCTGGGATTAAAAGGCATGCACCACCACGCCCAGAAATATTTTTTTATTTGTTACGAGTCGGGGGCGGGGGGGAGAGACAGAGAGAGAGAGAGAGAGAGAGAGAGAGAGAGAGATAACAACAGGGCCTCTAGCTACTTCAATGGAACTGAACTGCAGACGCAAGTGCCACCATGTGCATCTGGCTTACATGGGTACTGGGGAGTTGAACCTGGGTCCTTAGGCTTCACATGCAAGCTCCTTAACTGCTAGCCATCTCTCCAGCCCTATTTTTAACTTTTTGAGAAACCTCCATATTGATTTCCATATGGTTATACAAGTTTGCACACCCACAGTCTCAGGTGGCCTTGAACTCACGATGATCCTGCTACCTCTGTCTCCCAAGTGTTGCAATCAAAGGCATGCACCACCATGCCTGGCTTTTAAATTTTTGTTTGTTTCCTTGGCAACACTTGTTGTTTGTTTGCTTGATGATAGCCATTCTAACGGGGGTAAAATGAGATCGAAAAGCTGTTTTGACTTGCATTTTCCCCATGGCTAGGGATGTTGAACATTTTCTCAAATACTTGTCCATTTGTGTTTCTTTTGTGAACTGTCTGTTCAGTTCATTAGCCCATTTGGTGCAAAATCACATGTTGTCTCTGCTATGATGGTCTTAGCTTGTAATATCTGTCAGTATGTAAGTGTAGGGGGGATGCAAATGTGCATAGATGCTATAAACAGAACTGTAACCAAAAGTGGATATAAAGAGATGAACTGGAAGAGGGTGAGGAAGGGCAAAAGGATACTTGTGACCTGTAAACAGGAGGAAGGAAACTATGGAGGGTTGGAGGGGAGGGGAGGAGAGAGGGGATGGGGGACAAAAGGGGGAACTGTAATTAACAAAAACAAATTGTATTTGAAAATGCCATAAGAAAACTGGGCTTGGTGGCACTCGCCTTTAATCCCAGCACTTGGAAGGCAGAGGTAGGAGGATCGCTGTGAGTTCAAGGCTACCCTGAGACTACATAGTGAATTCCAGGTCAGCCTAAGCTAGAGTGAGACCCTACTTCAAAAAAAGAAAGAAAGAAAGAAAGACAGAAAGAAAGAAAGAGAAGACAGAAAATGCCATAAGTAAATTTTTTTAAAAAGAAAAAAATAAGAGAAATGAATCTCATGGCCACATTTATTGTATGTGACCCTTCCTCTGTCTAGATTGGATCTGGGGATTTATAACCCAGTACGGACCATCAATCATGTCCTGGGATTATTTCCAGCCGTTATTGACGCTTGGGTTCAAGTTTGTGTAGCTATGTGTATGGAGTAAAGCTGGTCTGTAGAGGGGTAATGAAACTGATTCACAATGAGGAGCAGAAAGAGTGGGAACCTGGCCTTGGGTAGAAAACCTGCGGCCTGCCCTCCCAACTCCCCATTTGGCTGTGCCATGGCCTGTAGGGTGGCACTTGCTGACACAAAAGGTTTGTTATTTATATTAGAATACGAACAATTAGATTTCATTATGTTTTTGTTTGTTTGTTTGTTTGGTTGGTTGGTTGGTAGGGTTTTGGTTTTTTTCAAAGTAGGGGTCTCACTTTAGTCCAAGCTGACCTGGAATTCTGTAGCTCCAGGCTGGCCTCAAACTCACAGTGATTCTCCTACCTCTGCCTACCAAGTGCTGGGATTAATGGTGTATACCACCACACCTGGTCTCATGATGGTGTTTTATAACAATTTTTTTGTTCCCCTTCCCTCCAAAACTCATATGTTGAATTCCTCACTCCCAGTAACTCAGAATATGACTGTATTTGGAGATTGAGTCTTGTTAAAATATTTAATTAATTTATTTATTTGGGGGTTGGGCATCTGGTATATCTGGCATTCTTGGGTACTGGAGAATCAAACTCCAGGCTTTTCAGGCAAATGCCTTAACCACTCAGCCATCTCCCCAGCCCAAGTCTTTAAATGTGGAATTCAACTAAGGTAGGCTCTAAACTCAATATGAATGGTGTCCTTATAAAAAGACAAAATTTAGCTGGACGTAGTGGCACATGCCTTTAATTCCAGCACTTGGAAGGCAGAGGTAGGAGGATCACCATGAGTTCGAGGCCACCCTGAGACTACATAGTGAACTCCAGGTTAGCTTGGACTAGAGTGAAACCCTACCTCGAAAAACAAAACAAACAAACAACAAAAAAAAAAATGTCTAGCTAGCACCTGAATTCTCAGCACTTTGGAGATTAGACAGGAGGATTACTGAGCATTCCAAGCCAGTCTGGGATACAGAATGAGTCCCTGTCTCAAAAGCCAAAAATAAATAAAAATAATGGCTGGGGATATGGCTCAGCAGTTAAAGGTGCTTGCTTGCAAAGCCTGTTGGGCTGGTTTAATTCCCTAGCCAGCACCCTTATAAATCCAGATCCAAGTGGTTCATGCATCTGTGATCCCAAGGCCTACGACAACGGGAGGGGCAGCCAGGAGAATCCAGCGTTCTAGGGCCAGCTGGGGTAATCTTGGTTCGCTGTCTGGCAGTTCATTTGCAGTGGCAAGAAGCCCTGTCTCAAAGAAGGTAGAGCACAGACACTGAGAGCTATCCTGCGATCTCTACACACATGCCATTGCATGCATGCTCACAAGCACCCCCTCCCAAGCACACACAATTGTTTTTTTTTTTTTTTTGGTTTTCCAAATTAGGGACTCACATTGATCCTCCTACTCTTCTGCCTTCTAAGTGCTGGGATTAAAGGCATGCACCACTACGGTCAGCTACAAATAAAATTTTATAAAGTAAAAAGAAATACAAATAAATGAGTTACAACAGATGGGGAAGATGGCTACCTACAAGCCAAAGCGAGTCCTGCAGCAAACCTTCCCTCACAGACCTCCAAGGGAACAGGCCTCGCTGGCATTTTGATCTTAGACTTCCTATTTCCTGGACTGGGAAAAAAAACATATCTCTGTTATTTAAGTCCCTGGCCTATTACACTTTGTGTCAGCAGCCCTGGCCAACCAGTGCATATACCATAAACATCGCCATTTTAGTGTACCAGTCAGTGGTTTTTTTATAGATTGACAGTTCTATGCAACCCTCACTGCAGTCTAATATTAGGATATTCTCATTGCTTCTAAAAGAATCCCTGTGCCTGTTGCAGCCACTGCCCATCCAACTTCAGCTCCAGGCAAGCACTACTTTCCTTCCTAGCTCTATACATTTGCTTTTAAAAAAAAAATATTTTCTTTTTATTTATTTATTTATTTGACAGAGAAAGAGGGAGAGGGAGAGAGAGAGAAAGTGAGTGTGCCAGGGCCTCCAGCCACTGCAGACGAACTCCAGACATGTGCGCCCCCTTGTGCATCTTGCTAACATGGGTCCTGGGGAATTGAACCTGGGTCCTTTGGCTTTGAAGGCAAATGTCTTAACCACTAATCCATCCCTCCAGCCCTGCTTTTCTTTCTTTCTTTCTTTCTTTCTTTCTTTCTTTCTTTCTTTCTTTTTTTTTTTTTGATATTTCATATAAATATCTCTAACAACTAGGAAAGTTTATATATTGGGAGTTAACCCATTCTAGATCCTCAGCATCTTCTTAAAACTTCCTATTAGGAGCCCAAATTTTCTGTCCTTTAATTTTTTTCTATACAATAACATTCCCATTATAGCATATCTACAAAATATATAAGACAAAAATCACTGTATGTGCCACAGAGGAGTTGGAATAAGGATTAAAATATTTAGTCAAAATCATCATTGTGATCATTATGTAAGAAATAACTTCTCAGCAGCTAAGGTTCTTGTCTGCAAAGCCTAAGGACCCATGTTCGACTCTCTAGATCTCACGTAAGCCAGATGCACAAAGGTATGACAAGTGCAAGGTCACACATGCCCACTAGGTGGCACAAGTGCCTGGTCTTTGATTGCAGGGACTGAGGCCCTGGTACGCCAATTCTCCCTCTCTCTCTCTCTCCCTCTCTTTACAAAATAAATTAAAATTCAAAAAATTATTTATTTATTTGAGAGAGAGAGAAACAGAAATAGGCAGGCAGAGTGAGAGAGACAGAGAATGGGCTTGCCAGGGCCTCTAGCCACTGCAAACTCCAGATGCGTGCCCCCCTTGTGCATCTGGCTTACACGGGTTCTGGGGAGTCAAACCTGGGTCCTTTGGCTTTGTAGGCAAGTGCCTTAACCACTAAGACATCTCTCCAGCCCAATAAATTAATTTTAAAAAGAAAAAAAAAAGAAAGAACTTCTTGCCAGGGATGGTGGCGCACACCTTTAGTCTCAGGAGGCTGAAGTAGGAGGATCACTGTGAGTTCAATGCAATCCTGAGACTACCTAGTGAATTCCATGTCAGTCTGGGCTTCAGCAAAAAAAGAGAGAGAGAGAGAGAGAACCAAGAAAGAAAGAAATAACTTCTTTAGCCAGTAGCACGGCTCATGTCTATCATCTTAACACTTGAGGGGTGGAGGCGAGAGTATCAGGAGCAGCCGGGCGTGGTGGCGCATGCCTTTAATCCCAGCACTTGGGAGGCAGAGGTAGGAGGATTGCCATGAGTTTGAGGCCACCCTGAGACTACATAGTGAATTCCAGGTCAGCCTGAGCTAGAGTGAGACCCTACCTTGGAAAACCAAAAGAAAAAAAAAAAAAAGAGTATCAGGAGCCCAAGGCCAGCTTGGTCTGCATGAGACTTTCTAAAAAGAAAAGAAAAAGAAAAAGAAATAAAATGGAAGAAGGAAGGAAGGAAGGAAGGAAGGAAGGAAGGAGAAAGAATAAAAAGAAGTGGTACATCCTAGCACTTGGAAGGTTGAGGTAGGAGGATCACCAGGAGTTCCAGGTCAGCCTGGGCTACAGTAAGACCCTGCCTACAAAAATTCGTTAGTTTTTGTCACTATGACAAAATGTCTGAGACAAACAATTTAAAGGAAGACAGCATTATTTTTTTGGCACATGTGTATATGTGTACTATGTGTGGTGTGATGTGGTGTGTGTGTGCTGTATGCACGTGTATGTGTAGATGACACACTCCATGCACACGAGCGAAGGCCAGAGAATGTTGAATGGCCTCTTTTCATGCATCCATGTATTCCTTAGACAGAGTCTCGTTGAACCTGGAGCTGTCATCTTCTGGTCAAACTCCAGTGATTCTGCAGTCTGTGCTCCACAAAGGAGTAGGGTTACAGGGAGGCGACTGTTGACATGGGTGCTGGGGCATGGGATGCAGGTGGCCTCAGGCCTTGCAGGCCTTCATGCTTGTGCAATAAGTGCTCTTACCCACTGAGCCATCCTCTCTGCCCCAGAAGGCATCGTTTTGACTTGGTCTATAGTCACTTGGTCCCATGCCTGTGGGCCTGTGGCAAGGCAGAGCATCATGGGAGAAGGGGCATAGTAGGGCCGAGCTGCTCACCTCATGGTACCCAGGAAGCTGAGAGAGCAAAGGAGGGACTGGGAGACTAGAAATATATGTCAAGGGCATGCTGTCAGTGATGGACTTCCTCCTGCTAAGCTCCCTCTCCTAATTACTGCCTCCCATCAATGAATTAAATCACTGACTTAGACCTGAGCCCTCATGTTTTAGTAAACTCTCAGTAGCACCACCAGCTGGGGGCCAATCTTCAACACATGATCCTTTTCTGTTGATACTTCATATCCAAGCCATTACAGTAGGAAACCATTTATTCAACAGTGTTTATGAAAAATATGTTTATGAGTTTATGCTCATCAAGTACTGATATAAGCACGTGGGAGGCTGGGGAGGTGGTTCAGTGTAAAGGCACTTGCTTGCAAAGCCTAGTGGCCCAGGTTCAGTTCCCCAGCACCCACATGAAGCCAGATACACAAAACGGCACATGTGTCTAGAGTTCATTTCCAGTAGCAAGGTGCTCAAGGGCAACCATTCTCTCTTCTCCTCTCTCCTTCTCACCCTCCCTCTCTCAAATAAATTAACAAAAATTGCCAGGCATAGTGGCATATACCTTTAGTTCCAGCACTCTAGAGGCTGAGGTAGGAGGATCACTGTGAGTTCAAGGCCAGCCTGAGACTAATTCCAGGTCAGCCTGGGCTAGAGCAAGACCTTAGCTTGAAAAACCAAAAATAAATAAATAAAAATAAATAAACAATTTCAAAAATAAGCCCTTGGTACTATGTCAGTAAATAAACAAAGGTCTCTACTTCTGTAGCAATAGCACATTAGAATAGGACAGTTAGAAAATAAACAATAAACATAACAATATATAAGGTGACTGCAGGGTTAATGTAGAAGTTATTAAATGTAAGTGACATGGGAAAATCAGAACAGGGACCGAGGGCTGAAGATACTGGGTAAGAATGTGCACGGGTTGCGATTTGAAGTAGAGTGGTCTATGTAAGCTTTATTGGGAAGGCGGCATTCTAGCAAAAGGGGAAAGAGGTGGAGGGGAGGTTATCTTCGGATAACCATGCAGAAGGAACAGCCACGACAAAGGTCCCACGGCAGAGCAATCATGGAGGGTCTGTAGAGCACCCGAAAGACAACCGTGGCTGGAGTCAAGTGAGCGAGGAGAGAAGAGTGAAGCTGACATCGATACCAGGCAGCCATTCCCAGAGGGAGGATCTTGGTGCCCATTTCAACTGAGGCAGGAAGCCAGAAGTACAATGTGATCTGACTGAAGTTTGCAGGATTTCCTGACTGGCTAGAGGGGGCACGGCTAGAAATGGGGATGGTCATCAGAGAGACAAGGCCATGGTGGTTAGGATCAGGAGCTGTGGACAAGTTAGGCTTGTGCAACTGGAGAGTCGTTTATCCAGGAAATGCTCACAGCACTAATGTCAGGTGCTGGGGTGACCACCTAGTCCCTCTGCTATTACTGTAAACAAAGGAAGAGTTGGGCTGTGTTATGGCCTGTGTCCAATTTCCCAGTGCCCACAGGCCCGATACACAAAGTGGTGCATGCATCTGGAGTTTGTAGTGGCAGGAGACTATGGTGTGCCCAGTCTCTCTTTTGCTCTTTCTCTCTCTCTCAAATAATAAATGAATGTTTTGGGCTAGAGAAATGGTTCAGTGGTTTAAGGTGCTTTCTTGCAAAGCCTAACAGCCTGAGTTCGATTCCCTGGTACCCACATAAAACCAGATTCACAAAATGGTGCATGTTTCTAGAGTTCATTTGTAATGGAAAGGCCCTGGTGCGTCCATACCCACTCTGTCTCTCCCTCTTTCAAATAAATAAATAAATAAATAAATAAATAAATAAATAAATAAATAAAAATATTATGAAAAAAATAAAAGGGTGAGAGAGACGGCTTAGCAGTTAAGGAACTTACTTGAGAAGCCTAAGGGACACGGTTCAGCTCCCCAGAATCCACTTAAGCCAGATGCACATGGTGGCACATGCATCTGAAGTTGGTTTGCAGTAGCTAGAGGCCCTGGAGTGCCCATTCTCTCTCTCTTCTCTTTCCCTCACTCACTCTTGCTCTCTCTCTCTCTCTGAAATAAATGAATAAAATATTTGAAAAAATAAAAATATAAAAAAATTAAAAATAAAAAAATAAAAAATAAAAAAAATTTAATCTTTAATTCCACCACTTAGAAGACAAAGGTAGGGGGTCACTGTGAGTTAGAGGCAAGCCTAGGACTACAGAGTTAGTTCCAAGTCAGCCTAGAGTGAGTCCCTACCTTGGAAAAAAAAAAAAACCCAGAATTTTCTTTTGTTTTGTTTTTTCAAGGTAGTGTCTCTTGCTCTAGCCCAGGCTGACCTGGAATTGAATTCAGGCTGACCTCAAACTCCCAGCACTCCTCTTACCTCAGCCTCCCAAGTGCTGGAATTAAAGGAGTGCACCACCAATGCTGGGCTCACAGCCCAGTATGTCTGGGGATAGGTTTTGTTTGTTTTTGAGAGTGGTCTTGCTATGTAGTCTAGGCTGGCCTCATGTTTGTGATTCTCTTGTCTCAACCTCTCAAATAATGGTAGGATTACAGGCATGAGCCAACCACACCCGGCTCTAGAGTTCGCATTGACACAAGGCTTGCCATAAGTCAGATTGGCTCACAGTACTGGAAAGGTATGCTGTCGGTGACCTAGACCTGCCTCAACGACTCAGGTGCCACTACTGTTTCCATTTAAAGTTGAGTTAGCAGTTGCTGTGAAGTCAAGCAAAGCTCGTCTTCAAGTGCAGAGTCTGGCCAGAGTGCCTTTCTACAGATGGCGAGTTCAGTGATGAGGATGGTGTGGGAGGGAGAGCAGAGAGCCACCCCAAGAGCTGAGGCTGAGGCTGAGGTTTCCGGGGATCAGCCCGAGGGAGCAGACAGCATGCAGAGCAGAAGGCAGAGGCGGGAGAGGAAGTCCGCTAGGCAAAGAAAGACCTAGAAGTAAGAAAGTGCAACACTGGGAAGGCTGAAGGGGGCTAGGAAGATGGCTCAGTGGTTAAAGGCACATGCTTTCAAAGCCTGCCAGCCCAGGTTTGACTCCCTAGTACCCACATAAAGCCAGACACACACGTGTCTAGAGTGTGTTTGCAGGGAAGCATTTTAACCGCTGAGCCATCCCTCCAGCCCACTGTTCTCATTTCTACGATGAAAAACCCTGACAAGAAACCATTTAAGGGATTAGGGATTCATTCTGGGTAACAGTTTGAGGGTTAGGGTTATCACGACGAAGGCATGGCAGCAGGAACATGGACACCTATGGTGGAGCATGAGGCTGCACATCCACATCTCCACCGACCAGAGAACACAGTTGGGACAGGAAGTGGGGCGGGACTACAAACATCAACACCTCACCCCAGCTCCACCCCAACATCCGCTTCTCCCCAGCTAGGTCCCACCGCCCAAAGGTTCTGTAACCTCCCCAAAATAGCACCACCCGCTGGGGACAGACATTCACAAGAAACATAAACAAAAGCCAGAGAGCCCTGCCCAGCGCAAGCACACAGTCACATACAGAAGGGGCAGTGCTTGAAAACAGGAGCCAGGAACAGGTAAGGCAGTAAGAGGGGGACCTGGGAACTTGTTTCCATAGTTGGTTTGGGGAACCCTATCTGTTAGTTCTGACTTAAGCGTGCACAAATTCTGTGGGTCCCTTGTTTGCAAACCAACATTTAGTGTCAAAAAAGTACAATTATGTTCTATATAATAACATTACAGTTAACAATACTGCAAATACTGTGGTATCCCAAAAGATTACAATGTGGGGCTGGGAGATAGTTTAGCGCTTGCTTTACAGCATGAGAACTTGAGTTTAATCCCCGGTACCCAACCCCCCCCCAAAATGCCAGGTATGGTGGCATGCACTTCTAATCGCAGTGCTGTGGAGGTGGACATAGGAAGGTCCCTAGAGCTAGCCGGTCTAGCCTACCTGGTGAGCTCCAGGCAAGAGAGACCTTGTCTCAAAACAAGGTGGATGGCATGCCTGAGGATAACACCAAAGGCTGTCTGTTAGCACACACACACACCTATGTGCACCTGCATACATGCGTGTACCCACATACATACAAACACACCTAGATCCACGTTGAGGATGATAATCAATGGCTGTGGAGATAGCTTAGTGGGTAAGGTGCTTGCCATGCAAGTACGAGGACCTGAATTTGGAACCCAGCTCCCATGTAAAAGGCAGGCTTGACAGCGTGCACTTCCAATCCCAGGCTGAGAAGGCAGAGACAGGAGGACTTGCTGGCTAGCTATTTCAGCCAAATATGTGAGCTCCAGAGTCAGTAAGAGACCCTGTGTGGCTTAATGGCAGAGCACTCACCTAGCATGCATGAGGGCCTGGGTTTGAGTCCCAGCACTTAAAAAAATAAGATGGAGCCCCACTAAGGGAGACACCTGACATTCCCCTCTGGCCTCCACATTCACACATGTGAACACATACATACGGACATGCATACGTGTACACACAGAAAGATTATAACAGAGTTGAAAAAAATCCTATTACCTAGTGAATTCATACCTATCATAATGTTATAATGCAAAACATTACTCACATATCAGTGGTGATTAGCCAACAGAATGAAAGTATAGTACATTCAGTAGTATACAGACAGAATATTTGGTAATGGTAGTGAATTCTTGTTGTGTTTTAGATATTCACTACACTGTATTTTAAAATATATTTTATTTATTTGTTTGTTGGCAAGCAGAGAGAGATTAAAGAGAGACAGAGAAAATGGACATGCCAGGGCCTCCAGCCACTGCAAACAGATTTCAGATGCGTGTGCCACTTTGTGCATCTGGCTGTACATGGGCGCTGGGGAACTGAACTCGGGTCCTTGGCTATGAAGGCAGGTGTCTTAACCTCTGAGTTATCTCTCCAGCCCAAGACTGTATTTTTTATAGATGTATTAGAGTATACTCCTACTTACTAAAAAAAAGTTTGAGGGCTGGAGAGATGACTTAGAACTTAAGGCACTTGCCTACAAAGCCTAACAACCCAAGTTTGATTCTCCAGTGCCCATGTAAAGCCAGATGCAAAAGGTAGCCCATGCATCTGGCATTTGTTTGCAACAGCTGCAGGCTCTGGTCAGCCCATTCTGTCTGTCTCTCTTCTTGCAAATAAATAAATATTTTAAAAAATGTTTGAGGGGCTGAAGAGATGGCTTAGTAGTTAAAGGGGTTTGCTTATAAAGCCTAATGGGCCAGATTCAGTTCCCTAGTACCCACCCAAAGCCAAATGCACAAAGTGCATCTGGTTGCATTTGCAGCAGCAAGAGGCCCTAGCATACCTATACTCTCACTGTCTGTCAAATAAATAATAAATAAAATATATGAGCCAAGCATAGTAGCTCATACCTTTAATCCTACCACTTAATAGGCTGAGGTAGAAGGATTGTCATGAGTTCAAGGCCAATGTGGGCAAAGGGTGAATTCCAGGTCATCCTGGGCTAGAGTAAGACCGTGCTCAAAAATAAATAAATAAACAAAAAATAAACCAAAAAAAGTTTGTGGATAGTAAGACCTTATTGTTAAGGCATCACTTGCTGGTCTTGGCTCAGCAATTAAAGGTACTTATGTTCAAAGCCTGCCAGCCTATGTTCAATTCCTCAGCCACCCACATAAAGCTGGATAGGCATTTGATTACAGCAACAAAGAGACTCTGGTGTACCCATTAATACACACGAACAAAAAAAAAATTTTTTTTTTAAGATGTGACTTGCTTCAGTTGCAGGGCACTGAGAAATCAAGCTAGAAGCTAGAAGCTGGTTAGCTGACACAGTGCTGGAAAGTTCTATGCAGGCTGCTGAGACAGAAAAGCCATCAACAGTCTTACCCAACAGTGGACTTCATGAGCTAACAACTGACCAACCAGGCAAGATGTACCTACTAATGCAATAGTGGCATTACGATTATGGGAGTAACCTGTTGTTTTTTGAGGCCTGCTCCATGAAACAGAATTCAGTCCTGGTATTGAAAACCTAGTCAAAAGTGCATGGCTAGGAGAGTCATAGGTCCTAGAAGGGAAGCTACTGTTGTTTGGCTAAATGGATATTTTGTGCCCACCAAATTGCCCTCTAAATATTGTATTTATACTCATACATTAGTGGTGCTCTCACCTTTGGTTTGAGACCGTTCTTTTCTTGTTGATGATGACTACCAAGGACAATCAAAACACAGCACTTGGGAGGCAGAGGTAGGAGAACAGCTGTGGGTTCAAGGCCAGTCTGAGACTATATTGTGAATTCTAGGTCAGCCTGCTCTAAAGGGAGACCCTACCTTGAAAAACCAAAAACAAAACAAAACAAAACAAAACAAAAAACTGGTTATAGTACTAAAAGTAAGTGGCTATTGAGTGCTAAGCACTAGATGAGACATCTGTATCACCCCTCCGAAGCTCAGGGCACGTTGCAGAAGAGGAGACAGGAAGACGATAAAAGTCAGAGGATGGGGAGGAATGCTGTGGAACGCTGTCTTTCAGACATGATATGTCCATTGCATTCATGACCTCACAGCAGCTGTTATTACCTGCACAGTACTGGGCCTACCAACATTCCGTCAGGGATGATGGAGGAGGGCATGAGGCCCTCATCCCTCTGTGAGGAGTTCTTGGCAGTTAATGGTTGCTGGGGGAACAGAAGACATTTTCTGCAGTGATATAGCCACTGGTAAGTTTCACATTCTCTGGTAACTAATTCCTCACCCATACTCATGCAAGGCAACCCTAATTAAACTCAGGGCCACACAAATACACAAGCAAAAACAAGATACCAAAGTAGCCGGGTGTGGTGGTGCACACCTTTAATCCCAGCACTCGGGAGGCAGGGGCAGGAGGATCACCATGAGTTCAAGGCCCTGAGACTACATAGTGAATTGCAGGTCAGCTTGAGCTAGAGTGAAACCCTACCTCGGAAAATCAAAAAAAATAAATAAATAAAATTTTTTTAAAATTAAAAAGATACCAAAGGAGAAGAAGAAGGGGTTAGGTGGAAGGGGAGTATGAAGGGGGACAAGAGAAGGTAATGAGAAAGAATTATGCCTTTAATTCCAGCACTTGGGAGGCTGAGGTAGGAAGATCACTGAGTTCAAGGCAAGCTTGGACTACAGAGTGAGTTCCAGTTCAGCCTAAACTGGAGTGAAACCCTGCCTCAAAATACAATAAAACAAAAGCTTGAACTGGACATAGTTATACACACTGTAATACCAGCTCTCAGAGACTGGGGCAGAAAATTATTTTATTTTATCTTATCTTATCTTATTTTATTTTAGAGAGAAATTGGGGGGGGAGAGCAAATGGGTGTACCAGGGCCTCTAGCTACTGCAAATGAATTCCAGACACATGTGCCACCTTGTGCATCTGGCTTATGTAGGACATGGAGAATTGAACCTATGTCCTTAGGCTTCACAGGCAAGCTCCTTAACTGCTAAGCCATCTCTCCAGCCTTAAAATATCTATTTTAATGCCAATCCAGGCTAACCAGTAAGCTCCTGGCCAGTTTGAGCTGCATAGTGAGACTCTATCTTGAAAAAGAAGAGCTGGAGAGATGGTTCAGCAATTAAGAGCTCTTCCTACACAAACATGTGGGCCTGAGGGGGGCTTTGACCAGAGTTCAAATCTCCAGATCTCACATGAAACAGCTGATCATGGCTACATGCACCTGTAACCCCAGTCTTGGAGGGGAGCAGAGAACTGAGAATCATCTGAGCCACACAAGCTCGGGCATCAGTAAAAGGAGACTCTGGCTGAAAACAAGACCAGGCTGAAGAACGACGAAGTAAGACACCTGACATTTCCCTCAGGCCACTGCAGTTGAGCGTCCATCATGGCCGGTGAGACTATGGGGCACCACAAGAAGCGTGCACCATACACACCGCCACACACCACTACAACCACACAAGCAAAAATGAAATTAAATTTAAAAGAAGAAAAAAAAAAGAAGAAGAAAAAAGTGGAGTGGGCTGGGGAGATAGATGCTCAGCAATTAAGGGCACTTGCATGAAAAGCCTGATAGCCTGGTTTGATTCTCCAGTACCCATGTAAAGCCAGGTACACAAAGTGGCACGTGTGTCTGGAGTTCATTTGCAGTGGCAAGAGGGCCTGGCACACCCTATTTCCCCTCTCTTTCTCTCTCCTCTCTCTCCCTCTCTGCTTGAAAATAATAAGTAAATAAACATTTTTTAAAAAAATATAAGGGGCTGGGGCTGGAAAGATGGCTTAGTGGTTAAGGAGTTGGCCTGCAAAGCCAAAGGATCCCGGTTTGATTCTCCAGGACCCACATAAACCAGATGCACAAGGGGGCACATGCATCTGTAGTTCATTTGCAGTGGCCTGAGGCCCTGGCATGCCCATTCTCTCTCTCTCTCTCTCTCTCTGCCTCTTCTCTCTGTCAAATAAATAGTAAAATATATTTTAAAAATATATATAAGGGGCTGGGGAGACAGCTCAGAGGTTAAAGGAACTTGCTTGCAAAGCCTGACAGCATGAGTTCAATTCCCCAGTACCCACATAAGCCAGAAGCACAAAGTGGCTCAGGCATATGGAGATAGTTTGCAGTAGCAAGAGACCCTGACACACCCATGAACTCTCTCTCCCCTTGCAGTACTCTAAATAAATGTGTCTGTATCGAGTGGTTGGCCTATACCATCTAGGTTTGTGATGTTTGCTTGAAGAAAGCCTCTTATGGACATATGTCTAAGAACATACGCCTGTCATTAAGTGATACACCACTGTATGAGGAGTTAGCAGTGGCTCCAGCATCAGCCACCATTTCAAGGCATGTATAAGCCCGATGGCATATATAAAGGAACCATCTCAATGCTTAGTAAGAAGGGTTATAGCACTAAAACAGCTGACTGTGTGTGAGGACAGGGGAGTTAGCCTGCATGCATGAAGATGTCTCAGAAAAGTACCATGGGAGGGCCAGGCCAGGGATCACAGCAGGACAGCAGCCTTGAAGATGCCATGTGCACGGCTGCCTGAAGGTGGCATGTGTTAGTCTGAAGAATCTATGTAGAGATTAACAGGACTTGAAATACATTTTTGGAAGGTCAGTTCACATCTGCTTTCTATTTGTCATGTTTTGTCAGCACTTCTGTAGGAACAGAGCCATTAACACCAGCCTGGGAAGCCAGACGCAGCTGGGTTCTCCGGGCTGGGTATCTCCCAGCTCCTTGTTTCCATCGCAGTGGAAGATACAGCCCCAACTTTACCTCGGTTTTTGCCACAGCCACTGACTTACCTGCGAACTGCTCAGAGAGCAGATGGAAAGACCTGCAACCTGGCTAAGCAGTCGTCCTCTCTCCCTCATCAACAGCAAACAACACAGAGGCTTTTCAGTCCTCTGATGTGTTCATTATCTAGCAAGTGAGACAAGGAAATTCTCCTGATTTTTAATTCTATTTACAGACTTCTCATGCCAGGGAATGGGGGTCTTCCCAAGACACATAAAGCAATGTCATTGGTTGCAGGGGAAAACCGCAGAACTCAGTAAAATTTAGTGGCCATCGGAATTGTAAACATTTCCAAAATAGTGCCTATCTGAATTCAGAGGTATTTTTCACAAGGAAAGCTGGCCATTGATTTGGTTCAAAGGGCACTGCTGGAAGCAAGCTGGGTCACTTCTTGGCTCATCTCCCTGCAGCCCTCCTTCCTCTATGACCACGCTGGCTTTTCCAGGGTTGGATTTAAAATTACAAGGCCTCTATGACCACAGTTCCCTCATAGCTCAATAACAACCAACATCTACTGTTTAATTTTGATAATAAGAATGCATTTAGGGGGCTGCAGAGATGGCTCAGCAATTAAAGGCACTGGCTTGAAAAGCCTGATGGCTTGTGTTTGATTCCCCAGTACACATATAAAGCCAGATGCACAGATTCCCCAGTATATATATAAAGCCAGATGCACAAAGTGGTGCATGCGTCTAGAGTTTGTTTGCAGCAGCTGGAGGCCCTGGGGCACCCGTTCTCTCTCCCTTTCTCTCTCAAATAAATAAATGAACTAACTTTTTTTTAAAAAGAAAGAATGCATTTGACAAAGTACTCTGGAGGTGTTAGCATGAGGATCAGAGGTTCAAGGCCATCTTTGGCTGCATAGTCTACATATCAGGTTCAAGGCTGAGCTATATGAGACCTGCCTCAAAAGAAAAAGAGGGCTGGAGAGATTGCTCTGCGGTTTCCAGAAAGTATTTACTATGTAAGCCTGAGGGCCAGAGGGAGCCTGAGACTGCTGAGTTCGATTCCCCAGAACCCACATAAATAGCTGGGCATTGCCATGCATGTCTATAATCTCAGTCCTGTGGGGAGCAGAAACCACAGAATTGCTGGGGCTTGGGAAACCACACACACACACAAAAAGCAAAAAGCAAGCTCCAGAATTTAGTGAAGAGACTGTCACAAGAGGTGGGTGAGCAATGGATGGGCACACAGCATTCTCCTCTGGCCTGCATATGCACACCAGATCTTTGCACACGCATGCACATACACACCATCACATCACACCAACTACGCACACATAAAGAAAATGAAAAAGCGGAGCCAGGCGTAGTGGCTCACACCTTTAATCCCAGTACTCGGGAGGCAGAGATAGGAGGATCGCTGTGAGTTCAAGGCCACCTTGAGACTACCTAGTGAATTCCAGGTCAGCTTGAGCTATAGTGAGACCCTACCTTAAAAAAAAAAATAGAAAAGAGAAGGGAAGAATATATCTGGCATTTGGAGAGAGATAGCACCCAGTTGGTCAAGGCTAAACCATCAATATTGTAGGTAAATACTGTTTTATTTTTAAGTTTATGTTTTTGCGTGTGTGTGTGTGTGTGTGTGCGCGCTGTGTGCGCTGGGGGAGGCAAAACATGCTACAATCTCTTGCCAAGAGCATCCAGCTTTACGTGGGTACTAGACAATCAAACCCTGGCCAACAGGTCTTGCAAGCAAGCCCCTTTAACTGCAGAGCCGTCTCTTCGGCCCCATGTGGGCGAATACCTGTGAAGCAAGCACCTGAGCAGATGAGGAGGGATGAGCAGCCATCCCACGTAGAACTGCTGGGTGGAGGCACACATCCTCTGACTCTGACTTGTCTGCTTGTCCAGTCTGACTATCCGTGTTTGCCACTGGTACCTCTGCAGTGCTCTAGACTTACTCGAACATGAAGAAAACTTGTGTTGACCACTGTGCATGCACTGTTTCTAGGACTGTTTATTAGTGTTTCTGTAAAAACAACAGCACCACTTGTTATTGTGGAAACAGTCCCTTGGAAGGCAGTGAGATTTAGTTTGATGTTGACTTTTTTTTTTTTTTTTTGTGCATACCTCCCTAGAAATGCCTAACTTAATATTTTCATAATAGGGGGAAAAAAAGCAGCAAAATCTTTTGAACCCAGATGCACCTCTAAAAAAAAAATCTGCTGATGGTGAAATCTTGTTTCACGTAGAGAAAGATTTTTCAGCTAAAAGGACCAAAGGAAATAAGTTATTCCAAAGTTTCAGGCTCTCGCCCTTATCTTCGTCAGATAAAGTTGTGTGTTCTAGAGATGAAATCAAAGGCCACTCTGCTGATGGAGGCCAATTCTGGGGATTGTCTCATATCAGTGAGGCCTTCTTGAAGCAAGTGGAATGTGATAATGGTATTTGTGTTCGGTGGACAAGAGTTCCAAAATCCAAGTCCTGTTTGGACTGCAGATACTAGGCAGGTATTTTGCAATATGTGTGAGATCCTTTTACTAGTTTTCTGGGCTGTATCAGATCTTGATTGTCAAGTTTCTTTTCTTTTTTTCTTGCAATGATTGGGATTGAACCAAGTGCATGGTAGGCAAGTGTTCTACCACTATTCTATTTCCCAGCCTATAACACTCTTTTAAAAATAAATAAATAAATAAAAAATAAGAGACTTGTAATAGATAACTGCCAGCTACTTATTACAGAGCTTTAGTGAGATTCTGCCTCAAATAAAACAAAAATCAATAAATAACTGTTTGTCTGAAACATTCACCTGTCAATAAAATGATTCAAGTGTTGACTCAGTCTGGGCATAGTGGCTCACGCCTTTAATCCCAGCACTCCAGAGGCAGAGGTAGGAGGATTGCTGTGAGTTCTAGGCCAGACTGAAACTAATTCCAGGTCAGCCTGGGCAAGACTCTACCTTGAAAAAACAAAACAGAAAACCCTGAAATGACTCAGGTTCTCCCCTCTGTAGTTCCCTCAGAAAACTTCCTCCCTGTGTGCTAGTTATCTCTGGCCTGTCTGCTTCATACTAAAATAAAACCTACATGAACTAAGCACATTTAGGGTAATTCTTACCAGTTTTGTAACTGCCGATGAGTTGTCAAATATAGCTGACTTAAATTTAACTCTAATAAAAGCCAGATGTGGTGGCACGTGCCTGTACACCCAGAATTTGGGAGGCTGAGGCAGGGGGAATGCTTGAGCTGCCCAGTGAGTTCCAGGCCAATCTTGGCTACAGAGTGAGACCCTGTCTCAAAATAAAACAAGTAAAAATTTTCACTCTAATCATTTCTTGCTCACCTTTGATCATTCTCTCTTTAATATCCAATTCAAAATTCATCTCCTCTAAGATGAATTCCTTTCTCAGATGACACCCTCCTTTCGTGTTATGTATTTCTACTCTGCTCCTCCTACTGTAGTGTCGTGTGTCTGTGTGTCATTCTCACCAGTCTGAAAGAGAACCCCATCAGTAGAGACAGATGCATTATCAGTTCAACATCTGAGACAGGCCTTGAAGGATGTGTTTTAGAAAGACACATCTTTCCAGAGTACAAGGATGAGACTTAGATGTAAGGGGGGCAGATATATCAGAAATTATGAAGAAATACTGTAAAGATCAAAGGTAAGCAAAGAGATACTCAGCCTTAGTCATGGAGAACTCTGAAAACCATTCACTAATTGGCAAGGGCAGGTTTGATCAGGGATCAAGGGAGGGAGCCAAGATTAATTTTTGCCCATGGTTTTAGAGGTGTCAGTCCATTGTGGCAGAAAGGGCATGGTAAAACAGAGCTCACATCGGGCAGACAGGAAACAGAAAGGGGATACAGACAGGGGTCAATGTGAGAGATACTCCCAAAGCCTCACCCTCAGTAAATCTACTTACTTCAACTAGGCTCACCTATCTTTGTTTTCTTTTTGGTTTTGAAGCAGGCTCTCACTGTAGCCCAGGCTGACCTGGAACTCACTCTGTAGTCCAGGCTGGCCTCAAACTTACAGAAATCCTCTAGTTGAGCATCCCAAGTGCTAGGATTGAAGAAGTGAGCCACCATGCCCAGTTTACTTCCTTGCTTTCACTGCTTCAATTCATATTGTGAATCGATCCAGATACTGATTCTCTCAGTAAGTCAGAGCCCTCAAGGTCTAGTTCTCTCTGGAAAAGCCAGGACAGAAACACTCAAAGGTGCTTCTCATAACTCCCCTAGGTGTTTATTAATGTAATCAAGTTGACAATTAAAATTAGCCATCATCACCAGTATATCTTATAACTAGTAAGTGACCAGTGTTCAAGAGAGCACTTGGTACTGAAAACCGGGTGAAACTCAGTGCTTACAAAGACCTTTCAGAAGTGAATAAGGAGGGTCAGAGGATACTCAGCTTGGTGACCACATGGCCCACTCAAAGTAGCACCTGCGCCTACAGTGAAGTGCTTACAGTTGTTTAACAAAGAACTGCAGGAGCTGGGTGTGGTGGTGGCACACCTTTAATCTCAGCACTTGGAAAGCAGAGGGAGGAGGATTGCTGTGAGTTTGAGGCCAGCCTGAGAGTACAAGTCAGCCTAGGCTTGAGTGAGACTCTATCTCAAAAACAAACAAACAAACAAACAAAAACCTGTATGTATATTTTGTATAGGTTCTGTACTTAGGCTAAAAAACCTCAAGCCAGCCTGTTACAGGCTGTATGCTAAGCTTTGAAATTTCTAGGGTGTCTCAGAGGAAAATCTGAGATTCTAATTTTTTTGTTTTTTTGAGCTTCTGAACCATCTTAATCATGCTTGTCTCTCAGCATGAACACAAGGGAACATTAAGAAAACTTGGCTTCTTCCCTATGGAGAAACTTACATATTATAAATTAGAACACACCCACCTAAGAATTTTTCTGGGAAAGTTATATCCCATAGAGAAGTATTGAGGTGCTCACATTGGATGTCTCTATTGGCCCTTGAGAAACTTAGATAATAAGGAATAGTACAGTTTTTCCAAAATATGTCATAATTCTTAATAATAGTTTATTATTCCATGATAGTGACTACTTCAAATACCCGTCTTGAGGTGTGAGGCTCACAACAGATTTAACATCCAACAGGTTTCTTGAAGAAAAAGGTGTCAGCTCACTTAGACTCACATTCCTCAAGACCAGACAGCTAGTGATAGTCAAATCATTGTCGTGAATAAATGGCTATGAAATCTCTCCAACAACTTAGAAGGAGTAATCCTTCAGTTTCCTACTGTTGCCAATTATCAAAAAATAATGGAATTTTCTAAGACCAAGATTAATTATAAAAATATCTGTTGGTGCCATGCACTAGTGTAAACTAGCCAGTACACCTGTGTAACTTGTACTAGTGTAAGTAGTGGCACATGCCTCTAATCCCAGTACTTGAGAGGCAGAGGTAGAAGGATCTCCATGAGTTCAAGGCCAGCCTGGGACTATAGAGTGAGTCTCAGGTCAGTTTGGACTAGAGGGAGACCCTTGAAAAAAAATTAGAAAGAAAAAAAGGGCTGGAGAAATGCCTCAATGGTTAAAGTGCTTGCTGGCAAAGCCAAAGGACCCAGGCTCAATTCGCCAGTATCCAGGTAAAGCCAGATGTACAAGGTGGCACATGTATTTGGAGTTTGTTTGCAAAGTCTGTTTTCTTTATTGGTAGTTTGAAATTCTGCTAATTAACATAGACTCTCACAACTTGTACAAGCAATAAAAAGCAACCAATGACACCATTGTTTCACACAAAGCAGATAGAGAAATATCAGAATGTCTCTGGTGGTTTGATTCAAGTGTCCCCCATAAACATCTGCTTAGCAGAAGTTCTAAATTTGAACTTTGTAATTTATCAGTTTTTTTCTAGCTCTAATCACTAATCATACCTAGTTCTGGCCTTTCTCTTTAAAATCTATTTCTTAGCTATTCCTATAGTCAAGTAGTAACCAAATATCTCAAACAAGAATTTGTAACACATGATTTTCATCAAAAATAAGACTTGATGGGGCTGGAGATATGGCTTAGCGGTTAAGGTGCTTGCTTACGATGCCTAAGGACCAAGGTTTGACTCCCTAGTGTGGTGGTTTGATTCCGGTGTCCCCCATAAACTTAGGTATTCTGAATGCTAGACTCCCCAGCTAATAGCAATTGGAAATTAAAGCCTCCTGGAGGCGTGTTGTTGGGGGCGGCCTTATGGGTGTTATAGCTAGTTTCCCCTTGCCAGTGTTTGGCACACTCTCCTGTTGCTATTGTCCACCTCATGTTGGCCAGGGGCTGATGTCCACCCTCTGCTCATGCCATCGTTTTCCCCAGCCATTGTGGAGCTTCCCCTCGAGCCTGTAAGCCAAAATAAACCTCTTTTTTTTTCCCGACAAGCTGCTCTTGGTTGGGTGATTTCTACCAGCAATGTGAACCTGTCTGCAACAATGTCTAAATTTTCTATTTAAAACAATCCCTCAGGGTATGCAGCAGAATGCTGAAAAACACGCTGTGGGAAGAACACACATAAATAAAGACATCTCTTCCACCAAAAAAAAAAAAAAAATCTTTTTATTGGCAACTTTATAAACATAGACAGTATACCAAGTTCCAAACTCATCTTTGATCCTGCCATACTCCACCACCTGGGTTCCAAGTACCTCAGGAAGTTTTTCCCTGACGACATGCGGTGGGGTACAGGTGACAGACCAAAGTACAATTACACCAGAACCAGTTTGGGTGAACCAATGAGTTTATTGGGGTTACTTACAGGAGCATGGATGACTCAAAGGCAGCTCCATCACCAAAAAGCCTACCCCAGCATAGGCAACAACTTATGGAAGCATCTCGAGCACACCACACACCCTGCACGCAGCTCTGCTGGCCTACTCTTGAGACTCCCCAACGCAGTTGTTTCCCCCTTCGTCTAATCTTAGGGAGGGATCTTGAAACCTTGGTCACAGACTTGATTTCCTCAGGTGTCTCCTGAATTTCCTTCTTCCCCCACTAGGGAATGTTTCAGGTGAGAGATCTTGTCTTAAAAAATAAAGTGGAGGGCTGGAGAGATGGCTTAGCAGTTAAGCACTTTCCTGTGAAGCCTAAAGACCCCGGTTCGAGGCTCTGTTCCCCAGGACCCACGTTAGCCAGATGCACAGGGGGCGCACACATCTGGAGTTTGTTTGCAGTGGCTGGAAGCCCTGGTGTGCCCATTCTCTCTGTCACTCTCAAATAAATAAATTAAAATAAACAAAAATGTTAAATAAAATAAAATAAAATAAAGTGGAGAGTTTGAGGATAGCCTGGGCTAAAGAGTGAGTACTAGGTCATCCAGGATTAGAGTGAGATCCCCTCTTCATAATAACCAAAGACAGGGCTAGAGAAATGGCTTAGTGGTTAAGGCTCTTGCCTGCAAAGCCTAAGAACTCATGTTCAAATCTCCAGGTATCACACAGCCAGACACACAGTGACACAAGCATGTAATGTACGCATGTGGCATAATGGGGAGTGCACACATTTGGAGTTTGTTCACAGCAAGCTGAAGGTCCTGGCATGCCCATTCTCTCTCTCTGTCTCTCAAACAAATAAGTAAATAAAATTTAAAAAGGTGGGCATGGTGGGCACACCTTTAATCCCAGCACTTGAGAGGAAGAGGTAGGGGAATTGCCATGAGTTCAAGGCCACCCTGAGACTACATAGTGAATTTCAGGTCAGCCTGGGCTAGAGTGGAATGCTACCTCAAAAAACCAAAAAATAAAAAATAAAAACAACAAAAAAAATAAGGGCAAGAGTGATTAAGATAGACACCCAATGTCAACCTCTGGTCTCCACACACATGACACGCACATAAAAACATGCATGCTCTCATACCACACCCACCTACACACAAAATAAAGCCCAATTAAAAGAAGTCAGGTGGGGATATAGGTCAGTGGAAAGTGCTTGCCTATCATGTGTAAAGCCCTGGGTTTGATCTCCAGCATGCACACACAAAAAAAGTAGAAGCTGATGTCACTTGCTGAAAATGAGAGCCAGTAGGCTATAGGAGGGTCATGAATGTCTGGTACAGTCTCTAGGGTTGGATTCAATAAATGGCAAATGAAACAAGTAAAGGCCCAGTTGGAAGCAAATTCACGGGGATTTTCCATTTAATCAGCATTTAAAAATTTTTGAACAATACTCAAGTTTATTAAACAAAGTCTCAAAGTATTATAAAATGCCTGTTTCATCAGCTTTAAGGTTTACATTGCTGCCAAATTTTGCATGTCACTGAACTTTCAAATCTGTTAAAACCCACTAAATGAATGTCACTCTGGATTCTAAGGTGTCAGTTTCTTCTTGCAAGGTTTCTCTTTGCTTCTCCTAACATTTGTTTTTTGTTGTTGTTGTTATTGTTGAAGATGGCTAGTGAAAACATCACTAATCTGATACAGTTTCGTTAAGCAGTCACCCTGCGCCATCCTTATCTGCCCGCATGCATCTTCTATGTTCTGAACTTGTCCCTAGATGGGAATTTCCTCAAACTCAATCTGAACCCCCCCCCCCCCAGAAGAGTTCCCTTCCTAGAATGGTCCCCTTTCCTGGAGGATTAAGCCTGATCCCTTATGTAGAAAGTTGGTACTGGGTCTGGTCACGTCCACCCACTTCCAGAACCTAGAAAAGAATCAATTCTGGGTCTGTGGATGAGCTTTTCTATTTCTGGAAACCTACTACTGCTGTATGGGAGCTTTGCATTCCTTAAATTCTGTGGCTAAAATCTCTGTAGATTGTAAATAAATAAATTCTGGAGTTTTTTTTTTTTTTTTTTTTTTTTTGAGGTAGGGTCTTACTCTAGTCCAGGCTGACCTGGAAATCACTATGGAGCCTCAGGGTGGCCTCTAACTTGCAGCGATCCTCCTACCTCTGCCTCCCAGTGCTGGGATTAAAGGCATGTGCCACCACGCCTGGCTCTTTTTTAATTCTATTATTTCCTTTAGCCTTGTGATTCTACTTGTAGTCCTTGCAGATTCGATTATTTGCTGTTGATCTTCAGAAGTAACAATGACATCATTAGCAGGCATTTCCTCAATGTTTACATCATCTGTCTGCATTTCAGTTTCCACATCTCTCAAATAAGAGGGAACTCTAACAAGTGTGTCTTCCATGGAATAAAACATATCTTGGGACTTCTTAGCATTTTTTAAATTTGTATTTTTTAAATATTTTTTATTTGAGAGAGAGAGAGAGAAAGAGGCTGATAGACAGAGAGTGGACGTGCCAGTGTCTTCAGCCACTGCAAACAAACTCCAGACGCACATACCACCATGTGCATCTGGCTTTACCTGGATTC
The DNA here is from genome assembly GCA_036346955.1 of Dipus sagitta. Classification (NCBI taxonomy): domain Eukaryota; kingdom Metazoa; phylum Chordata; class Mammalia; order Rodentia; family Dipodidae; genus Dipus; species Dipus sagitta. Next base: position 122,732,078 of record CM070777.1, read on the forward strand.
TGGTGAATTGAACCTGGATCCTTAGGCTTCACAGGCAAGTACCTTAACTGTTAAGCCATCTCTCAGCCTAGAATTTGTATTCTTTTTGGAGACAAGGTCTCATGTTGACCAGGCTGTCCTCAAGCTTGCTATAGAGGCTGAAGATAACTTTTAATTTCTGATCCTGTTTTCTCCATTTCCTAAATGCTAGGACCTTAGGCAAGTAACATGCCTGGTTTATGTAGTGCTTAGGAATTGAACTCAGGGCTTTCTGCATGCTAAATAGCACTCTACCAACTGAGTTGTCCTATTTTTTTTAATATTTTTATTGCCAGGAGTGGTGGCTGCACGCCTTTAATCCCAGCACTCGGGAGGCAGAGGTAGGAGGATGGCTGTGAGTTGGAGGCTACCCTGAGAATACATAGTAAATTCCAGGTCAGCCTGGACTACAGCAAGACCCTACCTCAGAAAAAAAGAGTTACTTATTTATTTATTTGCAAGCAGAGAGAGACAGGAGGAGAGAGACAGAGAATGGGTGTGCCAGGGCCTTCAGCCACTGCAAATGAATCCCAGACACATGTGCCACTTTGTGCATCTGCCTTTTTACATGGGTACTGGGGAACTGAACCCGGGTCCTTAGGCTTTACAGGCAAATGCCTTAACTGCTGGCCCATGTCTCTAGTCCATGAGTACTGAGACAGGGTCTCCCTAGGTAGTTCAGGTTGACCTTTAACTCACAGTCTTTCTGCCTCAGCCACCCAAGCACTGGGATTATAAGTGTGATCACGCTGGGTTTATAAGTGTGATCACCATGCCAGATTCATCAGCATTTTTTGTTTTGTTTTATTTTGGTTTGGCTTGGTTTTTCAAGGTAGGGTCTTGCTCTAGCCCAGGCTGACCTGGAATTCACTGTGTAGTCTCAGGGTGGCCTCAAACCCACAGCGATCCTCCTACCTCTGCCTCCCAAGTGCTAGGATTAAAGGCGTGCACCACCACACCCAGCAATCAGCATTTTCTTAACCTTTTATTGACAGCTTCATCAGCTTTTTTTGTTCGTTTGTTTGTTTTGTTTTTCAAGGTAGGGTCTCACTATAGACAAGGAAAAGCCACCGAAGAATTTTAAGGGAACCGGGGAGATGGCACAAGCATGAGGACCTGAGTTCAAACCCCAGCACCGGACATGGCTGCTCATGCCTGCTCATACCTACTCATTGCCTGGTCGCAGCTGCTCATCCCACACTTAGGAGGGCAGAGACAAAAAGACTGCTGGAAGTCCCTGCCGGACCTCCTAGTGGAAAAACAGGGATGCACAGGTTCAGTGCAAGACTGTCTCAGGGAAATAAAATAGAAGAGAGATTGAGAGAACACTGGACATCTTTCTCTGGCCTCTGTAATGTGTGCATAGGGTGCACACAGCTGCACACAGATATGCATACACCATACATTCTCTCTCTCTCTCTCTCTCTCTCTCTCTCTGTGTGTGTGTGTGTGTGTGTCTGTCTGTCTGTCTGTCTGTCTCTGCAATACTATACACCCTCTTCCCCAAAGGAATTTTAAGCATGACAGTGATATATCATGTTTGTTAGCAGAGGTAAATTGACTAGAAGCAAGAACATTAAGAGGAAAGCCAATTTTGTTGTAAAATTATATACTCAAAAATAGTGAATATTACCGAACATAGTGGGGCACGCCTTTAATCCCAGCACTCAGGAGGCAGAGGTAGGAGGATCTCCATGAGTTCGAGACCACCCTGAGACTACATAGTGAATTCCAGGTCAGCCTGGACTAGAGTGAGACCCTACCTCGAAAAAACAACAACAACAACAAAAGAGTGGATATCTCTTAATTGACCTAAGTGACAGTCTTAAATCTCTTGATCCACTGGTTGAGCTAGGGCTGGGAGGAACAACCCAGTTCAGGCCAGTAGGTATAATGGGATGTTTGCAAAGAGCCTCTGGGAAATGGATCTTTGCTAAGCGAGAAATGCTGAAAAAGCAAGCTTCTAGGGCCCCTTCCTTTCCTGTCTCTCTGGATACTGCTCGGTGAAGAGGTTCTGTTTGAAGCCGCAGCCATCATTTCAGGGCTATGAGACAATGCACCTAAGGATGAAAAGGCTGGGAGCCTGTAGGTGACACGTTCCGTTTCCAAAACCCCTCTAGGATGGCCTGCCTTGAGTTACCAAATTAATATGAAGGCCTTTATGGTCTAAATCAGGATTGTTTGGATTTTTTTTTAAATTGACACAATGCCTTATCTGTGGCCATCTCAGTAGAGAGTTTAGGGAACAATGGATGCTAGCCTACAAGCAGGGTTACTCGTATGTAGTCCGGTTTCCAGCTTGGCTCCATCTTCATCTCTCACCAGTCTTGTCCTTCACTTCCACATCTTACCTGGATTCCACAGAGGTGCTGTGTTCATCAGTGCTGTTGCTGCTGTCTCCCTCCTCTTCCCTGTCATCTTCCTCTTCCTCCTCCTCCTTCTCTTTTGAGACAGGCTCTCATGAATCCCAAGCTGGCCTCAAACTCACTATGTAGTTTGAACTTCTGACCCTCCTGCCTCCACAGCCTGAGTGCTGCGATTTCAGGCATGCACCAACATGCCTGGTTCATGTGATGATAAGGATTGAACGCAGGGCTTCCTGGACGCTAGGCAAGCACTCTACCTAATTCCTGAGCCACATTGCCAGCCCTCAGATCTTTGTAGCTTTCCTTTGATCTCTCTGAGAGAGCTTTCACTTCTCACTTCTACTCCTAGGCTCTTGGTATTTATTATATTAAATTATTAGTTAATTATTAAATCAGGACCTTTTGTTTGTATCTTAGTGCCCATGGCAGAAAGACTAGAAAGTAATAGGTTCTGAAAAAGTTGTTTTAGGGGCTGGAGAGTTGGCCCAGTGGTTAAGGCACTTGGCTAGAAAACCTAATGACTGAGTTTGATTCCCCAGTATCCACATAAAGACATGCACAAAGGGGTGCCTGCATCTGGAGTTCTTTTGCAGTGGCTGGAGGCCCTGGCGCACCCATTCTCTCTCTCTCTCTCTCTCTCTCTCTCTCTCTCTCTATATATATATATATATATATATATATATATATATATATTCTCTCTCTCTCTCTCTATATATATATATACATATATATATACACATATATGTATATGTGTGTATATATATATGTCATACTCTCTATATATACATATATATGTCCTCTCTATTAGCAAATAAATAAATAAATAAATATTGTTTTAGGGCTGGAGAGATGGCTTAGCAGTTAAGTCACTTGCCTGTGAAGCCTAAGGACTCCAGTTTGATTCCCTAGTACCCATGTAAGCCAGATGCACAAAGTGGCGCATGCTTCTGGAGTTCATTTGCAGTGGCTAGAGGCCCTGGCATGTCCATTCTCTCTGTCTGTCTCTCTTCTCTGTATTTCTCTCTGCTTGCAAATAAACAAATATTAAAAAAGTTGTTTTAAACCAGGGATGGTAGGTGCATGCCTTTAATCCCAGCTCTAGGAAGACAGAGGTAGGAGGATCGCTGTGAGTTAGAGGTCAGCCTGAGACTATATACTGAATTCCAGGTCAGCTTGGGCTAAAGTGAGAACCTAACCTCAAAACAAACAAACAAACAAACAAAGAGTTGTTTTAAATGGACTTTGAGATAGGAGGGCTGAATATGAAGCTAGGCATGCTGTAACATGCCTGAAATGTCAGCACCTGGGAGGCTGAGGCAAGAAGATCACTAACAATTCAAGACCAGGCTCAGCTAAATAGTGAGTTCCAGGCCAGCCTGGGCTACATAGTGAGGCCTGTCTCAAAAAAAACATGATATATATATATGAACAAAACAAGAGAACATTGCACTTTTCCCCCTTCTAGTGCTGAGGATTGAATCTAGAGCTCTGCGTATTGCAAGTGTTCTACTACTAAGACCTGCTACCCCCAAATATTGGATGCTTTTTGTGCATCCCCAGATATGCCTTGCTAGCTGCTAGGCTGCTTGCTGAGAGCTCTGGGGCTTATGGTTCCTGTGTAAGGACCAGCTCAGACAGAGCCTCCATCCCACCCACACAGCGAGAGTTGCCGCACAGCCAGTTCTCAAGCCAGCCCGACCTGATGGTGGAATGTCTGGCTCTTCCTACCTTCAGGCTCCGAGGCAGCTCGGGACCGCAGGCTATGGCTTCCACAGTGGCTGCTGGAGGAGTCATAGATTATAACATCTGATAATATGAGGGCGTTAGAACCCTGTGGGGTCTTCTTTGACCAAAGACAGACAAGACAGCACAGGAACGTCCCTCTTGCTGCTTGCGGAGCGCTCTTGCACCATGACTCCACTCGGCCTGAGCAAGTGATCGCTGTGCCTTCTCCGGGAGCTGCAGGCAATTTCCTCATGTGCCACTTGCTCTTGGCTTTTTCTTTATCCCTGATGGATCTTTCTCTCTCTCTCTCTCTCTCTCTTTCTTCTTTTGTTCTTTCTTTCTTTCCTTCCTTCTTTCTTTCTTTCAGCAAACACTGTCTCTCTCTTTGTAATGTACTTCTTTACTCACTCTTGCTGCTGAAAAATTGTAATCTTTACCTTCTAATAAAACATCAACAGCAGAGAGAGAGAGAGAGAGAGAGAGAGAGAGAATGGGACAAGGGCCTCTAGCCACTGCAAATGAACTCCAGACAAATGTGCCACCTTGTGCATCTGGCTTTAAGTGGTACTGGGGAATGGAACCAGAGTCATCAGGCTTTACAAAAGCAAGAGTTTTTAACCACTGGGCCATCTCTTCATCTCTTAAGAAAAAGATTGCCGGACGGGGTGGCGCACGCCTTTAATCCCAGAACTCGAGCGGTAGAGGTAGGAGGATCTCTGTGAGTTTAAGGCCAGCCTGAGACTACATAGTGAATTCCAGGTTAGCCTGAGCTAGAGTGAGACCAGATAGTACCTCAAAAAGTCTATCTATATCTATATCTATATCTATATCTATATCTATATCTATATCTATATCTATATATAGCTTTTATTTATTTATTTGAGAGGGAGAAAGAGAGAATGGGTGCACCAACCAGAGCCTCCAGCCAACACAAACTCCAGACGCATGTACCACCTTGTGCATCTGGTTTATGTGTGTACTGGGGAATTGAGCCTGGGTCCTTAGGCTTTGCAGGCAAGTGCCTTTTTTTGTTGTTTGTTTGTTTGTTTGTTTTGTTTTTTTGAGTCAGGGTCTCACTCGAGCTCAGGCTGACCTGGAATTCACTATGTAGTCTCAGGGTGGCCTCGAACTCACGGCGATCCTCCTACCTCTGCCTCCCGAGTGCTGGGATTAAAGGCGTGCGCCACCACACCCGGCTCGCAAGTGCCTTAAATGCTAAGCTATCTCTTTAGCCCTATTCATGATATTTCTCTTTTATTTATTTATTTGAGAGAGAGAAAAGGCAGAGAAAAAGTGAGAGACAGGGAGAGCACTGGGGAGACCAAGACAGGAGGATTATGAATTTCAAGCTAGCCTGAGTTACATAGTGAGGCAATGTCATCAAATAAATACTAATAGTTGAAAAAAAAAAACTTTTCAAAATTAGGCAGTCAAGGATGCCAAAATGGCACAGACTCGTTCAGATTTTATTTGTTAAAGTCACTATTACCCATAAGCAGTGAGCCATAGCCTGTGTTCTTAGCTACTTGGAAGGCTGAGGAAGAACTATCACCTGAGCCTTGAACTTTGAGACCAGCCTGGACAATATAGTGCAACCCTATCTCAAGGCAAAAAAACAAACAACTAGAAGTGGTCCATCTCAAAAACATTCTTAGGGCTGGAGAGATGGCTTAGTAGTTAAGGCGCTTGCCCGCAAAGCCTAAGGACCCGTGTTTGACATCCCACACAAACCAGACGCACAAGGTGACATAAGCGTGCAAGGTCGCACATGTGCACAAGGTGGCACACGCCGCTGGAGCTCAATTGCAGTGGCTGGAGACCCTTGCACACAAATTGTCTCTCTTGATCTCTCTCTCATTAAAGAAAAAAGCCAGTCTCTTGGACTTAAGAAAAGAAAGAAAGAGCGAGACAGACAGGAAGAAAGAAAGAAAGAAAGAAGAAGGAAGGAAGAAAGGAAGGCAGGTTTGGAAGGACTCTTAAATAAGGCTCAGTGAAGCTGAGAGTGATGGTGTATGCCCATAATCTCAGCACCTGGGAAGTTAAGGTAAGAGGATCACCACGTTATTGAGGTTAGCCTGGGATACAGAGTGTGTTCCAGGTCAGTCTGGGCTAGAGTGAGAGACCCTACCTCGAAAAAGAACAAAAAGAATAAAAGGGAGGGTTAAATGAAATCTCAAGGGCAATTAACAAGTAGGATGAGCAAACATTTAATTGTCTTTGATTTTCAACATGGAGTTGTCAGTTCGAGCTTGATAATGACTCCTATAAAGTGGCTTTGTTTCTCAATGCACCAAGCCTGTGTTGACTGGTTTCTTGAAAGAGAGTTGGAAGAATAATTTACACATAATTATCTTTTGCTTGATGTTTGCTTATCTTAATGCCATCTAATATCAATAAAAGTTACAGCAGGTGATGAGTGTCTGGGTTGTTTTCTTTTGACAGATGTGAAATATTATATTACTTTTCAGCATTATTCTGATTATCACAGACATCTTTTTGATGCAGTTGAATTTGTTTCATATTGAATATATTTAGGAATATGATACGGCAGGAAAGAATAAAGCAGGAATCCACTTAAGATTTATATATGCTTACTAGAAAAATCCTGAGAGGGATGGAAATGAGGTTTGAATTCTAGTAGCAGCATAATTATTTGAATTTGATTATCTGTAAGGGGCTGGCATCATTAACACAGATAAATTAAAAAATAATTTTCCCATATTTATTTATTTATTTGAGAGAGGGGGGATTGAATGGGCAAGCCAGGGTACCCGAGCCACTGCAAATGAACTCCAGACACATGTGCCACCTTGGGCATCTGGTTTGTGTGGGTCCTGGGGAATCAGACCTGGATCCTTAGGCTTTGCCAGAAAGCCCTTTAGTCATTAAGCCATCTCTCCATCCCTAAAAACATAAATTTAAAAAAATTATTTATTTGCTTATTTGCAAATAGAAAGAGATAGAGGACAGGCAGGTAGAGATAATGGGCATGCTAGGGCTTTTAACTGCTGCAAACAAACTCCAGATGCATGCACCACTGTGCATCTGCTTTATGTGGGTACTGGAGAATTGAACATGGGTTGTTAGGTTTTTCAGGCAAGCATCTTAACCACTGAGCCATCTCTCCAGCCCCTAAAAACATAATTTATAATTACATACACTCTTCCTTTTTTTTTTTTTTTTTTTGAGAAAGAGGCAGATACACAGAGAGAGTATGGGCACTCCAGAGCCTCTAGCCACTGTAAACAAACCCCAGACACATGTGCCACCTTATGCATATGGCTTATGTGGGTACTGAGAAATTGAACCTGAGTCCTTAGGCTTTGCAGGCAAGTGCCTTAACTGCTAAGCCATCTCTCTAGTCCCCAACACATACAATCTTATCTGACATAAGAAGCAGACTCTAAATATTTTAGCATATTGCTTTGTCACCTAAAACAGAATTGAGTAAGCAAACTGAAAAAGTGAAAAATAAGTGGCTAATGAGTTTGCTGTAAGAAAGACTAATAGGAGAGTTGAACACATTGAGCAGAACCCACTAAGAACAAAATGAACCATTGTCCATCTGGGAAAGATGATAGGCTGGATTATTTAAATTTTAAAAATTTCTCCAGTTGTGGTCTACACTGGTAGAAAATTGATGAAGAGGCAGAGACAGAAGGATTAGGAGTTTGAGGGCAGCCTGAACTACACATTAAAAAAAACTGGGGCTGGAGAGATGGCTCAAGAGTTAAGGCACTTGCCAACAAAGCCTAATGATCCAGTTTCAATTCCCCAGTGCCCACATAAGCCCAGGTGCACAAGGTGGCATGTGCATCTGGAGTTCCTTTGCAGCATAAATAAATTTTTAAAAAATTTAAAAAATTCAACCATATTTTCTAGAAATTGGAAAAACCTTCAGAACACCTCCATCTGAGATTAGAAAATAATAATATCTGCACTGAAATATATACCTGTTAAACACAGCCAACTCACACCCATCCTACTAATGTATAAGAGAAAGGGCCCATAATTAGTCAGCAAAGAATTGTTAAATGATAACTGTGGGGATTCAAAAGGAGACTTCAGCCAGGCCTGATGGAGCAAACCTGTAATCCCAGCTACTTGGGAAACTGAGGCAGGAGGATCATAATTTCATGGCTTACCTGGTCCGTAGAAAGTTCAAGCCTTCTATCCACATATAATCATATTGGGGACTAACTTCAGCATAAAAATTTGGTGGCGGGAAATAAAAACATATTTCAATCTATAGTAGGCTTTAAAGTATCTAGCTAAGATGGACTAGACCAAAAATATTCATGTATGAATACAATAACCACAGAGATTTCAGAGGTAAAGCAGAAGCAAAGATTGTCCTAAACTTTTCCACACTTCCTCCTCCTGTAGAGCCTCGTGGTGTCATATGAAATCTCTACCCCTTTGAGGTCCCCTTGGAATGTCTATTGGGGAATTTAGTTTATGGGATTGGCTAAGCTGGAAGACAGTATATATTCTGGGAATGTGTGCACAGGCCCTAATTTATGTCTTACCCTTAATGTAGTCTAGTCTTTTCACCAATTAGCTAGCTTATATGTGATGCAAGGTCAAACTGAAAGAACCTTGGAGAATCTCTGTCACCTCACAATGACACAAAATGTTTCCAATCATGTAAGCAAGGTTATATAGTCATAATTCCTGTGTCGGGCACTATGCTGAATGATTTATGTATGCATATCAATTCGCTTCATCCTTATAAGACTCTCCTGAAGCAAGCTGTTAAGACTTATTTAACAGATCAGAAAATTGAGGCATAGAAGTTAAGTCACTTGCCCAAGATCACATCCCTAGTAAGTGCTGATGATGCAATTTGACCCGAACAATACACTTTCCTGAAAAAGTAATATACCATACTACCAGCTTTGGGAAATTGTTAGTACAATGGTTGACCCAAGGGCCAAGCAAAGGAGATGGGAGGATAAAAATATAAGCAAAGAGCTGGAGAGATTGCTTAGTGGTTAAGGCATTTGCCTGCAAAGCCAAAGGATCCTGGTTCGATTCTCCAGGACTCATGTAAGCCAGCTGCACAAGGGGTACATGCATCTGGAGTTCATTTGCTGTGGCTGGAGGCCCTGCCGTGCCCATTCTCTCCCTCTCCCTCTCTCTCTCTGCTTCTTTCTCTCTCTCAAATAAATAGAATATTTTTAGAAATGGCAAAGCTGGGCAGAGTGCCTTACACCCATCATTCTAGCACTCAGGAAGCTGAGGCTTAGGGTTGCCATGAGTTCGAGATCAACCTAAGGTTACAGAGTGAGTTCTAACAGCTTGAGCTAGAGGAAAACCCTGACTCAAAAGAACAAACAAAAAGCAATGATAGTTTTTATTAGGAAGAATGTAAACAGTTGACTGTGATAGAAAAAAAAGAAAGAAAATATAAACAAACAACTACAGTGAAAAAATATTAAAGTACCATGCTAGACATTATATACAAAGAGATATGACTGAGAATGATGTGCACGTCTTTAATCCCAGCACTCGGGAGGCAGAGGTAAGAGAACTGCCATGAGTTCGAGGCCACCCTGAGACTACATAGTGAATTTCAGGTCAGCCTGGGCTAGAGAGAGACCCTACCTCAAAAAAATGAAAAGAGAGAGAGAGAGATGGAATCAGAATATTAATATGGGAAATCTATTCTTTTGAATTAACTATCTCTCATTCTATTAGACTGCATAGATTTCTTTTTCTTTTTCTTTCTTTTTTTTTTTTTTTTTTTGAGGTAGGGTCTCATTCTAGCCCAAGTTGACCTGGAATACACTATGTAATCTTGTTTTTTAAAAATATTTATTATTTATTTGCAAGCAAACAGAGACAGATAGATGGACAGAGAGAGAGAAAGAACTGGTTCCCCAGAGCCTCCTGGCACTGCAAACAAACTCCAGATTCATGCACCACATTATGCATTTGGCTTTATGTGGTACTGGGAAATCAAACCCTGGCAGTCAGGCCTTGCAAGAAGTGCCTTTAACCACTGAGCCATCTCCCCAGCCCTCACTATGTAATCTCAGGGTGGCCTCAAACTCATGGTGGTCCTCCTATCTCTGTCCCTGAAATCCTGGGATTTCACGCATCACCATGCTCATAGGTTTTGGTGGCCATACAGTAATTGGCAGTCCCAGAACTAAACGGAACTTGTCTTGGACTAATACTGATGCAGGGTGCCAGGAGTTAACTTAATCTGACTGTGGGCAGTGGATGAGCTATTTGGTATATGTTGGGGGAAAATGCAGTCTTGCTTGTTACATTCTGCCTTCCTGAGCAAAGATCTAGTCACTCTGGTTTTGTCCCCAGTGCAGAAAGGGAAGAGGACTGTGTTCCTTCCCATGGCTCTTACTAATCAAGTGCTCCTGTATGCTCCAACAAGAAGTTCTTCTTAGTTGGATGAATAGCTGTGTAGAGAGGCAAGAAGCCAGGACTTATGGGCTCAAGAATGTGTAAGATTTATTGGAGCTGCTGGTGAGAACACTGCTGTTTTCGTGAACTGGACCAAAATGCTCTCACATCAAGCTTTCACCAATAAAATAAATAGCCTCGGGTGTCCATCGACCTAAGAGGACCTGCTTGTAGTTTATATAACTGCCAAACCACTCGCTGGAAACTTGACAGATGAGTCCTTTAGCTTTCAATCCAAGGTGAGAATGCACCCCCCCCACACACACACACACAAAAGACTAGTGCTTTCTCTTTGCATTCTCCTTCCTTTCTTTCTTCTTCCTTCCTTCTTTCCTTCCTTCCTGAGACAGGGTCTGACTCTATATTCCAGGCTAGCCTGGAACTCACTATGTAGGCAAGGGTGGCCTTAAACTCCCAGCAATCCTCTTACCTCATCCTCCCAAGTGCTGGGATTAGAGGCACAGACCACCACACCTAGCTAAAACTAAGTAATTTTTTAAAGAAAAATACTAATTCTTATTTACTCGACCTTTCAATAAGTCAACAAATATTTGCTGAGTGCCTGCTATGTGATAGGCACTGTTCTTGGAGATTAGAATATGTCAGGGAGCCAAGCAAAGAGTTATGCCCTCATAAACATTATACCCAAGTGTGGGGAGATAGATGATTAGCCACAGACTGATGTGGTGTGTACTAGGAGGTGATAAGTGTGATGGGGAAAAATGTAGCGCAAAATAGGAGGATTCCAGGAGACTAATTCTAACATTCAGCAGAACCGTCAACATAGGACTCATTGAGAAGATGATATTTGAGCAAGGACTTAAAGGATGTCTAGGGGATTTAGCCAGGTGATTATCTGGGGAAAGATATACCAGACAAAGGAAACAACAAGGCAGGGGTATGCCTGGTATGTTTGACAGAGACTTGAGCACAGATAGTCAGGGGACAGAAGGGCACAATGATGTGGGCTTGTAGCCATTATAGAGACTTCTTTTCAACTGTAGGACTTTACTCTGAATGAGATGGAACCCAACTAGAGAGTTTTCAGCAGAGAAATGACTGCCATGTTTCAAGTTGACTTCATGAGAGCAAGTAGAAACAGAAAACCAGAACATAATTGCTACAATCAGAGCAAGTTATAGTATATATAAATCTGGAGACCAGGAGGGAAAGTCTGGGCTGAAGACATAAAGGTGGGAGTGGTTGGCAGCGGAGGCTTTGGTGTCAGGAATGAGTTACAGAAGAGGAGGAATCAACTGAGGAAACCAACACACAGTGGGCAGGGAGGCAGGAGGAAAGCCTAAATGTTGAATTCTGGAGACCAAGTGAGCAAAAGCTTTCTCAAGGAAAATACAAATATTAACTGTGTCAGATGTCATGGGGAAATTAAATAAGATGAACAAAAAGAATTGGCTACTGAATTTAGCCACATAGAAGTCATTGGTGACTTTGCTAACAAAAATTGAGTTAAGATAAATTGAGAAAAATAATATTCTATTTGCTATTATTGAGTGTTCCCAATGGTCAGATGGGATTACAAATATCCAGAACATAAACGGTAATTTAGGAAATAGTAACGTAAGTTATGTTTTCGTCTGTATTTTAAAAAAATGAACTAAGTTACAAGATGGGTTAAAAATCCTTGAAATCACCGGGTGTGTGGCGCACGCCTTTAATCCCAGCACTTAGTAGGCAGAGGTTGGAGGATCTCCGTGAGCTCAAGGCCACCCTGAGACTAATTCCAGGTCATCCTGAGCTAGAGTGAGAACCTACCTTGAAAAACCAAAACAAAAATAAAAATAAAATAAATCCTTGAAATCTTCTGTGTCTGTGTCTGGAGCAAGACATGGATGTCAACACATCTCTGTCCCTGCTAACAGTTGAGTGCTGATGTTTTTAACTTATGTTTGCTCATTTTTTGAGTGGAGAGCCTCATACTGATCTGTATGATTCACTAAAAGAGGTCAATAAATGGCCTGATGCAGTATCCAATAAAAATTCCCGGGGCAGGAGAGATGGTTCAGCAGTTAAGGCACTTGCTTGTCGAGCCAGATGGCACAGGTTAGATTCCCCAGTACCCATGTAAAGCCAGATACACAAAGTGGTGCATGCACCTGGAGTCCGTTTGCAGTGGCAGGGCACCCTGGCACACCCATACTTACTCTCTCTCTCAAATGAATAAATAAAAATATTTTTTAAAATTCCATTCAGAGAATTAAATATGTATACAGCTATTTCTTGGTCATTGATCATTATAATTATTATTACCACATTGCTGAGCTGGGTTCTGTGTAAAGAGCTTAACAGGTGCCAGCCATGAATTTTAAGTAGATAAAAGGAAAGGAAATACTTATCAAATTAATTAAGAACTCATGACACGTGAAAACATAATAAAATGAACTTCTGTTGAACATTTAAAATTTGGGTGGGGGAGCTGCAGAGATGGCTCAACAGTCGAGGTGCTTGTGGTGCTTCTCTGCAAAGCCTAATGACCCAGGTTTGATTCCCTAGTACTCACATAAAGCCAGATGCACAAAATACATGCATGTGGAGTTCATTTGCAGTGGCTGGAGTCTCTGGTGTGCCCATTCTCTTTCTCTCTCTCTCTGTCTGCATGCAAATAAAATATTTATTAAAATTTATTTATTTATTTATTTATTTTGAGAGAGAAAGAGGCAGATAGAGAGAATGGGCATGCAAGGGCCTCTACTCACTGCAAATGAACCCCAGACACATGTACCACCTTGTGCATCTGGCTTATATGGATACTGGGGAATCAAACCTGGGTCCTTAGGCTTCACAGGCAAATGATTTAACCATTAAGCCATCTTTCCAGCCCATATAAAATATTTAAAAAAAGAAAAGGAAGAGGGGATGGCTTAGCAGTTAAGGTATTTGCCTGCAAAGCCAAAGGACCCAGGTTCGAGTCCCTAGGACCCACGTTAGGCAGCTGCACAAGGTGGAGTTCATTTGCAGTGGCTGGAGGCTCTGATGTGCCCATTCTCTCTCTCTGTCTCTCTCTTCCTCCGTCAAATAAATAAATAAAAGAAAAGGAAGCTGGGTGTGGTGGCACATGCCTTTAATCCCAGCACTCAGGAGGCAGAGGTACAAGAATTGCCATGAGTTGGAGACCAGCCTGAGACTACATAGTGAATTCCAGGTCAGTCTGAGCTAGAGTGAGACCATACCTTCAAAAACCAATAAAAATAAATAAATAAATAAATAAAAATGGAAAAACCCTAAAATCTTTAAAAATTTATTTGTGTGTGTATGTGTGTGGATGTCAGAGCAGTTTCTGTGTTCCACCTTCTTAGATACAGGGTCCCTTGCCACTGTAAATGAGAAATGAGTCTGGCCAGTGAGCAGCTTTATATGGGTGCTAGGGAATTGAACTAGGAATGGCTGGCTTTGCAAACAAGTGCCTTTAATAGCTAAGTCATCTCTCAGCACCTGAGCACTTTTTTTACAAGTTCTTTTAGGAAGAAATTCCAGATTAGAACATATTCATAAGTGAATGAACACAGGAAGTTTTGTATAAATTATATCACCACGAAGTTCATTGAGAAACCTCAAAAAGGTGGAGGGGTGGGGGAGCTACAATAAGACAACCAAAATCTAGAGATAACACAACACAAAATAAGAATGGATAAAATATTGTGACATATTCAGTTGATAGAATTCAAGACTAAATAAACAAGCATCAGAAAGCTACGAGCTGAGGGTCAGATGGAGCATGGAACCTGTTTTTATAAAGTTTTACTGGGATATTCTGAGTTATTTACTCATGTATTATCTGTGGGTGCATTTGTAAGAGAAGCTGAGTGATTGTGGTACACTTTATGGCCCACAGAGCCTAAAGTATTTACTATCTAATTTTTAAATACCGTTTGCCCATCCCTGGTGTAGAGCAAACATAATGAACAAACCATTGCTATTTATAACAAAACAGATCAATTGCCCAAGTAAAATGGCGAGAGGATAAAATGATGTATGGTATAGTGTGTGTTCTATATGCCCATTTATATAAGGTTGAAAAACAAGAATTAGCTTACGGTGCCAGAAAATGACTTGCTCCCTCAGGGTTAGTGACAGTGCAGGGTCAGAGAGAAGCTTTGGGGGTGTTGAGAAGATTGTTGCTTCATCAGGGGTTGGTTACCAGGAATGTTCACCTTGTGAAAATTAACCGGGTTCTTAGGACACTGTGCACCTTCCTAAATGTCCACATAAAAGTGACAGAAAACTGAAAATGGTAAGGGAGTGTTAGAGGCAGAGCTGACCTCCTCTGTGCAGCTTCGTTTCAGGGAGTCAAGGAAAGTCATGAAGCATCATTCACAGGGGAAACAGTGGAATGAGGTTTCATGGTTTTCAGCTGGAAAATAAATTAGAATGTAGCTGGATGCAGTGGCGCACACCTTTACTCCCAGCGCTTGGGAGGCAGAGGTAGGAGGATCGCTGTGAATTCAAGGCCACCCTGGGAATACAGAGTGAGTTCCAGGTCAGACTGGGATAGAGCAAGATCCTACTTCAAAAAAAAAAAAAAAAATTAGAATGTGCTAATATCCTGATGGAGAAAGCATACTGAAGATTTAGGAGAGAAAGGACAACTGTTGGAGTGATGTTCTTGAGTAGAGGAGAGGGGATCCATCCTGCTGTGTACATGGAGGAATTGGCCTTCTACACGCAAGCAGGGAGGCCCTCTGTGCTAACAGCACACTCTGGATCATGGAAGCTTGGTGCCTCCTTTAAACTTAGAGAAGAGTCATTCTTGGTTATCAAGGACTCCTTGGTGATCCCAAAGCGGTTTGCCACTTGTTTGCCACTGGGTGACTCATGACCTCACCAATATGGATACTTCAAAGGGGTGTTACCAATGATCGCACCCAAAATTCCTCTTCTAATGAATGCAAGGAATCTCTGTCTTCCCAGTGTCTTCCCAGAGCAGCCCAGAGTTGCCAAGATTGCCTGCAGTCCTCATGACCATGCGAAGATTGTACCTAAGCTCTCTGGATTTGTCAGCTTGGGGTCAGCATAATGAAACAGTGTAAATATTAGAAATATATTGTCGCATACTTCTGTGAACTAGATATCAAGGTGAACTGAGATCAAGGTGTTGGTGGGGTTGGCTTCTTCTGAGTTTAGAGGAAGGATCTGTTCTGTACCGCTCTGTGAATGAGTTTGCTGGTGACCTTTGGCATATCTCAGTTTGCACGTCACCCTGATTCTACCTTCGTGGTCACATGGCATTGTCTTGCATACATGACTATGTCCAATTTTTTCCTTTATTTTTTTTTTCAAGGTAGGGTCTCACTCTAGCCTAGACTGATCTGGGACTCACTCTGTAGTCCCAGGCTGGCCTCGAACTTACAGCAATCCTCCTACCTCTGCCTCCTGTGTGCTGGGATTAAAGGCATGTATCACAAAGCCCAGCCAATTTTCTCCTTTTTATAGACAGTAGTCATATGGAATAAACGCCCACACCACACTGGCATGACATCTTAACTAAGCATATCTGTGACACCTTCAACATAAGAAGTATGTTCCTACCACAAATAGGTTAGGCTACTGCACACCAGGTAGGATTTGAGGGTCGATGGGACTGAAGGTCTCCCTTGTGCATTAGTCAGATGCCTGATATCCTATCATTTGGACCTGTTGTACTTTTTGGACTGTTTGAGAAACAGAACCTTGAAGAATAGGAGGCAAAACTGGAAAGGTAAACACTAAGGGATTTCCAGGGTGAGGTGTTCCTCTAAGGCAGCCTTTCAGCCCAGCATAACATATATTGAATATACATTGTTTTTCATAACATAAAAACAGGTTCATTCCCGAGATTTTTATTCTGTATGCCTAGAGGCCCAGGAATCTGTATTTTACCATAGTTTCAGGCTATTCTGATGCCATGTTTTGATATAGATTTCCCTAACATGATAATAGTTCATGGTGTGGGAAAATTGAAGCAACAAGCCACTGAGTTGGCACAAGACAGGGTCTTGCCATCCAGGGAGAGTGGACAAAATCACAGAGGCATGAGGTCAGAGCACAAGGGCTCCCAGACACTGCAGCATCACCTCCTTATTTCCTAGACAAAATAGAGTCCAGAAAATGGTGAAGCAAGGACATTTTGAGCACTTAAGAACACAGAGAGAAGCAAAAATAGGACAAAAATATAATAAGAGGATTACAATGGATCAAATGAAAAGAGAGAATAGAAATGTGAGACACTGCTGCCTAAGCCAGTGTCTAGACTAGATAATGTCTCCTTTCTCCCTAGCAGGTCACAGACTGTGCCATACTTCAAGGGCAGGATACTCCATACTTCTGGGCAAGCCCAAGTTCCTAAAGCAAGGATTTGCTCACAGGACAAAGAATGGTCATTTGTGGCGATCTTTTCTTATGGTACTGTACCATTCATTTGCACACAAAGATAAAGAACCCTAAAGAAACACCTGGCATATACAGTCAAGTTAGTTAATGATAGTCACTAGCTATGGTTCTACCATAGTTAGGCTTGCTGACAGTATCCAGAATATTTCTATTAAAATCTACATAGTGGTTTTGGTGTTGTCATCTTCTTCACCTCATGTGGTTTTCACAACACTCCTTAACACGTGTTACCCTCACTAGACAGATCATTTTTTGTTTGTTTGGTTGGTTTTTCAAGGTTGGGTCTCACTCTGGCTCAGGCTGACCTGGAATTCACTATGTAGTCTCAGGGGGGCCTCGAACTCACAGCAATCCTCCTACCTCTGCCTCCTGAGTGCTGGGATTAAAGGTGTGCGCCACCACACTTGGCTATTTTTTCTTTTCTTTTTTGGGTTTTCAAGGTAGGGTCTCACTCTGGCTCAGGCTGAACTGGAATTCACTAGGTAGTCTCAGAGTGGCCTTGAACTTATGGCTATCCTCCTACCTCTGCCTTCCGAGTGCTGGGATTAAAGGCATGCACCACCATGCCCAGCTGTTTGTTTGTTTTTTGAGTCAGGGTCTCACTTTAGGCTAGGATGACTTGGAGTTTATTGTATAGTCCCAGACTAGCCTCGAACTCATGGGGATCCTCCTATCTCAGCTTCCTGAGTGCTAGGGCTAAAGGCATGCACCACCACAACCAGCTTGGACAGATCTTTTAAAGATAAAAATCTGCTCATGCCCTTTCTTGCTTTCAGTCTTTGGTGATTCCTCGTTGTCTATCCATGGTTTTATTAATTTTTCCTCAGGAAATATGTCCCAAGTTAACAACTTAGAAGGCAATGGGGCAATGTGTACAAGGATGCATATGACAACTTTATTCACAATATTAAAAAATTGGAAAAAAATCAGGTGTGGTGGCATACTTCTTTAATCTCTGCACCTGGGAGATGGTGGTAGGAGGATCGCTGTGAGCCCGAGGCCAGACAATTCCAGGTCAGCCTGGGCAAGAGTGAGACTCCTCAGAAAACCAAATAAAATAAAATAATGATGATGATGATGATGATAATAATAATAATAATAATAATAATTGAAAGCTGGGTGTGGTGGTGCATGCTGTTAATCCTAGCACTTGGGAGGCAGAGGTAGGAGGATTGCCATGAATTCAAAGCTACTCTGAGACTACATAGTGAATTACAGGTCAGCCTGGGCTAGAGTGAGACCCTACCTTGAAAAATCAAAATAAAATAATAATAATAATAATAATAATAATAATTGGAAACAAATAACATCCCCATAATAAGAACAAAGCCAAGCAAACCCTGCTCTATCCCACATACTGGAAGGCTTGGAACCTAAGTGAACTGAGAAGAGTCTAGTCTATGCTGAGACACTAGTGTGTATTTAAATATGTGTGTCTGATGGTAGTTTTAAGTATGAAATAAACTTAACAAACAGATTAATGAACAACCTGATTTTAACTCTGTCAAAATGTACATAGTCACAAAGCCAGTATTATAAGCTAGAAAAGTATTTGATGTTGCATGTAAGTAAGAGTGTCTATTTAAGTGAGACTACATAGTGAATTCCAGGTCAGCCTGGACTAGCGTGAGACCCTACCTCAAAACAACAACAACATCAAAAAGAATTTAAATGGGGTAGAGTCAGGAGAGGGGATGAAGGAGAGGAGGAGTGAGAGGAAGGTGAATCAAAATTAAAGCTGTTATGAATAAGCCATATGGAAACCTACTTCTTTGCTAGCTAAATAATATATATGTTAAAAAAAGAGAGAGAGAGCGTCTGGGCAAAAATACCCTGTGGGGGTGGATAACGCTGTGCTCAAAAGTCATAGATTGTTACAAGAAAATTTCAGTGCTAGGGGTGGGATATCCTCCAGCAAGTTGTTGGTTAGGGAGACCCCTGATGCCCCCAAAACATTACAGGCTATTTCCAAGACTCTTGATTGCCCACCAGATCTAGATGGTAAGACCCTATTGCTGAAGACTCCACATGCCTAGGCTGCAGGACACAGAAATCAAGCTGGAGCTGAGCTGGAAGCTTCCTGACACAGCTGACTAGCTGTTATGATGCTGGAAAGAGCTATGCAGCGTGTTGATGGAGAAGATT
Source organism: Dipus sagitta (assembly GCA_036346955.1). Taxonomy (NCBI): domain Eukaryota; kingdom Metazoa; phylum Chordata; class Mammalia; order Rodentia; family Dipodidae; genus Dipus; species Dipus sagitta. The sequence goes on from CM070777.1 coordinate 122,751,142, forward strand.
CATCAACAGCCTTAGCAAGCGTGGACCCTGCAAGCTCTATTGCTGTTCATCCAGGCTAATTGTGCCCGCTGATACAATAGTGGCATCATGTCTGTTATGAGAGAAATCAACTGCTCTCTGACTGAACTTGAGGCCTGCTCCACCATACAGTATTCCTGCCTGGGACTGAAAACCTAATGAAAAACCTATGGCTTGGGAGGTCATAAACCTTAGGGGGAACTACTATTGCTGTGTCACTAAATGGGTATACTATGTCCATCAAACTGCCCTCTAAATACCTATGTTGATGCCTATATATTAATGCTACTTTCACTTTTGGTTAGAGAAGCTTGTCTTTTCAGATGGCAGTGACCACTGGTGAGACTCAAAATTCATCAAAGTGCTGAGAAGTAACAGTGGAATGTTCACTGAGTGAGATATCTGTATCACACCCTCCAAAGCTCAGGACCATCAGGAAAGAGGTGGCAGAAAGAATGTAAGAACTAAAAGAAGGGGAAGAGTGTTTTGCAATAATGCCTTCCAGACAAGAGGGGCCATGGTATTCATAGCCTCACTGATGCTACCTACATAAGGCCTGCATAATAAGAAGGGGAAAAAAATGATATCAAAGTGGAAGAGAGACGAGTTGTGGAAAGAGATTCAGTGGAGGGGAGATTTGGGAGGGAGAAAAGGGAGGGTTGGGATGAGATTATGATCATGGTATATTACCTATATGTATGGAGGTTGTCAATAAAAATTTTTTTAAAGGGCTGGAAAGATGGTTCAGTGATTAAGACACTTGCCTGTGAAGCCAAAGTACCCAAGTTCGGTTCCGCAGGACCCATGTAAGTCAGATGCACAAGGTGGTACATGCATCTGGAGTCCATTTGCAGTGATTAAAGGCCCTAGCATACCCATTCTCTCTCTCTCTCTCTCTTTCTCTCTGCTTCTTTCTCTCTCTTAAATAAATAAATATTTTTAAAAAAATAAGAACAAGTTTTGTAGTGAGAAAAAAAAAAAACAAGAGTAGATGTGGATTTTTAAGTCACAAAATCTCAATGCCGCAGGGTAGGCTAAGAATGGCAGTTTTATGTGGGAATGTGAACTTTAGGTCAAGTCAAGTTACAACTGGGGAGGGGCATGCCAACTCACTGTGGCTTGACTTAGGGTGCTCCTGTGCTCACAAGCATCATTGGCCCCTGGTTCTATCAGTTACTGCTGCCAAAGAGGTTCAAGACCAGTAAAAGTAGAAAGTAGGAAAAGAACAGACCAATAGGGAACTAAGAAGGAAAAGCTGGTCAGATTAATAGTATATGAAATTAAATTGATCATGTATGTTGCTCTGAGGGCCCTAGGAATAGGGCATTATCTTCTTTTTATTGGTAGTTTTGTAGCTGAAGGCTTTTCTCCACATGTGCACAAGCGTGTGTGTGTGTGCGTGTGCGTGCGTGCGTGCGTGTGCGCGTGCACGTGCACGCGTGTGTATAAAACCAAGGTCTTAAACTTACTAGCCAAGTGCTCAACCACTGAGATATATCCTCAGCCCTCTTTTTTCTTTTACTACTACTATTATTATCATTATTATTATTTTGGTTTTTCGAGGTAGGGTCTCACTCTAGCCCAGGCTAACCTAGAATTCACTCTAGTCTCAGGGTGGCCTTGAACTCACATCAATCCTCCTACTTCTGCCTCCTGAGAGCTGGGATTAAAGGCATGCACCACCGCACCCAGCCTCTTCACTTTTTGATTTAAGGAAGGGTCTCACTAAGTTTCTTGACTGGCCTCAAATTTACCTGGTAACCCAGGCCCTGAACTTATGATCCTCCTGCCTCAGTCTCCTCAGTAGCTAGGATTATAGGCCCTGTACCACCTGACTTCACAAGGCTCACTACCAATGCACACAGATGGCTGATGTATCTGAACATCAGTGTCTACTCAAATGGGTTTATGAAACCTCTTCCATCCAGGCATGGTAGTACATGTCTTGTCATCTGGTGGTACTTGGGAGGTGGAAACAGAAGGATCAGGAGCTCAAGGCTATTCTCAACTCCATGGTTAGTCAAGCCAGTGTGGCTACATGAGGCCCCTCCACAAATCATCTTCTCCAGTTCTCTTTCAAGACTCTTCTCCCCTAACACACACCTAAATATAAGACTATTTCTGGTTTCTGCCTGTGAACCATGTTATCAAGTACCAAGTCTTTACCGTTTTACTGTGTACAGATGAAAAATAAGTTGTTGGTCAGGGTAAGATGTTGCTGTTCTAACTTCTGCAGGTTTTCTGCCTTTATAAGTCAGCAACTTCAATCTTGACTTATTCTGGGTTGATCAGGCTCTAAGAAAAACTGGCTCGTGCCTCCCAACTCATGGAATAATCAGTAGTTCACTTTAATTAATGCAACAAGAAACTCAGCAGCCAGGGGGATGTTATTTATGTTGGCTTGATTGTGAATTCTCTTCCTACCAAAGAAACCAAAAGCATATTAGAAGGTTGTTGCTGTGTCTGCATAAATTACTGCTCTGTTTAGAACTCCCTGATTCCTTTTCAATGTTTATTCCTCTAGAGACCTGGCTCATACCTCACCTACTCTGGTAAAAATCAGTCACTGACTCTGCCAGGCTACCAGAACTTTTATACCACGATTAAAACATCGATCATCTTGGATTCTAATAGTTACTCACCGACTGGTCTCCCCCACTCTTTTGATAACGGGGCAGGGACTCATCCACTTCGGTTTTCCCAATACCTAGCACATAAGGGGCACAGTAGAGGATTGCTGAATGAAGGACATTACTTCTCCATCCATTTTAAAATGGGGCCTTAGGAAGTGGGTATCAATAGACACCAAGTATAATTGAGAGAAGACAGAGAGGGAGCATAAAAGGTGGTTGTGGGAACACCCAGTGCTCTGCCTCAGCCAGACTTATTTGATTGTTAGTGCCATTTCTATTGTCCCCTGGCCTCACCTCTGACCCTGGCTCATGTGTACTTTATACTCTGCCTCCTTTTTGTAGTGAATTATGCGAGTCTGTTCCCAAGCATATTTATGTGTAGTCTCCTAGTTTCAATTCTTTCTATTGTGTGTGTGTGTACATGTTCATGAACATGTGTGTGAGTACAGGCACATGAGAACCACGTGTGTCTATGGAGGCCAGAGGATAAGCTCAGATGTATCCTTGCCTTTCACCTTGTTGAGGCAAGGTCTCTTGTTACTCACCACTGAGATCTCTGCGCTAGCTGGCCTACAAGCTTCCAAGGTAATCTATCTCTGCCTTTCATCTCATCCATCAGTGCATTGGGGTTAAAGATGCTCTCTATAGCGCCCGGCTCTATATAGGCTCTGGAGCTCCAAACTTGGACACCAACACTTACATAGCAAGTGATCATTCTACTGAGCCATTTCTTTTTCTTTCTTTCTTTCTTTCTTTCTTTTTTTTTATTTTTCCTCTTTTTGGTTTTTTTTTTAATTTTTAAAAATTATTTATTTATTTATTTGAGAGTGACAGAGAGAAAGAGGCAGATAGAGAGAGAGAGAGAGAATGGGCGCGCCAGGGCCTCCAGCCACTGCAAACGAACTCCAGACGCGTGTGCCCTCCTGTGCATCTGGCTAACGTGGGTCCTGGGGAGTAGAGCCTCGAACCGGGGTCCTTAGGCTTCACAGGCAAGTGCTTAACCACTAAGCCATCTCTCCAGCCCCTCTTTTTGGTTTTTTCAAGGTGGAGTCTCACTCTAGCCCAGGCTAACCTGGAATTCACTATGTAGTCTCAAGGTGACCTTGAACTCACAGTGATCCTCCTACCTCTGCCTCCCAAGCACTGGGATTAAAGGAGTGTACCACCACACCCAGCTCTACTGAGCCATTTCTCCAGCCTCTGATTTACTTTTTAGCCACTTTCTTTGCTCTCCTCTACTAGTCCAAGCACTTAAGATCCCTTCTCAAAGGACCTACAGCATTGACACTACCTGGGATTCATTAGCAGTATAGACCCTCAGATCCCAGGACCACTGAACCCAAAGGTGCCTTCTAATGAGAAGCTCAGTTAACCCACATGCACATTTCAGTTGGAGAAGTTCTGCCTTAAATCTTTAACTATGACCACTGTTCCCAGCTCATGATTTCTCCTTCTCCCTGGTCTCCTATCATTCTTAAGGCAGCCCCCATTGTAATAGTTATCTACAACTGTATGAAATCACCCTCATTTAGTGGTTTAAAACAACATTTATTATCTTATAGTTCTGTGTGGTAGGAATCTTGGCAAGACTCATCTGCGTCCTCTGCCTCAGGGTCTCCCACAGGGCTGTTGTTGGGTGTGGGCCCAAATTGCAGTCACTTGAAGCTCGGCTGGGCAGATCTACTTCCAAACTCACTCATGTGGCTGTTGGTAGGCTGGGGGCCTAATAGCTGTTGGAAGCCCTCAATTCACCACAGGCCCCGCTCATATCCTTGCTTGGTGGGTCTCACCATTGGTCAGCTCACAGCATGTCAGCTGGCTTCAACAAGCAAAAATTTAAAAAAGAAGAGAAGGCAAACAACTTGCAACCAAGAGTATGTTTGTACCCTAATCTCAGAAGTGATAGCCCATTTTTGCTGTATTTTAGTTGTTAGAAGGAAGTCACTAGGTCTAGCCTACCTACAAGAGAAGGGGATTATTCTATCTGCCTCTCTCTCTCTCTCTCTCAAAATAAATAAGTACAAAAAAAAATAAAGAAAAGGGCTGGAGAGACAAGTTAGCAGTTAAAGTGCTTGCCTACGAAGAAAAGACCCAGGTTCGATTCTCCAGTACCTACATAAGCCAGATGTACAATGTGGCACATGCATCTGGAGTATGTTTGCAGTGACTAAAGGCCCTGGCACATCCATTCTCCTCTCTCTCTCTCTCTCTCTCTATATATATATATATATATATATATATGTATGTATGTATATATATCCCTCTCTCTCTCTCTCAAAATAAATAAAAATAGAAGAGGGGCTTATACACTGGTGTGACCAAAGGAGGTGGCCATCATTGGGGGTTATCTCAGAGGCTGCTTTCCTCACCCTTGTTTGTTCAGAACATTCAGTAACCTAGCTGACAAGTTTCCACTTTAGCTATACAGCTGTAAAACCATACTTGGGACTTCAAAATTGCTTGGAATTTTGTGTTGTCCAAACTTTGACCCTTGTGTTGACCATATGGTCCACAACTTGTTCTTTCTACTTGTCCCACCTCACCACTCCCATTGAATCATGCTTCATAACAAATGTGACTACTTAGCCTTCAGCCTTTCTTAGAGTCTATTAGTGCCCTACCCATCTTAAAAGCTCACACAAGCTCAGAGTAGGGGCACATGCTACTTAGGGGGCACATGCTACTTAGGAGGCTCAAGGGGGGAATCATTTGAGTCTATGAGTTTGAGACCAGTGTAACTGATATCATGAGATCTTGTTTCAAGGCAACCAACAAATAAAAAGAAATTTTTTAAGCTAAGCATGATGGTCTATATCTGTAATCCAGGAATGTGGGAGGTTGAGGTAGGCTGATCACTATAAATTAAAGACCAGCTTGAGCTACATAGGATAGCCTAGAGCATAGAATAAGGCCATCATGTTGCCTCCTTCCCTTCAAATGACAAAGAATAACACCGTAAACAGCCTTAACTCAGTTACTCCCTCAAGCCACAGTTGATCACTTTCTATCCATTACTGTTTACTTTTAATTTTATTATAATTGTAAAAATTAATTTATTTATTTGCAAGCAGGGATAGTGGTGAATAGGTATGCTAGGGCCTCTTGCCACTGTAAACAAAATCCAAATGTGCCATTATGTGCATCTGGCTTACTTGGGTACTGGGGAATCGAACCTGAGCCATCAGGTTTTGTAAGCAAGTGCCTGTAATGGCAGAGCCATTTCTCCAGCCTCTATTATGATTTTTAAATATGCAGAAAAGTAGATCCTCATATCAGACAATATACTTACACCTAGGTTTAACAGCTAGTCATATTTATTTTATTTTTTTTCCTAAAGTATTTAAAATGAAATCATGGTCATCATGACATTGTAGTTCATCCTTTAGAATGTATCTCTTAAAAACAGAATCATGGGCTGGAGAGATGGCTTAGTGGTTAAGGCGCTTGCCTGGTGAAGCCTAAGGACCCAGGTTCAATTCTTCATGTCCCACATAAGCCAGATGCACAATGGGGGCACATGCATCTGGAATTCGTTGACAGTGGCTAGAGGCCCTGGAGTGCATTTATTTTATGCTGAATTTATTCCTGTGCCATAAGTTCATTTTCTTCAGGTTTTCTTCTGGGACATCTTTCTCTTCTGTGCAACCTTCTCCTCTGGTTTGGGAACAATTTGTTCCCTCAGTGAGAATCAGTTCCATGTGGTAGGCGAGTTCACGTGTGGGTTAGTACAACCACGTGCTCTGTAAGTAGGGCGGCACTTCTTGGGTACTTTCTTCACCTGTACATGTTCAGTGACCAGAGAATCCACATCTAACCCTGTACGTTCAGCATTGCTCTGAATCTTTAAGCGTGTTCAGTAAAAATTCAGGACTTCTCTGGAAGCCACCAACCCTGTGTTCAGGCTCACTCTTTGGCCTGGGCATAACTGCTAGCTCTACCATTCCATCGCCAAACAGCACATGCTGCGTCTGTAAAGCGACATCTTTGAGATACTTGGTGGCTTTTCAGATCTCTATACCCTTGATGACCTGCACAGTTTTCACAAGCGTTCTTAAAGTGACCACAAAGATTTGAATCTCTTGATTTGCATCATTTTGTGGAGTTCTCTGGGTTAAGAGAGTAGTTAAGCATTTTCTCAGGTCACCAAAAGACACTGAACCCCAGGAGTCAGGTCTTCACTGATCAGATGATGCTCATACCCCCACCAGTGGCCTGGCCCTGTCACCCTCATTCCAGGCCATCATGTTCCTCCGTGGGTAGCAGACACTGGCCTGACCTGGTGCCACGTCAGATGTTTTGGGATGATACTTCCTGGGCACAATAGTTAATAACATGAGTAGCATCAGCCAAGGCTAAACAGACAGTTCTTGGACAAATATCCTTGTAAAACTACTATTTTTTTTTTCTCATAGAATGCTATGGTGGCCTTTGCATAAGGCTTTAAGTCTAGCAGAGCCTTTGTGAGTGACTAATAAGCCAATCGTGTGTAAAAGCACTTTATAAACTGTTGGCCTTGTTTTCTTTTTTGTTGTTGTTGTGAAGGTTGACATAGTGATTCCATTTTGACTTGAGCAACCTCCACGCTTTGTTCACAGCTAAATATTATATGATATGCTGTATGCAAGTCTTTTTCTGAAACTTTCTTCTCCCATCTTCCATGCAGTTCCTACTTCAATTGCTTCTGTGTCACCGAGCTACTTATTTACATCCCTATTGAATATTTATCTTTAACTGACTCCGAAGGGGTACAAAGTTCTATCCTTGGTTTCAACTTGGTCTGTACGCTGCCCCCTTTAGTAATCTTGCCCACTCCCACAGCTTAAGCATACCACACAGACGTGTGTCTTCAGCCTGACATGCAATGCCTTGTTGACATTTCCACCTGGAGACCAGTCAGCCATACTTTACACCGAGCACAAGAGTAGTCATTTTCTCCAAAAGCCACTTTCCTTGATCCGCCTTATGTTGCAGTGGCAATAACATTCTCCTAGCTGTCCAAATTCAAATTCTTGGCACCTGCTTGGCTACATTTGTTTCTTATTCACTATCTTAAGCCATTTCCAAATCTTTATTTTCCATTTCATTATATTGAGCTAATTTTTATCTTTATGGGGGAAAAACATTTGGACATACAATAAAAATCAAATATTTCAGGCTGGAGAGGTGCCTCAGCAGCTAAGGCACTTGTTTGAGAAGCCTAAGGACCTAGTACCCACGTAAGCCAAAGGCAGAAGTTTGGCATATGTGTCTGGAGTTAGTGGTTGGAGGCCTTGGTATAGCCATTCTCTCTCTATCTGCTCCCCTCCAATAAATAAACACATAAAATATATTTTAAAAATCAATATTTCAGCCAGGCATGGTGGCGCACGCCTTTAATCCCAGCACTCAGGAGGCAGAGGGAGGAGGATCACTGTGAGTTCGAGGCCACCCTGAGAGTACATAGTGAATTCCAGGTCAGCCTGGACTAGAGAGAAAACCTACCTCAAAAAACAAAACAACAAACAAACAAAAAAAAAATCAAATATCTCTAGGGGCTAGGGAGATGGATCTGTGGTTAAAGGTACTTGTGTGCAAAGCCTGCCAGCCTAGGTTTTATTCCCTTCTACTCACATAAAGCCAAATGCACAAAGTGGTACATGCATCAGGAGTTCATGTGCAATGGCAAGTGGCCCTGGCATGTCCACACTCATCCTCTCTCACTCTCTTAATAAATAAATATATTAAAATGTATTTCTACATGTCCCATCTTTTTTTGTTTTTTGTTTTTTGTTTTTAAATATATTTTATTTATTTACTTATTTATTTGAGAGAGAAAGAGGCAGAGAAAGAATGGGCATGCCAGGGCATCCAGCCACTGCAAACGAACTCCAGATGCATGTGCCCCCTTGTGCATCTGGCTTACGTGGGTCTTGGAGAATCTAACTGGGATCCTTTGGATTTGCAGACAAACACCTTAACTGCTAAGCCATCTCTCCAACCCCCATCTTTTTGTTTTGTTTTGTTTTGTTTTTTTGAGGTAGGGTCTCACTCTAGCCCAGGCTGACCTGGAATTCACTATGGAGTCTCAGGGTGGCCTCGAACTCACAGCGATCCTCCTACCTCTGCCTCCCAAGTGCTGGGATTAAAGGCGTGCACCACTATGCCCAGATTTATTTATTTATTTCTATCTGAGAGATAGAGATAGAGATAGAGATAGAGATAGAGATAAAGAGGCAGATAGGGAAAGAGAATGGGTGCACCAGGGCCTCTTGCCACTGCAAATGAACTGCAGACACATATTTAAAGGCGTGCGCCACCATGCCCGGCTCCCCCATCTTTTTTTTAAGATTTGTTTTTATTTATTTATTAGAAACAGAGAGAAAGGGAGAGAGAGAGAGTGAGAATGGGCATACCAGGGCCTCTAGCCACTGCAAACGAACTCCAGACACATGGCGCCACCATGTGCATATGGCTTACATGGGACCTGGAGAATTGAACCTGGGTCCTAAGGCTTCATAGGCATACACCTTAACTGCTAAGCTATCTCTCCAGCCCCCTATCTTTTTTAAAATTGAAAAAAATATTAGCAGTCACATAGCTTCATTTTGTTCATTTAAGTATTACTGTGCAAAAGTGATCATTTTCAACTCTTAGTGGTTTCTTCTATTACTTTCACAGTTCTTATCACAGCCTGTTTTCTAGCTTCTGCATTATTTTATTTTAATTTTTTTACTGTTCATCGAATGAACAGTAGATTTAATCCACTTCAGCCACACACACCTATACTTCTTCTCTTTGGTTAGTTATATGACAAGGTCCGCAGTCTGCCTACACTGCTAAGCAGTGCTGGGAAGTCATACTCCAACCAGGACCTACATTTATCAGAGACCTTCCGGCCATTGAAATATGAGCAGAAGTGGTATGTTCTGCTGCTAGATCTGGGACACCTTACCAAGATGGAAGATGGCATAGTTGTCATCCACTTATGCAGAACTTTATACAGGTCAGAAAGATCTACTTGTAGGGCTGGAGGGTTGGCTTAGTGGTTAAGACGCTTGCCTGCAAAGCCAAAGGACCTGGGTTCGATTCCCCAGAACCCATGTAAGCCAGATGCCCAAAGTGGCACACGCATCTGGAGTTCATTTGCAGTGGCTGGAGGCCCTGGTGTGCCATTCTCTCTGTCTCTCTCACTGTGTCTCAAATAAATAAATAAAAATATTTTTTTAAAAAACAATTTACTTGTAGGCCGGGTGTGGTGGCTCATGCCTTTAATCCCAGCACTTGGGAGGCAGAGGTAGGATGATTGCTGTGAGTTCGAGGCCACCCTGAGAATACATAGTGAATTCCAGGTCAATCTGCGCAAGAGTGAAACCTTACCTCAAGAAACAAAAACACAAACAAAAAAAGATCTACTTGTGAGTCTGTTCTAACTAACACTACAACAGTACCCCCAGCCTCCCAATATGTGTTTTGATGAAATCAGCAATCATGTTTACACTATAATGTTTCTGCAAATATGGTTGCGGTTGAGACATATAGCATCATGATCATTGTTTTAAAATAAAAATAATTAGCCAGGCGTGGTAGAGCACAAGTTTAATCCCAGCACTTGCAAGGCAAAAGTAGGAGGATTCCTATGATTTTGAGTCCATCCTGAGACTACATAGTGAATTCCAGGTCAGCCTGGGCTAGAGTGAGACCCTACCTCAAAACAAACAAACAAGCAAAAACAACAATAAATTTTATCATTACAATTACCTTTTCTACTTGGTTTTTGGCTTTTGGCAATTTCTCTAGCACAGGCAGGCCTGAAACTCACTCTGTAGCCCCAGGCTGGCCTGGAACTCACTGAAATCGTCCTACCTCAGCCTCCTGAGCACTAGCATTAAAGGCATGGGTCAACATGTCTGGTTCTTATTTTCCATGTATTTGTTACAATTTCTCTTTATCTCCTTCAGAGCTATAAAGATCTTCTCTACAGTTGAACATGTCTGGTAACCTGTCAGCTTCATGCCCCCCAAGCTCTGCCAGCACCTTAGAAGTATGTGGGAGTGGGGAATCAAGGCTTCCATTTTTCTGTTCCAGCATGCAACTGGCTAGTTCCTGGGCCTGCTGTACAGCTGGTCATGTGGGACTGTGGTTGGTTATTCTGATCATTTTCCTGTGTAAGATTCCCATTTAGGCACTACAGAGATGACTTAGCAGTTAAGGTGCTTGCCTGCAAAGCCAAAAGACCAGGGTTCAATTTCCCAGGACCCACGTAAACCTGATGCACAAGGTGGCATATGTGTCTGGAGTTCGTTTGCAGGGGCTGGAGGCCCTGGTTTGCCCATTCTCTGTCTACCTCTATCTCTTTCTCTCTGCTTCTTTCTCTCTCTCAAATAAATAAATGAAAATAAAAATACTTTTTAAAAAGATTCCCATTTGCGGAGGGATTCTATGTATGCTCCCCCCCCCTTGGTTTCTCCACTGTTTTGAATAACCTTTTCTCTAATAGCTTCCTAAGAAGTAATGCCTGGAGGTAAATTTTTGAGAGCCTGCATATCTGAAATGTTTTTGGTTTACCTTTACACAGGATTAGTAGTTTCTACAGAATTCAAAATTGGAAATCCATTTTGGTGACAAGTCCATTGTGTTCTAACCTCTAGTATTGCTATGAGAAGTCGAATGCATTCTTTTTCTTCTTTGTACATGGTGTGCATCGGCCTTTCTAAATATAGAATTTCACAGGACTATGTCAATCTTTCTGAAGAAGAGATTATTTTGGTTTGAGGGGGCACAGTCCATCACGACAGGGAAAGCATGTTGGCAGTTGGCTCAAAAAGTAGAGAGAGAAAGAGAGAGGTCCTGATTGTGCTGCTAGCATTTTCTCTTTTTAATTTATTTATTTGCAAGCAGAGAAGGGGAGAAGAGAAAGAGAGAGAGGGGGGAGAGAGCTTGAGAATGGGCATACCAGGGCCTTCTTCCAAGTGCAAATGAACTCCAGACACAAGCGCCACCTTGTACATCTGGTTTTACATGGGTCCTGAAGAATCAAACTCAGGCCTTTGGGCTTTGCAAACAAGCACCTTTAACCACTGAGTCACCTCTCTCTCTAGCCCTCATTTTCTCTTTCTTATTCACTTTGGGACCCAGCCCATGGAATGACACCATCCACATTGAGGGCAGGTCTTTCCCTTATCAATTAATCCTTTCTGAAAAAATCCTTCACAGACACATTCAAAGGTATGCCTAATTTTTGGCCTAGGGGTTATATATATATATATATATCCGAGAGAGAGAGAGAGAGAGAATATGGGTGTGCCAGGGCCTCCTGCCACTGGAAACAAACTCCAGACACATGCACCAATTTGTACTTTACATGAGTACTGGGGGATTGAATCTGGGTGGTCAGGCTTTGCAAGCAAGGGCCTGTAATGGCTGAGTCATCTCTCTAACCTGGCACCATCTGCATTTCTGTCAGCATTCTGTTCTTCTAAACTTCCACCAAAATGGCCCATAAGCTCAGCTTACAGATTTCCAGGATTCATTTATCTCATAACTCCAAAATCCTCTGCATTCCTCCTGCAAATAAGGGCCAAAGGCCAGAGAACCACATGGTCAGTTCTATCACAGCTTCACCCCACTCTTCAGTACTGATTTTCCATAGCAGCTACTTTTCTTGTTGTAATGGAATTCCTGACTGTTGCAGTCAGCTCCACACTGCTGGGATGAACTTCCAAACCAGAGAGTTTATGGGAGGAAGGGATTTATTTAAAGCTTACAGATCCAGGGGAAGTTCTACTGATGGCAGAAGGAGCTGGTCCCCTTCCACAGACCCAAGCAGAGAGACACAGCCACACAGCCAGCACCACAAGCAAGAGCAAAACTGGCAGCAAAACATCAGGGAAGCCAGGCAGAGCTCAAGCACTCTGCATACCTTTAGGCTGGAAAATCAGATCTGCCCCCAAACACCTCTGGGCTGGACCCCAGGATCCTCCCCCAGTGACACCTTTTCCAGCAAGGTTGCTGCAAATCCAAGTTACAAGCTTTAATGAAACTCCTGAGTCTATTGGGGGGGGGGCTAGAACATACATTCAAACTACCACACAGACACAAAAAGCAACTTAAAGGCGAGGAGGTTAATTTGGCTCAGAGATTGTCCGTCATGACAGGGAAAGCATGGTGACAGGTGGCAAGTGTGTGTGGCCACTGCCCAGTCACATCTCAGCCTTTCAGGAAGCAGAGAGGGGTGTGTTGGTGCTCACAGTCATTTCTTGCAATTTTTTCTTCCTTTGACTATCACTCTCAGTTTTGTTCTGTTTTCTTTCTGAAAATGATCATTGAATGCTAAATTTCCTATATTGATTTTCCAATTCTTTTTCTTTTATAATCACTCTGGCTCAGGCTGACCTGGAATTCACTATGTAGTCTCAAGGTGGCCTTGAACTCACGGCAGTCCTCCTACCTCTGCCTCCTGAGTGCTGGGATTAAAGGCATGCACCACCACACCCAGCTGATTTTCTGATTCTATTATCCTTTCCTATTTTCTAATCTTGTATTTATTTATTTATTTATTGTTATTTTTATTTATTTATTTGAGAGCGACAGAGAGAGAGAGAGAAAGAGGCAGATAGAGAGAGAGAGAGAGAATGGGCGCACCAGGGCCTCCAGCCACTGCAAATGAACCCCAGAAGCATGTGCCCCCTTGTGCATCTGGCTAACGTGGGTCCTGGGGAGTCGGGCCTCAAACCGGGGTCCTTAGGCTTCACAGGCAAGCGCTTAACCACTAAGCCATCTCTCCTGCCCTAATCTTTTAGAAGTGTTCTTTTTTTTGTGTGGGTCTGGGGAGATGGCTTAGTGGTTAAGGGCGCTTGTCAGAGTATTCTTTTTGTTTGATTTTTGAAGCAGGGTCTCACTCTAGCCCAACCTAACCTAAAACTCATGACAACCCCCCTACCTCACCCTGCCAAGTGCTGGGATTAAAGGCATGTGCCACCTTGCCCTGCTGTTTTAGAGCTATTCTTTTTTAAAAAATAAAATAAAAAATAGCATTTTGCAGCTGGGTGTGGTGGCTCACACCTTTAATCCCAGCACTTGGGAGGTAGAAGTAGGAGGATCACAGTTGAGTTCTAGGCCAGCCAGGGACTACAGAGTGCGTTCTGGGTCAGCTTGAGATAGAGTGAGACCCTACCTCAGAACAACCCCCAAAATAAAATACTAATAAGAGCACTTTATTCCCACAAAGTCCCCTATTCTCAGAACAAAATATGATTTAGAGGCACAAAGCATGTATTTATAAATATACACAGTCTCATATTTCCATCATGCAAAAAACAAGTCCTCTTTATATCTGTAGAGGAGGTAAAATTGTTCTCAAGGACATTAGGCATTTTACATTGGTATGACCATTTAATTAATAATAGTCACTGAATGTGTATACATGCATATATATATACATAAATGCATATATATTACAAACCATTCATGCTAAAACCCATTTGATAAATTTTAACTAATAGTAGCACCTTCTTTAAGGAAACTTTTGTAGGATCATTGTACAGAGCAGACATGGGGCTGGAGAGATGGCTTAGCAGTTAAGGCACTTACACCTGCAAAGCCAAGGGATCCAGGTTCGATTCCCTAGTACCCATGTAAGCCAGATGCACAGGGTGGCACATGTGTGTAGAGTTCATTTGCAGTGGCTGGAGGTCCTGGCATGCCCATTCTCTTTCTCTGTCTCTATCTGCCTCTCTCTCTCTCTCTCTCTTACACACACACACAAATTTTTAAAAAAGAGCAGACATATATGGGTTACTTTAGAACTAAATTATAGTAATAGTATCCTTAGTTAGGCCATGTACAAAAGCAAGGTATTTATTGTAAGTTTGACATGCAATTTTAAAAAGAATTTTCACCAGGCATGGTGGTGCAAGCCTTTAATGCCAGCACTTGGGAGGCCAAGGTAGGAGGATCACTGTAAGTTTGAGGACAGCCTAAGACTACATATTGAATTCCAAGTCAGCCTGAGCTAGAGTGAGACCCTACCTCAAAAAACAAGAGGGGGGGGGAATTTTAATCTTGACACATGTTTATATGCTGTCCAACTAGTCATCATGACTAACATGTTACTATTTATAAAGGACTAAAAAATATTGTTTGGTTGCAGCTGTGCAATGTTGTGTATATAATCTTAGAAGAAAATGGACATGTTTTCATACTATAACATGTGGCCAATGGCAGTTTCCATGTTTGCATCCACAGACAGAATATAAAGGCCTAGTCACTCATAGGTTTCCTCTGGAGAAAGCTGAGTAGAATTCCATTGTGTATATATGTACTACATCTTCATTAACCATTCATCTGTTGATGGGCATCTGGGCTGATTCCAGATCCTACGGATTGTGACTAGAGCAGGTACAAAGAGAGCTGAAAGTGTCTCTGTAGTGGAGTGCAGTCTTTGGGGTATATGCCCAGGAGTGGTTTAGCTGGATCAAATGGTAGGTGTGTTTTCAGCTTTTATTTATTTTATTTTTGAGACTGGGACACACACACACACACACACATACACACACACACATACACACACAGAGAGAGAGAGAGAGAGAGAGAATGGTTGCACCAGTGCCTCCAGCTGCTGCCAACGAACTCCAGATG
This sequence comes from Dipus sagitta, assembly GCA_036346955.1. Classification (NCBI taxonomy): domain Eukaryota; kingdom Metazoa; phylum Chordata; class Mammalia; order Rodentia; family Dipodidae; genus Dipus; species Dipus sagitta. The sequence goes on from CM070777.1 coordinate 122,766,408, forward strand.
CATGCGCCACCATGTACATCTGGCTTACGTGGGTACTGGGGAATTGAACCTGGGTCCCTAGGCTTCACAGGCAAGAGCCTTAACCACTAAGCCATCTCTCCAGCCCTCTTTTCAGCTTTTTGAGGAGTCTCCATGCTGATTTCCACAGTGATGATACAAGTCTGTGCTCCCACCAGCAGTGGATAAGGGTTCCTCTTTCTTCACATCCCCACCAGCATTTGTTGTCACCTGATTTTTAGGTAGTTGCAATTGTGACTGACAAAGTCATTTTAATATGCGTTTCCCTGGTAGCTAGGGATGCTGAACACTTCTTTAGGTGTTTATTGACCATTTTAATTTCTTCCTCTGAAAATTCAGCTAAATCCCCTTCCCATTATTTTGAGTGGGTTGCTTGATTTTTATTTATTTATTTATTTAAGAGAGAGAGAAAGAGAGGGAATGGGCATGCCAGGGACTTTAGCCACTGCAAATGAACTCCAGATGCATATGTCATGTGTGCATCTGGCTTATGTGTGTACTGGGAAATCAAACCTGGGTCCTTAGGCTTCACAGACAAGTGCCTTAACCACTAAACCATCTCTCCATCCCTGCTTGACTTTTTTGCTTTCTTTTTTGGTTTTTCGAGGTAGGACTTTACTCTAGACCAGGCTTATTACCTGGAATTCACTGTAGAGTCTCAGGATGGTCTCAAACTCATGGCGATCCTCCTACCTCTGCCTCCCAAGTGCTGGGATTAAAGGCGTGCACCACCATGCCTGGCCCTGCTTGACTTTTTATTGCTTAGGTTTTTGAGATCTTTATAATTCTGGTTATCAGACCTCTGTCAGATGTATAGCTGGCAAAGATTTTCGTCCATTCTGTAGGCTATCTATTGACTCTGTTGATGGTTTGCTTATCTGTACAATAGCTTTTGAGCTTCATGAGATGCCAGTGATTGGTGTTTGTCTCATTGCTAGGGTTACTGGGTCTTGTTCAGAGAGTCCTTCCCTATGCCTGTATCTTGGTGCATCCTGCCTATTTTTTCTTCTAGTTGCTTTAGAGTTTCAGGTATTATATTGTGGTTCTTGATCCATTTGGAATTGATTTTTCTGCAGGGTGAGAAAAGAGCTTTTCCAGCACTTTGTTGAAAATGCTGAGTTTATTCCAGCGTGCATTTTTGCCCCTTTGTGAAAGATCAGGTAAACTGGCCAGGCGTGGTGGCACATGCCTTTAATCCCAGCACATGGGAGGCAGAGGTAGGTGAATCGCCATGAGTATGAGGCCACCCTGAGACTCCATAGTGAATTCCAGGTTAGCCTGAGCTAGAGTGAGACCCTACCTTGAAAAACCAAAAAAAAAGAAAAAAGAAAGGAAGAAAGAAAGACAGATCAGGTAAACTGTAGTTGGAGGAACTTATACCTGATTCATGTATTCTAATCCACTGATACATGTCTGCTTTTGTGCCAGTAGCAAGCTGTTTTTATTACTATGGCTTTATAGTATGTCATGAAGTCAGGTATGGTAATGCCATCAGAAGTATTCCTTTTGTTGAGAATACTTTTGCCTATCTGAGGCCTTTTGTGTTTCCACATGAATTTTGAGACTATTTTTGTCTAATTCTGTAAAGAGTGCTGCTGGAATTTTGACTGGGATTACACTGAATCTGTATATTGCCTTTGGTATAATGACCATTTCCATAATATTAATTCTTCTGTTCCATGACCATGGGAGGTCTTTCCATCTTCTCATATCTTCTTCCATTTCTTTCTAGGTCTTTTATTTCTTTGGTTAGGGATAGTTCAAGATATTTATTTATTTATTTATTTATTTATTTATTTTGGTGGCTATTGTAAATGGGACTGCTTCTCTGATTTCTTTCTTTGTGTGTTTGTCATTGGTATATACAAAGGCTACTGATTTTTGTGAGTTGATTTTAGATCCTGGCACATTGATGAAATAGCTTATCACTTCTAGAAGCTTTTTGGTAGAATCTTTTGAATTACTGAAGCAAAGAACCATGTCATCTGCAAATAGAGCTACTTTGACTTCTTTCTTTCAAATGTTTTTTTATTTTGTTTTGGGTTTTGATTTTCCTTTTATTTATTTATTCTTATTTTTTTATTGAAAATTTCCATGATTGTAAACAATATCCCATGATAATTCCCTCCCTCCCCCACTTTCCCCTTTGAATCTCCACTCTCCACCATATTCCCTCCCCCTCTCATGTCATGATCTTTTTCTGAGGCTGACCTGGAATTCACTATGTAGTCTCAAGGTGGCCTTGAATTCACAGTGATCCACGTACCTCTGCTCCACCTCCTGAGTGCTGGGATTAAAGGCATGTGCCACCATGCCTGGCCCAGCCCAATTTTTTAAAAGTATTTTATTTATTTATTGGAGAGAGTGAGAGAGGCAGATAGAGAGACTGGACATGCCAGGGCCTCCAGCCACTGCAAACAAACTCTAGATGCATGCGCTACCTTGTGCATCTGGCTTACATGGGTCCTGGGGAACTGAACCTAAGTCCTTAGGCTTCACAGGCAAGTGCCTTAACTGCCAAGCCATCTCTCCAGCCCTTCCTTTCTAATTTTTATCCATTTTATTTCTTTCTCTTGCTTTGCTTGAGCCAAGACTTCAAGTACTACGTTGAAAAGCAGTGGCAACAGTGGGCATCCCTGTCTTGTTCCTGACCTTAGCTTCCAGTCTTTTACCATTTAGAATAATATGGGCCTGCCAGGCATGGTGGCACACACCTTTAATCCCAGCACTAGGGAGGCAGAGGATGGAGGATTGCTGGGAGTTCAAGGCCACCCTGAGACTACATAGTGAATTCCAGGTCAGCCTGGGCTAGAGTGAGACCCTACCTCAAGAAAACAAAAAACAAAACAAAACAGAAAAGTAGAATGATATGGGCCATAGGTCTGGTATAGATGGCCCTTATTATGTTAAGATATGGACCTTCCATGTGGAGACATGCTTTGTGCCTTAATATATGAACTATTTTAGAGAGGGCTCAATGCACTGCTGAGAGGAGTGTGTACATTCTGTGGACATAGGATGGAATGTTCTGTAGATGTCTGTTAAGTTCAGTTGACCTATGATGTTTAGCTCCATTATTTCTCTGTTAATTTTCTGCTTGGATTGTCTGTCTATTGACAATAGCGGGGTCTTACTGTCTCCTACTATTACTGTGTTAGGATTTACTTGTGGCTTATGGTCTCTTAGATTTTGCCTTGTGAAACTTGGCACACCTATGTTTGGTGCATATAAGTTTATGATTGTAATGTCTTCTTGCTGGATTGTTCCCTTACTGAGTAAGAAGTGGCCTTCTTTGCCTCCTTTTATTGCTTTTGGTATAAAATCTATTTTATTAAATATTAGTATAGCTACACCTGCTTGTTTCTTACTTCCATTGGCTTGGAAAATCATTTGCCAGCCTTTCACCATGCCTATCTTTGATGGTAAGGTAGGTTTCTTATAAACAGCATATGGAAGGATCTATTTTTCTGATCCAACCTGTTAACCTGTGTCTTTAAAAAAAAAATTATTTATTTGAGGGAGACACAGAGAGAAAAAGAGAGAGAGAGAGAATGGGTGTGCCAAGGCCACCATCCCCTGTGAACAAACTCCAGACACATGCACCACCAGCCAAGTGCTGGGATAAAAGGCATGCGCCCCCATGCCCGGCTAGTGTACCACTTTTTGACATTTATTTACTTACTTACTTACTTGGAGGTAAAGGTTCACTATGTTGCCGTGAACTCTTGGGCTCAGTCAGTGCCCCTGTCTCTCATGTAGCCTGGGCTACAAGTATGTACCACCTATGCCTGGCTCACAGACAGTAGCAAAGGCATGTGGTACTTCCTCATGGCTAAGTGCTGTCTTTGATTCCTAACTCTCAGAGGACAAGGTCCACCTTTATACTTCCTTCTTTCCTCTAGAGTGCCCAACACATTACCTGATCAATGAAATAGTAATTATAGAGTGGTCAAATGAAGAAGGTAGAGAGTGCACAGGGAAATACAGACTGACAAGCAGGATAATTCTAGAACAAAACAATCCAAGGTTCTTATTTTGGGTTGTCTAGAAATGAGCCAACTGGGCCAGGGGTCCATCCATCTTGTCACCAGAGGAGCTGAACTCATCGCAAGTTCCCATCAGCACCGCTTGTTTCCTTGTCTGCTCTCAGAGGCCTGCATCATCCTTTCCCTGCTTCAGGCCATCTCATAAGCAATTGCATCATCCAGGTAGCCTTGCCCTTTAGCTCTGAGGTAGTCTCAGAGAATTTTCATGTTGTGTTGGCCTGAAGTTTGTTCCTTTTCATTGTTATTTTAAAAGATCCTTTAATCCCAGCCCTTGGGAGGCAGAGGAAGCAGGATCACTCTGGCTTCTAGGTCAGCCTGAGACTACATAGTGAACTCCAGGTCAGCCTGAGCTAGAGTGAGACCCTACCTTGAAAAACAAAAAACAAGGCTCTTGTACGGATCCATTGCATTGGTGAAGTCAAGAGACCAAGCTTAAGCCCAAAATAAAGCTCCTTGCCCTTGCATAAAAAAAAAAACAAAAAACAAAAAAAACCTGGGAAATACAAATTAAACTACTTTGAGATTCCATCTCACTCCTGTCAGAATGGCTATCATCAAGAAAAATAATGGGCTGGAGGGATTGCTTTGTGGTTAGGGCATTTGCCTGCAAAGCCAAGAGACCCAGGTTTGATTCCCCAGGACCACGTAAGCCAGATGCTCAGGGTGGTGCATGTGTCTGGGGTTCATTTGCAATGACTAGAGGCCCTGGCACACCCATTCTCTCTCTCTCTCTCTCTCTCTCTCTCTCTGTCTCTTTCTCCGTCAAATAAATGAAGATATATATATATATATATATATATATATTTGGTTTTTTGAGATAGGGTCTCACTCTAGCCCAGGCTGACCTGGAATTCACTGTGGAGTCTCAGGGTGGCCTCAAACTCACGGCGATCCTCCTACTGCTGCCTCCCGAGTGCTGGGATTAAAGGTGTGTGCCACCATGCCTGGTGAAAAATATTTTTTAAAAAGGAAAACAAATGAGAATAAATGCTAGCAAGGATGCAGAAAAAGAGGAACGCTTCTATACTGTTAATGAGAATGTAAAGTCATACACCCATTATGGAAATTAGTGTGGAGGTTCCTGAGATAGCTTAAAATAGATTTATCATATGACCCGGCGATATCACTCCTAGGTATATATCCTAAGGAGTCTTCTCACTAGCTTAGAAATACTTGCTCAACCATGTTTATTATCATTCTATTAACAATAGCTAGGAAATGGAACCAGCCAAGATGTCCCTCAACTGATGAGGAGATAATGAAGATGTGGTACATTTATACAATGGAGTTCTATTCAGCAGTAAATAAAAATGAAATTATGAAATTTGCAGGGAAATGGGTGGATCTGGGAAGGGTTATACTAAATGACGTAACCCAGGCCCACAAAGCCAAACGTTGCGTGTTTGCTCTCATATGTGGATCCTAGCTACAAATGGTTAGACTTATACATGATTTGGAGTAAAAATTGGTAGCAGAGGCCAGTAAGCTAGAAAGGGGCTATAGGAGAGGGAGGAGAGGACTTAAGGGGATGGTATTGCAAATATGTAAGTAGATGAACAGATTACTGGGGGTGGAATGGCCTAAGTGAGGTTGGTGAAGAGACTAAGTAAAAGAAGGGTGAGAGGAGGGTTAATCAAAATTAAGATAAGCCAGGCATGGTAGTGCACACCTTTAATTCCAGCACTCAGGAGGCAGAGGTAGAAGGATCCCTGAGAGTTTAAGGCCACCCTGAGACTACATAGTGAATTCCAGGTCAGCCTGGGCTAAAGTGAGACCAACCTTGAAAAAAAAATTCAGATGGTATGAATAAACCATATGGAAATCTAAATTTTTGGACACTGGCACATCCAGAAGCCACAGATTGTTATTAGGAAAATTTTAGTGCCAGGGATGGGATACCTTCCAGTGAGTTGTTGGCCAGGAAGGTCCCTGATGCCCCAAAACATTATAGGCCATTGCCAAGGCTCTTGGTTTCCCACCAGGAATTGATATTAAGACTCTATTGCGCAGACTCCACATGCTTGGGCCGCAAGGTCACTGAGAAATCCTGCTGGAGCTGAGCTGAAAACTTCCTCCCTATAGACCAGCTGACAGAAAGCTGGACAAAGCTATGCTGCATGCAGCCCTATGGGAGAGAGAAGTCATCAGCAGAGATAAATAACAGTGGACACTGCAAGCCTTAAGTTTGGCCAGCCAGGCCAAATGGTGCAATGGTGGCATGTCTGTTATGGGGGAAACCAACTGCTCTCTAAGGGACTAGAGGCCCACTCCATAGGAGGGAATATATGCTTGGTATTGAAAACCTAGTCAGAAGCCTATTATGGGAGAGGTCATGAGCCTTAGGGGTGTAATGCCTGCTCTTGTCTGGATAAATGCATATATCATGCTCACCAAAGTACCCTGTAAGCACTTTTCTTAATGTTCATACCCATATAATAATGCTACTCTCACTTTTTTTTTTTTTTTTTTTTTTTTTTGGTTTTTCAAGGTAGGGTTTCATTCTAGCCCAGGCTGACCTGAAATTCACTATGTAGTCTTAGGGTGGCCTCGAACTCATGGTGATCCTCCTACCTCCGCCTCCCAAGTGTTGGGATTAAAGGCGTGCGCCACCACACCCGACTCATACTCTCGCTTTTAATTAGAGAAGCTTCTCTTTGCAGATGGCAGTGGCCTCTGGGATGACTCAAAAAGCACCATAGTGCTGAGAAGTGGCAGAGGAGTGTTCAGCACTGAAATATCTCTATCACATCTTCCAAGACTCAGGGTTCATTAAGGAAGAGGTGGCAGAAAGAATGTAAGAGCCAAAGGAAGGGTAGGACTGCCTACAATGCAATCTTTCAGACACAAAATGGCCTGGATATGTACGACCTCAAAGTGCCTGGTACTACATACACAAAGACCCTCCTAATAGGAGGAAAAGTTGATGACATCAAAATAAAAGAGACTAATTGAGAGAGGGGGAGGGAATATGATATAGAATTGATTTGTGAAGGGAAAAGTGAAGGAGGGGAGGTAATTATCAGGGTTTATTGCCTACAATTATGGAAGTTGTCAATTAAAAAAAGTTTAAGGGCTGGCCACGGTGGCGCATGCCTTTAATCCCAGCATTTGGGAGGCCAAAGTAGAAAGATTGCTGTGAATTCTAGGCCACCCTGAGATTACATAGTGAATTCCAGGTCAGCCTGGGCTAGAGTGAGACCCTACCTTGAAAAAAAAAAAGTTAAAACAATAAAAATAAAATCCCATTGTATACTTGTACCAAATTTATCTTTTTTAAACTTTTAAAAAATATTATTTATTTATGTTTGTTTGAGATAGAGGGAAAGATGCAGATAGAGAGACAAGAGAATGGGCAAATCAGGGGCTCCTGCTACTGCAAATGATCTCCAGATGCATGCGTCACCTTATGCATCTGTTTTATGTGGGTACTGGGGAACTGAACCTGGGTCCTCAGGCTTCGTAGACAAGTACCTTAACCACTAAGCCATCTCTCCAGCCCACAAATTTCTCTTTATTCTACTATTAATGGGCATTTAAGTTTCCACTTAGGGAAGCATTTTTTGTGAATATCTCTTTTTAAAAAAAATATGTTCAGAGCCAGGTGTTGTGGCTGGCTCATGCCTTTAGTCCCAACATTCAGGAAGCTGAAGTAGGAGGATTCCTGAGTTTGAGGCCAGCCTGGAGGCTACAGAGTGAATTCCAGGTCAGCCTGGGCTAGGGTAAAACCCTGAAACAAAGAAAAGAAAAGAAAAGAAAAAGAAGAGAAGAAAAAAGAAAAGATAAGACGTGCTTGTACTCAATTCTTGGGTTTATATCTAGGACTGGAATTGCCAGGGTTTACTGGATATTTTAAATCTCTGAAGTTGAATTGGTATATGAGCTTTGCTGTTCCTCTGAATTCTTGCCAGTACTTCTGAATTTTTAAAGTGTTGTTAATTATATGTTTATGATAAGATATTTCATCTTGTTTAATTCACTCATTAGTAGTAAAATTAAAGCCCTTTTCTAGGGGTTACTGATTATATGTTTCTTCTGAAAATTCATCCTTTGGCCAATTTCTGAATTGGTTATTTTGGTGGCCCCGCACCATGTTAGGGATCAAGCCCAGGTCTTTTGTATGCTGGGTAAACGCTCCAACACTGAGCTACCACTCCAACTCTTATCTGCCTACTTGGCACATAGCAGTCCTTCATATATTCTGGATATTATTATACTTTGTTAATTATATTGTTTTTTTCCACAAATATTTCTGAGTGTTCCCATATTTAGAAGATACAACAATAAGCAAAACAACCAAAGAAACTTTAGCTGGGCCTGATGGTGCATGCCTTTAATCCCAGCACTCAGGAGGCCAAGGTAGGAAGATCATTGTGAGTTTGAGGCTAGCCTGAGACTACATAGTGGATTCCAGGTCACCCTGGGCTAAAGAGAGGATCTACCTCAAAAAACCAAAAGAGGGTCTGGAGAGATGGTTTTGCGGTTAAGGCACTTGCCTGCAAAGCCTAAGGACCCAGGCTCAATTCCCCAGAACCCACATAAGCCAGATGCACATGGTGGTACATGCATCTGGAGTTTGTTTGCAGTAGCTAGAGGCCCTGGATTGCCCATTCTCTCTCTCTCTCTCTCTCATAAATAAATAAGGCCACATGCCTTTAAAAAAAAAAGAAACTTTAAATTCATGAAGAATTCATTCTAGTGCAGGAGGAAGACAAGATAACAAATAGATAAAGAGAACTGATCCTGCAGAGTTTTACATGCTTGGTGATAGATGCTATATAGGTAGAAATAGGAAAGAAAGACAGTGACCTCTGGAGCAATTTAAAAATACAGTGGTAGGGCTGGGGAGATGGCTCATTGGTTAAAGATGCTTACAAAGCTTGCCAACCCAGGTTTGATTCCCCAGAACCAACATAAAGCCAGATGCACAAAGTGGTGCATGTGTCTGAAGTTTGTTTGCAGTGACAAGAAGCTATGTGCCCATACTCTCTGTCTTTCTCCCTCCCTCTTTCTTCTCCGCTTGTCTCCCCCTAATTAAATAAATAAAAATATTAAAAATAAAAATATGGTGGTAAAAGAAGACCTCACTGACAAGGTTACTATAAATAAAATTCTGAAAAATCTTAGAAAGCAGACCAGATTCTAAAGCACTTTAGAAGCTGTGTATGGTGGCATACCCTTATAATCAAACACTTGGGAGGTGTAGGCAGGAGAATCAGTTGTTCAAGGTCATCCTCTTCTGTGTAGAGTTTGACTCTTCGCAAGATCCTGCTTTAGAAAACCAAAGAGAAAAAAAAAGGGGGGGGGGCTGGGAGGATGTCTCACTGGTTAAAGGCACTTGTTCACAAAGCCTGCCAGCCCAGGTTCAATTTTTCAGTACCCACATAAAGCCAGAAACAAAAAGTGTCACATGTGGGCTAGAGAGATTGCTTAGTGGTTAAGGTGCTTGCTTGCAAAGCCAAATGATACAGGTTTGATTCCCCAGGGTCCATGTAAGCCAAATTCACAAGGTGGCACATGTGTCTGGAGTTCACTTGTAGTGGCTAGAGGCCCTGGTGCACCTAATCTCTATCTGCCTCTTTCTCTCTCTCTCTCTCTCTCAAATAGATAAATAATAATAATAATAAGTGTAACATACTTCTGGCATTCATTTTCAGTAACAAGCGAACTGACTGTGCCCACACATGCATGCAGACACACACATTCATAAATTAAAAAAAATTTTTTTTTTAAAAAAAGAGCCTTGTAGGTAGAAGAACAAATGCAAGGGCCCTGGAGTGACGGTATAAACAGTATGTTTAAGGAAGAGCAAGGATTCCTCTGCGGCCAAAGTTGAGTAGGGAAAATGTGAGTCATGGGAGATGACATCTGAGCAGTAAGGTGGAAAGTGCACATTTGTGCAGAATGGAAAGAATATTGTAGACCATTAGCATATGACTTGCTTTTTTTCCTCTTGGCGAGGTGAGATAGAAAAGTTTGAGCAAAGGAGGGGTGCCATCTCCTTTACTGTCTTCAGAAGTCCCTTGGAAGGGACAAACAGAAGTTGGCTCAGTGTCTTTCAAAATAACCCAGCTGAAGATCACGGCTTGAGCTGAGGTGGCAGTGAGGGCAGTGGTACCACATGATTAAAGGTGGCTAAGTGATAACCCAGTGTCTATGACCCAATGGGTAGTTGTTGATTAACTTTTGTTTTCCTTGTCTAGAGAAACTTACTCAAGCAATGCTTAGGAACTGAGGCTGAGATGAACAAAACACAGTTGACCAGCCCATAGGTGAGGGTTAGTGTGTCTGGAATAGTAAACAGACAAAAAGGATCCTGGTTTAGGCCATGAAAGTAGTGGGGCTTTTCCAGATTTTGGATTTAATTTGAAAATAGAATCAGGATTAGTCAATATGGCATATGAGCAACAAAATATATATATTTTGTCTTAGAATGTTCAAGGTTTTTTTTTTGTTGTTGTTTTGTTTTGTTCTGTTTTGAAGTAGGGTCTCGCTCTACCCCAGACTGACCCAGAACTCACTCAGTAGTCCCAGGCTGGCCTCGAACTCAGTGATCCTCCTACCTCTGTCTCATGAGTTCTGGGATTAAAAGTGTGTGCCACTATGCCCAACAGAATGTTCAAGCTTTAATTGATAATGGATCAACTCAAAGATAGGAAAGATCATGAGTTTATACTCAGAGCCAGAGTTTAATTAGCCTTTTAGACATCCAGATGTAGATGTCAAGTTGGCAACTGGCTATTTAAGCCTGGAGTTCAGGAGAGCTTAAAGGGCATTTTACAAAACAAGTGTGATAGTGCATTCTTGTAATGCTAGTACTTGGGAGGTGGAGGCAGGAGGATCAGGAGTTCAAGGCCAGCCTGGAATACATAGCCAGTTTGAGACCAGCCTGGTTTACATGAAATCCTATCACTAAATAAATAAAAGAGCTTATTAGTTACCATTGTTCAGGTAGAAAATGATCTCCAAATCTCAGTGGATCACATTAATAAGTATTTACCTCTTGGTCTTGTAACATACAAGTGGATTATGGTTTTGCTCTAGTCTGTGAGCCAGCTGCAGGCTTGATTCAAGTGCCTTCTAACTCTATTTGAGCCTGGGCAGAAGTTAACAGCCACTGTCAGGCACATGCCCGTGACTGAGGGCAAAGAAACAAGGCAAACCAAACTGAACTATTCACGTTTACTAGCATGGGGCATATCCCACGTACTGCCACTCCACTGGCCAAAACAACTAGTCTTGCAACATGTACAAGATGTGTATTCTGCTTAGAAGAGGGATTTTAAGGCAAATCCAGAGCATAGATATGCAATCTTCACCGAAGGGATGGAGCAAATAGTTGTAAATCATAACTTAATCTACTACAGTGAGTGTGGTAAACATTAAAGAGACGAAATCCCAAGACTGAAGCATTTCAGTGTTCAGAGGTCATACAGATAAGGAAAACCAACAAAGAAGACCAAGAAGTTGCTGACAGAGAGGCATGGAGAAAACCATGGGAGTCAAGAGAAGGGAGAGAGAGTCTCAAGAAGAATCAACTGCGCCATATTCTGCTAATAGGTCAAGCAAGATGAGGCTGATTCTGCCTTTTGGATTTAGTAGTGTCAAAATTTGTGGTGATTTTGATAAGAAAACTAATGGTGTGGTAGAAAGTGATATTTCCTCCCAAACTTATGTTGAAATTCAATTCCCATTGCAACTATATTAAATAGATAGAACCTTCAAGAGGTGGTTAGGGCATGAGGATTGATGGATTGATGAATTTGGCTCATTACAGGAGGACAAGTTTGGTCCTCTTCTGTCTCTTACTCACTCTCTTCTTGCTCTTTGTCATAGGATGGCATAGCAAGAGACCCTTGCCGGATGTTGTCCTCAGTCTTGGACTTCCTACCCTCATAAATCTGGGCCAATAAATTTCTATTCATTATAAATTAAGTCTATGGGGCTAGGGAGATGGCTTAGTTGGTTAAGGTGCTTGCTTGCAAAGCCAAAGGACCCAGGTTGAATTCGCTAGGACTCACATAAAGCCAGCTGCACAAGGTGGCACATGCGTCTGGAGTTTTTACACAGTAGCTAGAGGCCTTGGTGTGCCCATTCTGTCTTTATCTACCTCACTCTGTGTGTCTCTCTCTCAATTAAATAAACAAATAAAATATAAATAAATAAATAAAGTCTATGGCATTCTGTTACAGAAGCCTCAAATGGATCCTGCCATATTAACTTCCACATGTGCATGGGTCATGCACACACTCACAGCTGCAAACAAAGACACAACAATTAAAAATACATAACATGGGCTGGAGGGATTGCCTAAGGGTTAAGGCATTGCCCGCAAAGCCAAAGAACCCAGGTTCGATTCCCCAGGACCCACGTTAGCCAGGTGCACAAGGGGACACACGTGTCTGGAGTATGTTTGCAGTGGCTGGAGGCCCTGGTATGCCTATTCATTCTCTCTCTCTCCCTCTTTCTTTGTTAAATAAATAAATAAATAAATAAATAAAAGCTTAAAAATGCATAACACATACTGGCAGTTGCCTTCTAACTAGAACCTAAATAACATAAGACAATGGAGTAACAATTTTCAAAATGCCATGGTAATGGGCTAGGGCGATGGTTCCCTGGCTAAAAGCACTTGCTTGCAAAGTTTGCCCCTGAGTTCAATTCATGAGAGCCCATGTAAAGTCAGATACACAAAGTGGTGCATGAGTCTGGAGTTTGTTTGCAGTGGTAAAAGGGTCTGGTGTACCCATAGTTTCTCTCCTTCTTTCTCTCTCTCTCTCTTCTTGTGGTTTTTCAAGGTAGGGTTTCACTCTAGCCCAGGCTGACCTAGAATTCACTACGTAGTCTTAGGCTGGCCTTGAACTCATGGCAATCCTCTTACCTCTGCCTCCTGAGTGCTGAGATTAAAGGCGTGCACCACCACAGCCAGTACCTCTCTTCTTTTCTCTTTCTCTCAAATAAATATTTTGTTTGTTTGTTTGTTTTTTTGTTTTTTTCGAGGTAGGGTCTCACTCTAGCCCAGGCTGACCTGGAATTCACTATGAGTCTCAGGGCGGCCTCGAACTCATGGCAATCCTCCTACCTCTGCCTCCCGAGTGCTGGGATTAAAGGCGTGCACCACCACGCCCGGCTCAAATAAATATTTTTTAAATCCCTTAGTAATATACTTATCAGGCAAGAATTTTTTATTCTGCTGATGATTTTAAATGTTAGAGAGGGAAAAAAGCATATAAGCTATCATAGCTAAACTGGGTGATATTGATCCAAGAATAGGCAAACACACTAATGGAATTAGAGTAGAAGACCATAATCAATGCAGACACAGTAGTGGGTTTATAGATTTCTCTTGCTTGGTACTCACTGTGCATGTGTACACACATTGTGTGTATCTGTGCTCTGTCAAGAGCTTAACCGCTAAGCCATCTCTCTAGCCCACTAGGTCCTAATCTTTTTTTTTTTTTAAAAAAAGAGCCTTGTAGGTAGAAGAACAAATGCAAGGGCCTGAGTGACGGTATAAACAGTATGTTTAAGGAAGAGCAAGGATTCCTCTGCGGCCAAAGTTGAGTAGGGAAAATGTGAGTCATGGAGATGACATCTGAGCAGTAAGGTGGAAAGTGCACATTTGTGCAGAATGGAAAGAAATATTGTAGACCATTAGCATATGACTTGCTTTTTTTCCTCTTGGCGAGGTGAGATAGAAAAGTTTGAGCAAAGGAGGGGTGCCATCTCCTTTACTGTCTTCAGAAGTCCCTTGGAAGGGACAAACAGAAGTTGGCTCAGTGTCTTTCAAAATAACCCAGCTGAAGATCACGGCTTGAGCTGAGGTGCAGTGAGGGCAGTGGTACCACATGATTAAAGGTGGCTAAGTGATAACCCAGTGTCTATGACCCAATGGGTAGTTATTCTTCACATTTTCTCTTCAATACATCTATTTATTACTGTGTGTATTATGCTGGGTTTTTTTTTTTTTTTAGAAGCAGGGTCTCATGCTGACCTGGAATGCATTATATAGCGCAGGCTGGCCTCTCTTTCATGGTGATTTACCTGCCTCAGCCTCCTGAGTGCTGCGATTAGAGCCACCATGCCTGGCTTCCATTGACTATTTTTTTTTTTTAGAAGAGGACATTTTTTTTCCATGTTAATCTTTTTAAAAATTTATTTATTTTTTTTTATTAACAACTTCCATGATTGTAAGCAATATCCCATGGTAATGCCCTCCCCCCCCACTTTCCCCTTTGAAACTCCATTCTCCATCATATCCCTTCCCCCTCTCAATCAGTCTCTATTTTGATGTCATAGTCTTTTCCTCCTCTTATGATGGTCTTGTGTAGATAGTGTCTGGCACTGTGAGGTCATGGATATCCAGGCCATTTTGTGTGTGGAGGAGCACATTGTAAGGAGTCCTACCCTTCTTTTGGCTCTTACATTCTTTCTGCCACCTCTTCTGCATTAGACCCTGAGCCTTGGAAGTTGTGATAGAGATATTGCAGTGCTGAGCACTCCTGTCCCTTCTTCCCAGCACCATAATGCCTTCTGAGTCAATCCAAGGTCACTGCCATCTGAAAAGAGAAGGTTCTCTACCAAAAGTGAGAGTAGCATTAATATATGGGTATGAACATTAAGAGAAGTGCTTACTGGGCAGTTTGATAAGCATAGTATATACATTTAGCCAGACAGCAGCAGATGTTACACCCCTAGGGTTCATGACTACCCCTGTTTTAAGTTTTCAGTATCAGGGATGTATTCCCTCCCATGGAGCAGGCCTCCAGTCCAATTAGAGGGCAGTTGGTTTCCACCATGACACATGTACCACTATTACACCCATTGGCTCATTTGGCCTGGCTGGCCAAATAAAAGGCTTGCAGTGTCCACTGTTGAGTATCTTCACTAGTGATTTCTCTCTCTCCCATTGAGCTGCATGCAGAATGGCTTCTTCCAGTTTTCTGTCAGCTGGTCTACATGGAGGAGGTTTTCAGCTCAGCTCCAACAGGATTTCTCAGTGTCCATTGACTATTTTTTATGATGATACTATATTTTTAGAAATGAAAATGAAATTTTTTATGGGGATGGGGTCAGGGCAAAAAAAAATGAATTTTTTGAGGTTGAAGAGATGGCATAGCTGTTAAAGGTGCTTGCTCGCAAAGTCTGACACCCAGGTTTGATTCCCTGTACCCTAAGTTTGATTCCCTGTACCCACGTAAAGCCAGTCACACAAAGTGATGCATGTGTCTGGAGTTTGCAGTGCCAGGAGACCCTGAAGAGCCCATACACTCTATCTATTTATCTGTCTTGCTCTCTCTGTGTCAAATAAATAAACAAATAAATATTTTTAAAAATTAAAGTAGCCAGGTGTGGTAGCACACACCTTTAATCCCAGCACTTGAGAGGCAGAGGTAGGTGGATCGCTTTGAGTACAAGGCTACCCTGAGACTATGATAGCAAATTTCATGTCAGCTTGGGCTAGAGTGAGACCCTACCTCAAAGAATCAAGAGAAAAAAAAAGTAAAACAAAAATGAATGGTGGATTAATCAGAACATTCTAAACCGTTGATGTTTCAGGAATTGATGCTTTCACAGGGACACCAGAGTCCCCACATTAGTTAAAACAGACATGGTTTGTGGGGCTGGTGTGCCTAGTGTGGGAGACCTTCGTTTGTTAGCAACTGAATCAGCACTTAACCATGGAACTGTTACTCTTCCTGAAGAAGAAATGCCATTTTTTTTTTTTTTTTCTGTAAAGACTTGAGCCTATGGTATGGCATTAAGCTATATCAAGTGGTAATGTGGGGTTTTTAAATGGTCCCATGGCAAAAGGGTTTGACCGCTTTACTTTGCGTTACGTAATTTTAAAAAATCTCTCAGAGTAGGAGAGATGAAAGACTGGTCAGCATGACACTGGGTCACGTACAAATCACACATCTACATCAGCAATAGCATTCATAGCATGGCTTGAAAGAATCTTAGCATCATCTGGAATTGTAGTCACCTATCAGAAAGCAAACTCCAACATTCAATTTAGCCTTCTCTGTTCATATTCTGCAAACCCCACAGACTTCAGGATCCATGCCATCGTCTTTTCATCTTTCAACACCCTATGGGAGAAGCCAGCTTGCCAGCCTCCACTAGGGACCAGTGGTTACAGTTGAATCACTTGTATTAATGTACCTAGGTCCTAATCTTTTTTTTTTTTTAATGTGTTTATTTTTATTTATTTATTTGAGATGACAGAGAGAGAGAATGGGCACGCCAGGGCCTCCAGCCACTGCAAACGAACTCCAGGCGCATGCGCCCCCTTGTGCATCTGGCTAAAGTGGGTACTGGAGAATCAAGCCTCGAACCGCAGTCCTTAGGCTTCACAGGCAAGAGCTTAACCGCTAAGCCATCTCTCTAGCCCACTAGGTCCTAATCTTGACGCCAGTTTTTTGCCTAGACTGGACTTCCTCACCCATGGTATACCAATGAACAGGATGTTTGAACACAGTCTCCAGACTCATTTTCATTTCAAGTAAGACTTTTGGGGGGTACTTTTTTTTTGGTTTTTTGAGGTAGGGTCTCACTCTAGCCCAGGCTGACCTGGAATTCACTATGGAGTCTCAGGGTGGCCTCAAACTCACGGCGGTCCTCCTACCACTGCCTCCTGAGTTCTGGGATTAAAGGCATGCGCCACTACGCCGGGCTGGGGGGGTACTTTTTATTAGTTTGTTTTGGCTTATTTTTGTCTCCCCTACTTCCTGTGTTCTTCCTACCTTATCTAGTTGTTTCATGGCTGTCTGTACTCTGACTCTAGACACTGGGTCCAGAACCAAATCTTATGGTAGCATTTCAAAATTCCTATTTGCAGATAATATCAGAGATGCTACAGATCCAGTCATCCAGCCAGTTTTCAACTTTGCCCAGTTATTGCTGGCTGTGTCTTTTGTCCTTCTATCTCCTCAGGTCTATAGCCCTGTGTGACTTTATGGTCTGGAGGAGACCAATTTTGATTCTTAGCCTCATTTCTGAAGTGGAACACATGGGTTTTTCAGAGTATCATGCTGGCCAGAAGTCTTTTGGCAGTTTTATATTTTCATTTTTTAGAATTATTTATTAGTTTGGTGTGTTGTGTGTGTGTGTGTACATGTGAGTGCGAGGGCGTGTGTGTTGAGGTCAGAAGACAACTTTTGGGTCAGTGTTCACCTTCCACCTTATCTGAGACAGGATCTCTCATTTTGTTCACCTATCCGTTCATGAGCTTCTGGGCAATTCTTGTCTCTGCCTCCCTTCTCACCATAGGCACAGTGGGATTGCAGAAGCCTGATACAACTTCGGCTTTCTACCTGGGTCTGGTAACCCCAACTTAGGGACTCAGAATTGCATAGTGAGAGTTTTATCCACTGAGCAATCTCCCAGCACATATTTTCATTCTTTTTGTTTTGTTTTTGTTTTTGTTTTTCAAGGTAGGGTCTCACATTAGCTAAAGCTGACCTGGAATTCACTATGTAGTCTGAGGCTGCCTTGAACTCAAGGTGACCCTCCTACCTCTGCCTCCCAAGTGCTGGGATTAAAGGCATGTGCCACCACGACTGGCATATTTTTTAAAAATATTTTGCCTTTTATTTTTATTTTTTTTAATTTTGTTTATTTATTTATTTGAGAGCAACAGACAGAGGGAGAAAGAGGCAGAGAGAGAGAGACAGAGAGAGAATGAGCATGCCAGGGCCTCCAGCCACTGCAAACGAACTCCAGATGTGTGCACCCCCTTGTGCAGCTAGCTAACGTGGGTCCTGAGGAATCGAGCCTCAAACCGGGGTCCTTAGGCTTCACAGGCAAGTGCTTAACTGCTAAGCCATCTCTCCAACCCTTTTATTTTTATTTTTTAGTTATTTATTTGAGAGCAACAGATAGACACAGAGAGAAAGAGGCAGAGAGAGAGGAAGAGAGAGAGAATGGGTGCACCAGGGACTCCAGCCACCACAAATGAACTCCAGATGCATTTGCCACCTTCTGCATCTGGCTTACGTGGGTCCTGGAGAATCAAGCCTTGAATCGGGATCCTTAGGCTTCACAGGCAAGTGCTTAACTACTAAGCTATCTCTCCAGCCCCACGTCTGGCATATTTTCATTCTTAAGCATCCAAATCTTTCATTGACCCTAAGTAAATTTTCCTTTCTTTTTCTTTTTTGTTTCTGAGGTAGATTCTGGCTGCAGCCCAGGCTGACCTGGAACTCACTATGTAGTCTTAGGGTGGCCTTGAACTTACAGTGATCCTCCTACCTCGGCCTCCCTGAAGAATGCTGTGATGAAGGTGGCCTAGAATGAGACCCCAGCAAGAAAAAAAACAAAAAAAATTTTTTTTTAATGAGGAGAGTGAGAGAGATACAGAGTGAGAGAGACAGAGAGAGAATTGGTGCACCAGGGCCTCCAGCCACTGTAATCAAACTCCAGACATGTACTCCACCTTGTACGCACATGCAACCTTGTACACTTGTGTCACCTTGTGTGTCTGGCTTACATGGGACCTGGAGAGTGGAACATAGGTCCATAAGCTTCATAGGCAAGCACCTTAATTACTAAGCCATCTGTCCAGCACTCCCCCACACCCAATTTTTTGAAGTAGGGTTTCACTCTAGCCCAGGCTGACCTGGAATTCTCTATGTAGTCTCAGGATGGCCTTGAACTCATAGCGATCCTTTTACCTCTGTTTCCTGGCGCGCGCGCGCGCACACACACACACACACACACACACATATACTTTTTTTTTTTTTTTTTTTTTTTTTTTGATGTAGGGTCTCACTCTAGCCCAGACTGACCTGGAACTCACTCTGTAGTCCCAGGTTGGCCTCAAACTCACAGCGATCCTCCAACCTCTGACGACCAAGTGCTGGGCTGCGCCACCACGCCCCGGCTCATATCACTTTTTTGTTTTTTGAAGTAGGGTCTCACTCCAGCCCACGCTGACCTGGAATCCACTATGTAGTCTCAGCGTGGCCTTACATTCACAGTGATCCTCCTACCTCTGCCTGGAATAAAGGTGTGCACTACCACACCTGGCCACTGTATTTTCGCGGTTAAGATGGCGGCGTGGGAGCCACACCAAAGCAGCCGAGGGGAGAAAAGGCCAAAAAAAAAAAGAAAACCCCAGCAGAATACACTCTTCTACTAAAAAGTGAGGTGTATAAGAAATTATCAACTGCAGTAGAGAAGCAGGAGACATTCAGAGCATCCTCAGCTCACAGAAGCAGGCGGAAGCGGCTCCAACAGCAGCGGCACCAGCTCTGCGGGACCACAGCCGCGAGGTCTGCGCAAACTCAAGAAACGTGAAGGGAGGACGGCAGGGAAGAAGGAGGAGTGGCTCCTGAGGAAGAGGACCAAGGGGAGAACTTCAGCTACCATCCACGGTCCCCGCCCCCCCTGCCCCCCCGCCCCCCACCCCACTCCATCCCGGCGCCCCAGCACAAGCGCCAGAGACCTGGGGAAGGGAGCTCACCTACACAGCACCCAGCATAGGTGATCAGAGCAGTGACCCGGCAACCCAGCTAGCCTACCTGAGTCCACAGCGCAGCAAAGAGGGACCCAAGCAGTCATGCAGCATAATTGAGACCAAAACCATCCCAAAAGGTAACTGGGATTACACCAGATCAGTACCCACCAAATAAACCTCGCATATAGGCTTGAATTGGAAGTGCTAATTGCACTGGAGAGAGCCAGGTATGGTGGCGCACGCCTTTAATCCCAGCACTCGGGAGGCAGAGGTGGGAGGATCGCCTTGAGTTTGAGGCCAATCTGGGACTACGGAGTGAATTCCAGGTCAGCCTGAGCTAGAGTGAGACTCTACCTCAAAAAATGAAAAAAAGGAGGGGATGGGGAGATGGCTTAGCTGTTAAGGTGCTTGCCTAAAAAGCCAAAGAACCCAGGTTTAATGTTACTTATTTTTTATTTATGAAATTAAGATTTTATATAGTTACATATGTTGACCTTCTCCTTTATAATTTCTTATACTGCTTTAGGCTTGAAATTCTCTTATCCAGAGGTTAGATAGTCATGTATACTTTATTTTTGTTAAACATTAACTCTATCCATATGGAACTTATTTTGCTTTATTTTTGGCCAATGTGCACAGATTCCAATACATTAGGAATATTATTTCTATGCTTTTCAAAATTGTCATAATTTTTATTTTCCATTTAAATCTAATTTTGATTTTTTTCACATGTAGAAATATTAATTTTTAATAGGAAAATCTATTAATCTTTAATGACTCCTCCCTTTCTTAAGTTTGGAAAGATTTCCCTAGATGAAAATTTCATATGCATACATGTACACTTTTTCTTTCTTGCTCCCTTCCTCCTTCCTCTCCTCTTCAGTTTCATCTCCTCCTCCTTTAGGTTTTGCCTCAAGGCCAGCTTTCAGTTAGACACAACCACTAAGCTAGCCTCAAATCACTTGGAATCACTTTGGCCTCTTGGGGGTCTTAGAAAGCAAGAAAAATGTGGGATTGGGATAGGTTTCTTTATAACGCCACCTCTCCCTTCCCCTCTTACATAAATATAGCTCAGTGTCCAGTTTCCCAATAAACGTATGTATATCTGACAATTCATGAACTGCTGAAGTGAAAGGTTGCCTTTAAATATTTGGTATATAAATTTAGCCATTTCTACAGACAGAATGAAAAAAAATATGGCCCAATTCTGATGAGATGCTGCTTGTTTCTTCTCACACCATGGGGTTCTGTTCTATGTCATTTCCTTTGAAGTCAGAGGGAGCTCTGTGCAGGACAGCAATGCGAACACCACACCGGCCTCTATACATGAAGGTGAGAACTGCCATTACGATAAACTATTCGCAATGCGGTGGAGGAAACATTGGTTTAATACACTTGGTGGCTACCCTGCAGATCCCACTGTCTGTGAGAGCTTTGTTCAACTGGAGCAAACAAGAACGTTTTGAATCTTGACATACAAGGGCTCATTCAGCAGAGCATCCCCTGTTATGAGAGGAGGCACAGTGCTGGGCAGACATTGCAGTTTTTAGCCAGCACACTGAGGGCATTTCTCTCACATCCTCTCCATCTGTAAAGAGTCTGTTTTCAAGACCCCAAAGTGATTTTTCTATAGATTGGAGGGATGTATAAATATTTTATGTGTTTGTACTCACGTAGAATGGAGGGCAAATGGCAACCATATAAAAGTAGCCAGACCTTTTCAATATGGAAAGAAAGTGCTCTTTGCAAATTTTACCTGTTAAAGGAGGTACTTGGTGAAAAGTAGAGCATGCCACAGGAACAATGAAAGAAACGTTCACATGGAGAGCATATTAGAATTGACGAAATAGGAACATTTGCTTTCTGTCCCAGAAGCATAATTTTGTCCATTGGTCTACAGGGTCTTTCTTCCTCCATCTGCTATCCTAATGTCTACTTAGAAACCTAAATCAAATGATGGTTTCAGGTTATTTTCCTATAAACATGGGGATGAGTAGAGGACCGAGAAAAATGCTCAGTAATTTCCCCCCCCAACTATTCCTAACTTTGTAATAATGGTATCTACTTCCTGCAGGTTTTTGCTAATGCTGTAGCACACGCTTAGCTTGCAGACCCTCCTTGCAAGCACCTCTCACAGGACAGTACAACAGCATATTGTAATGTCTCCTGTTGGATATCATCATTGGAGTGTAGAAGGCATTCCAACTTAAAAATTTGAAATATTTTGCAGAAAAGTTGTATCCACAGATTACTTTGGAAATGATATTTAAACACTTGAGCCTCAATTATCAATGGAGGAAATATAGATGGAAGGAGAAAAAGAGAAAGCACAAAGTCCTGGAGTGCTCCATATTCAAGAGTGGGAAAAGAGAACTCCAGAAAAGCAGACCTGTGAGAACTTGCCATCAGAGCATGTAAGCACTGCATCATTCCTTGAAATAATAGTTGCATTGTGGGGATGGAGAGATGGCTCAGAGGGTAAGGTGCTTGCTTGCATAGCCTAGTGACCCGAGTTTGATTCCCCAGTACCCATGTAAAGCCAGATGTACATAGTGGTGCACACATCTGGAGGTTGCTTGTGGTGGCAGGAGATCCTGGTGCACCCTTGCTCTTTCTCTCTATCTGCCTCTTTCTCTCTGTCTCTATCACTCTGAAATAAATAAATATATAAGAATATTTTTTTTAATTATTGTATTGTAAGCCAGGTATGGTGATGCACATCTGTAATCCCAGGATTTGGGAGGGAGGCTGAGGTAGAAGGCTTGTTATTAATTTGAGACCAACTTGGACTACAGTGTTACATTGTATTGTAATATTTATAAATATCTCCAATATGTGAATGTGCCCTAATTTACTTAAACAGTCCTCTACTGACAGCCTCTTGACTGGTCCTCTTGCTCTCAGTTTATTCTTTGTTTTTTATTTCTTCTTCTTCTTCTTCTTCTTCTTCTTCTTCTTCTTCTTCTTCTTCTTCTTCTTCTTCTTCTTCCTCCTCATCTTCTTCCTCCTCCTCTTTCTCTCCTCCTCCTCCTCCTTCTTCTTCCTTTTCCAAGGTAGGGTCTCTAACTCTAGCCAAGGCTGACCTGGAATTTACTTTGTAGCCACGAGGCTAGCCTCCAACTCACAGCAATCCTCCAACTTTAGCCATCCAAGTTCTAGGATTAAAGGCATGTATGTGCCATCATGCCCAGCTAGTTTGTTTTTATTTCAAACCAATCCATATTCTGCCTAATTTAACCTTGAATTAATATGAATTATTTGTGCATGGATGAAAAGTAGAACTAGGCATGGTGGTCTGTGCACTTAAGAGGCAGAGGTAGGTGGATTGCCCTGAGTTGGATGGCTACCCTGAGAATACATATGATTTCCAGGTCAGCCTGAGCTAAAGCA
The DNA here is from genome assembly GCA_036346955.1 of Dipus sagitta. Taxonomy (NCBI): domain Eukaryota; kingdom Metazoa; phylum Chordata; class Mammalia; order Rodentia; family Dipodidae; genus Dipus; species Dipus sagitta. The sequence continues at coordinate 122,789,319 of CM070777.1, forward strand.
TGACCCTACCTCAAAAAAAAAACAAAACAAAAAAACAAAAGAAAGAAAAAAGAAAAGTAGAAACTTTTAAGTCAGACCTGGTGGCTAATATCTGTAATCCCAGCCCTCAAGAAGCCAAGAAAGAAGGATCACTGTGAATTGAGGTGAACCTGGGATAGAGTGAGATGCTTCCTCAAAAAAAAAAAAAAAAAAAATATATATATATATATATATATATATATATATATATATATTCTTATCCCATTTAACCTATGCTGATTTCATTCTCCATTGAAGAATCTGTTTTTCTTTTTGAGGAGTTGGTGAGACCTGAGGAAATAAACCACCCCTCATACTTCAGCCCAAGCCCAGGTGCAACCACAGAGGAATTGAGGAGATAAGCAAGAGTGCTACTTCCATGGTGGGCCTGACAATCAATGCCAGGGCAATGGAGATAGACCCTGAGGATACACAACACACACCAAAGCAGAGATTCAAAGGCTCCTAAGAGCTCATCACTAAAAAGTAGACTTAAAGCATACCCACCACAGAGAAGGAAATCTGGAGAAAAGGGGGCAGAAAGATTTTAAGAGCCATAGGTGGGAGGGCATACCTAGAGGCATTGCCCCATTACCCTCCAATGACTGCTGTTCTCACAATACATAACCCACAACTTCATGGTAAATACCAGCAACACTACTGAGGTGGGCCCTCAGAAGATTGGGGTCAGGGATGAGGGAAATGATAGTTCCAACACATGATGTATCCATACAAAATACAGTGTTGTGTTGGTTTGATTCAGGTTTCCCCCATAAACTTAGGTGTTCTGAAAGCTAGGTCCCCAGCTGATGGCAATTTGGGAATTAAAGTCTCCTGGAGGCAGTGTATTCTTGGGGGCAGGCATATGGGTATTACAACCAGCTTCCTCTTGCTAGTGTTTGGCATACTTTCCTGTGGCTGTTGTTCATCTGATGTTGGCCAGGAGGTGATGTCCACCCTCTGCTCATGCCGTCATTTTCCCCTGCCATCGTGGAGCTTCCCCTCCAATCTGTAAGCTAAAATAAGCCTTTTTTTTTCCCCCACAAGTTGCTCTTGGTCAGGTGTTTTCTGCCAGTGATGTGAACCTGAATGCAACAGTAAAGTGGGTACCAAGAAATGGTGTTATTGCTGCTAGAATCCTGACTGTGTAGCTTTGACCTTTTAGAACTGCTTTGCAGGAGGAATGTGGAAGAATTTGAAATCTTGGCCTAAAAGATGCCTTGTAGTGCATCAAGTACATCAAGTACAGCTTGATAGACTATTCTGGTCAGAGTTGAAAGACCTAAATGCAGTAAGAACTGTGGGTTTGGCTTATGAGGGTGACAAAGAGCTTTGCCTGGGCTGGTCTAGAAGTGGTTTGTGTGAGAGGCTTGCTGTTATGCCCATGTCCTGAGAATTTGTGCAGGGTTGCATTGCACAGAAATTGACTGTTTGGAGCTGAGGGATATAGCACAGAAAAGAATTAAATCCTTGGGCCAAAATTTCTGCCTATTCAACTGCAATTGTATGAAAGATTACAACCATTGATATTGGGCTAGCTGACCTGTATTTGAGACAACAGGGAGAATGCAGATGCTTTTGAAGGGACCTGAATGCTGAAAGAGTGTCCTGTTCTTCAGAGTCTGCATTAGTCCCTCCTGGATTAATAACTTGATAGCCCACCTGGTATTACGAAGTATAACAAATTCAGGAAAGAGGAGGTCATTGAATTTGCAACATGGTTTTGTATTCTGGAAATGGCCGTAGGCAGTGGAAGTAAGCTTGTTGGATTATCTGTGTGGAAACCCAATGGAGCCATGAGGATGGACCATGGGTTGAAGTGGAGACCCAGTGGTGATGCCAGGACTGTGAGATGGCTGCCAAGGAAAGATGTGAGCACTGGGTGAAGTTTTCTAGAACTGTCAATGGTCTAGCTGGAGGGGCGGAATTGGAATTCCAGATACTTGTCACTGGTTAGAATTATCAGACTTCGAGACTTGTCACTGACTAGAGTTGTTGGACTTGGAGCTATAGATTTTGGTGTTTGCCATGTCTAACTCTTGTATTGGTTGAATATTTCTTTGCTCTGCCCAATGGCATCTTTTATAGCATGAATGTTCATTTTGTGCCATTCATTGTGGGGTTTTTTTATGGTTTATTTTAGTTTTAGTTTTTTTTTTTTTTTTTTTTTTTTTGGTATTACAGCTCAGTTAAAAGACCTTGGACTATGGGGATGTTTGAACATCATTGGGATTGATTAAAAACTATGGGGACTTTTCAAGTTGGATGAATGCCTTGAATTTTACATCATGTATGGTTTATGGGGACAAGGGCAGAATGGTGGTTTGATTCAGGTGTCCCCCATAAACTTAGTTGTTCTGAATGCTAGGTCCCCAGCTGATGGCAATTTGGGAATTAAAGCCTCCTGGAGGTTGTGTATTGTTGGGGGTGGGCTTAGGAGTGTTATAACTAGCTTCCTCTTGCCAGTGTTTAGCACACTCTCCTATTGCTGTTGTCTACCTGATGTTGGCCAGGAGGTGATATGTACTCTCTGCTCATGCCATCATTTTCCCTGCATCATGGAGCTTCCCCTCAAGTCTGTAAGCCAAAATAAACCTTTTTTCCCCACAAGCTGCTCTTGGTCATGCATTTTCTGCCAGCTATGTGAACCTGGCTGAAAGAAATATTAGTAAAAAATTTTAAAATAAGAATAAATTTTTAAAAGTTAAAAAAAAAATAGCTGGGCATGGTGGCACATACCCAGCACTTGTGAGGTGGTTGTAGGAGGATCTTTGTGAATTCAAGGCCACCCTGAGACCATATAGTGAATTCCAGGTCAGCCTAGATTAGAGCAAGATCCTATCTCAAAAAAAAAAAAAAGTAAAAAAATTGAATAAGAATGTTATGTTGTATTTCTATGATAAAATACAATGCAGGTATTCAAAATTATATTGAAGGGTCAGCCTGGACTAGAGTGAGACCCTACCTTGAAAAACCAATAAATAAATAAAATAAAATAAAATATATATATATGTATATATTGAGAGCTGAGCATGGTGGTGCACGCCTTTAATCCCAATACTCGGGAGGCAGAGGTAAGAGGGTCACTGTGAGTTTGAGGCCACCCTAAGACTACGTAGTGAATTCCAGGTCAGCCTGGGCTAGAGTGAAACCCTATGTGGAAAAACCAATATATTGAAACCAGGCATGGTTATACATCTTTAAGCCTAGCTGGGGAGGCTGAGGTAGGAGGATTGCTATGAGTTCAAGGCCAGCCTGGAGCTACAGAGTGAGTTCCCAGTCAGCCTGAGCTGGAGTGAGACCTTGCCTTGAAAAACAGGCTGAGGAAAGTACAAAGTATGATCACAAGTTCCAGAACAGCTTGGATTGCAAACAAACAAGAGCCGGACATAGTTCTAGGTGGGATTCCCAGGTGATTTTTATTTTGTTTTTGAAGCTCCCATGTATTTTGAGAATATCTTTCATTTTTAAGTTATTTTTTAAAGATACTTTAATGGTTTTCAATTTCTATTAGTGTTTGTGGGTACCAAACCCAGAACTATATATATGTTAGGCAAGCTGCCTTCCACTGAGCTCTACCCTCAGTCTTTTTTTTTTTTTTTTTCTTGGAGCAGGGAGCCGTTCGAGATAGGGTTTCACTCTAGCCCAGGCTGACCTGGAATTCACTATGTAGTGTCAGGCTGGCCCCGACTCAGAGATTCTCCTACCTCAGCCTCCTGAATATTGGAATTAAACGCATGCCCCGCCACCCTCAGTCTTTAAAAAGCATATTTTGTACTAGGGAGATGGCTCAGTAGATAAGGCACTTGCCTGCAAATTCTGCCAGCCCAGGTTCAATTCCCCAATACCCACATAAAGCCAGATATATAAAGTGATGCATGTGTGGCACATGTGTCTGGAGTTTATCTGCAGCAGCAAGATGCCCTGGCATGCCCATTCTCCCTTTCCCTTCTCTCTCCCAAATAAATAAATAAAACAAAAGGCATACTTTAATTATGTTACTTCATAATCAGGAAAGGAGCGTTGATTTTTTTTTCTTGTCTAAAATGAAAATCTTTAAATACCTTAATTTAGAAGTCAAGACTTTTATTGTTTTTCCATTGACACAAAACCCTTTGTTTTAGTTAAATGGTTCTATTCAAGGTCTCCTAGGTATACTCTGTACTTTCCTATAACCATACTCTTCTGTCTATCTATCTATCTATCTATCTATCTATCTATCTATCTATCTATCTATCTATCTGAGAGAGAGAGAGAGAGAACACAGAGAGAATGGGTACACCAGGGCTTCCTGCCACTACAAATGAACTCAAGACACATGAGACTAGTACCTGGATCAGTAGGTTTTGCAATTGCCTTTAAACTCTGAGCCATTTTTACAGCCCCACACTACTTTTTTTTTTTTTTTTTTAAGTGCTGGGATAATTTTATGGCTCCACTTTTCCTGTAATTTTTACAAATCCTTTAAGGCATTAAGTTCTATCTGATAGTTGGCTTAACAACATGAATGATGGAAGAGGTATGCTAAAATTAATGACTCTGTTATTTATTCAGCATTTATCACAGGATGTTTTGCAGTATTGTGGCTCTTTTTCTATGGGCTCAAAACTTATCTCCCTAACTGGCATTTTTATTTTCAAAGGACCTGTCTGGGACTTGGAGTTCTTTGTATTTCCCATAATGTCCTGAGCCTTGTTCACAATAAGCATGCAATAAATATTTGCAGAGGTTTAGATCCAACGCCATTTCAAATAAACATCATTTTTAAATTTTGAAATAACTTTGGATCTCTCTATATGTTTATATCTTTAAAAATCATTTATTTATTTATTTGAGAGAGAGAGAGAATGTGCATGCCAGGGCCTTCAGCCACTGCAAACAAATTCCAGAAGTGTGCACCCCCTGGAATTCATTATGTAGTCCCAGGCTGGTCTCAAACTCACAGCAATCCTCCTACCTCTGCATCCCAAGTGCTGGGATTAAAGGTATGTGCCACCACACCCAGCCCCTGCAATTCTCAGGTCCCTGCTCCTCATTAGATTGGGATTACAGATGTGCATGGACACACCCAGTTGTTTATGTGGGTCCTGGGATTGATTTGAGCAGTCTCTCAGGCTTCCTTGGCCCTCATGCTTGAATAGTAAGTGCTCTTACCCACTGATTCATCTTTCCAGCTCCCAATATTTTTTCAATACACAAGTGTAGGTATTTGCAAAACAATTATAGTTATGCTTTTAAAAATATGGTGCCAGGATTGGTGGTGCACGCCTTTAATCCCAGCACTCAGGAGGCAGAGGTAGGAGGATCACTGTGAGTTCAAGGCCACCCTGAGACTACATAGTGAATTCCAGGTCAGCCTGGACTAGAGTGAAACCTTACCTCAAAAAACCAAAATAAATAAATAAACAAATAAGAAAGGAAGGAAGGAAGGAAAGAAAGAAATGTACATGTTCCATCCATATAAAGCAAGCTTTGAAGTATTTGTGGCTTGTGACAGGCCATGTGATTTTATTTTCAATACTATGGATTGAACTTTGGGCCTCACATGCTAGGCAAGCACTCTGGCCCCTGCCCTCAAGCCAAGCTCCTGAAGATTTTAAGAGCAGCAACAGTGTGGTAGCTCACTCCTTTAATCCCAGAATTTGGGAGACTAAATTCCAGGTCAGTCTGGGTTAAAATGAGATCCTGCCTCAAAACAAAACAACCTGGTGTTGTGGTGCAACCTTTAATCCCAGCACTTGGGAGGCAGAGGTAGAGGGTCCCCTGTGAATTTGAGGCCAGAGTGGGACTACTTAACAAATTCCAGGTCAGCCTGGGCTAGAATGAGACCCTACCTCAAAAAAACAAAAACAACAGCTTGGAGAGATCTCTTAGCTGTTAAGGTGCTTGCCTGAGAAGGCAAAGGACCCATGTTCAACTCTCAGATTCCACATAAGCCAGCTACACAAGGTGAGACATGTGCAAGGTCACACATGTGCACAAGGTGGCCCATGTGTCTAGAGTTCAAAAGCAGTAGCTAGAGGCCCTGACACACCAATTCTTACTCTCTCTCTCTCTCTCTATCTCTCATTAAAAAAGACCAAAAACAAAGCTAAAGATTTTAAGAACAATCCTAAGCACTTAAAGATCTTATAGTACTTGTTAAATATTATCCTTTTAACTAAAATGAGAGTCATACTAAAGGTAAGTTAAGTATAAGGAAGTCTCAAAAAGTTCTGAATTTTATTTCTATATATTTATAAAAACATCAAACTCAGGCTGGAGAAATGGCTTAGTGGTTAAGGCTCTTGTTTGCAAAGCCAAAGGACCCAAGTTCAATTCCCCAGGACCCATGTAAGTCAGATGCACAAGGCAGCACATGCATCTGGAGTTTGCAGAATTGGAGACCCTAGTGTGCCCATTTTCTCTCCCTCTCAAATAAATTATTTTTAAAAATCAAAATCTTGGGCTGGAGGGATGGCTTAGTGGTTAAGACGTTTGCCTGCAAAGCCAAAGGACCCAGGTTTGATTCCTCAGGACCCATGTTAGCCAGCTGCACAAGGGGGTACATGTGTCTGGAGTTTGTTTGCAGTGGCTGGAGGCTCTGGCATGCCCATTCTCTCTCCCCAACCCCGTCAAATAAATAAATAAATAAATAAATAAATAAATAAATAAAAATAAAAAATCAAACTCTTTTTTTAAACTTTTTTAATTGATAACTTCCATAATTACAGACACTAAACCATGATAATTCCCTCCCCTCCCCCACTTTCCCCTTCATAATTCCACTCTCCATAATATCCCCTTCCCCTCTCAATCAGTTTCTCTTTTAATTTGATGTCATCATCTTTTCCTCCTATTATGATGGTCTTGTGTAGGTAGTGCCAGGAAGCACTGTGAGGTCATGGATATCCAGGCCATTTTGTGATTGGAAGAGTGCATTGTAAGGAGTCCTACTCTTTCTTTGGCTCTTACATTCTTTCTGCCACCTCTTCTACCATGGACCTTGAGCCTTAGAAGGTGTGATAGAGATGTTTCAGTGCTGAGCTCTCGTCTGTCACTTCTTCTCAGCACTATGGTGCCTCTTGAGTTATCCCAGAGGTCACTACCATCTGAAAAGAGAAGCTTCTCTAACCAAAAGTGAAAGTAGCATTAACATATGGGTATGAACATTAAGAGAAGTGTTTACAGGGCTGTTTGGTGAGCATAATATATGCATTTAGCCAGACAAGAGCAGGCGTTACATCCCCAGTGTTCATGACCTTCCCCATCATAGGTTTTCAGCATCAGGCATGTATTCCCTCCAGTGGAGCTGGCCTCCAGTCCAATTAAAAAGCAGTTGGTTTCTCCCATAACTGACATGCCACTATTGCACCCATTGGCTCATTTGGCCTGCTGGCCAAACTTAAGGCTTGCAGTCTCCACTGTTGTTTATCTCCACTGATGACTTCTCTCTCTCCAATGGAGCTGCATGCAGTGTAGTTTTTTCTAGCTTTCTGTTAGCTGATCTACAGGGAAGAGGTTTTCACCTCAGATGCAGCTTGATTTCTCAGTGACTTGCAGCCCAAGCATGTGGAGTCTTCAGCAATAGGGTCATTCTTGGTGAAAAACCAAGAGCTTTGGCAATAGTCTGTAATGTTTTGAGTGTATCAGGGATCTATCTAGCCAACAACTAACTGGAAGGTATTCCATCCCTGGCACTGAAAATTTTCTATCAGTCTATGGTTTCTGGGTGCTCCATTATCCAAAAAAGTAGGTTTCCATATGGCTCATTCATAACATCTTGAATTTTGATTAACCGTCCTCCCATCCTTCTTTACTCAATCTCTTCCCCTGACCTTGCTTAGGCCATCACACTCCCAGTAATCTGTTCTTCTACTTATATACAATACCATCCCCTTGGGGCTGGAGAGATGGCTTAGCAGTTAAGTGCTTGCCTGTGAAGCCTAAGGACCCCGGTTCAAGGCTCGATTCCCCAGGACCCACGTTATCCAGATGCACAAGGGGGTGCATGCGTCTGGAGTTCATTTGCAGTGGCTGGAGGCCCTGGCATGCCCATTCTCTCTCTTTCTTTCCATCTGCCTCTTTCTCTCTCTGTCTGTTGCTCTCAAATAAATGAACAACAACAACAAAAAAAACCTTTTTTTTAAACTTACAATACCATCCCCTTAATCTTTCACTCTCCTCCCTCCCTTATAGTCCCTTTCTAGTTTACTGGCCTTTGCTACTGATTTTTACTTCAACTCACATATAAGTCTAAACATTTTGTTGCTAGGATCCAAATATGAAAGAGAACATGTGATGTTTGGCTTTCTGGGCCAAGGCTTGCTTAGTATAATCCTTTCCAGATCCATCCATTTCCCTGCAAATTTCATAATTTCATTTTTCTTTACTGCTGAAAAGAACTCCATTGTATAAATGTACCACATCTTCATGATCCACCCATCAGTTGAGGGATATCTAGGCTGGTTCTATTTCCTAGCTATTATGAATGAATAGAGCAGCAATAAACATGGTTGAGCAAGTATCTCTAAGGTAGTAAGAAGAGTCCTTAGGATATATGCCTAGGAGTGGTATAGCTGGGTCATATGATAAATCTATTTTCAGCTATCTCAGGAACCTCCACACTAATTTCCACAATAGCTGTACCAGACTACATTACCACCAACAGTGTAGAAGGGTTCCTCTTTTTCTGCATCCTTGCCAGCATTTATTGTCATTTGTTTTCTTGATAATAGCCATTCTGACAGGAGTGACATGAAATCTCCAAGTAATTTTAATTTACATTTCCCTGATGACTAAGGTTGTAGAATATTTTTTTGGATGTTTAAAGATCATCTGTATTTCTTCTTTTGAGAACTCTATTTAGTTCCATAGCCCAGTTTTTAATTTTTTATTTGATTTTTATAAAAATGCGAATTTGCGTGTCATCCTTGAGCAGGGGCCATACTAATCTTCTCTGTATCATTCCAATTTTAGTATATGTGCTACCGAAGCGAGCACCCATAGCCCATTTTTAATTTAAGTTTTTTTTCATTGTATGTCCTGGATATTAATCCTCGGTCAGATGTATAGCTGGCAGAGATTTTCTCTCATTCTGTAGTTGCCTCTTTGCTCTATTTACAATGTCCTTTGCTGAATAAAAGCTTTTCAATTTCGTGAGGTCCCTGTGGTTGATTAGTGGCTTTGTTTCCTGAGCAACTGGGGTTATATTAAGAAAGTCATTGCCTATGCCAATAAAAAACATCAAACTCTTAAGACAATTATTAGGGAGGTCCTGGGTTGTTTGTGCCTTTGCTAACACATTATTTTTTTAAATATGTGTGTGTGTGTGTATATAATTTATTTGAGAGAAAGAGGGAGAGAGAGAGAAAATGGGCATGCCAGGGCCTCTAGCCACTGCAAATGAACTACAGATACATGTGCCACCTTATGCATTTGGCTTACATGATACTGGGGAATCGAACCTGGGTGGTCCTTTGGCTTTGCAGGCAAGTTCCTTAATTGCTAATTGCTTAATTGCATCTTCTCAGCCCCATATTGGGTTTTGAGTATAAGTGTTCACATAAAGCCCCTGAAAGCAACACAACAAATCATTTCTAGTCATCCCATCTATGTTGTTGGTTATTAATTTTATTTTTGAGACAGGGTCTAGCCCAAATTGACCTGGAACTCACTTTGTAGACCAGGCTGGCCTCAAACTCACAGTGATCCTCCTACTTCAGTTTCCTGAGTGGTGGGATTAAAGTGGTGAGCCACCACACCACACTAAGTGGTGGGCCTAAGTGGTCACATCTACAGAGAGGTGTGGATTATGTGATGAAGTATTTTTACATTTTACTCTTTAAATATTTTTATTTATTTCATTGCAAGGGAGAGAGAGAGAGAGAATAAGAATAAGAATGGGCATGCTCGGGCCACCCTGTGAGTCTGGTTCCATGTGGGTACTGGGGAATTGAACTCAGGCCAACAGGCTTTGCAAGCAAGCACCCTCAATTGCTGAGCCATCTCCTAGCCTTTTTACTCGTGTGTATGTGTGTGTGTGTGTGTGTGTGTGTGTGTGTGTGTGTGTAAGCATGTCAGGCAGGCTTTTTGTTAGTGGCTGGGGAACTGAACCCTGGGGCTGGCAGATTTTGTAAGCAAGCTCCTTTAACTGCTGAGCCATCTCCGCAGCCCCTACATTTTACTTTTTTATCTCCCTAATTGTCTATAACCAAAATTGTATTTATTACATGCACAGTTGTTAGAGTTAAACAGACTGAGAAAACAGAGTTTGCCAGTGTTGTGTGTGTGATATCTATGTGCATGCTCAGGCCAGAGGGGAGCAAGGGGTGCCCTTCTCTTATCACTCATCAGCATATGACCTTAAGACCTGGGTCTCTCCTCTCTCTCTCAACCTGAAGGTGATGTTCCAGTGAACCCCAGCTTTTCTCTGGTCTCTGACCCCCCACAGACTAGATGTAAATACACCCAGCTTTTCCTTCCTTCCTTCCTTCCCCTCTCCCTTCCTCTCTTCCCTCCTTACAGAGAGAGAAAGAGAGAATAGGCACACTAGGGCCTTGCACATGTACCAAACACATGACCACTTTGTGCATATGACTTTATACATATATGGGTACTGGGGAACTGAACCCAGATTGACAGGCTTGCAAGCAAGCACCTTTAACCACTGAACCACATCAAGCCCCACACCCACCTTTTTATGTTTGTTCTGGGGAGTCAAACTTGGTGGTCTTCAGTCTGAGAGGCCTTTATGCCAAAGCAGTAAGATTTCTTAATCGCTGAGCCATCTCTCCATCCCTCACCTTTTCTTTTGCTATCCGTATTTAACATTCAAGTGTTTAGACTTGGCAAATGCTAACTTGACAATCTAAGGGCAGATAAACTCATTCTCCAAGATGGATATATTGACTTTATTTTCTCTTCCCTCCATCAACCCGACTACACTGCTGCCTAATGCTTGTGTGTTTTTGTTTTCCTTTCCAGATATTGTGTCTAGTCCTTGTCATCACTAACCCTCACTGAACTCTTACAGTGGGCCTGGCCCTAGTTCATCCATGTATGTGTCCACTAGTGTTCCTTTGCTGAACTCCCACCAAAACTTTGTAAGGTAGGTACTTAAACAGGCCAGAGAAGCTTGTCTTGCACAAGCTGGGAGGCTTGTCTTGTGCAAGCCGGGTCACACAGTTAGCAAGTGAGCTGAGCTGTGTCTCCAGCAGTCTGACTTCAGGTTCTGTATAGGAAAGAAGAAGAGAATGGAACGAGTCTGTGGTTTAAGATTTTTTACTTTATTTCATCGTTGGCATATATACTTTTGTCTAATTGGGAGGTGACTAAAGGCATCTGGGTTTGGTTGATGTGCTGGTTGAAAATTACTATGATTATAAGGATGATTATTATAGTATTTAGTAATTATGCAGTGCTTTATACTTCAAAGAACTATGCTTTATAATCATTTATTAGCTATGTCTCCAAACATCTCTATGAAATAGAGATGCATTTATCATGCATATTGTGCAGAAAGAGAGGCTGAGGCACAGTGAGATGGGCCATCATTTTGATTTAAAAAAAGAAATAAAGGGAGAAGTCAATCCTTTCAGTTCCTTTCTTTTATTAAATAGCTCAAGCTGGACAAGAATACAAATTCAATTAGTTAAAATTTTTAAATGACCTGTTTTAAAGTGTCTGTTCTAATACCTTTTCTTAATATTTAATTTAAAATTAAATGCAAAGTATGCGAAAATTGATGACCATTCCCTTTGCAATCATTTTTTTATTTGTCTGTTTTTAGAGGTAGGGTTTTACTCTAGCCCAGGCTAACCTGGAATTCACTATGTAGTCTCAGGGTGGCCTTGAATTTATGGCAATCCTCTTACCTTGGCTTCCTGAATGCTGGGACTAAAGGTGTGTGCCACCACACTCAGCTTTTATCTTTTTTCTTGAGATCCATTATTTGTAGGCTTTAAAAAATTATATATATGGCGTGCACCACCATGCAGAGCTTTAAAAATAGTATATTTTAGCCAGGCGTGGTGGCACATGCCTTTAATCCCAGCACTTGGGAAGCAGAGGTAGGAGGATCGCTGTGAATTTGAGGCCACCCTGAGACTACATAGTGATTTCCAGGTCAGCCTAAGCTAGAGTGAGACTGTACCCTGAAAAAAACAAACAAACAAAAAATTATTTTTTAATTTTTATTCGTTTATTTATTTATGAGAGAGCCAGTGCAAATGAACTCCAGACACGTGTACCACCTTGTGCATCTGGCTTTATTTGGGTCCTGGGGAATTGAACCTGTGTCCCCAGGCTTCACAGGCAAGTACCTTAACCACTAACTGATCTCCCCAACCCAATTTTTGAGGTTTTAAAAAAAATATTTTTAGCCGGATGTGGTGGCGCATGCCTTTAATCCCAGCACTCAGGAGGTAGAGGTAAGAGGATTGCTGTGAGTTGGAGGCCACCCTGAGACTACATAGTGAATTCCAGGTCAGCCTGGACTAGAGCGAGATCTTACCTCGAAAAACAAAACAAAACAAAAATTATTTATTTGCAAGGAGAGAGAGAATGAATAAGAATGGTCACTGCAGGGCCTCTAGCCCCTTCAAATGAACTCCAAATGTATGCACCACTTTGTGCATATGTGCCACTTTGTGCATCTAGTTTTACATGGGTACTGGAGAATGAAACCCAGGCCATCAGGCTTTGCAAGTAAGCAACTTAACCATTGAGCAATCTCTCTAGCCTATTTTTGAGCTTTTAAAAATCACATTTCTGTCAATGTGACATCTTTGCTCACATTCAAGCTTACTATCTCCCATTTCTGCACACCAGCACTAGTAGACTACAGATACTACTGGTATCCCAGTGTCCATATCACCTTGCTTCTATTGTCTGTGAAAAATGTGTCTGTTCACCACATGCACAGGACTCTTGGTGATAAATTTCAATAAAGTCAGACTTCACACAAGTATTAGAGAAAGTTTCAGATGCAGGGCAGTTTGTACACTTCAAAACTGAAGATTATAAACATGTCAGTATGATTGGGATGGAAGTAGGAGGAAGATGAGAAGGATCTGTGTGGGTTTATTACAGCTCCCTATAAAAAGCCTGGAAGAGATACATGCATTCTTCTATAAATCCAGTGTCTTTCAGGTGGGAGGCCGTCATAGCCACGGCACATGGGAAAGGCTCAATAAATATTAGTTTAGTGGTTAAGAGTGTGTCTCTGGAGACAGATTGTCTGGATTCTAATCCTGGCTCTATCGCTGGCTAGCTACCTTAACTAGCCGTGCTGCTGTTTCTCCATCTAGAACAAGGGGAAGGAAAGATCATAGAGCAGGTTACCATGAAATTTATTGAAGTTTTGATACTGTCTTTTCCACATCCAAGAAAGTTGACAAATATCAATCAACTATAACTCCTTTAAGGCATTGGTGCTGATGATGTATGTAATTTGATATCTGTACCTGCCTTGTTGGAATGCCATAATCTGCTACCCAAGAAAAACAATTCAAAACTTCCTCAAAATACATTAGAATAAGTAATTATGAAGATGAATAAAATTGATAAGGCAAAGCTGAAGAGACAGTTCAGTGGTTAAGGTGCTTACCTGCAAAACCTAAGGACCCAGGGTTCAATTCCCCCGTACCCACATAAACCCAGATGTACAAGGTGGCTCATGCATCTGGAGTTTGTTTGCAGTGCAAATGAACTTCAGATGCATATGCCACCTTGTGCATATGGCTTTGCATGGGTACTGGTGGATTGAACCCAGATCATTAGGCTTTGCAGGCAAGAGCTTTAATCACTGAGCCATCTCTCCAGCTCCCCATACTTGTTTCTTTAAACTCTCCTCTATATGCTCTTCCTTTCCACAGGCCTCAGACTCGATGTCTTCTATGACGATTTTACTTGTGAGGGAGGCCAACTCACTATGCTTTCTATCGAAAGCAGATCTATCTGAGCCAAAGACAGCAATGTCTTCTGGATGCATGCCAGGTATTTGCCAGAGGGTCGGTAGTATCAAGTGGTGCCAGAAATTGGGGTTAAAAAAATTTCTTGACTTAATTTTTTTTTTGGACAAAACTATGGGACAAACAACACCTTTGAGAGCCATTTCCCTCCCCCCCCCGATCTTTCCATATATACTAAGAATAAAAAGTATATAATATGAGCTGAAGAGATGGCTTAGCAGTTAAGGTACTTGCCTGTGAAGCCTAAGGACCCAAGTTCAATTCCCCAGTACCCACGTAAGCCAGATGCACATCTGGAGTTTGTTTGCAATGGCCAGAGGCCCTGGCGCACCAATTTTCTCTCTCTTTCTCTGCCTCTCTCAAATAAATAAAAACAAAATATTTTTTAAAAACATATATAATAATACATGGTGCTGTTATTTGAAGAAAATGCTCTCAGCTGGGTGTGGTGGTACACACCTTTAATCCCAGCACTTGGGAGGCAGAGAGGTAGGAGGATTGTCATGAGTCCGAGGCCAGCCTGAGACTCCATAGTGAATTCCAGGTTAGCCTGGGACTAGAGTGAAACCCTACCTCAAAACAAAGCAAAACGAAAAAAGCCAAACAAAGAAAAAGGAAAAGAAAATGCTTTTCAAGCACCTGTACTAAGGAAGGGATAAAGGTGAGGTAGATGAAATATGAGTCTTCAGATTTAAGAAACTCTAGTCAGGTGTTATTGAACACACCATATAACATGGAGATGGAGGGAGCAAGAAAGATCTTGAGTCTGAGACCACCTTGAGCTACACAGTGAGACCCTGCCTCTTCTCTCCCCCAAAAGCTGTAATTCTGGCCAGGCAGGTGACAGGGTCATAGAAGACAGTAGAAAATGCCATAGGAAGCACGTGGTAAAGGATCAGGTCTATGTTAAAACAGACCAAACATAAACAAGAACTCTAGTATTTCAATGCCTGGCAAAGGCTAAACACCCAAGTAGATGGCTCTTTTGTTGAACAAACTGCCTTAATGGATTTTGGGGGTAGGAGCTTTGCATAGAGGGGCCATTGCTTTGCATGGTTCCAGTGGATGTGTGGTCTGTGTGATTGGCACCCCCTTGAGCAACATTCATGTTGTATTCTTTGTGAATGGTACCCCCTGGAATTGTGCAACCTGGCTATTAAGTCAATAAAGATGCCCTGGTGTCTGGCTTGAGATAAGGATTGAGAACCAAATCCTTCTACATAATAAAATAACAGGAATGTTAATTCCTCTCTGGTGGGTAGAGGCAGAAGAGTAGAGTGGTGTCAGGAATGGAGAGAAGGTATCTTGAGGGTGAGGATGGGCCGGCAATTTGCTAATAAATTGGAGCCTATGAACTTGGTAAGAGAGTCCTATAATTTTAATTTATTTATTTTGGGTGCTGGGGATAGAACCCAGGGCTTTGGGCATGTTAAACACATACCCCAACACCTTTAATTTTTAGATGGGAGTTTACTGTATGCCCCAGTCTGATCTCGAATTTATGACTGCCTTCACTTCCAAAATGTTGGAATTACAGACACAGGCTTCAGCCACCATGTCCTGCTCTCCTATTTCTTTTTATTTTTATTTTTATTTATTTTTTTATGGGTAGGGTCTCATTCTAGCTCAGGCTGACATAGCATTCACTCTGTACTTCCAGTCTGGCTTCAAACTCACAGTGATCCTCCTACCTTTGCCTTCTGAGTGCTGGTATTAAAGGGGTGAGCCATCACGCTTCTTGTAACTCTTTTGTTTGTTTTTTCAAGGTGGGGGGCTCACTTCAGCCCAGGCTGACCTGGAATTCATATGTAGTCTCAGGTGCCACCACACCCAGCTCTCCTTGTAATTTAAAAAACAATAATTTTTTTAAGATTAAATTTTTAAAAAAATATTTTATTTTCATTTATTTGACAGAGAAAGAGGGAGATCGAGAGACAGACAGAGAGAGACAGAGAGAGAGAGAGAATGGGAGCACCAGGGCCTCCAACCACTGCAAATGAACCCCAGACGCATGTGCCCCCTTGTGCATCTGGCTAATGTGGGTCCTGGGGAACTGAACCTGGGTCCTTTGGCTTTGCAGGCAAGCACCTCAACCACTAAGCCATCCCTCCAGCCCAAGATTTAATTTTTATTTACTTATTTTTTATATATTTATTTGTTTGAGAGAGAGAAAGAGGGAGAGAGAGAGAGAGAGAGAGAATGGGTGCACCAGGGCCTCCAGCCACTGCAAATGAACTCCAGATGCATGCACCCTCTTGTGTATCTGGCTTATGTGGGTCCTGGAGAATAGAACTAGGATCCTTTGGCTTTGCAGGCAAACACTTTAACCGCTAAGCCATCTCTCCAGCCCAAGAATTAATTTTTATTTATTTGAGACAGACAGAGGGACAGAGAGAGAGTGAGAATGGACGCGCCAGGGCTTCTAACCACTGCAACTCCAGACATATGTGCCACGATGTGCATCCGGCTTATGTGGGACCTGGAAAATCGGAAAGGAGGTCCTTAGGCTTCACAGGCACGCGCCTTAACCACTAAGCCATGTCTCCAGCTCTCCTTGTATTTTTTTTTTTAATATTTCATTTGGAAGCGGGGGTGGGGGGAGAGAAAATGGGCACTCCAGGGCCTCCTGCCACTGCAAAGGAACTCCAGATGCATGTTCCACTTTGCGCCTCTGGCTTTATGTGGGTGCTGGGGATTTGAACCTTGGCCACCAGGCTTTGAAAGCAAGTGCCTTTAACTGCTGAGCCATCTCTTCAGCCCTCTGCTTGTAATTTTTAAAAGACATGCATAAAATCCTTAGTCATCTCCTTTAACCTTCAGGAGAAACTGGTAAATGAAGTTGAACAACTGTCTGGGGGGCACTCTTCTACATGAATCAGAAAATAACCAGCAAATACTTCATTGACCAGGCTCACAAGCAATAGCTGCCTAATTGTACAATACCATAACTTGCCTTTTTATACTGCTTTTCTTCAAAGAGCTGAAAACAGTTTAATTTCCTCATTTAGTCTGACATTCTAGTGTGGGAGGGGCAGATTTATGATAACATTATTTATAGATGAAGAAATTGAAAATAGAGATTAAATCGCTTACTCAGTGCTGCATAGCCAGGGTGGTAGAGCCCCACACTGGAATTTGGTTTTCCAGGCTCCAGCCACAAAGTGGAAAATGCATGAGTTTTGGAATTAGAGGGATCTTTGAACAATCCTGTTTTTGCCCTCTTACAAGAATGTAGCCTTAAGTCGATTACTTCACCTAAGTCTCAGTTATTCTCATTTGTAAAAGGGAGGCCATAAAACCTCACAGCACTGTAAGATTAATTTAGAAAATGCATGTAAAACTTTGGCACAGAGCAGTTTGCAAGTAAGATTTGTTCTACCCCGCCCCCCCCCCCCAATCCAGTGCTATCTGGTCACATTTCAGTAGAATTTTAAGTCATCAAGAAGAATCCTCCGTTAAAACTATTTTTTTTTCCCCCAAACTCATCTCTTCTGGAGAGCAAAACATGAATTAAAACGTTCCAAAATGTCATTAACTTTATGGGAAGAAGCTTTGCTGGGCTGTGGATGTAGCTCGGTGGCACTCTCCTCCCTCGCTCTGAGGCCCTGATTGCAATCCTCAGCTCTGCAGAACAAAACCAAACAAAACTTTTGTGGGTTCAATGAGAGGGTGTGTGTGGGGAGGGGAGTGTGGGGGGGGGCATGAGAAGGTGAGCATATTCAAAAGATATGCAACACATGTGCAAAAATTGTCAATACATAAATAAACAAACAAACAAACCCTCTTTGCTAGATTTACTCCTGTTGGAGATAATTAGAAGAGGAGGATAAACTCTTAGGGTATAGTGGTTCTCAAAGGGTTTATCAGAATCCCCTGGGGCACCCACTTAAAAGTTTCTGGTTCACAAGGTCTGGGGTGGGGGTCCTGGTAATTTGCATTTATAACAAGTTTCCAGGTGACGCTGAGCAGCTCATTCAACCTTGAGAAGCACTATCACAGGGAAGAGAAAGGTTGGGGATGCCACCCAGCACTTTGTTTAACAAGCCCTGCAGGCGATGCCGAAGCACTGCTGGCAGAGTGGTGAAAAGCATTTGGCCAAACAGATTCACTTTCAGATCCTAGCTATACTTACCAGGTAGATGACCAGATGTAACGAGCAATGTGGAGCTCTTTGGTTTCCTGCTGTGAGAGCCCACCTGCTGATGTCTGTGAATGAGGATTCCTCTCTTCAGGTCCCTAGCCTTGTCAGTAAGTTTTGCCAGCACAGGTTTTTAAAAAAAAATTTTTTTTTTTTTGCTTTGCACTGAGAGACATGAAAGGCTGCTTGAATTTGAGTGTTATAGAGGCATTTACAAACACTTCTGCAATCACACACACAAAAATAAGGCAACACTTTAAATAAAGTCTGTAGAAATGGGCTTGTTTACATCTGGAATTTGTAATAAGGGGTTCTCAAGTATTTCCACTTTACCCTATCATTCTTAGTAGAATGTTTAAGAATTTTTAAGAATGTTTAAGACTTCCCTCATAGTCCCATGCATCTTTTTTTCCTTCAGACACTACGCATGCCGAGTCTCTTTTTCTTTCAGACAAGATTTCTTGTAGCTCAGGCTGGCTTTGAATTTCTGCTCCTCCTGCCTTCATTTCCCAAGTACTAGTTTTTCACTTTTCATTTTTTTTTTTTTTTTTGCTTCTTTTAGGATTTGGCTTCAAATACAAAACCTATCTCCAATATTGATGGCTTTCTGATTTTGCAGCTGAGGAATCTTTTTTTTTTCAATCTTTTCTACTTGTATGATATCTGACTTTGTGGGTTCTCATACTGCCTCTGATCAGAGCTTCAGAAGTAACCAGTCCTTTTCTATTGCCTGTTGCTGGTGAGGCATAAAAATTGTGGATTTATCTAGTGTTACATACTTAGAAATGTTTACCATGCATTATCATTTTAATTTCTGAAATCCAAAGATGAACACACACACGCACGCGCCTGCGTGAGGAAACCGAGGTTTAAAGGTTAAGTAACTAGCTAGTGTGAAAAAATAAGAGAGGATGCAGGTGCTAAGATCCTATAGTTTTCTCCCTCCCCCAGGCTTGGCATTTGTTGAACGTGCAAGTGATTCCCGATATATAGGAATAAAATTCAGTTCCTGTCCTTAAAGAATTACAAAAAAAAAAAAAAATCTTGTTTGGGATAGACGAGTTATACACACGCACCATGAGTTAAAGAACAATCAAGGGCCAACATCTTTGGTACTGAGTTTGGCTAACAGACAGGTTTTCCTCCTCGGCAAGGTGTACAGAATACCACCAACTTTGGCAAATGATTTAAAGAAATGCACCCGAAGCGCTTCACGGTGTCTACCGCGTAGTAAGTATTTAATAAAGGTGAACAATTATTTTTCCGCGAGACAGATGGGAGCGGAGATAACCCCGCGCGCCAGGTGAGTGCTCTGGGCTCCGACAGCTCGGGTCTCGGAGCGCCGGGCGGTCTCCGCGCTAGAAGTCCGAGGCTGCAGGGGAAGGACGCCAGCAGCGGGCCGGGCGAGGGGGCTGCAAGCCGGCCACTGGGAGGCGAGGGGCCGCGGGGCGGAGGCGGGGAGGAGAAGCCCGGGGGCGGCGGACCCGCAAGCGCCCGCCCGGCCCGCAGGCCCCGCCCCGCCCCGCCCGGGAGGCCCTGGCAGCTCCAGCCCGCGAGCAGTTCCGGTGCCAAAACCCTTCCCTCCCCCGCTCCCCCGGAAGTGCTTTTCTAGGGTTCGGGCCGCACAGAGGCCTGCTAAGCCACAGCCGCCGAGGCTCCGTGGGCTCCGAGCGAGCGGCTGCAGTCGCCGTGAGAACGCGGAGGTCTCGGCCCGCCGCCCCGCGCCTGCCAGCGCCCGCTCCCGCGGTGAGTGGCGGGGAAGCGCCCACGGGGCCCGGCCGCGAGCCCGCGCCGGAGAAAGGCGCTCCCCCGGGCCCCCCGCTGCCCGCTCGCTCCGGGGGCTCCCGGCGCCCCGCTCAGCTGTCGGGGGTCCGCGCTCGGCCGCCGGCCCGCGGGGCGGGAAGAAGCGGGCTGCGGGGGCCCCGGGGCCGGGGTGCGGGCGTTGGTGGTGGGCGGGGCGGGGTGGGGAAGGGGGTTCCCGGAGCTCTTGCTGCCGCAGGGACCGGAGAGCCGGGGTGGGCCGGGCTCCCGTCGGGGGTCCCCCTGCTTTCTGCCCTCTCGCTTTCGGTGTCCGTTGAACCTGATGCCGGGAACCCGGACGCCAGTCTCTCCGCTGGGCTCCGGTGCCCGGCTTTCGCCGCCTCTTGAGTCTTTCCCCCTCCCTGCGCTTCGTAACGAGCCTGGGTCCCTGGGGTGTCGTCTGCTCGGTCCCAGGGTGGGGCACTCCCCGTGGATGCTGGGGAGCTCCTGCCTAGGCTGGATTTGGGACCGTGCTTGGGACTGGGTAAGGATGCCCACGTAGGTCACTGAGGCATTCCTCCAAGGGTCCTGCTCACTTGAAAGTTTGCTTGAAACTGTTGTTGAACTTAACTTTTTTTTTTTTTTTTGAAACCAACGATTTGAGGGAAATCATAGTTCACATAAATATCCCTGGTTCCTTGCTGACGTAAAAATGAAGCTATTCTCTAACCAGCCCTCCTAATTCCTGTGGTTATCCCAAGTCGCAGTTGTATGATGAGTTCAGACGGAGGATATTGCATGAATCGATTGCAGTGGTTTGGAGAATTCCATCCTTCTCGCCCCAAGTTTACGTTCATATTTGGAACTGTCATTTCTTAAACTCTTAAAGAAAGATTGTCCTCAGTTTCTCCTGAGAAGTTCTTTATACAGTTACAGCTGTTGTTGCGATGCAGAAATTCCCACAGCTGGGCAGAAGTGTTTTATTTGTTTAAACTTACGAAGTGTTTACTTCGGATAAACTGAGAATTTCCTAGAGAAGAAAATGGTGTAGGTAGCAGTGAACAGATTCTAGGTAGTATAGTACTGGTGAACGGTTTGTAGAAAATAGATTTTTTTTTTCATTTATTGCTTTAAAAAATAATAACCAGAAGGGAATTAATTTTCTGCAGATGTCCAGTGTTTTTGCAGTGTAAAGTATACACAAGGCTTCGTGAAACCAATGGCACTGTCTTCACGTCTCATATTATGCTTATATTAAGGTTTATACTGTAGGGCTTTTTTGGGTCCTTATGTCATTCTCTCTCTCCACCAAAACAGAAAGAAGGGACAAAACAAGTTCTGGGAACTTTCGTATGCCCAGGAAAGTTTATTTTGAGGTTGTTGATATTAAACAGGCAAAGGGGGGGGGGTTCAATCCCTGGAAGAAAATTGGAGGAAAGAGAAGTTGTACAGTTTTTAGGTTTAGGTAGAAGCTGTAGAGTCTTGTGGATTGAAGTGCTTATTTGTTTAGAGCACAAAGTTTGAGTATTGAAACAGATTCTGGAACAGGAGGCAAGTTAGGTTTGTTTATGGATCTGTAGTGTTTTATGGATATTATAAGAGCAGCAAAAGGAAATTGGTGAAAATCAGATACTGTCAGTCATTGTAAATTTTAATTTCATTGCTCAAGTCAATTCAAGGAGAAGTGAGCATTTCCTATGTTCAGTGTTGTAGGAGCAAATAAAGACAGTTATAACTAAGATTTGTGTTTTGACAATAATATTCTAAGTTGTGTCTGAAATCATGAAAAATTAACTTGTATTCTCTAGAATACTTAGTGTTTTAAATATTGGGACTTAATGTTGGGGGTTGATGTGGGGTGAAAAGTACTATGCTAAGCATTCTGTCACAAAGATTAAGTCTGGTTTAGGAACTTTGAATCTAGTATGGGTTTACTGTATAAATAAATATCTGGCTGGGTGTGGTACTTGGGAGGCAGAGGTGAGGTCCTAACCTGGGCTACATTTCTAGACTCTGTTCAAAACAAAGAACCAAGGCCAAGGAGATGGCTCAGGTGTTCGCTTGCAGAGCCTGCCAGCTAGGGTTCAATTTCACAGTACACATGTAAAGCCAGATACACAATGTAGTGCATGTGTCTGGAGCTCATTTGCAGTGGTAGGAGGCCCTGATGTGCCTATACTCACTCATTCTCAAATAAATGAAAATATTCAAAAAAAAACCAAAGACCCTATCAAACAAACACAAACAAACGAAGAAATATATGAAATACTTAATCACATTGGGTGGGTTGATCTAAAGTTTGGAGTTGTAAAAAAAAATTTAATTTAGCTGAGATAAGCATGGGAACTAGTAGAGATATGGTAATGAAAGAATAGATGCTATTAGATAGTTTAGATACAGTGGGCTCCTATTTATTTTGCACTAGGTTCTATTTAAATTTCACAGTAACATAAGCATTTTTTCAATTTTTTTGTTTTATTTTGGCTGTAGACTTTTCATTTATTTATTTGAGAGAGAGAGAGAGAATGAATGGGCGTGCCACGGTCTCCAGCCACTGCAAACAAACTCCAGATGCGTGCGCCCCCTTGTGCATCTGGCTTATGTGGGTACTGGGGAATCAAACCGGTATCCTTTGGCTTTGCAGGCAAAGGCCTTAACTGCTAAGCAGGGTTTCACTGTAGCCCAGGCTTAATTGAAAGTCACTCTGTAGCCCGGGCTGGCCTCATACCCATGGTGATCTTCCTACCTCCACATGCCAGGTTCTGGGATCAAAGGTGTGTTTTGTGATGCTAGGGAGTCTCAGGTATGTTGTTAGTTGTTCTGGGTCTGTGGCCACAGGTCTGTATTTGAGGCCAGATCCTTCTGGTGCAAAGGCCAGTGTGTCTTTCTGTTATAGGTGCTACCTCCCAGTAAACGAGTATCTACATTTAATTTTAAGGAGTTTAAGACTTCTGAAACAAAGATGCAGGGATTAGGATTAGGTGGATTAAGAAGGCCTTTCAAAAAAGAGAATTACAATAGAAATGTGGGAGGTGGGAAGGATCATTGTGTAGAGAAAAGATACTGGACCAGATTATGTGGAATGTAGGGCTCATTTTGGGAATTAAAGATAAGATTAAAAGTTTAAGTTGGGACTGGATTGTGGAGTATGTTTAAATGTGGTGTTTAGAAAATGGACTGATAGCCAGTAATGTAGTGTGCAGAACGCTTTTTGGTGGCAGGCTGACTCTCATTATCCTGCTGAAAATACTGGGAAAGGGCAGTGGTAATGAGATAATAGCAAAGGCTTATTAGGACCCAGCAACTGATCTAGTTGGTAGATAGAGGGCGGCCTTGACAGGGAAGATTTAGAGGAGATGGAAATTGAAAGTTACACCTTGTAAGTGCGGCTGATGTTGATTGTGGTATAGTTACTGGAAATATGGGCAAGGAGGAGTTGAATAATTACATTGGGTTCATATATCTGGAGGGTTTTTGTTTGCTTGTTTGTTTTGAGACAAGCTAGCCTCAAATTTGAAATTCTTGTGTTTTTAATATACTTTCTGGAAATACAGGTTTGCATTTCAGGAGAGAGGTCAGAGCTAGGCATGTATTGCATATGGATATAGGGAAAAATACAAATACGTTATTCAAATAGATATAACAAATTGAATCTGTTTAAGGATGAAAGTGCCAAGAAAGTGAAGTGGGGAAAGAAAAACAAAGCAACAACAACAAAGGCATCTGTTTAAAGCAGGAGGAAAAACTAGAGTGAACTACTTTATGCAGCTGTGCAGTGGGTAAAGAATTTGATAGTCTGTACAGCTTCCTCGCGCTGCAGGTTCAGATGGAGTAAAAAAAGAATCTGATTCTTAAAAATTTAATGGGGGCTGAGAATATGGCTTAGCTGTCTGCCAGTCCAGGTTCAGTTCCCCAGAACCCACATAAAGTTGGACTTAAAAGTTGTGCATGCATCTGGCATTCCTTTGCAGTAGCAAGAAGCTTTGGCATGTTCAGACAGACAAACAGACACACACACGCATAATTAAATAAAAATATTTAAGGAAAAAAAATCCTGTTTGGGTGGGCTAGGGATGTAGCTCAGTTGATAGTGTTTTCCCAGAATACACAAAGTCCTGGGTTCAATCTCCAGAACCTCACAAACTAGGCATGGTGGTTCACATCTTATAATTCCAGTATTCTAGAGGTAGAGGTATCAGAAATTCAAGGTCATCCTACATACATAGTGAGTCTGAGGCCATCTTGGGCTGCATGAGACCGACCCTGTTTAAAAAAAAAAATCTGGGCTGGAAAGATAGCTTAGAGGTTAGGGCGCTTGCCTGCAAAGCCTAAGAACTCACATTCAAATCTCCAGGTCCCACATAAGCCAGGTGCACAGTGACACAGAGTGTAATGTTGTATATGCACACAAGGGCTCACACCTCTGAAGTTCGTTTGCAGTGGCTGAAGACCCTGGTGTGCCCATTCTCTCTCTCTCTCTCTTTGTCAACTTAAAAAAAAAATCCAGGCTGGAGAGATGGTTTAGCAGTTAAGGCATTTGCCTAAGGACCTAGGCTCGATTCCTCCAGATGTACAAGGTAGAACATGTGTCTGAATTTCTTTTGCAGTGGCTGGAGGTCCAGGCACACCCATTTTTTTCTTTCTGTTTGTCTGTGTGTCTCTCTCTCTCTGAAAGTATATAAAATATTTTAAAAAATCCAGTTAGGAAGCAAAATGTTCTTGGTTTTGCTAGCAAGAATGCTATGCTGCTTATCATTACTTTGTTTCAGAGAGAACATATTCTTTAGAATCATTTGGTTCAGACTGTAAGACTTTGATTACTTTAAAGCCATGTTTGCTTGTTTCCTTTGGACATTTGCTTGGTAAGTGATATGTGGGAATTTGGAAGTACGTGTCTGATACACTTTTATTTTTGTGTATGATTTTAATTTTTATTTCAATATTAAAAAAACTCCAGCCGAACCTGGTGGCGCACGCCTTTCATCCCAACACTTGGGAGGCAGAGATAGGTGGATTGCTGTGAGTTCTAGGCCACCCTGAGACTACATAGTGAATTTCAGGTCAGCCCAGGCTAAAGTGAGACCTTACCTCAAAAACAAAACAAACATAAAACCACAAAACTCTTGACTATTTAAAGATAATGTGCTTTATATTACTATGGCTGTTAATACTGCCCTATATAGAAAATGGCATTCACATGTTTTTCTTCTAGTTATCTGTTTTTATTGCAGTGTTGAGGGATCAAGTCTGGAGCCTCAAGCATGTTAGACAGGTGCTCTACCACTGACATGCACCTCAGCCCAATATAAGTACTTTGATTAACATGAACACTTGAAAAAAATTTTTTTCTTTTTAAAATTTTTTTTTCTCAGTTTTTATTAACATTTTCCATGATTATAAAAAATATCCCATGGTAGTACCCTCCCTCTCCCCACTTTCCCCTTTGAAATTCCATTCTCTATCATATCCCCTCCCCATCTCAATCAGTCTCTCTTTTATTTTGATGTCATGATCTTTTCCTCCTCTTATGATGTTCTTGGGTAGGTAGTGTCACGCACTGTGAGGTCATGGATATCCAGGCCATTTTATGTCTGTAGGAGCACGTTGTAAGGAGTCCTACCCTTCCTTTGGCGCTTACATTCTTTCCACCACCTCTTCCTCATTAGACCCTGAGCTTTGGAAGGTGTGATCGACATGTTACTCAGTACTCCAGTCACTTCTTTCCAGCACTATGATACCTTCTGAGTCATCCTAAGGTCACTGCCATCTGAAAAGAGAAGATTCTCTACCCAAAGTGAGAGTAGCATTAATATAAGGGTATAAATATTAAGAAAAGTGCTTATTGGGCAGTTTGATAAGCATAGTATATACATTTTTCCAGACATCAGCAGATGTTACACCCCTAGGGCTCATGACTACCCCTGTTTTAAGTTTTCAGTATCAGGGATGTATTCCCCCCCCCCCCTGGCTGGCCAATTATAAGGCTTGCAGTGTCCACTGTTGAATATCTTCACTGGTGGTATCTCTTTCTCCCATTGAACTACATGTAGGATGGCTTCTTCCAGCTTTCTGTCAGCTCGTCTACATGGAGGAGGTTATCAGCTCAGTTCCAGCAGGATTTCTCAGTGGCCTTGCAGCCCAAGTATGTGGAGTCTTCAGCAATAGGGTCTTACGATCTATTCCTGGTGGGAAACCAAGGGTCTCGGCAATGGCCTATAATGTTTTGGGGGCATCAGGGACCTCCCTGGCCAACAACTCACTGGAGGTATCCCATCCCTGGCACTGAAAATTTTCTGACAATGATCTATGGCTCCTGAGTGTTCCATTGTCCAAAACTGGAGGATTCCATAAAAAAATTTTTAATATTTATTTTTATTTATTAGAGAGAGAATGGGCATGCCATGGCCTCTAGCCACTGCAAATGAATGCCAGATGCATGTGTTACCTTGTACATCTGGCTTACATGGGACCTGGAGAATTGGACCTGGGTCCTTAGGCTTTGCAGGCAAGTGCCTTAACTGCTAAGCCATCTCTCCAGCCCAATATGAACACTTTAAAAAAATACATATTTTATTTATTTAAGAGAGACAGAGTCAGAGGGAGAGAATGGGTGCACCAGGGTCTCCAGCCACTGCAAACAAACTCCGGACACATGTGCCACTTTGTGCATCTGGCTTATATGGGTCCTGAGGAATTGAACCTGGATCCTTTGGCTTTTGGGGTAAGTACCTTGACCACTAAGCTGTACCTCCAGCCCAACATGAACACTTAAAAATTATTTATTAATTTATTTGAGAGAGCAAAAGTGAGACAGTGAGATAGACAGAGACAGAGTGAGTATGGGAGCACAGGGTCTCCTGCTACTGCAAACAAACTCCAGACACTTATGCCACTTTGTACATCTGTCTTTACGTGGGTTCTGTGGGATCAAACCTGGGCCTTCAGGCTTTGCAAGCAAGCACCTTTAACTGCTGATCCATCTCTCCAGCCCAAATGCTTTTATTCTAATGTTCTGATTATTCTAGGGGGATAGAATAAGATATTTTTGTGTTATATATCTGTGTGAAAATTATGTTTTATTCAGGAAATATTTATGTACTTCTAGTTAGTTAATATTTTAGAAACTCTTAAGAAGTATAAACCTATAGAATTTCATGAGGTTTTCTTTTTTCTTTTTTGGCGGGGGGGTGTTTGGTGTAGAA
The DNA here is from genome assembly GCA_036346955.1 of Dipus sagitta. Lineage (NCBI taxonomy): Eukaryota > Metazoa > Chordata > Mammalia > Rodentia > Dipodidae > Dipus > Dipus sagitta. The sequence goes on from CM070777.1 coordinate 122,816,369, forward strand.
TTTGCTCTAGCCCAGGCTGACCTTGAATTCACTATGTAGTCTCAGGGAGGCCTTGAACTCACGGTAATCCTCCTACCTCTGCCTCCTAAGTGTTAGCATTAAAGGTATACGCCACCACACCTGGTTCTCTTTTTTTGTCTCAATTAAAAAAAAAAAAACTTATTTATTTATTTGCAAACAGATAGAGTTTATAAAAGACAAACAGAGAGAATGGGTGTGCCAGGCCTCTAGCCACTGCAAATGAATTCCAGACACATGTACCACTCTGTGAATCTGCCTTTATGTGAGTACTGGGAAATTGAACCTGGGTCATCAGTCTTTGCAGGCAAGCACCTTAACAGCGGATCCATCTCTCCAGTCAACTGTTCCCCTTTTTTTCTTTTCTTTTTTTTATGAGAGAGAGAGAGAGAGAGAGAGAGAGAGAAAGAGTGCGAGCGAGCGAGAGAGCATGCACATGAATTGGAACCCCAGGGCCTCCAGCCACTGCAATCAAACTCCAAGTGAGTGTGCCACCTTGCATGCATGTTTCACCTTGTGTGTCTGGCTTATGAGTCAAACATAGGTCCTCTTAGGCAAACACCTGAACTGCTAAGCCATCTCTCCAGCCCTGGTTTTCTTTTTAAATATTTAATTTAAAAAATATTTGCAAGCAGAGACAGAATGGGTGTGCCAGAGCCTGTAGCCACTGCAAACAAACTCCAGATGCATGTGCCACTTTGTGCATCTGGTTTTATGTGGGTACTGAGGAATCAAACATGGAATCATTAGGCTTTGCAGTGCCTTAACTGCTGAGCCATCTCTCCAGTTCCACCTTCTCATATTTAAATAGGTTATTATTTATTAATGTGTAAAAAGATTGTAATAGTTTGCAGAATGAGGCTTAGGGTTTAACTTTAATGGCAGGTTTATTATTTTCTTCTGAATTACTATGGAACTGTTCATTTCCTTCTTGAGAATTCATTTCTTTTGTTTTTCAGGAATATGTTGTCACTATATCACAAGCACTTGGAATGTCCAACGAGACCTGCACCAGTGTTATTGGAGGCAGGGGTTTTGTGTGGGCTTTGTCTGGGCTGGTTGGCTTAATTTCAGTGAGCTGGTATTAATCAGACAAAGGTCAGGAGTTCTTTTTAGCTTTAGTCTACATGATGGCCAGGGAGCACACCTCTTACTCCCTCCAGCTGTCTTGGAAATTCCTTGGTTGTCATTGGTCACCAAAGTGACTGGATGAGGGTGGACTTTTATGCCACTGGAAAAGTTTAGAGGATACTTTGTTTAATGGTTAGGAACTCTGATAGCCTGAGTTAAAAAATTTTTTAAATTTATTTTTATGTATTTTATTTGAGAGTGACAGAGAGAGAGAGAGAGAATGGGTGTGCCAGGGGCTCCAGCCCCTGCAAACAAACTCCAGATGCATGTGCCACCTTGTGCATCTGGCTTACCTGGGTCCTAGGGAATTGAGTCTCGAACTGGGGTCCTTAAGCTTCACAGGCAAGTGCTTAACCGCTAAGCCATCTCTCCAGCCAAATTCTAACCCTGTGAGTTTGGGAGAGTCCCTAAACCTCTCCAAGCCTCTATTTCCTTATATTGGAGAGCTTAATATTTGGTGTGGGCCTGTCCTATTGTTGTTTTCCTTTTCTGAGGGGACCTGGTCACTTAGACCTGTGGCTCCCCACTCCTCGACTGCAGCAGTGTTAGGCAGTGACAGTTTTCATTTACTTGAGTCTTAAATGAGAATTCAGTTAGCTTTTCATGAAGTTAAGTCTATTGAATTTAAAAGATCTTTTTTGCTATAATTATCAAATTTGGTGGGAACATATTCAGTTCCTTTTTTCATTTTTTTTGTATTCATTTACTTATTTATTTGAGAGAGGGAGAGGAGAGGGGGAGAGAGAGAGAGCGTGAGAGCACAAGCAAGCAAGCGTATACCAAGGGCCTCTAGCTGCTGCAAATGAACTCCAGAAGCTTGTGCCACCTGTACATCCGGCTTACGTGGGCCCTGGGGAATTGAACCTGTGTCATTTGCCTTTGCAGGCAAGCATCTGAACTGCTAAGCCATCTCTCCAGCTCTCAATTATTTTTTTAAAAATTAAAAAAAAATTATTTATTTATTTGAGAGAGGGAGAGAGAAGATGGGCATACCAGGACCTCCAACTGCTACAGATGAACTCCAGACGCATGTGCCACTTGTGCATCTGGCTTATGTGGGTCCTGGGGAGTTAAACCTGTGTCCTTTGGCTTTGCAGGCAAGTTCCTTAACCTCCAAGCTATCCCTCTAGCTTAAATTCTTTTTTTTATTTTTATTTTTTATTTTTGAGGTAGGGTCTCACTCTAGCCAAGGCTGACCTGGAATTCACTATGTAGTCTCATGGCGATCCTTCTACTTCTGTCTCTCCAGTGCTAGGATTGAAGGCATGAGCCACCATGCCTGGCTTTGCAAATTCCTGTTTTTAAAAAAAAATTTATTTATTTATTAGCGAGAGAGGAGTAAATAGGGTGTGCCAGGGCCTCCACCACTGCAAACGAACTCCAGATGTGTGTGCCACTTTGTGTATCTGGCTTTACATGGGGTACTGGGGAATCAAACTTGGGTCCTTAGGCTTTGCAAGCAATTACCTTTAACTGCTGAGCCATCTCTTCAGCCCTTTAATTCTTTTATGAAATAGTAGTGATGACAATTTTGTTGTTGTTGTTGTTGAGGCAGGGTTTTACTCTAGTCCAAGCTTAATATGGACCTCTGTAGTCCCAGGCTAGCCTCGAACTCATAGCAATCCTCCTACCTCTGCTTCCCTAGTGCTGGGATTAAAGGCATGTGCCACCACACTGGGTGACAGTTGGTTCTTTTGTTCATGTTGTTTTTAAAGGTGTACTTTTTTTTTAACTTAAAAAAAATATTGTGTGTGTGTGTGTGTGTGTGTGTGTGAGAGAGAGAGAGAGAGAATATGGGCATGCCAGCGCCTTTAGCCACTGCAGATCAACTACAGATGCATGTGCCACCTTGTGCATCTGGCTTACATGGGTCCTGAGGAATCAAACCTGGGTCCTTTGGCTTTGCAGGCAAGCACCTTAAGCACTAAGCCATCTCTCCAGCCCTGTTTTATTTATTTATTTATATTTATTTGAGAGAAAGAGGCAGATTTGTATATATCTATATAGAGAGAGAATGGGTATGCAAGGACCGCTAGCCACTGCAAACAAATTCCAGATGCATGTGTCACTTTGTGCATCTGGCTTTATGTGGGTACTGGGGAATTGAACCCAGATCCTTAGGCTTTGCAGACAGGGGTTTTAACTGCTGTTATTTTGTTTTGTTTGTTTTTGTTTTTGTTTTTTAAGACAGCTCTCACATGCTGGCCTTGAATTTGCTATGTAGCCAAGACTTGCTTGGAGCTCCTTGATTTCTCTTAGCCTCCCAAGTGCTGGGTTATACAGGATTATAGTAGTGAGCCACCGTGGCTTGCTCTGTTTTTTATTTTTGTGTATCTTGGACAAATAAAAGTTGATAATTCTACGTTGGTACTCTAATCTACTTTACCCCCCTTTTAAAAGATTATGGGGGACTAGAGAGATTGCTCAGCAGTTAAGGCGCTGCAAAGCTAATGACCCAGGGTTGATTCCCCAGTATCCATGTAAAGCTAGATGCACAAAGTGGCACATGCATCTGGAGTTCATTTGCAGTGGCTAGAGGTCCTGGCACACACACACACTCTCTCTCTCCCTCCCTCCCTCTCTCTCTCCTTGCAAATAATTAAATAAAAAAGATTATAGTTCTGTGAAATCTGAAGATCTTGTCTTAAATAGTGCTTGAGATACTGGTGGGGAAGAGTACTCATCAAGTTCAATGTGATGTACATCCTGCCCTTTTACCCTACAGAATTGTGTGGTGATTCTCACTCCTACTGGGAGTGATTTTGTCCTTTCACAATTATTACTTACAGCATATTTCAAAGAACAGTTAAGACCATTTTCAGTTGAGTGCATACAAGTTGCTCCAAATTATTTAAGGCTATATTTCTCAACTCGAACCTCAGGAGAAATCTGGGGTAGTGGGAGGCTGCTGCTTGGGGTGCTGCTTTAAGTTACCATGTTGATTAGCCAACAAGATAAATAATTTGCCTTTGACATAGTTAAGTAGCAGAAATTGGCGCTCCTTTCCCTTTATGCAGGAAACAGAGTTGAAGCTAGAGCAAGAAAGGCCTTTTTATTTAATACAGCAAGTAAGCCTTGTACAAATATTCAACATGCTTTCTAGAGAAACAGAATAGTGCAGCAGTGTGCAGAATGGGTTATGTAAGTGGAGCCGCCAAAGCCCTCCTGAGGATACAAACCAATTATTAACATAAGCACTTATTGAAATTGCATCAGCTGTCTAGATGCGAAGTTTACTGACTCTGGTTCACTCAGTTTCTGGGAGGGTCATGGGAATTTAAGGTACAAACTTAGCCTAGTGTGGTGGTTTAATTCAGGTGTCCTCCATAAACTTAGGTGTTCTGAATGCTAGGTTCCCACCTGATGGAGATTTGGGAATTAACACCTCCTGGAGGGAGTGTTTTGTTGGGGGCCGGCTTTTGAGTATTTTAGCCAGCTCCCTGTGCTAGTGTTTGGCACACTCTCCTGTTCCTGTTGTCCACCTGATGTTGGCTATGATGTTGGCAAGGGTGTGATGTCCATCCTCTGCTCATGACATCGTTTTCCCTGCCATCATGGAGCTCCCTTTCAAGTCTGTAAGCCAAAATAAACCCTTTTTCCCCCAGAGTTGCTCTTGGTTGGGTGATTTCTACCAGCAATGCGAACCTGATTGCAACAGTAAAGTGGTACTGAGGAGTGGTGTCATTTGCTGCTAGACTGTGGGTTTGGCCTTTTGGAGCTGATTTTCAAGAGGAATGTGGAAGGATTTGAAACCTTGGCTTAAGAGATGCCTTGCAGTGCTGTAAGTACAGCTTGATGGATTATTCTGGTCAGAGTTGAAAGGCCTGAATACAGTAAGTATTATGGACTGTGAGGTTTGGTTTATGAGGGTGAGAAAGAGCTTTGCTTGGACTGGGCTAGCAGTTTGTGTGAGAAGCCTGCTGCTATGCCCGTGTCCTGAGAAGTTGTGCAGGGTTGCTTTGCATAGACATGAACTGGTGTGAGCAGAGGGATATGGGACAGAAAAAAAATGAAATCTTTGGGCCTGAACTGCTGCCCATTCACCTGCAAGTTGTTTGAGATTGGGCCAGCTAACCTGCACTGGGACAACAGGAAGAACGTAGACTCTTTTGAAGGGGCCCAAGTGCTCAAGGAGTGTCTTGTTCTTCAAAATCTGCTTTATTCCCCCCTGGATTAACAAATTGGCACCCTACCTGGTATTGTGGAGTATAAGAAATGTAGGAAAGAGAGGGTCGTTGAGTTTGCAACATGGTCTTGTGTTTTGGAAATGGCCATGGGCAGTGTGAAGCAGGTTTGCTGGATGCCTGCATGGAGACCCCCTGGATCCTTGAGGATGAACTCTGAGTTGCAGTGGGACCACGAGATGGCTGCTAAGGAAAGCTGCTGGCCCTGATGAAGTTTTCCAGGACTGTGAGTAGCCTAGCTGAAGGGGCGGAATTGGAATGCCAGAGACTTGTTGCTGGTTAGAATTATTGGACTTGGAGATTTGTCACTGGCTAGAGTTGTTGGACTTGAAGCTACGGAGTTTGATGTTTGCCCTGTTGTTTTAAATCTTGTATTGGATGAATATTTGCTATGCCCAGTGCCATCTTTTGCAGTGTGAATGTTTATTCTGGGCCATTATGGGTTTTGGGGGGATTTTTTTTTTTTGGTATTATGGCTCAGTTGGAAGATCTTGGACTTACGGGGTTGTATGAACATCATTGGAATTGATAAAAACTATGGAGACTTTTTTGTGGTTTGTTTATTTTTATTTATTTATTTGAGAGTAACAGACAGAGAGAGGGAGAGGGGAGAGGGAGAGAATGGGCACACCAGGGCCTCTAGCCATTGCAAGCAAACTCTAGATGTATGTGCCCTCTTGTGCATCTGGCTTACGTGGGTCCTGGGGAATCAAGCCTTGAACCGGGGTCCTTAGGCTTCACAGCCAAGTGCTTAATCACTAAGCCATCTCTCTAGCCCTATGGGGATTTTAAAAGATGGATTGAATGCATTACATTTTATATCATGGATGATTAACAGTTTATGGGGGCCAGGGGCAGAATGTGGTGGTTTGATTCAGGTGTCCTCCATAAACTTAGGTGTTCTGAATGCTAGGTTCCCAGCTGATGAAGATTTGGGAATTAACGCCTCTTGGAGGGAGTATATTGTTGGGTGTGGGCTTATGGGTGTTATAGCCAGCAACCCCTTGCCAGTATTTGGCACACTCTCCTGTTCCTGTTGTCCAGCTCATATTGGCCAGGGGGTGATGTCCACCTTCTGCTCATGCCATCGTTTCCCCCTGCCATCATGGAGCTCCCCTTCGAGCCTGTAAACCAAAATATACCCCCCCCCCATCTTTTCTCCCAAAGCTGCTCTTAGTTGGGTGATTTTTACCAGCAATGTGAACCTGACTACAACACTTAGACTTTTGAATTATGGTTAGTCTTCTGAATCATGGTTAGTATTTAGCTGGACTTGATGAGACACGCTTTTAATCCCAGCACACTCGGGAGGCTGAGATAGGATCATGGTGAGTTCGAGGCTATCCTGGGCCAACAGGCTTTACAAGGAAGTCCTTTTAACCACTGAGCCATCTTCCCAGCTCCTTACTGTCTTTTAAAAAATATTTTATTTTTATTTATTTGAGAGAGAGGAGAGAGAAAAAAAATATATAAGCATGCCAGGGCCTTCAGCCACTGCAAATACATGCACCCCCTTGTGCATCTGGCTTACATGGTCCTGGGGAATTGAACCTGAGTACTTTGGCTCTGCAGGCAAGCGCCTGAACCTCTAAGCTCTTTCTCCAGCCCCTTGCTATCTTTTTTTTTGGTTTTTCAAGGTAGGGTCTCTCTCTAGTCCAGGTGGCCTCGAACTCACAGCGATTCTCCTACCTCTGCCTCCCAAGTGCTGGGGTTAAAGGCGTGCTCCACCATGCCTGGCTCCTTGCTGTCTTTTTAAAAAATTATATTTATGTGCAAGCAGATACACAGCAAGATATATTATATGGGTGTGCCAGTGCCTCTAGCTACTGCAAAGGAACTCCAGATACATGTGCTACTTTTTGTATCTGGCTTTATTTGGGTACTGGGGAATTGAACCTGGGTTGTTAGACTTTGTAGGCAAGCACCTTGACCATTGAGCAATCTCTTCAGCCCACCTTGCTGTCTTTTTAAAAATATTTATTTGAGAGAGAGAGGGAAAAGGAGGCAGATAAAGAGAGAATGGGTGTGTCAAGGCCTCTAGCTACTGCAAACAAATTCCAGATGCATGTGTCACCTTGTATATCTGGTTTATATGGGTCCTGGGGAGTCAAACCTGGGTCCTTAGGCTTTACAGGCAAGCACTTTTAACTGCTAAGCCATCCAGCCCCCTCGTTGTCTTTTTTTTTTTTTACATATATTTTATTGATTTGAAAGACTGGGGAGTCTAACCTGGGCTATCAGGGTTTGCAAATAACCCCTGAGACAGCTCTCTAGCCTCTCTTCCCTCTTGAATGCTAAGATCGAATGTGCCTTTAATCTGGAAAATTTGTTATTTATTGGAAAATGTCTTTACCTTAATCTCATTCTGAAGATGGTTTTTCTGCATGCACTCTAGATTGGTTTTCCTTTGTTCATTACAGATTATTCTGTTCTGGCTTTTATTGCTATTGTAGAATCCACAGCAAGTACCAGCATAACTGTCATTCCTTCATAGGGTGTTTTCTTTTTTTTCCTTTGTTTTTTTGAGGTAGGGTTTCATTCTAGCCCAGGCTGACCTGGAATTCACTATGTAGTCTCAGGGTGGCCTTGAACTCACCGTGATTCTCCAACCTCTGCCTCCCGAGTACTGGGATTAAAGGCATGCAGCACCACGTCTGGCTATAGGTTTTTTTGAGACCATGTATCTCTGTGCAACTCAGGTTGGCCTTAGACTTGTGGCAATATAAACATGAGTCACCACACCTGGGTGGTAATATTTTATTATTATTATTATTTTTTTGCAGTAGTGAAGGTTGAACCCATGGCCTTAACACATGCTAGACGAGTTATCTACTACTGAGCTATATCTCAGGCCTTGGTTCCACCTCCCTCCCTGAGATAGGGTCTGAATTCAGTCTACCTAGGCTGACCTACATCTCACTCTGTAGTTCCAGGCTGACCTTGAACTCACAGTGATCCTCCTACTTCTGCCTCCCTGATGCTGGGATTAGCCATGTGCTACCATGCCTGGCTAGTTTTCAGCTTTTTTTTTTTTTTTTTTTTTTGGTGTTTCAGGGTAGGGTCTTTATCTAGCCCAGGCTGTCCTGGAATTCACTATGTAGTTTCATGGTGCCCTCGAACTCATGGTGATCCTCCTACCTCTGCCTCCCAAGTGCTGGGATTGAAGGCATACGCCACCATGTAGGAGGAGTGCTTTGTGCATTTTTATTTTTTTAACAGGTGCTTGCTTGGTTGGTTTTTTTGTTTGGATGACCTTTCCTTGGAGGGGCTGAAGGGAACATTTCAGACATGGTCTCAGGTAGCTTGCTGGCTGTGAACTCTGTGTGGCTGAGGATGATGTTGAATTTCTGTTCCTCTTGTCCCTAATTGTAGTGGAGAAAATAGTAAGTACAAAGTTGAAAACTAGGGCTGGAGAAATGACTTAGCAATTAAGGCACTTGCCTGCAAAGCCAAAACACCCAGGTTCATAAGACAGATGCACATGGTGGTGCATGCATCTGGAGTTCCTTTGCAGTGGCCAAAGGCCCTGGCCACACCCATTCTCCCTCTTTCTCTTTCTTCTCAAATAAATCTGGGACAAGCACTCCCCCTCCAAAAAAAGAAAAACTAAGTAGTGATAGTATATATTTTTATTAATTTTTTTAAAGACAAGGTCTTGCTATGCAGTCCTTGCTGAACTGGTACATTGTAGGCCAGACTGGCCTACTCATGGTAATTCTCCTGCTTCAGTCACTCAAGTGCTAGGATTACAGATGTGTATCACCATGCCCAAATAGTCTTATCTTAATCTGTATAGTGCATATTATGTATATTTTGTAATTACATTTTATTTGTATTTGAGATGGGGTCTTGCTATGTTTCCCAGGTTGGCATGGAACCCACTGAGCTCTAGTTTCCACTCCCTGAATGCTAGATTATAGGCATATGCCACCCATGCCTGGCTCATGATTTGATTTAGTTAAATCAAATGCCTTGTACTTGCAGCAACCTTTGCCTGAGCTCTTGTGATTACAGGCATGAACCAGCACACTTTTTTTTTATGCGAGAGGGGAGGGGGAGTAAATTGGTACGCTAGGGCCTCCAGCTACTGCAATTGAACACCAGATGTATGAGCCACCTTATATGCATGTGCAACCTGGTTTACATGGAACCTGGAGAGTAGAACATGTGTCCTTAGGCTTTGCAGGCTAGCACCTTACCACTAAGCCATCTCTCCAACCCCATACTTAGGTTTTATGATTGTACTTATTTTATAGTTTTGAAATTAAGACATAACTGATGTGAGGTAAGCAGTGTGGCTGGGAAATGGCTCAGTGGGTAAGAGCTCTTGCTGTTCAAGCGTGAGGACCTGAGTTGAAGCTCCAGCACCCACATAAAAGGCTGGGCATGGTCATTCAAGTCTGCAACCGTAGCACTGAGGGGAACAGAGACAGGAGGATTGCGGAGCCTAATGGAAAAACAACGAGCTGCAGGTTTCGCAAGAGACTGTCTCGTAAGATAGAAGAAAAAGAATACCCAATTATCTTCCCCTGGCCTCTGCACATGTGTGTGCGTGGTACATGCATCTGCATACATGTACATTCCATACAGATATCCCCCCCCCACACACACAAAGTAGGGAAAAATAGCAGTGAAATTCAAACCCTGTCATCTGTAAGTTTCTTTTCCTTGTTTATAGCTGCCTTTTAAATTGTTATTAATGTTTAAATTATTTTTTAAAAATATTTTTACTGGGCTGGAGGGATGGCTGAGTGGTTAAGATGTTTGCCTGCAAAGCCAAAGAACCTAGGTTCGATTCCCCATGATCCACATTAGCCAGATGCACAAGGCGGCACATGTGTCTGGAGTTCCTTTGCAGTGGCTGGAGGCTATGGTGTGCCTTTTTCTCTTTCTTTCTCTTTCTCTTTCTCTTTCTCTTTCTCTTTCTCTTCTCTTTCTCTTTCTCTTTCTCTTTCTCTTCTCCTCCCTCCCCCATCCCCCTCCCTCTCCCTCTTTCCTCCTCTCCCCTTTCCCTCTTTAGCTGTCAAATAAATAAAATATTTTTATTTATTTGTGAACACAGAGAAAAAAATGTGTGTGTGCACCAGGGCCTCTTGCCAGTGCAAATGAACTCCAGACAAATGCACTACTTTGTGCATCTGGCTTTATTGGGTACTGGGGAATCAGACCTGGGCCAACAGGATTTACAAGCAAGTGCCTTTATTCTCTGAGCAATCTCCCCAGCCCATAAATTACTTTCCTTTTCTCTTTCTTTCTTTCATTCTTTTCTTCCCTTTTCTTTTTGGAGGTAGTGTCTCGCCCAGACTGACCTGGAGTTTACTACATAGTCTCAGTTGAATGAATGAATAACATAAACATGAATTGTTGGCTGAAATAGCTTACAGAAATGGTAGTAATTCTATTGTAATTATATTTTATATTATGCGGAATGTAGACAATGTATGTATCTATATAATAAATATAATTGTTGAGTTCTTAAGGCTCATGTGGAAGGAGTTTCTGATATTTTGCATAATTTTTGCTGTTTTCAGATAGAAAGTTTGCTAGATTTTGCACATAGCAAAGAAAATTTAAATTTAAAAACATCAAGTGATAAAGGTTAGTGAGGAAGATTTTTAATTTTCTTTTTTTTTTTTTTTTTTGTTGGTGATTTTGAGGTTGGTCTCACTCTAGCCCAGGCAGTCCTGGAACTCACTCTGTAGTCTGTGTAGACCCCAGCCATTAGGCTTTGAAGGCAAGTGCCTTAACCACGGAGCCGTCTGTCCAGGCTTGTTCTTCTACCTCCCATTCTGAGTTATCACAGGAGGGACTTGGGTATTGAACAACTTAGGCTATGAATTCATTTATTGAAGTCAGTAGTTATGGCAAAGTTACTTGGTATCAAGGTCCATGTTAGTCATTGAATGTATTTTGTTTCCTTCCTTTCCCTTTCTCTTCCTTCCCTTCTTTTTCTTCCTTCTCCCCCTTCTTCCTTCCTTTTCTTTCAAAAAATTAGTTATTGCCAGGCATGGTGGCTCACGCCTTTAATCCCAGCACTCTGGAGGCAGAGGTAGGAGGATCACTGTGAGTTCAAGGTCCACCCTGAGACTACAGATGAATTCACGTCAGCCTGAGCTAGAGTGAGACCCTACCTTGAAAAACCAAACAAACAAACAAGAAAATTAGTTATTTATTTGCATTATGGGCATATGCATGGGCGCATCAGAGCCTCTTGCCACTTATACACCTATGCTAACCTACCACTTGTTTACCTTATGTGGGTAGAATTGAACCCTGACTGGCAGTCTTTGCAAGTTAAGTGCCTTTAACCGCTGAGCCATCTTCACAGCCCCTTTCTTTTCTTTTTCTTTTTAATATATATGTATGGTGTTAGGCTGGCCTCCAACTCACAGTGATCCTCCTACCTCAGCCTCCCAAGTGCTGGGATTAAAGGTGTGTGCCACCACGCCCAGCTTTAATATTTTTTAATTAATTAATTAATTTGAGAGAGCGAGAAACAGGTGGTGGGGGGGGAATGGGCACACCAGGGCCTCCAGCAACGGCACATGAACTCCATATGCATGTACCCCCTTGTGCATCTGGCTTACGTGGGTCCTGGAGAATTGAACCAGGATCCTTTGGCTTTGCAGGCAAATGCCTTAACCTGCTAAGCCATCTCTCCAGCCTCTGTGTGTGTGTGTGTGTGTGTGTGTGTGTGTGTGTGTATGTATGTATGTATGTGTATATATATATTTTTTTCTCGCCCCCCCCCCAGGTAGGGTCTCACTCTAGCTCAGGCTGACCTGGAATTCACTCTGTATTCTCAGGGTGGCCTCCAACTCACAACAGTGATCTTCCTACCTTTGCCTAGTGTTGGGATTAAAGGTGTGCGCCACCACGCCCAGCTTAATATATTTTTTTAATTCATTGAGAGAGACAGAGACAAGGGAGGGGAAGGGAGAATGAGTGTGTACTAGGGCCTTTAGGCTTTGCAAGCATTTTAGCCTCTAAGACATCTCTCTAGCCCCTTCTTTTTAAAACAAAAAAAAATTTATTTGAGAGAGGGCTGGAGGGATAGCTTAGTCATTAAGTTTTTGGTTTTGCCTGCAAAACCAAAGGACCCAGGTTCAATTCCCCAATACCCACGTAAGCCAGAAGCATAAGGTGGCACATGTGTCTGAAGTTTATTTGCAGTGGCTAGAGGCCCTGACGTGCCCATTCTCTGTATCTGGCCCCCTCAAATAAATAAATAAATAAATGGAATACAAATTTTATAAGCCGAGTATAGTGGTGCACACCTTTAATCCCAGCACTCTGGAGGCAGAGGTAGGAGGATCACTGTGAGTTCGAGGGCACACTGAGAATACAGAGGGAATTCCAGGTGAGCCTAGGCTAGAGTGAGACCCTACCTCAAAAAACCAAAAAAAAAAAAAAAAAAATATATATATATATATATATATACACACACACATATATATATATGTGTATAAAGATATATATATATGTTTATATATATATACATATTTATATATATATTATATATATAAAGAGAGAGAGAGAAAGAAAAGGGGCTGGAGAGATGGCTTAGCGGTTAAGCGCTTGCCTGTGAAGCCTAAGGACCTAGTTCAAGGCTTGATTCCCCAGGACCCACGTAAGCCAGATGCACAAAGTGCCACATGCATCTGGAGTTTGTTTGCAGTGGCTGGAGGCTCTGGCGCGCCCATTCTCTCTCTCTCTCCCCCCCCAATCCCCTTTCTCTGTTGTTCATAAATAAAAATAAAAAAAAAAAAAAAGAGAAAAAGAGTGATTGGGCATGTCAGGGCTTCTTGCTGTTGCAAACAAACTCCAGATGCATGCACCACTTTGTGTGTCTTGCTTAATGTGGATTTGAACCCTGGTCTGGTAAGCTTTGAAAGCATGTACCTTTAACCCCTGAGTCCTGAGCCATCTCCCCAGTCTTCTTTTGTCCCTTGTTTACTCTTGCTGTTCTTCCCTCCCTCCTCCTTTCTCTCTTTCTTCTTTTCTTTCCTTTCTTTTTTCTTTTCTCTTTCTTTCCTTTTTCTTTCTTTCCTTTTGTTCTTTTCTTCCCTTTCTTTTTGGAGGTAGTATGTCGCCCAGACTGACCTGGAGTTTACTACATAGTCTCAGGCTGGTCTTGAACTCACAGCAGTCCTCCTACCTTTACCTACTGAATGTTGGGATTAAAGGCATGTGCCACCATGTCCATCCCTCCGACCTTCCCTCCCACTCTCTCTTTCCTCCTTCCCTCCCTCCCACCTTCCCTTCCCTCCTTCCTTCCCACCTTCCCTTCCCTCCTTCCTTCCCACCTTCCCTTCTCTCCTTCCTTCCCTCTCTTCCTTCCTTCTCTCCTTCCTCCCTTTCTCCTTTATTTTTTAAAACATTTTTTATTTATTATTTGAGAGAGAGTGAGAAAGAGGCAGGTAGAAAGAGAATGGGCACCCTAGGGCCTCCAGCCTCTGCAAACAAACCCCAGACACAGGTGCCACCTTGTGCACCTAGCTTTACATGGGTCCTGGGGATTCAAACTAGTGTCTTTTTGGATTTGCAGGCAGGCGCCTCAACCGCAAAGCCATCTTCCCAGGCCCTTTCTTGCTCTCTCTCTGCTTGCAAATGAGTAAATAAAAATATTTTTTAAAAGATTAGTTAAATCTGAAATACATTGCAGATGCTCTATGTCCTGAAGTATCAAATATTCATCTGTGGGCTGGGGAGAAGGCTCAGTGGCTAACAGCACTTGCTTGCAAAGCCTGCTGGCCCAGGGTCAGTTTCCCAGTACCCACATAAAGCCAGACACAAAAAAATGGCACATGTGTCTGGAGTTGGCTTGTAGCAGCAAGAGGCTCTGACAAGCCCATTCTCTCCCTGCCTCCCTCCCTGACTCCGTCTCCCCCCCCCCCACACACATACACACACTCTAGCCATAATTGAAATCTGTAAATATGAACATGCACATCATCTCATTAATAAACATATTTCCTCAATTTTATTCTATACCAAATAATTTGTTGTTGTTTGAGGTAGGGTCTCACTCTAGCCCATGCTGACCTGGAATTCACTATGTAGTCTCAGGCTGGCCTTGGATTCACAGCAATTCTCCTACCTCTGCCTCCTGAGTGCTGGGATTAAAGCTGTGCACCATCACACCCAGCCAGATTGTTTTAGAGTAACTTTTTAAGTGATTTATTATCAGTAATGATTTGATTAGTATACCTATTTATTGTCTACTCATGTAAACTTTTTTAGGCAAAAAGGGATTGTGACTACAAAAAGTTTCAGAACTCCTGATTTGTAGTATATATCCAGTTTTGTTTGCTGCTTTAAAAAGACATTATATTGAGTGTTTTCCTTTTACTTTTGCATTATGAGGATTGAACCTAGGTCCTTGCATCTGCTTGGCAAAGTGTTCTCCCAAGGGAGCTGTGTTGCTAATGCCTATGTTAAGTGTTTTTTTTTTTTTTTTTCTTCGAGGTAGGGTTTCACTCTAGCCCAGGCTACCTGGAATTCACTATGTTGTTTCAGGATGGCCTCGAACTCACGGTGATCCTCCTACCTTTGCCTCCCAAGTGTTGGGATTAAAGGCATGTGCCACCACACCCGGCTTAATGTTAAGTGTTTTGATAAAACCGTATATTATAATAAGTATTTATTGTTTGTAATTTGTTGCTGTTATAGGAAATACTACAGAAAATGCTTTTAATAGGTATGTTTCTTTATGTTTTTAATATAGATTCCCAGGTGGGATTTATTTTTATTTTTAAATAAAAGCATATGAATTTTTAGTGTTTGGTACATTTGATTAAAGTGCTTCTGAAAAGAATAGTATTACCAATTGATTATCCTTGTTAGATTGGATATTAGGGTTACTTTTTCTTCCTAACTTAACAGATTAAAAAGGCACTTACTTGACTGTTCTAATTTTAGAATACATTTTTTTATGTAACAGTTTTTCCATAAAGAGTAAAGTTGGTTGTAATGTCATAATGACATGAACTTTTAAAATGTGATGTTTCTTTTAAGTAATTGGAAAAGCATTTTATTATCTGTGCCAGCATGTAACAGTTCTAAGTTAGATGTTGAATCAGCAGATACTTCTCTTTAGTTTATAGTTTATTACCTATAAAATAGTTATCAGTTTTTATCTCAGTCTGGATCCTTGTTGACCTTTTCTCCTGTCTGTTCCTTGCTTAGAGAGCTGCTCCTCCCTCCAATGGTACTATGCCAGCACCTCATTCATTTCGCCTGTGTTTTTGTTAGCTTCAGGTGCCTGGTCATACTTACATGTTAATATATCACTGTGATCGATCTATCTATCTATAAATAAAACTGCTTGGGCTAGAGAGATGGCTTAGTGGTTAAGGCACTTGCCTGTGAAGCCAAAGGATCCAGGTTCAATTCCCCAGGACCCACATAAGCCAGATGCACAAGGTGTCACATGCGTCTACATTTTGTTTCCAGGGACTGGGGGCCCTGGCACACCTATTCTCCTCTCTCTCTCACTCAAATAAAAAAGTATATTAAAACAAATTTTTATTTATTTGTAAGCAGAGAGAGTGAATATGGTGGGGGGGGGAGAGAGAAAGAAAAAATGCATGGTAGGTGGGGAATGGAGAGTATGGGCACACCAGCGTCTCTTGCCACTGCAAACAGACTCCAAATGCAGGTATCTCTTTCTGCATCTGGCTTTATGTGGTTACTGGGGGCTCTAACCCGATCAGCAGGCTTTGCAAACAAGTGCCTTTAACTGCTGAGCCATCTCCCTAGCCTGTAAATAATGTATTTTGATCATAATTCCTTTCCCCTTTTGTCCTCTTATCCCCCTTTTCTCTCCTCCTCTTACTGAACCCTTTCTTCTTTCAGTGTCCCCCTTCTACTTTATAATTTTTAATTGCAGTTGTTTATTTTTAGTGCATTTTCCTGTAACATACAGAGCAATGGGTTTCATTATGGCACGTTTATGCATATGTGTGATTATACATGGTTCTCATGTGTCTTCCCACACATCCCTCCCACTTTAGTTGGTTCCCGTCTTGCCTCACTCAGTCCCTCCTTCTATTTTCTTTATTTATTATTAATTTTATTTTATACATATCATAACAGGTTGTATGCTTTAATTCTTTTGCCTCTGATCCTGTTTCCCTGGGGTCATGAAGACCTCATTAAGTAAGTCTCTGTGGAGTAGGGCAGGGAGGACTATGCTTCAGGGTGTTCCCACCCACTCTGGCTGTTACTATCTCCCTTCCCCCTTCCGTGGTGTTCCCTGAGCCTTGGCAGGTCTGTTGGCAGTATGATTTAATGTTGAGTTCTTTGTAACCTCTGGATTTCTGCTTTGATAGGTTTTGATTGATCACCGTGTCTCTCCCCACCACCTTGGAGCTGGTTGTCAGGCTAGCAGTAAGAGTAGTATTCATGTCGCCACCTCCTCTGCCATTTCTCCTGGCCCCTGCAGATGTGGTATTGGTGGCATGTGTCATGGTGGGCAGTTGGCTATGTTTTTGTCTTATTGGTGGATCTTGGATCTTCTCCATTTTCTCTTCCATCTGTGTAAAATAAAACAGATTCTGCAACCAAGAGAGAGCAGCTTGGGTTAAAGGGGGTATGCAGCATTATTTGAGACTTTTTGGTGTGCAAGCCCACTCTTCTCCAGAGAGCAGTGGGGGCTTCATTCTGAAGTCTGAGTTCTCTGACCATAAGATTCTGACTTGGTTTCCAGTACCAGACATGAGTTCTGTCCCATTGAGCAGGCCTTATGTCTAATCAGAGAACAGTTGGTTATCCACAGAGATCACTGTTGCACAAGGATGTACTTGACCAGTTGGTTGATTTCCTAGTCTGCAGGGTCTCCTGCTTATTCATGCTGTTGTTGACCATTGTCCTCCAGCATCTTCCGTAGGGCTTTACAGCACCATGAGTGGCTTGCCAGGAGGGAGCTAATTTCTTTTTTGGTTCCAGCATGATATTCCATTGTCCTATGAACGCAGCCTGTGGTGTCATTAGCATTACCTTTTAGCTCTGGCAGGTAATCAAATGTTTTTTGTTTTTGTTTTGTTTTTTTCGAGGTAGCCCAGGCTTACCTGGAATTTACTATGTAGTTTCAGGGTGGCCTTGAACTCACAGCAATCTACTTAACCTCTGCCTCCCAAGTGCTGGGATTAAAGGAGTGTGCCACCATGCCCAGCTTCAAGTGTGTGTGTGTTGTTTTCTTTTTTAATTATTTATTTTATTTATTTATTTGAGACTGAGAGAGAGAGAGAGAGAGAGAGAGAGAGAGAGAATGGGTGCGTCAGGCCACCAGCCACTGCAAACGAATTCCAGACGCATGCGCCACCCTGTGCATCTGGCTTACGTGGGACCTGGGGAATCGGACCTGGGTCCTTAGGCTTTGCAGGCATATGCCTTAACCTCTAAGCCATCTTTCCAGCCCTCAGGTGTATTTTTTTTTAATTTATTCATTTGCAAGCAGAGACAGACAGACAGACAGACAGGCAGACACACACACACACACACACACACACACACGAGTATGGGCATGCCAGGGCCTCTAGCAAATAAACTCCAGATGCCCGTGCTGCTTTGTGCATCTGGCTTTAAATGGGTACGAGGGAATTAACCTGGGTCGTTAGGCTTTGCAGGCAGGCACCTGTTAACTGCTGAGCCATCTTTCACCTTCTGTTCTGTCTGTCCCTCCTCCCCCTTTATTGGTGGTTATATCTTGTAGAATGCTAGCCAGAGGGTTTCTATGGAACTGACTGACTTATAACTTTTGTGTAGTTCCTTCCCCACTCTCTATCCCCTATCCCTTACCCTTTACCCTTCTAAGCCCTCCCACCCACTATATTCTCTCCTTCCCTAACCTGTCCTTCTTTCCCTTCTTCTCTCCTGATCTCATTCTAGTTTAAGCCCATATTTTTGATGCTTGTACTGTTTGCACTCATCTTCATTTGATTCCAGTTAGGAACCGTGATGAGAGAGTACATGCACTGTTTATCTTTCTGCAGCACTGTAATCTTACAGTTAAGTATGATCCTGAGAGATTTGAATCTCTTGGGGCTCACTGTTTTGATGGCCACTACAGAAGCTATATGGCCAATAATGTATGAAGTGTTTACATGTTTTGGAACAAAAGTATTAGAACACAAGGAAATTCAAAAAAGATTTATTTGCAGAAGAGACAGAAGGAGAGGGAGTGAGGGAGAGAAAGAAAGAAAAAATGAGTGAATGTAGACAGGCCCCTCCTTCTCCCCACTGCAAATGAACTCTGGATGCATGCACCAGTATGCACATCTGGCTTCTCAAACAAGTGCCTTTGACCACTAAGCCATCTATCCAGCTCCCGTATTCTTTCTTTCTTTAAATTTTTTTTTTTTTTTTCGAGGTAGTGTCTCACTGTAGCCCAGACTGACCTGGGGTTCACTATGGAGTCTCAGGGTGGCCTCGAACTCACGGCAATCCTCCTACCTCTGCCTCCCGAATGCTGGGATTAAAGGCGTGTGTCACCATGCCCGGCTTCTTTCTTTAATTTTTAAGATAGGGTTTCATGTAGCCCAGGCTCGTCTCAAATTAACTATGTAGCTGAGGTTTATCTTGAACTTAGTTCCCCCCTCCTCAAGGTCTCACTATGCAGCTCAAACTTGTGATCATTCTGCCTCTTGAAGTGCTGAGCTTCCACACCATGTTTATGACCTTATACTTCTGATCCTTCTGTCCCCACTTCCCAGATGCTGGGGATTGTAGGTGTGTACCACTATGTCTAGTTTATGCAGTACTTAAGTTTATTGAACTAGGGTTTCATGAATTGTGGGCAAGTACTATAACCAACTAGTCTATATCCTTAGCCCAAATATTATATTCTTAGAGGAGTACACAATCAGATAACAACAAAAGACAACAAATCTCTTGAAGCAAAATAAGTTTTTATGGTCTGGGGAGCAAACCCAGCATCTTGTGCATGCTAGGCAAGTGCTTTATTGCCTCCAGTCCTCAAACAAAATTTAAATTTAATATTTACTAAGTGCTAGTCACTGTGCTTAGGTTAATTATTTTAATTAATTACTTTATTTCAAATATACATATACTGTTTGAGGTAGAGTTTCACTCTAGCTTAGGCTGACCTGGAATTTATTCTATGGTCCCAGGCTGGCGTTGAACTCACAGCAGTCCTTCTACCTTTATCTTGAGTGTTGGGATTAAAGGTGTATGCCAACATGTCTGGCTATTCTCAGCACTTTGTTAAAATTTTTTAAATTTTAGTTTGTATCTCTAAATATTTGAGAGAGAGAGAGAGAAACAGAGTAGATATTTATATATAGAGAGAAAGGGCACACTAGGGCCTCTAGCTACTTCAAATGAATTCCAGATGCATGTACCACTTTGTGCATCTGTCTTTATATATGTAGTGGTAAATCAAACCCAGGCCAGCGGGCTTTTCAAGCAAGTGTCTTTAGCCACTAAGGCATCTCTCCAGCCCACTTTGAGTTTTGAATCTCCCCAGTAGTCACTGCCACCTGCAGAGAGAAACTTCCCTGACCAAAGTCCAGGTCCACACTAATCTATGGGCAGAAGCATAAATAGATGGCAATTTAATGCTTACAACATGTTTAATTAGCCAAATAACAGTAGCTCTACTCCTCTGTTAGTGGTGCCACTATTGCATTAGTAGGCACATCTTGTCTGGCTGGTTAGTTGTGTAGCTTGCATGGTTCACTGCTGGGTAAGACTGTTGGTGACTCCCCCTGCTCTTCCTCCCACCCCCCGGCCCAGCAGCCTGCACAGCACTTTCCAGTCCTACAAAAGCTAGCCTGGAAGGAGGCTTTCAGCTCAGTTCTAGCTTGATTTCTCAATGTCACACAACCGAAACATGTGGTGTCTTCAGCAATAAGGTCTGACCATCTAGTTCTGTTAGGCAACAAAAAGTGTTGGCATAGTCTGTATTGCTTTAGGGCCTCCCTGACCAGCAAGTCATTGAACATTAATTTTGAAATGCTACATTTAAAGGTCTCATGTATATATAGAGTATATAATTGAGAAAAATGATTAGTAGGAATGGTAATAATGATTTGAGATGGTTATGTATTGATCAAGTGAGAGACAGAGAATGAGTAAATGAATGTGTATACCAGGGCCTGTTGTCTCTACAAATGAGCTCCAGACACATGCACCTTTGTGCATCTGGCTTTATGTGGATATTGGGGAATTGAATGGCAGGCTTTGCAAGCAAGTGCCTTTAACCATTGAGCAATCTCCCCAGCCCTATATATATATATGTTTGGTTTTTTGAGGTAGGGTCTCACTCTGGCCCAGGCTGACCTGGAATTAACTATGTAGTCTCAGGGTGGCCTCAAACTCACGGCAATCTTCCTACCTCTGCCTCCCAAGTGTGGGATTAAAGGCATGTGCCACCGCGCCTGGCTCCCAGCCCCATGTTTTGCAATTTTTTTTTTTTTTTGAGGGTAGGATCTCACTCTAGCCCAGGCTGACCTGGCACTCTGTAGTCCCAGGCTGGCCTTGAATTCACAGCAATCCTCCTTCCTCTGCCTCCCTAGTGCTGGTATTAAAGGTGTGTGCCACCATGCTTGGCAAAATGTAATTTAAATATCCATAATAATTACACATTCTTTTTATCATATTTCCTCCTGAGGTCAAGACTTTTCCTTGTGGGTGTTGCCTATTTCAATAATCCACATCCATGAGGCATTACATGTTAAGTATCCTAGTTGTTTCCTTTCTAATTATAGAGGAGAAAGAACTTGCCAGGCATGGTGGCCTATGCTTTTAATCCCAGCACTTGAGAGGCAGAAATAGGAGGATCCCAAGGCCACCCTGAGACTACATAGTGAATTCCAGGTCAGCCTGGGCTAGTGCGAGACCCTACCTCGAAACAAACAAAACAAAAAAAACAAAGAAAAACAAAAAAAAGTTATTCAAGTTCTTTCATTTTTTCTTTCTTTCAGTTTTTTGGTTTTTCGAGGTAGGGTCTTGTGCTAGCCCATGCTGACCTGGAATTCACTATTGTAGTCTCAGGGTGGCCCTGAACTCACAGTGATCCTCCTACCTCTGCCTCCCAAATGCTGGGATTAAAGGCATGAGCCACCATGCCCGGCTTTGAATAACTTTTGTATTATATTGTAATGTATGGGATCCCTCTGGTTCTCTTCTCTTTGCTTTGCTTCGCTTCGCTTCTCCTTTCAGATGGATGTTGCCTTATTTCCAGACCTGTCTCAAATTCTTAGGCTCAGGTAGTTTTGCCTCAGCCTCCCAAGTAGCTGGGACTATAGGTGTGTATGGCTGCCCCTAGCTTTTCTGTAGTTTTATAGTAAGCATAGAGGAGTAAGTCCTCTATTCTTTAAAAATGTACACCTAATTTTATAATAACTTAAAAACTAATTGTCCTTTGGGTCTTTTAGAACTTTTCATAGAAACATCTTTCCACTCAATTCATTGGTTTACATTATCTTAAATTACTTAATTACAGTAACAAGTACAGTTGGCATGAAGTGGTTTGGGAACAAAATAGATCTTATTAACCACCCTATTCATTTGTGAAAGAAGGAAGGTAGGGACATATTAAGAAAGTGTTTTATTTATGACTTAAGGAAGTAGTCTACTTACTAGACTTTCTCTATAGTCATCAGTCCAGATAGGACATCAGGGGGTGATTATGTGGGCATTGCAGAGCTCTGTTAAGATCCCCACCCCCAGGTAGGGTCTCACTGTAGCCCAAGCTGACCTACAATTTACTATGTAGTCTCAGGGTGACTCAGATTCACAGTGATCCTCCTACTTCTGTCTTCTGTCTCTCAAGTGCTGGGATTAAAGGTGTGTGCCACTATGCCCAGCTGGAACACTTTTTGGAATGCATTTTTCCTTATAAAATTATAGATAATATAGAGTACAGAAAACATGAAAAAGGTGATACTAAGTTTTAATGATGTAGAAGTGGGTACTATTAATTATATTCCAGGGTACTGCTTTTTAAGTCTCTCCCAATTCATATGTTCTCCCTCACCCTTCTGAAATCTACACGGTTATATATCGCCTTTCATAGAGTGAAGTTTTTAAAAGAAACAGCTTTCTAAAATACAGTGATTTTATTCACAGAACACAGAAGGAATTCAGCAGATGTTTGTGGAATGAATGTGTTGCTGAATGTTGGAATTCAGTAAGTAGAGATGAGTCAAAGATAACCTGTCGATTTTGAGATGGTGAATGCTTATAAAAGAAGATCTGGCTGGCTTTTGATGGTGAGTTTGGCAGTGGGTTGGGGTATGTGGGGTGATCCAGAAGAACATGTGTTGGATTTTCCAAGTTGAAACATGTAGTTTGAAAATTTGGGGTCACCAAAGAGTCTAGGAAATGTGGAGAAAGAATTGTTTTGACTTAGCCATTGTTCTGGTCACAGTAGTTTCTGACAATTTGGTTTCTAGAGGATTATTCCCAAGATTCATTATTTCCTTCTTTCTTTCCCTTCTTTCTGTCTCTCTTTCCTCTCTCCCTCCCTCTTTCTAGTATAATCCCAGTGCATTTACAGCCAGAAGGGAGACAGAGACAGGTGATTTCCTGGAAGTTCACAAGTGGGATAGTGAACAAGAGACCCTGCCTCAAATGAGTGGAAGGCAAGGATCCACCTGAAAGTTGTCCTCTGACCTCCTCATGTGCTATTACAGAAAGACAGTTAAAAAATTAGTTTGCAAATGAAGAGACCAAGATTTTATAACTAGAAGCCCAAGTGATTAGAAAGCTATTATTAAGTTTTTCATGAGATGATTATTATGTACTTGCTCCCTAAATTGCATGTGTCCTGTGCTTGTAGGAATATTGAGGTACATGGCAGAGGAGATGAAAAGAACAGTGGGACTAGAGGCATTGAGTCAAATGAGAACCAGAAGAGAGTGATCATGTTGTAGAAGTCTTACAGAGGTGGGCGAGATGCTACTGAAAACGTAGGGAAAAGTTTGTGGTAGCTTGAACTTCAGTGTGCATTCCTGAGCTAGGCGTAGTGGCTCACCTTTGTAATCTCAAACCTGGGGAAGGCTAAAGTAGAAGGATTGCTACTCAGTTTGAGGCCAGTCTGGGTTACAGAGTGACTTTCAGGTCAGCCTGCGCTACAATGAGACCCTGTCTCAAAAACAAAACAAAATAAAACATGTTGGTGTGGTGGTGCATACCTGAGGCTCAGGAAGGAGGACCATGAAATCAAGGACAGCCTGGGCTAATAACAAAATCCTGTCTCTATAATTAACCAGTAAATGGAGGATGAAGAGAAGAGAAGAAAAAAGAAATGCAATCCTACATAATAGTATACATAGTAAGTGCCTGGATTTTGGCTTTAAAAAAAAATTATTTATTTGAGAAAGAGAGAGAATGGGTGCGCCAAGGTCTCTAGCCACTGCAAATGAACTTGATGCATGTGCCACCTTGTACGGCTTACGTGGGTGGGTGCTGGAGAATTGAACTTAGGTCCTTAGGATTTGAAGGCAAGCTCCTTAACGTCTAAGACATCTCTCTAGCCCCTCTGGTGATTCTGCCAGTTCACATTGATCTGTGTAGATTGATAACTTTCTTGCTGTTTGAACAATGTCTAGAATATGAATCATTACTCTTAAAATATTTTTTCCTCTCTTTTTTTTTTTTTTTTTTCCCTTGGTGCTGTAGATTGAATCTAGGGCCATGTTAATGTTAATCCCATGTTCTACCACTGAGCTGTGCTCTATTTCCTCAGAACATTCTTTTGGCCATGTTCTTATGGTTAAGACTCATTAATAATAATTTAATAAATGAAATTTATGGATAAAGGCATAAACATAAATCAGACTATCATTTTAAATATTTTATTATTCATTTATTTGAAAGAGAGGGCTTCCAGCCACTGCAAACAAACTCTAGACACTTGTGCCACCTTGTGCTTTTTGCTAATGTGGGTCTTGGGAATTCACACCTGGGTCCTTTAGCTTTGCAAGCAAGCACCTTAACCACTAAGTCATCTCTCCAGCCCAGCTATAATTTTATATATGAGCTGTTTCTCTTTCTTTAAAATATTTATTTGAAAGAAAGAGGCAGACAGTGAGTATGGCATACCAGGGCCTTCTGCCGCTGCAAATGAACTTCATATACATGTGCCACTTTGTGCACCTGACTTTATGTGGGTACTGGGGAGTAACCCTGGACCATTTGGCTTTCAGCCTTTGCAAGCAAGCGCCTTTAACTGCTGAGCCATGTCTCTAGCCCATGAGCTGTTTCTTATGAATTTTGCCCCTTTCAGATCCTACCTTGAAGAAATTTGGATGGGACTAGGGAATAATTTTGATAGTTATGCAGAGTTTTGGATCTGTGTTGCATGTAAATATATGAACCAGTATTAGACAGAAAATTCTTTTTACTTCACATGGTTGTGTGAACAGAATGAATGCATTAATCGTTTGTGTGTTTTGTCTGTCCTTAAAATAACCCTTTTTGCTGGGCATGGTGGCAAGACCCTATCTTGGAAAAAAATTCCCTAAATTCCAAGCATATTTTCAAAGTTCTTTGATTTTATACTAATAAAATCATTTTATTTTTCTAAGAATTACTCAATACTATGTTGTTCTCTAAATTATAAAACACTTTCCCC
This sequence comes from Dipus sagitta, assembly GCA_036346955.1. Classification (NCBI taxonomy): domain Eukaryota; kingdom Metazoa; phylum Chordata; class Mammalia; order Rodentia; family Dipodidae; genus Dipus; species Dipus sagitta. Next base: position 122,841,305 of record CM070777.1, read on the forward strand.
CTCCCCCGAGGTAAGGTGTCACTCTAGCTCAGGCTGACCTAGAGTTCACTATGTAGTCTCAGGGTGACCTTGAACTCACAGAAACCCTTCTACCTCTGCCTCATAAGTGCTGGGATTAAAGGCATGCTCTACCACACCCAGTTAAAACACTTTTTTTGTTGTTGTTATTTTTTGAGGTAGGGTCTAACTCTAGTCTAGGCTGACCTGGAATTCACTATGTAGTCTCAGGGTGGCCTCTTGGTGATCCTCCTACCTCTGCCTCCCCAGTGCTAGGATTAAAGGCGTGTGCCACCACGCCCGGCAGGTTTTTTTTTTTTTTTTTTTTTTTTTTTTTTGAGGCAGAGTCTCCCTCTAGCCCAGGCTGACCTGGAATTCACTATGTAGTCTCAGGGTGGCCTCGAACTAATGGTGATCCTCCTACCTCTGCCTCCCAAGTGCTGGTATTAAAGGCGAGTGCTGGCTCTCATCTCAATTTAAAACAGACCCTTTTACAATTGAAAAAGACCTGTTAGCCGGGCTTGGTGGCACACAAACAAACAAGAAACATACCTGAAGTCACAGCATTTTTTTTATTTATTCAGTTTTTTTTTTTTGGTTTTTCAAGGTAGGGTCTCACTTTAGACCAAGCTGATCTACAATTCCCTTTGTAGTCTCAGGGTAGCCTTGAACTCATGTTGAACTCAGGGATCATTTTACCTCTGCCTCCCAAGTGCTGGGATTAAAGGCATGTGCCACCATGCCTAGCTATGAAGGCACAGTGTTTTTAACCTAACCACTATTTATAACAGTGATTCTGTGTGGCAAAAAGGCATTTGTGACTCATAACCAATCAATCATTTTGCAGTATACCATGTTTAAGTTAGGAACTGACATAGAAGTAATTGTTTCTGGCAGAAAAGATGTCTTACAATTTAGGTAGTTTTACAGTTCAGATAGTTTGCTATTTCTTGACATCTGCTCTTGAAAGTACCTGTTTGGCATCTCCTAATATATACAGTAGACATAATTGTTAATATATCTCTTTTGAATTAGGGTCTTTAAACTCATATTGAACAATACTTAGTTTAGCACAACAAAGAACCTACATGTCACTGTGGTTTATTTACTCTGTAGGCTCTTGGTTTATGGAGATTATTGTAGTGTAAACTTTTTAAAGCATATGAAAAATTTGCACTTTGAGAAGTATGTGGTTGTATCAACTGAAATTCTCCATTTAATCAGTTTGATGTTAGAATTCATTACCATATTGTTTATTAAAACACCATTCCAGGGCTGGAGAAATTGCTCAGTGGTTAAGGCATTTGCCTGCAAAGCCTATTTGCTGGAGTTCAATTCCCAAGTTCCCACATAAAGCCACATGCACAAAGAGGCACATGCATCTGCAGTCCGTTGGAGGCCCTGGCATGCCATTCTCTCTCTTCTATCTTTCTCTGCTTATAAATAAATCAATAAAAATATTTAAAAGAGGGCTGGAGAGATGGCTTAGCAGTTAAGGTATATGCCTGCGAAGCCTAAGGACCCTGGTTTAATTCTCCAGGTCCCACATAAGCCAGATGCACATGGTGATACATGTGTCTGGAGCTTGTTTGCAGTGGCTAGAGGTCCTGGTGTGCCCATTCTCTCTCTTTCTCTCCCTCTCTCTGTCTCTAATAAATAAATAAATATAAATAAAAAAATTTAAAAAAATATTTAAGCCAGGTGTTATGGCGCATGCCTTTAATCCCAGCACTGGGGAGGCAGAGGTGGGAGGATCACCATTAGTTCGAGGCCACCCTGAGACTACATAGTTAATTCCAGGTCAGCCTGGACCATAGTGAGACTCTACCTCAAAAAACAAAACAAAACAAAACAAACAAACAATATATATATATATATGTATATATATATATATGTATGTATGTATATATACACACACATGCATATATATATATTTAAAAGAGGCCTTAAGGCGCTTGCTGGCAAAGCCAAAGGACCCAGGTTCAAATCCCCAGTAACCATGTAAGGCAGATGCACAAGGTGGCGCATGCATCTGGGGTTTTTTTTTGCAGTGGCTAGAGGCCTTGGTGTTCCCATTCTTTCTATCTGCTTCTTTCTCTCCTTCCCTCAAACAAATAAATAACTAAAATTAAAAAAAGTATTTTAAGGAAATAATAATGCCTGAAATGCAGCTTAAAAAAATAACACCATTCCATTATTGATATATTAAGCATGATGCAAATAATTTTTTATTTTATTTTTAAGGTAGGGTCTCACTTCAGTCCAGGCTGTCCTGGAACTTACTCTGTAGTCCCAGGCTGGTCTCATACTCACAGTGATCCTCCTACCTCTACCTTCCAAGTGCTGGGATTAAATAAGCATGCTAATATGCCCAGCCAAATAATTTTTTTAAATGGTGCCAGGAATAGAACTCAGAGCCTTACAGTGCTCTACCAACTGAACTCTATTAACAGCGCCCCCCCCCCCCCCACTTTTTTTTTTTTTTCCAAGGTAAGGCCTCACTCTAGCTCAGGCTGACCTGGAAATTCACTATGTAGTCTCAGGGTGGCCTCGAACTCACGGCAATCCTCCTACCTCTGCCTCCCAAGTGTTGGGATTAAAGGTGTGCGCCCGGCTCTTCTTTCTTTCTTTCTTTCTTTCTTTCTTTCTTTCTTTCTTTCTTTCTTTCTTTCTTTAATACAGGGTTTTGTGTAGCCAGCCAGACTGGCCTTAAAGTCTTATTTAGTTTGCAGGCAAACTGAAAACCAAATGTCTCAAGTCTTTCTATTGTGTTGTTGCGGTAGGTAAAAGGAAACCAAACAACAGTAATACCAGACTGTTGGCTTTTCTTCCAAGGAGTGGCGTGCGCCACCACACCCAGCTGCCAAGGAGTCTCTTAGTAATATTGTTGGATAATAATAAATTACTGTAAATTCAGTGACTTAGAACAATATTCATTCACTAGTTGGTGATTTTTGTATTTCAAGAATCTGAGTACTCCCAGTACTTGGGAGTACTTGAGAGGCAGAGGTAGGAGTATCTCTGAGTTCAAGGCCAGCCTGGGCTAGTGTAAGACCCTACCTTGGGGGAAAAAAAGTCTTAGTGCAATGTGGCTGGGTTCTATGTTGAGGGTATCTTCAGGCTGATCAAGATTTTTTTTTTTTTTTCCGAGGTAGGGTTGGTTTCACTCTAGCCCAGGCTGACTTGGAATTCACTATGTAGTCTCAGGCTGGCCTCAAACTCACAGTTATCCTCCTACCTCGGCCTCACGTGTGCTGGGATTAAAAGCATGTGCCACCGCACCCGGCTAGGTAGACATTTTGATGTAGCGTTGGGTAGCTACCTAAGAGCTTGGATACAAGTACTATTAAACTGTGATAGCCAATCTGAAAAGTGAGATGTGTATATTTGGTTTTGTTTTGAGGACAGGTTCTTATTAGGCAGTGTTGAAATCTGGAGCCTTCCCCTACCAAATGTTGGGATTAAAAAAGAACTCACTCAGTCCTTCTGTCCCTCTTTCCCATCCCTTCCTCAAAGTGGACCCTAATGGAAATAAGGGCACAACTATCCTTAATTCCACACTTGTTTTTAAATATTTTGTTGAAAGAGGGAGAGGAAGGAAGGAAGGAGCACATAAGGGCCTCCTGCCACTACAAATGAACTCCAGAGGCATATACTACTTTGTGCATCTGGCTTATGTGGGTACTAGGGAATCGAACCTGGGTCCTTCAGCTTCAAAGATAGGTGCCTTAACCTCTAAGCCATCTTTCCAGCCCTTAGTTTATTATCTTGTTTAAGAGTTATAGAAGTCTGGTAGGGTTTTTTTTTTTTTTTCCCTATATCCCTAAAGTGTCCATTTGCTTTTGCTTTTTTCTTTTTCTGTTGTTCCAAGGTACGGCCTTGTTTTATACAGGCTGACCTAGAATTCACTATGTAGTCTCGGGTAGGCCTCAAACTGACAGTGATCCTCCTACCTCTGCCTTCTGAGTGCTAGGATTAAAAGCATGTGCCACCACACCTGGCTTTGATTTTGCTTCTTTTTAATTTTTTTTTTTTTTTTTTTTTTTTTGAGAGAGAGAAAGAGGCAGATAGATGATAGGTAGGTAGGTAGGTAGGTAGAAAGGAAGGAAAGAAGGAAGAAAGGGTGCGCCAAGGCCTCTAGCCACTACACATGAACTCTAGATGCATGTGCCGTCTTTTGTGCCTATGTCACCTTGTGGTTTACATGGGTTCTGGGCAGTTGAGCATGGGTCCTTAGGTTTTTCAAGCAAGCACATTAACCACCAAGCCATCTCTCTAGCCCCTGAGTTTGCTTTTTTTTTCCTCGAGGTACGGTCTCACTCTAGCTCAGGCTGACCTGGAAATCACTCTGTAGTCTCAGGGTGGCCTTGAATTCATGGCAGTCCTCCTACCTCTGCCTTCCCAGTGTTGGGATTAAAGGCGTGCGCCACCACACCCGGCTGATTTTGCTTTTTAATTGGTTTCTATAACATGTGGATTGGTTTGATCTTAAATCCTTCATAAAATTTTAATCAACTTTTAGTAGTTTCTCCAGTTTGTTCAACACTTTAGAATAGTACTGCAAGTATAAGTGTGCTGATAAATTTGGGAAGTTCTGATACATATATATTTTTTAGTGGGAGGTAAATTAATATTGTAAATAACTTAATATTGTAAATTAATATTGTAAATAACCTTGTGTGCTTATTTAGATAGCAAGCTTGATAACTCCACTCTTGGATTAAAACCATAGGGTAGCAATAAAAATTCTGATTATACGTAAAAATAATGGTTTGGTAAACAGTGGCATTGGTGTTGCCTCATTGTTTTTAAAATGTTTTGAGAGAAAGAATGAGCACACAGGGGCCTCTTGCCACTGCACACAAACTCCAGATGCAAGTGTCACTTTGTGCATCTGGCCCTGTGTGGGTACTGGGAATCAAACCTGGACCAGTGGGCTTTGTAAGCCTTATCTGCTAAGCTGTTTTGCTTCCTTGGTGTAGCCTTCTTTACAAAGTTACTTTTAGGGTTTGTTTGTTTGTTTGTTCATGGTAATTTCATACATTTTCAGAGAATTAAAAATAATAAAGTCCTGAATGAGCTATGAAGTACCTTTTTAAATGTTATTATTCATGATTGACTTTTCTGATTATGAGTGGAAAACATTATTTTGGATTTTTTTGTTTTGTTTTGTTTCCAAGGTAGGGTCTTAGTCTAGCCCAGGCTGACCTGGAACTCATTTGGTAGTTCCAGGCTGGCCTCAAACTATCATGATCAACCTGTTTTGGTTTTCTGGGTTTGCTCTTCATACGTACTGATAATTCTTTCCTCATTGATAGGCTTAGATGGTGTAAAAAAATTCAATATTAATGTAACACATACACTAAATATCACATAATATTTCCAAAAGACAGTGGAAATATGCATCTATAACTACATGATTGCTTAGTAGTAGAGTCATTAAGAGCATGGATTTTGAGGTCAGGCTACTTGTATCTTGTTTTGTTACTCACCTAGCCATGTAACTTAAGAGACACAATCTTTGTATCTTTGTCTATCAGGCATACTATGTGTACCAGTGTCATGAAGGGTATTAACCAAACTGTAGAGTGCATTGAGCAATTGCTGACATACTGTCCCCCCCCTCCCCCGAGGTAGGGTCTCGCTCTAGTCCAGGCTGACCTGGAATTCACTGTGTAATCTCAGGGTGGCTTACCAACTCAAGGTGATCCTCCTACCTCTGCCTCCAGAGTGCTGGGCCACGCCTGGCTGCTGACATACTTTTAAGCATTTGCAAGGCAATGCATATTCTTTCCTTTTGATCATTATTAGAATCATAGAAAGCTTTCAATATTGGAGCTTTCTTCCAGTGTTACCAGTTTTGCAGTCATTATTACCACCATTACTTCATCCCCCCTTTGTACAACTTCTGTTAGTTGCCACCACCACCACTGATTCCTTCTTCATTTTCATCAGCTGCTAAGTTAAAGTATTTTTTTTAGGAGGCTAAATGTAGTTAATTTGAAATATTAAGTAAGGAAGATCACTCAGATAACAAAGTAAGCCTTTAATCCCAGCAGAGGTAAGTGAGTTCCAGGTCAGCCTGGGCTAGAGACCCTACCTCACAAAACAAAACCAACCAACCAGCCAACCAACCAAATAAACAAACAAACAAAAAACTCCAAATAAATAGAAGTCAGATGGCAGACCTAGATTAAGACTCTGGTCTTCCACTCTAGATACTTTGCTTTAAAGCTGCACTGTTTTAGTGGACTGGAGGGTATTGTCTTTGGCTTTCTTATGCCTGCATTCCAAACTCTTTCCCTACTGCTGCTTTAAAAGGTAACCAATAAAGGTGCTTGCTTGTAAAGCCTGATAGCCTGGGTTCAGTTCCCCAGGACTACCCATGTAAAGCCAAATGCATAAAGTGAGTGACATGCATCTGGAGTTCATTTACAGTGGCAGAAGGTCCTGGTATACCCATACTCACACATACATACACACACCCTCTCTTTCTGTCTCAAATAAGTAAAATACTTAACCAAGGTTCAATTTTTATCTTTATATGAAAAAAGCTTCATTAGTTTTTTTAAAAATAAAATAGATTCTGATGTAGCTTCTGCTCTTAATTTTGTGTTTTGAAGCATTTCTTTTTCTGGAATCAGGTCCTTGGTTTAGACTGTGTAGAAGTATGTTAATTAGATTATATTTAGTTTGTGAATTTGTGCCCACAAAATGTGACTTTGAAAAGTTGCACGTTACTACTGTTCTTGCAGATAAGATTATTTCCTGTTTTCTTTTGTGTATTTAGTACTTCATATGTTTTTTCCATGAGGAGACCTTTGAATTTGTCCATTTGTATCATTTGACATTCAGACTTAAATAAAAGTTCAACTCTACCACCACTGGTGCTTAAGAGTGCTAATCATGGGTCTGGAGAGATGTCTCAGCAGTTAGACACTTGCTTGCAAAGCATGATGGCCCCAGTTCAGTTCCTCAGCCACCCAGTAGGCATTTGTTTGCAAAAGACCCTGGTGGGCACATGCACACTTACAATAAATAAATGAATAATTAAAATAAAAAGAATGCTAGTCATTCAAATTTTCAAGGTTTGGATTTGACCTAAGAGTTGCAAATAACATGAATTTTTATAATATCCACATATATATTATTAAGGGCAAGAAGCAAAATATATGAACTTTTTTTTGTTTTTCCAAGGTAGGGTTCTCATTCTAGCTCAGGCTGACCTGGAATTCACTATGTAGTCTCAGGGTGGCCTCAAACTCATGGCAATCCACCTACCTCTGCCTCCCAAGTGCTGGGATTAAAAGCATGTACCATCACACCTAGCTAAAATATATGAACTTTTGTAACAATATCTACATATACATTATTAGTGGTGAGAGGTAATATACATGTAGTTTTATAACTATCCACATACATATTATTCAGAGTAAGAATGAAAATAGATACTTTTATAACTATCCACATATATGAGGATTAGCCATCTCCCCACTGGCTATGCACATTTATACATCCTTTCTCATTTTTCTCTTTATATGAGGTCAGATTTTGGGGGTTACGTTATTTGCTATTTGTATTATTATGAGCAGGAATTGATTGTTTTTTATGGTTGAGCCTCAAGATTCAATATGGTTGCATTGCCTTTCTTGTTCAACTTATTATTTACCAATGTTAATTTATTTTTGTACTTTGTGCCTATTATTAGTGTCTTTGCAATTACCTGCCAAATCTGAATCACCTTTTGATATAGTTTGACACATCAGATAACCTGTTGGTTCCATTTTCTTCTGAGACAACATAGCTTTCTGCATCCTTACTAGAAGTTTTCTATTTGTCAGTTTGGCATTTTGTCTTGATTCAGTTGTTGGGTTTTTTAAAAATATCTTACTTTTATTTATTTATTTGAGAGGGAGGGAGAGGGGGAGTGAGTCAGGGCTTCCAGCCACTGCAAACTCCAGATATATGCGCCCCCTTGTGCATCTGGCTTATGTGGGTCCTGCAGAATTGAACCGAGGTCCTTTGGCTTTGCAGGCAAGTGCCTTAACCATTAAGCCATCCCTCCAGCCCGTGACTTGGGTTTTTAAGATCAGAGTTTCTAGTCCCTTTTTTCAAGTAGGGAATCTTCACACTCACGAAGGATACAGAGGAGAGGGTGCACGCACATGTGTGTGTTGTGATATTATGTATATGAATTTTCAACCATTCATCTGTTCAGTCCCTACCTGTGTTTTTTCTTTATTTGTGCCTCAATACCTGAATCTCTCCATGAGCTAGCATGTTGCTGCCATTCCTTTTTGTTGCTATTTTTTAATTATAGTTAAATATATTAACACAGCATTTACTTTAAAGAATTTAAAAGTCACAGTTAAGTGCATTTAGCACCCATTACTGCTATCTATCTTCAGAACATTGTCATCATCCCAAGCTGAAATTGTGCTCATTACACATTGTAACTTCTTTTCCCCCTTCTCTGTCTCCTACCAACCATATCCTTGCTTCTGTCTTTGATCGTGTCACCTTGCTTTGGGATGACTCTTCATCTCACATTTAGAATCCCACTTTCTTGTCTTTGCCCTTTCTATCTTCCCAAATGTTGATGTTTCATTTGCTGCTTTATTGCTTCTCTTTATCCTTATAGCTTTTTAAAATAAATTATTTATTGGCAAGATGGGTGGGCTATGCCATGTGCCAGGGCCTCCAGCCACTGCAAATGAACTCTAGATATGTGCTACTTTGTGCATCTGGCTTAATGTGGGCTATATTCATGCTGTGCAAGCACTTAATCATCCTCAAGCCCTCCTTAAATTTTTAAATACAAGGTTTCAGGCAGAAGTAAGGTCAATCATCTTCTGAAGGTCTATCCTGTTCCTTTTGCTTTTTATTATTTTTTAAAATTTAGGGTTCCTGTAAGAATTTTAAGGAATTTACAGGTATACCAAAAAGGAAGTTTTAAAATCACATTCACTTAAAACTAAGCTAGACAAATGGACTCCTTTTCTACCTGTTCCCATTATGTTTATAGGGGTTTGATTGCCTAGCCCCGCCTGAACCCCTTTCCTTCTCTCCTTCCTATACCTGAGATGATGCTGTTATGCTAAGACAGTTAGTCTTTCTGTCAGCATTTTTATAATGAGAACTGTCTTCTCTGTGAAGAATGATTTTGGAAGAGACTCACAAAATACTTCTGTTGGGGCTGGAGAGATGGCTTAGCATTTAAGACACTTCCCTATGAAGCCTAAGAACTCAGGTTTGACTCACGTAAGCCAGATGTACAAGGTGGCACATGTGTCTGGAGTTCATTGGCAGTGACTAAAGGCCCTGATGTGCCCATTTCCACCTTCCCCTTCGCCTCTGTCTGTCTGTCTGTCTGTCTGTCTCTCAAATAAATAAATAATAATTTAAAAAAACAACAAAAATCTTCTATAAAAGTGTATTTTTAAAGATGCAGTTGAGGATTTCTTTATACTTCTCTGAGTGCCTTATGAAGGGTTACTGTTACTGCTTGTTGTAGACAGCTTCATTTTGCTGTGATGAACAACAGAACCAGATACAGTAGATCGGAGGAAGAGGTTTATTTCAGCTTACAGATCCAGGAGAAGTTTCATCTGTGGCAGAAGCTGACTCCCATTCATAAATCCAACCAGAGAGAGACACTACTACTAGCCAGCAAGCACTAAAAGCAGCAAAAACAAACCTGCAGCAATCAGGACCCCCAGAGCTCAAACCTCTCTGCACACCTTTGGCCTGGAATTCAGGTCTACTCACAAACACACCTTTCGGCTGGACCCCAGGATCTCCCCCACTGACACCTCCTTTAGCCTGGTGGCTGGAGACCGAAGTTACAAGTTTAATAAAACACCTCGGTCTGTGGGGGACATACATTCAAACTACCACATTTCTCCTCTGGGCTCTGTAGGCTTATATCATCTTATATTGCAAATTGTCTTTAGTCAAACTTCAAATATCCCCCTAGTCTTTGCCAACTTTAAGACTATTCCTTAACTGTGAGTCCTGTAAAGTCAAAACAAGTTACATACTTCCGACATACAATGCCACAGAGTAAACATATCCGTTGCAATAAGGCTTAACATGGAGAGACTGGGCCAATGTAAAATCAGTAACCATCAGGTATATATCACACATCTGCAGTTCAAGTCTGACATCCATAACCAGTGAAGACAGTCATTGGATTTCCATTTCCCATACCTCTCTCTATCTGGGCTGAGTAGCCAGGAGATAAGTTCCATCCTGAGCCAACAGTGCTCTGTGGTAGCCCTTGTACAGTCTTCCAATATCCAAAACATCTTTGGGTCTCCACTGCAAACCTCAGCCCATTCTACAGTGGCCTCATTGCCTCCAATAGAGGGAACCATGTGCACTTCATGACCCACTTCCACTCATTTGTTTTTAATATTTTTATTTATCTGAGACAGAGAGGGGGAGGGGAATAGGATTAGCAGTTAAAGTGCTTTCCTTCAAAATCTAATGACGCAGGTTCGATTCCCCAGTATCCATGCAAAGCCAGATTTTGGATTTTGTTTGCAGTGGCTAGAAGCCCTGGTGCATCCATTCTCTGTCCTCTATCTTTCTGTTTGCAAATAATGATATTTAAAACCTTTAATTTATAAATTAGGCATAGTAAAAATTAATAGCAATAATAAAATAGAACAATTATGTCAGTATAAAAATGCCAACATCACTACATGAGCTTTGGGGCTCTTAAATAAAGTAAGGACTTATACACTAAGACCACTGCAAACTAAGTAGTGGTGGGGTAATGTGTCCAGTAGGGGTACACTGGACCAAGGGATGATCCCTGCCCTGGGTGGGATAGGATGTGATGATGCAAAATGTCATCACACTACTTCAGTCGCTACACAATTTAAAACATAACTTGTTAGGCTGAGGATATAAAATTCAGTGGGAGAATGTGAGCTTACCATGTAGGGTGCCCTGGGGTCAATCTAGCACCCCTTCTCAAAAGGGGGGAAGCTTTGAAATTGTTAACTTGTTTATTTTTCATTGAATATTTGTCTCTCTCTCTCTCTCTCTCTGGTTTTTTGAGGCAGGGTCTTTCTCTAGCCCAGGCTGGACTAGAATTCACTATGTAGTCTCAGGGTAGCCTCAAGCTCACAGCAATCCTCCTACTTCAGCCTCCCAAGTGCTGGGATTAAAGGCATGCGCCACCACGCCCGGCTTTCTTCGTTTAATATTTTCTAACCATGCTTGACCACAGAGAACTGAAGCCAGAGATAAAAGCTGACTCTGTATACCAACTGACTCTTGAAGATTTTGGCTTCTAGTTTTCACATGCCACACAAACTGTGTGTCTGTGTTTTATGACCTATGCTAGCAAGTAATGAAGCCAACAACAGATTTAAGCTTGGACATTTTGGACACTGGAAAAAGCATTACTGAAATACAGTAGAGACATAGAGAAAAATGTAGAAAAAGAATGTGAATTAACATATGTGACAGTTGGGCACTGACTACTGTGCACTGTTCCAACAGAATGAATTAGTTTTCTATGTAGCTATTTTATTATTTATTAAAACAAAAAGGAACATAATATATACATATAAAATACCTCCTTTTGAAAAAATTTAATATAGCCTTTGATACTTATAAAATTTTGATTTTAATGGCTTGTAAACAGAGGTGTCTCTTTGGCTATAGACCATCAGGTGAAAAGCTCATGCTAGGGAGAAAGCTGCTTGGGGATTCATGGTGTAGTGTCATACATGATAATTTCTCTTCTCTTCTCTTCTCTTTTCTCTTCTCTTCTCTTCTCTTCTCTCCTTTTCTCTCCCTTCCTTCCTTCCTTCCTTCCTTCCTTCCTTCCTTCCTTCCTTCCTTCCTTTATTTTCTTCAAGTTAGGGGTTCACTGTAGTTCAGGCTGGCCTGGAATTAGTCTCAGGGTGGCCTTGAACTCACTGCCATCCTCCTACCTCTGCTTCCCAAGTACTGGGACTAAAGGTGTGTGCCACCATGCCTGGCTTGGAATAATTTCTATTAGTTCTTTTTTCCCTGTATCATCATCACTTTTTATAAGACCTGCACCACCACACCTGGCTTAAATTTTTTATTTTATTTTATTTTTTATTCATTTATTAGAGACAGAGAGAATGGGTGCGCCAGGGCCTCTAGCCACTGCAAACGAATTCCAGACACATGCGTCCCCTTGTGCATCTGGCTTATGTGGGTCCTGGGGAGTTGAACCTGGGTCCTTTGGTTTTGTAGGATAACACCTTAACAGCTAAGCCATCCCTCCAGCCCCATCATCACTTCTTGATAGTGTTCTTTAGAAATAAATCACTTTCTAAAGCAGGAAAATATTTAGGGCTGGCCAGATGGCTCAGCAGTTAAAGCACTTGCAAAGCTTAAGGACCTGAGTTTGATTCCCCCCAGTGCCTATGTAAAGCCAGATGCACAAAGTGGCACATGCATTTGGAGTTTGTTCGCAATGGCAAGGAGGCCCTGGCACGCCCATTCATATATTCTTTCTCTGTCTGCTTGCAAACATAAATAAATAAATTTGAAAAAAGTATAACTTATAGAAATAAGGTTTCAGGAATTCTGAAGATAAGCCCAGTGTGGTGGTACATGCCTTTAATTCCAGCACTTGGGAGGCAAAGGTAGGAGGATTGCTATGAATTGGATGCCAGCCTGGAGCTACAGAGTGAGACCTTACCTCAAGGGGGGGGGACGGGACGGGACGGGACATAGGTTAAATGTGGACAAAAACTTTTTTGTGTTTGTTTTGAGAAATTGAAGGTAGTCTCCCCCCCTCCCCCGGTGGAGCTAGGGCAGGTGCAAATATGTTAACCCCACCTGATATGTCAGAATATCTGGAGATAGAAAAAACCAATTTAAGTATATTATCGAGTTTTAAAGGCTAATGGATAGGACAAAATGGCTCATCAAATTTTTGTGAAGGTTAGAGAATCAAATTCAGGGCTGAGCAGCCTAAAACAGTGCCCAGAATCACATTGCACAGTGAGCCCTGTGAGGATGCCAGTGCATCTACAGAGACAGACAGACGCCACAGCCTGCCCCAGTGACACTGCTGGCTCTGGTTGCCTATTCCTACTCTAGGTTAGTAACATTTAGCAAAGCACATATTTTAGACGTATAGGCAATGTGGAAAAGTTTTTAACCTTTTGAAATCATAAGGTAAGTGAATTTTCAGTTAAGATATGGAAAATTGTTTGGCCTTCTAAACTAATAAGGTAGAGAAAGCATAAGCATATAATAAAGATTCACTGTACTTGATGTGTTGGATATTTGTTGAGCTCTTTTGTGCCAGGTACAATACTAAGTGTTCTATAAGTATGATCCTATGTTGTTCTTAAAACAATCTTAATCATTTTGGAGGTGAAGAAATAGGGTGGGAGAAAGTAACTTGCCTAAGATCACAGCTAGTCATAGAAGAGTTGTGATGCCCTCGAAACTGTAATGCTGGGGTCTGTGTTCATAACCACTGTGTTCAACTGGCCCTTACAATTATTTTTCTGTTATATTTAGTTCAGAATCTGTAAATCTATTAGTCCACTAAGTTTATTAAGATCTTGTATATGGCATAGAAATGTATTTAGAAATTTTAAAGAAACTTATAAATTGATGGCTTTCCTTTACTTTGTTTGAGATAGGCATTTTAAAAACATATATTTACTTATTTATCTTCAGGCACAGAGAAGAGAGAGAGAATGGGCCTGCCAGGGCCTCTAGCCTTTCTGCAAATGAACTCCAGATCCATATGCCACTTTGTGCATATGACTTTACATGGGTACTGGGGAATCAAACTTGGGTCTTTAGATTTTGCAAGTAAGTGCCTTATCCACTGAGCCATCTCTCCAGCCCTGAAGTTATTTTTAAATGGTTTGAATCAATGCCTTTCCCTGTGTAAACACTAAGTCTTATTTCTGTACCAGTTTACATTTTAGATAGACATGCATTTTTAGTTTAAAACTAAAAGATTGTGTGATACCTAGAAGTAATAAACAGGAGCTGATAGTTAACTTGGTCAGTATCCAACTTGGTTCAAGGAAGAAAATCATAAAGGCAAACTTTCATATTTTCTACAATGACATCCAAGCTTGATTATTTCTTAATAAGCCACGATCTCATTATTGCTTTACAACAAGTCTGTCTTGCAGATTTTTCTATGCTACCAAAAAGTACTTTGTAATAATGTTGTCTTATACACTTGTACCTGTGTAATAAGTAGCAACTTTTTGTAAGATTTAATAATAAATTGAATGCCTTCTTTAACACTTATTTTTATTTATTTATTTGAAAGAGAGAGAAGATGCACAGAGAAGGAGAGAGAGAATGGGGTATGCCAGGGCTTCCAGCCACTGCAAATGAACTCCAGACGCATTCGCCCCCTTGTGCATCTGGCGTACGTGGGTCCTGAGGAATTGAACCAAGGTCCTTTGGCTTTGCAGGCAAACACCTTAACCACTAAGCCATCTCTCCAGCCCTTTAACACTTGTTTTGTTTTAAATATTTTTTTTTTTTGGAGAGAGGTAGAGAGAGAAAAGAGGAGGGGAGGAAAGGAGGGAGAGAATGGGCACACAAGGGCCTCCAGCCACTGCAAATGAATTCCAGATATGTGTGCCCTCTTGTGCACCTTGCTTACGTGGGTCCTGGGTCCTTTGGCTTTGCAGGCAAGTGCCTCAACTGCTAAGCCATCTCTCCTCCAGCCCCCTCCTTTTTTTTTTTTTTTTTTTTTTTTTGAGGTAGGGTTTCACTCTAGCCCAGGCTGACCTGGAATTCACTATGTAGTCTCAGGATGGCCTTGAACTCACATCAATCCTATCACCTCAATCTCCTGAGTGCTGGGATTAAAGGTGTGTGTCACCATGCCTGGCTTTATACTGTGCTTTTAATTCTGACTTCATCTGATCTTGTTTAGGATATGAATTTTAATTCAAGAACTGTTAGTTTGTGTGTGTTTTGTGTTTGGTACAGTGAAAAGTGTATAAAATAAATTTTTAGATCTATGTTATTGGCACTACACCTTTTAGGCTAATATAGTCATTATGACATTTATGCTTCTAGTTTAAGCTGTTTGTACCTAAATAACAGTTTGCAAATGAGAAGTAGGTCTTTTGTTAAACTACCAGGTTGAAAACAAGATGTTGAAACATGTATATTTGGGTATTGCATCGTAATTCATGAAAATCAATAAGGCCACAGGTTGTGATGATACTTATTTAGATCTGTGTGTGTCTCTTACATGAATGTTGAAGATTTAGAAGAAAGCCTGCTTTGGAAGTTTGTACCTTGATGTTCTAAATAGAATCAGAGTGTTAAATGTTGATTTAAGGGTTAGAGAAATGGTTTTCCCCAGTAACCCACATAAGCCAGATGCACAAGGTGGCATGTGCGTTTGGAATTAACATGCAGTGACTAGAGGCCCTAGTGCACCCATATTCTCTCTCAACATAAAATAAAAATTAAAAAAAGTATTTAACAATAGATTTTAGGCCCGGTGTAGTGACAAATGCCTTTAATCCCAGCATAAGGAAGACAATGATAAGAGAATCATTGTGAGTTTGAGGCCACCCTGGGACTGTAGAGTGAGTGCCAGGTTAGCTTACCTACCTCATAAAAAAGAAACAAACAAAAAAAGATTATATATAGTGACCTGGGATATGATAGGAAGTCTGTACAAAGCAAGTTTTGAGTATAACCATCACTCATATTTTTGAGTGTACACAGGCATGGGAGCTGATGGTTACTTGACTGTAGGGAGACTGCATGATAGGTTCAGGAGCTCTTGTGTATTTTGCTTGCTGTGCTCTTGGAGCTCTCTAACATGCAAAACAACAGCAACAGAAAAACAAACACTGATGCCCCAAGGATTGATTCAAAACCATACAGACCATACTAGCATCTTTATTTGATTTTAATTACGAGTTTGAACAGTGTTTGGCTGAGAAAACACTAAACTCACTGTTTTTAAGCTGGGCGTGGTGGCACACGCCTTTAATCCCAGCACTTGAGAGGCCAGAGGTAGGAGGATCACTGTGAGTTCAAGTTCACCCTGAGACTACATAGTGAATTCCAGGTCAGCCTGGGCTAGAGTGAAACCCTAACTTGAAAAAAAAATTACAATTACTGTTTTAAATTTTTCTTTATTTGCAAGCATAGAGAGACAGCAAAGAAAAACAAAGAGAGAATGGATAAATAAATGAATGAATGAATGAGAGAGAATGAATATGGACATTCCAGGGCCTCTAGCTACTGTAAACAAACTGTAGATACATCTGCCACTCATGTATTTGGCTTCATGTGGGTACTGGGGAATTGAACCTGGTTGTTAGGCTTTACAGGCAAATGTTTTAACCCACTGAGCCATTTCTCCAGTCCCAAATCGCTATTTGTTAAAATAAGGTAATTTATAATTGGTATCTTTTATTTTTAACAACAATGGTTTAATGTTCTGTATGTTTCCTTTTACAAACTTGAGAGTGACAGAGAGAGAAAGAAGCAGAGAGAGAGAGAGAGAATGGGCTTGCCAGGGCTTCCAGCCACTGCAAATGAACTCCAGACATGTGTGCCCTCTTGTGCATCTGGCTAACGTGGGTCCTGGAGAATCGAGCCTCTAACCGGGGTACTTAGGCTTCACAGGCAAGCGCTTAACCGCTAAGCCATCTCTCCAGCCCCTATAATTGGTATCTTGAGCGTGTCCTTTCTGCCTTCCTCTTCTGTTCTCCTGTCCCCATTCTTCTTTTTAGGTTTTTATTTATTTATTTATTTTTCTTAAACAGCTCTGTTTTCCTTATTTCTTTTTTAAAAAATACATATTTTATTTACTTTTTTATTTGAGAGAGAAAGAGCGAGAGAATGAGAATGGGCGCACTATGGCCTCCAGCTACTGCAAATGAACTCCAGATGTATATGCCCCCTTGTGCATCTGGCTTATGTAGGTCCTGGAGAATTGAACTGGGATCCTTTGGCTTTGCAGGTAAATACCTTAACTGCTAAGCCATCTCTCCAGCCCCCCATTCTTCTTTTTAAAACATTTTTATTTATTTGAGAGAGAAAAGGTAGAGCGAGCGAGCGAGCGAGAGAGAGAGAGAATGGGCACACCAGGACCTTCAGCCACTGTAAAGGAACTCCAGCTGCATGCGCCACCTTGTGCATCTGGCTTAGGTGGGTCCTGGGAATAGAACCTGGGTCCTTCGGCTTTGCAGGCAAGTGCCTTAACTGCTAAGCTATTTCTCCAGTGCCCTTATTCTTTTCTTTTTTCTGTTTTTTTTTTTTAAATTATTTTATTTGCTGGGTGTGGTGGCACATACCTTTAATCTCGGCACTCAGGAGGCAGAGGTAGGAGAACTGCTGTGAGTTTGAGGCCAGCCAGGAACTACAGAGTAAGTTCCAGGTCAGCTTGGGCTAGAGTGAGACCCTATCTTGTAAAAACCAACATTTTTTTTTTTTTTAATTTACTACAGAGAGAGAGAGAGAGAGAGAAAGTAAGTAAGTATGGATATACTAAGGCCTCTCACCACTGCAAACAAACTCCAGACACATGAACCACTTTGTATGTAGGTACTGGTTTATTGAACCCAGGCCATCAGGCTTTGCAAGCAAGCACCTTTAATGGCTGAGCCATTCCTCCCCCATTCTGTTTTTTTTTTCAAGGCAGGTTTCACTCCAGGTTTTCACTCCAGCCCATGTGGACCTAGAATTCACTGTTGACCTCAAACTACAGTGACTCTTCTGCCTAGCCTCCCATACGTCCCAAGCTCCAAGTGCTGGCACTAAAGGCATGCGCTACCACACCTGGCTCTTTTTTTTCTTTTTAATTTTAATACATTTATTTACTTGCAAGCAGAGAGACAGACAGAGAGAATAGGCATGTCAGGGCCTCTAGCCTCTGCAAAGAACTTCAGATGCATGTGCCACTTTGTGCATCTGCCTTTATGTGTGTACTGGGAAATTGAACCCAGACTGTTAGGATTTGCAAATAAGTGCCTTAACTGCTGAGCCATATCTCTATCTCCCTATGTTCCCATTCCTAACTATCAGTTTAATGAGTTGAAATTATGAGGGACATATTTTTGTTTGAGGCAAGACCTCACTGTAACCAGGAACTTAACTGTATAGCTCAGGCTGGCCTCGAACTCATGGTGATCCTCAGCTTCCTGAGCACTGGGATTATAGATGGTAAGCCCCCACAACCAGCTATGAGAGACATTAAGAAAATACATTTGTTTGAGGGCTGGAGAGATGGCTTAATGGTTAAGGTGTTTACCTGCGAAGCCTAAGAACTCATGTTCGAATCTCCAGGTTCCACATAGCCAGATGCACAGTCACGCAAGCATGCAATATTGCACATGTGTACAAGGGGGTGCATGTATCTGGAGTTTGTTCATAGTGGCTAAAGGCCCTGGCACGCCTGTCCTTTCTCTCTCTCTTCCTTTTTGTCTCTCTCTCATAATAAAATAATCTTAAAAAAATAAAAAATATTTGGGAAAAGAGGAAGGGAGGGCGAGAGAGGAAGAGAAGGGGTGCACCAGAGCCTCTTGCCCCACTCTGCAAGTGAACTCTAGACTCATTTGTCACTTTGTGCTTCTGTCTTTATAGGTGTACTTGGGAATCAAACCTGGGCCAGCAGGCTTTGCTGAGTCGTCTCCCCAGCCTCACTGTGAGGGACTTTGTTTTATAATCTTTTAAAAATATTTATTTATTATTTATTTATATTCAAGAAGAGACAGAAGTGATGGACATTTTAAGTGTTAATTTTTGTTTTCAGTTAGGACAAAAGAATTTTGAGGATTAACATTTAAGTTTAGTCCTTTGGGAAATTTTTGCTTTGTTTTGTTTTTGTTTTTTTTGAGGTAGGGTCTCACTCTAGTCCAGGTTAACCAGGAATTCACTATGTAGTCTCAGCCTAGCTAGCCTTGAACTCAAGGCGATCCTCCTACCTCTGCCTTCTGAGTGCTGGGATTAAAGGTGTGTGTCCAGATTCCTTGGGAAAATTTTTTTTAATTAATTAATTAATTAATTTTTTTTTTTATTAGTCAGTTCTGTATTCAGCAAATACAGTCAGTTTGGTACCATTATTAGGCTCATCCGTGACCTACCCCCTCCCCTTGGCCCCTCCTTGTTGAGGTATACGGGTCATGCATTGTGGAGTTAGCCCACAGTTATGGGTAAGCTAAATGTCTCTGCATATCATGACCCAACATGTGACTCTGACATTCTTTCCGCCCCCTCTTCCGCAAAATTTCCCTGAGCCATGTTGGGTTCATTTTTGGTCTGCTTCAGTGATGAGGTGTTGAGGGCCTCTGAGGCTCTGGCTCTCTGATTTGGTAGGAGTTGATTTTTCTCTGTGCTGATCTCCTTCCCCCTTGTGCTGGTGTCCGGTTCATCATGAAAACAGCCCCCTTGCTTGTTTCTCGAAGTTTTCTTAGTTTCACCCGGGGCCCTTTTGAGGTATGATGGGGTGGCTCTCTCCTTAGGGTCTACATCTATCTGAAAAAGAGAAGCAGATTCTCCAACGGAGAGTAAGTTAGCACCAGGACAAATGAGATAACCCTTACTTTTTTTTTTTTTTTATAGAGAATTTAATAAGTGTAGGCCCTCTTGTAGCCCACAATTGATAGTAGCTTGATACTGGAGAGTGGGCTTATGTTTGGATATGGTTCTGACTTGTTTCCCAGCTCCAGCTATGGGTCCCATACCAGTGAGGGGATCAGTTAGCCAAATTGAGAGCAGTTGGTTCCCCACCATGGCTGTGTGCCACCACTGCACTTGTGTGGGCATCACAATAAGTTATTTGCTGCTAAGTAGGTTAGACCATGCGTTGCTTCGATAGATATTGGTCAATTTCCCCCAGTCGCCCATGTAGCACCTTCTGGCACTAGACGTGCTGACTGTCCGGGGACTGACTCTCATCCAACTTCCAGCCATGCCATTCTAATTTGCATGTCAATCACATAAGGTATCTTCAGCAGTAGGGTCTTACCACTAACCTTTGGTGGGTCATCAAGTACTCTGACAGAAATCTGTCTGTCTTTTAGGAAACCTTGTAGGTCTCTCTGATCAAAAGCTCATTGTGGATGATAGCCCCATGCTGGTTCTGGGAGTTACAGGTCAGTGCCCACTAAGAAAATGAGGAAAAAGATAACTAATATACAAGAGTTAGAGATAAGAGAGAGAGAGAGAGACAGGGAGAGGGGAAGTGAGGGAGGGAAGATGTAGGAGATTACGGTTAGTCTTAATCTTACCCTCTCCAGTGTCTTGTGGTTCAGGTGTTCCCTGTAAGGGCCTGGTGAAGGTTCAGCCATTTGGTCTATCTTTTAGTAAGTAGAAGATTATGGTACCATTGCCGTTTGGGTCTAGATTTGTGTTTCCCACCCCTTTGATGCCCTCCCCTCCCTCCCCTTCCCTCCTAGTGTCTAATCTAGGAGATGCTAGCTGGGTATGAAAGGTATCTTCGGTAGATTCAGGTTAGGTGCTGTAGATGGGTGAGACTATGTGGCGATTTTTTTTCTGTGATTGGGTAGTCTCAGCCTAGCTAGCCTTGAACTCAAGGCGATCCTCCTACCTCTGCCTTCTGAGTGCTGGGATTAAAGGTGTGTGTCCCGATTCCTTGGGAAAATTTTTAAAAATATTTTATTTATTTGAAAAAAAAGAGAATATGGGTATACCATATACCCATATTTGCATATACCACTGCAAATGAACTCCAGATGCATGAGCCACCTTGTACATCTGGTCTAAGTGGGTCCTGAGGAATCAAACCTAGGTCCTTTTGTAGGCAAGTGTCTTAACTGCTAAATCTCTCTACCCCTTTGGAATTTTTTTTGGGGGGGGCAGGGGGGGGTGGCGAGTTTCGAGATAGAGTCTCACTCCAGCCTAGGCTGACCTGGATTTCACTATGTAGTCTCAGGATGGCCCTGAACTCATCCTCCTACCTCTGCCTCCCAAGTACTGGGATTAATGGTGGGTGTCACCATACCTGACCTCCTTTCGGAAATTTTTAAAAGTTGATATAAATCTATTGCATTTCTTTTCTGTAAATCACTAAGTAGTATTGATATTTAATAGCATCCTTTTTTGTCATGATATTAAAAAAAATTTTTTTTTTGACAGAAAGAGGGGGAGAGAGAGAGAGAATGGGCGCACGAGGGCTTCCAGTCACTGCAAACGAACTCCAGACACATGTGCCATCTTGTGCATCCTGCTAATGTGGGTCCTGGGGAATAGAACCTGGGTCCTTTGGCTTTGCAGGCAAACACCATAACCTCTAAGCCATCCCTCCAGCCCAGTCATGATATATTTTTTTCCAAGGAATTTTTTTTTCCTCCATGTAATTGAGGACATGAGTATATCATGGTCACATTTTCTGGTTAAAACATGTTGTTTCTTTTTTGTTTTAGTTTTAGTTTTTTGAGGTAGGGTCTCACTATAGCCTAGGCTGACCTGGAACTCACTATGTAGTCTCAAGCTGGCCTTAAACTCCTTTTACTTCTACCTCCTGAGTGCCGGGATTAATGTGTCTGACACAGAATTGATTTCTGTTTTACACTAGGTATGTTACTTTTACTGTATGATAGGCAGTAAGTACATCTAATAATAACACATGAAATGTTTAACAAGTCATAGCTCTGATCACATTATTATAAATTTAAAGGAATATATTAATGTATGTGTATTTATGCCTGTGTATGTATAAAGACATAGGCAAGATTTCACATATTCAGGAAAGCACAGAAACTATTTTCATAAACTGTGTACCTACTCAGTAATTTTTTAATTGATATAATTTTATTTTTTATTTTCGTATGTATTTTTTTATTGAGCTAAGGAGTGAAACTAGTGCTGTGTGCATACCAGACAGAGAAGCACTATGTCACTGAGCTATACTCACAGCCCCTTGACTTCTGAGTATAAGAATAGCAATGAGTCATTCAGAGATGATTCAGATTGATGATGATGAAAACCTGTTCCTGTGTGTGCTAGTTTACTCTTAACCTTAGGTAGGACCATGTGTAACATGTTCTTTACATTCATCCCCTGGGGTCACATTTTTTTAATATTATGTTTTATTTATGTGTGTGTGTGAGAGAGAGAGAGAAAATGGGTGCGCCCAGACCTTTCAGCCGCTGTGAACAAACTCCAGACATGTGCACCCCCTTGTGCGCATGTGCAACATTGCGAGCTTGCGTCACTGTGCGTCTGGCTACATGGGACCTGGAGATTTGAACATGCATTCTTGGGCTTCACAGGCAAGCACCTTAACTGCTAAGCCGTCTCTCTAGCTCACATGTTTTTAAACATGTGACATTGAATCTGTACCCTTTGTCCTCATATCTAAAGAAACTTTGGGAAAATGGGAAAAAAGATCTTTTAAAGCAGCAAACTGAATTTATGTTACTCCTGTGAGGTAGTGTGTGATTTGTGACTAATAATTTTATTCCAAGTTAGTATAGACCATATAGTGAAAAAAGGCTGAGGGCTAGGTATTATAGATAGCTCAATGGTAAGAAAATTTGCCTAGCATGTGTGAGGTCTTAGATTTGAGCCCCCTTGCTCCCCCCAGCAAAAAAAGCTAAGGTTTTGAATTCTGAGTTCATCTCAGGTTTGAACAAGTTACTTAGCTGCTGTGTGTTTTAACCAATTCTTTCTCATAGGGAAATTCTAAGAATTCAATGAATTGCTGTGACTGTATGTTACATAGAAGTTGCTTTATAAAGGGAACTGTTATCACTGGTCTTTCATGTAATTGAACTTGCTAATATGATTTCTAGATGAGTGAAGTTATTTCTGCTAAAAAAATATCTAAGGGTTCTTTCTGCCCGTGTCCTCAAATCAAAACATTTTTTTTTCTTTTTTTTTTTTTGTGGTAGGTCAGTCTAATCTGGAACTCACTTAATAGTCTCAGGCTGGCCTCAAACTCAAAGTGATCCTCCTACTTCTGCCTCCAGACTGCTGGGGTTAAAGGTGTGCACCACCACACCTGGCTCAAATCAAATACATACATACATACATACATACATATATATATAATATATATATTTAATATGTTTAAATATATATGTAATTTATTTATTTATTTGAGAGAGAAAGAAAGAGAGAGAGAGAAAGAAAGAGGGAAAGGAAGAGAATTGGCGTGCCAGGGCCTCTAGCTGCTGCAAACGAACTCTAGACACGTGTGCCACCTAGTTTATTTGGCTTACGTGGGTCCCGGGGAATCGAACCTGAGTCCTTTGGTTTTGCAGGTAAATGCCTTAACCACTGAGCCATCTCTCTGGCCTTCAAATTTCAATATTAAATTTATCTAGCTCTTAGGACCCCTGCTGTTCTTGCATATTTTTTAAATTCATTTTTATACCCTGGTTTAGATGATAAGCATATAACAAGTGCTTTGTAGCTTTACATAAAAATGGGTTGTTCAGATGAAAGGTATGTGAATGGTAGTTTGGGGCAATTCTAGAGAAGGGGGGCTATCTTTTGTTTTGGTCTTAAGAGACTTAAATGTGATTACTGAGCATCTCTTAATCCTAAGTTTGCCCGCTACATGATACTTAAAAAGCAAAGTAGACCTCAGCCTAGAGGGAGTTTGTTTATTTAAAGAGAAAATAATTAAGTTCAAACATCCCAACCATGTTATACCTAGTTTAGTCATGTTAAGGGTTAGTGTGTTCTTTTGATTCTTCCAAGTGGTCATAATACCTAAAGATAACAGATGCATTTGAGATAGTTAGATTTTTTCTCAGATCACTTGAAATGTTATATGTAATTACAAGTCGAAATCCATAAATGATTAGGAGGGAAAGAAATGTCATTTATGTTGGTAGCTGTTTCTGAAGGGACTCATTTGATTAAAATCTATTCCTTTGTAAAATGATGGCACAGATTGTTGAAATGCAAAAGCAATATGAAAAATAATGTGGTAGATACATCTTTATTACTTCTTTGAAGTTAGGAACAAGAATCTTTTAAAAGTGACTGACTAGATCTGTAGATGTTTAGATAAGAAAAACTGAAAAATGATGATGTTGTGTTTGGTCATTATCCTTTCTAAAACCTGTAACTTACTTTTCCTCAAATATTCTCTGCTAGATAAAGGAAAGCAAATATATGAGATATATAAATGTTGTGGGCTTGAAAAAACCAAGACCTTGGGCTGGAGAGATGGCTTAGTGGTTAAGACAAGGTGCCTAAGGACCCAGGCTCAATTCCCCAGATCCCACATAAGCCAGATGCACATGGTAGCGCATGTGTCTGGAGTTGGTTTGCAGTGGCTCAAGGCCCTGGTGCATCCATTCTCTCTCTCTCTCTCTCTCTCTCATAAATTAAGAAACAAAACAAACAAAAAATCTAGAGGGCTGGGGAGATGGCTCAGTCAGCAGAGTTCTTCCCACACAAGCATGAGAACCTGTGTTTGGATCCCTAGCACCCATATAAAACCTGGATGTGGTAGTTTGTTTGTAATCCTAGTGTTCAGAAATAGGCAGAAAAAGGCAGAAATAGGGGAATCCTGGACTTGCTGGCTAGCTAGTCAAGCTGAATCTGTAAGCTTTGGGTTCAGTAGGAAACCCTGTGTGGTAGTTTGAATATATGTCCCCATAGACTTGTGTGTTTCGTTAAAGCTTGTCTCCAGCCACCTGGCTGGGGGAGGTGTCACTGGGAGTGGATCCTGGGATCCAGTCCTAAGTTATGTTTGAGGGAGACCTGAATTCCAGCCCAAAGTTACGCAGAGAGGTCGGCCCTCTGCCTACGTCCCTGCTGTTCACTCCTTTTTGGTGTGTGTGCTGGTGCTGGTGCTGGTGTTTTGCTTGCCGTTTTGCTGTCTGTTTGGATATATGGAAGCAGTTTCTTCTGCCACTAATGAAACTCCCCCCCTGGATCTATAAGCTTGAAATAAATCCCTTCCTCCTACAAACTACCCGGTTTAGATGCTCATCACAGCAACGTGAAACTAAGTACCACACCCTTGCCCCCCAAAACAACATGGAATGCAATTAAGGAAAACATCTGATGTCAACTTCTGGCCTCCACATACGCATGAATTCTCATCTGCATATATATCTGTACCCACACACATATTAACATGCACACAAAAATGCATGCACACCTGGGCCTCCTCTTGGTACTGTGAATGAACTCCAGAAGCATGTGCCACTTTGTGCATCTGACTTTACATGGTTACTGGGGAATTGAACCTGGCTCATACCTTTAACCACTGAGCCATCTCCCAAGCCTATGCTCTAGTAACTTCTATGGTGACTATGAATTTTTATGTACTTAGTGTTTCAGTCCATGGCAGTCATTATCATATTGTGGTTGGCAATTGAAAATAATAATTGCTTCTAGGCTTTTATAAAGGAAAGAATAGGGGTTCCTTCCCCTATAAAATGGGTACTTAGGAAATCCAATGAACAAGTCTTTATGGACACTCTAAATTTCATATGATTATAGTTTTTTTTCTCCAATTTCATATTTGAATCTTCCTGATGAAAAATTTTACTTATTTGCCACACACACACACACACACACACACACATATATGTGTTGTAAGTATACACTGAATATATCTGTATATGTGTGTATATATGTATGTATGTATATGTGAATACATATACACTTTGAATGTAGTTTATGATATATCTAATATATAATATATTTTTGAGGAAATTTTTTCTCCTTTTGGGTATATTTTGTAATGGGTATGTGGTATAGAATGGTGGTTTTTAAAATATTATATATTTTTATTTATATGACAGAGAGAAAGGAGAGAGAGAGAGAATGAGAATGGATGCACCAGGGCCTCCAGCTACTGCAAACGGTCCTTTGACTTTGCAGGCAAAATGCCTTAACCGCTAAGCCATCCCTCTAGTCCCTGTTTTTGCTTTTTTTGAGGTAGGTTCTTGCTGTAGCCCAGGCTGACCTGGAACTCACTCTTGTTGTCTCAAGCTGCCCTTGAACTCACAGTAGTCCTCCTTCCTCTGCCTCCCCAGTGCTGGAATTAAAAGTGTGTGCCACCACACCTGTCTCATCATTATCTTTTATGGTCTTTTGTTTATTGGGGAAAAGTAATGATGATGTAGTTGGTGTTGATGTGAATGTTATTGCAAAAGAAATGACATTTTGAGCCTTTGCTATTGCTTTTTAAATATTTATTTACTTGAGAGACAGAGAAAGAGTCAAATAGAGAGAGAGAGAAGGGAGAGAGAATGGGCACTCCAGGGCCTCCAGCCGCTGCAAACGAATTTCAGACGTGTGCGCCCCCTTGTGCATTTGGCTTGAATGGATCCTAGAGAATCAAACTAGCTTCACAGGCAAACACCTTAATTGCTAAGCCATCTTTCCAGCCCTTAAGATTTTTATTTTTATTTATTTATTTGACAGAGAAAAAGGGAAGAGAGAAGGAGGGTGGGGGGAGAGAGAGAGAGAATAGGCACTCTAGGTCCTCCAGCCATTGCAAATGAACTCCAAACGTTTGTTCCCCCTTGTGCATCTGGCTAACATGGGTTCTGGGGAATCCCACCTGGGTCCTTTGGCTTTGCAGGCAAACACCTTAATCGCTAAACCATCCCTCCAGCCCAAGAATTATGTTTGAAGCCAGGTATGGTGGTGCACATTTAATTCCAGCACTTGGGAGGCAGAGGTAGGATTGTGGTGAGTTCGAGGCCACCCTAAAACTACATAATGAATTTCAGGTCAGCCTGGGCTAGAGAAAGACCCTACCTCAGGAAAAACAAGGCCATTCATTGCAAGTTAGCGAATTGTCTTTAAAGATTTTATGTTTTTTTAAAAAAATATGAGTCACATTCTTAATTACTGAACCTTTATTTCAGAAATGGCCATTAAGAAGTGATGTCCAGATGCAACAGTCCATGTATCATAAAATAAGATGCAGCGTGGCTTTTCAACCAGATTGGTAAGTGTGACTAATACTTATCAACTTTGGAAAAATATTTACTAAAAAATGTGGACATTTAAAAGTTCTGTTTTTAGCCAGGTAGGTGTGGTAACACTACATGGTGAATTCCAGGTCAGCCTTGGCTAGAGTTAGACCCTACCTTAAAAAATCAGAGGAGGGATGGAGAGATAGCTTAGCTGTTAAGGCACTTGCCTGAAAAGTCAAAGGACTGAGGTTCGATTTCCCAGGACCCACATAAGCCAGATACATAAGGTACCGCGTGGATTTGCAGTTCATTTACAGTGGCAGAAGGCCTTGGTGCCCCCATTCTCTCTCTCTCTCTCTGCCTCTTTCTCTCTTTCTCTGTCAAATCAATAAGATAATAAAAAAAGAAAAAAGAAGGGGGATATCCTTTAAGTATGGGGCTTCTTACTGGGCTGATAAAAAAAATTGAGATTAAATGATGGTAATGATTACAAAACTTGGTGACTATAAATACTGCTGTTGAAATGGATAGACTAAAGTCAACCTTCAGAATATCAAATCTTGAAAAAAATAAAACTCAGTTGAGTTACTGATATAAAAGTGTGCCATATATGTTTTATTTATTTATTTATTTATTTATTTATTTTTTGGTTTTTCGAGGTAGGGTCTTACTGCAGCCCAGGCAGACCTGGAATTCATGATGGAATCTCAGGGTGGCTTCGAACTCTCAGCGATCCTCTTACCTCTGCCTCCTGGTGCTGGGATTAAAGGCTTGCGCCACCACGCCCGGCATGCCATATATTTACATAACAAAAATTATTTGCTGGCGTGATGGCACACAACTTTAAGCCTAGCACTGGGGAGGCAGAGGTAGGAGGATCCCTATGAGTTTGAGGCCAATCTGAGACTACATCGAGAATTCAAGGTTAGCCTGGGCTAGAATGAGACCCTATTCCCCCCCCTCCAAGAAAAAGGATTTGATGTTCAGTTGGTAAGTGGTGTTTTATAATTAAAGTGCTTCATTGTGCTTTTATTAAAGTACTTTGTTGTGAAGAAATCTACTATCTTGTAAGTTTTGTTTGGTAATATATATTCTGAGTGTACTAAGTATTTTGTAGTTTTTTTTTATTTTTAAGAGGCTAGTTTGAAACTAACATTTCAACTTTTCTACTTGAATTTTTTTTTTTTTTTCTTTTGGGTTTTAGAGGTAGGGTCTTACTGAAGTTCCGGCTAACCTGGAATTCACTATGTAGTCTGAGTGGCCTTGAACTCATGGTGATCCTCCTACCTTTGCCTCCCATGTACTGGGATTAAAGGCATGCACCACTACTCCTCGCCCCTTGCCCCTTGATTTTTTTTTTTTTAAGACACATTTATTTAGCATCATTATCAGACTGTTACATTTAGCAATTAACAGTATGGGTAAGACAAAAAAGTCTTCATTAAAACCCTTTGTTGGAATGCTTTTTACACTTTCCATAGAACAGAAACTAAAATAACTTAGTCAGAAATATAGTCCTCGAGGGTTTTTTTTTTTTTTTTTTTTTTTTTTTTTTTTTGCCCATACACATGAGTATTGTCTAATAAGTGTCTTCTTTGTAACAGCTAGGCCCTGCCACCACTGTGCTTGGCTGAGTTCACAAATCTGTTGTAACCTATAGCTTCCCTGTCACTTCTCTGGCTCTCCTCTCCTGCTAAGCTTTGTTTCCCGGCAGTAATTAAAATCTTCTGCTACTGGAACCGCCATAGCCACCTTGGTTTCATGGTTTGGCCATAAAGGCCAGAGCTTCTGCCTCCAAAATTTCCTCCCTTCATGGGTCCAACATTTGAAGATTGATTGTTGTAATTGCCAAAATCATTGTAGCTTCCACCACCTCAAAAATTGCTTCCATCATTACCAAATCCATTATAGCTGTCCCCACTGCCACCCCATATCCTCCTATCTGTGCTGCCACCACAGCCACCACTTCGAACTCTTTGGCAAGATGAAGCACTAGACATCTCTTGGCTTTGACAGGGCTTTCCTTATGTCACAGTTGCGGCCATTCACAATACGGTATTTCTGTATGACAATCTTATCAACAGAGTCATGGTCTCAAATGTCACAAAAGCAAAGCCCCATTTCTTCCTACTGCCTCTGTCAGTCATAATTTCTTTCAGTTCAAGTTTTGCATACTGTTCAAAATAATCTTATAGGTGATACTCTTCAGTGTGTTTGTTGCAGTCCGGTTTGCACTGCTGGCAGAAATCATCTGACCAAGAGAAGCTTTTGGGGGAAAAAAGGGTTTATTTTGGTTTACAGACTTGAAGGGAAGCTCCAAGATGGCAGGGGAAAACAATGGCATGAGCGGAGGGTGGACATCACCTCCTGGCCAACATAAGGTGGACAATAGCAGTGGAAGAATGTGCCAAAACACTGGCAAGGGGAAATTGGCTATAAGACCCATAAGCCTACATAAGCCAACAATACATTGCCTCCATGAGGCTTTAATTTCCAATCACCATTAGCTGGGGAACCTAGCATCCAGAACACCTAAGTTTCTGGGGAACACCTGAATCAAACCACCATACACCCCTGGCCTCCATAAACTGATAACCATACATGATGTAAAATGCAACACATCCATCCAACTTTCAGAGTCCCCATAAGCTGGTCATGGTGGTGCATGCCTTTAATCCCAGCACCCGGGAGGCAGAGGTAGGAGGATTGTGGTGAGTTCAAGGCTACCGTAAGACTACATAGTGAAATCCAGGTCAGTCTGGGCTAGAGTGAGACCCTACCTCAAAAGGAAAAAAAAAAAAGTCCCATAGTTTTTGTTTTGTTTTTTATTTATTTATTTATTTGAGAGTGACAGACAGAGCGAGAAAGAGGCAGAGAGACAGACACAGAGAGAATGGGCGCGCCAGGGCCTCCAGCCACTGCAAACGAACTCCAGACGCGTGCACCCCCTTGTGCATCTGGCTAACGTGGGTCCTGGGGAGTTGAGCCTCGAACCAGGGTCCTTAGGCTTCACAGGCAAGCGCTTAACCACTAAGCCATCTCTCCAGCCCAAGTCCCATAGTTTTTATCAAGTCCAATGATGATGTCCATATATCTGCATAATCCAAGATATTTTAACTGAGCCATAAAAGCAAAAAACAAACAAACAAGCCAAACAAAACAACAACAACAACAAAAACCCCAAAAACAAAACAAAACAAAAAACTCCCAAATACCCAAAACTCATAATGGCACAGAATAAACATTCACACTGCAAAAGTTGGCATTGGGCATAACAAATATTCAACCAATAAAATATTTAAAAGAACCTTTTAAAATATATATACTTTAGGGCTGGAGAGATGGCTTAGTGGTTAAGGTGCATGCTTGCGAAGCCGAAGGACCCAGTTTGAATTTCCAGGTCTTACATAAGTCAGATGCACATAGTGGAGCATGTGTCTGGATGTCGTTTTGCAGTGGCTAGAAGCCTGGAGTGCGCATTCTCTCCTAATTACCCCCCTACACACACACTGTAATAAATAAAACTAAAATCTTAAAAAAATAATAATAAGATTTCAGTGGCACATGCCTTTAATCCCAGCACCCGGGAGGCAGAGGTAGGAGGATCACCGTGAGTTTAAGGCCAGCCTGAGACTACATAGTGAATTCCAGGTCAGCTTGAGCTAGAGTAAGACCCTAGCTTGAAAAACCAAAAAAGTAAAATAAAAACCAGAAAACTTAATACTCTTGCCTTCTTTTTCCACATGCTGATATTCTTTTTTTTTTTTTTAAGAATTTTAAAATATATATACTTTAGGGCTGGAGAGATGGCTTAGTGGTTAAGGTGCATGCTTGCGAAGCCGAAGGACCCAGTTTGAATTTCCAGGTCTTACATAAGTCAGATGCACATAGTGGCGCATGTGTCTGGATGTCGTTTGCAGTGGCTAGAAGCCCTGGAGTGCGCATTCTCTCCTAATCTACCCCCCTACACACACACTGTAATAAATAAAACTAAAATCTTTAAAAAAATAATAATAAGATTTCAGTGGCACATGCCTTTAATCCCAGCACTCGGGAGGCAGAGGTAGGAGGATCACCGTGAGTTTAAGGCCAGCCTGAGACTACATAGTGAATTCTAGGTCATCCTGAGCTAGAGTAAGACCCTAGCTTGAAAAACCAAAAAAGTAAAATAAAAACCAGAAAACTTAATACTCTTGCCTTCTTTTTCCACATGCTGATATTCTTTTTTTTTTTTTTAAGAATTTTAAAATATATATACTTTAGGGCTGGAGAGATGGCTTAGTGGTTAAGGTGCATGCTTGCGAAGCCGAAGGACCCAGTTTGAATTTCCAGGTCTTACATAAGTCAGATGCACATAGTGGAGCATGTGTCTGGATGTCGTTTTGCAGTGGCTAGAAGCCTGGAGTGCGCATTCTCTCCTAATTACCCCCCTACACACACACTGTAATAAATAAAACTAAAATCTTAAAAAAAATAATAATAAGATTTCAGTGGCACATGCCTTTAATCCCAGCACCCGGGAGGCAGAGGTAGGAGGATCACCGTGAGTTTAAGGCCAGCCTGAGACTACATAGTGAATTCCAGGTCAGCTTGAGCTAGAGTAAGACCCTAGCTTGAAAAACCAAAAAAGTAAAATAAAAACCAGAAAACTTAATACTCTTGCCTTCTTTTTCCACATGCTGATATTCTTTTTTTTTTTTTTAAGAATTTTAAAATATATATACTTTAGGGCTGGAGAGATGGCTTAGTGGTTAAGGTGCATGCTTGCGAAGCCGAAGGACCCAGTTTGAATTTCCAGGTCTTACATAAGTCAAATTTTTATTTTATTTATTTGAGAGCAACAGACAAAGAGGCAGAGAGAGAGAGAAAATGGGAGCACCAGGGCCTCCAGCCACTGCAAACGAACTCCAGATGTATGCACCACCTTCTGCATCTGGCTTACGTGGGCACTGGGAAATTGAGCCTTGAACCAGGGTCATTAGGCTTCACAGGCAATTGCTTAACCGCTAAGCCATCTCTCCAGCCCTATTAATTTATTTTTTAAAAACTCTTGCTGGGTGTTGTGGCACACACCTTTAATGCCAGCACTTGGGAGGCAGAGGTAGGAGGATCACTGTGAGTTTGAGGCCACCCTGAGACTACATAGTGAATTCCAGGTCAGCTTGAGCTAGAGTAAGACCCTAGCTTGAAAAACCAAAAAAGTAAAATAAAAACCAGAAAACTTAATACTCTTGCCTTCTTTTTCCACATGCTGATATTCTTTTTTTTTTTTTTAAGAATTTTAAAATATATATACTTTAGGGCTGGAGAGATGGCTTAGTGGTTATGGCGTTTGTCAGTAAAGCCTAAGAACCCAGGTTTGAATTCCCAGATCCTACGTGTGCCAGATGCACATGGTGGCACAGGTGTCTGGGCTTTGTAGCAGCTAGAGGGCCTGGTGCACCCATCATTCTCTCTCTTGCGCGCTCGCTCTCTCTCTCTCTCTCTCTCTCTCTCTCTATCTCTCTTTTTTTCTCTATTTATCTAAAATAAATAAATAAAATATAAGCTGGGCAGGGTGACTCACACCTTTAGGTAGGAGGATTGTCATGAGTTCAAGGCCACCCTTGAGAATACATAGTGCGTTCAGGGTCAGCCTGGGCCAGAGTGAGAAAAACCAAATAAATAAATAAAATATAAAGATACATGTTTTATTTACTTATTTATTTGAGAGAGAGGGGGGGAGAGAATGGGTGTGCCAGGGCTTCCAGCCACTGCAAATGAACTCCAGACGCATGCATTCCTTTGTGTACCTGGCTTACGTGGGCCCTGGAGAATCGAACCGGGATCCTTTGGCTTTACAGGCAAACACCTTAACTGCTAAGCCATCTCTCCAGCCCTAAAAAAAATTTTATGTTTATTCAAGAGAGAGAAAGTAGGTACACTAGGGCCTCTAGCTATTGCAAACAAACTCCAGATGCATGCGCCACCTTGTGCATCTGGCTTTGTGGGGCACTGGGGAGTTGAACCTTGGGTCCTTTGGCTTTGCTGGTAACCACCTTAACCGTTAAGCCATCTCTCCAACCCTGCATCCAGTTCTTGTTTATGAATTTTTTAAATTATTCCTGAAGTGATCAGCTTTTGAATGAGTAATTGTATTATAATAATGTAGTATTCTGGTCCTTAGACTTTATAAAATTTTTTTTGTTTATTTATTTATTTGAGAATGACAGACAGAGAAAGAGGCAGAGAGAGAGAGAGAGAGAGAGAGTGGGTGCACCAGGGCCTCCAACCACTGCAAATGAACTCTAGACTTATTCGCCCCCTTGTGCATCTGGCTTACATGGGTCCTGGAGAATGGAGCCTTGAACTGGGGTCCTTAGGCTTCACAGGCAAGTGCTTAACCTCTGAGTCATCTCTTCAGCCCGTCCTTAGACTTTTGAAAGAAGAGATGTTGAGGTGAATAGATATGATTTTTATTGTTATGTTTACTTTGTACCAATAACTTGAACTCAGTTACTTGGTAGCTTGAAGAAGTTATTTTGGTTAACTTTTCTCAGGAACATTTTGGGCTAGTACTTGTGATTATTATAGATTAATTCAATGTTCCACCTGAAAATGTAACTAATTCTTTTTTATATATTTATTTTTAGGGAGAGAGAATGAGAATCAGGCAGATAATAGATAGAATTGGTGTGCCAGGGCCTCTAAGCCACTGCAAGTGAACTCTAGACACATGTGACACCTTGTGCATCTGGTTTATGCGGGTCCTGGTGAATCAAACCTGGGTCTTTTGATTTTGCAGGCAAGTGCCTTAACTGCCAAGTCATCTCTCCAGCCCCAATAACTAATTCTTATTCATCTTTTTAAATATTACATGTCCTAAGAAGTATATGTACACATCTTTTCCCCAGTTTCGAAACTGCTATAGATTTAATGAGATTTTAGTCTTGGTCTTGTAAACAAAGAGTCACAATAAAAGGACTCAGATAATGAAGAGAGAACAAACTGCCAAGATTTTTCCAAGTTCCTTGTGAAAGTGCCATCCTCCTGCTTTTAGAGACAAAGTATGCTATGTAGCCAGGCTGCCTCAGCCTCCTCCAAAGTGCTGGGATCACACCTGGAGCCACCTTTCCCCTCCTGCCTAGGAGATTGAGGAGGAGGTTCTGGAGCATGTGTCTGCATGTTCACATCTCCAGGATGTTGCTCACAGGCATTGAGATGGTGCTTCAGGGGAAATACAGATCCTTCTTAAAGTCAAAAGGTATAATATCTGTGAACTTAGTCTGTTCCATCTTTGCCATTGTTCTTTTGGAAGATGAAATTTAAATCAACAATAATACATTGTGTGATATACAATGATGCTGGATCACAATGTTGGGTAATTCTAGGACTTCCCTCTAGAATAATTTATAAATAGTTACTTAAATAGTTTCATAACTTTTATAAATATTTGTTAGTGGTACTGGGGATTAAACCTAGGGCCTTACATGTTGTAGGCAAGTACCTCTACCACTAAGCTGTAGAGATTGCTCAGCAGTTTAGACGTTTGCCTACAAAGCCTAACTACCTGGCTTCAACTTTCCAGTACCCATGTAAAGCCTGATGCACAAAGTGGCACATGCTTCTGGAGTCTGTTTGTAGTGGCTGGAGGCCTGGGCATGCCCATTCTCTCTGTCATTCTTCTATCTCTCTGCTTACAAATATATATATATATACATATATATACACACACACACACACACACATATATATATATTTCAATGAGCATTTAGGAAAAGGTCAGTTTGTATTCATTTCTTTGTTAGAATTAAACAGTATGCGTGGTGGTGCACACCGTTAATCCCAGCACTCGGGAGGCAGAGGTAGGAGGATCACCATGAGTTCAAGGCCACCTTGAGACTACAGAGTGAATTCAAGGTCAGTCTGAGCTAGAGTGAGACCCTATCTTGAAAACAAACAAACAAACAAAAAAAGTATGATAATAAGTGGAAAGAATACAAACATTTGCTTAGAAGTTTGTCTGTCTAAAATCTTTTAGAGCAGCTCAGAAAAGAATGATAGAGCCTAACAAAAGCATGCATTTTTTTTTTTCTTGTAGAAATTATCAATGCTACTTGAGGAAAGCTTAGTACTGGAAAGGTATTACCTATACTATGAGACATTTGTCATTTTCTATTACATGTGAGACATTTGTCATTTTCTATTATATGTT
The DNA here is from genome assembly GCA_036346955.1 of Dipus sagitta. Classification (NCBI taxonomy): domain Eukaryota; kingdom Metazoa; phylum Chordata; class Mammalia; order Rodentia; family Dipodidae; genus Dipus; species Dipus sagitta. The sequence goes on from CM070777.1 coordinate 122,876,372, forward strand.
AGTATCTCTGTTGTATTGTATTTGAACATTGACCTTATTTTACTTTTTGACTGTTTCAAGGTAGGGTCTCAATGTAGCCCAGGCTAACCTGGATTTCACTACGTAGTCTCAGGGAGGCCTTGAACTCAAGATTAATCCTCCTACCTCAGCCTCCCAAGTGCTGGGATTAAAGGCATGCACAACCATACCTGGCTTTTTTTTTGGTCTTTCAAGGTATGCTCTTGCTTTAGCCTAGCTGACCTGCAATTCACTATGTAGTCTGGCCTTGAACTCACAGCAGTCCTCCTACCTTGGCCTCCTGAGTGTTGAGATTAAAGGCGTGCACCACCATGCCTGCCCAGCTTCAGTTTACTCAACTTAATACAATTTAAGAAACCCACAGAGAATTAAGTACTTTTCTTGACTGCAATAAGATGTCAGGATGGATTTTGAGTAATTCAGTGTTAACAGAGGTCAGTCTATGTCTGGAAGACCTCATATATTCTGACTACTTGGTTTGATGTGAGCCTGTGGAAAAATCAGCCCATGTAGGTGGTGAAATAAAGGAATACCAACTGGCTGATAGTCCATTAACTTTCGCGGAATGGAGGTTCGAGGTAAATTTTCTCTCTAGCCCAGGCTGACCTGGCATTTACTATGTCTTCTCAGGGTGGCCTGAAACTCACAGCAATCCTCCTACCTCTGCCTCCTAAGTGCTGGGATTAAAAAAGACGTGTGCCACCACACCCGGCTGTAGTCCATTACTTTAATACCTTGGAGCACGGGTCCAGTCCCAATGCTTCAGTGTCTGAGGCTCAAAATTGGCTAAGACTGGGAAATTCTGACTCACATTTCTTACTGTATGGTAAGGCTTCAGGTGTCACAATTAAATTTAACTGTGGTTGTGAAATTTGTTCTCAAAACTGGATAGTTTTATAGTTTCATAAAAGAATACAATTATTTTAAATACCCTTATGTTTCATGTTGTACTCAAGAGTTCCATGTGATCTCACTTGATTTTATTTTTTTCAGTTACTTTAATCTAGATTTTAAAAAAAATCAAAACTCAGAATAGGTTGAAACTCCACACAAATTGCTACCACAGAACAAAAGTGCTGATCAAGTTGAATCAACCCCTGTAATGTGTTCTGAAAAGAAAACCTCTCCTCTCTCCCCCAATTTGAAGAACAAGCATTTTCCTTGCCAAGAAGGACTGACTTTAAATGGACCAGCTGTCCATATTAGGAGCATAGGGTTGCTAAGGTGACCATGGCTATTTGGAGAAGAATGCAGCTGAGAGGGCAAGTTCTTGATGTGTGAGCTGAGGGAAAGAATGTGGTGTGATCGTACATCATTCCTCCTAATCACATGCTCAAAGTGCTGTGTGGGCAGCATGCAGAAATACAGGGCTGAGAGCTCGAGTTTGTGTGTGTTGAAAATCATTCTGTTTTCATGTGAGCCAGAAGCTTACAGTTCAGAAGGAAAATGTCTGCCTTGTGTATATCTGTTTGCAGTCAGGAGGAGGCTACTTGATAGTAGATAAAATGGAACTGAATTTCTTTTGCTTGATAGGCATAAGCATCCATTATATTTAGGTTTTTAAAAAGTGTCTTGGGATAATTATTTTACCAGCTCATCCCTTTTAGTCATCAGTAAGTGCTAATGGGCTCCCAATTCAATGATGTATTCTTTTTTTCTTTTTTTTCTTTTTCATGGTAGGGTCTCACTCTAGCTCTGGCTGGCCTGGAATTAACTCTGTGTTCTTAGGGTGGCCTTGAACTCACGGCAGTCCTCCTACCTCTGCCTCCCAAGTGCTGCGATTAAAGGCATGCACCACCACACCCAGCTTTGCTTCTTTTTTCCAAAGGTAAAGTCTCGCTTTAGCCCAGGCTGACCTGAAATTCACTATTCAGTCTCAGAACTCACAATGATCTTCCTACATCTGCTTTCTAGTGCTAGGATTAAAGGCTTCTGCCACTATGCCTGTCGAGACTCCACCTTTTAGAGTCTACCATGAGCACTGATGCACATACTTGAAGTGAGGCGTAGACACAAACTGAACTCTGTGCTGTTTTGCTTTTAGTTTTTATTTTTATTTCCAAATCCCTACAATAATGTATTAATTTTTTTTGGGGGGGGGACACAGAATCTCATATATTCCAGCCTGGCCTCAAACTTACTTTGTAGCTGAATAGGACCTTGAGCTGATCCTCCTGCTACCTCCTCCTGACTGCTGGGATTGCACGCATGCACCACCATCCTTGTTTATGGGGTTTTGTTTATTGAACACTAGGCTGCATGCTTGCTAAACAAGTACTCTACATCCCATCCTAATAATATGTTGACTTAAATAAGACATACAGGGTAATATCTGAGATGTGAACTAATTAGAATGGTGACAGCTCTATATTAGCCCTATATTACATTCTTTTTCATTTAGTTTTGTTTTTTAAAAAATATTTTAGCCGGGCGTGGTGGTGCACACCTTTAATCCCAGCACTCAGGAGGCAGAGGTAGGAGGATTGCCGTGAGTTCGAGGCCACCCTGAGACTCCATAGTGAATTCCAGGTCAGCCTGGGCTAGAGTGAGACCCTACCTTGAAACCCCCCCCCCCAAAAAAAAAATTATTTAGCCAGGCATGGTGACGCATGCCCTTAATCCCAGCCCTTGGGAGGCAGAGGTAGGAGGATTGCCGTGAGTTTGTGGCCACCTTGAGACTACTACATAGTGAACTCCAGGTCAGCCTGCACTAGAGTGAGACCCTACCTCAAAAAAACATTTTTTTTTTTTTTTTTACTTACTTAGAGAGAGAGAAAAACACACAAACAGAATGAATCAGTGCACCAGGGCCTCTAGTCACTGAAAATGAACTCCAGATGGATGTGCCACCTTGTGCATCTGGCTTATGTGGGTCCTAGGGAATTGAACCTGGGTTCTTTGGCTTTGCAGAGAAGTGCCTTAACCACTAAGCTATCGTTCTAGTCCTTGTTTTGTTTTTGACTTAGGGTTCATTGTGTAGCCCATGCTGGTCTTGAACTCATAATTCTTCTGCTTCAACCTCCAAAGTGCTGAAATTACAGGTGTAAGCCACAACACCGGGTTCTTTATTTTCTTTAACCACTGAGCCTTCTTACTAGCCTTTTTTATTTTCTTAATTAGATAATATACTTGATTTGACAATATTGCTATTTACTAGTTTTGTAATTACAGAATAATTTAACTTCTGAAGTAGGTTGATTATATGGCATTTCTTATGTAGACCTTGATAACCTTTGGCATTCTGTGTAGCCTGTCCCCTCCTCCCAACTCCAAATAAGCAATGTATGATCAGTTTACACATACATGCTTGTGAGGGCACACATACCCCTTCCCAACAGTCCTAAATTGTAATGTAGTAAAATGGTAAGGGGTTTTCTCCTTAAGAATCTTTTCTTAACTAGAGGCCCTTTACTACCTTTAGTAAAGCCACTCAACACTTTGCTCTCTTGCCTTTCATATTTAACACTTAAATTTCCCTAGGAACTGATTTTTCTGCTTTCTTTTGCTTGAGAGTGAGAGATAAGGGTGCAATTCTCTGTTCTTGTTTGGTTTTAGTTTTCAAGCTAGGGTCTCGCTCTGGCCCTGGTAGTCCCTCTGTAGTCCCAGGCTGGCCTCTAACTCACAGTGATTAACCTAACTCTGCTTCCCAGGTGCTGAGATTAAAGGCATGTGCCACCATGTCACCTTCTGTTCTTGTTAAAATATACCCAGTTGGTTATTGAAGCACATTTTGTGTGTGTATATATGTATGTGTGTGGTATGTGTATGCATTTTTGTATGCAGGTGGGTATGTATGTGAGTGGGTGCTCATGCGCATGGGTATGCATCTGGAAGAGGCCGGAGGTTAATGTTGAGTGTTTTCCTTGATTACTCTCCTTTATTAACTGAGGTAGGATCACTCATTTGAGTCAGAACTCACTGATACAGCTAGTCTTGCTAGCCAGCTTGCCAAAGGAATCTCCTGTCTCTGCCCCCTAAGCACTGGGATTACACACTGATGACCCCTGAACCCTCCTGGCATTTGCTTGTGTTGCAGTCAGGTTTGCATGTGCCACTACATCTGGCTTTATGTGGGTACTAGGGAATTGAACCAAGGTCATTAGGCTTTGCATGCAAGCATCTTCACCCCTAAGCCATCACTCCAGCCCCAGCCCTAGATTGTTTTAAATCTCCCTTTTTGGTGAGCTTTTAAACAACTTTTTTTTTCTAGCTGTAAAATAACACAAAACATAGATGCTACGTTAATTATTTTGAACTATGCAGTTGGGTAGTGTTAAGCACATTCAGTTGTGCATCCAATCTCCACAACTTTTCAGCTTGCAAAACTGAAACCTCGTACCCACTAAACAACCCTTCCTTTCTTCATCTCGTAGCCCCTGACAAGCATCATTCTACGTTATCTGTCTATAGTTCTACTGTTTTACCTCCTCCTATAAGTAGAATCAGACAAATAGTGTTTAATTATTCTGGAAATTTGAAAACTCACATGTTCCAAGATCAGAAATGTTTTGAGAATTGTTGAATTTCAAAACAGTTAGATTTTAGATTTTTAGCTTAGGGATACTCAAGCAATAAGGTGTATTCATGCATTGCAAAATATGAAATCTGAAACATTTCAGGTCTTAACCATTTCTAATTTAGAGATACTCCATTTGTGTTTATCTTTTTAAAAATTTTTTGTTTATTTTTATTTATTTATTTGAAAGCGACAGACAGAGAGAGAGGCAGAGACAGAGACAGAGAATGGGTGCGCCAGGGCCTCCAGCCACTGCAAGCAAACTCCAGATGTGTGCGCCCCCTTGTTCATCTGGCTAACGTGGGCCCTTGGGGAATCGAGCCTGGAACCAGGGTCCTTAGGCTTCACAGGCAAGCGCTTAACCGCTAAGCCATCTCTCCAGTCCAGTGTTTGTTTATCTTTTTGTAACTGGCTTGTTTCATATAACGTAATGCCTTTAAGTTTCATTCTTCATTGAAGAACTTCCATTTCTCTATCTCTGGCATCTATCTGTATGTCTGTCTGTTTACCTACCAATCTGGGGAGAGAGAAAATGGGTGCACTAGTACCTCCTGCCATTGCAGATGAACTCCATACATACCACTTTGTGTGTCTAGCTTTATATGGGTAGGGGGGGAATTGAATCCAGGCCATCAGGCTTTATAACTAATTGCCTTTAACTACTGAGCGCACTCTGCAGCTATTTTTTTAAAGAAAAGGTTTGTTTTTTTTTTACCTAGGAAAAGTTTTGTCTGTGTGTGGTGCTCAGTGATATGTATTTGAGGCAGGCAGTCTACCACTGAGCTGTGTCCCTAGCCTCTTCTTTCTTTTTATTTTGAGCCGGCATCTCACTGAGTTGCCCAAGTTAACCTTGAACACTCATTATAGTCCAAGCTGACTTGGAACTTGTGGCCTTAGCTTCCCAAAAGTACCTTGAATTGTAGGCCTGTGCTGTCCTTTGACTGTTGTGTATAATGGGACTGTGAACATGAATGTGTAAATATCTACTTGACACCCTGCATGGAGTGTTTTTGGGAATTTACATGGAGGTAGAGTTTTTATTTATTTATTTATTTTGGTTTTTTGAGGTAGGATTTCACGCTAGCCTAGGCTGACCTGGAATTCATTCTGTAGTCTCAGGTGGCCTTAAATTCGCTGTGATCCTCCTACCTCTGCCTCCCCAGTGCTGGGATTAAAGGCATGCGACACTACACCCAGCTAGAATTTTTAATTTTAATGATTTTTTTTTCCTTCTTGGTCATATGACCTTCCCACCACAGACTTTAATATATATATAATTTTGTTTGTTTCTTTATTTGAGAGAGAAGGAGAGGGAGGCAGAGAGAGAATGGGCATACCAGGGCCTTGCAAACAAACTCCAGAAGCATGCATCACCTTGGCCCATCTGGCTTATTTGGGTACTGGGGAATTGAACCTGGGTCCTTAGGCTTTGTAGGCAAGTGCCTTAACTACTAAGCCATCTTTCCAGCGCATCCTATTCGTGTTTTTTTTTTTTTTTTTTTTTTTTGAGGTAGGGTCTCACTCTAGCCCAGGCTGACCTGGAATTCACTATATAGTCATAGGGTGGCCTCAAACTCATAGCGTGCCTCCCTACCTGTGCCTCCCTAGTGCTGGGATTAAAGGTGTGTGCTACCACACCTGGCTCAGCTCATCTAATTCTTTTAGGTTTTTTTTTTGTTGTTGTTGTTGTTGTTTTTTTGTTTTTCAAGGTAGGGTTTCACTCTAGTCCAGACTGACTTGGAATTCACTGTGTAGTCTCAGTGTGGCCTCGAATGCATGGTGATCCTCCTACCTCTGCCTCCCAAGTGCCAGGATTAAAGGTGTGCGCCATCACTCCTGGCTATTCTTCTAGTTTTTAAAATTTATTTAGTTGACACAAAGAGAGAAAGAGACAGATAGATAGAATGGGTGCACCAGGAACTCTAGCCACTGCAGATGAACTCCAGATGTATGTACCACCTTGAGCATCTGGCTTAATGGGTACTGGGGAATTGAATCTGGGTCCTTAGGCTTTGCAGGCTAGTGCATTAACCACTAAGCCATCTCTCTAGCCCATCATTTAAAAAAATTTTTTTAACACAGAGAGGCAGATAGAATATCTTATTCTTTTAAAAACAAAAAATTGTACATATCATAAAACATTGCTAAAAGAATATAAATATCTATGGCTGGGATAATAGTTCAACAGTTAAAGGCACTTGCTTGTAAAGTCTGCCATCCCAGGTTCAGTTTCCCGGTCACCCTTATAATAAAAGTATGGCAAAGCTGGGCATGGTGGTATACCCCTTTAATCCTAGCACTCAGGAGGCAGAAGTAGGAGGATCACCATGTGTTTGAGGCTACTCTGAGACTCCATAGTGAATTCCAGGTCAGCCTGGGCTAGAGAGAGACCTTATCTCAAAATGGGAAAAAAAATAAATAAAAAATAAAAAAGTAGGGCAAGCCTCTAGGGTTTGTTTGTAGTGACAAGAAACCCTGTGACTCGTATGTGCTCATGAACACACACACACACAAATTAGAAAAAGAAAATAAATACATGAATGAACAAAATCTCTGAAATTTAGGTTATTAGTTGTGGTAGTTTGATTTTTTTTCCCCCAATGTAGGGTCTCACTTTAGCCCAGGCTGGTGGAATTAACTATGTAGTCTCAGGGTGGCCTCGAACTCACGGCGATCCTACTATCTCTGCCTCCCAAGTGCTGGGATTAAAGCTGTGTGCCACCATGCCCGGCTTCCCCATAAGTTTTGATATGCCATATTCTTGGTTTTAGTCATTTTAAAAGTGGTTCTCATTATTAGAGAATATATTCTTAATTTCAAATATATATAACTTTTTAAATGTAAAGTTTTATAATATGTTCCCAGTTACTGCATTATGGTCAGAGACTATAATGTAAATTATAAAGATATTTGAAGACTTACATATAGCTAGTTTTCATAAATGTCCAGGTATATTTGGAAAGAATGTAAATACTCCAATTCTTAAAAATAATATATTTTTTTTATTCTGTGGCTTTTGATTTACCTGTATTTTGGGTTGTTTCTGATAAGTAAAGTTAAGTTTGAATGTGTCTCTCATTTTTCTTCTGTTGATGGTGCTAGAGACTGAACTCAGGCCCTCATGTATGCAAGGCAAACATTGTCAACTGAGCTATATCCCCAGTCTTCATTTTTAACTGGAGAGTTTCTGTCAGTTGTGATTCCTAATAGATAGATTTGGATTTATTTTATTTCCATGGCTTTTCTATTTGTTCTCTTTCTCCTTCCTATTTATTTCTTTTTTTATTTTTTTTGTTTGTTTTTTGAGGTAGGGTCTCACTCTAGCTCATGTTGACCTGGAATTCACTGTGTACTCTCAGGGTGACCTTGAACTCATGGCAGTCTACCTCTGCCTCCCAAGTGCTGGGATTAAAGGCATGTGCCATCAAGCCAGGCATTTTTCTTTTTCTTTTTCTTTTTTAAGTTTGTCGCAATAGGTTCTTATTGTAGCTCAGGTTGACCTGGAATTAACTATGTAGTCTCAGGGTAGCCTTGAATTCACAGCGATCCACCTACCTCTGCCTCCCGAGTGCTGGGATTAAAGGTGTGCGCCACCATGCCTGGCTTCATTATTTTGTATTGCATTAAGTGTATGCATGTTTTATTTCACTCCATCTTCCCTTTATTGTTTTGCATTCATGTACATTTATTTATAAGTTGATATATTGTTTTGTGTGTGTGTTCTTGCGCACATACGCACTCATGTATGTGCCTGTGTGTTTTGTTTTTTGGTTTTTCAAAGTAGATTATCACTCTGGCCCAGGCTGACCTAGAATTCACTATGTAGTCTCATGGTGGCCTCAAACTCACAGAGATTCACCTACCTCTGCCTCCTGAGTGCTGAGATTAAAGGCATGTGCTACCATGGCTATCTCCAATATATTGTTTTTGTGGTGTGTGTATACTTATTTATTTATTTATTTATTTGAGAGAGAGAGAGACTATGGGCATAACATAGCCTCTTGCCACTGAAAATGAACTCCAGACACATGCGCCACCTTGTGCATCTGGCTTACATGGGCGCTAGGGAATTAAACCTGGGTCCTTAGGCTTCCTAGGCAAACACCTTAACTAAGCCATCTCTCCACTCACACCCCCCCCCCCCTTTGAGACAGAATTTCATGTTAACCTACACTGGCCTGAAATTCACTGAGTAGTTGAGGGTGACCTTGAATTCCTGATCCTCTTGTTTCCACTTGAGTGCTGAGGGTTAGACGCACCACACAAGGCTAGTTTAGCTATTTTGACATGTATATTTTTCTTAAGAAAAGTCTAAAAATAATCAGTATCCTTACACTGTTTTTTTTATAATAAAATTTTTTTATTAAAAATAATTTACAGCATCAGCAACATAAACACAATTGTCATTAACTGAACTTTGCCTCCAATATATTTCTATACAATACTTAACATTATTAAACTTAAAACTCCTATGCTGTTTTGTTGGCTTTAAATAATAGACAATGATTTGTAGTCACTTAAGTGAGATATACATTTTATAACCACATATTACATGTAAAACTGATTAAAAATAAACAGTCATCAGCACTGTCACCTTTCCAAAGTCCATCTCCTTCCCCCTCTTTTATGTTCCGAATCAAAGAAAGACAGGATCATTATCCAGTATCTTAGTATCTTCTCCTAAACCTAAAGGCAAAAAGAAAGGTGGCTTTAGATTCAGCCATTGAAAAATGTCAGTTTCTCCTCATTCCATCACTCATCACTGAGGAAAGGAGTGCATAAAACATTGTACCACATAAACAAGTAACTGTTTACACTGTTCTTGAATAATGCACTAGCATACAATGCTCTGGTTTTCTTCTTCCTAAACAGTAACACTATAGTCTATGATCTTAACTTTAGTAATAACTTCTTCCACATTCATACATGGTTCTAAGATGTCAATCTTTGTTTAAAATTATTTCCTACTTGGCAGTTTTCTTTAAAAAAAAATTGTTTTTTTTTTTTTGTTTTTGTGTTTTTGAGATGGGGTCTTCCTCTAGCCCATCCTGACCTGGAATTCACTCTGTAGTCTCAGGGTGGCCTTGAACTCACAACGATCCTCTTATCTCTGCCTCCCAAGTCCTGGGATGATGATGATGATTATTATTATTATTATAATTTGGTTTCTCAAGGTAGGGTCTCACTCTAGCCCAGGCTGACCTGGAATTCACTATGGAGTCTCAGGGTGGCCTCGAACTCATGCCGATGCTCCTACCTCTGCCTCCTGAGTGCTGGGATTAAAGGCGTGCACCACCACACCCGGCTTCCTGGGATTATTTTTAAGCAGTGGGCCTGGGTGAGGGGGACAGACAGAGAATGGGCACACCAGGGTCTCCTGGTGTTGCAAACAAAGTCCAGATGCATGTATCACTTTGTGCACCTGGCTTATCTTGACTCATCCCTTTTTGGGTCTGGCCATCCTTACATAATAATTGTTTTTCTACCTATGAAGTATATACTTCAGGGACCGGAGAGAGATGGCTTAGCAGTTAAGGTACTTGCCTGCAAAACCTAAGAATCCATGTTACACTCTCCAGATCCTATGTAAGCCTGACACAAATTTACATAAGTGCACAAGGTTGTCCAAGCACACAAGATGTCACACACATCTGGAATTTGATTGCAGTGGCTGTAGGACTTGGTGCACCAATCCACTCCCCCTGTCTCTCATAAGCAAAAAAAAAAAGGGAATGTATCTTTAAGTGAACTTTTCTGATAAAAAGGTGTCTTTTTCTGAAAATGCTTATTTTTATCTCCATTGTTGAAAGAGAAGCTCATCTGTGGATAAAATTGGAGTTTTTTTCTTTTCAATTTTTTTTAGTAACAACGTCCATGATTATAAAAAATATCCCATAGTAATGGCCTCCCTCCCCCCACTTTCTCCTTTGAAACTCCATTCTCCATCTCTCTTTTATTTTGATGTCATGAACTTTTCCTCCTACTATGATGGTCTTGTGTAGGTGGTGTCAGGCACTGTGAGGTCATGGATATCCAGGCCATTTTATATCTGGAGGAGCATATTGTAAGGAGTCCTCCCCTTCCTTTGCTTCTGACATTCTTTCCGCCACCTCTTCTGCAATAGACCCTGAGCCATGGAACATGTGATAGGGATATTGCAGTGCTGAGTACTCCTGTCACTTCTTTGCAGCACCATGATGCCTTCTGAGTCATCCCAAGGTCACTGCCATCTGAAAAGAGAAGCTTCTCTACCCAAAGTGAGAGTAGCATTAATATAAGGGTATGAACATTAAGAGAAGTGCTTACTGGGTAGTTGGATAAGCATAGTATATACATTTAGCAAGACAGCAGCAGATGTTACACTCCTAGGGCTGATGACTACTCTTGATGACTAGGGATGTAGAACATTTTTTTAGATGCTTATGTGCCATCCGTATTTCTTCTTTTGAGAACTCTCTATTTAGTTCCATAGCCCATTTTTTAATTGGCTTGGTTGATTTCTTATTTAATTTTTTGAGTTCTTTGTATATCCTAGATATTAATCTTCTATCAGATGTATAGCTGCAAAGATTTTTTTCCATTCTGTAAGTTGCCTCTTTGCTTTATTCACAGTGTCCTTTGCCATACAAAATCTTTGTAAATCATGAGGTCCCAGCAGTTAATCTGGGGTTTTATTGCCTGAGCAATTGGGGTTATATTCATAAAGTCTTTGCCAAGACCAGTATTGAAGGGTTTCCCCTACTTTTTCCTCTAGCAGTTTCAGGGTTTCAAGTCTGATGTTAAGGTCTTGAATCCATTTGGACTTAATTCTTGTACACGGAGAGAAAGAAGAGTCTATTTTCATCCTTCTACAGATACATATCCAGTTTTCCCAGCAACATTTTGTTGAAGAGGCTTTCTTTTCTCCAATGAGTATTTTTGGCATTTTTATCGAATATCAGGTGGCTATAGCTACTTGGTCTTACATCTGGGTCCTCTATTCTGTTCCATTGATGTGCATGTCTGCTTTTGTGTCAGTACCATGCTGTTTTTGTTACTATGGCTCTGTAGTATAGGTTAAAATCAGGTATGGTGATAGCACCCGCCTTATTTTTGTTGCTCAGTATTATTTTAGATATTCGAGGTTTTTTGTGATTCCAAATGAATTTTTGGATTGTTTTTTCTATTTCTGTGAAGAATGCCATTGGGATTTTGATGGGGATTGCATTAAATGTGTAGATTACTTTTGGTAAGATTGCCATTTTCACAATATTGATTCTTCCTATCCAGGAACAAGGAATGTTTTTCCATTTCCTAGTGTCTTCTGCATTTTCTTGGTTGAGTGTTTCAAAGTTTGCATTGTAGAGATCCTTTACTTCCTTGGTTAGGTTTATTCCAAAGTACTTTTTTTTTTTGATGCAATTATGAATGGGAGTGATTCTCTGATTTCATCCTCTGTGTATTTGTTGTTAGCATATAGGAAGGCTACTGGTTTCTGTGTGTTTATTTTGTGTCCTGCTACATGGCTATAGGTGTATATCGGCTCTAACAGTTTGCTGGTAGAGTCTTTAGGGTCTTTTATGTATAGAATCATGTCATCTGCAACTAATGATAACTTGATTTCTTCCTTTCCAATTTGTATCCCTTTTATGTGTGTCTCTTGCCTTAATGCTGTGGCTAAAACTTCCAGTACTATATTAAATAAAAGTGTGGACAGTGGACACCCTTGTCTTGTTCCTGATTTTAGTGGAAAAGCTTCCAGTTTTCCCCCCTTTTAGTAATATGTTGGCTGTAGTTTGTCATAAATAGCCTTTATTATATTGAGATATGTTCCTTCTATTCCCAGTCTCTGTAGGACTTTTATCATGAAGGGATGTTGATTTTGTCAAATGCTTTCTCTGCATTTAATGAGATGATGATGTGATTTTTATCCTTCAGTCCATTTATATAATGTATTACATTTATCAATTTGCATATGTTGAACCATCCCTGGATCTCTGGGATAAAGCCTACTTGGTCGGGGTGAATGATCTTTCTGATATATTCTTTTATTCTGTTTGCCAATATATTTTTTAATTTTTTATTAACAACTTCCATGAATATAAAAAATAGCCCATGGTAATACCATACCTTCCCCCCACTTACTTGTAACTCCACTCTCCATCATACCCCCTCCCCATTTCAATCAGCCTCTCTTTTATTTTGATGTCTTGATCTTTTCCTCCTCTTATGATGGTCTTATGCAGGTAGTGTCAGGCACTGTGAGGCCATGGATATCCAGGCCATTTTGTGTCTGGAGGGAGCATGTTGTATGGAGTCCTGCCCTCCCTTTGGCTCTTACATTCTTTCCATCACCTCTTCCGCATTAGACCCTGAGCCTTGGAAGGTGTGATACAGATATTGCAGTACTGAGCACTGTGGTCATTTCTTTCCATCACCATGATACCTTCTGAGTCATCCCAAGGTTACTGCCATCTGAAAAGAGAAGATTCTCTACCAAAAGTGAGAGTAGCATTAATATAAGGGGGTGAACATTAACAGAAGTGCTTACTGGGCAGTTTGATAAACATAGTATATACATTTTGTTTGCCAGTATTTTGTTGAGAATTTTTGCATCTATGTTCATGAGGGAGATTGGTCTGTAGTTTTCTCTTTTTTTGTTCTATCTTTGCCTGGTTTTGGTATCAGGGTGATGCTGGCTTCGTAGAAGGAGTTTGGTAGGATTTCTTCTTTTTCTATTTTATGGAAAAGCTCAAGAAACAATGGTGTTAGTTCTTCCCTAAAGGTCTGGAAAAATTCACCAGTGAATCCATCTAGGCCTGGACTTTTTAGTTGGGAGATTTTTGATAAGTGCTTGGATCTCCATACTTGTTACAGGTCTGTTTAAGTGATTAATCTCATCTTGATTTAATTTAGGTAGGTCATATAAATCAAGGAAATCATCCATTTCTTTCAGATTTTCATACTTAGTGGAGTATATGTTTTTATAGTTTGTCCCTAAATTTTTTGAATTTTTCCTGGTATCCATTGTGATGTTGCCATTTTCATCTCTAATTTTATTAATTTGTGTCTCCTCTCTCTCTCTCTCTCTCTTTTTTTTTTTTTTTTTTTTTTTTGGTCAGATTTGCTAAGGGTTTATCAATCTTGTTTATCCTTTCAAAGAACCAACTCTTTGTTTCATTGATCTTTGGATTTTTTTTAGGTTTCTGTTTTATTAATTTCTGCCCTAATCTTTATTATTTCTTACCGTCGATTGATTTTCAGCTTGCCTTGTTCTTTTTCCAAGACTTTAAGATGAATCATTAGGTCGTTTACTTGAGACCTTTCTAATTTCTTAATATAGGCACTTCAAGCTATAAATTTCCCTCTTAGGACTGCCTTCATTGTGTCCCAAAGGTTTTGGTATGCTGTGTTCTCATTATCATGTGACTCTGAGTTTTTTGATTTCCTTCTTGATTTCTTCATTGACCCATTCATCATTTAGTAGTGTATTGTTTAGTTTCCATGATTTTTCTGTATGCTCTATAGCTTTTCTTGCTATTGATTTGTAGCTTGATTCCATTGTGGTCAGGTAGAATGCAAGGAATTATTTCAGTTTTCCTGTATTTGTTAAGATTTGCTTTGTGCCCTAGTATATTGTCTATTTTAGAGAATTTCCATGTGCTGCTGAAAAGAATGTATATTCTGCAGCATTTGGATGAAATGTCCTGTATATATCCATTTCTTCTATGACCTCATTTAATCAAGATGCCTCTCTGTTTATTTTTTGCCGGGGTGCCCTGTCAATTGTTCAGAGTATGGTGTTGAAGTCACCCACTACCACTGTGTTTGGTCTTATCTGTGACATTAGTTCTAGTAGCGTTTGTTTGATGAAGTTGGGAGCCCCTATGCTAGGTGCATATATGTTTAGAATTGTAATGTCCTCCTGTTGGAGTGTCCCTTTAATCAATATAAAGTGACCTTCTTTATCTTTCCTAACTAATGTTGGACTGAAGTCTACCTTGTCAGATAGTAGGATAGATAGCAACCCCTGCTTGTTTTCTAGGCCCATTTGCTTGAAACACCGTTTTCCAACCTTTCACTCTAAGATAGTGTCCATCCTTTGTAGAAAGGTGGGTTTCTTGGAGGCAACAAATTGAAGGATACTGCTTCTTAACCCAGACTGCAAACCTATGCCTTTTGGGTGGGGCATTGAGGCCACTGATATTAAGAGATATTATTGAAAGGTGTGTATTCATTTTTGCCTTTTTTTTTTTTTTAGTTCTTCCGGTTTTACCTTTGCTCTCTTTTGTTAACTAGTATTTGAGTATTGTTTGTTTTTTCCCGGTTCCTTTGTGCTTTTCTTTTTCTTCAGCATGGAGGATTCTTTCAAGTATTTTCTATAGAGCTGGTTTTGACTTCAAATACTCCTTTAGCCTGCTTTTGTCGTGGAATGTCCTTATTTCTCCATCTATTTGAATGGATAGTTTTGCAGGATAAAGTAACCTTGGTTGACAGTTGTTATCTTTCAGGACTTGGAATACATCACTCCAAGCCCTTCTGGCTTTGAAAGTTTGTGTTGAGTAACCTTTGTGATCCTGATGGCCTTGCCTTTATAGGTATCTTGATTTTTCTCTCTGACTGCTTTCAATATATTTTCTTTGGTTTGTATGTGTGTTGGTTTGAATAGAATAGATGGCCCCCAATATATTCAGTTGTTTGTTTGTAGTTTGCATCTGCAGCCACCTGGATGGAGTCAATACCATTGTGTGGATCTTAAGGTGTGGTGGTGGGTTTGAGATTTCAATCTAAAGATATGCAAAGTGTGCCTAGCTGGAGTTCATGAAGTGTGCTGTGCTGTGTGGCTTTTGGGCTTGTGCTTCTCTCTCTCTGCTTGGTCCTGTGAAGGCAGGCCAGCTTCTTCTGCCATTTATGGAACTTCCCTTGGATCTGCAGGCTTCAATAAATACCCCTTCCTCCATAACTGTGCCTGGTCTGGAAGTTCATCTCAGTGAACCTGAAATTGTCTGCTACAATATGTTTGGTAGCTTGATTATAATATGGCGAGGAGAGGTTCTTTCCAGGTTTTGTCTGGTTGGTGTTCTAAAGGATTCCTGTATCTGCATTGGCCCCTCTTTCCCAGTTTGGAGGAAGTTTTCTTCTGTGAATTTGTTGAAAATGCCTACCATACCTTTGGAGTGAAATTCTTCTCCTTCTATTATGCTCTGCATTCTTATGTTTGATCTTTTCATAGTGTCCCGAATATCTTGAAATTCCCATTCAAACTTTTCTATTAGTTTGTCTTTCTCTTTGTTGGACTGTATTAGATCTGCCACCTGGTTTCTAGTTTAGGTATTCTGTCGTCTTCTTCATCCATTCTACTGGTGAGATTTTCTATAGAGTTTTTTATGTCATTAACTGTGTTCTTCATTGCTAGTAATTGTGACTGGTTTTTCTTTATTTCTATTTCCTTATTTATGTCTAGTATTGACCTCTTTATTTCATTAAATTGGTTTCCTGTGTCTTTGATTTCCTCTTTGACTTCTTTGAGCATATTTATAATCATTCCTTTGAAATCTTTCTCAGGCATTTCCTCTAACTCATTCTCACTGGAGGTCATTTCTGATGCATTAATACTTTTTGGTGCATTTATATTGTCTTGATTTTTGGTGTTTCTTGTGTTATAATGTATATATTTTTGCATCTTGGATCAATTTAATACTTGGATTTTCTATTTATCTGCAGTGCTATTAGATATATAAGTCAATCTGATGTTATATATCTTCAGGGTAGGAGCTTAAGGTTCTAGGTGTGGCTCTCAAGATTCAGAGTGTCTACAAAAGTGACCCTAGGTGTTGGGTTTGCTTGCTGTGAGAGTATACAAGTAGGCTATGTGGAAAAAAATACCGGCAGATTCTAAAATTTAACTAAACAATGTACATATTCAATGAAAAACAGCAGAGAGTCTTTGTGCAAGGGTAGGTATTATGACAACCAGATCCTCTAACAAAGTCATTGTCCCTTATGGTGTGTGGTGACTCACACCCTTAATCCTGTCAATAAGGAGGTTAAGATTTCTGGTCTGTTCAGGGTTCCAAGTCAGCTTGTGACCAAGTGAGACCCTTCCCTTATGTACAAAGAAGAGGAAACAAAGCCACTGTAAATCAAGAAACAGCAAATAACAAGCCCAAAATATAGCTTATTTAAGAATGGCAAGGGCTGGAGAGACGGCTTAGCGATCAAGTGCTTGCCTGTGAAGGCTAAGGACCCCGGTTCAAGGCTCAGTTCCCCAGGACCCACGTTAGCCAGATGCACAAGGGGGGCGCACGCATCTGGAGTTCGTTTGCAGTGGCTGGAAGCCCTGCCGTGTCCATTCTCTCTCTCTCTCTCTCTCTCCCTCACTCTCTCTCTCTACTTGCCTCTTTCTCTCTCTCTCTGTTGCTCTCAAATAAATAAATAAAAATGAACAAAAAAATATTTAAATAAAAAAGAGTGGCAAATCTGACCATCCATCAGATTTAACCTGTAATTTATCCTGATCAATTAGCACTTCCAGTTCTGGCCAGGTTTATTTGCCGGGTACTGACCTGGTGTAATCCTAGTTACCTTTTGGGTTGAGTTTGGTCTCAGTTATGCTGCACTCCTACTTGGGTCCCTCTGTGGTGCACTGTGGGTCAAAGTAGGCAGGCTGGGTCATTGGATTGCTGCTCCAGTCACTGGTACTGGGTGCTGTGAGCTCCCTTCCCCTGGTGTCTGGTGCTTGCTGGCGCTTGTGCTGGCAGTTAGGGAGCTGAGGCTGTGGCTGGTGGTTCTAGTTCTCCTGCTGGTCCTTGTGACCCCCTACCTTGTAATCTGCTCCTCCGTTGTTTGCTGCGGTCCTCCCTTCATGTTTCTTGAGTTTGCGAGGAGCTGCAGTGTGAGTGGAAAATCCCCTCACCTGGATTTTCCTGTGGCTCAAGCTGAGCCTTGCAGCTGTGACCCCCGCGGACCCTGCTGGAGCCGCTTCTGCCTGCCTTTGTGGGCTTGGGATGCTCTGGATCTCTCCTACTTCTTTGCTGCTGTTGCTATTTTCGTATACACCTCACTTTTTAGTAGAAGAGTGTGTTTTGCTGGTTTTTTTTTTCTTTTTCTTTTTCTTTTTCTTTTTCTCCCCTAGGCTGCTTTGGTGTGTGCTACCACTTTAATACGAAGTCCTAAAATTGGAGTTTTGGGGCTGGAGAGATGACTCATCTGTTAAGGTGCTTGCCTGCAAAGCCTATGGACCCAATTTCATTTCCCAAGTACCCACATAGAGCCAGATGCACAAGATGGTGCATGTGTCTGGAGTTAGTTCACATTGGTTGGAGGCCCTGGTTCGCCCATTCCCTCCCTCCCCCTGCCTGTCTTTCTCAAAAAAGTAAGGCTGGGCGTGGTGGCGCACGCCTTTAATCCCAGCACTGGGTAAGCAGAGATAGGAGGATCTTTTTGAGTTCGAAGCCATCCTGAGACTACATAGTGAATTCTAGGTCAGCCTGAGCTACTGTGAAACCCTATCTCTAAAAGCCAAAATAAATAAATTAATTAAAATATTTTAAAAACTGAAATTTTCTTTTCACAACGAAGACCTTATTCTCGTCGTTTGACAGTGTTGCTGGTGAGAAGTCTTAATTTCCCCTTCCTTTTTTAGTAATCTCTTTTACTTAGCTGTTTAACCATCCCTTCTTGGTGCTCTGCAGCTTTATATAATGTATTGAGGTTTTAAAATTTACTTATTTAGTAACCCCTTTGGGCTTCCTGCAGCTGAGGATAATAATGATAATATCTTTGGAAAATTGCAGAAAGTTCTTAACTATTATGATTTCTTTGAATAATACCTCTAATTTTCTTTTCTATGTTATTTTCCCTACATATTATTTAGATGTAGTCCATTTTTTTTTACCCTTTTTCATATTCCTTAACATCATGTAAATGCTAGCTTGTAGTTAGTTATAAAACCTCATGGGACATAGTTTGATTCTTTTTATCAACACCAAAGCCAAGCAGGCATGTTTACTTGCTGTCTCCTTCCACAGGGGAGCCTTACTGATTATTTGGTCATACTGTGTAGCCCTTTGGATATTCAGCTTGTATGCAAGGGAATTTCGGGTTATTAAATACACCCTGTCTCCCAAATTCTTTGGTTGTGAAAGCAGTTGCGTCACCTCAAAGTCAAGAGCCATCTTCCATAGCTTTTTATACTTATGCCAAATCAGGAGGATGTTTAAAAATGTTTGTGATAACTTTTGCTTTCTTTTTTTTTTTCAGATTTATTTTTTGGGGGTCTGGGGAGAGATGGCTTAGTGGTTAAGCCACTTGTCTGCAAAGCCTAAGGATCCCAGGTTGAATTCTCCAAGTCCCACGTAAGCTAGATGCACGTGGTGACACATGCATCTGGAGTTCATTTGCAGTGCCCACAGGTCCCGTAAACCCGTTTGCTCGCTCGCGCGTGCACTCTCCCTCTCTCCGTCTCTAATAAATAAATAAATAAATAAATAAATAAAAATAAAAAATAAATTTTGCCGGGCATGGTGGTGCACACCTTTAATCCTAGCACTTGGGGGAAGCAAAGGTTAGGAGGATTACCGTGAGTTTGAGGCCATCCTGAGACGACATAGTGAATTCCAGGTCAGCCTGAGTTAGAGCAAGACCCTACCTCAAAAAACAAAACAAAACAACAACAAAAAAAGTTTTTATTTATTTATTTACTTGACAGAAAAAGAGAGAGAGAGAGAGAGAGAGACAGACAGACAGAATGGGCGTGCCAGGGCCTCCAGCAACTGCAAACAAATTCTAGATGCGTGCACCCCCTTGTGCATCAGGCTAACGTGGGTCCTGGAGAATCGAACCTGGGTCCTTTGGCTTTGCAGGCAAATACCTTAACGGCTAAGCCATCCCTCCAGCCCAAAAAGGTTTATTTAAAAAAAAATTTTTTTTTATTAAGTAAGAACTTTGTATGGACACATCATGTGTTGGTACCATCATTTCCTTCCTCCCTGCCTCCACTCCCCTCCTCAGTGGGATTGCTGGTATTCATGGGGTTGTGAGTTAGGAGTTGTAAGAGCAATATGCAGAATTTGTGTGGGTTGGGGCAACGCCTCTGGATATACCCTTCCACCCTGTGGCTTTTACAATCTTTCCACCCTCTCTTCTACATAATTCCCTGAGCCTTGGTAAGTGTGTATTTTTTAAAATTTTTGTTTATTTTTATTTATTTGAGAGCAACAAATAGGGGTAGAAGAGAGAGAGAGAATATGGGCGCACCAGCGCCTCCAGCCACTGGAAACGAACTCCAGATGCATGTGCCACCTTGTGCATCTGGCTTACATGGGTACTGGGGAATTGAGCCTTTAACCAGGGTCCTTTGGCTTCACAAGCAAGTGCTTAACAACTAAGCCATCTCTCAAGCCCCTGGTAAGTGTGTTTTAAGTCTACTTTAGTGTTGAGCTCTCAGCACCTTCTGGATTTCTGCTTTGGTACATTTTGTGCATCCTCAGTGTCTTATCTCCACCACCCTGGCACAGGTTGTCAAGCTGTCCATGGAAGCAGCACTCTTGCTTATCTTGACAATTCTTCTGGTTTTACCTGGGCCCTGGCTGATGTTTGAGGGGTAGCTCATCTCATGACAGGGAGTCAGCTATCTTTACTTGTCTTGTTGATAGATTTTGGTCGTTCTTGGCTCTTACTGCCCTCTGGGGAAAAAAAATGCCAACAGATTCTCCAACAAAGAGTGAGATCAGGATGGGTTATAGGGGATAAGCATTGCTAATTTAGAGAGATTTTGATGGGTATAGCCTCTCTTGGCCACACCTAATAGAAGTTTCTTGTTGTAGATCATAATCTTGGTCACCATAGGATTCTGACTTGGTTCCCAGTTCCAGCTATGGGTTCCTTTCCACTGAATGGATCTCTTAGCCCATGAGAAAGCCATTGTTTACTTACGTAGGCTGGGTGCCATCATTGCACAGGTGTGTTTATGTCTTGTCAGGCTGGTTGCTTTCATATAGCAGTGGCTCCTGCTTGGTCACAACATTGTTGGCCATTTTCCTCCACGCAGCTCATGTAGTGCTTTCCAGCATTATACTGGCTAACCATCTGGGAACTGGCTTCCTTCCAGATTCCAGCTACATTTCTTGGTGATCTGTTTTGGCATCATGTGGAGTCTTCAGCACTAGGTTTATCTCAGGCAGCTAATCAAGTGCTTTGAAAGAAACCTGTTTTTTTTTTTTTTTTTTTTTTTTGTGTGTGTGTGTGTGTGTGTGTGTGTGTGTGTGGACCTCATAGGTCTTTTCTGATCAACAGCTCAGTGTGGGTTGTAACCGATTTTGGGTACTGGGAGTTATAAGCCAGAGTCGAATGTTTTAGAGTTAGGCTTAACCCCATCCTCTCCAGGGCCCTTCTGACCAGATGATCCCCATACTCCTATTGAGGGCTATATCTTTTACTCTACGAACCAGGAGGAAGGTCTCTTTTTTTGAAGCAGGGTCTCACTCTAGCCCAGGCTGACCTGGAACTCATTCTATACCCCAGGTTGGCCTCAAGCCCATGGCAATCCTCCTATGTCAGCCTCCCCAGTGCTAGAATTAAAGGCATGCACCATCATGCCCAGCCTTATTTTTTTTCCTTTATATAGCATTGTAGATTTAGTCAAGAAAGTCATTCTGGGCAGCTAACCTGCCATGTTGCCTGTAATGGAAATTCTTGCTCAGTTGTGAGTAATACACATTTTGGTTAAGGTATATAAGAAATTAACTTGTCCTCTGTGGTAGTTTGAATAGATGGCCCCCAGTATATTCAGTTTTTTATTGTTTGTAGTTTGCATCTGCAGCCACCTGGCTGGAGGTAGTGTCACTGGGTGGATCTTAAGGTGTGGTGGTGGGCTTCAGATTTCATTCTAAAGATATGCAAAGTGTGCCTGGCTGGAGTTCCTAAAGTGTGCTTTTTGGCTTTTGGCTTTTTGGCTTATGCTTCTCTGTCTCTCTGCTTTGTCCTGTGAAGGCAGGCCAGCTTCTTCTGCCATTTATGGAACTTCCCCTGGATCTGTAAGCTTCAATAAATATTCCTTCCTCTGTAACTGTGCCTGGTCTGGAAGTTCATCTCAGCGAACCTGAAGCTGTCTGCTACATCCTTATTTTAGAAAATAAAAATGTTCTTGACCATAAGTTTGGTGAATTCATTATTTTTTATAATACTTAAGCTAAAATAAAATGCCTAAGGTCTGTTATTTATTTATTGCTTATTTATTTTAGAGTAAGATGGAGTCTATAGTATTTTTTTTTGAGGTAGGTTCTTATGCTAGCTGAGAGCAGCATTAATTTGTGGTCATAAACATAAATGTTTAGGGGCTGGAGAGATTGCCTAGTGATTAAGGACCCAGGATCTATTCCCCAGAACCCATGTAAGCCAGATGCATAAGGTGGCGCATGCGTCTGCAATTTGTTTGCAGTGGCTGGAGGCCCTGGCACACCTGTTCTCCATGTCTGTCTGTCTGTCTGTCTCTCCTCTGTCCTTCTCTTTCTCTCTCTCTCAAATAAAGGCAAAAAAACATAAATATTTAGAAGTTTGATAGACACACACATACATATACATACATGCATACATACACATGCACACACACATACACAGACACATATATGTATCAGCAGTAGCTTCCAGAACCACAAGAGTGGTTCACAATTTGCAGTACCAGGATGTGAATTCCCTCCTATGGAGTAGGCTTCAAACCAAATCAGAAAGTAGTTGTTTACCACTATAGCACTCATACCACTTGTTCAGTCAGTTTCGCATTGCTGGCAGAAAACACCCAACCAAGAGCAGCTTTTTGGTGGTGGGGGGTTATTTTGGATTAGAGACTCGAGGGGAAGCTCCACGATGGCAGGGGAAAATGGCATGAGCAGAGAGGGTAGACATCACCTCCTGGCCAGTGAGTGGCAACAGGAGAGTGTGCCAGCCACTGGTTACAATACCCATAAGCCCACCCCCAACAATACACTGCCTCCCGGAGGCTTTAATTTCTAATTGCTATCAACTGGGAACCTAGCATTCAGAACAGTGATGTTTATGGGGGACACCTGAATCAACTCACTGCATTCCACCCCTGGCCCCCAGAAATTGATAACCATCCGTGATATAAAATGCAATGCATTTAGTCCAACTTTAAAAGTCCTCATAGTTTTTATCAATCCTAATGATGTTCGAACATCCCCATAATCCAAGGTCTTTTAACTGAATCATAATACTAAAATATCCCCCCCCAAATCCATAATGACACTGAATAAACACTCACATTGCAAAAGATGGCATAGCAAAGAAATATTCAACCAGTACATGATTTAGACAGGGCAAACATCAAACTCTGTAGGTCCAAGTCGAACAACTCTAGTCAGTGACAATTCTAACCAGTAGTAAGTCTCTGGAGTTCTAATTTTACCCTTCCAGCTAGGCTAGTCATAGTCCTGGAAAACTTCATCTGAGGCTAGCAGCTCTCCTTAGCAGCCATCTTGTCCTGGCATCTCCACTGGGTCTCCATTGCAGCCCATGGTCCATCCTCTCAGCTCCATGCAGGCATCCAGCAGACCTGCTTTCTGCCTATGGCCATTTCCAAAACACAAGACTGTGTTGCAAATTCAATGTTCTTCTCTTTCTTGTATTGCTTATACTCCACAATAACAGGTAGAGTGCCAATTTCTTAAGCCAGTGGGGAATAAAGCAGACTTTGAAGAGTAGGACACTTATCTGGCCGTGGTGGCACACACCTTTAATCCCAGCACTCAGGAGGCAGAGGTAGGAGGATTGATGTGAGTTTGAGGCCACCCTGAGAGTACAGAGTGAATTCCAGGTCAGCCTGAGCTAGAGTGAGACCCTACCTCGAAAAACAAAAACAAACAAACAAACAAACAAACAAACAAACAAAAGAGTAGGACACTCCTTGAGCATTCAGGGCGTTCCTGTTGCCCCAATGAAGGTCAGCTGGCCCAATCTCAAAGATTGTAATCTCTCACATAATTGTAGCTCAGTGGTCAGTAGTTTCACCCAAATATTTCATTTTTTCTGTGCCATATCCCTCTGCTCACACCAGTTCATTTCTACATAAAGCAACCCTGTACAAGTTCTCAGGACACAGGCATAACAGCAAGGCTCTCATATAAACTGCTTCTAGCCCAGTGCAGGCAAAGCTCTTTCTCCCTTTCACAAGCCAAACCTCATCATAGTCCATAGTTCTTATTGCATTCAGGTCTTTCACCTCTGACCAGAATAGTCCATGAAGCTATAATTATAGCACTGCAAGGCATCTCTTCAGCCAGAGTTTCAAATTCTTCCATATTCCTCTTGAAAATCAGCTCCAAAAGGCCAAAGCCACAGAGTCAGGTGTATAGCAACAACCCCACTCTTGGTACCAACTTTATAGTTGCAGTCAGGTTCACATTGCTGGCAGAAATCACCCAACCAATAGCAGCTAGTGGGAAAAAAGGTTTGTTTTGTCTTACAGACTCAAGGGAAAGCTCCAATATGGCAGGGGCAAATGATGGCATGAGCAGAGATTGGGCATCACCCCCTGGCCAACAGAAGGTAGACAACAGCAATAGGAGAGTATGCCAACCACTGGTATGGGGAAACTGGCTATAATACTCATAAGCCTGCTCCCAACAATACACTGCTTCCAGGAGGCATTAATTCCCAAATCTCCATCAGCTGGGAACCTAGAGTTCAGAACACCTAAGTTTATGGGGGACACCTGAATCAAACCACCATACCACTGTTATGCCAATGGGCACATCTTACCTCATAGGTCAGTAAGGTCAGTAGTATAGCAGGCAGTCTCATCTTCTTCCATGTCTTTCACCTATAAGCTAAGTGACTCCCAGATCTTTGTACTAACTCTTTCTTTCCTTTCTGTTTTTGTTTTTGTTTCTTGAGGTAGGGTCTCACTGTAGTCCAGGCTGATATGGAATTAACTCTGTAGCACTAGGCTGGCCTAGAACTCATGTCAGTCCTCCTACCTCCGCCTCCCGAGTTCTGGGATTGAAGGTGTGTGCCAGTACACCTGGCTTAATTCAGTATCCTTCTGTCTGTCTGTTAAACATTTTCACAGGCATCACAGTACATTCAAGATGGACTTAATGTGCTTCACTAAATATTAAGTCCTTTCTATGTTACTTAGTTCAGTGTGTGTACTGTCAACTGAAAGTAAAAATGAGGTATTTTGTTTCCTGCTTTGCCTTCCTATTATGTTCAACCAACCACCAACCAACCAATCAATCAACTAACCAGTCCATCAAAAATCATTGTTGGGCTGGAGGGATGGCTTCACAGAAGTTGCTTGCCTGCAAATCCAAAGGACTCTGGTTCGATTCCCCAGGACCCATGTAAGCCAGATGCACAAGGGGTGCACGCATCTGGAATTTGTTTGCAGTGGCTGGAGCCTTGGCGTGCTCCTTCTCTCTCTCTCTCCCTCTCTCTCTCTCTCCCTCTCTCTCTCTCTCCCTCCCCCTCTCTCTCTCCCCCCCCCATCTCCCTCTTTCTCTCTGTCAAATAAATAAATAAAAAATAAATATTAAAAAATCGGTGTTGGACTTCCGGTTAAGATGGCGGCGTAGGAACCACGCCAAAGCAGCCTAGGGGGGAAAAGCAAAAAAAAAAAAAAACCCAAGCCGGGCATGGTGGTGCATGCCTTTAATCCCAGCACTCGGGAGGTAGAGGTAGGAGGATCACCGAGAGTTCAAGGCCACCCTGAGACTACATAGTGAATTCCAGGTCAGCCTGAACCAAAGTGAGACCCTACCTCGAAAAACTCAAAAAAAAAAAAAAAAAATCAAAAACCCAGCAAAATACACACTTTTACTGAAAAGTGAGGTATATAGGAAGTTGAAATGGCAGTGGAGAAGTAGGAGAGATCCAGAGCCCACACAGGCCGTCAGAAGCGGCTCTGGCGGGACCGCGGTGGCAGCACGCCAGCACGCCAGCCAGCCGCCAGGCTCGGCTTGAGCCTTAGGAAAAGCCAGGTGAGGGGATTTCCCACTCACAACGGAGCTCTCTGCAAATTCAAGAAACGTGAAGGGAAAACAGCAGTGAACAACGGAGGAGCAGATCAAAAGGGAGAACACGTGGAACAATGAGAGAACTAGAGCAGCATCGGCAGCCTTCCCTCTCCCACCGCCAGTGCCCAGCTCCAGCAAACAGAGCAGCGGTACAGGGACCTGGCCATGCCTACTTGAACCAACAGCGGGACCCAAGCAGGAGCAGAGGTAACTAGTATTACACCAGGGAAGGGTCTCACCTGGTCACAAGCTGACTTGGAACCCTCCACAGACCAGAAATCTTAACCTCCTTGTTGTCAGGATTAAGGGAGTGGGTGAGACACCACACAGCATAAGGGACAGACAGAGGATCTGGTTGTCATAATACCTACTCTTGGATAAGTACTCTGAGCTGTTTTTCATTGAAAGTGTACATTGTTTAGTTAAATTTTAGAAACTATCTGTATTTGGTTCCACTCAGCCTACTTGAATACTCTCATAGCAGGCCAAACCCAACACCTAGGGTCACTTTTGTAGAAACTCAGAGTCCTGAGAGCTACACCTAGTGCCTTAAGCTCCTACCCTGAAGTTACATAACACAGATTAATTGATACATCTAATAATACACAGCTAACTAGAATATCCAATCATTAAATAATCCACGATGCAAAAATATGTACATTATAACACAAGAAACACCAAAAATCAAGACAATATAAACCCACCAAAAAGTATTAATGCATCAGAAATGACCTCTAGTGAGAACGAGTTAGAGGAAATCCCTGAGAAAGATTTCAAAAGAATTATTATAAATATGTCCAAAGAAGAAATCAAAGGAATGAAAGAGGAAATCAAAGGAATCAAAGAAAACACAGGACACCAATTTAATGAAATAAAGAAGTCAATACTAGACATAAATAAGAAAATAGAAATAATAAGGAAAAACCAGTCAGAATTACTAGCAATGAAGAACATAGTTAATGACATAAAAAACTCTATAGAAAATCTCACCAGTAGAATGGATGAAAAAGAAGACAGAATACCTAAACTAGAAACCAGGTGGCAGATCTAATACAGTCCAACAAAGAGAAAGACAAACTAATAGAAAAGTTTGAATGGGAATTTCAAGATATTTGGGACACTATGAAAAGATCAAACATAAGAATTCAAGGCATAGCAGAAGGAGAAGAATTTCACTCCAAAGGCATAGTAGGCATCTTCAACAAAATCATAGAAGAAAACTTCCCCCAAATTGGGAAAGAGGTGCCAATGCAGATACAGGAATCCTTTAGAACACCAGCCAGACAAAACCTGGAAAGAACCTCTCCTCGCCATATTATAATCAAACTAACAAACACACAAACCAAAGAAAAAATGTTGAAAGCAATTAGAGAGAAAAATCAAGTTACCTACAAAGGCAAGCCCATCAGGATCACAGAAGATTACTCAACACAAACTTTCAAAGCCAGAAGGGCATGGAGTGATGTATTCCAAGTCCTGAAAGATAACAACTGTCAACCAAGGTTACTTTATCCTGCAAAACTATCCATTCAAATAGATGGAGAAATAAGGACATTCCACGACAAAAGCAGGCTAAAGGAGTATTTGAAGTCAAAACCAGCTCTATAGAAAATACTTGAAAGAATCCTCCATGCTGAAGAAAAAGAAAAGCACAAAGGAACCGGGAAAAAACAAACAATACTCAAATACTAGTTAACAAAAGAGAGCAAAGGTAAAACCGGAAGAACTAAAAAAAAAAAAAAATGGCAAAAATGAATACACACCTTTCAATAATATCTCTTAATATCAGTGGCCTCAATGCCCCACCCAAAAGGCATAGGTTTGCAGTCTGGGTTAAGAAGCAGTATCCTTCAATTTGTTGCCTCCAAGAAACCCACCTTTCTACAAAGGATGGACACTATCTTAGAGTGAAAGGTTGGAAAACGGTGTTTCAAGCAAATGGGCCTAGAAAACAAGCAGGGATTGCTATCCTAATATGTGACAAGGTAGACTTCAGTCCAACATTAGTTAGGAAAGATAAAGAAGGTCACTTTATATTGATTAAAGGGACACTCCAACAGGAGGACATTACAATCCTAAACATATATGCACCTAGCATAGGGGCTCCCAACTTCATCAAACAAATGCTACTAGAACTAAGGCCACAGATAACACCAAATACAGTGGTAGTGGGTGACTTCAACACCCCACTCTCATCAATTGACAGGTCATCCCAGGATAAAATAAACAAAGAGGCACCTGTACTAAATGAGGTCATAGAAGGAATGGACCTAACAGATATCTACAGGACATTTCATCCAAATGCTGCAGAATATACATTATTTTCAGCAGCACATGGTATATTCTCTAAAATAGACAATGTATTAGGATACAAAGCATATCTTAACAAATACAGGAAAACTGAAATAATTCCTTCCATTATATCTGACCACAATGAAATCAAACTACAAATCAATAGCAAGAAAGGCTATAGAACATACACAAAATCATGGAAATTAAATACCATAGTACTAAATGATGAATGGGTCAATGAAGAAATTAAGAAGGAAATCAAAAAAATTTATAGAGTCAAACAATAATGAGAACACAACATACCAAAATCTCTGGGACACAATGAAGGCAGTCCTAAGAGGTAAATTTATAGCTTTAAGTGCCTATATTAAGAGATTAGAAAGGTCGCAAGTAAATGACCTAATGCTTCACCTTAAAGTCAGAACAAGGCAAACCAAAAATCAGTAGACGGGAAGAAATAATAAAGATTAGGGCAGAAATTAATGAAATAGAAACCAAAAATCAATCCAAGGAATCAATGAAACAGAGAGTGGGTTCTTTGAAAGGATAAACAAGCTTGATAATCCCTTAGCAAATCTGACCAAAAGAAAGAAGAGACACAAATTAATAAAATTAGAGATGAAAAAGGTAACATCACAATAGATGTTAGAGAATATCAAAAAATCATAGGGACATACAATACAAGCATATACTCCACAAAGTATGAAAATCTGAAAGAAATGAATGATTTCCTTGACTTATATGACCTATTTATATTAAGTCAAGATGAGATTAATCACTTAAATAGACCTATAACAAGCATGGAGAGCCAAGCAGTTATCAAAAATCTCCCAACTAAAAAAAGTCCAGGCCTAGATGGATTCACTGCTGAATTGTAGCAGACCTTCAGGGAGGAACTAACACCATTGCTTCTTACGCTTTTCCATAAAATAGAAAAAGAAGAAATCCTACCAAACTCCTTCTATGAAGCTACCATCACCCTGACACCAAAACCAGGCAAAGATAGAACAAAAAAAGAAAATTACATGATTGAACATAGATGCAAAAATTCTCAACAAAATATTGGCAAACAGAATACAAGAATACATCAGAAAGATCATTCACCCTGATCAAGTAGGCTTTATCCCAAAGATGCAGTGATGGTTCAACATACGCAAATTGATAAATGTAATAAGTTATATAAATGAACTGAAGGATAACAATCACATGATCATCTCATTAAATGCAGAGAAAGCATTTGACAAAATCCAACATCCCTTCATGATAAAAGTCCTACAGAGACTGGGAATAGAAAGAACATATCTCAATATAATAAAGGCTATTTATGAGAAACCTACAGCCAACATATTACTAAATGGGGGAGAACTGGAAGCTTTTCCACTAAAATCAGGAATAAGACAAGGGTGTCCACTGTCCCCACTTTTATTTAATATAGTACTGGAAATTTTAGCCTTAGCATTAAGGCAAGAGACACACATAAAAGGGATACAAATTGGAAAGGAAGAGATCAAGTTATCATTATTTGCAGATGACATGATTCTATATGTAAATGACCCTAAAGACTCTACCAGCAAACTGTTAGAGCTTGATAAACACCTACAGCCATGTAGCAGGATACAAAATAAATACACAGAAATCAGTAGCATTCCTATATGCTAACAACAAACACACAGAGGATGAAATCAGAGAATCACTCCCATTCATAATTGCATCAAAGAAAATAAAGTACTTTGGAATAAACCTAACCAAGGAAGTAAAGGATCTCTACAATGAAAAGTATAAAATACTCAAGTGAGAAATTGCAGAAGGCAGTAGGAAATGGAAAAACATCCCTTGTTCCTGGATAGGAAAAATCAATATTGTGAAAATGGCAATCTTACCAAAACCAGTCTACGCATTTAATGCAATCCCCATCAAAATTCCAATGGCATTCTTCACGGAAATAGAAAAAACAATCCAAAAATTCATCTGGAATCAGAAAAAAACTTGAATATCTAAAATAATACTGAGCAACAAAAATAGGGTGGGTGCTCTCACCATACCTGATTTTAACCTATACTACAGAGCCATAGTAACAAAATCAGCATGGTACTGGCACAATAGCAGACATGCAGATCAGTGGAACAGAATAAAGGACCCAGATATAAGTCCAGGTAGCTATGGCCACCTGATATTCGATAAAAATGCCAAAAATACTCATTGGAGAAAAGATAGCCTCTTCAGCAAATGGTGCTGGGAAAACTGGATATGTATTTGTAGAAGGATGAAAATAGATTCTTCTCTCTCTCCATGCACAATAATTAAGTCTAAATGGATTCAAGACCTCAACATCAGACCTGAAACTTTGAAATTGCTAGAGGAAGAAGTAGGGGAAACCCTTCAACATATTGGTCTTGGCAAAGACTTTCTGAATATAACCCCAATTGCTCAGGCAATAAAACCACAGATTAGCCACTGGGACCTCATGAAATTACAAAGATTCTGTACTGCAAAGGTCACTGTGAATAAAGCAAAGAGGCAACCTACAGAGTGGGAAAAAATCTTTGCTAGCTATATATCTGATACAGGATTAATATCTAGGATATACAAAGAACTCAAAAAATTAAACAATAAGATATCAAACAAGCCAGTTAAAAAATGGGCTATGGAGCTAAATAGAGAGTTCTCTAAAGAAGAAATACGGATGGTGTATAAGCATCTAAAAACAAAATGTTCTACATCCCTAGTCATCAGTCATCAAATGCTGATTAAAACTACATTGAGATTCCATCTCACTCCTGTCAGATTGGCTACCATCATGAAAACAAATGATCATAAATGCTGATGGGGATATGGAAAAAGAGGAACCCTTCTACACTGTTGGTGGGAATGCAATCTGGTCCAGCCATTGTGGAAATCAGTGTGGAGGTTCCTAAGACAGCTAAAAATTGATCTACCATATGACCCAGCTATAGCACTCCTAGGCATATATCCTAAGGACTCATCCCATTTCCTTAGAAGTACATGCTCAACCATGTTTATTGCCACTCAATTCATAATAGCTAGGAAATGGAACCAGCCCAGATGTCCCTTAACTGATGAGTGCATAATGAAGATGTGGCACATTTATACAATGGAATTCTACTCAGCAGCAAAGAAAAATGAAGTTATGAAATTTGCAGGAAAATGGATGGATCTAGAAAGGATTATACTAAGTGAGGTTAACCAGGCCCAGAAAGCCAAGCACCGCATGTTCTCTCTCATATGTGGATCCTAGCTACAGATGATTGGGCTTCTGTGTGAGAAGGAAAAAACTCAGTAGCATGGGCTGGAGAGATGGCTTAGCGGTTAAGCGCTTGCCTGTCAAGCCTAAGGATCCTGGTTTGAGGCTCGATTCCCCAGGACCCATGTTAGCCAGATGCACAAGGGGGCTTATGCATCTAGAGTTCGTTTGCCATGGCTGGAGGCCCTGGCGTGCCCATTCTCTCTCTCTCTCTCTGTCGCTCTCAAATAAATAAAAATAAAAAATTAAAATTAAAAAAAAAAACTCAGTAGCAGAGGCCAGTAAGTTGAAAAGGAGATATAAAGGGAAGAGAAAGGAAGGGAGGAGGGCTCTCAATAGGTTGGTATTGTATATATGTAAGTAGAAGAATAGATTAACGGGTATGAAAAGGCCCAAAGTGAGGCCAGGGGAAGAGATTGAGTAAAGGAAAGGTGGAGGGAAGGCTATTCAAAATCTAAGAGGATACAAATAAGTCATATGGAATCCTCCGGTTTTGGACAACGGAACACTCACTGGCCATAGATGGTTGTTAGAAAATTTTCAGTGCCAGGGATGCGATACCTTCCAGTGAGTTGTTGGCCAGGGAGGTCCCTGATGCCCCAAAACATTATAGGCCATTGCCGAGACCCTTGGTTTCCCACCAGGTGTAGATGGTAAGACCCTATTGCTGAAGACTCCACATACTTGGGCTGCAAGGCCACTGAGAAATCTTGCTGGAACTGAGCTGATAACCTCCTCCATAAAGACCAGCTAACAGAAAGCTGGAAGAAGCCATTGTACATGTAGTTCAATGGGAGAAAGAGATACCACCAGTGAAGATACTCAACAGTGGACACTGCAAGCCTTATAATTGGCCAGCCAGGCCAAATGAGCCAATGGGTGCAATAGTGGCATGTGTGTCATGGTGGAAACCAACTGCCCTCCAATTGGACTGGAGGCCCGCTCCATGGGGGAGGGGGAATACATCCCTGAGACTGAAAACTTAAAACAGGGCTAGTCATGAGCCCTAGGGTTATAACATCTGCTGATGTCTGGATAAATTTATTTACTATGCTTATCAAACTGCCCAGTAAGCACTTCTCTTAATATTCATACCCTTATATTAATGCTACTCTCACTTTGGGTAGAGAATCTTGTCTTTTCAGATGGCAGTGACCTTGGGATGACTCAGAAGGTATCATAGTGCTGGAAAGAAGTGACTGGAGTACTGAGTAACATGTCGATCACACCTTCCAAGGCTCAGGGTCTAATGCGGAAGAGGTGGCGGAAAGAATATAAGAGCCAAAGGAAGGGTAGGACTCCTTACAACGTGCTCCCTCCAGGCATAAAATGGCCTGCATATCCATGACCTCATAGTGCCTGACATTACCTACACAAGACCATCATAAGAGGAGGAAAAGATCATGACATCAAAATAAAAGAGGGACTGATTGATATGGGGAAGGGGATATGATGGAGATTGGAATTTCAAAGGGAAAGTGGGGGGAGGGAGGGTATTACCATGAGATATTTTTTATAATCATGGTAAATGTTAATAAAAATTGAGAAAAAAATCAGTGTTATTTATGCTGGTACCCAAGTTTTACTATAATCCATCTTTTTTCTCATCTTCATTGTTCACTCCTCTAACATAACCCTGATGGTTATTATTGAAACTGCCTGTAAACTAGTCATAGCCATAAGATGTCATAAGGAGTGGTGGTGGAGAAAACGTATGTTCAGAGGGTTAAGTAAGGACTCAGATTTCTATAGCTGAAAGACTTTATATTCAGCCTATTGGGCTACCCTCTCTCCGTCTCCCCCTTCCTCCCAGCCTCATAGTGCTGGGCTTGTAGTAGTGAGACACATGCATAGCTCTGCTGGCATTATTGGAGACTTCAAGCGTTTTCTATTGGAGAAATTTAAAATACTGAAAAAACATGTCTTTTATTTTAGACTTTAAGATAGTCCTTCATATGTATTTAAGTAATAGTATACATGTCTTTTTATTTTCCAACTAAATTAAAATTGTGTCTGAGTCATGATGTACTTTGTATGCAGAAGGTTTCATAGTTTCTAGGGAATTCAAAATTATAATTTGTGTATGGAAAATTTTTAATTATAATGCTTTGATGTATTATATTTATGTAATCACACGAAACTAATATGCTTTATAGTTAACTATTGAATTAAGTTCAAAGATTTTATAAAAGAGGATTTGAGTAGACAGCTTTTCAGCTATTTATGATTGAAGAAACATTTTGAAATGGAATAAAACATCCTAAAAATTCTAGCCTTTTTTAAGACGGCAGTATAGAGATTTTTTTTTTCTGCACTTGGTTTTTTTGGGGGGTGGGTGTTTAGAGGTGGTGTTTCACACTAGGCCAGGCTGAAGTGGAACTCATTATGTAGTCTCAGGGTGGCCTCCAACTAATGGGATCCTCCTACCTCTGCCTCCTGAGTGCTGGGATTAAAGGTGTGTACCACTATGCCCGGCTGCATTTGGTTTTAAAAGGAAAAAAAAATTGAGGACAGCTGAGCTACATACTAAGTGCCTTCCCCACCCCATCTCAAAAAAACAAAAAACAAAAAACAAACAGAAAAGGGAGCATATATTTTCACAGTTGATTTTAAAAATATACATATTTATTGCTGGGTGCAGTAGCACACGCCTTTAATCCCAGCACTTGGGAGGCAGAGGCAGGAGGGTTGTAGGAGGATCACAGTGAGTTCTAGGCCACCCTGAGACTACATAATGAATTCCAGGTCAGCCTGGGCCAGAGTGAGACCCTATCTCAAAAAAGAAAAAAAAAAATAAATAAATTTTATTTGAGAGAGGTAGAAATAATGGGTGTGTCTGGTCCTCTAGCCACTTGTAAACAAACTTCAGATGCATACGCCACCTTGTGTATCTGTCTGGCTTATGTGGGTCCTAGAGGAATCGAACCTGGGTCATTTGGCTTTGCAGGCAAGTGCCTTAATCACTAAAACATCTCTCTTGCCCCTCTCAGTTGATTTCTAGTTGTAAGCTGTACTTTTGAATGTGACTGTTCCGAAGTACCTTTACCATGGATGATTAATAACCTGAGCTTAAAGTTAAAATAAATTTGCAGGAAATAAAATCATAAGACCTTAAGAGGATCATTTCCTTTGCTTAGGTGGCACAAACAAAAATAATGCCTTCTGAATTTGACTTCCATTTCTTCACTTGGTGCATCTGGCTTATGTGGGTACTGGGGAATAGAACCTGGACTCTTAGGCTTTCCTAGACAAGAAGCTTAACTGCTGAGCCATCTCTCCAGCCCCTAAATATTTATGCTTATGACTGTTATGATTGTTCATTTTTTCTTTCTGTCTCGCTCTCTCTTCTTTGTTTGTTTTTTGAGGTAGGGTCTTACTCTGGCTCAGACTGACCTGGAATTCACTGCAGGTTGACCTTGAACTCCCTCTGCCTCTGGAATTAAAGGCATAGGTCACTGCGCCCAGCTCCCAAGATTGTTCTTTAGATGAGTATTTATCAAGAGCTCAAGAGAACATCTATCTTATATGCTCTGAAATTCTACCACTCAATTGACCAAAAGGAAAGAAAAGATAATGTAAACATTTTCTTAGTGTTTTACTTTTTAATTATTGTGTGTGTGTTATGATGTGTGTGTTCATGTGTATGAGTGCATGTACTCGCGTCATGGCATGTGTGTGGAGGCCAGAGGATAGCCTATTAATCCTCATTTTCCTTTGTTTTTTCTTTTTTAAAAAAAAAAAAATTTATCTATTTGACAGAGAAGGAGAGAGAGAGAATGGGCACGCCAGGGCCTCCAGCCGCTGCAAATGAACTCCAGACATGTGTGCCCCCTTGTGCAATGGCTAATGTGGGTCCTGGGGAATTGAACCTTGGGTCCTTTGGCTTTGCAGGCAAACACCTTAACTGCTAGGCCATCTCTCCAGCCCCTTTGGTTTTTCTTTATTATTGTTGTTATCATTTAACTAGATTTTTGCCCAGGCCAACCTGGAACTCACTCTGTTAGCCTCAGACTGGTTTTGAATTTATGGTGATTCTCTTACCTCAGTCTCCCATGTGCTGAGATTACAGGCATAAACCACCATGCCTGATATTTTTCGTTTATTTTTATAAACATACTGTTGCTTATTACTACACATTTCCAATTCTTTTTTTCTTTTTTTTATGAAGAACATACTTAGTATGAATAAGTCATGTGTTAGTACTGTCTTTTCCTTCCTCCCTGCCCAGATTCCGCAGGGGTCTCTCCTCTTCAGGGTTGCTGATATTCCCCTTGGGTTTGTGGGTTATGCATTGTAGGAGCAGCAGTCAGTTATTAGGGGGAGGCAATGCCTCTGGGCATGACATCCCAACCTGTGGCTCATAAAATCTTTTTGCCCCCTCTTCTGCAAAATTCACTGAGCCTTGGTGGGTGTGTTTTAAGTCTACTTCAGGGATGAGCTCTTAGGAGCCTGTGAATTCCTCTTTTGGTATGTGTTGAGTGTCCTCAGCATCTGTCTCCTTCACACTGGCGCTGCTTGTGAAGCTCCCCATGGAAGCAGCTGCAGCCCTCTTAACTCATCTCCCCACTTCCTCTGTGGTCTCGCCTGGGCCTGGGCTGAGCTGTGAGGGGTGGTTTATCTCCTTGGGTCTTGCTACCTTTCTGCTTGTGAACCCTCTGGAGCAGGGAATCTGGGAGTTGGGGCTTGTCTTCCTCTTTCTCTTTGAGGTATGGTTTCTTGTTTTTGTTGGTCACTGTTGTGAACAATGAACAGGCTATCTGGCCTGTGAGCTTCTGGGAAACTTTGCTGTCTTCACTTCCTTTATAGGAGGAGGCACTGGGATTGCAGATGCTCACCACAGTGTCCAGTCTTATCTGTGTTCTCGGGGTCTGAACTGTGCTTGCATGGACTCACGGAGCAGTCTTCCCATTCCTTTTAAATATGTTGGTAGTTCTTCCATTAACTGCATGCAATATAGCATGCATTTAAGAGACAGTTTTCAACTTTTTGCTTTGTTTTTCTTTTGTTTTTCGAGATAGGGTCTCACTCTAGCTCAGACTGACCTGGAATTCACTATGTATTCTCAGTGTGGCCTCGAACTCACGGCAATCCTCCTACTTCTGCCTCCCAAGTACTGGGATTAAAGGCATGCGCCACCACGCCCAGCCTACATTTTTCAACTTTACTCACTAAAATTTGAGTGCATCTTACAAGCTGTGGCAAGTTACAGGATATTAGCAACTTTTTTTCTTAGGGTTATTTAAGATCCTGGTTTTAAAGTCAGTTGTATCTCAGTTGAAATAAAAAAGAGTTCATATTTATGTTAGTTTTCAAAATGACAACAATATACTGACCTTCATACCTGAGGATTGCTTTTTTAGAAGAAGAAGAAGAAAAAAAAAAAAAAAAAAAAAACACCTGGAACAGAAGCCCACAGAGGCTTCCAAGTGCTTGAAGTTAGAACCTATTAAGCAAAGGCCAAGTGTGTGTGTTTGTGGACAATTTCTATACTTACAGACAATAAAACATATTTCCCTCCCCTCCTCCACTTTCCCCTTCACAACTCTGCTCTCCATCATATCCCCTCCCTCTCTACATTAGTCTCTCTTTTAATTTGATGTCATCATCTTTTTATCCTATTATGAGTGTCTTGTATAGGTATTGCTAGGCCCTGCGAGGTCATGGATATCAAGGCCAAATTCTGTCCTGACAGTTTAAGGAGTGGTACCCTTCCTTTGGCTCTTACATTCTTTCCGCCACCTCTTCCATAATGGACCCTGAGCCTTGGAGGGCATGAGATGTTTCAGTGCTGGATACTCCTCCGTCCCTTTTTCTCAGCACTATGTTGCCTTTTGGGTCATTCCAGTGGTCATCACCATCTGAAAAGAGAAGCTTCCCTAACCAGAAGTGAGAGTAGCATTAATATATAAATATGAACATTAAGTGTAGTGTTTTCAGGGCAACTTGGTGAGAGTAATTTATCCAGACAAAAGCAGGCTTTATACCCTTAAGGCTCATGACCTCCCCTGCCATAGCCTGTTGATTAGGTTTTTAGTACCAGACATGTATTTCTTCCCATAGCGTGGTCCTTCAGGCCAACTAGAGAGCAGTTGGTTTCCCCCAGAGCAAACATGCCGCTATTGTACTTGTTTGGTCATTTGGCCTGTCAGGCCAAATTTGAGGCTTCCAGTGTGCACTGTTTTCACCACTGATGACTTCTGTCTCCCATAGGGCTGCATGCAGTGCAGCTTTTGTCAGCTTTCAGTTGGCTGGTCTACAGGGAGAAGGTTTTCTGCTCAGCACCAGCTTGATTTCTCAGTGACTACTGCTCAGGCATGTGAAGTCTTCAGCAATAGGGTCTTACCATCTGTTCCTGGTGGGAAACCAAGGGCCTTGGCAATAGCCTGTAATGTTTTGGAGGCAACAGGGACCCCCTGGCCAACAACTCACTGGAAGGTATCCCATTCCTGGCACTGAAAATTTTCTAGTAATAATCTATGGCTTCTAGATGTGCCATTATTCAAAAAAGTAGGTTTCCATATGTCTTATTCAGAATATCTTGAATTTTGATTGATTCCTCCCTCCGCTTGCTCACTCCCCCCCCCCCCCCGCCATTCTTTTACATAATTTCTTCCCATGGCCTCACTTAGGCCTTTCCCCTCCCTGTAATCTGTTAATACCATCCCCTTAAATCCTTCCCTTTCCTCCCTCCCTTATAGCCTTTTTCTAACTTATTGGCTTTTGCTACCAGTTTTTGGTTCCAGCTCACACACAAGTCTGTAAGTTTGTAGCTAGGGTCCACATATGAGAGAGAACATGTGAAGTGTGGCTTTCTGGGTGTGGGGTTACCTCACTTAGTATAAGCCTTTCCAGATCCATCCATTTCCCTGCAAATTTCATAGTTTCATTTTTCTTTACTGCGGAACAGAACTCCATTGTGTAAATGTACCACATCTTTATTATCCATTCATTTGTGGAGGAACATCTAGGCTGGTTCCATTTCCTAGGTATTGTGAATAGAGCAGCAGTAAACATGGTTGTGCAAGTATCTCTAAGGTAGCAAGAAGAGTTATTAGGATATATGCCGGGGAGTACTATAGCTCAATCGTATGGTAAATCTATTTTTAGCTGTGTTAAGAACTTCCACAATGGATGTACCAGATTACATTGCCACCAATGGTGTAGAAGGGTTCCCTTTTTTCTGCATCCTCGCCAACATTTATTGTCATTTGTTTTCTTGATGGTAACCATTCTGACAGGAATGAGATGGAATCTCATAGTTTTCATTTGTATTTCCCTGATGGGTAAGGATGTAGAACACTTTTAGATGTTTATATGCCAATGAGAACTCTCTACTTAGTTTCATAGCCGACTTTTTATTTTATTTTATTATTTTGTTGTTTTTATTCATTTGAAAGAGAGATACAGAAATAGGCAGAGAGAGAGAGAAAGAATGGGCATGCCAGGACCCAGAAACAAACAAACTTTAGCTGGTTGTGGAGGATCACGGACCTGGGTGGGCTACATAGTGAGACAGTGTCCCAAAAGCAAGCTTGGGTACTTGACTAGAGTCATGAATATTCAGGTGTAAGCTAAAAAAGAAGGGTCATGCATGTTTATTCATGGAATTCTTGTATCTGCTATCTTAGCTAAGAATGACCCACAACAAGCAACACTTTTTAAAAAGCAGCACAAAACTCAGTCTGGCCTTTTAGAGCTATTTAGGAGGGACAAACAGCCTAACATCTATCAGTTACCACACTCCTCCCCTGCCCTGCCAATTAGAGCTTGAAGGAGTTTTCATTCAAATGCAGTCTGCCTAGCTAGGTGGTGAGGCAATAGATACTCTTGTAGCCCCAGCTCTTGAGATGCTGGATCAGGAGGGTCATTAAGAATCTGAGGCTAACCTGGGTTACATCATGAGTTCTAGGATGATACAGTAAAACTGTCTCAAACAAAATCTACTGGCAAAAAAATTTTTTTTGAGGTAGAGTTTCCCTTCAACCCAGGCGGACTTGGAATTTACTATGTAATCTCAGGATGGCCTTGAACTCCCGGTGATCCTCCTACCTCCAGAGTGCTGGAATGGCAATCTTCCTACTTCTGTCTCCTCTGTGCTGAGACCAAAGGCATGTGCCACCAAGCCAGACCCCATTAGGAACACTTATTCTTTTTTTTTTTTTCCAAGGCAGGGTCTTGCTCTAGCCCTGGCTGACCTGGAATTCACTATGTAGTCTCAGGGTGGCCTCAAACTCTTGGCAATCCTCTTACTGCTGCCTCCCAAGTGCTGGGATTAAAGGTGTGTGCTACCTCGCCTGGCCAGAGAAACTTTTTAAAACTGTTTTTTACTTTATTTATGAGAGAGAGAGAGAGAGAGAGAAAATGGGCACTCCAGGGCCTTCGGCTGCTGCAAACAAACTCCAGACACATGTGCCACCTTGTGCATCTGGCTTACATGGGTCCTGGGGATTCAACCTGGGTCCTTTGGCTTTGCAGGCAAGCACCTTAATTGCTATCCCTCTAGCCCGAAACCTTTTTTTTTTAAGATTTATTTTTATTTGTTTATTAGAGGCAGAGGGAGCAAAAAAGAGAGTGAGCAAGTTAAGAATAGGTGCGCCAGGGCCTCTAGCCACCGTAATTGAATCTCAGGCACATGTGTCATCTTCTGCATATCTGGCTTATGTGGGATCTGGGGAGTTGAACATGGGTCCTTACGTTTCACAGGCAAGGGCCTCAACTGCTAAGCCATCTCTCCAGCCCAAAGTTGCCATTTTTAAGTTAAGGGCTCATGAGTACATAAATAGCAAGAAATGTGTTGCTAAGGAAAGATGTATATGTGAGGGAATGAAATTTAGGGAATACATTGAATACACTGATTATACTAAAGAGAGTGTCTTTAAAAATTCACAGTGAGCAGTTAAGCTCTGGTTTCCAAATGCATGAATTTTGTTTGTAAAATATACCCAGGCTGGGGCTGGGGATATAACTCAGTTGGTAAAATATTTGTGTAGCATGTACAAAGCCTAGTGTGTGATCCTCAGCGCCATATAAGATGGGAGTAATCCAAGGACTCGGGAGGTGAAAGCAAGAGTACTAGGGAGGACACAGGAGGATCATGAAGTCTAAAATTGAAAGGATTGATTGTGTTACATAAATAATTTTGGAAGTGTTCATTTTAAATATTAATTCTGCTTGCTAACTCCAGTTAGTATGTAGTTTGAAATGAGACTCTTCCTGGAACCCCTAACATATGATGCCTGATACAGCATTCATATTCAGTAATACTCCTGAGTGAGCTTGCTTTTTTTTCTATTATAAAGTGAATAAATTGATCAGAAAATTAGCAACAGTATATTGAATTCTCTTATAACTATATAGAAATTTATTTTTTTAAGTTTTTTTAAAAGTATTTTAGTTATTTATTTGAGAGAGAGAGAGAGAGAGAGAGAGAGTATGAGTGCTCCAGGACCTCCAGCCACTGCAAACAAACTCCAGACACATGCACCACCTTGTGCATCTGCCTTATGTGGTTCCTGGGGAATTGATCCTGGGTCCTTTGGCTTTGCAAGCAAAAGCTTAACCAGCTAAGTCATCTCTCTAGCCGGGTATATAGGAATTTATTGCTGTAATGTCACAATCCTGTGACTATGGAACACCTTTTCAGGTTGACTAATCTGATCTAGTTTTGGGTATCTTGCAAAATAGAAGATGCAGAGGTTGGATTCTAAAGAAACTCTGCCAACGTTTAGATAGAGAGTTCCTCTGCTACTAACTAAAATAGAACTTTAGATATGCAAGGAGCCTTGCAGGTAATTTAGTCTAACGCCTCATACTATGGAAGAGGACATTAAGTATTGAGAAGTGAGTTGTTTAGTATCATGGCTGTAATAGAAAAGCCAGAAACATCATTGAACTTAAGACTATTGTATTTCACCTTTATTTTTGAAAAGGAATTGTAGCATGTGCATATGCACATAACATAGTACAATTTTTTAAAAATTAAGCTTATATATTAAATGATTTTAAGCAGTTTTTTTTTTTTTTTGTTTAGCAATTCGAGTTTGTTTAAATAGATCAGTTGAGCTGGTAGTGCTATTACCAGTCTTACATCTTAAAAGAAATAAATTCTCAAACTAGGTATGTAGCTCAGTGGTTAGAATATGTGCTTAGCATACGTGAGAACCTAGGTTCACTTTCCATACAAAAGAGAGGGAGGGTTAAGGAATTCTTAATTTTTTTCTATTTCTAGGTTAAGGCAAACAAAGACAACATTGTATTTTGAAATATGATTGAACTCCTGATGTAGCATCAAAGGCTAACCATATTAATGGCCAGATCTAGGTAAGTTGAAATTTACCTTAAAAGAAAGGAAGTCTATAACTTAATTTAATAGTGTTTTCTTGAATGCAACTGTGTTGTATCTTGGTTTACTTTCTCTCGTTCACAAAGGATAAGAACAAATGGCTTTAATTAAACTAAGGCACTGCTTATCAATTTAACATATTCAATAAACTTAACTGCAGTATTGATCTCAGGGAAAAGCTACCTCTTGTTGAATGTATCATAGAGAGCGTCATTCTCCTGAGAGAGTAAACACTTGTGTTTTTGCTGAGTTGTAGATTTCAAGAATATGTGTTGATGGGATTTTTTAAAAAATCAGTTGTTTACAATATTAGTGCATTGTTAGGTCTCACATAACTCAGCTATGGCCTCCAAACATTGATCTCATGGTCATCAATGCAAGCTAAAACAGCATCAAACTTTTCCCCCTTGCATAGGAGTTTGTGATTCAGGAAGAGGGGTCAGAGATGTGGATGAAAATTCTGCATTAAAAGAAGTGTTCCAGAAGTTAAAATATGAACCACACTGCCTGTGTCTCAGTAGTTTCAGTTCTTCACACTAAATCTATTCTTTAACCATGTTGACTCCTCTTGTTCTTTTTTGCTTCTCCCCTTCCCTTCTCTTTTCTCCCTTTCCTTCCCCCTCTCCTCTTCTCTCTTCCCTT
This sequence comes from Dipus sagitta, assembly GCA_036346955.1. Taxonomy (NCBI): domain Eukaryota; kingdom Metazoa; phylum Chordata; class Mammalia; order Rodentia; family Dipodidae; genus Dipus; species Dipus sagitta. Next base: position 122,918,455 of record CM070777.1, read on the forward strand.
TTCCCCCTCCTTCTTTCCCTCTCCTTCCCCCTCTTCTTCTTTCCCTCTCCTTCACCCTCTCATTTTGTTTTGCCTCTTTTATTTATTTCTTGACCAGACTTGATGACTTATCACATCAAATTCTGCATTGCCAATGTCCTAAAATTTTGTTGCCCACAGATCCTCAGACTCTGAGACCCTGGGCCACTTGAACTGTCTGCTCTCTGGATTACTAAGCCCAGCTGTCAAGCTGCATAGTCTTACTCTGCTGGACTCTTACCACTTAGTAATCCTGCTGCCTTTTCATGTGAGAGCCTTGGTTGTCAATCTTACCAGTCACCTCAGGTCTCTCATTCTGCAGTTCTTGCCTATGTTTTACAAGATGGGATGTCACGTACCGCCGCTTACTAGCTGTGTTCTGTCCATTCTTCCTTATTTCTCCTTTGCTTCAAGAGAACAAGGCATTCCTCCCCCTTGTTTAGACGGCACAGTGTGACAGGATGGGACCTGCAACTCATCTTCTCTAGTCCTCAACCTATTCTATTTTAATATTTGTTTCAAAACTGCACATTTACTTACTTAGTTTATAGCTTAGTTTTTTGAGGTAGGGTCCTAGGCTGACGTGGAATTCACTATGTAGTCTCAGAGTGGCCTTGAACTCCCTGGCAATTCTCCTACTTCTGCCTCCTAAGTGCTGGGATTAATGGTGTACTTACATCACCATGCCTGGCTTCAATTTACTCTTATCTGTCAATTAGTCCTTCTATTCCCCCCCCCCTTTTTTTTGTCTTGTCTTATGTTTTTCTTCTTACTTGGTGATTGACTACAAATCTTCTTGCTTAAATCTATGTCGTATTAAAAAAAAATAAACACATGGTGAGGCACACCTGTAATCCCAGCATTTGGGAGGCTGAGGCAGAACAATCAACAAGTTTGCAGCTGGCTTGGACTACATAGTAGCAGGATCTGTCAGAAGTAAGAGGAGACCACACCAAACCAAATCATAGTGCTCTAATCTCTTCCTCTTTCTCAGCCACTTCTGGAAAGAGGTTTCCACCCTTGGGGCTACTTTATCTCCCACTTGATCATTGTAGCTTGCCACCCACCATATGTCTCTACCACACTTCCATGGGTAGTACTCATCCTCCTTCTCCAGAGGGTGTTTTCTCCCTGACTGGCTTCTCTTCACTCCTGTACTCCAACTCATTTGCAGAATTCCAGCCACAGACCATTCCTTATAACTATCCTTGAGTATTGTCTTTTCTCTTTTATAGTTCAAAGCCTATGGAGCCAGGCATGGTGTTGCATGCATGCCTTTAATCCCAGCACTCGGGAGGCAGAGGTAGGAGGATCACCCTGAGTTTGAGGCCACCCTGAGACTACATAGTGAATTCCAGGTCAGCCTTGGCTAGAGTGAGACCCTACCTTGGGGGAAAAAAAATAGAAAACAATATCAGAACATAGGCTACACTGTTTTTTTGTTTGTTTGTTTGTTTTTGGTTTTTGATTTTTCAAGGTAGGATCTCACACTAGTTCAGGCTGACCTGGAATTCACTATGTAGTCTCAAGGTGACCTCGAATTCACGGCGATCCTTTTCCCTCTGCCTCCCGAGTGCTGGGATTACAGGCATGTGCTGCCACACCTGGCTTGTTCTGATATTTTTAATATCTTTTCTCAAAGACATACTTAACTCTTTTTTGTCAGTTTTGATTAGCTTTTTTTTCCCTTTAAGTAAATAGAAACTTTGGATGGACACATCATGTATTGGTACCATCATTTCCCTCCTCCTTGCCCTTATTCCACTGAGGGCCCTCCTCAGTGACATTGCTGCTATTCACCATGGGTTTGTGGGTTATGAGTTGTGAGAGTAGCAATCAGTTATTGGAGCAGGCTAGTGCCTCTGGGTATTCCCTCCCCTCTCCCACAAAGTTCCCAGAGCCTGGGTGGGTGTGCTTTAAGTCTACTTTAGTGTTGAACTCTCAGCAGCTTCTGGATTTCTGCTATGATATGTTTTGAGTGTCCTTGGTGTCTGTCTCCATCACCCTGGCACTGGTTGTCAGGCTCTCCATGCCGTACTTATCTTTAGCTCTCTTTTCTACATCTTCACTTGGTGGCTTAGGATAGTTAAAAGTGTGCCAATTACCTCTTCACTAGCAAGCACAGAACCAGTGCCTTTCCTCTGCCACATGGAAGTAGCTGCTGGCTCCTGCTGACCGAAGCCTGTGCACAGCGCTCTGCAGCTTTTCTTCTTAAACTTTCTTTCCTTCTTATTCCTTCTGTTGCTGCTTGAGTTTTAAGTCTTTGTCATGTTTCAGTTTTCAGTAGTCCCTGATAGATTTTTAAAAAATACTTTTTATTTACTTATTTGAGGAGGGGGGAAGAAAGAGAGAGAGAGGCAGATAGAGAGAATGGGCATGTCAGGGCCTCCTGCTGATGTAAACAAACTCCAGACACACGCCATCTACCACCCTGTGAATCTGGCTTTATGTGAATCCTGGAGAATTGAACGTGGGTCCTTTGGCTTCACAGGCAAGCATCTTAACTGCTAAGCCATCTTTCCCTCCACGTGATGGATTTTTGAGTCAAATTCCTGTTTAAGTTTATCCTACAGGAAGCTGAATTTTGCATACACATCTGACCATCTCACTTTCCTAGCTAAAATGAACAATATACCCCCCCCCCCTTTTAGGTAGGGTCTCACGCTAGTCTAGGTTGACCTGGAATTCACTAAGCAGTATCAGGGTGGTCTCGAAGTCATGGTGATCCCCCTGCCTCTGCCTCCTGAGTGCTGGGATTAAAGGCATGCACCATGCCCTACTAAAATGAGCAATATTAAAAGGTTGGGTTTATTTATTTGTTTGCTTGCAAGGAGAGAGAGAGAATGAATATGAATATGGCCACTGAACTCTTGCAAATGAACTCCAGACACATGTGCATGTTATGAATCTGGCTTTACATGGGGAGTTGAACCCAGGCTGTTAGGCTTTGCAAGCAAGCATCTTTAACCACCGAGCAATATCTCCAGCCCTGGGGCTATATAATTTTAAGTAGACTTTCAAAATGTTTTTCAGTTATCCCTTTGCTATAAAATTTAAAAATATTCTCATCTAACAGTTTATTACACATTAATTTTCTTGCGTGGTGTGTGTTTGCATATGTGTAAGTGCACATGCACAAGAAGGCCAGAGGACAACCTTGGGGATTATCCTCAGGAACACTATCTGCCTTTTTTTGCTGTTGTTGTTGTTTTTTGTTTTTTTGATGTAGGGTCTCACTCTAGCCCAGGCTGACCTGGAATTCACTATATAGTCATAGGGTGGCCTCAAACTCTTAGCGATTCTCCTATCTGTGCCTCCCTAGTGCTGGGATTAAAGGTGTGCACTACCACGCTTGGCTCAGCCCATCTTACTCTTTTAGGTGTTTTTTTGTTGTTGTTGTTTTTGTTTTTTGTTTTCGAGGTAGGGTTTCACTCTAGCCCAGGCTGACCTGGAATTCACTATAAAGTCTCAGGGTGGCCTCAAATTCTTGATGATCCTCTTACCTCTCCCTCCCAAGTGCTGAGATTAAAGGTTGTGCCACCACGCCTGCCACTCCACCTCTTTTTGAGACAGGATCTCTCATTGGCCTTTCACTGGCTCACCAATTAAGCTAGAACAGCTGCAACTACAGCCATATCTTTCTGTCTTTGCCTCCACAACACTGGGATTACATGTGTATGCTAGTACACCCAGCATTTTATATGGGTACTGGAGATAGAAAGAATTCAAGTTCTCATGCTTTCCAGAAAAGCACTTTAAGTTATCTCCCCAACTGCTACACAATATTTTTTCTAAAATATAACATTCATAGAACATATGCTATTGTACAATATGCTTAGTACCCTGGAAAATGAAGATGACACATTCCTTGTATTTTCAGAGAAATCTCAGTGAAATGGGCAGCGCAGACAGAGAAGTATTACAATAGAATGTGATAAAGACATAATGGCTGTTCCCATTTTACTGTGGCAATATGAGAGGTGGGCTAGCTTCAAGATGGGGAGAAGACCAAGTCTCAAATCCTTAACTTGTTGTTTCAGCTGCTTTATGATTCAGCCCCTACCTGTGTTACAGACTACCCTATGTTCCAGTCATACTGAATCTTCACTTGCTCTTTAATGCAGTGCCATCTTTCATGACTTATCTCTTGGAGGACTTTTGTTCCCCTGTCTCAAGTATCTATTTCTATTTTTTGTCTAGTGCACTTGTTTCTGCCTATCTTTTAAGTCTCAGCTTATGTTGGTATTGCCTTCCCTCTTTTCCGTGCCCCCAGTACTGTGCTGGGTGTGTGTGTGTGTGTGTGTGTGTGGAGAGAGAGAGAGAGAGACGCATAGAGAGAGAAGGGGGTGGAGAGGCAGGGAGAGGCAGGAAGGGGAGGACACACATATGCCATGGCATGCGTGTGGTGGTCAGAGGACAACTTTGGATGCTGGTCCTAGACTTCCATCTTGTTTGAGGGTAGTCCTCTCTGTCTCTGCCTCTCATTTTGCCACAGGCTTCCTAGGATTATAGACACACTTGTGCACCCAACTTTTATGTGGGTGCCTGGGATCCAAACTCTAGTCTTCATGCTTATGCAGCAAGTGCATTGTTCACTGAGCCATCTCCCCAGCCCTCACACACTAATATAAGGTTGTCACAATGCATTTTTAGGATCATTGCTTATCACCTTTGTTGCATACTCAAGTGCTGTCTTAGAACAATTCAAATATTATAAATCTTAATTAACTTTACAATTTAGTAGTTTCTTTTGGTTATATAATAGTGCACTTTCTTATCTTAATTCTAATGTTGAGGTATTCTTCACCTTGGTGTAGTATAGTTTATTCAGTTCACAAATAACGTAAAAAACCTACTGTGTGTTAGGTTTTGTGTTAGGCACTAGGTATGCCTCTGCTGAGAAGTAGCTCACATCACAGTTAAAGAAGAATCATAGATCAATAAGCACACAACCGATTAGAGTTTCTGCTAGGTACAACGTGTGGTAGATGCTATAATGCTGGGAAGCCCGTGGTACTTTGAGGGGTCTATGTTAGAATTCTAATTAATATCACTGCTTGGAGTCCGCCAGAGCTCCCCAGTGGTGCTGCATTCTCAATCTGGCAAAAGGAAAGGAGTAAAAAGCTTCTTTGGAAGGATATGATATAAGCAGTTGCTCTGGAGAAACTGTAACTTTTGAATCTAACTGGTGGCAGGGATTGAGTAGAGGGAAAAGAGAGCTTAGACCACAGCAGTAACAGAGAACACATTGTAAAGGACCTATGGCATAATGAAGAGTTTTAAATTTTTATCCTGAAAAGTGGTGATAACCACTAAAGAAATCTAAAAATCTGAGTCTGTTCTGATCAGACCTGTGTCTATAATGTTGTATAGTTCTTTGTGCTTCCTTCACTCCCCACATATCAAATACCACATTCATTTTGATTCTTTTTTTTAAAAAAAATTATATAACCCCACTGGGTGGTAGTGCACGCCTTTAATCCCAGCACTTGGGAGGCAGAAGTAGGAGGATTGCTATAAGTTTGAGGCCACCCTGAGACAACATTGTGAATTCCAGGTCAGTCTGGGCTAGAGCAAGACCCTACATTGCAAAACCTAAATAAATAAAAATAAAAACAATTATTCAGCATTATTTGCAAGCAGAGAAAGAGAGAGAGACAGAGACAGAGAACAGGAAAGAGATGAAATGGGTTCCACGGGCTCTTGTCATTGCAAACGAACTCCAGATGCATGTGCTACTTTGTGCATCTGGCTTTACATGTGTACTGGGGATTCAAACCTGGGCTATCAGGCTTGCAAGAAAGCACATTAACTAACACTATGCCATCTCTCCAGCCCCTCATTTTGATCCTTTCACCTATTTAGAAGTAATACTTGGAATTTTTCCTTTGTTCATTTGGAATTATAGCAAAGGATTAAATAGATGTACTATATTTGCCAGTAGTCTGTGTTTTATACTAATGGCTGAATGTTAGGTTCGTTATCTGTCTCACTAATAATGCACCATTCTAAATTTATTGTATGTTATTTGCCAATGAACTATTGTTTCATTAGGCACATGAAAGATACTACACTGACTAACATTCAAAATACCTGCTAAGTCAGAAGTTGAGCATCTTTTTGTTAATTTTTTTAATCAAAGGACATGAAATCCTGATAAGGCATGAGATTTTTTATGAACTCTATATTAAATAACAAGTTAAATATTTAGATAGTATTGTATATGAGTATGTGAGGCAGTAAATTGGCTGTGGTTATGATCATTTCATTATAAATATATATAACTGGGAATCTGAGCTTTTGTGGCATCTACCTTAAAAAAGGATTCTTGTCACTATCAAAATTGACTAGCTAGTTTCACAAAATAGACCTTTAGACATCTATCTCTTTAGCTTTTTCCCCCTGCAACAAAATATTATGCTTGTTTAGATGACTCGGGGTCTTTCCCTGTTTTACAGTTTTTGTTGTGTCCTGCACCTAATAATCGTCTTCATTATTTTTGCATAGTGCTCACATGGTCTTCTGAAGAAGCCATGGGTAGCTGCTGTAGCTGTCTAGATAAAGACACTGTCCCAGATAGCCATCGGAACAAGTTTAAGGTCAGTAAAAGCAGTCAAACTACATGTTTCTCTCTACTTGGATGTGCTTTTGTATTGCTTTTTTAATAAAATGGTTATACTCTTAGACCTCCTCTCCCATCCCAATTCTGCTGAGGGTCTTCTTAGTATTCAATGGAGAAGCTTCATAAAAAGTGGGGAAAGCATAACCCTAAAACCATGGATTCTGGCTGATAATTCCCAGGGTCAGGATTGGGTTTCCCACCACAGTGAACTGTTGGTCAGGAAGACACAAAGTCCTCAAAATAATACAGGCCATTGCCAAAACACTTGGTTATCTTCAGGATCTAAAAGGTAAGTCCCTACTGTGGAAGACACAGGACATCAAGTGATCATGCTGGAACTGAAAGGGAATCCACTTCCTTCCGGCCTTTTTTCTTTGGGGTGGGGGGGTGTATTGTGTGGGGGTTTTTGTGTGTGTACGTTCTAGAGTATATACAGGTGCGTGTGCATATGTGTACGCATGCATGTAAAAGCTACAAGTTAACATCTTCCTCAGTCACACTCTCCTTACTCTTGGAGACAGGTTTTCTTGCTGAACCTAGAGCTTGTAGATTCATTCCACTAGTTAGCCAACAAGCCCCAGGGATCCATTTGTCTCAATCTTTCCATGCTGGGACTATAGTATGTGGGTACTAAGGATCTGAATACAGGTCCTTATACTTAGGTGACAAGTACTTGACCTACTGAGCCATCCCCTCAGCCTCTGGATATGTTTCTTGTACTTAATATATCTGATTTCTTTTTTTTTTTTTTTTTTTTTTTAAGGCAGGGTCTCAGTCTAGCTCAGGCTGACCTGGAATCCACTATGTAGTCTTAGGGTGACCTGGAACTCATAGCGATCCTCCTACTACCTCTGCCATCCAAGTGCTAGTATTAAAGGCGTGCACCACTATGCCCAGCTTGTTGTTTTTTGTGTTTGTTTTTTCTTGAGGTAGGGTCTCACTCCAGCCCAAACCAACCTGGAACTTACTCTGTGCCCAGCTTTTTTTCTTTTTAATCACCCCTCACCCCAGTCCACCTTTTTTATTTGAGTAAATCATATTTTCTTACTGATAGTATGGAATTGTGTTAGTCCATTTTTCATTACTGAAATAGAAAAATCTAAAGCTGAATACTTATAATGAAAACAGATTTACTTACAATGTTGGGTAGTGAATGTTCAGTCAGCATAGCAGTGGCTGTAAGCAAGGATTTTGACTACATTGTGATGGTAGGATATCACAGTGGTAGGAACATACACTATGACAGGAAGACTGGGGGAGATTGCATTGCAAAACAGAAATTGCATCCAAAGAGACTTGTCTACTGGGAGCCTAACAAGAACTACGTTAATCCCTTCTGAGGGCATACCCTCAGTGACCTCCCATTAGGTCGCATCACCTCAACACAGCCACACTGAGGACCCCGACCTCAACCCATGAACTGTTAGGATACAAACCATAGCAGGAATCCTCTTTTACTTTTCATTTGGTCATTTATATTCCATAGTTAACCACAAATTATGGTAATACTTTTTCTTAGAAATGTCATTTTATGTTTTTTTTTTTTTTCAGCCTCCTCACTGCCTATTAGTCAGCTTTCTGTTACTGTAACAAAAACTTATACTGAGAAAAGTATTATTTTGGCTCACATTTAGAGGTTTTAGTCCATGATCCATTGGCCCCACTGCTTTGGGACTGTGGCAAGATAGCACATCAAGGTGGACATGCATTAGAGAGCAGAATCACTTACTCATGGTCAGGAGATGGAAGAAGACAGGCCTGGGGTCCCACTGTCCCTTTCAAAGATACTTCCCCATTGACAACCAGAAGACCTCTCATTAGCCCCATACAGTCTTTTAAAGGGTCCATGACCTCCCTCATAGTACTACAGTCTGGGGATATGCTTTTAACACCTAGGTTCTAGAGGATCCTTAAGAACTAAACTGTAACACCACTGTCCAGACATTTTTTTATTATTTTATTTTTTGGGGGGGGACCAGAGAGAGAAGGAGAGAATGGGTGTGCCAGGGACTTTCATCCACTGTGAATAACTCCAGATGCATGGGCCCTTTGTGCACATGTGTGACATTGCATACTTGCATTACTTTGTGTCTGGCTGCGTGGGACCTGAAGAGTCAAACATGCATTCTTACTCTTCGCAGGCAAGTGGCTTAACCACTAAGCTGTCTGTCTCTCCAGCCCTGTCCAGGCATTTTTATGCATGCTTTGATGATTTTTTTTTTTCCTTAGGCAGGGCCTCACTGTGTATCCCAAGCTCGCTTCTAACCTCCAATCCTCCTGCCTCTTCTCCTCTGCTGGGATTGGAGGGATAGGCCACTATGCCTGGCTTGATTTAACTCTACTTCTATTTACCCTGTAATCTATTCTTTGTTAGCCATCCACTTAGTCTTTTTTCATAATTCAGTAGCTTGTGTTAAAGTAGGCTCAGTGCTCCTACAACTATTGAGTATTTTGTAATCTGGCCTTGGTGTGCTCTAAGTCACAGTCCTCAATAACACAAACCAAGAGTAAGTCATACTCTTTTTCCTTCTTAGCTTTGTAACCTTGGGCAGACTATTGCTACCAAGTCTTACTTTCAATTTGTATAGTGGAGACCTGCAATCCAGGATTGTTAGGAGGGATTAAATAGGGAAAATACATATAAAGTACTTTGTTCTGTCCTAAGGGAATAACAGCTCTTAGTCTTTAGTCATTTATTTTGTCTGCAGCACTAGGGATGCAGCCCAGGGCCTCGTGCATGCTAGGCAAGTGCTCTATCACCGAGTCACACCCCCAGCTCATCTTGGGCATTTTCTAAAGCTCAGCAATACAAGTCCTTTCAATACATGAATTCTGTGCCTGTGTAGCATTGCATCTCCATTTTATGTCCTATATCTCTTAAGCCACCAAAATTTCCCTCTCATTTTTTTCCTTTCTAAATTTAATCGTAACCCAGGTCTAGCTAAACTCCTTTCTCCTCTCTGAAGGTTTCTCCAGCAGCCTTAGGCAGTGTGGCCACTGTTTTATTTGTCTTACTAGTCATACACCATTTCATGGTGTTGACTGTGTTTGTAGCTCCTGTTTCTCCGGTGGGAATGTGAATTACTTACACATGTGAACTGGGTGTTACTTTACTGCTGCATAGCCATGCCTTGCATGTATATTGGTAAGTGAATGAACCAACAAGTGACAACAGTACGCTGTCCTATAACTGGTGAGATGTTTAAGTCACTGTAATGTTTTGTTTTGTTTTTTTTTTTTTTTTTTAGGTCATTAATGTGGATGATGATGGGAATGAGTTAGGTTCTGGCATAATGGAACTAACAGATACAGAATTAATTTTATATACCCGCAAACGTGATTCAGTAAAATGGCACTACCTCTGCTTGCGGCGTTATGGCTATGACTCCAACCTCTTTTCTTTTGAAAGTGGCCGAAGGTGTCAAACTGGACAAGGTATGTTTAAAAAAAAAAACATAAAGTTATTTTCTTAAGATATTATCATACTGGAGATACTGTTCTTTCAGTTATTTTATGTGTACTGTTAAAATTTGTTTCTTATCTACTGAAAGAATAGCTCCTAAAACCAGGCATGGTAATGCATACCTATAGCTCATCAGAGACAGAAACAGGAGGATTGCTACAAACTTGAGCCCAGCCTGGTCAAGTCCCAGGACAGCAAGGGCTATAAAAATGACCTTATTTTTACAACAACCAGACCTTCCAGATGTGAATGAATTATTTATTCATTAAGCATACTGTCTATAGCAGAAATTTTGACTTGTGTTAACTTTAAGCTTTCCAGTAAAATATTGCTGTTAAATTGACTAACTGCATTGTTCTCACCTAAACATTGGAGTCATATAGAACAAAGCTTTATTTTCTTTCTATTTACTAGTTGAATGGCTTTGGCAAGTTATATATCTTCTGTTGAACATTGTAAATGGGGAATGACAATACCCATCTTTCAGAATAGTAATAAGCAAGATAATGATTGTAAAATCCTTACCAAGGGCCTGTTAAATTGCTTTGTTAATGATGAATTGGGCTCCCCCTGCTGTTTAAAAACAGACTAAGAATATGTGTCTAAATCTTGTTTTGTTTGTGCTGTTTTGGACTTACCACTTAGACTTAGAAAACTGAACGTTTTGGCTTTGTTTTCATATGCATCATTAATTTACAGAAACCACTTGCAAGGCTGTCTTGTCTTGGCATATAGGAGAATTTTCTTCTTTGACATGTGTTCTTACAACTTTTTAAAGGAGATGGTTGCCATTTTTCTTTTTTGATTTATATTTATAGGAATCTTTGCCTTTAAGTGTGCCCGTGCAGAAGAATTATTTAATATGCTGCAAGAGATTATGCAAAATAATAGTATCAATGTGGTGGAAGAACCAGTTGTAGAAAGGAACAATCACCAGACAGAATTGGAGGTCCCAAGAACACCTAGAACACCTACAAGTAAGTAGCCATTCCCCCTCATATTGTGAATGTCAGACACTTACAAGCTATAGGTTGTAGATATTTAAAATATTTTTATTTATTTATTTGTCCAGAGAGAGACAGACAGACAGACAGAAAGAGAATGGGTGTGCCAGGGCCTCTAGCTGCTGCAAATAAACTCCAGATGTATTTACCACTCTGTGCATCTGGTTTTACATGAATAACGGGGACTCAAACACTGGTGGTTAGGCTTTGCAGGCAAGCACCTTAATCACTTAGCCATCTTCTCCAGCCCAATTATAGATATTTACCCTTAACAATTACAAATAACTTGTTTTAACAGCAATATGATGGTTATTGATATTTAAAAAATGGTTAGCTATAATTATAAGCACTTTTATTTTAAAATGAGAACACTAGGGCTTAGCAGATAAGGCACTTGCCTGTGAAGCCTAAGGATCCATGTTTGACATATCAGATCCCATGTAAGCCAGATGCACAAAAGTGAGGCAAGTACAAGGTTTCACATGCCTACTAGATGGCACGAGTGTCTAGCATTCGATTGTAGTGGCTGAGGTCCTGGCACACTAATTCTCTTTCTCTCTCTCTCTCTCTCTCTCTTGCTCTCTCTAAAAAAAAATTTTAAAAAACATTTAAAATGAGAACACAATCTCATATTATCTAAAATAGAGTGAAAGGGCTAAGAGTGTAGATCAATAGCAAAATGCTTGCTTACCATGCTTAAGGCCCTGGGTTTGATATTCAGTACTGCCAAAAAGTAAAAATAAATATGAAATAAAATTGATGGGGACATTATTTGTGCTCTAATGTCCTCTTAGTGCAGATTAAGTGCTTACTCATTTTTATTTTCTGTTTTATTCCCATCCATGTCCTGTCTTCTTAAAACAATAAACAAAAACTCAGCTCCTGGGTTTGCAGCTCAGAGCTTACCTAATGGATATCCCCGATATCCCTCGTTTGGAGACGCTTCATCCCACCCTTCAAGCAGGCATCCTTCGGTGGGGAGTGCTCGCTTACCTTCAGTTGGTGAAGAATCTACACACCCTTTGCTTGTGGCTGAGGAACAAGTAAGTCTGTACTACTGTGTAATAGTGAAAGTGAGCCCATGGAGTTAGTGCTACTGTGGAAACACTGAAAAGTTTATGTAATTAAACTTAACTTTTACTGTAAATTGCTTCTGTAGTGAACAATTGAGGAATAACATGTATATGTTTGAGGGCATATGTTCAAATATATGCAGGTATCAGAGAAACTTAGCTGTTAGCAGCTTGTGGATCCATAAGAGGTACGTGTGTAGATGAAGATGTTACTAATGGTCACTAGGTAATTTTAGTTTTATAAGTTTCTTTGCTTTTTGGATATAATAAACATTCTATATTATTTACTATGATTACATTTTTTTTCAGTTTTACATTTCATTTTGAAACCTTAGAGATTTAGGTATTATAGTAGACAGTGTCAGGTTGCTGGGATGAACTTCCAGACCAGGCACAGTTATGGGAGAAAAAGATTTATTGAAGCAGGAGAAGTTCCATAATTGCAGAAGAAGCTGGCCTGCTCTCATAGGTCCAAGTAGAGAGATCAGAAAAGCCAAAAGCCACCACAGCAAGCAGCACACCTCAGGAACCCCAGGCATAACTCAGGCACTTTGCATATCTTTAGGTTGGTATTCAGATCCCCCTTAGGGCTGGACCCTAAGGTCCACCCACAGTGACACCTCCTCTGCAGATCTAAATTACAATCTTTAATAAACTCCTGAATATATTGGGGTCATACTTTCAAACTACCATATTTGCGCCATGGCCCCCCAATAGATTCATAACCATCTACATTGTACATTATATCCAGTCCAACTTCAAAGGTCCCTATAGTCTTTACCAACTTAAGATAATTCCAAAGTCCTAAATCTCATCTGAGATTTAAAATGGTCTCTTAGCTGTGAGTCCTGTGAAATCAAAACAAATTGTATACTTTCAACATATAACGGTACAGAAATTAAACATTTCCAACTCTTATAAAGCATAACAGGGAGAGATGGGACCAATGCAAACTCAACAACCATTAGGCAAACTTCAAACAGCTGTAGTTCAAGTCCAGTATCATACACTGACTGACCATCTCTGGATTTTCCAATTCTACCCCTCCAGCTGGACTGAGTAGCCAGGGAAAACTTCCATCCTGAACCAATAGCCACATGGTAGCCCTTGCACAGTCCTGATATATCCAAAACATCTTCCGGTCTCCATGCAAACCATGGTCCATCTTCCAATTCCTTTGCCAGCCTCTTTTTTTTCCCCCATGGCCCTTTTCAGTTTATTGCATGAAGTTACACTAGTCCAAGTTAAAAGTGGACCCCAAATAGTTACATTATACATGCTGTGAGGTTTTTAAACTTGTGACAAGGGACAGTAGGGACATTCTACTCATTGCAAAGAAATCCTCACTCATACTTCAGAGAGTCACAAGCACTTAAAACCCACGAACCTTCAGCTGATCGTCCTTAGCCAGTCCAATCTCTGTTAATAACTGGCATATGTTCTTGCGCTGGTCACCCTGTAGCTGAATCACTTCTCCATATTCTGGATGTTAAGTTACAGTACCATGGAAGGCAAATTTCTTCTTGAACGCCTTCACTAGTTTTTTATCGTGATCATCAGCGATGCCTTGGACAGTAGTCAGGGTCTTCCTGCCGTTCCTCTTTTGAATTCTTCTATGGATATAATCCTCAGTGCCGGTAGGAAGAAGGTCACCACCCTTACTTGCATCAGCAAAGGGGTCGAAAGAGTGGAGGTTCTGGATAGTGGACATACTATATGATTCCTTTTCCTCGCAGGCGGCTGTGGGAGAAGGCGGGCCAGGGGGGATGGAGCGTTGGGAAGTGAGGGGCCTTGAGGGGAAGGCAGCTGAGTCCTCATTGGTGGCTCACTGACTGGGGCTTTGCCAGCCTCTTAATGAGGTTCATCACGCCTTGCCTATATGCCGCATCTTAGCAGTGGCTCCTGGGACCATATGCATGCTTCATGACCACTCCACGCATTTTTCATGCTTCCCAAATCAATACCAGGTATGCAAGACATGGCCATTTTCTTAATTCAGGGATGAAATAAATCCTAACCTTGAAAAGCAGATTCCTTCTCCAGTTGACTCTTTTCTAAAAGAATTTGCATTTCTAACATAGGCTTTCCTCAGGAATCTTTTCCATTGTTTTAATGTAAATTGGGCCGGCTTCCTTCAGACTAATTTGTTTGACAATAGCAGCTTCAGTAACCTAAAACCAGTCTCTGTGGCAGTGAATTTTAAACTTATTGAATTTTTCCAACTTAAAATCTTAAATCTCTTAGTCCCATATCTTTAGCCAAGCATTTAAGTCCATTACAGACTTAACAGTGCTCAAACTGTCTAGGCATGGGCAGCAGAATGCAGCTAGCCCTTCTTCCAGTAACCCAGTTCCAACAAAGTCTTCTACACTCTCTCCTTCACCTTAGACAGTTCATAAGCCAAGCATCCAAATAAAATTCTCTCTACACTTAGCATTTTTAAACTCTCATTAGAATGGTCCATAATACTTGGCTTTTATCATTCCAGAAGGCGTCTTCAGTTGCAAGTACCAAGTTCTTGCCCATTACTCCAAAACAAAAATTCGCAAAGACCAAAATCCACATGGTTAGATTCATCTCACCCCACTCTCAGTACCAATTCTGTAGTAGGCAGCTTCAGGTCACTGGGATGAATTTCCAAACCAAGGCACAGTTAGGGGAGGAAGGGATTTATTGAAGCAGAAGAAGCTGGCTTACTTCCACAGGTCCAAGCAGAGAGAGGAAAAAAAAGCCAAAAGCCACCACAGCCCGCACACTTCAAGAACCTCACGCAGAACTCAGATACTTTACATATCCTTAGGTTGGAATTGAGACCCTAAGATCCACCCACAGTGACACCTCTCCAGCCAGGAGACTGCAGATCTAAATTACAATCTTTGTTTTGTTGTTTTTTCTATGGTAGGGTCTTCTTCTAGCCCAGACTGACCTAGAATTCACTATGTAGTCTCAGGGTGCCCTCAAACTCACTGACAGTCCTCCTACCTCTGCCTCCCAAGTGCTAGGATTAAAGGTGTGTCTCCACACCTGGTTAAATTGCAATCCTAAATAAACTCCTGAATATACTGGGGGTCATCCATTCAAACTACCACAGGCATATACCTCCAAATGTTTTTATACTGTCTCTCTAAAATGCCATTGAACTTTTCTAAAAAGTGATTTCTTACTAGGCAGTATTTGTTTTATATCTGTATATGTTATAGAACTTTTAAGCAGGGTTTTTCTCTTTATGCATTCAGACAGTAAACTAATTATGGTAACAATCTGTCTTTTCCTTTTGAACTGCTGAGAATTTCTAGGACAACAACAAAATGAACATTCCTATTTTGTACCTGATTTCTTAGAGACAGGGCCTTGCCTAAGCTGGACTTAAACTTGGGATCCTCCTCTCCTGTCTTGGCCTCCTAAGTGCTGGGATTATTACCATGGCTGCTATCTTTATTTTTTTTATACACAGCAGGCATTTCAAGTTTCACCGTGAAGTATAATGCTGCATGTTACTTATTCTTTTGTAGAGGGCTGGAGAAATGGCTCAGCAGTTAATGGCACTTGCTTGCAAACCCTGAAGGCTTGGGTTTGATTCCCCAGTACTCCTGTAAAACCAAATAAAGAGGTGGACATATAGTCTGGACTTTGTACACCACCATACCCAGCTCTCCTCGGATCTTTTAAAAAAAATATTTTGGAGGGGCTGGAGAGATGACTCAGCATTTGAAGCGCTTGCTTGCAATGCCTGACAGCCTGGATTTGATTCACCAGCACCTATGTAAAGTCATATACACAAAGAGCCACAGCAAGAGGCCCTGGTGTGCCCATTCTTTGTTTTTCTCTCCCTCTCTCTTTCTATGTTAAAAAATATATATTTTTACTTATTTGAGAGGGAGGGAGATAGGGAGATATATTGTGTATGGGTATAGGTATGCTACTGCAAATGAACTTCAGGCATATGTGCCACTTTGCATATGGCTTTACATGGATATGAATTGAACCCAAGCCATCATGCCTGGCAAGCATAAGTCAGGTTCACATTGCTAGCAGAAAACACACGACCAAGAACAGCTTGTGGGGAAAAAAAGGTTTATTTTGACTTACAGACTTGAGGGGAAGCTCCATGATGGCAGGGGAAAATGATGGCATGAGCAGAGGGTAGACATCACCTCCTGGCCAACATCAGATGGACAATAGCAACAGGAGAGTGTGCCAAACACTGGCAAGAGGAAGCTGGCTATAACACCTATAAGGCTGCCCCCAACAATACACTGCCTCCAGAAGGCTTTAATTCCCAAATCTTCATCAGCTGGGAACCTAGCATTAAGAACACCTAAGTTTATGAGGGACACCTGAATCTAACCACCACATTCTGCCCCTGTCCCCCATAAACTGATGATGTAAAATGCAATGTATTCACTCCAACTTTAAAATCCCCCATAGTTTTTAATCAATTCCAGTGATGTTCAAACATCCCTATAGTCCAAGGTCTTTTAACTGGGCCAAAATACCAAAAAACAACAAAACCCCCAAAACCCATAATGAATGGCACAGAACAAACAT
The DNA here is from genome assembly GCA_036346955.1 of Dipus sagitta. Taxonomy (NCBI): domain Eukaryota; kingdom Metazoa; phylum Chordata; class Mammalia; order Rodentia; family Dipodidae; genus Dipus; species Dipus sagitta. Next base: position 122,935,183 of record CM070777.1, read on the forward strand.
TCATACTGTAAAAGATGGCACTGGGCATAGCAAAGGAATATTCAACCAATACGATATTTAGACAGGGCAACCACCAAACTCTAGCTCCAAGCCCAATAACTCTAGTCAGTGACAAGTTTCCAAGTTTGATAACTCTAACCAGTGACAAGTCTCGGGAGTTCCAATTCCGCCCCTCCAGCTAAGCCATTTACAGTCCCAGAAAACTTCATCCAGTGCCAGCAACTCTCCTTGGCAGCCATCCCATAGTCCTGACATCTCCATTGGGTTTCCACTGCAACCCACAGTTCATCCTCATGGCTGTATTGGGCTCTACACAGGTAATCCAGCATGTCTGCTTCACACTGCCCATGGCCATTTCCAAAATACAAAACTGTGTTGCAAACTCAATGGCCCTCTCTTTCCTGCATTTATTATACTCTGTAATACCAGGTGGGCTACCAACTTGTTAAACCAGGAGAAATAAAGCAGACTTGGAAAAACAGGACATTTCTTCAGCATTCAGGCCCCTTCAGAAGACTGCATGCTTCCTGTTTTTCCAATGTAGGTCAGCTGGCCCAATCTCATTGGCAGCTGAACGGGCAGCAGTCTCAGCCCAAATACTTTATTTATTTTTTTCTGTGCCATGTCGCTCTGCTCACACCAGTCTGTTTCTACACAAAGCAACCAGCAAGCCTCTCACACAAACTGCTTCTAGCCCAGACCAGGAAAAGCTGTTTTTCACCCTCATAGGCCACACTTCACACTTCATAGTTTACTGCATTCAGGTGTTTCAACTCTGACCAGAATAGTCCATCAGACTGTACTTACAGCACTGCAAGGCATCTCTTAAGCTAAGATTTCAAACCCTTCCATATTCCTTCCTCAAAAATCAGTTCCAAAAGCCAAAAGCCACACAAGTCAGGTTTCTAGCAGCAACAATCCCACTTCTCTGGTACCAACATCACTGTTGCATTCAGGTTTGTATTGCTGGCAGAAAACACCCGAGCAAGAGCAGCTTGTGGGGAGAAGGGGTTATTTTGGCTTACAGACTCGAGGGGAAGCTCCATGATGACAGGGGAAAATGATAGCATGAGCCAGTGGGGGACATCACCTCCTGGCTAACATCAGATGAACAATGGCAAAGGGAGTGTGTGCCAAACACTATCAAGGGGAAGCTGGCTATAACACCCATAAACCCACCCTCAATAATACACTGCCTCCAGGAGGCTATAATTGTCAAATCTCCATCTGCTGGGGACCTAGCATTCAGAACATATGTTTATGGGGGGCACCTGAATCAAGCCACCACAGCAAGCAAGTGCCTTTATCTTCTAACTCATCTCTCTAGTTGTTCTCCTCACATTTTTTATTAGGTTAAAAAATAGGTGGAAAATTTTTAAAGTGCTAGTGTATTTAAAGGAAAGGTAAGGGCTAGAGAGATGGCTTTTAGCGGTTAAAGGTGCTTGCCTGAGAAGCCAAAGGACCCAGGTTAGATTCCCCAAGACCCACATAAGCCAGATGCACAAGGTGGCACATGTGTCTGGAGTTTGTTTGCAGTGGCTGGAAACCCTGGTGTCCCCATTCTCTTTCTCTCCCTCCCCCCCCCCCCCGCCATATAAATAAAATGTTGTTAAAAAGAGAAAGTTGCCAGGCATGGTGATGATCCCAGCACTCAGAGGCTGAGGTAGCAAGATCACTGTGAGTTCAGGGCCACCCTGAGACTACATAGTGAATTCCAAGTCAGCCTGAGCCAGAGTGAGACCCTGCCTGGAAAAAAAAAAAAAAAAGGTAGGAGGGTCACTGTGAGTTCCAGGTCAGTCTGTGCTAGAGTAAGACCCTACCTTTAAAAATAATAACTAAATAAATAATAACTGATATAAACCAGGAGTGTTGGTTGTCACACACCAATAAACTCACTCAGAGAAGTGAAGGCAGCTGGATCAACTGCCAGTGTAGACTTCATTGTGAGAGTATGCTTGTTACTTTTCTTATTTAAAAATTACTTTTATTTATTTATTTAAGAGAGAAAGAGGCAGATAGATAATGGGTGCACCTGGTCTTCCATCCACTGCAAATGGACTCTAGATGTGTGTGCCTTACCTCAGTTAATCTAGTTAACTCTTTCACAGACATGCCCAGAACTTAGTTTTGTAGGAGATTCTAGATCTTGTCTAGTAGACATAGTAGACAGTCAATACTAACCTTCACAAAGAGCTTGTTTCAAAAAATAATACAGTAAAATTAAGTTTCTTACAAAACTTTTTTATTTGCGTGGCTGGGAGTGTGGTAATAGGTGTACCAGGGCCTCTTGCTACTGGGAATGAATATCAGATGCTTAAGCCACTTTTTGCATCTGGCTGGGAATTGGACTTGGGCCAGCAGATTTTGCAAGCAAGTGCCTTTAACCATTTAGCCATCTTCCTTGGCCCTGTTCTTATTTTTTAAATGTTATTGATTTACCTTCTGTTTCCTTTTAGGTACATACCTATGTTAACACTACTGGTGTGCAAGAAGAGAGAAAAAACCATGCAAGTGTGCACATCCCACTGGAGGCAAGGGTTTCTAATGCTGAAAGCAACACACCCAAAGAAGAGGCAAGTAGTATTGAAGACAGGGACCCTCAGATTCTTCTTGAACCGGAAGGGGTCAAGTTTGTTTTAGGACCAACCCCTGTTCAGAAGCAGTTAATGGAAAAAGAGAAACTGGAGCACCTTGGAAGAGATCAAGTTAGTGGAAGTGGTACAAATAACACAGATTGGGACACAGGTTATGACAGTGATGAACGGAGAGATGTACCCTCTGTTAACAAACTGGTGTATGAAAACATAAATGGTCTATCTATCCCTAGTGCCTCAGGGATCAGGAGAGGTCGTCTGACATCCACCAGTACCTCAGATACTCAGAATATCAACAACTCAGCTCAGAGAAGAACTGCATTATTAAACTATGAAAATTTACCATCCTTGCCTCCTGTTTGGGAAGCTCGCAAGCTAAGTAGGGATGAAGATGACAATATAGGACCAAAGACCCCATCTCTAAATGGCTACCATAATAATCTAGATCCAATGCATAATTATGTAAATACAGAGAATGTAACGGTGCCAGCAAGTGCTCACAAAATAGACTATTCAAGGCGTCGGGACTGTACCCCGACCGTCTTTAACTTTGATATCAGACGCCCCAGTTTAGAACACAGGCAGCTCAATTACATACAGGTTGATTTGGAAGGTGGCAGTGACTCTGACAACCCTCACACTCCAAAAACGCCTACCACTCCTCTTCCACAAACCCCCACCAGGCGCACAGAGCTGTATGCTGTGATCGACATCGAGAGAACTGCTGCTATGTCAAATTTGCAGAAAGCACTACCACGAGATGATGGTACTTCCAGGAAAACGAGACATAATAGTACTGACCTGCCCATGTGAGCCTGGAAAGCATTATGTTGTTGCACCTTTGTGAAGTTTCAAAATGAAGATGAATGCTTCATTTTCATTTCTACACTCCTTTTATAGACTGAGGAAAATTTCTCTATTTCATGTGCATCTTTAAAGGGAATTAATGTAGAGCAGGTACTCCTTAAAGAACACTAATTTCATTATATACTCCTCATTATTGTACAGCAGCACTCCCATTTTCACAGTGCCTATTTAAAATGAGAGTTGAAGTGAATGACATGCTGGTTGGGTTTTTATTCAGTATTCTGGACTTAAGCATATCTTTCCCGTCTAAGTTGTGGTTGGAATTTAAAATCTTTCATAAAGCCTCTTGATAGTGTACATTGCTAACAGATAATTCTAGGCTTTGAAAGTACTATTTGTAGATTCACTGTTCACAATATGTGCTCTACAGCATATAACATGAGGAATCTTGTATTTCATTAATTAAGGCTTTTTGACTTGGGCCAAAACATATGTAAAAGTAACAAAAGACCCCCACCTCCTTTCATCCTAGTCAGCACCTCTCCTTTGGTGTTGCTAGAAAGAGTCCTATATTATGAATATAGTTTGCTCTCAGTGTGTTGAACGGCAGGCAGGAGACAGTTGTTTACTCATCTCATGGTGTCATTTTAAGGGCATGTCCAGATATCTTACTCAGAATTACAGTAGGTTTAGGAATCAGTCTCAGGTCATTTTACCCAGAAACATTGGAAAATCTAAATCATGATCTCTTGGAGTTTCTTTCCTACAGATTATTGACAGCACGTTGTTTTCTGGAGGCATTTGTGCCATTAAGTTCCCATTTATCTTGTCCCTGCCCCAACCCTTTGGATTTTGGGTTGTCTTATTTTGTTTCTTAATGTCCTTTACACTTTAAAATGTTTGAGTTTGTATATAGTCTTGAGATTGGATTATGTGTTTATTGTTACTTAGTTTGCTTTTTTGTCAAATTATGGTCTTGAAGGTTCATTTGGAACTTACTGTTATTTCTATAACAGAGTTGCCTTTGTCCAGTATTTATTTATATGCTGTTTACTTTTCAAGTTGATAAAAAAAATTTTCTAAATTTTAAATTTCATGTGTGTCCATAGGTGATCTCTTTAGCAGCTGAAAAAAAAAAAAAAAAAAAAAAAAAGAACATGCAAAGTTTCTAAAGGTCCTGTCTTCTGTGGGCACATTCCCAGCACTTTAGCAGGGAGTTCCTCAGCTACATGGCTTCAGTCGTATTCTGCCCACTGTAGTGTTCCTCAGCTCTGCTGTCCTTTCACTTGGAGCTGGGTCACTTACTCTCCCCTGATTTCAGTGAATGTTAATATTGTTGCCAGCATAGCAGGTACAAGTGAAGTGTCTCGCAGTAATAAGTTTGTGTTATAATTTAGGATCTAAAATGAACTGAAGTTTATATGATGAGTCCAGATGTCAAACTCTTGGAAAATCAAGAATGTTTCAAATTTTCAAACATTATTCAATCTAAGTGAAGATGGAGTAGAAAGTAAATCAAGTAACTTTGTGAAATATGTTGTTTTTTTTTTCTTTAAATATGAGGAAATTTGAAATTCCTGGATCCACCAGATGTGACTAAGCTTAATTTAACATGAAAAAATTCAGCCATATAATATCCAGTCTATTCAGTAAGTAACTTAATTGTAGATACATAAATGGATTAGTAGAACAATAGAGTGGGACCATTATAAAACATTATTACAAGTGTCTGTCATTATCTGTTTTCCCTTTTCCTCTCTGAACTTGGTGCTTGCTAGTCTACTGTTCTCCTAAAAAGAGCAGTGGCATAGATGTGCAGTTTCCATTTGTCCTTTCTTCTAAGTAGATTGCTAATTGTGCCAAATTTCTGTAGTCATTTTTTGTTTTAATGTTGAATAAGAATTATGATATAACCAATGCACATGGTTTCCTCTAACCAGCAGTCAAGGCAGAACATTAATCTCCAAATGAAAGGGCTGATCTGTTTGTATACTTTATTCTTTCTCATTTTTTCATGTTTCTTCCAGGTTCTAATCGGTTTTTGTATTTTTTTAAGGCAACTCTAATCAGTACAATTTTGCTTTAACTAGTATGTGGTTAAAGAATGAAAATGGGACCAATTTGCTAAGAATTTGATTTTAGGGTACTAAGTGAATATTAGGAAGAGATACACAAGTGGTAATTTCTAGATGCCTTCTAGAAGTCACCTTTGTTCCTGTTTAATAACAAGTCATCTAGAATACCACCATTTTTCACAGTAGCTTAGTAATGGGCATTAAACTCTGTCCTGGAAGAATGTACCTATTACTATATGGGCTCATTTTAGAATAAGATACTTTATTGGCACAGAATTATGGCCATATGTCTCAGATTTTCTGAGACAAACCTAATTTTACATGATCAGGTCTGTTGATAGATCATGTGATCCAATTTCTGGTTTTGAAATATATAGTCATTGTTTTATTTTTTCCCCCCAAGTAAAATTCTCTTTTATCCATACAGATCACAGTATTTCTTCCAGATGAGGGTTGGAAACTGATATGGGTATTACCAGTGTTTTTCTGAATGTGTTATTTCCTAGTTTCATCTTCCTTCAAAAAATGAAAATATGGTGCCTTCCCTCCCTCCAGGAAGATTGGCAAATAGTTCCTTTTACTTAGTGCTGCTGTGGAGTGATGAGATACGCACTTTACTCTTGAAGACTCAGCAAAAAGCTTTCACTTCTCAGTATATCCAGAATAGATCACATGTGGGACTAAAGAAAATTTGCCAAGCAAGCTTTGTCTTTATAGGTATTAATGTTGACCCCCCCCAATACAATGTTATAATAGTCAACCTGGTATTTGTTTATCTTCCCACCTCACCCACTAAAAACTGGTGGCACAGCATATTTAAAAAAATGTACCTCAACAATGTTCTATTAAAAATGGGACAGGGGCCTTATGTTTTCATAATTTCCCAACAATGTGCCACCATGTATTTGCCTCAAGGTAAAGGTTTTAACAAGATAGTGAGTACTTCCCAGTTTCCCCTGTGCTATTCTCTAATCCATAATGCTCAAGTGTTTGTGCAATGTATAGTAGTATGTGTATATAAATATATATATTCTTGAAATATACATACCATCAGAGATTCAGAAGTAACTGATGTACTGGCATTTTGTTCATATTTCTGATGTGTGAGGTATATGGTACTAATTACCTTTTCCTTGATGTTTGCCAAATTTTAATAAAGGCATTGGTACGAAATTACAGAATGTATAGAATATGTTTTGGCTTGAAAATTAACAAATGCTTTATGACCTACTACAGTGTACTCTGCCCAGACCAGGACCAGTTGTCTTCTTGTTCTTGACACTCCTGTTCTCCATCCCCACTTCCTTATTTTTTCCAGGTATAACTAAAATCTTTTGTAGCATCACTGTAGTTGCAACTGTCTGGCAATTGGACATGATATTTTGGAAACAGACTGGTATTAATAGTACAGTAGTCACCAGCGTGCCACATTTGCATTAGTAAATGCAAAACACACATTTTATAAAGGACAAACTTTGTGTTTTTATTTTCATTACATTGTATAATACTGTAAGATTATTGTATGTCCTAATTTGCATTATAACTGTTTTTTCCTACATAAAGGCATAAATATAGCAACTTTGTATAAAGGTAGCTTATTAGAGTTTTTTCTTTTATAAAAATTGTCTTAACAGTGGGACTACTATTGCCAAATTGTATATGAAATATAAATTTTACCCCTATGGTTAATTGCTTTTTATGAACATTCCATTTTTCTCTAATTAAAGATATAAGTGATACTGTACTATGCATAAATTATGTTCTAATGCTGTTTCATATCAGCATTTTAAATTTTGGTTTGCATTTTTAATACTGGCAAAACTTAACCACTGTTAATTAAAATAAAAACCTTGTTGTATATGTAACAGCATCATTTTCCCTTTATATCCCTTCCTGCCCTTTGTTTCTCAATTTCTCCCCATCAGTGCCAACTTCATACATTTTGTAGCATGGCAATAAAATATAACTTTTACACAGAGGCCGAGTGTGGCTTTGTGGAGGAAGTGGGGATGGGAGGATTGTCTTCTAGTTGTCCTGGCGTGTAACTCTGCCATACAAGCCATGTCGTCAGGCATGAGAAGTTATATATGATGGAAACATGCTTTTAAGGACAAGTGTGAATGTGTTTTTAAGCTTCATTTTTGATGTAACAATAATAACTAATTTTTTATCTTTGGAAAAGTCAAGAGTTCTTGAAGTACAATCAAATCTTTTATTAACTGGAGTACTTAAAGAATAAGCTAATGACTGAATTTTTGTTCAACAAGGGCTAAGCAACACATTTTTTTAAATCCTTATTTATTGTAGAGTATTAGTATACTTTACTGTCCTGAAATTATAACTTGTAAAATATGGTTTGATCTTAGATGATGTAGCATCTTGCAATGCCTTACTATTGTCATTCTGGCATAGATATCTGCAATGAGGTACTCAAGTTGATACTGGAAGCCGTGCTGACTATACACTGACCTTAAGCATTCATGAGAAACTGCTTTGTTGAATAAAACCTGATAAGAGTTCTTATGGTCACTTTTCCCTTATTGCCAAAAGTAGATTGCAATAAAATCACAATAAAAGTTTGGTTGAATACCGATTTAAAGTTTGATTTGTCTTTTATACATTGCTTGACTCTAAGGCTTTAATCTTATAACTACCTTTGTTTTCTAAGTGAAAAATACTTTGTAAAAGATTATATTTGACAGTCATTCAGAGTTTGATTTATTTGGTCATTCATACGTGGGGTCTTAGCTCTGAGATGTAAACTAAATTAGATCTTGAGCACTGAGATGGAAATCACTAAACAAGTGTAGGGGCAGACAAGCCCACAAATGACAGTGTGTGCTATGTGCCACATACTTGAATTGGTTATGATGTGGGGGTAGAGACTGCATCTTGGAAAACCAGGACATACTCAGAATTTAAAAACTTCTTTGAATTACATATTTTTCTTTGAAGTCTTTTGAAGGTAACTGTTCACATATTCATATTTAACAAATGAACTTGAAAATAGGCCCTATGCTAGTCACCAAGATAGCAGTCTTTGTCCTCAAAAGAATTTACACACACAAACACAGAAACAAAACAAACAAACAAAGCGTGTAGTGGCACACACCTTTATTCCCAGCACTCAGGAGGCAGAGGTAGGAGGATCGCCAAGAGTTCAAGGCCACCCTGAGATTACAAAATGAATTCCAGGTCAGCCTGGGCTAGAGTGAGACCCTACCTTGCAGCCCCCCCCCCCGACACACACCAAAAAAATTTACAGGCTGGAGAAATGCCTCAGTGGTTAAGGTGCTTACCTGCAAAGCCTAATCATCCAGGTTTGATTCCACAGTATCCACATTAAAGCCAGATGCACAAAGTGACACATGCATCTGGAGTTTGTTTGCAGTGTCTAGAGACCCTAGCATGCCCATTCTCTCTTCTCTCTGCTTGCAAATAAGTATTTTAAAAAGTAATTTACAGTTAGACTACCTCTTCTAATGGGGATAATGCTATTTCCAGGGAGTTAAAGCCTAAGGCATGTATTATATGTTATGCATAACTTTTTATTTTTGAATTTTTCAAGGTAGGCTTTATTCCAGGCTGACCTGGAACTCCTAACAATCCCCCTACCTCTGCCTCCCGAGTACTGGGATTTAAAGGTGTGCATCACCATGCCTGGCTTATATTATAGATAACTTCTATGATACCTTTAGACTGGCACCCCTACATAACTTAGAATTGAGAAATTGTCTTTTTTTTTTTTTTTTTTTGGTTTTTCGAGGTAGGGTTTCACTCTAGCCCAGGCTGACCTGGAATTCACTATGGAGTCTCAGGGTGGCCTCGAACTCACGGCGATCCTCCTACCTCTGCCTCCCGAGTGCTGGGATTAAAGGCGTGCGCCACCACGCCCGGCTGAAAATTGTCATTTTTTAAAATTTAATTAGTTATAGATCTACTTAGTATGGATACATCATGAGTTGGTACCATCCATTAAAGGTATGTATGTGCACACAAAAATGTGTAACAAATTTAGGTTCTAGAGTCATTACAATGTGAACCGGTCGTTCAGATTTGTGAGTAAAACCTGTGTGGAACCTGAAGAATTCACTTGTGGGAGAACTGTGAGGAACTCAATCTGCACTGCAGGATATCTAGGCTCCCTTTTTTGCTTCCTCATATAAATTTTAGGACTGGTTCTTTATACCTCGCTCACCACTAGAAAGGGTTAGTACCATTCCTATTGAAAAGCTAGAGTCCAGAAGCTGCCTGTAAACAAACAGATTCAGCAAAAGTAGCTATGTATTCTAAAGCAGTGTACTGCTTGAATGCTGGAACGTTCTCAAATTAGAAATATGAATTGTGTGGTATTCTAACAATTGTCAAGTACTTTCACAAACATTACCTTACCTAAATGATATTCTTGGCCTTGAGGGTTGTCTTCTCTGTTCCCATTAGCAAACTATCAAGTGTCAGCACTGATTGTGTGTCATATCTAGATATGACCAAGCTTTCCAACCTTACTACCACCCAAACACTAAGACTAAATGGGCCACGGCTGTGTGACTGTGGACCTGTGGTTTCTGAATGCTCCTGAGCAATGTTGAAAAGATCCAGAGAGCTGTTCACTCTAGGCAACGTTTCCATCCGTGTCCCCAAACCACCTTCAGTCATTACATGACGTTATGGTGCACTGCTTTCCCTATCATGCCAAGCATACCTAACCTAGTCACAATGTGTAACAGTTTATTGGAGTAATAACCCAAACCAAGCCCACTGTAGGCCAGGCATTGTTCTAATCAGTATTTCCAGGAAATTGAGACGCAGAAAGGTGATGTAAGTGGAGCTGACCAGTTAACAAAGCAAATGCATACCAAGGGAACTGGAGAAGAGGTTGAGGATGACAGAAACAAGGGTTAGAGATTAAGAGTGAAGAGACGTCTGGAGGAATAGCTTAACAGTTAAGGCGCTTGCCTGCAAAGCCAAAGGACCCAGGTTTGACTCCCCAGGACTCGAGTAAGTAAGATGCACAAGGTGGCGCATGCATCTGGAGTTCATTTGCAGTGGCTGGAGGCCCTGGCATTCCCATTCTCCCTCTCACTGACTCAAATAAATTATTTTTTTAAAAAATGAGAACTGGAGACATGGCTTAGTGGTTAAGGTGCTTGACTGTGAAGCCTAAGGACTCATGTTTGACTTTCCAGATCCCAGGTTAGCCAGATGCACAAAGGCAAGGCAAGTGCAAGGTCGCATATGCCCACTAGGTGACACAAGCATCTGGAGTTCGATTGCAGTAGCTGAGGCCCTGGTGTGCCAATTCTCTCTCTAAAAAGTAAAAAATGGGAAATGAGGCAGTCCATGGAAACAGACGTCCCAAGGTCTCATAACTTCAGTTGGTCTTATAATACAACTGATGTAAATTGCTGTAAGTAAAAAAAAAATGTTTTGGGTAAATTCAGCTCATTCATCACTCTGGGGGGTTTCAATAAGTTGATTCAGAGTTTATGGAACTCCTAAAATCACAAAGTTAGTATGAAGAGTTAAATTCAAATCCATTGTAGTTTGGTTATAGAAGCTGAGTGTTTAGCCTCTAGGGTGGAAGGGTTACCAAAAGAAGAGGTAGGTCAAAAGATGCATTGGAGGGCTGGAGAGATGGCTTAGCAGTTAAGGTGCTTGCCTGCACAGCCAAAGGACCCACATAAGTCAGATGCACAAAGGGGCACATGTGTGTGGAGTTTGTTTGCAGCGGCTGAAGGCGCTGGCACACCCGTTCTCTCTCTCCCTCTTCCTGTCTCTCTCAATTTTTTTTTTTTTTTTAAGATACATTGGAGACAAGAAAATTCAAGTGCTTTAACTTGAAGACCAACTTTAGCTCGGGTCATATAAAAGCAGCTGACAAGCTGGATTCGACTCCCCATAGTTTGCCAGCCTTGGGTATAAATACATCTGTGAGTAGGAGCAACTAAAAATTAAAAATAACCCTCAATGAACTGTCAGAAATACAGGAGCTTGCTAAGTAATCAGAGAAAAATATGTAGCAATGATAGAAAAAAAGCACTTGGTTTTGCTTTAAGATACCGTGTGTGTGGGGGGGGGGTTCAATTTAAAAGTAGAAAACTGTTTTTTTTGTTGTTGTTGTTCGGTTGGTTGGTTTTTTAAGAGGTAGAGTCTCACTCTAGCCCAGTCTAACCTGGAATTCACTATGTTAAGTCTCAGGGTGGCTTTGAACTCATGATGATCCTACCTCTGCCTCCAGAGTGCTGGGATTAAAAGACGTGCTCCGCCACGCCCAACTTGAAAACTGCTTTTAAATTTGGGGTTAATCTTGATCTCCACAAACGTGCACCACTGGAGAGAGGAAAAAACTGAAGGGCAGAACCTCCAGAATGGCTAATGAGGGCCAAGATAAAATGTCTCTAAGGCTCACTTGTCCTGGCCAATGTCCAATTACAGCGTTTTAAGTGATAGAAAACCTTCTTTTATAATAATGCTGAAAATTACAAGACCAATAAAAGTGTCTTTTAGAATATATTGCTAAATAGTACTTCTTCCTCTCCCCCACCCCACCCCCGCCAAAAAAACACCCGAAAAACTTAAAGTGGTTGCTTCCAGGAAGAGGAAATGATGGGAGGTAAATTATACTTTTCATTATTACGAAACAGTTGAAGCTATACCTTTAACTTTATATGTATATATATATATGACTAAATTTCCTTTCCTAAGCAGAACTCCGTGGCCGCTGCAATCCCCGCATTGAAGCTCCTCTTTGTTCCACGCAGATTCCACTCCCGATCAGCCCGTCCCGGGCTCTCGCGAGAGGTCGGCGCTCGTGGGGCGGAGCGCGAGGAGGGGGCCCGAGGCTCCGCCCCAACCCCGCTACACTCATTAACAGGACTGCGGCTCGCGGCGGCGCAGCCGGACTCCGCCCCCCTGAGGTGGAGGCTGTCGTCACTTCCCGCTTCCGTTCCCCTGCTGGCTCCGGGCGCGAGTCGTGAGGGATCAGCTTGTGTGCCGTATTCTTCGGAACCATGGTGAGTCTGGCCACCAGGTCCGCTACCTCTGCCCCTTCCCTGGCCCTGCGTACCCTGCCTTCTCGCCGGTCTCCTTAACCTGAGTCGTAGGCTTCTGGTGTCCGTCCGTCCCCTGGGCCTGCAGCACATGGCGCCGGCTACGGCGGGAGGCCTCCCCGGGGAGTGAGCCCGGGAGGAAGGGTGCACCCATAGGCCAGAGTCTCCTCCTCGGTCCGGCCATCTCACGGTTAGGGGACCCGGGAATCCGCAGCCCTCGCCTCCTCCCATACGAAGAAATTTCTAGTGTGCGACCAGCTCCGCCCTCTCTTGGGGCGGAGCCCGGAGGCCGGGTCGTCGGTGCGGCGGGTGGAAGATGGAGGGAGGGTGCCGGCCTGGCCGCCGTCCTGCTGGGGACGAGCCGTTGCTGACCGCCTGCCTTACCCGTGGCTTAACTTGCTCTTTAGTCTTGCCTTACGTATCAGTCAGGCCATCTGATGTGTACTTAATATTTTTGTTTATTCCTGGCAACCTCCGTGGGGTCCCTTGCCTGACATTTAGATAAATGACTGCTTCCACGATGGACTCGTGTGAAATTGCCATGTTGTAAGTCAATTTTCCGCTAGGTTTCTACTGGCCAGTGAGGCGGGAGACACTCAAGTACATGTGTTAGAGGACTGGTATTCAAAGTAAAATGTGTCTTGACTTTCCCTCTCTAGGCGTCCATGTCCCTTGCACCTGTTAACATCTTCAAGGCTGGAGCTGATGAAGAGAGAGCCGAGACAGCTCGTCTGGTGAGCTTGTTCTCCTGCACTCTTTTAAAGAAAATTGTACACTTCTCTATGGCTATAAAATTCTGACTATCTCTTTGGTTTTTGTTTGTTGTTGTTTTGTTACTTCAGTCTTCATTTATTGGTGCCATTGCTATTGGAGACTTGGTGAAGAGCACTTTGGGACCCAAGGGCATGGTAAGAAAACTGGGAAATTTTTTAGAATTTATTTAAAAAAAATTTTTTTTTTTTACTTTTTCTGAGAGTTGCCCTTGTTATGTTGCCTAGGGTAGCCACAAATACCAGCCCTGGCTGGGTTTGGTGGCACACGCCTTTAATCCCAGCACCTGGGAGGCAGAGATAGGAGGATTGCTGAGAGTTTGAGGCCACCCTGAGACTACATAGTGAGTCCCAGGTCAGCCTGGGCTAGAACAAGATCCTACCTCGAAAAATAAGAACAACAAAAATAGAAGCCCTTAGTGGAAATATAGTTAGTAACAGTTTATTATTATTTATTAGAGAGAAAGAGAATGGGTACACCAGGGCCTCTAGGCATTGCAAACGAATGCCACCGTGTGCACACTCATGTGGGTTCTGGGGAATCAAACCTGGGTCCTTAGGCTTTGCAAGCAAGCACCTTAACCACTGTGCTATCTCTCCAGCCCAGTAACAGTTTTTATGTAAAGGCCTTCTGTATCACCATTCCCATTCCTGTGCCACTGTCCAGTGGCAGCAGCTGTTAACCATTTTATGTGAAACTTTTTGGTATTTAGTTATTTATTTGGGGAAGAGAGAGAGAGAATATGGGTGCACCAGGGCCTCTAGCCACTGCAAATGAACTCCAGATGCATGTGCCACCTTGTGCATCTGGCTTACATGGGTCCTGGGGAAATCAAACCTGGGTCATTTGGCTTTGCAGGCAAGTGCCTTAACCGCTAAGCCATCTCTCCAGCTTTCATTGTGACATTTCCATACATACATGTCCTTATACTTACATATTGCTGCCTTAATTGCCATATAGTCTTCTGGACCTTGGAATAGCCATCTAGAGATTACAAGCTGGCAGTTTACTGCTGAGTGAAATGACTGACTGACCCATTTATTTTTCAGGCAGTACTTAGATCTTCACACAAATATATTCTTTTTAGGACAAAATTCTTCTAAGCAGTGGACGAGATGCCTCTCTTATGGTAACCAATGATGGTGCTACCATTCTAAAAAACATTGGTGTTGACAATCCAGCAGCTAAAGTTTTAGTTGGTAAGTCTGAAGAACTTATTTTTTAATAGCTATGTCAGCTAACTGTACTTTAGCTCATATCCATCACTTGTTAGCTAATAATCACCATTATTAAAATGTAAGTGTCAGAAGTGCCACAGTTGTCTTAGTCCAATTTGGGACTAATTTTAAATGATACAAGTTTATTTGTCATCCAGTTGATTTGGGGCACTGGGAAGTCCAGGATCAAGGTGCCATGTTTAGAGAGGTCCTTTGTGCTGTGTCACAACATGACAAGGTACCACATGGTGAGACAGAAAGAACTTTGGAAGGCATATTCAAACCAGAGCAGTGTTAGAACTCTTGCATTTCATACCTAGACATTTTCTCAAACTTGTATCAGGTGAGGAACCTAGTAAAAGTGAGATTTAGATTTGTAGTGGACATTTTTGAAGAAGTTAATTGCATGTTTTTTCTAGATATGTCAAGGGTTCAAGATGATGAAGTTGGTGATGGCACTACCTCTGTTACTGTTTTAGCAGCAGAATTACTAAGGGTAAGAGCAGCTGAGCAACTCTTAAGCTTGTTATTTTTTGCTAGTTTGGTCTTGAGTATTAGAAGCAATCTGATCCTTTGGTAATAACTTTTATTTGTATAACTTTATTAATAGGAAGCAGAATCTTTAATTGCAAAAAAGATTCATCCACAGACCATCATCGCAGGTTGGAGAGAAGCCACAAAGGCAGCAAGAGATGCTCTGTTGAGTTCTTCAGTTGATCATGGGTTTGTATTCTCCAAAGTACTACTGTTAGTAACATTTAACCTAGAGAACAATGAAAAGCACATAAAAGCGTGACCTTGCTACTTCACTCTTCCTCCGCAGTAGAGCCCACGTCATACTCCAAAGATAGCCTCTGTAACCCTGTGTTGTAGTCAGGTTCGCATTGCTGGTAGAAGTCACCCAACCAAGAGTAGCTTGTGGGAAAAAGAGGTTTATTTTGGCATACAGATTCCAGGGAAAGCTCCATGATGGCAGGGAAAACGATGGCATGAGCAGAGGGTTGGACATCACCCCCTGGTGAACAATAGCATCAGGAGAGTGTGCCAAACACTGGCATGGGGAAACTGGCTATAACACCCATAAGCCTGCCCCCAACAATACACTGCCTCTGTGAGGTGATAATTCCCAAATCTTCAGCTGGGAACCTAGCCTTCAGAACACCTAAGTTTATGGGGGACACCAGAATCAAACCACCACACCCTGTCTGGCCTTGAATTTGTAATCTAACCCAGCCTCCTGTGTGCCTGAGATTATAAGTGTTCTCTACTATGTCTGACTTGTTTCTCTCCCTCTCTCTTTGGTAGAAGGTAATGTGGTGATATTTTAAAATTTTTTTTTACTTGGGCTGGAGAGATGGATCAGCAGTTAAAGGTGCTTGCTTGCAAAGCCTGGTGGCCCTGATTCAATTCCCCGATACCCACATAAAGCCAAATACACAAAGTGGGTTGTCTGGAGGTTGTTTGCAGTGACCAGAGTCCTTGGCACACCCATTCTGCCTCGTGAATAAATATTTTTTTTCTTGTTTTTCAAGGTAGGGTCTCTCTAGCCAAGGCTGACCTGGAATTCACTATGTTGTCTCAGGAGGATGGCCTCAAACTCATGGCTATCCTCTTACCTCTGCCTCTCAAGTGCTGGGATTAAAGGCATGCATTAACACACCCAGCTAATAAAAAATTTCCTTTTTTATTTTTAATTTTTGTTTATTTGACAGAGAGAGAATGGGCACATCAGGGCCTCTAGCCACTACAAACAAACCCCAGATGCATGTGCCACCTTGTACATCTGGCTAACATGTGGTCCTGGGGAATTCAACACGGTCCTGTGGCTTTGCAAGCAAACGCCTTAACCGCTAAACTGTCCCTCCAGCCCTGTTTGTTTGTTTTGAGGTAGGGTCTCACTGTAGCCCAGGGTGACCTGGAATCCACTGTGTAGTCTCAGAGTGGCCTTGAACTCATGGCAATCCTACCTCTGCCTTCTGAGTTCTGGGGTTAAAGGTGTGAGCCACCACTCCCAGCTAAATAAATTTCTTAAAGTATTTGTTTATGAGGCAGAGAATGGGCACACCAGGGCCTCTACTTACTACAAACTCCACATGTATATGCATCTAGCTTTTTAAACAAGTGCATTTCTGGGTGTTAATAAGTTCTCTTTGATATTAGTTTTTATGTACTTCAGTATACAGTATAATTTCCCTTAGCTGTCTATGTTTGGGGATTTCTTAATTAGGTGAGATTAACTTCTTTCCGTGTGGCTTTTAGAGACCTGGTAGTTTAGAGTCAAGGTATCTCTTGATTTAGGAATAGCTAGGAAAGTTTTTTCTTTCTTTCTTTCTTTTTTTTTTTTTTTTTTTTTTTTTTGAGGTTGTGTGTGTGTGTGTGTGTCTAACCCAGGCTGACCTGAAATTCATGATATAGTCTCAGGCTGGGCTTGAGCTCACAGCAATCCTTCTAGTGCTGGGATTAAAGGTGTATGCCAACTCACCCAGACAAAATATGGTTGATTTACTTAATCATGTTCTTCCCCTCTCCCCCCCCCCCCAATTCGGTTGGTTTTATTTAGTTATGATGAAGTCAGATTCCGGCAAGATCTGATGAATATTGCAGCAACAACATTATCGTCAAAGCTCCTTACTCACCACAAGGACCACTTTACAAAATTAGCTGTAGAAGCTGTTCTCAGACTGAAAGGTTCTGGAAATCTGGAGGCCATCCATATCATCAAGAAACTAGGGGGGAGCCTGGCAGATTCCTATTTAGATGAAGGTACGTATGTGTGTCTAATTGGGAAATAAACTGATTATTACTGAGGTTTGAATACCTGGTGAACCATACAACTTTACTGTAAGAACTAATGATTGGAGCTATTCGTGCTGCCTTTTTCTGTTTTTGTCTTTTTCCTTTGAGTCTAGCCCTGGCTGACTTGGAACTCCCTGTGTAGCTGAGGCAGGCCTCAAACTCAAGACTATCTTCCTTAGTCTCCTGAGTGCTGGGATTGAAGGCATGAGCCACCACACCTGGGCGGCCAGCCTTGTCATCATAATCCATTTGTTCCATCTTCGTATTTCAATTTTACACCACAAAATCATTTTCAGTCTCTAATAAAGAGAAATTTGTTTTTGCAGAAGTCAGCTATTTTTAGTTTATTTATTTTTATTAGAGAATGGGCACACCAGGGCCTCCAGCTGCTGCAAAGGAACTCCAGATGTGCGTGTCCTCTGGTGCATCTGGCTAACGTTGGTCTTGGGAATCGATCTTGGGTCCTTTGGCTTTGCAGACAAACGTCTTAACTGCTAAGCCATCCCTCTAGCCCAAGTCAGCTATTCTGAAATAGTGCTTCTTTTAGGACTAAATGTATTCTGTAAGAAAAGGCTAGATAAGTTAGATCATTTAGTGTTGAGGATCAGGGTGTGTTTTTTTTTTTTTTTTTTTTTTTTTGGTGTGTGTGTGTCTGTCCTTCTGTCCCAGTCTGGTTTTGAACTTGCTATGTAGTGGAGAAACTTCTGATTCTTCAGCTTTCAGCTTCTGAGTGCTGGGATTACAAGTATGTACCAACACTTGCAGTTTCTTTGTGCTGGGGATTGAGCTAAGGGTTTTGTGCATGCTAGGCAAGACTACTTTTTGAGCTGTTTCCATACACAGGAAAAAGTTCTTGTTTTTATCTGTGTATTATTTATTTACAAGCAGAGAGAGAATGAGAATTGGCACACCAGGGCTTCTAGCTTCTAGCAAACGAACTCCAGGCACACATGCCACCCTGGGCAACTGACTTTATATGGGCATTAGGGCAGGTGCCTTGATTGCTAAGCCATCTTTCCACACCCCGCCCCTTTTAAAGTTCCTTTAATTGACAAATGATTGCATATGGTTAATGATGTATACAATAGTTTCTGAGGACTAGTAAGTTAGGAAGTGCTGCTTTCTTGATTGTGTGGTTTATGTCATTTTTTGAAAGCATCTTCACATTGTCTTTACTTGTCAAATGGCTTATAGAAAGTGTGGGCATTCTCTAAGAGAGAAGAGAATAAAAGGGTTTTTCATCTTTCTACCAGTGAATTGAAATCCTGGTTTGTCTCAGTTTGTTTTAAACAAGTGTCATAATTCTGAAAATATTCTTGGTTAAATTTATATGCAAGAGCCGTGTAGAACTTCTGTTAAAAACCCAAGCATTGTAATAGGAAATTTAATCATTTTGTCCTTAGTAGTGATGCTCTGTTATGTGAGGATTAGATGTATCTGGAATAGAGCAGAAAATCACTAGATTGACTTAAGCTAAAAGTTGTGCATCTGAAAGAAGTCTGTAAAGATAGTGAATACTGGGTTCTTAAGATGGTACCAAAGCCACCAGCCAGGCTAGTAATTAGCATTTCTGTCTCTGGTTCTGCTTCTGTTTTACAGAGGAGTATCTATGGTTGATACCAGCATTGGCTGACTCCACTCTCCATAGTATTTCCATTGTACCACTATAAGTTCTTCTAAGTTTAGGGATTTCTAGCAACATCCTTTGTTTCTGAATTTTCACTACTTGTTTTGTATTGCTTTTAAGCTAATGAATTATGATTTTAACCCTATAATCCATGTACTTGAGTTGGTAGTGCTTTAAGTGATGTGGTTATTTCTGTACTCTACTGTAATATTGTCTAGTTTCTTTCTTCTTTTTTTTTTTTTTTAAGTATTTATTGGAGAGAGTAAGGCAAATTGAGAGAATGGGCATGCCAGGGCCCCTAGCCACTGCAGACGAACTCCAGATGCATGTGCCACCTTTTGCCTCTGGCTTATGTGGGTCCTGGGGAACTGAACCTGGGTCTTTAGGCTTCACAGGCAAGTCCCTTAAATGCTAAGCCATCTCTCTCCAGTCCTGTTGTTTCTTTTTCTTAAATAAATATTTGGTTTTTTTAAAGGTAGGGTCTCACCAGCCCAAGCTGAACTGAAATTCACTGTAGTCTCAGGCTTACCTTGAACTCATCACGATTATACTACCTTTGCCTTTCATGTGCTGGGATTAGAAAGTGTGCGTTAGCACACCCAGCAAAATGTATTTTTAAGTAACTTACTGATTGTTGTGCCCACTGCCTTAATGGAATGCTTCCTATATGCTAGAAACTTGGTACATTGAACTCTAAAAAGCAGTCTTTGAATCAGTAAAGAGACAGCTTTGTAACATTTACTAATGTGTCCTTGGAGTGTTTAATCCTCCCTATGTTTATTATAGGCTTTTTACTGGATAAAAAAATTGGAGTTAATCAACCAAAGAGAATTGAAAATGCTAAAATTCTTATTGCAAATACTGGAATGGATACAGATAAGATAAAGGTATGTGACTACATCTCATAAAATGTAATTGCTGGTTGCTTTAGACTCACGTGTCAGTTATGCTAAAAATGTAGATTGTGTATAAATAACAGGTATATACTCTTTGATACACTTGTCCATAAAATTATTTTTTAGGAATAATGAACCTTTTACTGTGTTTATGTCTTTCTGTCATAGATATTTGGTTCCCGGGTAAGAGTCGATTCTACAGCAAAAGTTGCAGAAATAGAACATGCAGAAAAGGAAAAAATGAAGGAGAAAGTTGACCGTATTCTTAAGCATGGAATAAATTGCTTTATTAACAGGTCTGTGTTTGCTTGTGCTTACATTGAATTAGATATTTAGGAACTGCTTCATGTAATTTTCTAGAAATTACAGATGATAACCAATCAATAAGGTAAGATTGACACGCAGAGTGAACTGTTAGGTCATTGACAGGTTTACTGTATTGTGGTCTCACCTTACCTGCTGAGTACACGTTGTAAGATCCTGTAATGGATGCTTGGAACTACAGAAAGTATTAAACCCTTACACAATGTTTATCTTTGTATGCATACAGTTTTGTTTTTCTTGTTTTGTTTTTGTTTTTTTCGAGATAAGGTCTCATTCTAGCCCAGGCTGATCTGGAATTCACTCAGGGTGGCCTCACACTCATGGTGATCCTCCTACCTCTGCCTCCAGAGTGCTTGGATTAAAGGCATGTGCCACCATGCCTGGCTCTATGCATACAGTTTTTAAAAAGCTTTTTTTGTGAGGAGAGAGAATATGAATGTGGGCACAGCAGGGCCTCTTGCCACTGCGGATAAACTCCAGACACATGCATCACTTTTGTACATCTAACTTTATGTGGGTACAAGGGAACTGAACCTGGGCCAGCAAGCTTTGAAAGCAAGCGCTTTTAACTGCAGAGCCGTATCCCCAGCCTTCAATACAACCTTTTTTTTTTTTTTTTTTTTTTTTTTTCTCGAGGTAGGGTGCTCACTCCAGGCTGACCTAGTCTCAAGGTGGCCTCAAACTCACAGCAATCCTCATACCTCTGTGATGGGATTAAAGGCATGCGCCACTACACCCAGCTTCTATACAAACTTTTGATGATAAGTATTTTATTTGTAAATTAGACAGTAGTAAGAGATTAAAATAAGTAGCTTGGCATGGTGATAGATGCCTTTAATCTCAGCACAGAAGAGGCAAAGGTAGGTGGATCACTAAGTTTGAGGCCAGCCTGGGACTACATAGAGAGTTCCAGATCAGTCTGGGCTAGAGTGAGACCCTACTTCCCAAACAAATCAAAACTAAAAATAATGCAGGATAATTATAGCTGTGCTGTAATAAATTACGTGAATGTAGTCTAGATCTCTCAGTACATTATTTTATTGGATTCATTTTTGTGATAATATGTGATAGATGAAATGAGTTAAATTAGGCATTCTAAAGCTGTGTAAGGGTTGCTTAAAGTCTCATAACCTAGATGGCTGATAAGTAATTATTAGCAGGCAGGTAGAGTATACAGTGTGGATCTTACTGGACAAAGGATGATTCATATCCTGGTTGAACACTGTAACAGTGCAAGACTTCACACTACTCATACTTCAGACTACTTCAGGGAATAATGTAAAACTGATGCATTAGGGATTTCTGAAGGGGGTCCTAAATCATTGAATATTTCTGGACCTCAGTTGACCCAAACTGAAACCTGGGGAAGGGAAACCTCTGGTGACTGTTAGAAAAGAATTCTTATGAATAACTTTTTAAATTCTTTCTTAAATATTTTTATTTGTTTGTTTATTTGCAAGCAGAGAGAGAGAAGAGACAGAATGGGTATGCCAAGGGCATCCAGCCACTGCATATGGCCTCCAGATGCATTTGTCACTTTGTGCATCTGGCTTTACGTGGGTACTGGGGAATTGAACTCTGATTGTTAGGTTCTGCAGGCAGACAGCCATTTCTCCAGCCCATGGATAACTTTATTAAGAGTTTTTGCACTTAATTTCAGTGCTATAGGTTATTAGTAATCAGAACATATGAACCTAGGTAAAGTTTTTGATGCATTACTGATGAATTTCCTTGTAGAATTTTTGTTGCTGCTTTTATTTTTCAAGGTAAGGTCTAGCTGTAGCCCAGGCTGACCTGGAATTCATTGTGTAGTTTCAGGCTGTCCTTGAACTCATGGCAATCCTCCTACCTCTGCCTCCTGAGTGCTGGGATTAAAGACATGTACCATCATGCCCGACACCTTTCAGAACTAAGGACTAATTTATGTAATCAGTGGCAAAATAATTTTTAATACTAGTCATGGATATGTTAATATAAGTCTTACATATGAGAAATGATAATGTATCTTAATCTACATTTCTTTGATTGCTGCTAAAGTAGAAATACGTTAAATCTAATGTAGTTTTATCTTGAGAAGGAGCTGTTTTGACCATATTTTTGTTTATTTTATTTGCAGGCAGTTAATTTATAATTACCCCGAACAGTTGTTTGGTGCTGCTGGTGTCATGGCTATTGAACATGCAGATTTTGCAGGTGTGGAGCGCCTAGCTCTTGTTACAGGTAGGGACAACAACAACAAAAAACATATTGATTTCTACCAAAATAACCACTTTTGGATTTATTGAGTTACAATGGGATTCATTGTTGAGAATGAGTCTAGTTTTTCTGAAATATGGTTTATGCTTTGGATACTTTCATTTACTTTTTTTAAAATTAGCAAGCAGGGAGAAAAAGAAGAAAGAAAGAATGGGCACACCAGGGCCTTCAGCCACTACAAATGAACTCCAGATGCATGTGCCACTTTATGCATCTGACTTTCTGTGGGTACTGGGGGAATTGAACCTGGGTTCTTTGGCTAGTGCCTTAATCACTAAGCCATATATCAAGCCCTAGTTAAGTTATTTTGAATGCTGGTTAAGTTTCCCTACCTGAAGTGCTTGTGACCCAGAAGGGTTTCAGAGTTTGGATTTTTTTTTTTTTTTTTTTTTGGAATTGGGGTGGGGGGATATATTTTTGCATATACATGAGATACTTGGGGATAGGATCTAAGTCAGTCTAAATATGAAATTCATGTATACTTAACATATATCTTAATACAGTGAAGGTATTTTAGGCAATGTTTTTGGTTCACCTGCATTTTTATTGAATTACTTGATGGGGACAGGTGTGGAATTCTTCATTTGTGTCCCAGTGTTTAAAAGGTTTCAGGTTTTTTATTAAAAAGTGTTAAATTTTAGGTTTTCAGTTTAGGTACATTTAGCATGTATACTAAATTATATATTCCAGTTTTGCCTTAGCTATACATTTTTTACTATTGTTTCAGTATACTAAATATCTTCACAGATTCATAAGGATAGTTTTCTAAACATTGTGTAATCAAACTCAAAAAAAAACCATTCTTTTACTTTATTTTTATTGCTGAGAAGCTAAATTCTTTATGCCCTTGACCTTTAATGAACACTTTGTACAGTACAGCTACAGTACCCTTTAGTAAATTTTTGTAGTAAACTTTGTGTAGTACAACTATTGTAACCTCATAACCTTTAATGAACATTTTGTGTAGTATACTATGTATAGTACATCTGCAGTAACCTTTAATGAGCACTTTGTGTAGTACAGTTGTAGTAACCTTTTTTGGTTTTTCGAGGTAGGGTCTCACTCTAGCCCAGGCTGACCTGGAATTCAAAAGGCTCCAGTCTGCCCATTCCCCCTCCTCATCTGTCTCAAATAAATTAAAATTTTTAAAAAAACGAAGAAACCTCTTTCTTGGGGAAAAAAAAGGCTGACCTGGTTAGTTGATTGGGAAATGGAGAAGAATAGAAATAAGACAACTAAAATGAATTCCTTTTTTTTGTGTGTGTGTGGTTTATGTATGTGTTTGTGGAAATGTGTGTGCCTTACAAACACATGTGGAGACCAGAGGATATTGCTTTGGCATGGTTGCTTGAGATGGAATCTGAATCTGGAGCTGAACTTTTCAGTCAGTCTGACCAGTAAGCCGTAGCAATGCTCCTCTCTTTGTGGCTCATGGAACTGGGTTCCAGGCATGTGTGGCCACACCCAGTTTTTTATGTTGGGTGACAGGGATTGAACTTGGGCCTTATCAGACCCTCATGCTTGCATGGCAAGTGCTGAGCCATTTCCTCAGTTTCAATTTATTCTTTTTTTTTTTTAACTTAAATTTTATTTAAGAAAAGAGAGAATGACTATACGAGGGCCTATAGCAACTGCAAATGAACTCCATATGCACACACCACCTTGTGCATCATCTGGTTTGCATGAGTTAACTGGGGAATCAAACCTGGGTCATTAGGCTTTTCAGACAAGCACCTTAACTGCTGAGCCATCTCTCTAACTCTAAATTTATTATTATAATGCTGTATTTTCCTCTACTAAACTCTTGAGTATACATTTCTCTCTTTTCTAAGACCTGCCTTAGGGTTTCTTACATTTCATTTGTGAGGGAATTATACCAGTTGCTTATAATAAGCAGGTTACAAATGGTTGATGTAATAGGACTAGTTACATATTTATATGGTGCAAAATTTTATCATAAAAATAGTTTTGTGGCCTAGTGTGGTGGTATGTACCTGTAATCCTGAGACTACATAGGTTAGCCTGGGCTAGAGCGAGCAGCCCCTACCTCAAGAGGCTGAGGCAAGGAAGATGTCAAGGAAAAGGTGTAATGTTGTGGACTGTATTCAGAAGACAATCTGAATTTAAATTGAAAATAATTTTATTATAAGTATCAGTTTAACTTTTGGAGGTAGTTTTTTGTAGTGTGTACACAGGATTGGAAGGTAAGTGTACTCACTACTACATTGCCTCTTTATTTATTTTTGTATTTTCGAGGTAGGGTTTCACTCTATCTCAGGCTGACCTGGAATTTACTATGTAGTCTCAGGGTGGCGTTGAACTCACTATGATCTCCTCCCAAGGCATGGGCCACCGCACCCGACTTACATTGTCTCCCCCCCCCCCCCACCAGGTAGGGTCTCACTCTAGCCCAGGCTGGCCTCAAACTCATAGCTATCCTCCTACCTCTGCCTCCTGGGTGCTGGGATTAAAGGCATGTGCCACCACGCCTGGTTTACATTGCCTGTTAAAGTGTTTTTATTTTAAGCCGAGCATGGTGGCGCATGCTTTTAATCCTATCACTTGGGAGGGAGGCAGAGGTAGGAGGATGCACAAAGTGATGCATGTATCTGGAGTTCATTTGCAGTGGCTAAAGGCCCTGGTGTACCCAACATTCTCTATCTGCCTCTTCCTCTCTCAAATACATAAAAAATATTTTGTTGTTGTTCTGTTTTGTTTTTGGTTTCTTTAGGTAAGGCCTCATTCTAGCCCAGGCTGACCTGTAATTCACTATGTAGTCTCAGGGTGGCCTCAGACTCATGGCAATCCTGGCAATCCTCCTACCTCTGCCTCCAAGGTGCTGGAATTAAAGACATGCACTACCATGCCCATTCAGCCCCCCTTTTTTTTATTTCTTTGTTTGTTTCTTTTTTTAATTTTTTTGTTTATTTTTATTTATTTGAGAGCTACAGACAGAGATAAAGAGGCAGAGACAGAGATAGAGAGAATGGGCGCGCCAGGGCCTCCAGCCACTGCAAACCAACTCCAGATGCGTGCACCCCCTTGTGCATCTGGCTAACATGGGTCCTGGGGAACCGAGCCTTGAACTGGGGTCCTTAGGTTTCACAGGCAAGCGCTTAACTGCTAAGCCATCTCTCCAGCCCTGTTTGTTTGTTTCTTGAGGTAGGGGCTTTCTCTAGCCCAGGCTGACCTGGAATTCACTATGTAGTCTCAGGGTGACCTCAAACTCAGTGATCCTCCTACCTCAGCCTCCCTTGTGCTGGGATTAAAGGTGTATGCCACCATGCCCAGCTCCCTGTTTTGTTTACTATTGACAACTTCCATAATTATAGACAAGTAACCATCATAATTCCCTCCCACTTCACTTTCCCCTTCATAGGTGTATTCTCCATCATATTCCCTCCCCCTCTCAATCAGTCTAAAATTATTTTTATTTATTTACTTGTAATAAATAAAGAATAATAAAAGAGAGACTGGGCATGCCAAGACCTTCTATCATCGCCACTGCATCTTGCTTACGTGGGTCCTGGAGAATTGAACCTGGGTCCTTTGGCTTTGCAGGCAAACACCTTAATTAACTGCTAAGCCATGTCTCCAGCCCTCCCCCCTTTTATTTTATTATTTATTTATTTGACAGAGTGAGAGATTGGGTGCACCAGGGCCTGCAGCCACTGCAAACAAACTAGATGTGTGTGCCCCCTTGTGCATCTGGCTAACGTGGGTCTTGGGGAATTGAACCTGGGTCCTTTGGCTGTGCAGGCAAATGCCTTAACCACTAAGCCATTCCTCCAGCCCCCCCCCCTTTATCTTTCAAAACCATTTATAAATACATTAATGGAACCTATCTAATTAATAGAGTGATTGAGTGGTAATGATTCCATAGTTAGCTTACAGTGTGTCTGGTATAGTATGAGGGCATAATCAATATATCATGACCACCAAAAAAGGAATGCCTGGTATAGAATAAACAATTAGTGTTTAAAATGTTGGCTAACATCCTATCTATCCATTACTGCTTGTTAAAAAAAGGAATTTTAAGCCTGTAATGCATTTAATTAATGTTTATGTTCATAGGTGGTGAAATTGCCTCTACCTTTGATCACCCAGAGCTGGTAAAGCTTGGAAGTTGCAAACTTATTGAAGAAGTCATGATTGGAGAAGACAAACTCATCCACTTTTCTGGGGTTGCCCTTGGTGAGGAATGGTGTATATATTGGTTTAAGTGCTACAAATCCTTGTTGACCTCTATTGAAGTGGAAGGACAAATAGAAACAAAATTTAACTGGGCATAGTACATAATGTTTCTTTTTGTTTGTTTTGTTTTGTTTTTCAAGGCAGGGGTCTTGCTCTAGCCCAGGTTGACCTGGAATTAATTCACTGTGAAGTCTCAGGGTGGCTTTGAACTCCCAGCGATCCTCCTACCTCTTGTCTCCCAAGTGCTGGTATTAAAGGCGTGTGCCATCACATCCGACTTATAGTGCATGTTTTGAAACCAGGTTCACATTTGCTGGGCTTTTTAAAATTGTGTATATTCAGCATAGTTTTTTCTTGATGACTTAAAGCCCTCATGAATTACTGCAAAGAGAAGAAAATATTGTTGAAAAAAGTCACCTTTCAGAACCCAGTAATATAGTCATCACCTACATAGTGGGATGCAATCTGTTTTGTGTCTGGTGAAGTATCTGACCAAGAGTATTATTTATCTTTTATCTTTAGGTGAGGCTTGCACCATTGTTTTGCGTGGTGCCACTCAACAAATTATAGATGAAGCAGAAAGGTCTCTGCATGATGCCCTTTGTGTTCTTGCCCAGACTGTGAAGGATCCTAGAACAGTTTATGGAGGAGGTAAGCATTTGGGAAAGTGAAACACTGTTTTTTGAAGTATAGTATGACTTATAGAATGATGCTTTTTTTATTGGTACCTGTTGAAACTATTAATATTATATTTACCTTTTTAAAAAATTAAAAAATTTTTTAAAAACAAATTGGAGGGCTGGAGAGATGGCTTAGCGGTTAAGCGCTTGCCTGTGAAGCCTAAGGACTTCAGTTTGAGGCTCAATTCCCCAGGACCCATGTTAGCCAGATGCACAAGGGGGCGCATGCATCTGGAGTTCGTTTACAGAGGCTGGAAGCTCTGACGCGCCCATTCTGTCTGTCTCTCTCTCTCTCTCTCTCTCCCTCTCTCCCTCTCCCCCTCTCCCCCTCCCCCTCCCCCTCTCCCTCTCCCTCCCTTCCTCCCTCCCTCCCTCCTTCTCTCTGTCGCTGTCAAATAAACAAACAAAAAAATTAAAAAAAAAAACAAATT
The DNA here is from genome assembly GCA_036346955.1 of Dipus sagitta. Taxonomy (NCBI): domain Eukaryota; kingdom Metazoa; phylum Chordata; class Mammalia; order Rodentia; family Dipodidae; genus Dipus; species Dipus sagitta. The sequence goes on from CM070777.1 coordinate 122,962,900, forward strand.
GGAATTTTATTGTAGGTTGTTCTGAGATGCTGATGGCCCATGCTGTGACACAGCTTGCCAATAAAACGCCAGGAAAAGAAGCTGTTGCAATGGAGTCTTATGCAAAAGCACTGAGAATGGTAAGCTAATAAAAAATATGACATCTGAATTTTGTGGTTATTAATGGTTTTCAACTGGATGCATTTTTCAATCTTTGACCAAAAAAAAAAAAATGGTCTTTTACTTGGCTTTTAGAAAATGAACTGGCTTATAGCACTTTAAAATTTAGATTCTAAATTTTATATTCTGCATGAGCAATAATAAAAGGAAGCAGACATGCAGGCACAGGAGATGTCTGTAATTTGAGCCCTTGTGAGGCTAAGGCAGGAGGCATGGTGGTGCGTGCCTTTAATCCTAGCACTTGAGAGGCAGAGATTGGAGAATCACTGTCCACCGTGAGACTACAGAGTGAATTCCAGGTCAGTCTGGGCTAGAGTGAGACCCTACCTCAAAAAACCAAAAAGAGAAAAGGAGTTAAGGCCTTTCTGAAAATAAATCAGTGGCAGATGTGATACGGCTTCTAAGTAAGCATAAAGCGATGGGTCTTAGTAGTTATGTGTCTTCTTTATTTCGTAGCTGCCTACCATAATAGCTGACAATGCAGGCTATGACAGCGCAGATCTGGTGGCACAGCTCCGAGCTGCTCACAGTGAAGGCAGAATAACTGCTGGACTGAGTAAGTATCCAGCCAAACTGTTGTCACAGTTAGAAGTAATTTTCTTCAGTTGTTTTTCAGTTAAAATTCTCCTAAGGATATGTAAATAGGCTTGTAGTCTTAAATAGTTAAGTATTCACTATTACATTCTTAAAACACAATTGGTGTTAACTTCTAATTTCATGGTAAAAACTTTTAAACACTTTTAAAAAAATATTTTTATTTATTTCCAAGCAGAGAGAATATGTGCCAGGACATCTAGCTGCTGCAAATGAACTCTAGATGTATGCACCACTTTGTGGCTTTACATGGGTACTGTGAGATTGAACCTGGGTCATTAGGCTTTGCAGGCAAGTGCCTTAACCACTGAGCGATCTCTCCAGCTCCATAGTAAACATAGTAAACTTGAGATACTCAGGTGCAGATTTCCACTCAGGTGCACATTTCCAGTATATAAAGGTGACTAGTGAGGCAGTTATAATTCAGATTGAATTTTTTTCTGAGGCTATTCAGTCATTATACATTTAGCCCTAACAGATAATCCTGTCATTGAACAAGACAGAGGCAAATTATTTCCTGAAGATGAAATAGGAAACTTGAGTAAATGAGTTTGAATTCTCATTTAGTTTTTGTTTCCACAATTTAATAGAGTGATATAATTAAATAAAATAGGTATTCTTTTTTTAAAACAGGTTTAGTTTTGTTGCAAGTCATTAGGTATTAAAACAACTATTAATAAATATCTTTTCAGATATGAAGGAAGGTACCATTGGAGATATGGCAGTATTGGGTGTAACAGAAAGTTTCCAAGTGAAGCGACAGGTTCTTCTGAGTGCAGCTGAAGCAGCCGAGGTGATTCTACGTGTGGACAACATTATCAAAGCAGCACCAAGGTACTTTTAATGCCTAGGAAGTTGTACATTAAAAACCCAGGGAGATCTGTTCATTTGATAACTATGGTTAGTGGCACATGGACTCGTTTTTGCTTAGTTAAAACTACTACACAACTTATTAAAAATGAGTGGTCACAATTCTTAGATTTTTTTTTTAGTATTTTATTTATTTTAAGATATTTTTATTGTGAGAAGAGAGACAAAGAGAATGGGCATGCCAGGGCCTCTTGCCACTGCAAAAGAACTCCTGATGCATGTACCACTTTGTGCATCTGGCTTTACATGGGTACTGGGGAATCAAATTCAGGTTGTTAGGCTCTGCAGGCAAATGCCTTACCTGCTGACCAATCTCTCCAGCCCTTCATGTTACTTATAGGCTAGATATGAAATGTTCCCTTAAAAAAGTCTCATGTGGGTTGGAGAGATTGAACCCCAATTGACAGGCTTTTCAAGCAAGCACCTTTTAATTGCTGAGCCATCTCCCCAGCTCTAATTTTTAGGTTTTAAATCAGAAAAGCTTAGGAGATACCAACAGGTAGGGTGTTCATGATTTTTAAAAAGGTTTATGAAAAGCCAGGCTTAGAACAGTCAAATACCAAGGTGCTTGTGGACTGCTCAATGTGCTTTCACCAGGGTGAAACAGCCCAATTGTTTTCTCTCCTGGATATATTTTTATATCGATGTGTGTTGGGGTTGGGTTGGATTGAAAGAGTTTTTTAAGTTGTTGTCTGCCGCCCCCGCCCCCCCCCCCCCCCCCCCCCGTCAAGGTAGGGTCTCACTCTAATCCAGGCTGACCTGGAATTCACTATGTAGTCTAAGGGTGGCCTCAAACTCTCAGCAAAAGGCATGCACCACCATGCCCGCCTAGGTGTTTGTTTTGTTTGTTTGTTTGTTTGTGGAGTAGTTTTTATGTTTTGGGGGAGACAGCATCTTGCTATGTGAACCAGCTAGCTTCAGACTTTCATTCCTCCTGCCTCAGTCTCAAGTATTGAGATTATGGTTCTGTGCCACCACATGTGGCTCATGAAGATTTTTTTTCTGTTTTCCAGGTAGGGTCTCTAGCTCAGGCTGACCTGAATCTCACTGTAGTTCCAGGCTGACCTTGAACTCACAGTAGTCCTCCTACCTCTGCCTCCCAGGTGCTGGGATTAGAGGTGTGCACCACATCTGGCCCTTTGTTTGTTTTGGATTTTTGAGGTTGGGTCTCACTCACTGACTTGGAATTCACTATATAGTCTCAGGCTGGGATTAAAAGGCTTCTTTTATTTTCTTTCATAAAAATATATTTACAGATTTGATTCTTACTGAAGAAACTTTCCTTAAGTTCTCTTAAGAATTCATTCACAATAATGGTCAAGTGAGCTGCTTTAGAGTGTTGTGAAAAACCTAACATAAGGGAGGAAGGACTTTGACTCACAGAGAGTCAGGGGTGTTGCTTTTGGTCCTGTAGTGAGGCATTGTATCCTGGCAGAAGGATGTGGCAGGGCAAAATACAGCGGGGGGTGGGGGGTGGCGGGAGAAATGCCTTAGTGGTTAAGTGCTTGCCTGTGAAGCCTAAGAACCCTGGTTTGAGGCTCGATCCCCCAGGACCCACGTAAGCCAGATTCACAAAGTGGCGCATGCATCTGGAGTTCGTATGCAGTCGCTGGAGGCCCTGCCGTGCCAATTCTCTATCTGCCTCTTTCTCTTGTCTGTCTGTCACTCAGATAAATACATAAATATATACACACACACATAGAAAAGGTGGGTGTGATGCCGCAGAGGTAGGAGGATCGTCATGAGTTTGAGGTCACCCTGAGACTACTATGTAAATTCCAGGTCAACCTGGACCAGAGTGAGACCCTACCTGGAAAAACCAAAAAATAAATAAATAAATAAATAAAGCACAGCTGAGAAATAGAAAGCAAGGACAAGAGACAACCTTATGAGTATCTTTCTAGTGATCTACTTCCTTCAGCCATTCCTCGCTTCCTAAAGGCCCATTCAGCTGCGAAACTCATCAGCGAGCGGGTTAATTCATAGAGTTAGCACCTCATGATCCAGTCCTCAGTAGTACACCAGGGACCAAACCATCAACAGTACATGGGCCTCTTTTTTTTTGAGAGAGAGAGAGAGAGGAAGAGGCAAATGGATAGAACAGGCATGCCAGGGCCACCAGTCACTGCAAACGAACTCCATACACACCACCATGTGCATCTGGTATATGTAGGTCCAGGGGAATTGAACCTGGGCCCTTTGGCTTTGCAGGCAAGCTCCTTAGCCACTAAGCCTTCTCTCCAACCCACATGAGATTTTTTTTAAGGGAACATTTCATATCAACCCTATAAATAACATGAAGGTTTGAAAACTAATTTGTTTTGGTTTTTTGATGTAGGGTTTTACTGTAGTCCAGGCTGACCTGGAATTCACTATGTAGTCTCAGGGTGCTCTAAAGCTCAAGGTGATCCTCGTACCTGTGCCTCCCTAGTGCTGGGATTAAAGGCATGCGCCACCACGCCTGGCTGGGTTTTTTTTGCTTTTTTTTTTTTTTAAAGAATATACTTCATATGGATACCTCATATGTTGGTGCCATTATTTCCCTCCTCCCTACCCCAATTCCACTGAGGGCCCTCCTCTGGGGTTGCTGGTATTGCCCGTGGGGTTGTGGATTATGAGTTGTGAGTGCAGCAGTCACTCGTTGGGGGCAGTGGTCACTCTGGGTGTGCCTTCCCAATTTGTGGCTTTTACAATCTTTCTGCCTCCTCTTCTGCAAAATTCCCTGAGCTGTGGTGGGTGTGTTTTAGGTCTACTTCAGTAATAAGCTCTCAGGAGCTTCTGGGTTTATGTTTTGTTATGTGTTGAGTATCCTCATCATCTTTTTCCTTCACCGTTGTGCTGATTGTCAGGCTCATCACAATTACTGATTTTTACTTGCTGTTTAGTAGTTGTCAACTGTTTTAACAGAGTTCAAGAGGACTTGGAGAGTATTGTGGCTTGGGCCCTGAAATAGTAGAGGTGATAAGGGATTGATTATGGAAAGATAGAGACAGCAAGTATGGATATACCAGGGCCGCCTCCTCTGCAAATGAACTCCAGATACATGTGCCACTTTGAGCATATGGCTGTATGTGGGTACTGGGGAATCGAACCTGGGCTGTTGGGCTTTGCAAGCAACAGTCTTTAATTGCTGAGCCATTTCTCTAGCCCCATGGTGTAGATATATTTTGAAAGTAAGCTAATAGGGTTTGATAGTAGTTTGGATACAGAGGATGAGAGGAAAGGAGGTGTGTAATTTAAGGCTTTTCCTGGAGAAATAAGACTGTATGAGAGGTGAAGGCTCTGGGAGGAAGACAAGGTTTACTTCAGTTAATGGACATTAAGTGTCCGTAATGGCAGTTGGCTACTAGTAATAGTCACTCAAGCTACGATGTTTTAATTTATTTTCTATTTTTTTTGGTTTTTTGAGGCAGGGTCTCACTTTAGCCCAGGCTGACCTGGAATTCACTATGTAGTCTCAGGATGGCCTCAAACTCCCGGTGATCCTCTTACCTCTCTCTGCCTCCTGAGTGCTGGGATTAAAGGCCTGCGTCACCACAGCTGTGATTTTTAAATTTTAGTACTGTTAGCTGTTTAGGGGGAGATGGTAACAGATGTGATGTCTGTTCACATCTAGGTAGGGTACTGACAACAGCTCAAAGTCCAACTTGGTGAACCAATGCATTATTGGGGTTACTTCAAGAGCGTGGTGACTCATGGAAGCGGCATCTCTGGAGCTCACTCCCCAGCTTCCAGGCAGCTTGGCTGGTCTGAGAGAGTCTCTTCTTGGGCAGTTGTGTGCAGCTTCTGTAATCTTGAGGAGAGGCCTGTGACTCTTCAGCTTTCCTGCATTTGTATCATGAACCTCCGTCCTCCCTCCCAAGAAGGAAGGCTTCAGTTTGTAGGAAATTGCTATACAACATCAGCCTACATAGCCTGTTTAGAAACAAAGAGATGACATGAGTCTCTTTAAGAGTGAATGTTAGACCTAAAGAAGGAAAGAGTTTTTGAGGACTGAGTACTAAAGAATTTTAATAGAGCAACCAACCACAGATACAAAAAAGGAATGTGTATGTATAGAAAATTATCTAAACTAGGGGCTGGAGAGATGGCTTAGCGGTTAATCACTTGCCTATGAAGCCTAAGGACCCTGGTTCGAGGCTCGATTCCCCAGGACCCACGTTAGCCAGATGCACAAGGGGGCGCACGCGTCTGTAGTTCGTTTGCAGTGGCTGGAGGCCCTGGCGTGCCCATTCTCTCTCTCTCTGCCTCTTCCTCTCTCTGTCACTCTCAAATAAATAAAAATAAACAAAAAATATTTAAAAAAAATAAAATTATCTAAACTAGATGAGGTGAATACATATTTTTTACATAATCTTTGCTTTAATATATATTAGACAACATAGTGAATTCCAGGTCATCCTAGCCTAGAGCAAGACCCTGCCTCAAAAAAAACAAAACACAACACTATAAAGGTGGGTATGGAGTATGGATTACTATGAAAACCCAGCATTTCTGAGTGGGAGGGGATTTTGTTTTGAGACAAGGTCTCACTGTAGTCCACTCTAGCCTTAAACTCATGATCTCCCTGTCTCTACCTTCTGCGTGCTGGAATTACAAGTGTGTGCCACTTGGCCTAGCAGGAGAGATTTAATAGAGGAAATAATGTGTGAAAGAGCAAAGTAATCCACTAAGCAGCTGAGAAGGGAAAGAATTGATTTTAGATAAAAGCATAAGGAGTTCCATTCATAGCAACAGAACTGGAGGAAAGTAGAAATGTTTTAAATTAGACCCCTTGGGTTAGTAGAAGACTTGCCTAGCTTTTACAAAGCATGGGTTTCCTCTTCAGCATTGCATAAACTGAACATGATGGGCTTGTTTGTGCTCCCAGCATGCAGGGGGATCATGAGTTTGAGACCACTCAGGGCTACATGAGACCTGTCTCTCTATCTCTAAAAAACAAACCAAAAAGTTAAAGATTGTATCTCACTGCGAGTTCAAGGCCAGCCTGGGCTACATGAGAGTCTGTCTCAAAAATAAATAAGGGCTGGAGAGATGGCTTAGCGGTTGAGCACTTGCCTGTGAGGCCTAGGGACCCCAGTTTGAGGCTCGATTCCCCAGGACCCACGTTAGCCAGATGCACAAGGTGGCACATGCATCTGGATTTCATTTGCAGTGGCTGGAGGCCCTGGCATGCCCATTCTCTCCCCCCGCCACCGCCTCTTTCTCTCTCTGTCGCTCTCAAATAAATAAAAATAAACAAAAATTTAAAAATAAATAAAATTCATCTTTATGAGAACTAATATAACAAGGGATTTCTTTGTGAAGGACTTCCCGCACTTGTTTCATTTGGCTTTTTTTTCTTCTATGAATAATAGGCCATCTTGTTACTACTAGAGAAAAGGAAGAATAAAAGTAATTTGGACGTAGAGAAGAAAGGTTATTGCTATGTAGTATGGTAGACTGGAAAGAAGACTGGGCTGAAAAATCCGAGAAGTTTTGCTAGTGGTGTTGGGAGGATAATGGGCAACATTCTATAATTTGAAAATTGGTAGAGAAGTTACCAAAGTTTTTCTTTAAAAAAAAAATTTGTTTGCAAGGAGGTAGGGAGGAGAATGGACATACTGGGGCCTCTAGCTACTGCAAACTCCAGATGCATGTGTGCATGTGTGCTGCTTCATGCAATTGGTTTTACGTGGGTACTAGGGAATTGAACCTGGGTTGTTAGGCTTTGCAGGCAAGTGTTTTTACTGCTGAACCATGTCTTCAGCTCTCTTTTTTTCCCTTTTTAAATATTTATTTGCAAGCAGAGAGAAGAGACAGGCAGAGAGAATGAATTTGCCAGGGCCTCCAGCCACTGCAAGTGAACCCCAGGTGCATGTGCCACTCTGTGCATATGGCTTTATGTGGATACTGGCGAATTGAACTCTGGTCATTAGGCCCATAAGCTACCCCCAGCAATGTATATGATAACTCAGTACCTTTGGCCATATGTGAAATTGATTGTACATTTATAAACTTGTAATACCTTATTTGGTCTGATAGTGTTTAACAGATTTAGTGTCTGTTTGGTATATTAGAAATTGTGGCTGGAGCTGGGTGTGGTGGCACACACTTTTTGGCCAGCACTTGGGAAGCCAAGGTAGGAGGATTGCTTTGAGTTTGTGTTTGAGGCCAGCCTAGGACCACAGAGTGAGTTCCAACTCAGTCTGGGCTAAAGTGCGACCATGCCTTGGAAAAAAGGCAAAAGAAAATTGTGGCCAAGTGTGATGATACTTGCCTGTATTCCCAGCACTTAGCTGTTGCAGAAGAGCTGTTAGGCCAGCAGCTGGGCTGTAGTATAAGACCTTGTCTCCTCCCCCACCCCATTCCCCCCAAAAAAAGCCCCAGTAATGTTCTCAAGTTTTCTGGGATGCAAACTTGTTTTTCCTACCCTCTTATTAATCTTTGGCTGTCTAATGAATGACTTTCTGGACAATAACTAGCAAAGTTTAAAGGTTCACTGGTACCTTTACCATCCCTCCTCAAAAAAAGATGTGTCTGTATTCCCTCATCATGTGGTCACCAGAGAATAAAAGGTGTGAGAGATGATTATTGGTATACTAAAGTGACTTACTCAGCCTAATGACCAGTTCATGTTAGCAGTTCTTGTAGAGATCTTTTGTTTAGAACCCCTGTGCATTATTATTTTATGGTCTCCAGTTTGATATAACTATTTAATGTGGCTAATTTGATAAATTAGTTTTCTAATACCTATGTTATTCAAAAACTATGAATTAAGCCAGGTGTTGGGGTCATGTTCGTATAATCCTAGCACTGGGGAGACTTACGTAGGAGGATTGCAGGTCTGAGTGTACTCTGGAGTACATAGTGAGACCCTGTCTCCAAAAAAAGAAAAGAAAGTAAAAACTAAGTTGACCTATATCTGAGGACTGTCTTTTATTAAGTTGTTTGTTTGGGTAAGAATCGAGAACTAAGTATCTGTAGGCTTTTTTGTTGTTGTTGTTGTTAGAGAGAGAGAGAGAATGGGCACACCACGGCCTCTAGCCACTGCAAATGAACTCCAGGCTCATGCACCACCATGTGCATCTGGTTTATATTGGTTCTGGGGAATCAAACTTGTGTCCTTAGGCCTATTTTTACAATGGTTTCAGTAAACCTAGGATTCTGGTTATATTTGCATTTAGTTGTAAAACTTCGGGTAATGGGCTGGAGAGATGGTTTAGCTGTTACAGTGCATGCCTGTGAAGCCTAAGGACCCAGGTTCGGTTCTCCAGGTCCCACGTAAGCCAGATGCACATGGTGGCACATGCATCTGGAGTTCATTTGCAGTGGCTAAAGGCCCTGGTGTGCCCATTCTCCCTCCTTCCTTCCCTCTTTCTCGTTTTCTCTCTCTGTGTATGTCTCTAATAAATAAATAGATGAAAATAAAATCTTTTTAAAAAAGAAAAACTGGTTAAAAATCATCCTTTTTTTCTCTCTCTCTTAAATATGTTATTTTTTTCCATTATAGAAAACGTGTCCCGGATCACCACCCCTGTTAAGCATTCCCATTTGCTGTTGACATCTGGACCAGTTCATAATAAAGTTGTATTTGAAAGACTTCAACCTCTTAAGAAGACTGTGGAATTGATGTGCCCATGATATCCTTAATGTTTGAACATTTGCTGACCTGTTTTAACATGGGTCTAATTTATTTGTTGTTTCATTTTCCATACAATTCAGTTAACTGAGTGTCATGTTTCTCATACTGTGTATTAAAAATAAAATTTCAATTACTTAGTTTTTTTGTCTTGCTGATTGTATGTGTCCTGTTTGAAATCTACTCAATAGAAATGGTATATTTTCAATATAGAATTGTTCCAGCTTAATTAATGCTTTATATTATACCTTTAATGACAATGTACATACTCAACCTTTTTTCTTCTCTTTTCTTTTTGAAGTAGGATATTGCTCTAACCCAGGCTGACCTGGAATTTACTATGTAGTCTCAGGGTGGCCTCCAACTTATGGCATTCCTCCTACCTCTGCTTCCAGAGTGTGAAGAAGAGGGGCATGGTTAAGTTATAGGTTTATATTGTTTGGGCTTTTGTTTTGTAGATAAAGAAAAATGGCAATAGGTATGTACTGAGTATGGTTTAAATGTGACTTCAGCCGGGCGTGGTGGCGCATGCCTTTAATCCCAGCACTTGGGAGGCAGAGGTAGGAGGATCACCGTGAGTTCAAGGCCACCCTAAGATTACATAGTTAATTACAGGTCAGCCTGAGCCAGAGTGAGACCCTACCTTGAAAAACAAAAAACAAAACAAAAACATAAATGTGACTTCAGATGTAGAAGTTACTAAGTCACTATGTTGCAGAAGACACCCAGTGAGAAGTTCTACAGTAGCTTGGAGTTTTTATTGTATCCCTCTGTGCTCATAGCCTAGAGGGATTTCAGACACAGTATGAAATACCAGGCTTTTATTAAGTTGGGTGGTGCTATCTAAAAATTTGTGTCAGGGGCTGGAGAGATGGCTTAGCGGTTAAGGCGCTTGCCTGCAAAGCCAAAGGACCCATGTAAGCCAGATGCACAAGGGGGCGCACATGTCTGGAATTTGTTTGCAGTAGCTGAATACCCTGGCATGTCCATTCTTTCTCTACCTGCCTATTTCTGTATCTCGCACTCTCCCAAATTTTTTTAAATACACATGAAAATTTGTGTCAGTATCTTAATAAGTAGCAGCTATTAAAACTAGAAATGGCTGGGCATGGTAGCGCACACCTTTAATCCCAGCAGTAGGAGGATCACCGTGAGTTTGAGGCCAGCCTGAGACTACATAGTAAATTCCAGGTCAGCCTGGACTAGAATGAAACCCTACCTCAAAAAAGCAAAATACATAAACTAGAAATAGCTGGAGAGATGGTTTAGCAGTTAAGGTGCTTGCCTGCAAAGCCTAAGGAGCCAGGTTCAACTCCCCAGAATCCACATAAGCCCTGTCTCTGAAAACAAAACAGAAAGGCCAGTAAATATTAAAATTTTAATGGTCTACAAGGAAGTATGGGAATTTACATTATTGCGCCCAAGAATACACCCGTGCACCAACAGCTCCCGTTACTTTTGCAGTGCTGAGGTAAATGCTTTACCCCTGAGCTTCACCTCCAGCCTAGCCTTTGCTCTTTTTGAGTTCATGTCTTTTCAAGCTGTTAGGGATTTTGTTGTCTTGGGCCTGCCCACAAAGATCTTTACTTTTGTTTCAGAGGCAAGTCCAACCTAGGCCTCTCATTCCCATATTAGCTATAGAGTTGAAAGAAATTTTAATGCAGAAATAACAAATGTGGGGCTGGAGAGATGGCTCAGCAGTTAAGGCACCTGCCTGCAAAGCCTGATGACAGGGGTTTGATTCCCCAGCACCCACATAAAGCCAAATGCGCAAAGTAACATTCATCTGGAGTTTGCAGCAGCTGGAGGCATGGCATGCCCATACTCTGTCTCCTCTCTCTTTCTTTCTATGCATGCAAATGAATGAAAATATTAAAAAATAGCAAATGTGGAAGTAGTTAACTTTCACAAGGTTTTTATGAAACAAAAAATAGCTAATATTTATTGTCACTGCATAGAATTAAAGTTTTTTTTTTTTTTTCTTATAACCTTCATATTTTCTTTGAGAAAGGATAGTCTTGCTCTTGTCCCCTTAAGTACTGAAGCCCAAACTGGGGCTTTACACATGCTAGGCAAATATTCTACCGAGCTACGTCCCCAGCCCTGAAGAGGGCAATTTGTGTATTACTAATTTCCATAGCTGAAAACTCGTTCTTCACTTGCTTGCTTGTAGGCTGTACAGGCCCACCCTGGCTGGTTGGCAGCGCCATGAGGATTGGTAGGCCTGATGTAGGAAGTGCTGGCATTGTATAGAGAAAGGGAATTAGCATTCTCTTCCTGTCTACTCTGTCTCCATCTCTATCATCCGAGGCCTCTTCCATTGCTCTCTTAACGGATCTGGGTAATACTTTTCATCTCTGTCACTCAGCCTTATGAGTAGTAACAGCCACTGCTACTGCTAGAGTCTGGGTTAGTGTTACTTGGGGTTTTCTTTTTTTTTTTTCATTTCACCCTGTCTAGTCAGTCCTTTGTGAACCATCCCATCCCCCCACTCCACCCCCCCACCCCCCCACCCCCGACACACAAAGCCCACTTCAAAAAAAAAAAAAAAAAACTTTTATTTGTTGGGTGTGGTGGCACATACCTTTAATCCCAGCACTCAGGAGGTAGAGGTAGGAGGATCGCAGGGAGTTTGAGGCCAGTCTGAGACTACATAGTGAATTGCAGGTCAGCCTGGGCTAGAGTAAGACCATCCCTTGAAAAACAAAAACAAAACAATTTTTAATTTTTTTTGCAAGCAGAGAGAGTAAGCATGCCCAAGGCCTGTAGCCACTGCATGCACCACTTTGTGCATCTGGCTTTACATGGGTACTGGGGAACTGAACCCAAGTCGTTAGGCTTTGCAGGCATGTGCCTTAACTGTTGAGCCATCTGTAGTGGTTTGATTCAGGTATCCCCCATGAATTGATGTATTCAGAATGCCAGGTCCTCAGCTGGTGGTGATTTGGGAATTGGATCTTCCTGGAGGCGATGTATTGTTGGGGGCAGGGTTATGTGTGTTATAGTCAGCTTCCCCTTGCCAATATTTGGTATACTGTCTCGTTGCTGTTGTCTATCTGATGTTGGCAAGGAGGTGATGTCCACCCTCTGCTCATGCCATCATTTTCTCCTGCCATCATGGAGCTTCCCTTCAACTCTAAGCCAAAATAATCCTTTTTTTTTTTTTTTTTTTGTTCCACAAACTGCTCTTGGTCAGGTGTTTTCTGCCAGCAATGCGAACCTGACTGCAACACTATCTCTCCAGCCCCACCTTTTTTTCTTGATATTTTTTTTGGGGGGGGGGAAGTGTTTTTCAAAGTAGGGTCTCACTCTAGCCCAGGCTGATCTGGAATTCACTGTGTAATCTCAGGGTGGCCTCAAATTGACAGCAATCCTACCTCTCCCCTGAGGACTGGGATTAAAGGTATGTACCACCATGGCTGACTATGTTTTTAAAAGCTTTCTTTTTTTTCTCTGCTTTTTTTTTGTTGTTGTTGTTGCTTTGTTTCATTTTGTTTTTTGAGGTAAGGTTTCACTCTAGTCCAGGCTGACCTGGAATTCACTATGTAGTCTCAGGCTGTCCTCAAATTCATGGTGATCCTCCTACCTCTGCTTCCCAAGTGCTAGGAATAAAGGCATGCACCACCACACCTGGCTTTCTCTGCTCTTTTTCTATAAGAACATTAGTTCCATTTATTTTTCCTGTAAATGCAAACTTTTTCTTTTGTTTGTTTTTTGTTTTTTTCAGGTAGGCTCTCTAGCCCAGGCTGACCTGGAATTTGCTATGTAGTCTCAGGGTGGCCTCGAACTCATGGCGATCCTCCTACCTCTGTCTTCTGAGTGCTGAGATTAAAGGTGAGATTAAAGGCTGGCTAAAAAAGTGTTTTTATTTATTTGCAAGCAGAGAGAGAGAGAAAGAATGGGCATGCTGGGTCCTCTAGGCACTGCAAAGAACTCTAGATGCATGTGCCACCTGGTGCATCTGGCTTAGGCTTTGCAGGCAAGCACCTTAACCACAGAGCGCCATCTCTCCAGCCCTTTTCTTAAGTTTTTGATACCATTTCGCTATGCATTCTTTATACTCAAAATCTTCCTGCCTCAACCTCTCAAATGCTGGGATTGTGGGTGTGTACCTCTGTATCTAGCAAAAAACCCCACAGTATGAAGGTACAAGGCATAGTGATGCTGCATTGTGGGACAAAACAAAAAAGCAAATGTGACTTCATTCATTTCCACCAAGTCTGTTAAAGATTTTAGTTAAATGGCACAATGGCCTGCACCTATAATCCCAGGCACTTGGGAAGCTGAGGCAGGAGGGTCACAAGTCATAAATTCAAGCACAGTTTGGGCAATATATTGAGATCCAATCTCAAGAAAACAAAATAACTTGCTATCACTCACTTTATTTGTGGAAGCTACAATTCTATATAAAGTTCTAGAAGGGTGGTGGGAGATAGGTAAATGCTTGAGTAGTGTGTGTATGTGTGTGTGTGAGAGAGAGAGAGAGAGAGAGAGAGAGAGAATGAGAGGCCCTGGGTTTCATCCCCAGCTCCAAGTGGATGGGGAAGAAGAGCCTGCCAGAGATTTCCCTCTTAATAACATTAGTGTTTTGGGTTTCCATACTTAGAATCAGGGGTAAAATGGTTAAATTTGGTGCTTTAGCAGTGCCCCTTTGCTGGCAAGTGATTCCAGCATCTACAAAAACAGAAGAGTTGCCGGTTGTGGTGGTGCACGCCTTTAATCCCAGCACTCGGGAGGCAGAGGTAGGAGAATCGTCCGTGAGTTCGAGGCCACCCTGAGACTGCATAGTTAATTGCAGGACAGCCTGAGCTAGAGTGAAACCCTACCTCGAAAAACCAAAAAAAAAAAATAAATAAAAAAAAAAATAAATAAAAAAAATAAAACAGAAGAGTTGAGCTGGAGAGATGGCTTAGTGGTTAAGACACTTACCTGCAAAGCCTAGGGACCCAGGTTGGATTCCCCATTACTCATATAAGCCAGATGCATAAGGTGGCACATGCATCTGGACTTTGTTTGCAGTGACTGGAGGCCCTGGGGAGCGAGCTCACTATCTTTCTCTCTCTCAAATAAATAAAATATTTTAACAAGAAAAAAACAAGAGTTGTACAAATAGAACAATAAACTTGATTGAAAACCTACAGTGAAAATATGTTTAGACCATAGAATTAACCATATGTGACAAATATTTATTTATTGCATATTTATTTTTTTTGAAAGAAAACAGCTTTGCAATAATCCCCATGTTTAAAATTTGACATGTGATTCAGAGCAGTTAGGTTGCACAATGAGAACTCCATGGTCAATTTGCTAAAACTTTTATGATGGTATCCTGCACATGTATAGGAGATGGGTCCATTAATCTTGTGAGGAAGAAGACTGGTAAAACAGAACAATCCTTAAACTACTGTAGGTAAAGCATGGAAGAAAAGTTCTTGGCAAAAAAAAATAGCATCAGCTGAGTGTGTTTTATTTCAATTGTTAGGAATAAAACAATAGACCACATCCTAGCAATCTAATAAAATCTGAATTCATAAAGGAGAAATATGTTGACTGGTGGATATAAACCTACTACATGTAATGATTAGAGTGGCAGGCTGCTGGTGGTAACAAAGGGATTCTGTGATGTCCTGGAAGTACTTCCAGTTTAACAATATTTCTGGTAGGGAAACTATGCTTTGTTAGTTGTTTAAGAATCATTCGTGGCTAGGTTAAGAGACTTAAATGGAAAAAGTTCTCAATATGGTTTGTTTTTGTTGAGATGACACTTTGTGTCCTCATTTTTTGTAAAAGTTATTAAATGATTCTCTGACTAGTTTATGTATTTGTGAGGTCAATTTAAACACTTCTAAGAATAATGGCCAAAAGTACTCAGGCTTATACACTCACTTCCAGTCACTATACTGACTTTGCTTTAATCCCAGCACTTGGGAGACAGAGGTCAGAGAATCACCATGAGGCCACCTTGAGACTACTTCATATTGAATTCCAGGTCAGCCTTGGCTAGAGTGAGACCCTACCTCGAAAAAAAAAAAAAAAAAAATCAAAACAATTTGAAATAAAAGCTGAGATACTGAGAAAAGGCAGACTTCCTACCAGCCCCTCCAACTTCAAACCTTAAAGTGTTCATTTCAAGCAGATTTCTCACCTATTACCTTTAACATAATGGATCTTGGAAAATGGCTTTCTTCAGCTAGGGAGATTTCGTCTGCTCTGGTTCTTTTAGTTTGAAGGAGCAGAAAGGCTCTGCTCTGGGCTGCATTTTGCAGAAGAAAGGCTCTACTTCCTCCGTGCCTTGTAAGGTTGTCAGTAACAGCAAAGGGAGCTGACCTGGGAAAATGAGTGGACTCAGCATGAACCACTGCCAGCTCTGGAGTCAGCTGGACTCTAGCAAGAGGTGGTGTTGGAATGTTTCCCTCTTGAGCCTTGCAACAGCGGAGCTCTGATCAGCCTGATCAGGTAGGAGTGAGCCCCATCGGCGCTCATTGATCCTGTTCACCATCACTCACTGTAAAAAAAGAATGGGCTGCGAAGGGCTATGGGCAGGCCACCTCAACATTTAGTGGTTTTGGTTTTTTTTTTTTTTTCTTTTTAACAAGTACCTTATTTCAAGTGCTTGCAAATCACATGAGCAGCCACTTTAAAGAGTAGAAGAGACTCAATGCCCAGTTTCAAAATATTTACTTGAAGAAGCTGTTTCTGGCCCAGGCCACTAACTAGTTCAGGAAAGTTCCCTTTGGAAGGGGTGCTGTGGGCCAGATAGTTTTGCTCCTCAGTGTTCCTTTGTGGCACATCACCTGGTTCTCCACCCACTCTTCAGGTAACCCTTCAAGTCTAGTGAGAAGTCTTGGGAGTATGCTGGAGTTGGGTCCTTGTCATTGGCCTGCGAATGAAGCCACTCAGGAACACGGAGGAAGGGGAGGAGCTGGGACAGGCGCGCGTGGCTCCAGGCTTTCTTGGTCCGTGAGCGCACAGCGCCTGGTTTTCCTGTGGTCAGGCTCCGGGGTCTCCTCCGCCCACCTTCCCACCCGACGCACACCTTTGGCCACCTTGGGTGCATTCCTGCAAGGATTGTGGTCATAGATGACGAGCTTCAAGCCTGACAAGTGGGCCAGGCTGGGGAAGTAGCGGATGCTGTTCCGGTCCACGTCGATCACCTCCAGGAAGGGCATGTGCAGCAGCACCGGGGGAAAGTCTGTCAGCAGGTTGCCCGACAGCCAGATGGTCCTCAGCTCCCGGAGGCGCCGGAGCTGGCCGGGCAGCAGACGCAGCGCGTTGGAGCCGGCGTGCAGCGTCTTCAGGAGGCTCAGCTCACACACCACATCGGGCAGCTGGGTGAGACAGTTGGCCTCGATCCACAGGGTCCGGAGATTCCGCAGCAAGCTGAGCTCATCAGGGAGGTCACAGAGTTTGTTGTTCCCCAGGTAGAGGATGCAGAGCTGTTTCAAGGTGCACACCACCTGGGGCAGAGCCTTGAAGTTGTTGAAATCCAAGGCCAGAATCTGCAGGTTCTGCAGCTGGCCCAGCTCGGGGGGCAGGCTGTTGAGGTGGTTGTCGCTCAGGTAGAGCTTCACCAGCTCGGTGAAGGAGCACACGTGGCCCGGGAAGCGGCGCAGCTGGCTTCCGCTCAGGTCCACCATCCTGTCCAGCGGCATCTCGCGCAGCTCTCCCACCACGAAGTTCTGACAGCGCTCGGCCGGGATGAAGGCCACCAGGGCCCGGATGGCGTTCCCCATGCCAGCCCCTGCCCACCACTTCACCCCGGGAGCTGGCAGTGCTGACCGCCCCGGCCCTTCCTACCCTGCCTTTATAACCTGGGAATTCTGTGACAGAAGGCAGTCACTTTTGACAGGGAAAAGTGCTCCTGATAGCAACTTGAGTGTCAGTGACAGGCCAAGCAGACAGGCAGGGCCTGCGAGACGGTGTCTCACTTACTTTTATCACCTAAGCCCCAACCCTCCTTATCTACTTCTTTTCTTTTTTCTTTTCATTTCAAACGGAAATTGAGTACTTTTCCCCCCCTAATGATGAAATACTGAAATATTACATAAAAGTACAGAAGAAGAAAGTGAAAAAAATACCTATTGTTCTACTACATAGAAATAGGTATAAACATGGGAATGCATAGTCCTGCAGCTTTCTTGCAACAAGTGATCAATTTGTTTAAAAAATTAAATGTGCTTTTTAAAAATCACATCATGAACATATTTTATACTTGCAGTTATTTATTATTGTTGTCATTTTGGTTTTTCGAGGACCTGGAATTCACTATGTAGTCTTAGTGTGGCCTCGAACTCACAGGGATCCACCTACCTCTGCCTCCTAAGTGCTGGGATTAAAGGCGTTCGTCACCATGCCCCGCTTGCAGGTATTTTTAAACACTTGTGTTTCACCATATGGATTGAACATCTAAGTCACAATGTATGGCTATTGTAAACATCCTCACATACAGAAATGTGAGCAGCGGGGCTGTAGCTCACTGGTAGAGTCCTTAACTATCATGCACAAGACCCTGGGTTTAATTCTCGGCACATAAAAAATAATAACAAAAACAAAATGTGGGTATTGATGTGTTAAATTCTATAGGAAATGTCCTTGAGAGTGTTACTGGGTTATTGGTATGCATCCTTTAAAGTTTTTTTTTAACATTACTTGCATGTATGTGCACATGTCCAGGGTCTCTTACCACTGCAAACAGATGTATGCCAGGATGCATGTGCCACATTTTGCATCTGGCTTTATGTGGATGCTAGGGGATCAAACCCATGCCGCAGGCTTTGTAAGCAAGCATCTTTTACTGCTAAGCCATCTCCCAAGCCTCTCCTTTAATCCCCCCCCCACACACACACTGGTAATCTCCCAAACTCCACCAGCCCTAAATCAGGATGCATTCAGAAGCAGCAGACTCAGCAGTCCATTTTCTTATTTCTTCATTTTTACTAGTTGTTAATACCTTTCTACACTTAAAAAAATTTAATCTGAACTGAGTGGTAGAACATTTATGTACTATGAGTGAGTCCCTGGGATCTGTCGCCAGCAAGGCAAAATGAAACCCTTGCTCTTGACAAAAGACAAGTAGACAAGCAGGAGAAAAGAGGAAGGCTAGCCTTCTAAAGCTTAGATATATTAGAATGTAATCTTACAGTGTAACTGTCACACACATTTAGCCCATCAAAAGTTTGTACTTCTCTTCCATAGTGTCCAGTTGAAAGCAATCAGTGACCAGCCGGAGCATTCCTGTGATAGCTTGAGAATGAGGGTCTTCAAGTTCTATCCACTGGAAATGAGGTGTTTGATGTCTCTTAGACATGGCTCCTTGTAAAATAGGCTTCTCCCTTCCTCCACATTCTTTCCTCCACACACTGGCTGGATATTGTCACCCAGGGTGACTTTAGAATCTACCAAGCATGCAGAAGTCACATGCTGGAGTTGGCAGGACCTTGAGTCACCCTGGATTCCTGAATAAGTGCTAGGAACAAAACACCTCCTGTCCCCTGCCATGCTTCACTCAGTCGCCCATTGGATGAGGTGACTGTGAGATTTGGGGATTTATGTTACCTTGAATTATGAATACTTGTTAAAAATAAGGAGATATAGCCAGGCGTGGTGGTGCACGCCTTTAATCCCAGCACTCGGGAGGCAGAGGTAGGAGGATCGCTGTGAGTTTGAGGCCACCCTGAGACTCCATAGTGGGTTCCAGGTCAGCCTGGGCCAGAGTGAGACTCTACCTTGAAAAACCACACACACACAAAAAAAAAAAAGGGCTGGGAAGGTTGCTCAGCAGTTAAAGGCATTTGCTTGCAAAGCCCTCAGACCTGGGTTCACTTCCTCAGTACCCATGTAAAGCCAGATGCACAATGTAGCACATGCCATCTGGAGTTCATTTGCAGCAACAAGAGGTTCTGATGTGCCCATTTTCATTCTTTCTCTCTCTCTTCCTCCCCTCCTTCAAAGACATAATAATTTTTAAAACCTGGAAATACATCTATATGTATTGATTTGAAAAGATATTTAGAATAAGTTGGGAAGAAAAAGGGTAAGGCATAGGACAATCTTTATGAATCCCATCTGTGAAAAAATACGCATCTGTCTTTTTGTATGCATAAAACTTCTATGATAAATAACTAAGTGATTATCTATGAGAACCTTCTCTGCAGGTTTGAGGATGAGAGGGATGCTGTTTTATATATTTATATAGTTTGATTTTTTTAAAATCATACGGTTTTAAAATTAAAATGTGGACCAGCGTGGTGCCTCAGGCCCATAATCCCAGGAAGCTAAAATAGGACTGCTGGAAGTTAGAGAGGTCAGCTTGGGCTACAGAGCAAGACTGTCAAATAACAATAACAAGCAAAAACTGAGAGCTGTGGTCCAGAAGACAAAAACCCAACTCATGAGCTTGCCTACTAATTTGGACAGAGCATCTGGGTTTCTGAGGAGGACCAGATCACCTCTTCCCTCCTCCAACTTGGCAGCACTGCAGGCTAGGAGCATCCTCCACGGTGATCCTGCAGGACTGCTTGGTGAACCTGTCAGGACTCACGTTTGCTCACAAGATTAGGACTGAAGCCAGTGTTCTTGGGCTTTCCACACTTTGCATGTCAAGGACTATTATCTTGAGCTGTGTCCTTGCTTTGTATGGGGGTATTATTATTATAACTAGTCTCACACATGGCTGTGCTTTGCCTCTATATTTAGCAATGGTCAGTGGTGACCACAAATGGTCATGAAGCAGCTGCCTTGCTGTTTTCCCTAGAAATGATAATTATAGAAGTATCAGTACTGGTTGTTATTTACTGAGTGCTGCAATCAGTGTCTCCTTGTGTAACATACATCCAACCAAGAGCAGCTTATGGGAGGAAAGGGTTTATTTTAGCTTACAGACTTAAGGGGAAGTTTCATGATGTCAGGGAAAGAAGATGGCATGAGCAGAGGGTGGACATCACCTCCTGGCCAACATCAGCTGGACAATAGCAGTAGGAGAGTATGCCAAACACTGGCAAGGGGGAGCTGGCTATAACACCCATAAGCCTGCCCCCAACAATACACTGCCTCCAGGAGGCACCAATTCCCAAATTGCCACCAGCTGGGGACCTAGCATTCAGAACACCTACGTTTATGGGGGACACCTGAATCAAACTACCACACTGAGCATCTGCTAGATACTACCGAGCACTGTGCCAGGTGCTCTAGGTATTGTCTATAAATTCTTAGAACACAGCCACTTTTCAGATGGAAAGTTGTGGCTCAGAGAAACTTAATAATAATAGGCAGTGAGCATTTGCTATGATCTACATGCATGGGAGCTGGTGACTAACAATGGGGCCCCAATCCCACTCATGATACAATTCTACCAGGGCAGGGAGCGTGGAGGATTCCTCATTAGGCTGCCCCACTTGACTAGCTTTGCCCCCATACACAGAATTTCCATTCTGTACTTTAATACTGCCCAGGTAGAACTAGGTAGCTGCAGATAAATCCAATGGTTGGAGGTGGTTTGTGACTCCTCCCCCCCCCCCACAAAAGTTCAGGTGCTGGAAGTTTGGTCCCCGGAGGAGCAGGGTTGAGGTAGTAAAAGAGTTCAGAAGTAGGGGCTACTGGAAGGTAGTTAGATCATGAATTGATTAATAATACCTTCTGGCAGTGGGTTAGGCCTGGAAAGATCACATTAGTTGTTATAAAAAGAACAAGGGGGGCTGGAGAGATGGCTTAGCAGTTAAGGCACTTGCCTGTGAAGCCTAAGTGTGATGGTGTGCTAGAGGTCTAGGAAAGTCCTTGAACTCCAAACGTTAGGTTTGTTTTTAATTTTGATCAAATAATTCAATAAAAAAGACTGAGAAGGATAATTATTATATTGTTATATTTATTGAGGGAAGTACAGAGTCAAGGAAAAGCACCCACATGGCTAGAGATCCCATGTGTAGGGCACAGAAAAACAGTGTGGAAAGAAAAGAGAAAAAAGAAAGTTCAAGGAGCTCCTGCCATGTGGGGAGCTGAAGGGGATAAAGGATCCCATGTGGAGAGAAGGGGATAAAGGATCCCATGTGGAGAGTAGGGGCTAGGGGGCCCCCTGGCTGGGCCTGGGCCTAACCAGCACAGGCCCAGCCAAGGGGAAAACTCACCCACAGCTGGAAGTTCCCAAGTGGTCAGAGAGCCTGCCCTACCCTTACAAAGGTATTTATGACCTTATGGTGGTGGGCTGAATTCTGGCTTAGGTGAACCAGAAGGACAGCTGGTTGGTTAGGGCTAGGCGCTGTCTCAGGAAGAGGTTAGCCCTGGCATCAAGTGCTAGGGGCTGAAATTGACCAACCCCAATGTTTAAATCCTGTGAAAGACCTCCTTCCCATGAGAGGTTGTGGCTGTTTGTGGGAAAACAGTCTAGGGAACTAGGTAAGAGATAAGAAGTCAGATCATCTTTGATTTCTAGCAAGTGCAAACTTTCCTGCCCTTTTTATCTCCAGGGGTCCAGTCACCCTAACTGTACCCCCTCTCATAAGGACCCAGGTTCAATTCCCCAGTACCCATGTAAGCCATATGCACAATGTGGCACATGTGTCTGGAGTTTGTTTGCAGTGGCTGGAGGCCCTGGCATGCCCATTCTTTCCTTCTATCTGCTTCTCTCTCTCTCTCTTTCTCTCTGTCTCTTTCTTGTTCTCAAAATAAGTAAATAAATAAAATTTTTAAAAAAGAGCAAGGGGGCTGGAGAGATGGCTCAGTGGTTAAAGGACTTGCCTGCAAAGCCTAATGACCCTGGTTCAAGTCCTCAGTACCCACAAAAACCAGATGCAGAGTGGTACATGCATCTGGAGTTTGTTTTCAGTGGCTAGAGGTCCTGGCATGCCCATACCCCAGCCTCCTTCATTTTCTTCCATACTGTCCATTTCTAAGCTGCAGGCCAGATCTATGCTGGCCAGAAAGAAGGGCCTTGTCAATCAATGATAGGCAGCCCTTTCCTGTTTTGGGTTGTGTAAAGTCAGTCTGTGGGTCTCAGAGAACCAAAGATTCAGAGGTTGGTTCATCACATCTGAGGCCCATGCTTCAAAATGAACAGATTGAATGACATTTTATTTTTATTTATTTATTTTGGTTTTTCGAGTTAGGGTCTCACTCTGGTCCAGGCTAACCTGGAATTAACTATGTAGTCTCAGGGTGGCCTCAAACTCATGGTGATCCTTCTACCTCTGTCTCCTGAGTGCTGGGATTAAAGGTGTGTGCCACCACACCCGGCTGAATGACATTTTAAATGCTATGAATGTCCTTTCTACTATCATGAAACAAGGGTAATGAATAGCCAAGGGGGTGGGAAGGATTGGTCAGAAGGCTAAGTCCCACCATAAACAGCAGCATGGCGAGAAAATGCAAAATAAAAACACTGTCAGGATGCATCAAAAGATTCTGGTGGAGCAGACCTGTGGTCCCAGCTATGTGGGAGGCAGAGGCAGGAAGATCACAGGTTCAAGGCTAGCCTAAGACACAGAGTGAGTTCAGGGCCAACCTGGAAATTTAGTGAGACCCTGTTTCAAAATAAAAAGTAAAAAATGAACTGGAGATATAGCTCAACAGTACAGTATTTACCTATACCTAGAATGTGAGAGACACTGGGTTCAGTCCAGAGCAATACACACACACAGCGTACACAAGATGTGTGAAAAGAGCTGGGGATGCAGGTGTAACTCAGTTGGTAGAATGCTTGGCTAGCATGCACAAGGCCCCGAGTCCAATTCTCCAGAGCAACATAAACCAGGTGTAATAGTGCACACCTATAATCCCAGCACTTGGGAGGTAAAGGTAGTGTCAGAAAGAGCAGGAAATGAAATGAGAGAGAAGACTTGACTCAACAGCAGAGACAGGTTTTATTTGGGGAAAAGTCAGAGAAGGGGTCTGGCCAGGCAGGTGAGAAGCCTCTTCCCTTACAGACTAGGGGGTGTACTTATGGGGTGGTGGGGTCATTGGAAGTCTTTGGTTGTAGGGCAGTCCACCTTGCCTCCAGGCTTGGAAAGTGATCATTGGGATAGGTGGTCTGGGTCACTCTTGGGAAACAGAGAGTTACAATGAAATGGCAGTCAGACTCCAAAAATGGAAACATTCTGGTTCTAACAGGTAATGAGATCAGAATCTCAAGGTCATCCTCAGCTACATGTTGAGCTTGAGGATATCCTGGGCTACATGAAATTCTGCATCCAAAAATAAGAATAGGGCTGGAGAGATGGCTTAGCGGTTAAGACACTTGCCTGTAAAACCTGAGGACCCAGGTTGGATTCCCCAGTACCCACATAAGCCAGATGTACAAGGTGGTATATGCATCTGGAGTCTGTTTGCAGTGGCTAAAGGCCCTGACATGCTCATTCTCTCTCTCTCTCTCTGTCTCTCTTTATCTGCCTCTCTCTCTCTCAAATAAATAAACAAGATATTTTAAAAATATTTTTATTTTTATTTATTTATTTGACAGAAATAGGGAGAGAGAGAGAGAGAGAATGGGCGCATCAGGGCCTCTAGCCACTGCAAATAAACTCCAGATGCATGCACCTCCTTGTGCTTCTGGCTAAAGCGGGTCCTGGGGAATCAAACCTGGGTCCTTTGGCTTTGCAGACAAATGCCTTAACTGCTAAGCCATCCCTCCAGCCCTAAACAAAATATTTTTAATTAAAAAATTTTAAAAATAAAGAATAGGATGAAAAGACTTCACAAGGCAGTACCTAGCCATCTACTGGACAGAGAAGAACAGTTCCCAGTGAAAGCACTTGGCCAGAAAATAGGCAATTCTCTCTTTAAGTCATGCCCAGATGTGAAGATGTGATGCTTTGCTGTCTACTCCTGCCATGCTTTCCCCTTCGTGATGATATTTCCCTTCAGAACTGCAAGCTGGAAACCATTAGCTAGGGCAAGAGTCCCAAGACGGACTCGAGATGAAGGAGAACCGGGTGTGGTGGTGCATGCCTTTAACCTAGCATTTGGGAAGCTGAGGTAGGAGGATCTCTATGAGTTCTGGGCCAGCCTGAGACTAATTCTAGGTCAGCCTGGGTCTAGAGTAACACCCAACCTTGGGGGAAAAAAATGGTTCAGCCAGCGCCTGGGATTATTATGTACAAGAGGGCCCATGAGACATCTCATCTGATAGCCACTTGTTGCCCATTAGTGCCTGGTGGACAAAACAATCCCTTATTGTCACCCTCCATAACTTGTGCAGTCATTGGGGTGCAGGTGAGTTGGGCCTTGTGATACCAGGAGACAAATATATTTGAGGAAATATGCTTAGGTTACTAACAACCCTGAAAGCAATAGGTGCATCAATGCAAGCATACTGGCTTGGCATTAGTTTCATACAAGTAACTCCTTAGCATTACTGAAGACTGTAACAGCTGGTTCCCTGGTATGATTACCACTTAGGATGTGTGAAGACTAAACGATCAGGAAGACCACCATTACTACGATTTCTGAATGCCACCAAAATGACCTTACAGATCTGCAGTCATCAAGAGAACTATTGAAGTCAGCCCTGTTGGCACAGGCCTGTCATCCCAGCTACTTAGCAGGCTGAGACAGGAGGATCACAAACTCGAATTCCACCTGAGCTATACAGTGAGGTCAAGGCCATCCTAAGCAACTGAGTAAGATCCTGCCTTAAGATAAAAAAGTTATAAGAGGGATGGAGAGATTGCTCAGTAGTTGGAGACACTTGCTTGCAAAGGCTACTGGCCCAGGTTCGACTCCCAGGTGCTCATGTGGAGTCAGATGCAGAGAGTGGTGCATGCATCTGAAGTTTGCAGTGTTGAGAGGCCCTGTTGTGCCCATTCTCTCTCTCTCCCTCTCTCTCTCCTCTCTAATAAATAACATTTTTTAAAGTTAAAGAAGGGGCTAGAGAGATGGCTTAGTGGTTAAGGCACTTGCCTGCAAAGCTAGAGGACCCAAGTTCAATTCCCCAGGATCCACATAAGCCAGATGCACAAGGTGACATATGCGCCTTGAGTTCATTTGAGTGGCTGGAGGCCCTGGCGTGGCCATTTCCTCCCTCCCTCCCTCTCTCTCTGTCTCTGTCTCTATTCCTCTTTCTTTCTCTCAAATAAATAAATAAATAAAATTAAAAAAAAATTAAAAGAGGACTGGAGGCCGGGCGTGGTGGCAGACACCTTTAATCCCAGCACTAAGGAGACAGAGGTAGGCAGAGCACTGTGAGTTCAAAGCCACCCGGAGACTACATAGTAAATTCCAGGTCAGCCTGAGCTAGAGTGAGACCCTACCTTGAACCGTCCCCCGCAAAAAAAAAAAAAAAAAAAAAAAAAAAAGAAGAAGATTGGAGATCTAGCTGAGTACTAGAGAACTTGTCTAGTATGTACAAGGACCTACATGTAATCCTTAGTACAATTAAATAAGTAAACTATTAAGTTATAAAAACATTAAAATGTCTCAGTATTACAAATTAAACAAAAATACAAAACAATCAAATGAGGGGTTAATATTTCAGCCCCCACAATAAGCTGGCATTAACTGGATAAATAATCAAGGTGAACGCTGAAAAACTGAGAAGAGCCTACACCAAAAAGAAACCCAATGTATATACACACACACACACACTCATATATGCTCTCTTACCTTGAAAGCAGACAATGCATATTGTGAAAGATTGAAGAAAAAGAAGTATGGAAACGGAGAACAAAATGATGGGTCTGTCTTCCAGTGCTTGGCTCTGAGGTGTAGCTAGCTTCGCTCTTTTTCACCTCATGCTGACAGTGGTGCTGTATGCCAAGGACAGTGTTCCCAGGTGAGCACTGGGCCTCCCAGAAGTCCACTGCAGAAGCAGGGCTGTCTCGCCCACTTGGCATTTGATCACCTGTACCTGTTGGCTCTGAACCCAGGCTTCTCTGTACAGATGTTTGCTCCACTGGTGTTCCTGATGTTTGGTTCATCAAGGAATTTCTTCCAACTGAAAGTCTAGTGTTAATGGTTCTTAATCTCAATGCAACAGAAGCCATCCTTTGAATGATTTGGATGAAGAATTTATTATAAGGTTTTAGGAGGCTCACAGGTAACCTGGGTGTGATAGAGCCAGGCTTGAATACTACAGCCAGGGCCAGTAGATGGCATTATAGAGCTGGTCTGGTCCTGCATGGGCATAATAGGCAGTCTCTCTGAGCCTCTTGTACCTATGACCCCACTGGTGCTGGCTGCTGCCCCTGACGCATACCCCTCTACAGAATGGGATTTGCTGTTTTTTTTGCATCACTAACAGTCAAATTGGGGGTCTATAAGAAGAGTTCACTGGTCACTTCTTGCTCCACCCTAGCTGAAAGGGAAGTTAGTTTTCAGATTCAATAGTGGAGAGTGGACTTTATTTATTTATTTGCAAGTGGAGAGAGAATGACAGGGAGAGAGAGGAGATAGGCACAGACAAAGAGAATGGTCATGCCAGGGCCTCCAGCCACTGCAAAGTCTAGACACATGCGCCACTTTGTGCATCTGGCTTTACGTAGGTAATGGGGAATCGAACCCAGGTCATTGGGCTTTGCAGGCAAGCACCTTTACCACTGGGCCATCTCTCCAGCCCAGGGGTGGACTTTTCCACTACCAAGATTTGCTAAGTGAGGAGTTTCCTTGAGCAAAAGAAGGTGAGTTGTGTACTGACAGCCATAAAAAACCAGTAAGTGCCATCCATGACTAGCCTGGGGTCCTACACCCCTCCCATGGATGGACTTTGCATGGGTAAGTTTCCTACCTGTATCCACGGGGCTATTGTGAATCTTAAAGCAGATTTAAAATGTAACGCATAATTCCCAGAACTGGGACACGAGTGGTTTTCTAAACAATTATGTAGTGTTCAGAAATCTTGAATGGAAGGTTTATAATCTTAAGACTTTCAGAAGAGTCCAATAACATTCAATGTGACCACTGTATTTGCAGTTGCAGTACAATTTAGGTAGGAAAATGTATGACAATTTAGCCATTACCGATAGCTACTGAAGTGAAATGAAAGCAATCTATCAAAACAGGTAGCATTCAGCTATCTTGGGTTCCACAATTTTAAAAGTGAAAAAAGCAGAAAAGAACTTCTTTTTACTGTATTCTATAATTTAGACTTTTGATGAATTCAGACTTTTACTATCACATTCTGGTTAACAAGGTGGCAATAGAATTTAGTATTGGCAGCAAGGACTTTGACATTAAAGAGAGCTTTTATGACCTGAATCTGAGCCTTGCCATATATTTCTTCCCGAGCTTTTGATATCGCTTCTGTGATCTATGAAATGGGGATCATTTCGGTTGTCTGTCTCCCTGTGCTACTGTGGGGATTCGATGAGGGAATGTGCTCTAAGTAACTAGCAGTGTCTGACAGTAGCTCTTACTGTGAGCTGGTGTTACTGCTGTGCTTATGAGCCATTTACCTACAATGAGGTGTTGTAGTACTCTGCCTCCAAGCAGGACATCCTTGAACAAGCAACTAGCTTAAGCAACCCATGGGAGCTGGAGTGGAGATGGGGTTCATAATTCTATAGAGATGGGAACCAAACAGAGCAAGCACCTTGCTGGAGCTTGCTGAGTGTTAGTGAGTTAAATGGATAAATTGCATATTTGATGAGACACACGTATATGCTTATGCAATCCTTAGAACACTGAGACACCTTGGGATCCTGTTCTGATTTGCATAAAAGGAAAAGTCACATGACACCCCAAACTAAGTGAAAAATGTAATCTAACTCTTCACTGTCGTGTGGTCAACACCTTGAATCTGGCACCTTAGACCACTGGGCCATCCCAACACCCATCACCATCATTTGGGAAAGCTACAGTTTGCTCTCACGGTGCCCCCAAATTCTTCTTGGCTCCTCTGCCATTTAGAGCAGGTTCTTCAAAGGCCTGCCCTTGAGGCTGCCTCGGTGCCACCCTAGGGCTAACAGGATGTAAGCTTCAGGCACAGTAGGCATTAGGAAAGGCACAACTGATCCAGATGGCTTTCAGGCTGTCTCGTCACCCTGTTGCCTGGTCTCCTTTTCTACTCAGGCCTCTCCAGTTCTGGAATTAAAACCTGAGTAGCTCACCAGGGCCTTTCTCCAGACTGTCAAATAGAGAACAAGATAAAGAGAGATGGTTCAGTGGGCAAAATGCTTGCTGCAAGCATGAGAACCTGAGTGCAGATCCCCAGCCCCCACATAAAAGTTTAGCATGATGGTGTGTGCCTGTAATTCTAGTGCTGGGAAAGCAGACATAGGAGGATCCCTGGGACAAACTGGCTAGCTAGTCTACCTGAATCTGTGGGTTCTAGGTTTGGTGAGAAACCTCCTGTCAAAAAATAAGATGGAGGGTTGGAGAGATGGCTCAGCAGTTAAGGTGCTTGCTTGCAATGCCTGATGGCCCAGGTGTGATTCCTTAGTACTCACATAGAGCCAGATGCACCAAGTGGCGCATGCATCTGGATTTCTTTTGCAGCAGCTGGAGATCCTGGAGCACCCATTATCTCTCTCTCTCTCTCTCTCTGTGTTTGCAAATAAATAAATATTTTAAAAAATGGGGTGGAGAACAACTGAGAAAGACACCCAGCATTGACATTTTGCCTCTACAGGTGCATGCACACACACAAACATATGTACCAGTATGTGCATGTGTGCCCCTATACATACAAACATGTGTGCTTACACACAACACACACATATGTTAAATAAATAAATAAGCAAACAAACCAGAGGTCTACTGGGAAGCCTTCTGTGAGCACTTCGCTGGTGGCAACCAAGCTGGAGGAGTCCAAGTTAACATTGATCATCCTGCTGCATGTGTGGTTCCTGTCACAGCAGATGACTTTCTCCTTTAGGAGCTTGGGTTATGCCACCTGCATTTCCAGGGAAGCCATTCTTGGGCACAAAAAAGGAGGCCATCCATCCTTCTGTCCTTGTGAGCAGCATTTTATTGACCTGAAGAGGTCCACTCCTCCTTCTGTCTCCTCCCTTCCAAGGCTCAGTCCAGGGACTTCAAATGGCTGAACATTTTCTAGTGGACTTATCTGCCATCTGAGTTTGTCCTGCCCTTCCAGTTCATGCATTGGAAGCAGGGTGTGGTGGTTTGAATTAGGAGTCCCCCATAAACTCATGTGTTCTGAATGCTAGGTTCACAGCTGATGGTAATTTGGGAGGTGGAGCTTTGCTGGAGGAGCTTTGTTGTTGGGGGTGGGTTTACGGGTGTTCCCCCTTGCTAGAATTTGGCTCACTTTCCTGCTGCTCTTGTTCACCTGATGTTGGCAAGGAGGTGATGTCCAGCCTCTGCTGTTTCCTGCCATCATGGAGCTTTTTCTCGAGACTGCAAGCTAAAATTACAAAAATAATAATAATAGAGCTAGGAGTAGTGGCATATGTCTTTAATTCCAGCACTCAGGAGGCAGAGATAGGAGGATTGCCGTGAGTTCGAAGCCACCCTGAGAGACTCCATAGTGAATTCTAGGTCAGCCTGGGCTAGAGTGAGACCCTACCTGGAAAAAATGTAGCCGGGTGTGGTGGTTCATGAGTTTAATCCCAGCACTTGGGAAGCAGAGGTAGGAGGATCACTGTGAGTTCTAGGTCAGCCTGGGACAAAGTGAAACCTACCTCAAAAACAAAACAAAACAAAACAAAAAACAAATCAAACCAAAGCAAAACAAAACTTTCTTCCCATCAGCTGCTTTGGGTCAGGTGCTTTATACCAGCAAGAGCAGGTAAGTGCAACAGGGAGTAAAGTAAAATGTCCCTTGGGTGGGAAGCCTCCTGAGAGTATCCATTACTATGGTCAGTTTATTAATCCATCTTTTATTTGTGGGAAGAAAAGGTTTATTTTGGCTTACAGACTTGAGGGGAAGCTTCATGACAGCAGGTGGAAATGATGGCATAATCAGAGGGTGCACATCACCTCCTGGCAAACATAAGGTGAACAACAGCAATAGGAGAGTGTGCCAAACACTGGCAGAGGAAGCTGGCTATAACACCCATAAGCCCACCCCCCAAAATGCACTGTCTCTAGGAGGCATTAATCCCCAAATTTCCATCAGCTGGGAACCTAGCATTCAGAACACCTAAGCTTATGGGGGACAACTGAATCAAACTACCATGTTCTACCCATGGCCCCCATAAATTGATAACCATACATGATGTAAAGTGCAATGCATTCATCCAACTTTAAAAGTCCACATAGTTTTTAATCAATCCCCATGATATTCAAACATCCCTATAGTCCAAGGTCTTTTAACTGAGCCACAATACCAAAATATGAACAGTAATAACCCAGAAAACCCTTAATGACACAGAATAAACATTCACACTGCAAAAGATGGCATTGGGCATAGTAAAGAAATATTCAACCAATACAAGATTTAAACAGGGCAAACATCAAACTCTGTAGCTCCAAGTCCAACAACTCTAGTCAGTGACAAGTCTCCACGTCTGAATTCTAACCAGTGACAAGTCTCTAGAGTTCCAATTCTGCCCCTCCATCTAGGCTACTCACAGTCCCAGAAAACTTCATCGAGTGCCAGCAGTTGTCCTTGGCAGCCATCCCATAGTCCTGACATCTCTATTGGGTCTCCACTGCAACCCACAGCTCATCCTCATGGCTCCATTGGGTCTCCATGCAGGTAATCCAACAAGCCTGCTTCACATTGCCTATGGCCATTTTCAAAATACAAAACTGTGTTGCAAATTCAATGACCCTCTCTTTCCTGCATTTGTTATATACTCCATAATACCAGATGGGCTACCAACTTGTTAATTTAGGGGGTAATAAAACAGAATTTGAAGAACAGGACAATCTTTCAGCATTCAGGCCACTTCAAAAGAGTCTGTATTCTTCCTGCTGTCATAATGCAGGTTAGTTGGCCCAATCTCAAAGGTTGTAATCTCTCATACAGTTGCAGCTGAATGGGCAGAAGTTTCAATTCAAAGATTTCATTTCTGTGCCATATGGCTCTGTTCACACCCATCCATTTCTGTGCAATGCAACCCTGCACAAGTTCTCCAGATATAGATATAACAGCAAGCCTCTCACACAAACTGCTTTTAGCCCAGTCCAGGCAAAGCTCTTTCTCACCCTCATGCATTAAGGTCTTTCAGTTCTGACCAGAATAGTCCATCAAGCTGTATTTACAGCACTGCATGGCCAAAGTTTCAAATCCTTTCACAGTCCTTTTGAAAATCAGCCCCACAAAGCCAAAAACCACACACTCAGGTGTATAGCATAATGATCCCACTTCTTGGTACCAACATTACTGTTGCAGTCAGGTTCACATTGCTGGCAGAGAACACCCAATCAAGAGCAGCTTGTGGGAAAAATATTTATTTTGGCATACAGGAAACTCCATGATGGCAGGGCAAAATGATGGCATGAGCAGAGGGTGGACATCACCTCTTGGCCAACATCAGATGGACAACAGCAATAGGAGAGTTTGCCTTATTGACCTGTCTTGTCTGGATAGTGGCTGGTAAAGTGACAGCTTGCTGGTTTTATGGTATTTCTAAGACCCATGTTGCCTTCCCTACAGTCATAGGGAAGATGGCTACTTCTACTCACAGATGTCTGTGAACAAAACATGTCACTGAACCCATGTGGTTCATCACTCTGGATGACCACTAGGTTTCTAGGCCTCAGAGGACTCTGACCCATAGGTGGGCTGGGCCTGGTCATCCTGACCTGCAGGTGCTGATCAAAGGCTCTGAGAAGGAATGAATGAAAGATGGCCCCTGTTCTGGAAGAGCAAGAAAGGGGGAAGAAACCTGCTCCTGGGGAAGGGTGGGTCCTGGGATGTTCCCACGTCCTATGTGTTCTCGCCTTTGTGGCTCCTGGTAGGTCTGAGTTCTTGAGGCTTGGGGAAGCGGGTGTGCAGTGGGTCCTGCCCCACCTCCTGCAGTCTCTACTGTGTCACCCTCCCCACCCAACCAGCCTCCCACATGTAGGCTGCCGCACCTCCCGGTGGGGCAGAGCCTGGGTGGCAGTCCATGGCTTCAAGGCTGGGACATCTTCCTGAGTATCAAGACCTTGCCACCTATACCTCTAGCTCGTGTGAGGGTCCTGATTCCCCATAGAAGGAAACTCAGCCTCCGAACATGGCTTGGGAGACCCTCCAGGATCAGCCCCTGCCCAGCTGTCCAGCCACCTCATATTACTCTCAATCTCTTTCTCTGGGCCCTGCCCTCTGATGGCTCTTCATGAACCTGCCCTGTTCTCCTCACCCTGGCTGGCATCCCTCACATAGCACCCTCTGCGCCTCTTTGCTAGTTGATGCCAACTCTCAGTCACTTGTGGGGTCAGCTGACACATCATTTCGGACATCTCAGGCAGGATGAAGGATTTTATCTGTGTGAAAGTGTTTCTTTTGGTGAACATGTGCTGGGTACCTTTTTCTCCTTCTAGACTGCAATCCCCAGGAGGGCAGGGGTTGGGAGTGGGGTGGTGAGGCGTCTCTAGCTCAGGGCCTGGCACATCGTAGGTCCTCAGCAAGTGTAATTAAATGGACTGCTGCTAACTGGCAGGGAGAGTAGTCATGATTTGCATCCAGAAAACTTTTTTTTAATCTAAAGAGCATTTAGTACAGGAAAGGACCCTGTTTCTCCATTGCTGCACTAGATAGCACCTTGGGGGACATGGTGTGATGAATGCCTGCATTCCAACATTGTAAGAGTTTCTACCTCCCTAGTCATAAACTCTATACATGTATGAATAAACTCAGAGATAGGGCCAGGAAGAAAGGCTTTTCCTGTCAACTGCTGCCAGATTTTCTTATGTATTTTTTATTTATTTTTATCTATTTATTTGAGAGTGACAGATAGAGAGAGACAGAAAGAGGCAGATATATATATATATATATATATATATATATATATATATATATATAGAGAGAGAGAGAGAGAGAGAGAGAGAGAGAGAGAGAGAGAATGGAGAATGGGCGTGCCAGGGCCTCCAGCCACTGCAAACGAACTGCAGATTCATGCGCCACATTGTGCATCTGGCTTACATGGGTCCTGCGGAATCGAGCCTCGAACCAGGGTACTTAGGCTTCATAGGCAAGCGCTTAACCACTAAGCCATCTCTCCAGCCCTTCTTATGTATTTTTATTTATTTATTTATTTATATTTTTTTATTGACAACTTCCATAATTGTAAACTATATCCCATGGTAATTCCCTCCCTCCCCCCACTTCCCCTTTGAAACTCCACTCTCCATCACATACCCTCCCCCTCTCAATCAGTCTCTCTTTTATTTTGATGTCATGATCTTTTCTTCCTATTATGATGGTCTTGTGTAGGTAGTGTCAGGCACTGTGAGGTCATGGATATCCAGGCCATTTTGTGTCTGGAGGAGCACACTGTAAGGAGTCCTACCCTTCCTTTGGCTCTTACATTCTTTCCACCATCTCTTCTACAATGGACCCTGAGCCATGGAAGGTGTGATTGAAATATTTCAGTGCTGAACACTTCTCTGTGACTTCTCAGCACCATGGTGCCTTCTGAGTCATCCCAAGGCCACTACCATCTGAAAAGAGAAGGCACTCTAGCCAAAAGTGAGAGTAGCATTAATATATGGGTATGAATGTTAAGAGAAGTGCTTACTGGGAAGTTTGGTGAGTTTTCTTATATATTTATCACTCAACATTATGGTCAATATAATGTCATGGGAAATAAAGTGTCTTTTGCAATTCTCTTTACTGAGTAAAACAAAGGCGTTAGTCTCAGGGTATGTGTGTATGTGTGTGTTGCATGCATGCATGTTGTCTACATATTTGTATGTGTGTGGGTACACATTCATGTGTGTAAATATGTGTGTGGAGGCCAGAGGTTGATGGCAGTTATCTTCCTCAGTCACTTTCCACCTCATTCTTTGAGACAGGATTTCTCACTGAACTCAGAGCTCACTGATTTGGTTAGACTAGCTAGACAGTGAGTCAGAGCCTTTTTACTGAGGTCTTTTCCTTGGTCCTGAAATGCTCTTGAAGTAAAGTATGTATGAGTGTGTGTGTGTGTGTGTGTGTGTGTGTGTGTGTGTGTGTAAGAGAGATACACGTGTATATGGTCTCCTGAAAAGGTTTTCAGGGAGCTTTGCAGTGAGTATCTACTCACGGAGTGTCTCCTTGTGCACCTTATTTGAAGCTAGTTGCTTTCTTTCCCAGTTTTTCTACATTTGAGCTCATAGCTCAATTTGCAATTGCTTCATTTCTTTTTCCTTTCCCTCCCTCTCTTTTTCCTTCTGTTCTTTTAATTTTTTTGTATTTTGTTTTTATTCATTTATTTGAGAGAGACAGAGAAGCAGAAAGAGGAGAGAGAGAATGGGCATGTCAGGGTCACCAGCCGCAGCAAACAAACTCCAGATACATGCCCCACCTTGGGCATCTGGCTTATGTGGGTCCTGGGGAACCAAACCTGGGTCCTTTGGCTTTGCAGGCAAGCACCTTAACTGCTAAGCCAACTCTCTAGCCCCGTTCTTTCCTTCTTTTTTTTTCCTTCTTTCCTTCTTGACAGGGTTTCAAGTATAGCCCAGGCTGAAAATACACTATGCAAATGAGAACGACCTTAAACTTCTAATCATCCTGCCTATACTTTCCAAGTGTTGGGAATTCCAGAATTACTCCCAGTTTTATGCAGTACTGGGATGGAACCCAGAACTTTGTACATGCTAGGCAAACACTTTACTAATGTTTTGTGTCTTAGTTCTCTTGCTTGGAGTGCTCCAGTCCCGCTAGCACCAATGGAGGCACCTCAAACAACATTCAATTAATAGGTGCTAAACAGTAGACAAAGTTCTGTCCTTCTGGGGCACCTGAGTGAATAAATGATCTGTTACTCTCAGTTTGCTTATCTAAACTCAAATTGCTGATAGTCATTGACTTAGCAGTTATGATAAAAGGTTTTTTCCCCCCCTTTTTTATACTCCTGATTATCCTTGTGAAGGAGAATGGATGCGAGAAGAATCTATTCAGAATAGTTAACAGAATGCATCCAGACATGGAAGAAGCTAGAAAAAAAAATCATGTTTGCTTTGTGGCCAGGAGGATAAGGCCCAGTTCTATTCTTCCCTGAGCACAGCGCTGTGGAGAAAGCTGAGTGTTTCCCCTGAGGGCTGAGCCTAGCACTGTGGAAATCTGCTGAGCCTGCACTGTGGGCCTGCCCAATGCTGCATTCCAGAGAGGTTGCCCAAAGCTTACCCATAACTGATGGCTGACCCCACAATGCACGATCCACATTCCCCAGTGAGGATGGTCCCTGCGGAGGGAGTAGGAGAGGGAGGAGGTTAATGATGGTACCAACAAGCCTGTATACACTGTGTACATAACTAATAATAAAGAAGGTCTGCATTTCTCAAATGTGGATATGATAATAATGCTATTATATTGAGAATATGCCCGAAGTTTAATATGTCAATTCTATTCCTATCCCCTGCCAAACATTCTTTCTTGTCAGTACTGTGTAAGGTCACCTTGCATCTTTAAGGAATGCCAGCATTTGCTCAAGTCTGTGGTCAACTCCAGCCACATTAATAAAACCAGTGGTGGGCTGGAGAGATGGCTTAGAGGCTAAGGCTCTTGCCTGCAAATCCACAGGTCCCAGGTTTGATTTCCCAGTACTCACATAAGTCAGATGCATAAGGTGGCACATGTGTCTAGAGTTTGTTTGCAGTGGCTAGAGGCCCTGGTGTGACCATTCTCTATCTAAAAGTAAAAAATATTAAAACAACGACAACTTAGAATCTTCTGGAATTCATGGAGCAAACCTTACCACATCAGGAGCCATTGAACTATCTTGATATCTAGTGTGTGGAGAGGGGATGCTGAATAAGAGAAATGAAGCTGAACTTGGAGGCTTGAGTGTTTTCAGATCGTTGCAGGCAAGGGGAGACCTTGACACAGCCTTAGTTTTTAAAAAATATTTTTTAAAGATTTATTTATTTATGAGAGAACAGAGAGAGAGAGAGAGAGAGAGAGAGAGAGAGAGAGAGAGAGAGAGAGGACATGCTAGGGTCTCTAGCCACTGCAAACAAACTCCAGATGCATGTGCCACCTTGTGTTACTTGGGACCTGGAGAATCGGATCTGGGTCCTTAAGCTTCGCAGGCAAGCACCTTAACTGCTAAGCCTTATCTCCAGCTCTAGCCTTAGTGTTTGATACTGTCTCTCCTTAGTTACCACTTCTCAGCCTGAACACACATGCTGGGCTGATATTAGAATGAAATGAATTAAAACCGGGCATGGGACCAGTACTGTGAGCTCACGTATCTGTCTCCTCTGCCTCTGTTTTGCAGTGCTGGAAACCAAACCCAGGACCTCACACATGTGACTTTGAAACACCACAAACCAACCTGGACTCTTTAAAAAAATAATTTTTTTTTTGAGGTAGGGTCTCACTCTGGTCCAGGTTGACCTGGAATTAACTATGTAGTCTCAGGGTGGCCTTGAACTCATGGCAATCCTACTACCTCTGCCTCCCAAGTGCTGGGATTAAAGGCGTGTGTCACCATGCCTGGCTAAAAAAAAATATTTTTAAAAGATTTATTATTTATTTAGTTGAGAGTGATGGAGAGAGAGAAAGAGAGAGAGAGACAGAGAGAAAGAGGAAGAGAGAGAAAATGGGTGTGCCAGGGCTTCTAGCCACTGCAAATGAACTCCGGATGCATGTGCCACCTTGTGTATCTGGCTTACATGGGTCCTGGGGAATCAAACCTGGGTCTTTTGGCTTTGCAGGCAAGTGTCTTAACTGCTAAGCCATCTCTCCAGCCCCAACCTGGACTCTTTAGAGGCCAAGAGTAAGCTGTGTTCTTCTCTTTCATGTGCTTCCGGTGGTGGTGGGGGGGGGGAGCAGTGGCATTGGTGGCATGGTTTTGCAAGCAAGCTTCTGTGTTTGAACTTTTTAAATTATAGATTTTCCTTGAGTAAGTAACTTCTATGATCTAGTTTCCCTTATCTGGACAAAAGAGAGTTGGATTATGTTATCCTTAAGAACCTCATCAAGTTCTGTAGCATGGACTTTTAAAAGACATTTATTGGGGCTAGGATATTGCTCAGTGGCTGAAGGAGCTTTCTTGCAAAGCCTGTTGACCTGGGTTCAATTTCCCAGTACCCATAAAACCAGATGCACAAAGTGACATATGCATCTGAAGTTCATTTGCAGTGGCAAGAGGCCCTGGTGTGCCCATACTCTCTCTCCCTGTCACTCACTTTCTCCTCACAAAATCAACAAATAAAAATATTTTTAAGGGCTGGAGAGATGGCTTAGAAGTTAAGGTGCTTGACTGCAAAGCCTAAGGCCCCAAGTTTGATTCCCCAGTACCCATGTAATGCCAGATGTACAAGGTAGTGCATGTGTCTGGAGTTCATTTGGAGTGGCTGGAGGCCCTGGTGTGCCCGTTCACTCTCTTTCTATCTGCCTCTTTCTCTCTGTCTCACTCACTCAAATAAATAAATAAAATTAGGGGCTGGAGAGATGGCTTAGTGGCTAAGTGCTTTCTTGTAAAGCCTAAGGACCCCGGTTCAAGGATCAGTTCCCCAGTATCCATGTAAGCCAGATGCACAAGGAGGCATATGCATCTGGAGTTCGTTTGCAGTGGCTGGAGGCCTTGGTGTGCCCATTCTCTATCTATCTTCCTCTTGCTCTCTCTGTCACTCTCAAATAAATAAATAAAAATAAACAAAAATTTTAAAATAAATAAGTAAATGAAATTAAAAATATTTAAAAAATTATTTACTTATTTGTAAACACAAAGAGAAAGAGAGGGAAAGATACACAGAGAATGGGCATGCCAGAGAAAGCATCACTCTCAAATCCACAAAAACTGGAGCGTGAATATCATGTCTGCCATTGACTAGGGTGAGTTAATGCCTCATAGCCCAGTTTACTTCCGGGCCAACTTGGATAATCACATGGACTTGTTCTGAGGTCATCATGATAATGTAGTTCAAAGTATCTTGAACATGGAAACTTCTTGGAAATGTTTTGTACTATTATCTTTGTATTATTAATGTTATCATCAGACGCTGGGCTGGGATTATTCCAGGGAGTCCTGATGGATACTGAATGGGCTGGGCCTAAGTTGGCTTTGGGGCCTGTTTCCCAATTCCTAGGCCTGGTCTAACTTCCTGACTTCATGGGGTGCAGATCAAAACCTTACTAGATCAACTCTCCATTCCTTTGGCTCACTATCTGCCCCCTATAGCCTCCTTCCACCATGACATACTACAGACCACACACACATACACACACACACACATTCTTTTAAGTCTCTGCTATAGCTTGGATCTTAAAGTGATCCTCAAAGGCTTATATGTTAAAGGTTTGCTCAGCAGCCTGTGCTGCCATTGGGAGGAAGTAGAATCTTTAGGAGATTGGGGTCTAGGGGGAAGAAGTTAGATAACAAAGCACATGCACTTGAAGAGAATATCTCTTCCCCTCTCAGTTTTGCTTCTCATTTGCCATATATGTTGCTATGACATTTTGCTTCATTATAGGGCCAAAAGAAATGGGGCTAAGCTACCATGGACCTCTGAAACCATGAGTCAAAACAAATCTTTCCTTCTTTAAATTAATTAATTAATTAATTAATTTATGAAACAGAAAGAGAGAGAGAGAGAGAGAATGGGCACACCAGGATCTCTAGCCACTGCAAACAAACTCCAGACACATGCACCATCTTGTGCATCTGGCTTTACATGAGTACTGGGAAATTGAACCCAGACCCTTAGGCTTTGAAAGCAAGCACCTTAACCACTGAGCAATCTCTCCAACCCTGAATTGATTTATCTCAGGTCTATTATCACCATTACAGGAAGCTAAGGTGGGGCAGGCAAGGTGGCACACTTCTTTAATCCCAGCACTCAGGAGAGAGACGTAGGAGGATCACTGTGAATTCAAGGCTAGCCTGAGACTACATAGTGAATTCCAGGTCAGCCTGAGCTAGAATGAGACCCTACCTTGAAAAACAAGCAAGCAAACAAACAAACAAACAAACAAAAAACAAAAAGAAAGCTAAGATGGTTTCTCATGAAGATATTTTTTAAAATTAAACTTATTTGCTTACTTTATTTTTTTTTTGGAGTTTGTTTGCATCTGCTGGAGGCCCTGGTGTGCTCATTCTCTCTCTCTCTCTCTCTCTCTCTCTATCTATCTCTCTGTGTGTATGCCTATTTCTCTCTTTCTCTTAAAGAAATAAAATAAAATAAATTGAATTTTTTTTTTTTTTGGTTTTTCGAGGTAGGGTCTCACTCTAGCCCAGGCTGACCTGGAACTCACTATGGAGTCTCAGGGTGGCCTCGAACTCACGGCGATCCTCCTACCTCTGCCTCCCGAGTGCTGGGATTAAAGGCATGCGCCACCACGCCCGGCCCATAAATTGAAATTTTATTTGTGTATGCATACACACGTTTGCTGTGCTGTGTGTGTGTATGTATGGGTGGGCACATGCCATGGCACATGCGTGCATGTCAGAGGACAACCTCAGGGTGTTGGTCCTTGCCTTCCACATTGTGGGAGACGATTTCTCTTGTGCTTTGCTGCTGGGAACACAAGCTTAACTATCCTGTGAGCATTGTGATTATCCTGCCTTGGCCTCAGTTGCCTTTCCCATGTTGGCAGCACATCTGCATGTACGACCAGCACCCGGCTGTATGTGGGCTCTGTGTATCTAGCTCTGGCCATCAGGCTGGCACAGCAAACACTTCTAGCCACCAAGTCATGTCTCCCATCCCAGATATTTGCTTTCTTATAACAAAATTAGCTTTTCATTGACTTTGAATGGTGTTCATAGAATTTTTGACCAGTTGCTATTGTTTGAGGAGTAAATGTCTTTCAATGTCTATGTTCCCTTTCCTGGGGTATAAAGCCATGTTATGTTGGGTTCTTCCCAGCTGGGGTATCTATACTTTTTAAAATTTTATTTATTTATTTAGTCTTGCTAAATACTTTGGAGAATGGTTCAGAAACCTACCCAAATGG
Source organism: Dipus sagitta (assembly GCA_036346955.1). Classification (NCBI taxonomy): domain Eukaryota; kingdom Metazoa; phylum Chordata; class Mammalia; order Rodentia; family Dipodidae; genus Dipus; species Dipus sagitta. The sequence continues at coordinate 123,003,057 of CM070777.1, forward strand.
CACAACAGCCTGGCTTCTTGCAAGAATGCTTGTCTAAAAATAGGGTGTCAGAAGCAGGGCTTCACAAGCAGATGGAGAGCCTTCTTAGGGCTTGGGATGGTCGGTGATTACGCATTTTACTCCCAGTGTCCAGATTACTCACAGCTGTTTTTCTGATCAAAGGGCCCTGGAGATGCTGGCCTGATGCCACATGTCAGGGGCTTGTTAGCAAACACTCCATGTGAGGCAGGAGTGGCTCCATCTACCTCTAAGCCTTGCCTGGCCTCCAGATGGGTTAGGAAAAGGTTGGCAAACTGAGCTGTAACAATATTCTGAAAACCAGCAACCCTCTTATTCAGCTTACATCTCCTTTTTTTTTTTTTTTTTTGAAATTGGGTCTTGCTCTAGCCTAGGCTGACCTGGTATTCACTAGGTAGTCTCAGGCTGGCTTTGAACTCACAGGGCTTCTCCTACCTCAGCCTCCTGAGTGCTGGGATTAAAGGCATATGCCACCATGCCCAGAAGCTTCCAGCTTTATTAGTGTGGGGTTTGGGGATCTGAATTCAAATACTCAGAGTTGCAGGGTGGGGGCTCTTACCCACTCAGCCAACCTCTCAGGCTCCGCATCTCACCCTCTTAGCCACTCTTCATGGTCTGAATGATCATTTTCAGATAAGGAAACAGGTCAGAGAGCTTAGTGGGGCCCATGTCACAGAGTGAGTGAGTGGCAGAATTGGGAGTCTGCCTGACACAGGAGGCCACAGTCCCACAAGGTGTATCATGAGGAGAGGCTCAAAGGCTTCCAGGAGAGGGAGAGATTCTCCAGGAAACTGTGGAAAAGGGAAACAGATTTGTGGAGAGGCTTTCAGCCAAGCCATGTCCCTCTGGTATCCAGGTCAAAACTTCACAAGAATCTTGGGCCCTGTGTCTGGCTGCCCCAGGGCTTACCAAGCTCTGAGCCTGAAGGCAGGCTCTGTAATAACCTCTGCTAGAAGTGAGTCAGCTTCAAGTTCTCAACTGCCCCCTCTGGGACAGCTGCCCTGACAGCGGTGCACTTGGACAGGCCCCGGACCTGTCTAGGGGTTGCCATTCTCCCGCCGTCTCCATCGCAACCCTGGCGCTCTGGGCTGTGTGCTGGGGCACTATGGGACACCTCAGAAGTGCTGGCATCAACTCTGGGTCAGGTCGCCCTGGATGTCAGCAAATGTCTGCTGCCTTGAAATGCAAATCTGTTAGAAGTGGAACAGAATTTTGGGTCGGAATGCAATTAAAATTGGCAAGGTTCTGTTTGGTAAACAGTAGCTTTAAGAACATTCTTCAATGAAGAATTTATAGGGTATCTTGAGTACAGTATGAAAAACATGGAGAAGAAAAAAAAAATGAAAAGGAAGCATGCTAATATGCCGGCAGTAGGGGTCGGGGAGATGGCTCATTGGCTTGCCTTTCAAGCATGAGGATCTGAGTTCACTCCCCAGGACCCACATAAATGCCAGGTGGCACGCGCTTGTAATCTCAGAGCTGAGAAGATGGACACAGGTGGATTCTTGGAGTTTATTTACCAGCTAGACTAGCCTAATCAGTGAGCTCCAGGCCAGCGAGACACTGTCTCAAAAAGAGGTGGACCGTGTCCCCGAGGACAATACCTGGCGTTGGTCCTCTGGCCTCCACAAGCACATGCACACCTGTACACACATGCGTATCCACACACATGCTTACACACGCATCTCTCTCTCTCATGCACACACACACGCACACACATGTAAAAATAACCTGACAGTGGCTTTGATAATAGAACATTTCTTTCTTTCTACTTTTTCTAAAACATGCACCGTGTGTACTTGTATAGCGAAACACACATATTTAAAATTCGCCTTTCCTCCTGCCACGGCTTATTCTGTGTGAGGGCTGGAGGGCACTGGATGTCCTTCAGGATAGGAATCTCCTCTGGGAAATGGGGAGGACTGTAGGAGGCTAGCAAGACTCCACAGGGTTAGTGTGAAAGTTAGGTGGGACAATCTGGTAAAATATTAGCACGAGTGTGACAAATGGCCAGCCTTATTTATCATCGTAAAAATCAACACTAGTGGGAGGAGGACACAAGTCGCTTGGTAGAGACATTTCCTGGCATTCACCAAGCTTTGGGTTAATCGGCAGTATGAAAAAAAAAGCGTCATTATGGCCACTAGAGGGCACTTCAGGCTCTGGAATCACCACGGCACAGGTCACCATGATTCATAGGTAGACAGATGGAAGACAAAGTGGAAATGTAACCTCCTCCCTTGCCATGTGTTGAGAAAGAAATCACATTTATTTATTTATTTTTGTTTTAAAAAATATTTTATTTATTTATTTGAGAGAGTGACAAAGAGGGAGGGAGAGAGAGAGAGAGAGAATGGGCATGCCAGGGCCTCTAGCCACTGCAAATGAACTCCAGACACATGTGCCACCTTGTGCATCTGGCTTACATGGGTCCTAGGGAATTGAACCTGGGTCCTTAGGCTTCGCAGGCAAGTGCCTTAACCGCTAAGCCATCTCTCTAGCACTATTTTTGTTTTTTTGAGGTAGGGTCTTGCTCTAGCCCAACCTGTCCTGGAATATACAATGTAGTTTCAGGCTGGCCTCGAACTTACAGCGATCCTCCTACTTCTGCCCCCTGAATGCTGGGATTGAAGGCGTGCACCACCACACCAGGCTGAAAGGCTGAAGTCACCTGCACAGTTGGCAGCAGCAGCCAATGCTGACATTGCCACTTCCAGGAAGGCATATGCCATTCAAATCAGACCTTATGACCAGGAGGACAGGTTTTCTCCCTGCAGGGCAGGACTGTGATGGATAGTGCAGGGTGGCAGGCTTAGGGAAGGGGAAGGAGAGCAGCCCAGGGGCTCCGATGTGTTGGTGGTGTGCAGAGCTGGATGGTGGTCTCTGTTCTAGCTCTGGGCTGCTTGGTAAAAGGGCAGAGTCCCATGTTAGCTGAGGTCCTGGGCAAGGTCATCCAGTAGCATGGCTCCATTCTTTTTTCAAAAAAGATATTTTATTTGGGCTGGAGGGATGGCTTAACGGTTAAGGCATTTGCCTGCAAAGCCAAAGGTTCAATTCCCCAGGACTACGTAAGCCAGGTGCACAAGGGGGCATACGTGTCTGGAATTCGTTTGCAGTGGCTGGAGGCCTTGGTGCACCCATTGTCTCCCTCCCCCCTCTCCCTCCCTCTTTCTCTGTCAAATAAATTAAAATATAAAAAATATTTTGTTTACTTATGTATTTGGGAGGGGTGGGGGAGAAAATGGGCACATGAGGTTCTCTAGCCATTGCAACAAACTCTAGACTCATGTGCCACTTTGTGCATCTGGCTTTACATGGAAACAGTAATTGAACCTGGGTTCTTGGGCCTTGCAGGCAAGTGCCGTTACCACTGCAAGGCTCCATTTGAGTAGCATGCTCCCCAATCTCTCTCCAGTCCTGACCTCTCTCCAAGCTACAAATGTGTCTGTAGATGCAATTATCTATCTGACTTTTCTACTTGCATGGAGTTTAATACACTCAAAATAAACTTGGTTTTCCTTTCTCAGTAATCCCCAACCTACAGGTCTTTCAATCACTTCCATTCCAGTAAACAGCAGCACAGATCCCCCAGTAGCCCAAGGGGAAACCCAGAAGTCATCTTTAATTCCTCTTTTCCCCTTACTCATCAGTGCCTTATCAAGTGGTACTGAAATGTGTTCTTCGTACTCTTCCACTCCATCCCCACTCTCCCCCTTCCACGGCCACAGTCCTTTCTAAAGCTGCACCTCTCCAGACCATCCTTCACACAGCAGTTGCAGGGATCCATTTTCAGGGGAAATCAAACCATAGAAACTGGCGTGGAAGCATCCAATAGCTTCCAATGGCTCCTGGAATAAATCCTAAACACCCCACTCTGAACTGCAAGGCCTGTGTGGTCTGACTCCCTTCACCTCTCCAGGCTTTTGAGTCAAACTTGCAGCCTTCTTTTCTGTCCTTCAGACATGTAGAGCTCTTGGCCATGGCAGGCCCTAGCCGGAATCCCTTTCCCCCGGGAACCTCTTCCAGTGGTGCATCCTTTGTGCCATTCAGCCTTCAGGTCAAATTGGCACCTCACCAGAGGACCTCCCAAGAGTGTGGAGGGATGATTTTCAGCTTGAGTTGACCTGTACCCTGGTGCCATTGGTGGTTGTGGTAGTTTGACTGTGATAGTGTAAATGGATGGCCCCATAGACTCAGGTCTTTTATTCAAATTGAGTTTGCAAGTTCAGCTCATAGCAGGCAGATTCATGCTACAAGGGGGTGTGTCATTGAGGGTGGAACTGAGTCCAGCCCAAAGGCATGGAGAGAGCAGTTTGAATTCTGTGTTGGTGCTTGCTGCTTTTGTTGTTGGCTGGCTGTTTGGCAGGTTTCTCTGTGCTTGGATCTGAGCAAGGGAGCCAGCTTCTTCTGCCATTGATAGGACTTCCCCTGGATCTATAAGCTTGAAATAAATCCCTTCCTGCCATAAACTGTGTTTGGTTGGATGTTTGTCCCAGCAGCATGGAGCTGATTGCAACAGTGTTGTTTATTATTTCATTAGTACCCAGTGCAACGGACAGGGATTCACGAAGGATCAGCCCTTCATGCTCAGCACTAACGGAGGCATCTGCATCACCGCCTTCAAGGCTCAGGGAGCATTGCAGATGAGCCGCAGGAGGGACGGACGTAAGAGGCAAAGGATGGGGAGGAGTCTTCCAGGCACAAAGCAGCCATTGCATTCACGACCTCACAGCAGCTCTCGTTATTGTCACAAGACCTGCACAATCATGGGCCCATCAACATTTCATCATGATGATGGAGGAGGGCCAAAAAGCGTTATCAAAATCAGATCAGATGACTGGAAAAGGATTCCCCACCTCAGGGCCTTTGCACTTACTGTTTCCTTCTCGGAACACTTTCCCTTACGTAGTGCTTGACTTGCTTTCCCGTCCTTTATGCTGTTGCTCAGACGTGCCTTTCTCAGAGAGGTTTCTCCTCCAGTAGCGTCTCCAAAATTGTGATTCCTTTGCTCTTTCTTGCTTGTCCTGCTTTAGTGTTCACCCAACTCCTAACACCTCCTAAGTTATATGTTTTATTGCATATTTGTTTATTTACTTATTTATTTATTTTAGAGAGGGAAAGAAGCAGAGAAAGAGAGAGAGAGAGAGAGAGAGAGAGAGAGAGAGAATGGGCCCATCAGGGCTTCTACCCACTGCAAACAAACTCCAGATGCATGTGCCACCCTGTGCATCTGGCTTACTTGGGTCCTGGGGAATCGAGCTAAGGTCCTTTGGCTTTGCAGACAAGTGCCTTGACTACTAAGTCATCTCTCCAGCCCTTTGTCATGTGTTTGTAATGTCTGTTGCTCTCATTTCCCCAGGTCTTATCTCTGCCCGCAAGGGGTCTTTTTCTTTTGGGTTCATCATGTTTCTCCAGTAACCAGCTCACTGCCTGCCATGCCTGGTAATGTCAACATTTATCAGATAAAGAATGTCTGCACATTATACTCAGGGGTTCTCATATCGTGAAAAGTTTCTGGGCCAAAGCGTACTAATAAGATTTGGGCCGGGCGTGGTGGCACATGCCTTTAATCCCAGCACTTGGGAGGCAGAGGTCGGAGGATCGCCATGAGTTTGAGGCCACCCTGAGACTACATAGTGAATTCCAGGTCAGCCTGGGCTAGAGCGAGACCTTACCTGGAAAAACCTTTTTTTTTTTTTTTGCAAAGCCTGCTAGCTGGGGTTTGATTCCCCAGCACCCACATGCAAAAAGTGGTGCATGCATTGCATGTATCTGATGTTCATTTGCAACAGTAAGAGAACCTGGTGCCCATGCATATATATGTACAAATAAATAAAATAAAATAAACAGATTTGATATTGAGCCTGAGCCTGAAATATCACAGAAGATACAAGGTTAAAACAAAAATTAAAAACTTCAATCAATTGAAGAAACAACAGACAAGCAAACAAAAAAACACCCACAAATCTGATATTAAGAGCATACCCAGGGATATTAATATTATATATTTCAGATTTAATGGAGCTGCAACCCAAAGTTCTTGGGATAAAACCACACACTTTTAGAAAAAAATATTACCTGTTTTGTGATTTAGAGTTGCTATGGATGGAATGCATCCTCCTTAAACTCTTACATTGAAGTCCTAAATCTTTTTTATAAATTTAATTTATTTTTATTAGAGAAAGAGAGAGGGAGAGAGAAAGAGAGATAGAGAGAATGAGCACACCAGGGTCTCCAGTCACTGCAAAGGAACTCCAGACACGTGTGCCACCTTGTGCATCTGGCTTACATGGGTACTATGAAATCGAACCTGGGTCCTTTGGCCTTACAGGCAAGCGCCTTACCTGCTAAGCCATCTCTCCAGCCCTGAAGTCCTAATTCTTGATGTTTTAGTATTGAGATTTGGGTTAGACGAGGCGATCAGGGTGGGGTCCTTGTAATGGAATTAGAGTCCTCTAAAATGACACACAGACAGGAGAGTTTTCTTGGTGCACCATGTGAGAAGATAGCTAGGTGGTGGCAATCTATCAAGACACTACACCTGTGAGCGCTTTGATGTAGGGCTTTGTACCCTCCAGAAGGGTGAGAAATAAGGTTCTGTTGTCTATAACCAATGGCATTTTGTTAAAGCAGCACTTCCAATAGTGTGGTGTTATAGGGCAGAGTGGTGACTTCCTCAGATGGTAGGGGACAAATGTAGGACTAGACTCTAGGAGGCAAAGGTGTACGTTTGGTAGAACTTTGCTTTCTTTTAACTCTGCATGTCTGCCAGCCAGCCAGCCGCTTTCAGAGGAAGAAAGAAAGAAAAGGGAGGGAAGGAAAGGAAGGAAGGAAGACTGACTTTGTGTGTGTGTGTGTGTGTGTGTGTGTTTGGGCATTGGGTGGGGGTGGTAGGGAGTTTTGATCTTCTGGTTGAATTTAAGGAAGAGGCAGCCTCCAGGGTGGCACCGGGACTACTGTTGAGTGGCCTTTCCCTTCCCTCCCACTCCACCCCGTGCTTCCTGCCCTTTCTTTCTCATCTAAGACCTTAGACCCAGGAGTTCAGGACAACCCCTGTCAGGCTTCTCTAGAGGAACAGAACTGATAGAATGAGTATGTATTATAAAGGGATTTATTAGATTGGCTTACAGGATACAAGCTTTGAACAGTTCAACAATGGCTGTCTGCCAAGAAGAGAGAGAGAGAAAGAGTGAGAGAGAAGGGATGGGCCAAAGCTACACCATTTTATGCATCTGGCTTTACATGAATACTGAGGAACTGAACCCTAGTGGTTAGGCTTTGCAGGCAAGCACCTTAACTGCTGAGCAATCTCTCTAGGCCCTACTTTTATATTTTTGTTGTGTTTTTGTTTTCTTTTGAGGCAGAGTCTCAGTCTAGCTAGCTCAGGCTGACCTGGAATTCACTCTGTAGCTCCAGGCTGGCCTTGAAGTCACAGAGATCCTCCTACCTCAGCTTCCTAAGTGCTGGGACTAAAAGCGTGCACCGTCACACCCAGCTTGTCTTACACTGTTTTTTCTTTGATCATTAGAAGTATACACATCCTGATGAAAAAACCTAGGAAAAGTGTATAGCTAGGTATGTAGCTGGTAAGGGCGTCCATGCAAACTCTTATAGCTCTTTTTGATTCTAGAAGGCCCCAGGGGATGGGATTGTGTGCATATTAGCTCTTACATTGTCACCAGCAACTCTGAGGAGCTCTGGATCCGCAGAGCTGTGTTTGTGTCTGAATTTCCGGTGTGCTTAACTGGGATATGGCAGAGTAGAACACACCAAAAGCTACATGTAAGATGGCATCGACCCCCTTCACTTTGGTTAAGGAGGCTGGGAAACTGCGTAGAATTGCCCTGCGGCTGGCGGGCAGACCCCAGGGATTGTGATAAGACAGCTGAAGCAGAGGACACTTCCAACCTGAGGCTGATCTTTTGCACTTTGTTCTCACAACTCCTCAGAGCTCCGCTCACAGATTCTCTGAATATCCACTGAGTGTATTCCGAGACTTCCTGATGGCTAGACACAAATAACGCCAGCACCCATCATGGAGAGAGCTCAAATACAGGTATATTCCTGCCTCTTGCATTCAGTGGCTCTCCTGACATTGTCTTTTGTCAAGTTTTGGTTCTTTATAACTTTGAGAAATTTTATTTCCCAAGCAGTTCCTTCTCAACCATCTCCTTTCCCAAGGGAGGGTGGTTGAGAGAGAAGGAGAAAGTCCTGGCATCACTGCTTTTTTTTTTTTTTTAATTAATTTACTTATTTGAGAGTGACAGACACAGAGAGAAAGAGGCAGATAGAGAGAGAATGAGTGCACCAGGGCCTCCAGCCACTGCAAACCAACTCCAGATGTGTGCGCCCCCTTGTGCATCTGGCTAACTGGGTCCTGGGGAATGGAGCCTCGAACCGGGATCCTTAGGCTTCACAGGCAAGCGCTTAACCGCTAAGCCATCTCTCCAGCCCCACTGCTATTTTTGAGAAGCAGGAGTTCCCCAACCAGCCTTCCTTCACTTAATGTTCTCACAACCTGGCTTAGTCATTTGTTCTTCACCCGCTCACTGGCTTGCCTGTCTCCTGAGGAGAGCAGCTCAGGCTGGTTTTGTCAAGATTCCCATTGTTTCATCCCCCTATCTGTGGGTTAGGGCCCGTTACTCTGTGCTGTGCCCGTTGCTCCGGGCCTGACATCATGGTGACCGACGATGGGCCTGATAGGTGACGGATGGAAGTAGCAGGAGGGCTCCTGGCTGGCCCTGTTCATGGCAAGAGTCAACCAGCCTGCGGGGTAGCACCCCAGCTGCGGCTCTGCTAACCCGAGCGAAGAGGCTCGAGTTTCTCCAGTGGCAATGACACAGCCATGACATGCTCTTCCTGGGTTTTCTGGGATCTCACATCTCTGCAAGGCCTGTTGCCAGCGGGAGTCCCTGCGTCTTGGATGATTCGTACTGTGCTCAAGCCAGGGAGAACTAAGACTGTACATTTCGGCCAGAGAGAAAAGTATCCAGTTTCAACACATCTGAGTGGTGGCTCGGGCTGCTGGGGATTTATAACCATAGTCATAAGCAGAAAGATTACCTGAGGCCTTTCAGCTTCTGCATTTCCAGATGCATATTGTGTGTGTGTGTGTGTGCATGTTCATGTTTGTGGGCGCACATGTAGGTGTGTGAGGTTGATGTCTGGGTCTTCCTCAGTTGCTATTCACCGTATTCTTTTTTTTTTTTTTTTTTTTTTCAGACAGAGCCTCCTACTGAACCTAAATCTCACTGACTTGGCTAGACTAGCTAGTCAGTGAGCTCCAGGGCTCTGTGTGTGTCTGCCTCCCCAGCACTGGGAATCCAGGCTCAGGCTTCAAGGACTGCCACTTTCCATGGCTGCTGGGGATCTGAGCTTAGGTCTTCATGCTTGTGTGGCAAGCACTTCACCTACTCAGCCATATCACTGGCCCTTTCTACATTGTCTTATTTCTTCTTTTTTTCTACAGTTACATAACTCAGACTGAAGTGCCCATGAGGCTAGTGGTTTATTTAGACAATTCCATACATATATAATATATTTTGATCATTACCTTCTCCTGATCCCCTCCAACTTATGCTAAATCCTTTCCTCACCCCAACTAGTCCTCCTTTCACTGTCATTTTTTTTTTTAATCCAATGAGTTTAATTTGTGTTGCTTACATGAATATGGGTGGGAGTTTTTTTTTTTTTTTTTTTTTTTTTCGAGGTAGGGTTTCACTCCAGCTCAGGCTGACCTGGAATTCACTATGGAGTCTCAGGGTGGCCTTGAACTCATGGCAGTCTCCTACCTCTGTCCCGAGTGCTGGGATTAAAGGCGTGTGCCGCCATGCCCAGTTTAATTTTTTTTTTTTTTAATTTTAGATAGGGTCTCACTCTAGCCCTGGCTGACTTGGAATTCACTATGTAGTCTCAGGCTGTCCAAAAACTCATGGTGATCCTCCTATCTCAGCCTCCCAAGTGCTGGGATTAAAGGCATGCACCCCACACCTGGCAGATAGGTCATTATTTATAGGAATGTGGGCAATGTATGAGTGGCTACACTACTGAAGAGCATGTCTCCCACATTGCCAGCAACCACTGACTGCCAATAGCTCCTCAGAGAGGGACGGCGCTTCGTGAGCCCCTCCCCAGTCCATGATGAAATGTTGAGGGGCCCGACCTTGTGCAGGTGACTGCTGCTGCTGTGAGCTTATGCGTGCAATGGTCAGGCCATGTCTGGAAGACAGTATCCTACAACACACCACTCACTTTCTCTGCCTGTTCCGTTCTTGCCTCTCTCCCACAATGTTCCCTGAGCTTTGGAAGGAGTGAGATTGATGTCTCACTTAGGACACTCAACAGTGACTTATTCTTAGCACTTTGCATAGTTATGAATCTCTGCCTAGTGATGTTTTAGTAAAAGAATTTGCAGCCTAAGATACTGACTAGGGCCAGGCAGGCAACGAATGAGTGAGGTAGCCGTTGCAACAGGAGGGTGTGATGGAGGCTGTGGCAAACAAACAGGGGAACACTGGCCCCTAAAGATTCAACTGAAGTCAGATCCACTCATGCTATGAACCACTACAGAATTGCTACAGAACACAGTTGTATACCTATGCCTCAGAACGCTAAGTAAAGAACTTAGCAGATATTATTTTGCTTAACTTAAAAAGGAAAGGCAGGGCTGGGGACATGGCTCAGTAGTTAAAGTGCTGGCTTGCAAAGACTAATGGCCAGTGTTCAATTTTCCAGTATTCACATAAAGCCAGATGCACAAAGTGGTGCATGCATCTGGAGTTTATTTGCAATGGCAGGAAGTCCTGGTGTGCCCATTCTCTCTCTTGATCTCTCCTTTCCCTCTCTCTCTTTCCCTTCCTCTTTATCTCCTCACAAATAAATAAATAAATATTTAAAAAAAGAAGACAAATTTCAGACTCAGTAAAATTGCTTTAACTTCTTCCACTGTTATATTTCTCTTCATAGAAAAGGGTACTTCTGGGATACCCCAGCGTAAACTGACCAGATGCAGGGGTGAGACCTAAAATCAGCACACAGAAAACTGGTGGAGTAAAAATTGTCATTGTGGGGCTGGAGATGGCTTAGTGGTTAAGGTGCTTGCCTGCAAAGCCAAAGGACCCCGTTCAATTCCCCAGGACCCATGTAAGCCAGATGCACAAAGGTGGCACATGCATCTGGAGTTTGTTTGTAGTGCCTGGAGGCCCTCACATGCCCATTCTTTTTCTTTCTATTTGGCTCTTTCTCTCTCTCAAATAAATAAATACGTTTTTTAAAAAAAATTGTCATCATGCTGGTCACGGTGGCACATGCCTTTAATCCCAGCGCTCGGGAGGCTGAGGTAGGAGGATTGCTGTGAGTTTGAGGCCAGCCTGAGACTACATAGTGAATTCCAGGGAGTCTATGTGCCCTGGAGGCTACTGAGCTGTACATGGGTGATTTTCTTCTTTCTATTGGACAACAGATGAAATGATTGGCTTGTGTTTGGAAGACAGGCTGCTAACATACGCTAACATACTTTCAAATGTCAGAATCCCAAGCTGGGTGTGGAGGCTCACTCCTTTAATCCCAGCACTCAGGAGGCAAAGGTAGGAGGATCACTGTGAGTTCAAGGCCACCCTGAGATTACATAGTGAATCCCAGGTTAGCCTGGGCTAGAGTGAGACCCTACCTCAAAAAACAAAAAGAACGAGAAAACAAAAACAAAAAACACAAAAATATCATAATCCCTCAGCACTTTGCAGTTGAGTCTGAGTGCATGGGGTTTATGCCCATTCACCAGGAGGTGTGGGAAACTCCCTGGGGAGAAAGCAGAAGGGAGGGTGGTCTTTTCTCTAGGCATGTGCACAGTGAAGACACAGTTTTCCTTCCCTTTGCCAGGCTCCCATGGTTGAATTCACTCTGATCACCACACATTCCACACCGTTTCAGTGTTCTGCAAGATGCATCTTGATCCATAAACCTTCCATGTGAACAAGGAGAAAGGAATTGGAGATCTTATGGTGGATCGAAAGGATTGCTTTGGGCACCCAAACTGGGCCTATACAGTCCTATATTATGCCCAAATGGTGGGACCATTTCTGGTGAGTGAAAGGATAACGAGGAAGGGGGCACATGGTGAGGAACACATTTGTAGAGAAATGGGCTCCAAGCGTGGACCATCCTTCAGGGAAATAATATCTTCCTCTGATAGCTTATTGGAAGACCTCACTTTGAATCCCAACTCTGTTAATATCAGCTCTGTAACACAGGTGCAGCATTTCACTTTCCTGAACTCCAGTTTCCTTACCTGAAAATGAAAAATGGCATGGTGGCATGCTCATTTGGGGGTCAAGTGTAATAACGAATGACCTGGAAGTTACTATGTAGTCTCAGGCTGGCCTCGAACTCACGACAGTCCTCTTACCTCTGTCTTCCAAGTGCTGATATTAAAGGTGTGTGTCAGCACATCCAGTTGAACCTGTGGAAAAATGTAACTTATTTGTTTATTTATTTGCACTGAGAGAGAGAGACACAGAGAGAAAGACCAAAAGAGAAAGAGAATATGAATGGGCATGCCAGGGTCTCCAGTCTCTGCAAACAAACCCCAGACACATGTGCCACCTTGTGCATCTGGGTTTATGTGGGTACTAGGGAATCGAATTTGGGTTGTCAGACTTTGCAGGCAAGCACCTTAACTGCTGAGCCATCTCTCCAGCCCAACTGTGTACATTTTAGCAAGTTACTTAACTTTTTTAGTCCTTTTATGTCCTTTGTTGATGCCGTGAAGATTAACCAAAAGGTTCTGAAGGACTCAGGAAGCCATAATAAGCCTCAGAATCATCAATAGGCCTAAGTTTCTGCTTCCCAGCAAGGTCAGTTTCCTGATAAGGGGGAATAGACTGTCTGCAGTCATAGATAAAGTTTGCTTAAAATAAGTTTGTTTAAAGTTCCTCAAATACACATAGCCAATCACAATAAAGGCTACATAATCTGCTTGGAATCCCCCTAGCCCCTGCCCACCAGCTTTGCCCACCAGTATCCTAAGCCTATCAGAAAAATACAAGTGCAGTTACTGCTTAAGTCAACCAATCATGTAACTATTCCCCTACTTCTTTGTTCAAATCCCTATAAAATACCTGCCCCCCTGCTGCTCAGGGCTCTTGTACAGATCCACTGTGTTGGTGAAGTCAAGAGTCCGAGCTTAAACCCGAAATAAAGCTCTTTGCTGTTGCATACGTGTCAGACTCTCGGTGGTCTTTGGGGACTCTGTGATCTGGGCATAACAGTTCTACTTAAAACACTTAGCACGTCCCTAGTATCCTGGGGTAAAGTTTTCCATGCCCAACCTGGTGTTCATTTTTTCTTTGTTTTTCTCCTGCAATTGGACCCATTTTCTTATTATTCATCATGTCTCTTTTTTCATCCCTCATATACAGAATCTCCAGAGATGATATTAGGACCAGAATTTGAGAGCGACCGTAATCACCTTGTCCAACCATTCATTTCATTTTACTTAGGCTTTTGTGAGTGTCATCCTTGCACAGAGGCCATGCTAATCTTCTCTGTATCATTCCCATTTTTGTCATGTGTCCCCAATGTCATCACTAAGCATTCCTTCTAGACATGATCAACAAAGGTGTGGTGGTGCACACCTTTAATCCTAGCACTGAAGAGATTGAGGTAGGAGGATCGCTGTGCATTCAAAGCCAGCCTGAGGCTACATGATAAATTTCAGGTCAGCCAGGGCTAGAGTGAGATCCTACCTCAAAGCAACAAACAAACAATCAAAAAAGCCACTGGATGATAGAAATGAACAATATAGAATCCAGAGTCTTCAGGTAACTTGACTGAAAGCATAGCTATGTTTGTGGTTACATTTAGAGAGAGATCTCTAAGTTCCTGGCTTTAGATCAAGATAAAACTTGATTTTAATTGTTTAACCTTCATTTCTTTCAGTATTCTAATTGTTTCTGAGATAGGCCAAGTACTGTTCTTTTTGTTTTGTTTTGTTTTGGTTTTTTGTTTTTGTTTTCTCGGGGTAGGGTCTCACTCTGGCCCAGGCTGACCTGGAATTCACTATGCAGTCTCAGGGTTGCCTCGAACTCACGGCAATCCTCCTACCTCTGCCTCCCAAGTGCTGGGATTAAAGGCGTGCGCCACCACTCCTGGTTTAGGCACTGTTCTAAGCAGTGGGGATTCACCGGTTGCCAAAGATGGTGAATGTAGCTTAAAGTGGAACAGTGTAAGGGCCATGGCTGCTCCTGACAGGTATGTCCAGGTTCCATTTCCATCGCACCCATGAGAACGATATTATCCCACCTGGCCTTTTGTCCTGCAGAGTGAAGTGGACACAAAACTCTGAACTGGGGTCAGTGGGAGCAAAATCAGATAGAAGACAGGTAAATAAATGTAGACATTTGCCCTATTAATTTTGAAAGTAACTGAGATCCATTTTCAGTGGGGAACAAAAGGACCAATTCTTTGAAAGTGTTTTTCTTTTTTTCTTTCTGAAAACTGCCTTCCTTTTGGGGTTTGTAGAGTCCAGTGGCCAGGTGGACGAAGAATGAACTTATCATTAGGATCAAGGAGGTTGCCCCTTTCAGGAAGTTTTCTCTAGGGAAATGAAGACAAGATGAGATTAGGTGTCCTCTGAGGCACTGTGCAACAGTCCTCGGCTCGGCAGCTGCTTTCTACAGGCAGAACCAAGGGGTTAGTAAATAACCAATACTCACCCATCTCTGAGCATATCATGGTACAGGAGAGGACAGACTGTTAGAAAGCCTGGCTTACTGGGCTGACTTCAGCTAGCAGAACCAGTTATGCTGGTGACGTGGGGGAGACCCCTCACCTTGGCTGATCCTAGAGCCTAAATGCAGTTAGGTGATGGGCCCCGGCCTGGCTTGACCCTGCCTTCTGAGTGCGGTGGGATCCGAGCTATCTCTGCTTCTCAGCAGGAGCAGCGTGCACACTAGGCTTTCACTTGCAACTTGGTATCAATCTGATAGAAGAGATAGCTTATTTTTAGGGTTCTTTTGTGAAGATGAGTGTTAAATGACTCCACACACCATGAGCACTGAAAGGGGAGAAGTTACCAGTAAAAAGATACCAGGAGGGGTGTGGTGTGTTTTACGGGTGGTTTTTGTTTAATGGGGGGGGAGGCAGTTAGAACCTCCAGGTTGGGGCTCACCTTTCATTTAAAAAAAAATTTATTTAAGCCGGGTGTGGTGGCACATGCCTTTAATCCAAGCATTCAAGAGGCAAAGGTAGGAGGATCACTGTGAGTTAAAGGCCATCCTGAGCTACATAGTGAATTATAGGTCAGCTTGGACAAGAGTGAGACCCTACCTCAAAAAAAAAAAATTAACTTTATTTGCAAGGAGAGAGAGAGAGGAGAGAGAGTGCGCGAAAGAGAGAGAGAGAGAGAGAGAGAGAGAGAGAGAGAGAGAATGGGCAAGACAGGCTCTCCAGCTGCTGCAAATGGACTCCAGATGCATGCGCCTCTTTGTGTATCTGGCTTTTCGTGGGCACTAGGGCATCAAATCTGAGTCATTGGGCTTTACAAGCAAGTGCCTTTACTGCTGAGCCCCAGTACCCATGAAGAGCTGAACACACAATGTAGTGCATGCATGTGAAATTCATGTGCAGCAGCAAGAGAAACTAGCACTGTCTCTCATAAACAATTAAACATATTTTTTAGAAAGATAAGACACCCAATACCGACCTCTGCCTTCCATACGCACACACACATACATAGGCACATATGCACACATATATACATGCACACATATACATATGC
This sequence comes from Dipus sagitta, assembly GCA_036346955.1. Classification (NCBI taxonomy): domain Eukaryota; kingdom Metazoa; phylum Chordata; class Mammalia; order Rodentia; family Dipodidae; genus Dipus; species Dipus sagitta. Next base: position 123,018,850 of record CM070777.1, read on the forward strand.
ATGCCACAAACACCCATGCAAATAAAGATACTCAATGGCATTAGTATTCACATAAATGCCAATTAAACATTTAAGTCACTTTTGTAGTCACTTTGTACTTGCTAGACTGGAAAAAGTAGAATTGGAAGTGATACCAAACCTGGAGTGGAAGGGGATGGGAGAGAAGCAAGGACCCTCTAAATGCTTCTGGGGAGGCCAATATACTTTAGGGCTTCACACCCCCAAAGGAACCCTTCTGTGATCCCAGCAAGACTGGTCTAGGAAGGTTTGTGTACAGAGCCAGGAAGCCATTGGCATATTCCAAGATGCAGCAGTTAGAAGCAATGGGCTAGATGTATACAGAGATCTTGAAAACACAGTTCTGAATGAAAAACAAAGAAACAGGTGATGAGACCTGTAACACAGAAACATTTCAGTAAGTTGAAGACACTTGCACAAGGCTAAGCATGGTGCTGCCTGACTGTCACCCGGCACTTGGGAGGTGGTGGCAGGGATTGTAAGCTTGATGCCCACCTGCGCTACGTAGTGAGATCCTGTCTCAAACAACTAAGGGCTGAGGATATAGCTCACTGGCAGCATGTGCAAGGACCTGGCCTCCAGCATTAAACTACATAAGTCAATAAATAAGACAGAAAACACTTCTCCACAATGCAAATACAATTACATACACTTTTGTATGAATGTACACCAAGGGATTCATGTAAATAGAATGAAATACTTGATAGGAATGGAATTGAGAATGAAATGTCATATACAAACATACACGTTTGCAACTATGAATAGACTTCAGGGGACAATTTGTTATTTATCTCCTCTGCAAAGGAGAGAGACTGTCTGTGAGCCAGATGGATGGTGGGGCTTCCTGGAAACCTAGCTTTAGCTGACTGCTCACACTAGGTGGTACTTAATGTTTCATGAATGTGAATAAAAGCCTGACTGATGACATCTATACCAATTCTTCTTTAAAAATATTCTATTTATTGGGCTGGAGAGATGGCTTAGCAGGTGCTTGCCTGCAAAGCCTAAGGACCTATGTTTGAATCCCCAGATCCCGTGTAAGCCAGACCCACAAAGTGATGCATGTATCTGGAGTTCAATTATCATGGCTGGAGGCCCTGGTGCTCCAACTCTCTCTTTCTTGCTCTCATAAGAAAGGCCAGTCTGTTGGGCTTACTTCAAAAAAAAAATTATTTATTTATTTGCAGAGAGAGAGAGAGAAAGGCAGATTGAGAGAATGGGTGTGCCAAGACCTGTAGCCACTGTAAACAAACTCCAGATGCACATGTTTCCTTGGTTAGGTGGGTATTGGGGAATCAAACCTGGGTCCTTAGGCTTCGCAGGCAGGCACCTCAACTGCTAAGCCATCTCTCCAGCCCTTCACCAATTCTTGGATGTACTTCTTTTGGAAATTTGGGGGAATTCTTGAGTTTGGCCTACGGGAAGGACGTAAAATGACATTATGCAGTGGAATTAATCTGTACTGAAAACTGCTTTCTATAAAAAAAACAAAGTGCTAGCATAGAGAGACGGCTCAGTGGTTAAGTGTGCTTCCTCCACAAGCATGAGGGCCTGAGAGCACCTGAAACTGCCTGAGTTTGAACTGCCAGAGCCCATGCAAAGAGCTGAGCGTGGCCATGTGTGCCTGTAACTCCAGCCACAAAGGGAGTGGAGTCCAGGGAAACACCTGGACTCATGAAAAACAGCAAGTTTGGGTATAAGTAAGAGACTCCAACTCAAAAATAGGAATGTTTGGAAAAGTGATGGAGTGGAACACGACATTCTGCTCTGGTCACTGCAGGTGAATGCATAGCACACATGCAGGTGCATACCCCCCACGTACACAACACACACACTCCACACACACACAACACAAGCAAAAATATGCCAAATCATCTGTCTAGAAGATACAGTTTATTTGTTTGGCCCTAAATAAGACATGGAAAAGCTGAGGCTTTTCCATGAGATAAGTTGCATCAAACCTAGTTTTTCTGGACTTGGGATGTCAGATTTCCAACAGAGAGAGATGGGGGTGATAATAATTTTCATATCATGCATAGGACAGGAATTTTGTCAGTGTCTAGCTGTTCTATTTCCTTCTCTGCCTCATCACTTATCACTAATTTCCATAGTGTTTGTCTCTGTTTTGCCTTCCTTTAGCCTAAATCAGGTTCCTCTACCTTGATATTTTAGGCCAGATATGTGTAGTATCTGTACTGTGCCTTGTAGGGTGTTTAGTGACATTCTTGGCCTTTATTTAACCAGATGCCAGGAACACCCTTAGTAAGACAATTAAAAAATACCTCTAGATATGGCCCCATTTCTCCTGGGTGAAAATGTCACATTTTGTTGAGAACCACTGGCCTAGACAAAGAACTTGGGACACATTAGCATTTCTGCACAACATGTATTTCAGAAATGTTTCTTGTTTTCAAGATACAAGATATAACATTCCTTTTGCTGCCATGAGAAGGTGGTTCTAGGTAGCTATTTGGCCAAATGTACCTGTTGCAAAAGGAAGATTTGGGTCCATTTTCTGAACTAATTTGGAAGTAAATTAGACAAGGCAAAAATTTAATCTCTGGTTTGAGTCAACTAAGTATTTGTGCAAATGTATTCAGGTCCCTATTTTACAATGAAGTTGCTTCATTTCATATTCAGCACAGTCAGGGACACATTGATCACACATGTAGAGGTGCTGCAGGACAGGTTAGAGTGAGGCGAATGACTGTTGGGGGTCATGTCTCTTTGCCAGTTGGCTGGGATCTTTCTGGATTTTGTAAGATTTGCAGTCAGAAAAAAATCTTATTTCTGGATTGATTCTTTTGTCTCAGTGGCCATATCAGTGGTAATGATTGTCCTAAAAATCAGTGTTTGTAGAACTAAGAAAAAATCATATAAAATGATTGAGGGGGGCTGGAGAGACGGCTCAGAGGCTAAAGGCACTTGCTTTCAGAGCCTGACAGCACTGGTTTGATTCCCCAGGACCTATGTAAAGCTGGATACACAAAGTGGCACATGTTTCTGGAATTTGTTTGCAGTGGCAGGAGGCCCTTGTGCACCCATTCCCTCTCTCTCTGCTGGCAAATAAATAAAAAATGTTTTTAAAAAGGATCAAGGGCTGGAATGATGGTCTAGCCGTTAGGGCTGTTGCCTGTGAAGCCTAATAACCCAGGTTTGACTCCCTAGAACAAATGTAAGCCACATGTACAAAGTGATGCATTTGCACAGGTGGCACATGCACACAAGGTGGCACATGCACACAGGTGGCACATGTATCTTTAGTTTGTTTTCAGAGGCTAAGGCCCTGGTGCACCAATTCTCTCACTCATGAATAAAAAATAAATACATAGGGCTGGAGAGATGGCTTAGTGGTTAAAGTGCTTGCCTGCGAAGCCTAAGGTCCCATGTTTGACTCTTTGTAGATCCCATGTAAGCCAGATGCATAAAGGTGAGGCATGCACAAGGTAGCACATGCCCACTAGGTGGCACAAGCATCTGGAGTTCGATTGCAGTGGCTGAGGCCCTTGTGCCAATTCTCTCTCTCTCAAATAAAAATAAATGAACAAACAGCACCCTCCCCCCAAAAGGATTGAGGACCCTGCTTGAGATAGTTCAGTAAGACAAAATGAGGAAGTCCTTGGTTATTTCTACTAGCAGTAATCAGAAAGTGGTGTTGACAATGTAGATAGATGATTGTGACGAGGGAAAGGCAGGTGGAATTTGGTTCCAATTTGCTCTTGCGTCATGGTTTTTTTGTTTGTTTGTTTCAAGGTAGGGTCATGCTTTAGCTCATGCTGACCTGGAATTCACAATGTAGTCTCAGGGTGGTCTCAAACTCACCTCAGCTTCCCATGGTCTCTTCATGTTTTCTACAGGTGTAGGTATTATTCCCAATAAGCTGCCTATGGGACCAGGTTTGGGGAAAGGGGATGTCCTGAAATAATCTTCTAACTTTGAATCAAGGGTTCTGAATCCTCTAGATTTTGCAGTGGAAAGAGCAAATGCCATTTTTCTCTGGCTCCATGTTTTGATTGAGAAGATTGTTGCACACGGTGGTTAGGGAAGGACTTCATTGCCATGGTGATGAGGACTGGGATACTATGGAAGTGGGGGTAAAGGAATGATCAGAAATGCCAGACAGGGAAGAAGATGGCTTAGCAGCTAAGGCTCTTGCCTGCAAAGCCAAAGGGCCCAGGTTCGATTCCCCAGGACCCATGTAAGCCAGATGCACAAGGAAGCACTGGCATCTGGAATTCGTTTGCAGTGGCTGGAGGCCCTGGCATGCTCATTTTTCCTCTCTCTCTCTCTACCTCTTTTTCAAGTAAATATATATATATATATATTTAAAGAAAGAAATACCAGAGAGAAGGAAGATGGTGAAGTCTTGGAAGCAAGAGACACAGAAAAGGCCCAACAAGAATCATAAGATTGACAAATTAGAGGCATAATGCTGCAAATGTTAGAAGAAAGCTTTCTAAGTGAAAGAGTAAAATCCTAGAGAATAAGAGAACTCTACAAAGCAAATCACCAAATTCGCAGGAGACATTTGTGGTGCATTCTTGGAGTATCAAACCCGGTCATGACTATAAGCCGCACAGCCCAGCCTCGGGTTTCCAGCTTTTCCCGTAAACACCCTCACAATGGCCCACAATGGCCCCGTGAGAGGATCAGAGAAGAACCCATTTTAAAGATGAGAATCTGACACTCAGAAGGATAAGTTTATTCTTCAAGTTTATTTCTTCCTTATTATTATTATTATTAATTATTTTGGGTTTTAGAGACAGGGTGGCTTCTGTATCACTATGCTGCCCAGGTTTGCCTTGAACTTCCAGTTCTCCTGCCTCAGCTTCGTCAGTGTTGGGATTATAGGCACAGACCACTAAGCCTGCCTTAGTTCAAGTTTCTGAAGCCACTTAAAGGTCATTGAAATGAGTCTTTTCTTTGTACTGATGGTAAAATTTACATTTCTGCATTCCATTTATTTAAATAGGGTCTCACAGAGCTCAGGCTGGCTTCAAATTTGGTATGTAGGTAAGGATAACTTTCAATTCCTGATCTCCTTAACTCCACCTCCTTAATGCTGGGATTACAGGTATGCACCACCATACGCTGGTTTATGTGGTACTGAGGTTAAAACCCAAGGCTAAGCCGGTTGTGGTGGTGCACGCCTTTATCCCAGCACTTGGGAGGCAGAGGCAGAGGCAGAGGCAGAGGCAGAGGCAGAGGCAGGAGGATCGCTGTGAGTTCAAGGCTACCCTGAGACTACATAGTGAATTCTAGGTCAGCCTGGGCTAGAGTGAGGCCCTACCACAAAAACCCCACCCCCCCAGAGCCAAAAAACAAAACAAAAAAAACCCAACAAACCAAACCAAAACAAAAAATCCCACCAAAGCTTCTTGCATACTTGGCAGCACTCTACCAATTGAGCCACATCCCCAGCCCTTCTCTTTTCCATCTAACATATATTTTCTGTAGCTTGGCTGAACAAGGCTGGAGGTGGACCCCTGGAGCGGAAGAGGCAATGGGATGAGTCGATAGGATGAGGGAGAGGGGTCTCCCCTTTCTTCTGAACAGAATAGCCAGAGGCCAGGCTTCTCTAAATGCCTGGACAAGAGAGAAAAAGTTGGTGGATCCTTATCTTACTGAACTTGGACCTCAGAGTTAGGGTAGAATTATCTCTAGAGAGCAGGGAGAGAATGCAAAAAAAAAAAAAAAAAGAAAGAAAAGAAAAGAAAAAAAAAGAGCCTGGTCTCACTGTATGCTCTGGCTTGCAGAGTACATTTAACATAGAGCAAGCTGAGCCTGTTCTTTGCATGGCTCAGCCCTGCCGACCAGGCCACAAGGATCATGTGATCAAGGTGGTGCAAGATTCCAGAGCTCAGGTGGGCAATGAAAAACAGCACAGAAGAATAAATCCTTTCGTTTCTGCAGTCCTAGCTGTGCTCATTTTGGAATGGAAAATTTCTTCAGCTGCTCTGGGCAATTGCTGGCTTGAATTTATAGCTGATTTTCACAAGATTGGCTCATTGAACAAGTCATAATTTCATTTTCAGTGTGAGGAGAAAATGGGAAGCCGTCTCAACTTTTGAAGAAATATTGAGGGTGTTAACTGATTCTCTGGATAAGGGTTCATAAGAGACACATAGAGATAAATGAACACTGCCTTATATCTGCATAAAGTGCATTATTCTATCTGTGGACTTTATCACTTTGGATTTATGAATGAAAATTATTTTCCAAAAGCAGCTAAGTAGAAACTTATTTTTTAAGGGAGAGGTTTGTTTCTACACTTTAAAAAACTTTTATTTATATATTTGAGAGAGAGAGAGATTGAGCAGCAGAGAGAAAGAGGGAGAGAGAGAGAGAGTGAGAGAGAGAGAGAGAGAGAGAGAGAGAGAGAGGAGAGATAATGGGTGCACCAGGGCCTTCAGCCACTGTAAACAAAATCCAGATGCATGTGCCACCTTGTGCATCTGGCTTATGTGGGTACAGTAGTATTGAACCTAGGTCCTTAGGCTTTGCAGGCAAACACCTTAACTGGTAAGCCATCTCTCCAGGCCCTAGAAACTTATTTTGATTTGGACAACAGAACCGAATAGCAGAGGATGGAGAGACTTATGCTGAAGCAGTCTAGAAAATGGCATGAAAAGGTGGCATCTGGGAGAACGTTGGAGCTGACCTTCTAGAAGTGCGCTGGGGTGAGCCTATGATCCCATAGTCTGTCTACATGTAATGCTTTGGAATATCAGGTTTTTTTCTAGGTGCTAACTGTATGATGGACCAACCTCGAGAACCATCAATAGATAGCATTTTGTCTAAGTTTTTCCTTTTCGTCCTTTGAGAAAAGCCAGTTCAGATAAATGTCATTACTCTCATGTAGCTTGAGAGGCCCATTGAGATTTGGGGTCTTGAGCAAATGTGCTAACTATAACACTGCACGTCAGGACTCCGGAGTGGAGGAAGGAACAGGAGAACCTTGCCTCTCTGTTTTGTCATGACAAGCGAAGAAGGCCATGGTTCTGCTTACAGTCAGAAGCTCCATGCTGCTTCTGTGTGCAGGTTGCCTTCAGCAAGGAGGACCCAGAGAAGCCTCCAGAGCTGGAGAAGCTTAGCACCAATCTGTGATTTGGGCATGGTTCCCTTGGAGCACCCTCTAGAATTCTGGGCAATTTGCTGGCAGATTCAGGACCTTACAAACAGTACAACCCAGAGAGGAATCCCAGAGCTAAGAGTGTGGGCACCTGAGCCAGATAAACTTGGCTATGTAACATCAGAAAAGTTACTTCTCCAATACTTCTGTTTTCGTCACCCTGAAATAGTGCTAGTGATATATGTCAGTCCTATAGGATTCTTATTTGGATTACTGAGGACATCTACGAACTCCAAACCATACGCTTTGCCTGGAACACTGTGAACACTCAATAAATGGTAGCTATGGAATTTCTTTATTTCTGATGACACATGTTATCAAGCTTCATCACATGACAGATGGAGAGAGTAGCACTCCTAAGGTAAGGCCTTGTGAAGTTGGGAGCTTGCAAAAACTATAGATGGAGCTTGACAGCACTCACTCACTATCATACAGTTGTGGATCCTATGATCCACACAGCTCCAGTAATCTTACTTCATTTCAAACAACCTCTATATAGATAGACATAGTAACTGGTCCCATGTTGTGACACAATTGGGATTTTTGCTTTAAGAGTGCATACAAACTAGGTAGATTCAAACCATATCACCCTTTGGTACAGTTCATTTGGCTATGTGGATTTTTGTATCCTTTTGGATTAAGTTTTCTTGAGCAAGTAAGAGGAAAGGAGAGAAGCAGGAAGAAACACCAGCAGGTTTGAAAGAGTGGTGGATATTCACCCTACACAGCCCTGTGAGCACAGAACAGGAGAGTGGATTCTTGGCTTTCTGTATGAGGCTTTGCCAGTGTCTCATGTTTGAACATCATGACAAGAAGTAAGTAACAGAGATTGCAAATGAAAACATTGTAACCTAAAAAGTGGGACAGATTAGAGTCATTAGAGGGGCAAGATTAGGGAAAAGGGTGGGAAAAGAAGGATAAGAAGATAAAGGGGAAGAGAGAAAAACGAAGACCAGAGGGTTAGAAAAAGCAATTGAAGAGAAATGAAGCTCTCTGATGCTGATGGTGATTAAAAGGGAATGGTAACAGTAGTAGTTATAGCAAGTAGGAGTGAGGTGGTTACAAGGCCTCAGTCAAAGAACTGTGAGTAGAAAAGGGCCTTTGGGGCATAGTAATATTCCATCTTCTGTCTCTGTGGCTAAAGAAAAGGAGAAGGGATGTGTGGGAGGGATGCGGGACCAGGAAAGAAATAAAGAACCCTTTGTGTCTGGGTATTTGTATCTAGAGAATTAGACTGTGATTTTTATAAGGCCCTTTCCGAAGTAAATCATCTATGAGTTTGTAAGTTAAATATACTTATGGAAGATTCCTTGTTTGATTACAATAATTCATTGTGGGCCTATGACTTCCATGGAAGCCTCTTTGTGATGGATGACGTGAATGTGTTTGATTTTTGCTGTTTTCAAAAGGTCAGGATCATAATGCCCTTCAGAGTTTTAAGTAGCTTATACAACATGATTGCTCTTTTTTTTTTTTTTTTTTTTTGGAAAAGGCTAGCCAGCTCCCCAGGGGTTTTTTGGGAAAGGGGCCGAGCCTTGAGTAAAAAGGAATCTGGGCTAGAACCAGGTCCTAGGGCTCTGTGTAGTTCCTTTGGGGACTTCTTCAGTGTGCTCATTGTTAAACTCCAGGATGTCAGTCTCCTTGGCGTCTAGGCTTTCTATTAAGTACAGTATGTCAGGAGAGACTCCAGAGCCAGCAGCAAGGTTGGTTCGGCTGGTCTCTGAGGGTGTTTCAGTGTCAAGTAAAAGAGGAGGCCCGGTACTGGCAGGATCTGGACATAGGTTCCCCAGGGAAGTGTGGCTCGAGTCCCGGAACTCTGGGAGGCTCCATCTTTTCAGGAACCTGTCATCATGTAAGTCTTCCTCAAACTTGAACGTGTCTCTTTCGGCACTGTCTAAAACAGCCCGGGGACTAAGGCTCCCAGGAGGTGTCCCTTTCTCTGAGGGGGACAGGAGCAATCCCGCAGGGTCCTCTTGCTGCTCAGTCCTGCTTGGCTGAACCCCTGTAAACTCAAGGCTCAAGATGGAGGTAGTAGAGTCATGATGGTTGTCTGGTGAGGACACTTGCGCTTCAGCAGATGTGATCAGGACCTCGGGGACCTGGGGCATTTTGGTAGGGGAGGTCCTCGTACTGGACTGTGGGGTCAGGCTCTGCAGAGTGCTCGTCCGGCTGGTCTCCCTGATGGTGGACAGTTCTCCCATACTGGAATGCAGCTTGGGACTGCCCTCCCGGGAGTGGGATTGCTTCCCAGTGGGTGAGGCTCGGTGGAGATTTCTTGAAGGGCACATCCAGCAGATCCCGAGCTGGGCTGGGGGGCAGGAACATGGAACTGTCGCTGGCCTGCCGCCCGAAGCTTCTCCGCTTGGGGCTGGACGGGTGATCGTGGGCACTCAGGAAGCGCTTGACTTTTCTCATCATGGAGTGCCGGTGGCCGTGCTTCTCATAGTTCCACAGCCAGTCCTCACTGGGGAAGTCGGACTCAGACAATCTGAAACACATAACGAGAGACAGAGTAGCTACAGGGTCTGAGTTTGGGGGCACAGTCTCAAAGTAAGAGATGAGTTATACTGATTTCTATTTACGTACTCTTGAACTAACTGAGGACATCAAAAACAAGAATATAAAAATACACATCTTGTAGCCTGTGGAAAATTCCACTGCATAGAAGCCCCTCCTTTATTTGGGGGAGTTACATTCCAGGATCTGCAGTGGGCTCCTGAAAGCACAGATACTAAGAAACCATATACAGCGATACCTTCTCCATGGTAACTAACCACTTGCCACACATGTGGCTGTTGCTCTGGGGGGCAGGGGTAGAAGAGTCTCATGTCTCCCAGACTAGCTTTGAACTGAGATATGGCTGAGGATGACCTTGAACTGATTCTCTCGCCTCCACTTCTCAAGTGCTGGACTTACTGTTATGTGCCGTCATGCCTGACTAGGTGTCTGTGACTTTTGCAACTTGAGGTGCAACCGCAAAACTAGCAGAAGTTTCCATTTTCCTTTTCGTAATATAATCGGTGGAAGAGTCTTTCTTAGGTTGCAACATAGGAACCTTAGCACGTGGCCTTTTGTCTTTTTCTTAAGTCAAGAAGAACTTTTACAGTGCACTTAAGGGAAGTGCTTTATAGCTTCTCTTTGTCATAGCACGTCTCTACCATCAGAGCGACCAGCCAGGTGAGCCCCCTGCAGAGCCTGACCCCACAGTGCAGTATGGGGACATCCCCTACCAAAATACCAGCGTCACAATTAGGCAAAGTAGCGCATAAAGGATTCCTTGAGCGTGAGTACTGTGATGCAGTGCCAGCCTGCCGATGGCTGAGTTGACGAGCAGACGGTTACAGGGTAGGTAGTATCCACAGTGTAGATACAAGGACAAAGGAGTGACTCGCAGCCCCCGTGAGATAGAACATGGTGGACTGAGTTCATCCCACTGCAGAGAATGCCCTGCAAAACCCATGAGTTGTTTATTTCTGGAATTTCCCATTTACTATTTTTGGATAGTAGTTGACTCTGAGGAACTGAAATTCGGAAAGTAAAATGGTACATAAGAAGGGATCCCTATATGTTTACAACAGCATGAGAATGGAAAAGGATTGTGAATGAAAAACTATAAAGAATGAGAATGAAGGTGTAAGTATGAAAAAAGTTGTTTTGACCTTAAGAATTCTTTCCAAAGGGCCTTGCTGAGTCCCAGGTATTCCCAGACCACACTTGCAAAATCACTGATCTAGAATATTTTTCCTGTATAAAACAACATGTTTTCATTTTTTTTTTTCCTATTAGTGTTGAGATAAAGTCATGTTTGCCTAGGTCCCTTATCCTCCAAAGAAACCTTGGATTATAGTTAAGGTCAAGAGCATGCAGACAGCAGCTAATACTCAGTTATTACAATAACCGTGTGTGTTGTTATTGCTGTTATTCTTCACACTTTACAGACAAGAAGCTGAGGCCCACGGGATTCATGAACAGTAACCAGCCAGTGAGGCTAACCAAAGGTCTTACTCCAAGGCCCCTGCTACTTACTCCTTTGATATAAAGCCTGCCAGCCCAGGAGTCAAAGGACAAGCTAGAGTCCAGGGCAAAAGAATGAGTCTTTCCCGGCAGGAATCTGTAGCAATTTCTGGTGAATGCTTTGCATTTCTGCTGCTCAGTTAGGACTGAGGACAGAGAAACAAACCCTTTAGAAAGATGACCTGGAGGCGATATGCACTTGCACTAGGGTTGGGGTCCCTTGGATGGATTTGCTAAGTCTAAGAATTTCCTGTTGAATCTTTAACATTTAAGACACATGGCAATGATCCTATTATATTTAATCTCCTTCAAGGCCGAAATAAAATGACTAATTGAGATAATGAAGCCATTTGGTAGAGAGAGGCCTACTTTTGTCTCAGATTTCAGGGGTGTCACATCTCTCTCCACGTACAGTCTTAATGGGGTTCAAAGAACTTCTTACAGCCTTACTCTGAGATGACAGATGTTTATCTGGCTCAAGGAGCAGCAATAACCATGCCATCCCAGGCCAGACCCAGTATTAAATCCACAGTGACAAGATGCCTTTAGCCAGGTGTGTTTTATGAGACGTAAAGGAAAATGCTGGTAGAACGTCGCTAGACCCTGAAAGGGCAAAGGGAACATCCACAGAAAACGTGTTCCCGTGTTTATGAATAAAAGATGGATGACTGAGATGATCAGCTGGCTAAATGTCCTGGGATGGTGCTTGGTTACAACCTCGTGCTGTTATTCTAAAGCCCCAGCAGTGCCCTTGGCCACCAGATAGCCTCCTGACCCACCCTCTGCTGTGTGGTGCAGATTCTATTACATCCACTTGGGAAACGCAGACTCATGCTTCTGTGGCCCCGGTGACCCCTGCTCATTGGGTTTCATTAGGTCAGGTCTCCAGTCACACTTCGCAGGAATCCCTTTAGTTAGGGAGGACATAGAGGAGTGACAAGCATAGTTAGTCACTAAGATTGCCACACTAGATGTGCTCTGGACTTGAGGTCGAGCTGGCAATCTCTCTTTACAGGGCAGGCCTCTGCCCTCCACTTAGGGACTATTTGGGTTTTGTTTCCCTTAACTACACCTGAAGCATACTACCTCATAAGAAAGACATGATCATCTAGGAAAAAAGTGTTTATGTTAGTATTACTTCAAAACTTTGTGGTTTAAAAGGAAAAAAACATGTTCAAACTGTGCACGGCTGTAGTGGATGTGGACATTCAACTACATTAAGTCCCTGAGTCATATAGTCTGGAAAAAGAGAAAAGTGCAAATAGCAAACTGCAGAAAGGCTAGCACTACTGCTAATGCTCTGACACTGGGGAGATCTGCCAAGGAGACCCTTCTGTACCTTCGTGCCTCATAAAACTGTACTGTGGATGCATGAGATTTACTTGCCAAGTTTTTTATGGCTAAACTTACAAGCATCTACCACGAACAATTTTCTGGTTTATGGACCTCATTCCTTATGATTTTAAAGGAGGGAGGAGGCATGTGTATAAATAGCTACATTTAAAAGCAAAGTAAGTTTAAAAAATATATACTTATTTATTTACAAGGAAGAGAGGAGAGAGAGGGAGGGAGGAAGGGAGAGAGGGAGGGAGGGAGGGAGGGAGAGAATGGGTGCATCAGGACCTCTTGCCATGCAAATGAGCTCTAGATGCATGTGCCACTTTGTACATCTGGCTTTATATGGGCACTGGGGAACTGAACTGGAGCCATCAGGCCATGCAATCAAGTGCTCATATCTGATGAGCCATCTCTCCAGTCCCTGAGTAAGTTTTTGTGCTGGCTGTTAGCACTAAATCAGAATTGGACAGATGGAGAAAGGACAGAACATTCCAGGTAGAAGTGACTTGAAGAAAGCAGGAGGCAGGAATTAGGGTGCTCATGTGAGGGATTGAAGTTTGTGTGAAATACATAGGATAGTGTCAGGCGTAGGCTGGGAAGATAGTCTTGGGTGGGGGGTGTGGTGAGAATCACGTTCGGTGCCCGGGGATCTGGACTTTATTCTCCAGACAGTGGGCAGCTATGGACTGTTTTGGAGTAAGGAAGGTGTTACTGGAGTTGTGAGGTTCTAGTAGAATTATCCATGTGGGAAAGGCTAGGTGACATCAATGTTGACGGAATGCCCAGGGAAAGAAATATGCCCTGGAAATGTTCCACACTTTCAATCTGAAACTGGGTCTCTGGAAGGAAAACACTGGTAGAATGTTGTGTCATGTATCTCATGACGAAGTCATGAGTGATGTCATCCAACTCTTCATGGCATGCAAGAGCAGGAGCAAAACTCTCCAGCAGGATGAGACAAATGGCCTTGCTTCTAAATGCTTCCACTGCTAACACACAATGCCCAACTTCTCTGAAAGTCACGGTTTTAGGGATTGGGGAAATAGTTCAGTGGTTAAAGGCACTTGTTTGAAGCCCATGGGTTTTTATAAATGCATGTTTCCAGTATGGAGAAACTTGGTTCAAGAACAAAATGGTTAAAGCTTAGAGCACATGAAATAAAATATTGTAAAAGACCTTTCATTTCAAGCTGGCGCGGTCGCGCACGTCTTTAATCCCAGCACTTGGGAGGCAGAGGTAGAAGGATCACCATGAGTTCCAGGCCACCCTGAGACTACATAGTGGATTCCAGGTCAGTCTGAGCTAGAGTGAGACCCTACCTTGAAATTCAAAAAATCAAACAAAACAAACAAAAAGACTCTTCATTTCAATTGGGCGGGGGGGGGGGGGGAGCTGGCTTGAGTGTACCTTTCAGGTCCTTTAATGCTTTCCACTCCTCTTTACTTGACTTTTTAAAAATGATACAAGTATTTTTTAAACTTTTATTTACTTATTTATTTGAGAGAGACAGATAGAGAGAATGGGTGCACCAGGGCCTCCAGCACTGCAAATGAACTCCAGATGCATGCTCCACCTTGTGCAGCTGGCTTACGTGGGTACTGGGGAATCAAACCTGGATCCTTTGGCTTTGCAGGCAAACGCCTTAACCACTAAGCCATCCCTCCAGCCTGACTTGTTTTTTTTTTTTTTTTTTTTTTTGAAGACAGGATTGAATGTATCCTGAATTAGCCTCAAACTAATGGTATAGTCTAGGATGACATTGACCTTCTGATCTTCCTGCCTCTACCTCCTGAGTGATGGGATTACAGGCATGCTCCACTATATCCAGTTTATGAGGTGCTGGAGATCAAACCCAGTACTTCATGCATGCTAGACAAGTACTTTACCAAGTGAGCTATATCCCTACCCCTGCTCACTTGATTTTTAATGTATATTCTTAGTCTAGGTTTAATGCAATTTTGAGACCCAAATAGCCCCAATTATGGCTGAAACATTATATGCTAGAACACAAACACCCTCATTATGTTACTATACATTAGAGATGGTCAGCTGAAGAAGTGAGGTATTATGTTTTGGAGCTCATTGGGACTGAGATAGGCAGGTAATTAGAGACAGGAGGGAATTGGTGGAAAGCCACACAGCCATTAGTTTCCAGAGAAGGCAGTGAAGAATCCTCTCTGTGGTGGGACAAATGATTCGTTCTGAGAGCTGGCAAAGCCAGGCTGCTGCAACTCAGGCCAACACTAAGCAGCTGTGCGACCTTGGGAGACTCACAAGGCCTCCCTGTGACTTAGCATCACACCTGCTTCTATGTTGTTTGAGAGTGGAAAGAGGTGACATACTAGTCCTAAAAGCTCTGTAGAACAGGAGATGTAACAGGATTCTGTGAATGACGTGCAGACTTTCTAAAGTGGCTTCCAAATAATCATTGACTCCTTACAGGGTTAGAGAAAAACACCCAAACCTGCATTAAGGTCAATCTTTCTCTTAAAAAGAGTCCCTTAAAAAGTCCCTACTGCAGAAGACTCACCAGATAATCATAGCCTTGGAAGGGATGGCTTCCTAAGTCAGCTGATGGTGAGACTAGAGCACTGAGTGAACGGGCATGACATACAAGGACTACAGGGCTAGGGGGTAACTGCATGTTGGTTGGTGTAGAACTAGCACTACCCCGCTCTGGCCTCTCAATATTGTTTTTTGTGCTCTTTGCCAGACATTGCCAACCCTGCACATCGTCACTACACCACACAGGACCCCGAGAAAGAAAAAGGACATGCGACATGATCTGTTTTTGAAAGGTAAGGGAAGAGTAGGAGACGGAGAACGAGGCCTCATTAGGCCAGGTAGGCTGGCTGCTTCTAGATGAGTCTAGAAGGAGGGAGAGCATGCGCACGGGGCAGAAGGGTCTAGATTGGAATTATTTTCATCTCTGAGGTTAAGAAAAGAACAACAACTAAACCCGGCCTCTCAAATATCTACTGAGAACCTACAAACCTTAGGCCCCAGAGCCTGGTGATGGCACAGTGCGTGAGGAGGCGTGAGCAGCAGGGATTGGTTAAGCTGTGGGCTGTAGCGTGATCTGTCTTCATCCCCTGCTGCTCAAGCACACTGCTCACTTCTTGAGGTGGGTCGGATGCACAAAGATCAGAACAGCTCTCATGACTTGAAAGATTTAGCGTAATTCTTTTCAAAGCAAGCTCTTTTTTTTTTTTTTTTTTTTTTTTTTTTTTTTTTTTTTTTTTTTTTTTGCAAAGCAGCCCCTTCTCATTAGCATGATGGAGTGATGAAGTAAATCTAGTTTTGTGAAAACTCAAACCTGTACTCTACAGGCTGGCCTTTCTCTACTCTACCTTTTTTTTTTTTTTTTTTCAAGGTAGGGTTTCACTCTAGCCTAGGCTGACCTGGAATTCACTATGTAGTCCCAGGGCAGCCTTGAACTCTTGGCGATCCTACAACTTCCGCCTCCCGAGGGCTGGGATTAAAGGTGTGCGCCACACCGTCCAGCCTGTACCACTTCTGACACAGCATTTTGAACATTTAAATTTGAATGATAAGAGATCATTTTTTTTTAACAGAACTGAAATGAGGAATTTGGGAAAATGATATTTAATGTGACAAATTTGACTGTTCATGTCAGCTTTATTGTTTCAGAACTGAAAAATCAAAAGCGATGGCAATACTGGAGCGAGATGGTGACTTGCCTCAGAATCTATCAGGGTGCAGCCATGTGAACATGGTATGTGTGGGCAAAGTAAAAGGTATGCTCCAGACCCAGCACAGGTGAATGTTTTACTTATTTATTTGCAAGCAGAGAAAGATAGAAGAGAGACAGAATGGACACACCGGGGTCTCCAGCCCCTGCAAACTCCAGGTGCATGTGCCACTTTTACGAGGGTACTGAGGAACTGAACTCAGGTTCTTAGGCTCTGCAGGTAAATGCCTTAACTGCTGAGCCCTCTCTCCAGACCCAGCATGCTGTCATTTGTACCCCGCTGCCCTGCAATCGTGCTCCAGGCCCTTCGCCATGATTTACAAAATCACCCTCACTCTGATCTGGGAGATGGAGGGCCCAGGGGTTCTGAGGCAAATCCAGTGGACAAAATACTGTGTCCACCCAGCCTGCCCTCTGTCCCTTTCTGGTGGCCAGGTCATACTACTGGAGCGCCCTGAGAGATGCTCAGCCTGGAAAGCTGCCCTGTACTTTCTCTTTGTGGCCTCACCCAGAGCTCAGCCCAAGGATTACACCAAATTGGGTTTAAGAAATGACTGCTGCGCTTTTGTAGAGACATATTTAACTTCATACTACCGTCTAGGTTATGCTGTCCCAGCCCCCACTGGTTGACACAGATATTATCACCTAATAACACCCTCCCTTAATACTGTTGCATTCTATAGACGTTTGGTTAGGAAAGCAAATTAAGCCATGAATGCCTCTGATGCCTTTAAAGGTGAGAACTGAAAAGTTGAAGGTGACTCTATGTTGGCTTTTGAGAAAAACCCTGAGTTCTAAAATTAGGAATTTAATGCACATTCATCTCCTGTGGAGGTTCTGTCTTTCTCTCCTTCCTTTATGGTACATTAAGGTGGGGGGGGGGAAATCAATGTTCCAAGAATACATTTTTGTTGAAGTTAGTGATTCAGAGCTTCAGCAATTTTTAGTGGCTTATAATATAAGCATGTAATAGTATATAGCAGACTATGTATTTTCTCATAAAGCTAAAATATTTGCTTATTGTTGGCTAAGAAAGGGTTACTGAATACAATATCAATCTAAAAGCATATTTAAACAAACTTTAATAAGAATGTTGCTTGATATGATATATATTTTCAGATATTTGAGCTAACACAACCTTGAATGCTTTGCCACGTTAAGTACATAGATGTATAATTACAGAACTCTAATTATGTTACTGCTCTATAGGCTTAGAAGTTTTGTCATAAAGGCAATAAGAGTCATACCAAGTAAGTGTTAAATTTCTCAGTTTCTCACTAGAAATCGCTTTGAAGATTTGAGCATTTTTCCTCTCTATCCTGAATCGCCACATGGACCTCTTGTAGAAGATCACTACAGACGTAAGGAGGGTTTAAAATTATTTGAGCAGCAGCAGAAAAGTCCATGGAGACACCACTCTTTCGGGGGGGACCGTGAGCAGTCTGGAGGGCCCAGGCTTGAGCACTCTTCAGAAAAGCAGTGAAGTGAGAAAGTGCGCATAACTCCCTTGCGATTGTTTCATAAGCAGCCACAGCCTCTCTTCTCCAGCATTAGGAATGCCTGGGCTGTTACGGATAGATAGCTTGTTGGTTTTCTTCCAATGCTCTTAAGGGATTTTTACTTCTTTACTGCTAGCTGTTTTGAGTTTCAAGACAGGATTAAAGGGAATTATGAGACTTCAGGTATTTAATTTGCTCTTGCTCTGTTCCTTAGAATCTTTAATATTAGTGCTAATGGGTAATGCCAAGGGGATAAAAAATAGTAAGAATTCTGAAGTGCATCATGAAGGCACAATGGGAAGATAAGCAGTTTTCCTCTACCTTGAGTTATTTTATTTTATTTTATTTTATTTTGAAGGTAAGGTCTCACTCTAGTCCGGGCTGACCTGGAATTCACTATGTAGTCTCAGGCTGACCTTGAACTCATGGAGATCCTCCTGGTTCTGCCTTCCAAGAACCTGGATTAAAGGTGTGCATCACCATGCCCAGCTACTTTTGTTTAAATTTATTTTCAGCAATGCTGGATTGTGCTTAAATATTCAGGCTTTGTTTTGATAAACTGGTTTGTAAGTATTTTTTAAAATTTTATTTATTTGCAATCAAAGAGAGAGAGAAGAGAGACAGAAAATGGGCATGCTAGGGCCTCAAGTCACTGCAGACAGACTACAGATGCATGGGCCACTTTGTGCATCTGGCTTTACATGGGTACTGGGGAATCAAACTTGGGTCGTTAGGCTTTACAGGCAAACACCTTAACCACCAAACCATCTTTCCAGCCCCTGTAAGTAGTTTTTAATTAGTGAATTAATATTTTGAGATAGAGTCTCACATTGTAGTCCAGGCTGGTCTAGAACTCACTATGTAATCCAGGTGGGCCTTGAACTTGATACATTCCTGCTGCCTTAACCT
Organism: Dipus sagitta; assembly: GCA_036346955.1. Lineage (NCBI taxonomy): Eukaryota > Metazoa > Chordata > Mammalia > Rodentia > Dipodidae > Dipus > Dipus sagitta. The sequence goes on from CM070777.1 coordinate 123,037,472, forward strand.
TCCGAGTGCTGGGATTCCAGGCTACCCCTCACAGTTTATAAGTGTTTATTATTGCCCCGGGAAGACCCATTTTCACTTATGTCCTGGGTGTGTTTCCTTATACATTTTATGGACAGCTCTTCTTTTGGTTGGTTTCAGGAGTTTTCTTAATCTTGGTTAGTAGTGTCTTCATGGTTAAACTAATAAAAAGATGCTTCCATTAGAATAACAATCATAACACATTCATACTACGTCTAAAGAACAAAATTTGTTCAACCAAATGATCTCAGTGATGATGCTCAGAGGAAGGTAAGCAGGAAAGATTCATTCTTCACTGGTCCCTTACATTAGTCCATCAGATGGCTTCGTAAGTGGAGGTTGTGGGTTATACGGCAGTTATCACTATTTGTTAAATGCTCAAGGCTGATGTATTTATGAAATCACTTCTGATTTGGTTCTCTATTCAGATTCTTAATTGCTGAGCCATCTTTCTAGTCCTCCATTTAGATTTTTAAGCAGCCTTTTGTTATCCCAAGTGCTGATTTCTTAACATGCCCCATGCAGATTGGAGGATGGAACTTCGGTACTGATTTGGTGTTAGAATTCATAAAATACAGTTTTTAAAGCAGTAGCTTTTAGGTTTATTGGTCAGAGACAGATGGCCCTTGTCCAATCTTCCCCTTGGATCACCACAGTCTGGCGCCAGATGAGGTGAGCAGTAGCTGCTCGGGTATCCTCTCTCCACCTCCTTAGCGCGCCCAGCCTCAGCTCCTTCTCTGTGGCTCTGGTGATAATGGCTTCCCTCCTCGGGTCAGCCGCAGCCTGTTGTCACCCCCGCCCCTATGTCATCTCTGTCATTCTTCGTGATCCCACTTAGGCCCTTTTCCTCTCCTGTTCAATTGACAGTCACCTGCTGAGTAGACTCATACTGTCCTCTTATACCCAGAAACCCATCTTTCAACCAGCTGCCAGAATGCCAAAATGTCATTTAATAGCTTATTTGGTTATTTGGTAAAGGCTGAGATCCTTTACCCAGACTGCAAAACCTTCCACACACTGCCCTTGCCTCCTCCCGATTCATTTCTTATCTCCTCTGCTTTGTACAATCAGTTTATTCCTTTCCTGTCAATATTCCATCTGTTATTCCTTTCCATCTGTGCTCACACCGGGCTGCATGTTCCTTCTGCTGAGTTTCCTCCCTCCCTTCTGTATGTTAGCTCCTAAGTCACTCTTTTATTTTGAAGTAAGGTCTTGCTCAAGCCCAGGCTGAACTCAAATTCACTATGTAGTCTCAGGGTGGCCTCGAACTCATGGCGATCCTCCTATCTCTGCCTCCCTAGTGCTGGGATTAAAGGTGTGCACCACCACGCATGGCTGTTTTTCTTTTCTTGAAAAATGCTTATTCAATACATAATCTTAATTAATTTGTGTGTGTGTGGTGTGTGTGGGTGGGTATGTGCTTGCTTGTGATGGGGTGCACTAGCTTGTGGTGACCTGAGAGGAATGTTGGGTATCCCTTCCATTGCTGCTTCATTCTTGAGTGTTTCTTTTTTCTGTGATCCCCTGTAATTCTTTGGTCTCTGCTCCCCACAGGATTCTGTTCCCCACAGATGTGTGTGGCTATCCCCAGCAGTTTATGTTGGATCCTGGGGATCAAACTGCAGTGCTCTGTCAGGACTCCTCAGTCCTTCATGCTTGCACAAGAAGTGCTCCTAACCGCTGAGCCATCTCTCCAACCCTCCTAAATAATTCTGAAAGAAACATGTCAGATTCTCCAACTCCAAGAATCTGTCTCTGTGAAGTACATCTTCACTGTGTGTTCCTATACGACTCTGAGCTCTTCTCTACGGTGACATTTATTACATTGTATTGTGACTTCTTCCCTCATTATGTCTGTACGTTTAAGGCATGTTTTGTTAGTTGGTTTTTATTTTTTTTCCTTCTGACTATGTTTAACCTCTGACATAAAACTTACCACATAGTAGAACTCTGAAAAAATTACCCAAATCAATGAGTTCATTCCATACGTGAAGACTACAAGCAAACACACATTTTAAATTTGTGCTTAAGATTAAACGTGAGGGGAGGTATTTCATTATGTATATCTATCAAATACACAGAAAAGAGGGCCATGCTTTGAACATGTTCCTTAGGACTGAGAACAGAAGAATTTCCTTTTTATGTGGAAATGTATAGTGTGTTGAATGTGAAAGTCATGTCTGCCTGTATCTAATATGAGGCAGAGTAGTTTCTCAGGCTGCCCTTGGATAGTACTTTTGCTCAGTTTTTAAAAGGCATTTTATTGATTTTAGAATTTTTGGGTCATGGGAATTGGTATCAATTTGATAGGAAAAGATAAGGAAAATTTAATTTGGGGGGCTGGAGGCATGGCTTGGCAGTTAAGACTGCAAAGCCAAAGGACCCAGGTTCAATTCCCAGTACCCACATAAGCCAGATACACAAGGTGCTGCATGTGTTTGGAGTTCATTTGCAGTGGCTCGAAGCCCTGGTATGTCCATTCTCTCTCAAATAAATAAAAAAATATTTTTTGAATTAAATATGTTGGGACTATATTCCCTAAATAGAATATGATGGTTAAATTTTTTACTCTTCTAAGAAAGGCTTTTTTGTTGTTGTTGTTGATACTTTTCTTTTTTCTTTCTTTCTTTTTTGAGGTAGGGTCTTGTTCTAGGCCAGGTGGACCTGGAATTCACTATGTAGTCTTAGGCTGGCCTTGAGCTCACTGCAGTCCTCCTACCTTTGCCTCCCGAGTGCTGGGATTAAAGGCATGTGCACCACCATGCCCAGCATACTTTTCTTTTTTTTTTGAGGCAGGGTCTCACTCTGGTCCAGGCTGGCCTGGAACTCACTTGGTAGCCCAGAATGGTCTTGAACTCATGGTCATCTTCTTACCTCAGTCTCCTGTATTCTGGATTAAAGGCATGTGCCACTGTGCCACTTTAGAAAGGCTCTTCTATGTTCATTCAGCATGGACAGACCAGCTAGCCTTGGCTCATTAGCATGCTGTGCCTGCTTGTCCATTGTGATTAATTTGGGAATGAATGTGTTAGCCAAGCCCAGCCAATCATAGCCAAGTCAGCAGTACATTTGAGGAGCTGGAAAGAGATATGCTGTTTCCATGGGACAGCTGAAAGCCAGTTTGCAAGGCTGGAGCTCCTGGCTGCCAGTTTGTTATTTTGCCATCAGGAGGGAAGAGATAACTGAAAAACTAATCCAGAAGAGAGAGAGAGAGAGAGAGAGACCTGGAACTGAGACAGGTGGGGCAAAAGAGAGCCAGTCACATTCCGTGAGCCTCTGGATCCTGTCATGTTCAGCGCTGGGGTGGGATCCAAAAGTCCCTTTTTGCTCAAGTTGGTTTGAGTTTGGCTTTCTGTCCCAGGTAATCAGAAACATTTTACTGAGCACCACAACCACAGGAGGAATCAACAGTCACGGAGCATAGAGGGCATCCCTGTGAGTGCTCGACTTCCCTTAGCCTGTGTTCCTGGAGTGACTTTTCCTGAAGCATGAGGCTCAACTTAATGGTCTTCATTTGTGCAGAAAGTCAAGAGCAAGTGAGCTATTGCATGGTGGTTTATCTGAGCAGTCGGTTCTAGTAGAGTCCAGCTATATATTCCCCAGAAACCTCCTCTTAACTCTGGTCTTTTCCTGTGCATTAGGTTGTTTTGATTAGAGACCTTCTTGATAAGTTTTGCTTTGGGGTGTGGGTGTATATATATGTGTGTGTGTTACATGTGTGTGTACGTATGCGTGTTTGTATATGTGTAGGTGTATTGCACACAGGTGCATGTGCACATGTACATGCGTGGAGGCCAGAAGTTGATGTCCAGTGTCTTTCTCAGTCACTCTTCACTGTGGTTTTTGGGACAGGATTTCTCCTTGAACCTTGAGCTCACTGATTTGGCTAGACTAGTTAGCCATCAAGCCCCAGGGATCCTCCTGTCTTCACCTCCGCAGAGCTGGGATTACAGGCATGTTCTATTATGCCTGGCTTCCCCCCCCCCCCTTAAATGCAGGTAGTGAGGATCCAGACTCAGTCCTGCATGATTTCATAGTAATCATTTTACCTGCTGAGCCATCTCCCCAGATCCTCAAGTTTCTTTCATTGCACTCTTGAATATCTGCTGGTTTTCCCTCAGTTATTTTGGTTTCTGCTCTGAACTCCAAGGGTTAGTTTAATATGAAAAAAAAGGAATATGCTCACTATATGTTATACATTGTGCCCTTGCACAAAGATGCCCTTATGTAACGTAGTGCCACATACAATAAATATACACAATGAAAATTATAAAATAAATAAGAAAGAGTCTAGATTTGTCTAGCTTTTTTTGTGCCTCAGTTTAAAATTCACAAATAAAGGGCCTGACTAGCTGATAATAAAACACTTTATATCTAGAGGATTTTATGTTTACAATTTCATTTAATCTTCCCAGTAACCTTTTGGGGAAGGCATTGTCTGAGATCTTGTAAATTCTTAACTTTATTTTTCCATATTCAGGAATAAGAGAAACACACATATCTTAATACTTTATGAAGGACACAGATGTGTACTTAGGAATCTAAAAACATTATGATTAGGGGATGGAGAGATGGCTTAGTGGTTAAGGCGTGCAAAGCCAAAGGACCCAAGTTTGATTCCCCAAGACTCACGTAAGCCAGATGCACAAGGTAGTGCATACATTTGGAGTTTGTTTACAGTGGCTAGAGTTCCTGGTGCACCCATTTTCTCTCTACCTGCCTCTTTCTCTGTCTCTCTCAAGTAAATAAATTCAAAAATTATGATTAGGACAAATACATAGATTAAAATAAAATTGATCACTATGCAAAAACAACCAAATGACTTTAGAGCCGGAACACAGGGAGTCAGTAGAACTGTCAGGATGATTCCCAGACTCTATCCATGGTGTTGGTCTCCTTTGGTTTATAAGTTAGACCTTAAAATACTTTGCATCAACCCATAGTGGAAGTACAGGGAAGGATAAAGCTTATTTAATTACCTTACTAATTTTCAAAATTGACAAGCTTGTCAGATGGCCATGCAGCATTGCCCCTAACTAAGGAGGAACGCAGAGGCCAAGTTCAGGCAACAGGCAGTCGTTCTTTGAGCCATAGGAATGAGCACGTTAGTCTAGAAGAACCCTGGGTAGGAGGTCCAGCCTTAGAAGATCATCTGGGAATAAATCACATCTTTCCTGCTCTGGGCCATCTTCTCTAAGATGTACTTGGAAGGCACTAATGCCAATCTCTAGGCTCCTAAATCTTTCTCATCATTTTTCACAACTCCTGAAATGTCACTCTCAGCATATCTGAAGGGCTTTTAGCCTCAGAAGCCCCCTTGGAAGAGTGCCACAAACCATCATTTATGAGGATTTGGAGACATTTGCCCAAGAGTGCAGCTCTGTGGGCATAGCACAGTAGCTGGATACCCTGAATATAGGTTATCAGGAGAACACTACTGGAGGAGGAAGAAAGTTACAATGGCCATGACAGGCCATGATCCTCCTAAAATTGTTTTAGAGCTGGCCTCAAGGAATAGCCAGTTTTGCTACAGAAGTTCCTCCAAAACTCCAGAGAAGTTTTCTTTTTCTTGTATGATTTTTTTTTGGGGGGTGTTATTTCTTTCAAAATTTCCCATGTTCACTTCTTTAAAATTTTTTTTGTTTATTTTTGTTTATTTGAGAGTGTCAGAGAGAGAAAGAGGGGTAGAGGGAGAAAGAGAGAGAGAGAGAGAGAGAGACAGAGAGAGAGAGAGAATGGGCGCACCAGGACTTCCAGCCACTGCAAATGAACTCCAGATGCATGTGCCACCTTGTGCATTTGGCTTACGTGGGTCCTGGAGAATCGAGCCTCAAACTGGGGCAAGTGCTTAACCACTAAGCCATCTCTCCAGCCCTTTTTTTAATTTTATTTTTTTGTTTACCATGTTCTCTTCTTTAGGCTACTTAAAAACTATGACACCTGTTTTTAGCAAAATACATGTGTGCCTCCATTCATTTCTCCTCAATCACATATATTATCAGATTTAATAAAATTATTCTAGACTTGTGCAGGGGTTCCTTTGGGCCTCAACGCATTCATATAATGCTTGCAGTACATAGGGCTAGATCACTATGCTAAAACCACTGACTAGAGATTGATGGATGTTTACTATGCGCACTTAGAAAAATAGCCTGAAATGTCAAAAGATCAAAGCAGCATTTGAGTTATTTTCCAAAAGCCAAACATTTTGTGAAAACACTCACCCCATTTGGATAGTTGAGCCCAGAAATGAAGGTATACAGTAGTCAGCAGCTGCCAGTGTGTATGGTGGTCGAGCAGCAGAATCGTCCCAGTAAATGTCCTTCTTCATCTTCGGTAAGCTCATGTGCATCTCATCCACAGCTAAAAGAGAGACCTAAAACCATTGTCACGTTGTTAGAGCAGCTCGCATGTGAATGGCATGAAGACGAGAAGTTCCAGTAGGTGGGCGGGAATGCGAGGACAATAGGACAGTGCAAGTGAACGAGCAAGCCGCTGTCTGCAAGGCACGTGCTGAAATGTGGGCTGCCACCGAAGCGCGTGCCTGTGCTTACTGCCCAGGAGCACTTGGCAGTGCTGGAAGCAGGGCTGTCGCACTGCCTGTTCTCTGTCCATCAAGCCACATGCCCTAGCATGGTGCTGCTCCTCCTCTGCAGGGCAGCAGCGAACCTTTCCCTGTAGTGGTGGCTTCGCTGATGGTCACCACTGAACCCCATAGTAGAGGAAGGTGAACACTCTCTACTCCATCCTGCCAACCCCGTAAACACATTTCTACTTCACATCACTTCTTATACATCCTGGTGTCTCTTTCTCCTCTCCTCTCCTCTCCTCTCCTCTCCTCTCCTCTCCTCTCCTCTCCTCTCCTCTCCTCTCCTCTCCTTTCTTCTCTTTCCCTTCCCTTCCCTTCCTTTCCTTTCCCTCCCCTCCCCTCCCCTCATCTCTCTCCTCTCCTCTCTCTTCCCTCCTCTCTATTCCATCCTTTCTCTTCCCTCCTTTCTCCTATCCTCTCCCCGCTCCTCCTCTCTCTCCCATCCTCACTCTCCTCTCCTCTCCCCTCCCTTCCCTCCCCTCCTCTCTCTCCTCACCTCTCTCTTCCCTCTTCTCTCTTCCCTTCTCTCTCTCTTCTCCTCTTCTCTCTCCCCTGTCCTCCCCTCTCCCCTCCCCTCCTCTCCTCTCCTCTCTTTTCCATCCTTTCTCTCCTCTCCTCTCCCCTCCACTCCTCTCTCTCCTCACCTTTCTCTTCCCTTCTCTCTCTCTTCTCCTCTTCTCTCTCCCCTCCCCTCCTCTCTCTCCTTTCCTTTCCTCTCCTCTCTTCTCTTCTCCTCTCTCCTCCCCTCCCCTCTCCTCCCCTCCTCTCTCTTCCATCCTCTCCTCTCTTTCTTCTCCCTTCCCCTCCCCTCCCCTCCTCTCTTCTCCCTTCCATCTTCTCCTCTCCTTTCTCCCCCCTCTCCTCCCCTCCTCTCTTTCCTCTCCCCTCCTCTCTCTCCCCTTCTCTCCTCTCCTTTCCTCTCTTCTCCTCTCTCTTCCTTCCTCTCTCTCCTCCCCCTCCTCTCTTCCTTTCCCTCTCCCCCTCCTTTCTCTTTTCTATTCTTTTCTGAGATAAGTTCTCACTATGTAGCCCAGGCTGGCTTTGAACTTGTTGATCTTCCTATCTTAGCTTCCCAAAATGCTGGGATTACAGGTGTGTGTCACCATGCCTGGTTAGGCTCTAGTTTCTTCTTTGTTTATTTGGAAAAGAAGCATACTGACAAGCTTACACAGTGGTAGCAGTCTCTCTCTCTTTTCCCCTATCTTTTATAAAGTGACAAACAATGAATCCTCTGGGACTCCAGCTTGACAGATTGAGAAACATTATGACTCTTCCCTAAGAGACTGGCAGGGCTTTCAACAGATGGGCATGATGAAAGCCCTTAATCTGGGGTTCTGAGGACAGTTATGTCTGGAAGAAGTCTCCTAACCTGGCTCTTCAGGAGACGCTTGCAGGAGTAATGATTCAGGGTGAGGGGGTCCAGCCTTGCACACCTGGCTGCTGGAACGTGGGGGTACAGATTCGGGAATTCAAAACAGATTGTGTGTGGATGCTGCCTGATGTCACCATTAATATTTCCCCATAAAACAATGAATGAAAATACTGCTCTGGCCTGGCATGGCGGTGCACACCTTTAATCCCAGCACTCGGGAGGCAGAGTTGGGAAGATCCCTGTGAGTTCGAGGCCAGCCTGAGATTATATAGTGAATTCCAGGTCAGCCTGAATTAGAGTGAGACCTTATCTTGAAAAAACAATACTGCTCTGTACTCAATGGAAGAGAGTGAGTAAAGCCAGCAGAAATTTGTAGAGAAGATTGACTTGAAATTCTACTTAAACCCTTTTCTCCCACACTTTTTTTTGCTTGGGTGCTTTGTGGCAGAAAGGAGAGAAGGTAACTGCAACATTAACGTTTACAACGGGAAGAAAAATTTCTCTAACCTGCAGATTTCTGTCAATGCACCAGTTAGTTTCAAAATCATCATCATCTTCTCCAAAAGGGTTGATAAGCTGCTCAGCGACCTGCAGTTGAGATTCAGAATAAATCAGTGTGACACTTGTAAAAACTAAGAGAGAGCTTTCGTCTTTCCTCTTATCACGTTCATAGTATGAAACCCACAAGGGATTAGGTTGTTCTAAAGACATTTATTTATTAGCAAGTGTGGCTTGATTCACTTGCCATAAGTAATGGCCTTTCAAGGGCATGCTCTGTAAATGGGCCTGTCTGCTCATTTTGTGAAAATGCTGTCTATCACAGAGGACCCATGCACTTACAGGAGCCAAAGTCAAGCCAGCTTGTATTGAAGGGCTATCCACCATGTGCACGGCACTGTGAGGGTACAGGAACTTGTAAGGGCTCAGGTGATAAGGTTAAGCAGCAGGGAAAGACAAATCACAAGGAAATGAAATAAATGTTGATTTCACAATTATCACACAGAACTGTTATAAGTGACTGAGAGCTGGAATCAAGCTGGAATCTGAGGCTTGCTTACCTTTACTCTAAAGGACTTACGTTTATTAAGTTAGTTTTCCTTTTGGAAAAAGTTTAGGTAGCTTCTTATTATATTTTAATATTTCATCAGTGTTAAACATTCTTACCACGTTCCTGAATTAAATTGAAGTTTATGTGTCGAACACAACTTGCTTGCCCTTGACCTTTTTGAATAATTTTCTTTGATTTTCATTATTTGTGTGTGTAAGAGAAAGAGATGTTTATACCACAAGTGTATGTAAAGAAAGGTATTAATATGGTTCGTTTCTAGATTGTAAGACTATTCTGAAGAAACTCCACCCGTTTTTTTTTTTTTTTTTTTTAAGTTAAACCACTTAGAGCAGTTGTTTTAAACCTTGACAGTGGGCAGAAATCACCTGGGGAGCTCTACAAAGGAAAGCAAATCAAAACCCTCCCAGCCATAGGCCCAGGTTCTTTCCCTGGAGGTTCTAATTTTTTGAGTGTGAAGTTGAACCCAGGCAGAAATAATACGTAAGGCTCCCAGAAGATTTTAAAGCACAGGCAGGTTGAGAACCACTGACAGAGGAGTGCGTGTCCCTTGTTCTAAAGGACAGCCTGCGCAGGATGGTCCCTCTGTCAGGAGGTTGCACGGTAAAGGGCCCGTGGCCGACCTTCACTATGAGATGTGAGGGCATATCTACCTTTTTCCTGAGCTGTTGCTTAAATTAAATGAGCCACTATCTCAATCCTGAAAATATTTCTGTTACATTAGTTCTGTATATATTAGTGCAGTCTGTATCCAGTAGTCAAAATGACACTTAATTTGTACATTGAAAATGTCACAAAGATATATTCTATTGGAGAGCTCCATTTTCATCAAGAAAGGTCAAGACAGTTTTGCTGCACAGTGGGAAGATTAATAAAAATCCAGACTGGGAGGATAGAGTTGTTCTTAGGGGATGGAGACACAACTCAGTGGGGTGGGAAAACTCATTTTTATTACATTTGCTAACCTTTTAACTAAGCTACATTTGTGTATTTCATTTTTAATGCATGTTCATGTGAGTGTGTACATGTATGATGTGCATATGGAGGCAACCGTGGGAGTTGTCCCCCCTGGATTTTTTTCTTCAAGACAGGATCTCTCATTGGCTTGGGTCTTACAAATTAAGCTAGACTGGCTGGGCAGTGAGCCCCAAGGCTCCTTCCATCTCTGCCTCCCCAGTGCTGGGATTATAAGTGTGTGCTCCCACATCTGGCATTTTTATGTGAGTTCTAGGGATCAAACTCAGGTCCACTCAGTAAAGGCAAGCACTTTACTGAGCTATGGCTTCAGACCTAGTATTTTACCTTTTCGAAATACTTTATAAAGAAAAGGAAATTACAGATTCTGCCAAAAGAAAGGAACCACTAAGTTTTTCACAGTTGGGCTGAGCACCCAGCATGGATTCAAAACAGACTGCAGAAAGTTCAGCCACTTCAAGGGAAAGGACAGAAAGACCAGAATGATTGAACATGGGGCCACTTGTGATTTTATGTCTATAAAGGGAAAGTCTACTTTTTCTTTTAATGGGAAATGAGAGCCGTCATTCCCTCCTGCTCTTTCACACTCTGAAGTCAGTAAAAATAATTAAGAATCACTGACATCTGGTTAAAAACATTTTTGCCATTTAAAGGACATGCTGTTTATCATTGGAGGATAATTTAAAATGCCAACATACTTATTTTTCCCTGTAAATATTCAAACCAATGGGGGATGGGAGGATGGCTCTGCAGTTAAAGGCACTTGCTTGCAAAGCCTGCTGACTCCAGTCTCTATTCCCCAGTACTCATGTAAGCCAGATGCAGAAAGTGGTACACGTGTCTGGCATTTATTTGCAGTGGCACGAGGACATGGTTACCCGCCCCTCCCACTACATACACACTGTACATGTGCAAATAAGGGAAGAAATAAAAACTTAGATTTAAACCACTGCAAAAATGAATGCTGCAGAGAAAATTTGCCCTACCTGAAGGCCTGGCTACAAATGGCTGTGTGGAAAGGCCAAGCATTTGAAAACTCTGTTTTGTTAGTTGTCTTGAAAGTATGGTTAAATTTCATTTTACTAAAGGAAGCCATCGTCTTTGATTTCTTTCCTGTGGCATACTTCAGGTGTTAGAGAATTGGACCTCTGATGCTTGCACACGTGCATCAGGGGAGCCTGGGGAGGGCACTGTGGTGGCAGCAGTGGTCAGAGCCGTGCTGGAGAAGCAAACACAACTATGTGCTGATGGTCAGAGGCGCTGTTCTTGCTGCTCTGACCTGTTTTAAAATTTCTGGTGTACTAAATGTCATCATTAATCCCAGTGTTTCTAGCTTTAATTCTGATGAGCTCTGTCTAAGCCTTGGTTCTCGAAAATAGGATGCATTTAATATTGTGGGACAGTTAGTAGAACTCTGGGAACTGTAAATATGATTTACAGAGTGGAGCGGAACCAAGATCCTACTACAGTATTAAAGCTTAAGTCAGATATCTGAGGCTATTTCTTTACTGTCTTTTCCTCTGCCTGGCTGCTCATAAAATACAACCCAGGTGCAGGTTCACTTTAATTACATGACTGCAACCCTAATGGGAGCACACAGATTTGGGGAAAATCAATACCTGTGGGAGAATGTTCTTCTCATCTCTTTGCATAATGGCCTGCTTCTGACTGCTACAATCTCGCCTCACTACATCTTTGTCACTTTAATCCTTGATGGAAAACTAGCCACCTCTCTGAGCTACTCAACGTTAAGTCTACCTTTGAGTTTACCCATGAACGATTTGCCAGACTCAGTAGCAAATGGTCCGTGTGGAGGGTTGGGAACAGGCGAGGTGACAGAGTGGGTCTCAGCCACTGAGACCTCGTGGGCTACCTTGAGCCATCCTGCATAGAAGAAGAACTGGAGAAGGGTAAAGACTGGAATGTAAAGATCCAAGTCGTGCCCCGCGTAGCCTTTGGTGGGATCCAAAAACTGGCGTCCGATGAGGCAGGCAAAGAAGAAGGTGTATACAGCAAGAGTGACGACCTGGAAAAGAGAGGAGCCCAGGTGAGGGGCAGTGCTGGTGGCCACAGGGAGCCACAGCACGGTGTGGGCAGGTGGAGTAGAACCACATACACAGACTTCATACCTGGGTGTAGACCAGCGGAATCCCAACCCAGTCATAGCCGAACAAGAGGCTGCACCAGGAGCGGTACCGATTCATTTCCTAAGCCAGAGACAGAAAACGGGATTTACCGAAATGATAATTGTGCTGATAAATGCTATCTGGGGTTGTCTGTTATGCATGTCTGTAAATGGTGGGGTCAACAATGGAAAGCTAGAAAATTGGCTGTCACTGATCCTACAAAAGGAAGGCTCTGAAAAAGAGAAGCAATGAACATCACTGAATGTGAAAAAAATTAAAAATATTACAGTAAGACATAACTTTATAGAAATATTCCCTGTTCTATTGAGCCCATAATTTCCAACATATGTACTGGCTCTGAGTGATGGAGAGAAGGTAATGGTTTATATTCTAAATAAGTAATCCCAGTTATTTTGGTAGAAATTTTTGGAGATCATTTTTTTCTCTTTAAAAATATGCTTACTATAGGGCTGGAGAGATGGCATAGTGGTTAAGGCACGTGCCAGCAGAGCCAAAGGACCCAGGTTTGACTCCTCAGGACCCACCTAAAGCCAGATGCACAAGGTGACACATGTGTTTGGAGTTCATTTGCAGTGGCTAGTGGCCCTAGCATATCTATTCTCTCTCTCTCTGTCTCTCCCTCTTTCTCTCTCTCAAATAAATAAATAAATTAAATATTAAAAAATTAAAATATGCTTGCTATAGATCTTAGAAAAAATATAAATATATCTTAAACCTTTCCTCACACAAATGGGGACTTTAAAATACCCATATTGACAAAACAAATCTATCTGTTTAAAGCAGGAAGGCCTGATTTTTTTTAACCCTTCATCCATTTTATATAAGTAATAAATAACACTAGGATGAAGAGTTTACCTTGAAAATTTGGAACTGTTTTAAAATTATTTACTCAGTCCCTTCCAAGCATGAGATGGCTATAACAGAAATATTCAGCTCTTACATAAATTTATTTGATGAATTCAGGGGTCGTCTGAATTCATGAAGATACTGAAAAAAAAAAAAAAACAACTGAGTTAAGCTTAGGGTTATCTGATTTGGTGGAAGTGGGTGAGGTTTAGTCTTCCTAAGGTTTTTATTCTGGGGGCTGGAAGTTTACCTCAGTACTAAGAGCTCACCTACCATGTACAAGGTGCCCTGTGTTCTATCTCCCAACACTGAAAAAAATTGTTATTTTAGAATCTTAAAGCTAGGGATAGCAAATGTGGTATGTGCACAGCGTTGTTCTTTAGAATCCTTGGTTAACACATTCTTACAGACCCAACTGCGAAGCACTTGGTGTGAAAACAGCGACCAGTACCAAAAGATCTTTCAGCCCATGTACACATTCCATTCAAAAATTATTTATTTATTTTACTTGAGAGAGAGAGAAAGAGAGAGAGAGAGAGAGAGAGAGAGAGAGAGAGAGAGAGAGAATGAGCTCACCAGGCTGCAAACAAACTCAACACATTCACCACTTTGTGCACCTGTCTTTTTGTGGGTATTGGAAAATTGAACTCAGGCCTGCACACTTTGCAAGCATGTGCCTTTAATCACTTAGCTATCTCTCTAGCCCAGTGTGTATTTTGATACTGGTTCCTAGTTCCTTAGAATTAGAATGAGCAAAGCAGACTTTCTGGTCATTAAATATAGGAGCCTCTTGAGTTCTAATGAACATCTTTTACTGATGGCTTATGACGTACTTACGGTCATCAGTGATTGCAGATCAACGCTGTCTCTGATTCTACCTTCATTCCGGGCTTTAGTGGCAAGATTTCCAAACCAGATGAAAGGAACCCAGTATTTTAGATGAGGTGATTTGAGGTGGTCAAATAATTTCCTTTCATCTGCTGTCATAAAACCTTTACACAGAATAAAAAGAGCTAGTCACAGAATTTTAGTTTAGTACTAAAACATTACCATAGTTTCAGTCTACTAAGTAAATATAGTATGGGTGGGGAAGGATGCTAAAAGAATATGTAGGGGCTGGGGAAATGGCTTAGTGGTTAAGGCATTTGTTTGAGAAGCCTAAGGACCCCAGTTCAATTCCTCAGGACCCATGTAAGCCAGATACACAAGGGGGTGCATGCATCTGGAGTTCGTTTGCAGTGGCTGGAGGCCCTGGCACACCCATTCTCTCTTTCTCTCTGCCTCTTCCTCTCTCTCTCTCAAATTAATTAATGAATTAAAAAAAGAATATGTAATAAAGGTTCCTGTCTTCAATAGTTTATACTTGGGTTAGAGGTACAGAACTGTGTGTACAAAAGCATGTGTGTGCATGCATCTACACATGTGGGCACACCAAAGTTATATATTAATATCTGAGACAATGCATCATTGTGTGATAAACTTCATGTGGGCAATCTCTGATAGAGTGAGTAATAATTTAGTAAATAAGATCTAGATCACAGCTTCTTAAAGTGGGAGTCATTATCCCTTTATGGGGCTGCATAACTGAATGTGAGGGTCAAGAAAAATTTAACAATAGGTTTCTGAATGAGCAACAACCAAACATTAATTCAAAATCAATATATAATGCATACAGTGTTTTGGCTGCATTTGCCCATGTTGCATCGTGTGACTTTATTTCAGCCTTGGTTTTGATCACATGTGCACTTTATAAACTATAACTTGGTTTGTGTGTGTGTGTGTGTAATACAGTTAGCTTGAGCTTGCAGTAACCCTTTTAAGCCTTAAAATTTTCATCTGTAAAAGAGAGAGATCTACTTTACTGCAATGATGAACATATCTGAAGCAGTTAGCATAGCTCTTAGCACTCAGTAAGTACTAGCATACAATGTAGCACTGACATGTTATCTAGCCTCCTCTTCTCCCTCTCCACCAATGAGAGGAGTAAATAGCAGGTTTATTTAACAAACATTTACTCAATGTCTATACTAGGGTTTGCTTACAAAGATGTGCACATCAAGAGCTTCCAGTTTATATGTCATCTCTTGTTTTAGAAAACTTTGATTGAATAATTCAAATGGCATAAATATCCAAAAAGCTAAAGGCATATTATTGGAGAAAATAAAAATCTCACTTTTCCCCCAGCTGCATTATTTCTTTTTTAGGTGGAAATCACAATGTTTGATTTATTTTTCTTATCTTTACAGGAGAGCTCATGGATTTTCATACAGACCTGTTTTTGAACATAAATGGTTTTATATACATATCTGCCATTTACTTCTAATTTTATTTATCTCTTTGAGATTAAAAATTAACATATAGGGGGCAGAATCATTGTTTTAAATAACTATTCTTCACTGACATGAATTGTTAATTGTACACCATGTTTTATTTAATTAGTTCCTTTTTAAGTAGACATTTCAGCTGCTTCTAATTTTCTGGCACTAAAAATATTGCTGCAATGACACCATATTTATCTCTTTGTTTTTTAAAGTGGTTTAAAAATGTTTTAATTCAATATAAATTGTGCTCTGTGAATTAAAGCGTGTGTATAAAACTAATTTGTATTAGATATGAATTTTGAGTTTTTGCCTCTTAAATTCAATCATTTACTTGCGAAAGTCTGAAAATATATTTAGATGAAAATCAACATTTGCCTTGATGCAAGACATTTTTATGTTCATCTGTAATCTGTTTACAAATCTGTTTTTTCTGTTTAAAGTTATCATCCATCTCATTTAACTAGAGACTTAAGAGATGCTATAAGAGAAAAACATTTCTTTTTCGGGATTCATCAGTTCACAGAGCTGAGGTCTTTGGTGTGACCTAGCTCAGTGTTTTAAGCATAAGGTCCAGACAGTGCACCTGATTCTCAAGGTTATTCCTGGCACCTAGTGAACTTGGAGAGGGCTGAGCTCTACCCAAACGCAGTTCTTAGCCAGGTCTGTTGGCGAGAGTCTCCTGTGGATACTTTGAGAAAATACTGCTGCTGTGGCCTTCTGCTTCCGTTAATCTAGGATGAGCTCAGGAAGGGGCATCCTTTTTACTCTTCCTGGGGTGACCTGATATGACAGGATCCAAGTAGTTGTGTGTTTTCCATGATCTGCATCAGTATTTGAAAAAGCACTGTCCTAATAAATGAAGGTTCTCTTTATTCAGTACTTGAGATAAACATTATAACAATGGCCAAGCCAGTATTTACCACCAGGAGACTAGGTTTGGTTTATATTCACACTATTTATACTAGCTTAGAAGGGCTATGACTATGTTTAAAGAGTGGTATTTTCTCTGGAAGTAAAAAAAAAAAAAGACTAATAATTCTTTTCTTGTTTCTCATTAAACTCTTGGCATGACCTGCTTTTTCTTTTTTAAAAAGATGCACAGAGCATGATTAATTGTTATTACAAGAAGTTAACATGTGAACGTGACCTCTCTTGGCTTTGTAGACTTGCTGCAGCAGCTGTTCCTCTGTTAACTGGAAGCCCAGTCTCAGATACTCCATATCAGTTATCTAACACTTATATTCTTGAGTTTTAGAGTGCAATTCTAAAAAATGACCCCACTTACATACTGGCTGTAATCTCTGTAATTCGACCAAAGAACAACTTTATGTCTAGTTATTTTTTATTCAGGAATATGGATCAAATTGCTAGCAAGTCTTTTCTTGGCTTCTAAGCAGAAAGCAAATATGCAGAGTGAGGGTTTATCTCATGCCAATTTTAAAGCCTGCATTAGATCCTGCATTCCATGTAGGACATTTATTGATTGGAAGGGCTGTGTACAGGGAAAAAAGCTGATGATTTTAAATTTTTAGTCCAAACTTATTGAATACTTTGCTAGGGTCTGAGAAAGGTCCATGAGAAGTCAGATCTTAATTCATCATTCTCCAACAGTGTACAGGAAAGATGACTGTGTCATTTCCTGTAGGGTCAACTGTTTTTTTTTTTCTAAAATTTCCCCATGTTTGGAAATTGTTGGGCAATTCAAAACAACACTCTAGGTTGTTGGTCAATTGGTCAAATGCACAAGGGCCATTAGTCATGAAATGGAATGCTATATCCACCAACACCTCAAGTCATTGTAACCAGATACCAGTGCATTTTCCCCCGCCTTTGCCGATAGGTCTCATGTGGCTCAGGCTCGCTTTGGACTCACTATGTAGCCAAGGATGACCTTGAACTTCTGATCCATCTCTGCAGTGCCCAAATTACAGATGTGCACCACCACTTGTGATTTCACTTTTTAAAATTTTTATTTACTTTTAGGCTGGAGAGATGGCTCAGCAGTTAAGGCATTTGCCTGCAAAACCTAACGACCTGGGTTCAATTCCCCAGTACCCATGTAAAACCAGATGCACAAAGTGGTGCATGTATTTGGAATTCATTTGCAGGACTTGGAGGCCCTGGAGTGCCCATTCTCTCTGTCTGCCTCTCTTCTATTCCTCTCTGCTTGTAAATAAATAAATAAATAAATAAATAAATAAATGCATTAAAACAAAACATTATTTTACTTCCATTATTCTCATCTCCAAGGCTATGTTAATTACAGTTATTGACATGCTGCAGTTTGGCTGGGCTTCCACCACCTTATCTCCTTCATATGTCTGTCTGTCTCTGTGGCTCCCCCAAGCCCCCCTCCTCCCACTGGCTGGCATGCCATTGTATGTGACTCAATCTTGTCTTGCTATCCCCTTTCCTTCTGTATAGCTCAGCAATTTTCATATTGCTTGTCTGAAAAAAAAACTTCTTTAATGTTTGTAATCAGAGTAAAACATCTATATTTATATCTGTCATTGTAGATATATGTTTGCATTGACTTACAACTTGAGCTGTAGTTTGGAAAGATTGGATTTGCTACTTGAAGGAAAGATTTTATTGCCCCCCCCAAGCCAAAGGACTAATTAAATCCATTGACAAACAAGACCCCTGTCATCATATATTTTCTCTGCTGTACAGTTGGCCTGTTTTTCTTTGGTTGAGGCTGAGGCAGATGTCTTTTGCTTTCAATAAAGCTTCTGTTAGCAGAAAGACTAAGTGTTCTGCCCCTTGAAACTTAAAGAAGGAATGGGTTTGATGCCAGTTATTTCTGATCAAGAAAGCTGTCCCGTCAGCGTCTTAACCCTTCTCACAGGGTTGACTTCTTTCCAGGAAGATTGTAATGTCTCTGGCTCATTTTCAACTCTGTATTAAAAAATATTTATTTATTTTCAAGCAGATAGAGATGAGAGAGAGAGAAAGAGAGGGGGAGAGGGAGAGAGAGAATGGGCACACCAGGGCCTCTAGCTACTGAAAATGAACTCCAGATGCATGCACCACTTTGTGCATCTGGCTTTATTTGGGTACTGGGGAATCAAACCTGGGTCGTTAGGCTTTATAGGCAAGCACCTTAGCCTCTGAGCCATTTCTCCAGCCCCAGCTCTGTGTTTTTTAAATGAATGCAGCAAAGCCGCCACTTCAACTATAGAGGCAAAACAAGATGGAGAGGGATTGAATCCCATCGTGGAAGCATTGCACAGGGCAGTACAGCAAACTTCTTCTCCCATGAGCCACAGGAAGATATTTGTGGATCACAAGGTAATTATCTTATCCATGATGTGTTCATTGACATTGCATCATATCCACTCTATTCTATTATTCGTCTTATCCTATCCTTCTATCATATCTTATCCTGCTGTGCTCCCCATTTCATTCCAATCAAAATGATGATCACAAGCTACTAAAATGATTTACCCAATGTGATGGTTAATCTCATGGATTTGATGGGATTTCGAGTCACAATGGAAACAAATATCTGGGTTTGTTGTGAAGATTAGGTTAATTGGGGTCACCGTTCCATGGACTGTATAAAAAAGAAGAATGTGAACGGAGCACCTCATTGTCTGCTTCCTGTCTGTGGATGCAATGTGACTAACTGACTCCAGCTCCTGGTGCCATGTGTTCCTTCACAGTGGCGAATGACCTGAAACTATAAGCCAAAACAAGCCCTTCGTCCCTTAAGTTACTTCTTATCGGGTATTTTACTGCAGCACCAAGAAAAGTGGCCAATTCACTCAACAAGCAGTTCCAGCTCACAGCACACTGGAATAGGATATGGCGAGTACAGACAGTTTCTGTGGTAGCCATGCTAAGTGGAGACAGCCACTCTTTTCTTTTCCTGATATGACCAGAATTTCGCTAGTCAGCCATATCCCCATCCTTACACTAATATTCTATTCTGGAGCTCCTACACGATGACACCCAAGAAACAACATTCACTAAATTAGTGCTTTTAGCTCCCTACCTGGGCAGGTGGCCCAGAATGTCATTTATCTTGAGTGAATAGATCCGAGGAGATTTATAACCAGCAGAGTTGACGGAGGTGTCCTTGTGCAGTGGTCCCTAAGCTTTGCTGCATTTCAGCATGATATTGGAACCTAATGTCTAAGGGTGGGAGGCAGATGTCGGTGATTTTAAAGATCCGCAGAGATTCCAACATACAGCAGAGTCTAGGAACCACTGGCAGAACAAGGGATGTTACGGCAATTTTTGTGTTTTTTTTAAAATATTTTTTATTTTTATTTATTTATTTGAGAGTGACAGAGAGAGAAAGAGGGAGAGCGAGAGAGAGAGAGAGAGAAAGAGAGAGAGAAAGGGTGCACCAGGGCCTCCAGCCACTGCAAATGAACTCCAGACGCGTGCGCCCCCTTGTGCATCTGGCTAACGTGGGTCCTGGGGAATCGAGCCTCGAACCGGGGTCCTTAGGCTTCACAGGCAAGCGCTTAATCACTAAGCCATCTCCCCAGCCCCAATTTTTGTTTTTTAATGGCTTTAGTTGTTTTGAAGTAGGGTCTCACTCTAGTCTAGCCTGACCTGGAATTCACTATGTAGTCTCTGGGTGACCTTGAACTCGTGGAGATCCTCCTACCTCTGCCTCCCAAGTGCTGGGATTAAAGGTGTGAGCTGCAATGACCAGATTTTTAAAAATTTATTTGAAAGAGTGAGTATGGGCATACCCAGGGCCTCCTACTGCTATAGACAAGCTCCAGATGCATGTGTTACTTTGTTCATCTGGTTTTACGTGAGTGCTAGACAATCAAACCCAAGTCCTCAGCAGTTTACTGGCTTCAAAGATTCTCAGGTCTCTCCTCCCCAGCAGACACAGACCCCCTCAGGCCCTTGTGCTTGTGCTTTTGCAGGAATCCCACTTAACCAGGGAGCCATCTCTCTAGCCACTGTTGTGGCATTCTTAGTTGAAGTCGTCGAGCAGTGCTGCTGGGTAACTTATTTGAATGTGGATACCTTGGTTCCTAAACCCTAGAGAGTTTGGTTTCCTAGGTTGCCTTGGAGCCTGCCATTTAGAGAAGCTCTCTTGCTGGGCATGGTGGTGAATGCCTGTAATCCCAGCACTCAGGAAGGAGGTTAAGCAGGATTGCTAGGAGTTCCGAGCCAGCCTGGGCTTCGGTATGAGATACTGTTTCAAAACAAATCAGCAAACCAACAAACAAGACAAAAAGGAACCTGGCCATGTGTGCAGCGCATACCTGTAATCCTGTAAACTCTGGGAGGCTGATGTAGGAGGACTGCCATGAGTTCCAGGCTAGCCTGGGATACACAGGGAGATCCTATTCTAAACAACAACAACCCTAACTAGGTGTAATGGCACACTGATAATTTCAGCACTTGGACGTTCAAGGTCAACTGAGTTACATAGTGAATTCAGGGCCAGCCTGGGATACATAGTGAAAGCTTGTCTCAAAATAAAATAAAATAATAAAATAAAACCAAAACTGCTAAGATAATTCAGTGGCTGTGGCCTCTGATCATGCATTCAGAAATACTGGGTGGTGAGCCTTCAACTCCTAAAACAGAGCTTTAAACACCGACTGTTAGGAGACTGCCGACTCACAGCACACGTTCGAGGGGCCAGCTTCCCTGCGCTTTCCCTCCAGTGTGAAGCAAGTGAGCACAGACGAGTCAGGTTTCACTCACAGGATGACGTTCTGTCTGATCAGGCTCATCATGTGACAATGTAGGGGTAACTGACTCAGCCTTTAAAAAGTTCAGCCAACAGGGAAGACACTGTAAATACCCCTGTTCCCTTCACCGTCTCCTGTAACACAGAGCAACTGGAGACTTCCAAGAGTTCAAGGAAGCCCAGAATCACAGAATACACCAGCGAAAACAACAGCAGACCACAAGGCAGAAATGTTAAACAAAATTCAAATGATTTTTCATAGGGAGAGAAGATCACCGAGTAAATTATATGTTGACGCCAGAAGTACAACAGAGCTGGCCTACGAGTCACTAAAACGAAAGCCAGGGTTTTTTTTCAAAATTTTCTTTTCTTTTCTTTTTCTTTTTTGAGAGAGAGAGGGAGAGAGAGAGAAGGAGGCAGAGAGAGAAAGAGAACGGGCGCACAAGAGCCTTCAGCCGCTGCAAACAAGCTCCAGTTGTGGCTGGCTTACCTGGGTCCTAGGGAATTGAATCTGGGTCCTTTGGCTTTGCAGGCAAGCGCCTTAACCGCTAAGCCATCTCTTCAGCCCCTAATGAGCTTTTTAAGACATCAAGATGCGTCACACGGAGGTGTTGCACTTCCCAGAGGAAAAGGAATTTACTTGGAGCCAGACACGCTAGGTTTGAAATGCTTCCTGTGAGCGCAAAACAAAGTTACCCAATGTCCCTAGGCCTCAGTTTCCAAATCTGCAAAATGGTATAAGCACGATTGTTTGAAGCTGGAGGCCCTGGAATGAGGACTGCGTAGAAGTGCCAGGATGCACCAAGGGTGATGGCCAGAGTTCAGCTATACCTAACTGTACTTGTGCCTGACTCTAAAATTATAAATGTAAGACAAGATTTATAGTAATTTTAGTATTTTTTTAACTGATCCTTGAGGACAGGAACTATCGTGTTCTTAAACTGTATTCCTGGTCACTAGTGCCATGCCTGATACACAGCACACACTCAATAAAGCTTTATTTTTCAATTATTTATCTATTTATTTGTTTTGAGACAGGGTCTTGTTTAATACAGGCTGTTCTTGAACGTAAGATGTACCCAAAAGAAGACTTTGAACTCCTGATCCTTCTGCCTTCATTTCCCAAATGCTGGGACTGCAGAGATGTGCCATACAACTTGGCTTCACACAGTGCTGGGGATCAAAGTCAGGGCTTCATGCATGTTAGGCAAGAACTCCACCAATTGAGCTTATTCCTCAGCTCAATAAAGTTTTATTGAATGAGCAAATGCACAATAAATTAAGCATCAGCTTTGCTAATGTTTCAGTTAGAGGAATGCAGATAATTTCCTTTTATCTGTCTTTGTGCTTCGGGAATAATTTAAAAGAGAACTATTTTCTTTTCCTGATGTACTATATAAAATTCTAGATAAAATGTTCTGATTCCATTTAATGCCATAATACAAGCACTCAACTAAGCTCTTCACTCGAGTTAGCAAATATCTAGGATTGGGTACCTCACTTAACTTAGAATGAGTAACATTTTCCAGGGCAGATAATTAGAATGACTAGAATTTTCCAGAACAGGTTTAGGGCCAACAAGCAAATGGCAGAAACTATATTGCAGTCCTGGTAAATAACTGGCCAATAGTACTAACAAAGTACTCTGGGGACTTTTCAGTATAATTGACTGATTTTTTTTTTAGCTCAGTTATTTAATCTATTTTAATATGAGCAGAAATAAAAAGCTTTTTGGTTTTAAAAGAAATTTACTTCCCACTAGCAAATCACAAATATTTTCCTGGCAGCATGCAGTGTGGTTTACTTTATTTCTCAGGGTCAAAGAACTTGACTGTCCAATGTAAAAGCAAGGAAAGTTCGAGGATTGGTAGGTAAAGACCTGGCTTTTCCAGCCCCAGCTGATGAGATGCATTGTCAAGTGCTACAGAAGAGGCTTCAGGTCTTCATTTTCCCAGCCCCTCCTCTACTTCCTCCTGGCCTGCACTGAATCTACTATGCAAGCAATGCCCTCCATGGAGCAAGAGAGTGGAGAGTGTGCAAGAAACTGCTTTCAATCCCAGTCTTTTTCTGAGCGTGGTCTGGGCTTGTTAGCTATACTGACCCTGCTCCAGACCTCCTGAATCAGAATCTATGGCAATGCCATTTTAGAATTACTTTTAGCAGCATTGATTTTTTTGGATTTTTTTTGTTCATTTTTATTTATTTATTTGAGAGCAACAGACAGAGAGAGAGAAAGGCAGATAGAGAGAGAGAATGGGTGCGCCAGGGCCTCCAGCCACTGCAATGAACTCCAGACGCATGCGCCCCCTTGTGCATCTGTCTAACGTGGGTCCTGGGGAATCAAGCCTCAAATCAGGGTCCTTAGGCTTCACAGGCAAGCGCTTAAGCGCTAAGCCATCTCTCCAGCCCAGCAGCATTGATTTTAACAGTAAGTATTTAATATTCACTGATGTTTGAGAGCATATACTATATTTAAAAAAAAAAAAACAGTTGATTTGGGCTGGAGAGATGGCTTAGCAGTTAGGGCGCTTGCCTATGAAGCATAAAAGCCCAGGTTTGATGGCATATACATCTGGAGTATGTTTCCAGTGGCTAGAGGCCCTGGAGCGCCCATTCTCTCTCATATGCCTCTCTCTCTCTCTCTCAAATAAATGAATCAAAGAACAAAACCTGGAGCTGGGCTTGATGGCACACACCTTTAATCTTAGCACTCAGAAGGCTGAGGTAGGAGGATTACTGTGAGTTTGAGGCCACCCTGAGACCACATAGTGAATTCCAAATCAACCTGGGCTAGAATGAGACCCTACCTCGAAAAACCAAAAATTAAATTAAAATTTTTTTTAAAAGGTGACTTTATGTAAGGCAGTCATCTGCCAATTTTTATTTTGTGTCCTCAGCCGCCTTTTGCCCCCATGCTGCAGGGCCCCTGGCCGCTCATTGACCAGTCCTCTGTGCCCTTAGAGCAGGTGCCCCGGCCGTGGACTCAGGGTATCTGCCAAACATTTTCCACCACCCCGAATTTCCTATTCTTCCCAGAAACCTTGGCACAGGCAGGGAGTGGCGCAGGCAGGAGGCATGTGTCCAGTTGGGAGAACGTGGACCTGGTGAGGTGCGCAGACTCTGAGTCAGCCCTGTCGGCGGGGGAAGGAGCGGGCGCCGCGTGAGTCAGCACTGCCTCGGGCAGAGGACGCTGGCGCTGGCAGCAGCCCGGAAGGCCTCCGGGGCTGTTCTGGTTGTTTAGTATCCTGGAACCTTCACCATGGCCCCGACACACAAATCTTACATTTGTTGGTGCACAGGATATGCCCACTGCCCTTAAAAATTAAAGAGCAACAACTTTTTTTTTCTTTTTGAGAGAGTCTTATTCTGTACCCCTGGCTGGCATGGTACTCTGTAGTCCAGGCTAGTCTCTAACCCAGGGCACTCCTCTTGCCTCAACTTTTTTTTTTTTTTTTTAAACAGAGTGATCGGTGAGGGGTTCATTGGACACTTGGCTTCATATCTTCCCCAGTTCTCAGCCTCTTTCAGTCAGAACAAACTAATCAACAGTTTTAAGGCAGTATCATGTTGGTCACACATAAGCAGCTCTCATTCAAGCCCTCTGACCTGGCAGCGTGCCCTGAGGCACTAATAACTCTGGAGCCACTGGCAAGGTGAATGCCTGGAATCTACTCTTTCATTTTGTTGTTAGTGATGAGCTTACTGTAGTTGCCAAAGCTTTCTGCCTCAGAGATAACAGAAGAGCTTAAAAAATAAGCATTCTAAGGCCTGGGGAGAGGAGATGGCTTCAAGCATGGGAACCTGAATTTGGATCCCAGCACCCACATAAAAGCTGGGCATGGCCTAGATACCTGTAATGCCAGCAACGGGAAGGCAGAGAGGAGCTTGCTGGCTAGTCTAGCTGAACTGGTAAGCTCTAGGTTAAGCAAGAAATTGTGTCTCAAAATATAAAGTACAGAGCAACTGAGGAAGACACTCAAAGTTGACGACTGGCCTCCTTAAGCATGCACACACATGTGTACTCACACACATGTGAACACACACAAGCCAGCATAACACCCCCCTCCCCCAAAAAAAAACCAACATTGTAAAAAAGACTCAGTTACTTCTAACTTCAGTGCATACAAAAATGACATGGAGGGGCTGGAGCGATGGCTTAGTGGCTAAGGCACTTGCCAGCAAAGCCAAAGGACCAATGTACAATTCCCCAGTACCCACGTAAGCCACATGCACTATGGGGTGCATGTGTCTGTCTGGAGTTCATCTGCAGTGGCTGGACCCCTGATGTGCCTATTCTCGCTCTTTCTATCTGCCTCTTTTTCTCTCTCTTTCAGGCAAAGGTAAGCACCTTGGCTGCTAAGCCTTCCCTCCAGCCCTCTCTTTTTCAAATAAAGAAAAATATATTTTAAAAAATAGGACATGGTGATCACCTGTACACCCAGCACTCAGGTGACTGAGGCAGGAGGATTCAAGTTTGAGGCCAAGTTGAACTTCATAATAAGACTATCTTAAAACACAAATGGGGACTGTGGAGACAGTGGGAGCATGCTAAACTACAGGGGTGTAGGCATGACACCCAAAAGATTATTCATCAGGTCTAAGGTGGGGCCTAGAAATGTGCTTTTCAACTTAGTGAAGGTGCCATGATGTGTGTGGGTTTGTGGATCACACCTTGAGACATGACTTTAAATGCTCACCAAGGGCTGGGTGATTCATTTTCAGATCCCTTGGAATGTTGGGGTTATCGGTATTTGGAGAGAGAGGTAAAATTCAACATCCCAGAAGTCTTGTAAAGAGGAAGCTCAGATCCAAGTTCATGGCAGACATTTGTACAAATATATAATGAACGCTACATTCAAAGGAAATGAAATCATGCCATTCTCCTGTTTGTCTCCTTTTATCAATTTACTCCCCCTGACACCAGTCCAGCACAGCCCTCTGAGCTCATGTTTGACCAAAACCCCAAAGGCCTCTCCACTGGCAGCAGACCTGGATTCTCCGATGTGCCTTTAATACTGAGGTGACACTGAGAGGATGCAGTTTGTTTGAGAATTGTGCCTGCCATCCAAGTGCTGCCAGAATGCTCTCTCTTCACTCCAAGGGTGGAATGGTGGTTTTCTTCTTCTTCCTTCCTTCCCTTTCTTTCTTTCTTTCTTTTTTTCTTTCTTTCTTTCTTTCTTTCTTTTTTTAAAGGTTTTTCCTCAGAGGTGCTAATTCTATTTCTGAGTCTTTACACATTGGGATAAGAAAATTAAGCTTTTGAGGACCATTTTCAGTTGAGTCATTCTGAAGCAGTATTCCATTGTTAAATTTGGGGGATAGGTGGTAGTGCCTTTGTATTTGGTGTTTTTTTTTTTTTTTTGCTGGTTTTATGTCATGATGCACCTGTGCCTTCCCTAGGCCATTCATAGCATCCATGCGGATCTTTAACCTCACCACCTCCTTGTACCCATGACTTCCTCACATCTTAGGCCATATCACTAACAATGTGATGTCCATCCCTTTCATTGTTCCCACCTTGACTCTCAGCCTCATGTGGAAAGTAGATTAAGAAGACTTGAGGTGTCATCCCACACAAAGCCTTCTGAAGTCATCAAAGTGCTATGTTATGCTGTTTTAGGTGATTTTGTTAAAACACTAAAAGCCAGGTGCTAGATAATGCTCTGGACACTTTACAAATATTAATTTACTTCTAATAGCAAGTCTATAAGACATGTAAAGTAGGTGCTAGTATAAGTTACTATAAAGTCAGTTTTATAGATGAGAAAATTGAGCACCGAAAGGTTAAATATGTACATGGGGTCATATAGTTTATAAGTGGTAGAGTCAAGATCCCAAACATTGCATTATGCTCTTGCTAATTAGCTAGCCCTAAACAACAAGAAAAGTCCACAAAGTACTCAAAACAGTATTATTTTTAGTAAAACAACAAAAACCATGCACACTATTTTCAAGAACACTTCAGAAAAGGTAAGTTGGAGACTAAAATTCAGTTTGAGACTGTTGTAAGTATAAAGGCAAAATCACCTCATGATTCTTCTATGAGCCAAGAATTATCTCACTTAATTTTCTCTCTACTGAAGGGTGGTTTAACACCTTTTTGCTAAATATTTACACACCAAAGAGAACCATCTCTTACACATGATTTGTTCTCCATACACCATGTCCAGGAACCTGAATGGAGAAATCACATCTGCTGTGAAGCATAGGTCAACAGACGCCAGCTCCTCCCTGAACCTGCTTGCCACCTCTCCAGATCGGTCTGGGGAAAGTCAACATGCAGATTCCTTCCAGAATTGACTTTGCTTCAAGAAACATATCAAGGAGACTGGAGAGATGACTCAGCTGTTAAGGTGCCTGCCTGAAGAGTTTAATGACCCGGGTTTGATTCCCTAGGACCCATATAAAGCTGGATGTACAAGGTGGTGCATGTATCTGGAGTTCATTTGCAGTGGCTAAAGGCCCTGGTGCATCCATTCTCTGTCTCCCTCTGCTTGCAAATAAATAAATAAACATATAAAAGTAGGAGTTATGAGCCTGAGTTATAATTCTGGCTTTTCTGCTGTGTGATTCAGTAGACCTCAACCTCTCCAAATGTGATTTCTACTGTTTTCTTAATATCTTAACAGAAATAGCCAGAAACTGGGTGTAGTGGCTTAAATGGCAATCCCAGCACTAAAGAGTTTAAGGCAAAGGATTGCCCTGAGTTTGAGGCCAACCTAGTCTACGCAGTGAGACCTCAACTACAAAACCAAAACCAAAGGAATGTAACTAGCCACCATGTTCTGGAAAACTCTACGTAAGCATTACACATTGTTTTAATATATACAATCACCATTATTCTTTTCATCTCAAGGCAACATGGCTATCTGCAACTTCCTCACCTTGGCCTCTCAAGTACATTTCCCTGCCCCCCCTCCCCCGGGCCTTTTTTTTTTCGGAGGTAGAGTCTCGCTCTAGCCCAGGCTGACCTGAATGAAATTCACTATGTAGTCTCAGGCTGGCCTCGAACTCACTGCGATCTGTGCTGGGACTAAAGGCATGTGCCACCAACCCCAGCTCTCAAGTACAGTCCTTGAGAACAGGAATCACGTCTAACTCATCTCTGTATGTAAGACTGCTTCTGGCACAGAGTGGGTAATCAGTGAACATTTCTTGAGTGAATGAATAAAATATGGCCATTTTCAAAAGACATCCGGGGGTCCCTATCTCAGCTGAGAACAATTAGAGTCAAACAAAGGAAAGCC
This sequence comes from Dipus sagitta, assembly GCA_036346955.1. Taxonomy (NCBI): domain Eukaryota; kingdom Metazoa; phylum Chordata; class Mammalia; order Rodentia; family Dipodidae; genus Dipus; species Dipus sagitta. The sequence continues at coordinate 123,065,724 of CM070777.1, forward strand.
GCTCTCAGTACCTGCTTCAACCACGTGGTCGATGGTGGGGAACCTCTTGTACACGGCTGTGCTCACTGATCGGAAGATGAGCAGCGACGTGAGGTTGACGTAGCGCATCAGCGTCCTCCTGAGCAGGCGCCCGTGCTGGTCACTCCCGTGGACACTGCTGGAGATGAGGAACATCAGCCTGTCCGGCCAGGGCAGGTTCACAAACTGGTTCCACCATCGGTTCACTACCAGAGTCACATAAAATCCTGCAGGACAGTGGAAATGCAAAAGCAAGTTCTTACAGCAGACAGCTAGGTGACAACTGATGCGTTTAGCAGATGTTTAGCCTTTTTTTTATTAAGGGGTTGGGGGTCGAAAAATATGTTATCCATATCTTAAGATTTTTGCCTTCCAAGAAGAAAAAAAAAAAAAAAAAAAGAGAGATCATTCGTGCCTGGCGATACCAGGGCACCCAGTCAGTGGGTATTAGAACTCAAGTAAAGACTGCAAAGATGGAGAGTTAGTGAAGAGAAAGCTTAATTGTCCAGTAGCAGATTATGACCTCAGACTGTTTGGTGTTAATTGAGCGGAAGCAGCCCTGAAGGCAAACGTATGGATGGCGTGTTCTAGTGCAAGCGCTGGCTTTCCCGACATGCCTCTCAGCCTGGAAACACGCCCATGCAGAGTCATCCGTGTCCTCCTAATGGAGACAGCTGTGTGGCTGCATTCTGCGTGTGACCTATACTTACCAAGCACAAAGGTTACTGGAATTTGTTCAGCATATCTGTCACAGTAAATTGATAATTTTTCAAAGTAACGTTTTTGGGCTCCTGTAAGTAACAATCTGGAGCAAAAATAAAATGCACAGCCCTTTATGATGTTGTACTTCTGCACCTGCCCTGCAGGTGACAGTGCAAGCAATTAAGCACAAATAATCTCAGGTATTTTTTTTTTAAGGAGCTATATATATTTTTTCCTTTTTCTTTTAATGGATGTGTCTAAAAAGTGTCTTGTTTCATGTTTGAAGTACTAAAGTTTTTAGTACAGACATGCTATTGGCTATTAAACAATGGGATTTATTAACAATTTCATTTTAAAGTCTTATATATGTGGTTAATTGTATTTGGAGCAAGATATGTTATAAAATAGTCCAATTTCTTTTTCTTTCTATTTGATTTTTGCAATACTAGCAATTGGCACCAGGGCCTCACAAATATACTAGACAAATGATCTACCATAGAGTTCTTTTTACTTCATTTCTGAGACATGATTCACCAAGTTGTTCAGGCTGGCCTTGAACTCATTCTGTAGATCAAGTGAGCCTTGAACTTGCCATTCTCCTGCCTCAGTCTCCTAAGTAGTCTGGCTTCCATTTCCAGTTACTCACTAGGATTACTTAAAACAAGAGAATATTGACTAAGTTGATTAGAGTTACTACATCATTATTAAATGATGACATTTGTTTGACATCTAGATCTTTCTCCGCAGTACATTACTTAGCACATTCTAAATTTCAAGGAGTAGTATAATTGTTTACCTTAATGTTCACAAACATCTGAAATGTAAGTAAAGCAGATTTCACAAATAAAGGTGGAAATTTTTATTACTATTTAACCAATGTTTCAAAATTTCTATTTTAGATCTGACTCAATTTGCCCAAACTCATTTTCTAACATTGTTGAACATAATTGCATCTAATAGTGAGACCATTGTTGATATGTTGTAGGGAGGGCATGTAGAGTCAAAAGAAATGTCTAAAGACAGGTTAATTATGTGATCAAAATGTGGACAGAGAAGCCACACATCAATAACCAATGAATATAGCTGATCACAGAAGGAAGATACCCAAGGCAAGCTTCAAGCATCAAAGGTCTCTTTGGGTGGGTGGGATGTTGCTAGAGGAAGCAGAGTGATAATGACGTAAGAGTACACAACCAGGTTGCAAGTGGACCACTGTTGAAACAGCTTCTAATAAAGTTTGGGGTGCAGATGGGCATGAAGTTCTTGCCCCAGCCTTACAGGAGGTGTCAGAATTAATGAAGTCAGGGCAAGCTGATGAGAGACCCACTGACTGGTTTCACAAGCCTGTCAGAGTCATGGTGATGTCAAGTCACACACAGAGTGGTTTTCTAATGCATAAATAGAAGTGGCCAGGAAGATTTAGAATGGAAAACATGGATCTCAGAGTTGGACAGTCCTAGCCAGATTATAGTACCAAGTCTGTTATAGATATGGAATTTAAACTTATTTTAACATCTCTAGGACTCTTAGTTTTCTCAATTTATGGAACTAATAGTTACATATTAGGGGTATTATGAGGATTCAAAACTCATATATGAGCCTGGGGAAATGGCTTAGTGGTTAAGGCGTTTGCCTGCGAAGTCTAAGGACCCCGGTTCGATACCCCAGGACCCACATTAGCCAGATGCACAAGGGGGTGCATGCGTCTGGAGTTTGTTTGCAGTGGCTGGAGGCCCTGGCCCGCCCATTCTTTCCCTCTGCCTCTTCCTCTCTCTCTCTCTCAAATAAATAAATAAATAATGTTTAAAAACTCATATATGTATGTCTTCATACATAATAATAAAATGGTTGCTATTGCAACTAATTGGCTAAAACATATTTAGATAATAGACACATGGAAATTTTAATACCTAGAAGATACAGCAGAGATTATTTTGTCAAATCTTCCCAAAACTGGAAGAGGAATAATAAAATTAATGAATTTTCATTCTGCCTTATGATCTTTTTGTTAGGTATAATTATATTCTTATAATAGGATCAATAAAAAACTTAAAGCCATTAGTAGACATGAGAATTAAACTTTGTTTATGTTTTCCCACAGGTATATTTGACTTCTTTTCTGACAAATTCATCCTATGATTCTTGGTAAATTTACTTTAACAAACAGTTGAACTTTAACAAAATGAAGGGAAACTCAACTCATGATTATTGTTAAAAATGTAAGTACTTCTTGATCTTTGGGAAAATATATGCATATAATTTGGGGAGGTATCAGTATGATATTGGAGGAAACATTGAGGTCCCAAGGAGCATTTCTGGCTGCTTGGAAACAGTCCTAAGGGTTTTTCTATTCTAAGTAGCAGTAGCAGCAATAAACTCACATTAGTAAAAATAAACGAATGAGATAATTGTCTTGGAACATCATCATGTCTTTCACCATTTTACATTCCAAAGGCTCAGGTGAAATATGAATAAGTTATCAGAATAACATATTATTAGAGGTTTTAAATAAGTTTTTTGTTGTTGTTGTTGTTTGTTTTTCAAGGTAGGGTCTCCCTCTAGCCCAGGCTGACCTGGAATTCACTATGCAGTCTTAGGGTGGCCTCGAACTACTCACAGCAATCCTCCTACCTCTGCCTCCCACATGCTGGTGAGTGCCACCATGCCCCACTAATATAAGGTTTTTACTCTGAAGATACTTTGGCAAAATATATACCAATAAGTACATTTGTTTGGAATGATGGGTGTTTTTGTTTGTTTGTTTTGAGGCAGGTTCTCGTGTAACTCAGGTAGTCACAGATGAGAGAATGATCTTGAACTTGTGATTTTCTTGCTCCAGTCTCCTGAGTCCTGGGATCACAAGTATGCACTACCACATCTGGTTTATGTGGTACTCAGGATCTGACACAGGGTTTTGTGCATACTAGGCAAATATTTTGTTAACTGAGCCATATCTCTAGTCCTGAAATGGTGGCTTTGATGGGTAGCAAAATAGCTGTCTCCATTTTGCTTTGATAGTGATCAGATAGCTGAATTAATAACCCTCTTCTGCAAGTGGAGTCTTGTGGCTGCAAGGAAGAGTGTAGGTAAGAGCAGTGAGACACAAGTTTCATCTGTATGCAGGTACTGACACGCAAAGGAAGGGGTATGGCAGAGAGTGGAGTTTCAAAGGGGAAAGTGGGGGGAGGAAGGGAATTCTTATGGGCTCTTGTCCACAATTATGGAAGTTGTCAATAACAAATAAATTAAAAAAAGAAAAGGTGGAAATACAGCTTCCAAAACCTTAAGCTTCCGTCTTTCAAGTTCTAGCTTCATCCAGAGAAAAAAGGTAGCCCCTCAACTTTGATTAGGAAAAACCCCTCACAGACCTTCCCTTTTTTCACACTGATAAAATTTTATTAAGTGTAAATTTTAGTGGTAAAAGTGTGTCTTGGATTATGCCATTACTCAAGGTTTCTATCAGTCTGACAGATACATGTCACCATGTCAAAAAGAACAAATACCTCCTTTTGTGAACATGATTGTCTTGAAATTTAAAAAAAAAACATAAAGGAAATAGATTATTCTTCGGGTCTTATTTATTTGGTTGAGGCACTGGTACGGTCAGCACATAGCACCCTGGATGAGAGCTTACCTTCCAGGCTAAAGGAAGGAGAGTTACCTGATAAGGGATATTCACGGATATATTAACTCCCTATGCAGTTGTAATAAGCTGTCAGATTGCATCAAACTATGAATGACATAGATGAGAGAAGCACAAAGAACTGCCTGTGGGCTTTGTCTACTTACAATCATTACATAGCTAGTGTCTAAGTATAAACCTTTCCATGTCTGTCTAAAGCAACAAGACTGATATCTTATCATGATCCATTCTTGTGGGGCTGGAGGGAAAGCCCTTTGGATCTCTTTGGATTTGATAGTAACTATCCCTTACTCCTAAGAAATGGTTAAGTGTGGATTAAAATACCCTGTCTTGTGAAAAAGACAATACAGAGGTTCATGCAAAGGAGGGGGTTATATAATGCAAAAGTCAGCGGCAACCAAAGGGTTCAGAGTCTTGAGACTGTACTCTTACATAATAGTTGATGGTCACTTAAGGATACAGACATGCAGAGCAAAGTACCTGTACACCAAACTTATTGCTGTGTAAAGAACAGCGAAAACAATAAACTCCCTGTACAGAAGCTTGTAGATGCTGCCTCTCCACTTGAGGAGTAACCTATGAAATCCAAAAAAAGTCGCATTTGCCACTTTACTGGAGTAAGTGACAGTCATCTTGGATAGTGCTTTTCTAGAAGAGCAAGAAGACAAAACACAAATAAAAAGTGACATTTAACAAAGGACATAAACCTATATATCAAAGGAAATCCAAACCAGTAACCAATAAACCAGCATCCCCCACCATTTTTTTTTTTTGCTTTTCTTTTTTTTTTTTACAATTTGGATACCACCATCTCACTGTGCTTGAACTTTCAAGGGATAAAAATGGGAAGAATATTTTTAGACATCTTAAAATTACCTTAATTGCTAAGTTTATTTTTAGACTATCTAGCCATCGCTCAGTAAATAGTTGAATGGTTAAATGAGACACACAAGATGTACTGTAGTATCTGTCATCTATCATATCTTCTTGATCAATAGGAGGATTTAGGGACTTGATCTGCTACATTAATTGACACTTCCAAAAGCAATGGCTAAACTTATTATTTGGGCTTATATTTGATAAATTATGCAAAGAGGTATTTATTTCACCTTTAAATTTCCTAAGGGAAAAAGTGACAGCTTTCTTAGAAATCAGGAGATGGTACAGAGAAGAACCCAGGCCCTCAGGGCGGTTCAGTTGACCAAGTATCGAGTGTGGTCTTAGTTGGATGTGGGGCTCTCTGCGTGGCTGTCTCTGTGCACAATTAGCTTTCTGTGTGCTTCTAAAGGAGCCTGAGTGTTCTCTATGAAATGCCTCACTAAAACGCTTAGGGACGTTTGGCTTTCTGCTCAGAGCTGAACAGAATGAGTTCACTATGTAGGACTCCTACTGGAATCTCTTCCATGGATGTGGGCAGGATGAGAACAGAACCTGGAAGCCTGGTTTCCAGCGAGTTCTTAGGAATTCCAATTGCCTTTCACTTAGATGTGAAACATTGGGCTTTGAGGTAGATGGCTCAAAGCTAATCTTTGAAACCTCTGCTCAGCTACTGGCTAGATCACTGGCAGATAAAACGAGGGTTCTTTGAAATCTCAGGTTTTCTCAAAAAGAATGATGAGGAGACTCTTACAGGGTGGCTGAGGTCGAGAACAGGAGAACAGGAAGTTTTTAGGCAGAGTTGTAATAGACACACATGAAAAAAAATCTTGTAACTTATTTTTCTTAAAAAGTAACTCACATCACACATTTATTTTAACAAGAATATTTTATGTTTATGCAGACCTAGGAAAACTAGCTAACTGTAATCTCCCATTTTATCTAAGGAAGTGAAAATAGGAAGTTACATTCATAGAACCTTTTTTTACAACCCCTCCCCCGCTGGACAAATTTACCCTGCAACATTGCTCATTTTTTAATTAAAAAAAGAAACAGGGCCTTTTGGCATAAATGAGTAATAATACTACGAAAGGATGGGACTGACGCCATAAAACTGGTGTCACTTTCCCATCTTTACCTCGTCTGTTTGTCCCTATGTTAACACAGCCAACACTGGGAAAGGAGTTTAATAAATTAAACGTAATTCCTAATTTGTTCTCATAGGAATGATAAACAACAGTCCTTAAACAACTTTCCCTTCTTACATTCAATACTCCACCTTTCTATTTCAGCTCTGTCAGAGAAGCTAAGACTGCATAGATAGAGGGTAGAGCTAAAACACACAGCTTTACTCGGTGCACTAACCTTTCTTTGGAGTCTCTGGCAGGACAGAAAAATCTTCAGATGTCAGGCTCTTCCTGAAGAGGTGCCTTTAGGTCGATGCCGTGCTCTACCCTTAGCTCATGGGCAGTCAGGCCTCTATCTGTCTCTGGCTACCCTGAGGAACCAGTGTATAACAAGCCCAGGGGTTAAATGTTTTTCCACTTGCTGAGGTCTGTTTATGCCAGTTTGCCCACTGATGACAGTTATAGCTGGGAACAAACAGAAGTGACAGCTGCTGAGGTTGCTTTTTTCTAATCTATAATTATAACTCCACCTGCCACCCAAAGTACCTCTTTGAATAAGAAGTCTGTGGTGATGTGAAGGATGTGGGGCCACAGAGTCTCTTAAGATTCATTTCAGCTCTGCATTGGGCTCAAGGAAGAAGGTCCATTTTCCACTAAAGAGTTCTGAAGAGACTTCACTAGCCAAGGAAGGGGATTAGGGTAGTCTTTTTGCACTTGAAATGAAGTCATAAACTTGGCCAGGCAAGATATAAACAGGACTTTGTCTCATTTGAAAGGTATTGAAAATGTTCTTCCTTTATTTCATACTTTAAAAAATATATTTTAAACCGGGCATGGTGACACACGCCTCTAATCCCAGCACTCAGGAGGCAGAGATAGGAGGATTGCCATGAGTTCAAGGTCACCCTGAGACTACATAGTGAATTCCAGGTCAGCCTGGGCTAGAGTGAGACCCTACCTCGAAAAACAAAAGCAAACAAACAATACACACACACACACACACACTTGAGAGCTAGAGGGAGAGAGAGAAAGAGGGAGAGAGAGAGAGAAAAAAAAAAGAATGAATGGGCACATTAGGCCCTCTAGCCACTGCAACAAATTCCAGACACATGTAACACCAGTGCATCTGGCTTTATGTGGGTACTGGGGAATCGAACTTGGGTCCTTAGGCTTTTCAGGAAAATACCTTAACCACTGAGCAATCCTTCCAGTCCTATTTCATAATTTTTTTTCAGTTTCTCAGCCACACATAGCTTTTTAATTTTTTTTTGGTTTTTAAAATATGAAATCAAAGTACACTGCTAGCAAGTTGCATTCAATCTCTTTAATCTCCTCTTCCTCCTCCTCCTCCTCCTTCTTCCCCTTCCTCTTCTTTTTTTTTTCCTTCTTTTTTTTTATTAATTAGTTTTGTATTCAGCAAATGCAGTCAGTTTGGTACCATTATTAGGCTCATCCGTGACCTACCCCCTCCCCTTGGCCCCTGCTTGTTGAGGTATATAATTAAAAAAAATTTATTTTTTATTTGTTTGAGAGAGAGAATGAACAGGCATGCCAGTGCCTCCTCCAGCTTCTGGAAACAAACTCCAGATGCATGTGCCACCTTGTGCAGCTGGCTTACATGGGTCCTGGGGAATTGAACCTGGGTCCTTTGGCCTTGCAGGCAAGCACTTTAACCACTAAGCCATCTCTCCAGCCCCTATTTTATACTTTCAAATTCATGTTTATATAAATACAATCTATATGAGTATATACATTTTTTTATACAATCAGCCCTCTGTATTAATGAGTTCTATATCCACAGATTCAACCCTTCATGGCTCAAAAATATTTGGAAAGAAATTACATTAGATAGTTTTGAGGAATAGCTAATTAATGGTCAAAGACAGCATTCTAAACACAAATTAGTCAGTGAGGACCTTCATTGTTGAACTCTGATACTGGCAGCTGGAAGATGCCACTTAGGAATAAACACCTTTGAGGAGACAAGCCACTACAACTTATTTCAAACTATCTCACAAAATATCAAATTGCACAGTTTACTGCACACAAGTTTTGGGAAGAAAAAAAATACATTTCTTGCTTAAAACAGACCCATTCTTTAAGATTCCAAAAGTAATTTGTGATTTATAAAAACCAGAGTGATGATCGTGCCACACTACAGGAGTATTTTCACTGGACACAAAGTTCACTTCTATATATTAGTTGAGTACATTTTTAAAATTTATTTTTATTTATTAGAGAGAGAGAGGCATGCCAGTGGCTCTTGCTTCTGCAAATAAACTCCAGATGCATGTACCACTTAGTGTATCTGGTTTACATGGGGACTGGGGAATTGAATCCAGATTGGTGGGCTTAGAACGTAAGTACTTTTAACCACTGAGCCATCTCCCCAGCCTCCTTTAGTGGAAAATATTTTAGCTTTTATAATTAGTAGCAAGTAATATGATCTACATTTTGACAATTTGAGGGCTTCTTGAAAAATTTTTTTTTTTTTATTTTTTTTTTTTTTTTTATTTTTTATTTTTTGGTTTTTCGAGGTAGGGTCTCACTCTAGCCCAGGCTGACCTGGAATTCACTATGGAGTCTCAGGGTGGCCTCGAACTCACAGCGATCCTCCTTCCTCTGCCTCCCGAGTGCTGGGATTAAAGGCATGCGCCACCACGCCCGGCTCTTGAAAAATTTTTTTAACCAGTCACTTTATGTTGGCATCAAGTCACGTGGTTCTTACTATTCTGCTTTTCAACAGTCCAGGTAAGAACATTTGTCTTTGACTCCAGTAAAACTCCAGAGACACAACAAGTCATGAAAAAGAAGCAATCAAAGTGATGGGAATAGTGTTATTCGTCTGTAGCTGTTATGATAAATCACCCTTTGTTCATCAAAGAAACAGTTACAATAATAACAAGTTTAGGCAGCCACTACAACCTTCAGCTACTTAGAAAACTCTAGTCATTTTACACTCACTTACTTACTCCGCTGATGTGAGAAATTCTTGCCAAATTTAAGTACACGGTTAAAATATATGTCATATGCAAATGAAACTGCATTGAAATATTAACCAACCATTAGAAGTTGCAGCATTTGGAGGAGCTGATTCTGAACTGAAGATGTTTACATATCAACTGAGGAGTAAGGAATTCATAAATATTTTTGAGCAGAAAAAGGGGTTGAAAAAAATCAACTCCTTGCTAAATGGTGAGTGTATGCAAAGGGTGTCTGATAGATTGGAGTGGGAAGGGAAGAAATCCAAGTGTAAGTTTTTTGGTTGTTCAGGGATGACCAGGTAAGGTGGTAGGTGGATTACAGAGGAAGTTGATGAGAGAGAGAGAGAGACCTGTCATGGGAAACTTACCCTGGCAAGGCACGGACACACATCTTCATTCCAAACAGGGCTCAGATGGCAGACCAAAGTATGATAACACCAATACCAGTTTAATGAACCAATGAGTTTATGGGGGGGGCACTTACAGAACACAAAAAGAGGTTATTTATAGGAACCTGGGGTCCCCAAAGCAGCCACTTTGATGGAGATTCCTGTGTCAAAATTACTCCTTGGCTGCTTCCCTCAGCCTCAGGGTGAGGGCTTACTTACAGAGCATTGGGACCCCAGGGCAGCCATACCATGGAGAAGTCTCATTCCACCCAGAATGACAGCTTCCCTGTGGCGGCTTCTCGATGCTCCTTGTCTCTGTCCAGGAGTGTGAGACAACAGAGCAGCTCTTCAGTGGGACTCACTGTGCTCCTTACTGTGCTCCTCCCCAGGCCTGGGGTGAGGGTTTACTTACAGAGCATTAGACCTCAGAGACACCACCTCAGTGGAGCTCCTTGTTCCTAGATCTTGTCCTCTCTATATACTCTATCCCCCCCCCCCCCAGGTCACAAGATCTTGTGTGTTATGGTACACAGCTGGTGCAGGGGGCTTCTAAGTCTCAGGTGGGGGTCTGATGACCCTCCCCATGCCTTCTCCAGTGAGTTGACCCAGCTGCTTTTGATAAAGCTGGCAGGAGTTGTTCACACTTTTCAATGCCACAGAAGTGTGCCATACAAGACCCCAGAGAAAACTTCAGCCAGAGTGAGGAACAGAGGAGGATGAGAAAGGAGCGGGAGGGAGGGACGTGACTATCCTTTGAGCTAGTTCATTCACAAAGAACTTGATTCTAAAATGTGTTCAGGTCACACAGTTCTTGATAATTTAATTTGATCTCACAAACGGGAACATTTTATTTACCAGCAAAAGGAAAACATACACGGAAGGCTTCAGGACTTATAAAAGAACAAACCGTGGGACTATAGAGTTCCTGGCCAGCCTGAGCTAGAGTGAGACCCTTCCTCCAAAAAAGGGGGTGGGAGGTAGCGTAGCAGTTGAGGGTCTTGCCTGCAAAGCCAAAGGACCCAGGTTTGATCCCCAGTACCTACATAAAGCCAGATGCACTAGGTGGTGCATGCATCTGGAATTCATTTGCAACAGCTGGAGGCCTCTGATGTGCTCTCTCTCTCTCTCTTTCTCGTTCTCATTCTCTAATAAATAAATAAAACAAAATATATTATTTTTTAAAGACTAGGCTGGGTGTGGTGGTGCACACTGAGAAGTGCTTCCCAGGCTATACAACCAGCAATGCCTGCCCCTCCCTCCCTCCCTCCCTCCCTCCCTCCCTCCCTCCCTCCCTCCCTCCCTCCCACTTTTCTTTGAAAGACCTTTCAATGAGTACAACCAACATTTAGGGTGTTGGGATCTAAACCCAGGGTCTCCTGCTTATGTGGGAAGAACTTAATCTACCCAATCCTTCCCCACTCTTTGAGATAGAGTCTTATGTAACACAGGCTGACCGCAAATCTACTAGCTGAGCTACCTTGGACTTCTGATCCTCCTGCTCACACCTCCTGAGCGCTGGAATGGCCGGTCTGCCCCGCCACCCCTGGACTACACTGGGATTTGAACACAGGGCTTCCTGCTTACAGGGCAAGCATTTTACCAACTGATCTACATTCCCAGCCCTGACATTTCTTAACTGGCTAGTACTGCTCAGCTCAAATACATCCCAGATTGCTAAAGAAAAGATTTGAAGATAGAATCAGTTATAAATAAATTTCATAAGACAGTAAGAAAACTCAGATTGCTATTCAGAACAGCTGTGAAATTCTGTTAGTTGACAACCAATAGTAGAAGTTATATTATTTGTGTGGGTAAAGAGAAGACACAGGATGATTTTATGTGCAAATAGGAAGGTGAACCAGGTGTGGTTGGACACACCTGTAGTCTCAGCCCCTAAGAGGTAGAAGCAGAGGATCGGGGGCCCAGAGTCAGCCCTGGTTACATAGTGAGCTCAAAGCCAGTCTGGGCTATATGAGAGCTTGTCTCAACCCAAGAGAGCTGGGCACGGTGGTGCATGCTTTTAATCCCAGCATTCGGGAGACAGAGGTAGGAGGATTGCTGTAAATTCAAGGCCAGCCTGAGACTATGTGGTGAATTCCAGATCAGCCTGGGCTAGAGGAGAGACCCTACATCGAAAAAACAAAAAAGAAAAAACAACCAAAAATAAAAACACCCAACATCAAAACACAACACCCTGAGGGAGAGAGAAAGAGATAAAGGAAGAAAGACAGAAAAGTAAAAAACAAAGCAGAAAGCAGATGACTGCATTTTCTCTTATACCGTATAACGCACATGAAAGTAAAACTCACTTGTTGGTTCTGATATCTAATATGATAGACTGAACATTCTTCAGGCAGCGTTTTAAGTTTTGTTAATACACAGTGGCTCCTGAACAGTGGCACTGCTAGGAGAGTTTTAGATTTGGACTAAGGGAATAAGAGGAAAAACTGCAGTATTTGCTTCATATAGTGTATTTTTGAGATAACATCCATACTTTCAAATTGATTCATAAGCAATAAAGATCTGATTTGACCTTTTCAAACTTGTACCTCCAACTCAGAGTTTTCATCCAACTCCAGACTTATACTTGATATCCTCACGAGCCTCTCAAAGCCAGCGTGCCCCACACTGAACTCCTCACCTGTCCCCTCAAGCACGTTCCACCTACCACTTTTTCCAGCTCAGTGAAGGAAAATTTATTCCAAAAGGCAAAAACCCTTGAGGTCTTCCTTAGCTGCTCTCTTTCTTTCATACCACAATCTAACTTTCCAAGTAACTCTTCAAAATATACTCAGAACTTATCTTTTCCCCATTCCCCCTTCCTATCTCCACTGCCTCTATTGCCTCAGAGCTTCCATCATTGTCCACCTGAGATATTCTAGCAGTTTGCCAACTGGTCGCCCTCTTCCATACTTGCTCGCTTCAGTGTGTTTGAGCATGAGGAAGGTAGAGTGATTTTATTAAAACACAAGCCACATAGGTCATTTGACTAAGAGAACCAGGATTATTCCTTGCTAATATGTCACAGAATTACATGGTAGGGTTGGAGAAATGGCTTTGCAGTTAAGGTGTCTGCCTGTGAAGCCTAAAGACCCAAGTTTGTTTCCCCAGTACCCATGTAAGCCAGATGCACAAGATGGCACATGTGTCTGGAGTTTATTTGCAGTGGCTGGAGGCCTTGGTGTGACCATTCTCTCCCTCCCTCTCCCCCCCCCTCTCCCTTTCTCTCTCAAATAACTTAAAAAAAATTACATGTTATCTTATGTTTTGCCTCAGGAATTCCATTTCCAGGAATCCTTCTAAAATATAACTTCATGCACAGGGACGACCTCAAGGGGACAAAAGGCAAATTAACTCTGGGCCTTAACCTGTTATTAATTAAAAGCACACTTACAACAACTTGTCATAAAATCAACAGTGTTGTCATAAAACACCAGATTAGGCTACAAAATCAGGATGTTTAAAGACTAGGAATCCTTTAGGGTTAGATCAAGCTAAAACTAGTGGGATCTGAGGGGGCAACACAAATGGCAAATAGGCAAGGGGGAGTTGTTACTGAGCAAAACCCTTGTCCCAAACAATGCTCTCTAGAAGCCCCAAAGATGTGAGATGTCAGACAATCTCTCAGAGAATAACCATGACATTTGCTTTTAGATTACTTTAAAAGCTACTAATTTTGGAGGTCACACTGTTTCACCATGCACTATTAGTCTCTCAGTAGTGTTGCTTCAAATAACACTACCAACGTGTGAGTTATAAAACAGTTGCCTGAGTTAATTTACTGAAACTTGGAGGCTGCTTTTGTTAAAAACACTAACTGTTCACTAGAGCCTGCAGATATCTTGATTGGTGGGTGACTGAAATAGAATAAAAGGTTTTATCTCTCTATCTTTAGATTGAGTCTGTCCCCTTAACACTTGGGCTACATTCTACTCATTTCTACATGTTGATGATTTCAAAAATGTTATTTTTTAAATACAGGTTGAACTTGACCTAGTTCCTGGTTGGAGCTGGTACGTGATTCCTCTGGCCCACCCCTGTGCTGTCTCCACAGCTCAAGCACTTACGGCCCTCAGCCTTATCTCATGCAAGACAAGGGGGTAACTCGATAATGCCTAGCGTTAGCTGACCACTCAGCATCCTGCAAATCTCAAACCCAGAATGCTATGTACTCAAGAGAGAAAACATCTTTTGAAATCCTGTCCATGACCAATGGACAGTTATCAAACTTTAGCCCACTCCAGAACATCAATCAAAGCTGTTAATTCCTCTGTGAAGCAAGCAGCTTGGTCAACTCTTTGATCACTGTTTAGTGACCGTCTGCTCATAAGCTGAAGTTTCAGTAAAGAAATCTTGCCAATCTTGTTCATACTTATGGCTCACTTTTATCGTCTCCATGCCACCAGATGCCACCATCTGGCATTGTAACAAAAATGCATATATGCCAGCTCATTAACTGTAGCATTACTTGTAATTGCCAAATGTTGGAAAGAACATAATAAAAGCCATACTAGGACAGTGGTTAACTATACTATATTCATTAGATGAAGCACTATGCCACTCCAAAGAGGAGTAAAAAAGACCACTGTCAACTGAGATGGAGTAAGTTTCAGGATATGCTGGTAGAGGGAAAAAGTGTAAAAAAAAATTACTCATAGCAAATAAATGCATGAAAAGATACTCAAAGTTATTAGTTACTGGGTAAATCCAAATCAAAGTGACAAAGAAATGGTACTTTACACCACAGGATGACTCTAAAAAACAAAGTTGAGCATAGTGATGCACATCTATAATGGCATCCAGGAGGCTGAGGCAGGGGGATCATGAGTTCAAGGCCAACCTGGACTATATAGTGAGAACCTGTTTCAATAAGAAGCAGAACCATGGGCTGGAGGATGGCTTAGTGGTTAAGCACTTGTCTGTGAAGCCTAAGGACCCCTGTTTGAGGCTCAATTCCCCAATACCCATGTAAGCCAGATGCCCAAGGTGGCGTGTGTGTCTGGAGTTCATTTGCAGTGGCTAGAGGCCCTGATGCACCCATTCTCTCTCTCTGCCTTCTCTGCCTCTTTCTCTCTGTCTGCCACTCTCAAATAAATAAATTAAAAAAAACACAAAGAAACAAGTGAAATAGAAAATAATGTGCTGGTGTGGGTGTGGAGACATTAGAACACTTGTTCATTGCTTGTAAGGATGAAGAATGGGGAAAAAAATGGAGAATGGAATTTATAGCTTTAAGTGCCTATATTAAGAAATTAGATAGGTCTCAAGTAAACAACTTAATGCTTCACCTTAAGGCCTTGGAAAAAGAGGAACAAGGCTAACCAAAACTCAGTAGGTGGGAAGAATTAAAAAAGAGTAGGGCAGAAATTAATGAAATAGACCCCCCCAAAAGACAAAGAATCAATGAAACAAAGAGTTGGTTCTTTTAAGGGTAAACAAGATTGATAAACCCTTAGCAAATCTGACCAAAAGAAAGAGAGAAGAGACACAAATTCATAAAATTAGAGATGAAAAAGTTACCATTACAAGAGATACCAACGAAATTCAGAAAATCATAAGGATGTACTTTAAGAACATATACTCTACTAAGTTTGAAAATCTGAAATAAATGTATGATTTCCTAGATTTATATGACCTACCAAAATTAAATCAAGATGAGATAAAACATTTAAGTAGACCTATAACAAGTACAGAGATCCAGGCAGCTATAAAAAAATCTCCCACCTAAAAAAAGTCCAGGCCCAGATGGATTTGCTGGTTAATTTTACCAGATCTTCATTGAATAACTAACACCAATGCTTCTCAAACTTTTCCATAAAATAGAAAAGGAAGGAATACTACCAAACTCCTTCTATGAAGCCAGCATCACCTTGATACCAAAACCAGACAAAGACAGGATAAAAAAGAAAATTACAGACCAATCGCCCTCATGAACATAGATGCAAAAATTCTGAACAAATATATTGGCAAACAGAATACAAGAATATATCAGAAAGATCATTCACCCCAACCAAGCAGGTTTTATCCCAGAGATGCAGGGATATGCAAATCAATAAATGTAGTATGCTATATAAGTGGACTGAAGGACAAAAATCACATGATCATCTCAATAGATGCAGAAAAGGTATTCGACAAAATCCAACATCCCTTTTGGTAAAAGTTCTCCAGAAACTGGGAATAAAAGGAATATATCTCAAAATAATAAAGACTATTTATTATAAACCTACAGCCAACATAATACTAAATGGGGAAAAACTTGAAGCTTTTCTACTAAATTCAGGAACAAGACAAGGGTGTCCACTGTCCCCACTTTTATTTACTATAGTCCTTATAGTCTTAGCTATAATAATAAGGCAAGACATACTCATAAAAGGGATATAAATTGAAAAGGAAGAGATCAAATTATCGTTTTCAGATTATATGATTCTAAACATAAAGGACCCTAAGAACTCTGCCAGCAAATGGTTAGCACTGATAAACACTTTTAGCAATATAGCAAAATACAAAATAAAGACACGGCAATCAGTAGCCTTCCTATATACTAACAACAAACATGTGGAGAATGAAATCAGGAAATCTCTTCCATTCACAATTGGCTCAATAAAATAAAATAAAGTGCCTTAGAATAAACCTAACCAAGGAAGTGAAGGATCTCTACAATGAAAACTTTAAAACACTCAAGCAAGGAATTGCAGAAGACACTAAGAAATGGAAAGACATCCCTTGTTCTCGGGTTGGAAGAATCAATATTGTGAAAATGGCAACCTTACCAAAAGCAATCTACACATTTAGTCCAAACCCCATTAAAATTCCAATGGCATTCTTCACAGAAATAGAAAAAACAATCCTAAAATTCATTTGGAAGCACAAAAAAACCTCAAATAGCCAAAACAATTTTGAGCAACAAAAATAAGGCTGGTGATATCACCATACCAATACTAACCTATGTTACAAAGCCATACTAACAAAAATAGCATGGTACTGGCACAAAGACAGACATATAGATCAATAGAACAGAATAGAGGGCCCAGATGTTTATCTAGGCAGCTACAACCATCTGATTTTTGACAAAAATGCCAAAAAAAAAAAATCATTGGAGAAAAGACAGCCTCTTCAACAAGTGGTGCTGGGAAAACTGGGTATCTATATGCAGAAGGATGAAAATAGATCCTTGTCTCTCTCCATGCACAAGAATCAAGTCCAAATGGATCAGGGACCTTAATATCAGACCTGAAACTCTGAGACTGCTAGAGGAAAAAGTAGGAAAACTCATCAATATATTGGCATAGGCAATGACTTTCTGAGTATAACCCCAGTTGCTCAGGAAATAAAACCACTAATCAACCACTGGGATCTCATGAAATTACAAAGCTTTTTTTTTTTTTTTTTTTTTTTTTAGCTGCAAAAGACACTGTGAATAGAGCAAAGAGACAACCTATAGCATGAGAGAAAAGCTTTGCCACTTATACATCTGACAGAGGATCAATACCCAGACTATACAAAGAACTCAAAAAACTAAACAATAAGAAATCAAACAACCCAATTAAGAATGGGCTATGGAAGTAAATAGAGAGTTCTCTAAAGAAGAAATACAAATGGCATATAAACATCTAAAAAAGTGTTCTAGATCTTTAGCCATCAGGGAAATGAAAATTAAAAGTACTTTGAGATTCCATCTTCCTCCTGTCAGAATGACTATCATCAAGAAAACAAATGACAATAAATGTTGGCGAGGATGCAGAAAATGGGGAGCCCTTCTATACTGTTGGTGGTAATGTAGTCTGGTAAGTCATGGTGGAAATCAGTGTGGAGGTTCTTGAGACAGCTGAAAATAGATTTACCATATGACCCAGCTATAGCACTCCTAGGCATATATCCTAAGGACTCTTCTCACTACCTTAGAGGTACTTGCACAACCATGCTTATTGCTACTCTATTCACAATAGCTAGCCTAGATGTCCCTCAACAGATGAATGGATAATAAAGATGTGGTACATTCACACAATATAGTGTTCTCTCCTGGAGTTCTATTCAGAAGTAAAGAAAAATGAAATTTGCAAGGAAATTGATGGGTTTGGAAGAGATTATACTAAGTGAGCTAACCTAGGCCCAGAAAGCCAAATGTCGCATGTTCTCTCTCATATGTGGATCCTAGCTACAGATGTTTAGACTTGTGTGGGGGCTGGAACCAAAAATTGGTAGCATAGGCCAGTAAGCTAGGAAAAGACTGTAAGAGAGGGAAGAGAGGGAAGGACTTAAGGGGATGGTATTGTATATATGTAAGCAGAAGAACAGATTACAGGGAGTGGAATGGCCTAAGCAGAAGATATTGAGAAAGAGAAGGGTAGGGGGAGGATCAATCAAAATTCAAGATATTCTGAATGAGACATATGAAACCCTAATTTTAAAGACAATGGCACATCCAGAAGCCATAGAGCATTTTACTAGAAAAATTTCAGTGCCAGGGATGGGATACCATCCAGTGAGTTGTTGGCCAGGGAGGTCCCTGTTGCCTCCAAAACATTACAGGCCATTGGCGAAGTCCTTGATTTCCCACCATAAACAGTTGGTAAGACCCTATTGATGAAGACTCTACATGCCTGGGTGGCAAGGTCAGTGAGAAATCAAGCTGGGGCTGAGCTGAAAACCTCCGCCGTAGGCCAGCTGACTGAACGCTGGAAAATGCTGCACTGCATACAGTCCTATGGGAGACAGACGTCATCAGCAGTGAAAACAGTGGACACTGGAAGCCTCAAGTTTGGCCAGACAGGCCAAATGACCAAATGGGTGCAATAGTGTCATGTGTGCTCTAGAGGAAGCCAACTGCTCTCTAATTGAACTGTAGGCCCGCTATGAAAGGAGTAGATCTAACCACAAAAAGATGGTCACCAAATGTCAATACTTGATTGGTAGAATTTAAGATGGTTTGTTTTCCTTTTTACTTTGTTTTTAATGCTTTTCTATTATTTATTTTTTTTTAACCTATGATGGGGGAAATCATGAGCCCTAGCCCTGCTGGTATCTGGCCAAATGTACATAGTATACTCACCAAACTGCCCAGTAAGCACTTCTCTTAATGGTCATACCCACATATTAATGCTACTCTCACTTTTGGTCAGAGAACTTTCTCTTTCCAGATAGCACTGACCTCTGGGATGACTCAAAAGGCACCACAGAACTGAGAAGAAGTGACGGAGGAGTGTCCAGCACTGAAACATCATCTCTGTCCAGCACTGAGCCCATCTATGGCTCAGGGTCCATTGCAAAAGAGGTGGCAGAAAGAATGTAAGAGCCAAAGGAAGGGTACCATTCCTTACAATGCAACTTTCCAGACAGAAACTGGTCTTGATATCCATGACCTCACAGTGCCTAGCAATACCTTCAAAGGACCGTCATAATAGGAGGAAAACATGATGACATCAAAATAAAAGAGAGACCAACAGAGAGAGGGAGGAAATATGATGGAGAGTGGAGTTGTGAAGGGGAAAGTGGGGGAGAGGAGGGAATTATTATGGTTTATTGTCTGTATGTATAGACGGTGTCAATAAAAATCATACATTAAAAAAAAAAGAATGGGGCTGGAGAGATGGCTTAGTGGTTAAGCGCTTGCCTGTGAAGCCTAAGGACCCCATTTCGGGGGTCGACTCCCCAGGACCCATGTTAGCCAGATGCACAAGGGGGCGCACACGTCTGGAGTTCATTTGCAGTGGCTGGAGGCCCTGGTGCACCCATTCTCTCTCCCTCTCTCTATCTGCCTCTTTCTCTCTCTGTCTGTCGCTCTCAAATAAATAAATAAAAATAACAAAAAATTTTTAAATTAAAAAAAAAGAATGGAGACTAAAGACTATACTTTCAGGGATCATTTCTATAGGTGTTTAGTAGAGAAGTTTATCTGACTGTGTAAAGCACCAGAAACCCTGAGGAGGAGGAGGAGGCATTTAGTGTTCTCTCCTGAGCGTGAAGCTGGCCCTGAGTGTTGTTTTGGGCAACTGCCCATCACCATTGATGATTGTTCTCTCCCCTTGGGAGAGTTAGAGGGAGAGAAAGCAGACTTAGTGGCAAACAAAGAAAAGAGAAAAAAAAAATGAAAATAGGGCTGGAGAGATTGCCCAGTGGTTAAGGCGCTTGCTTACAAAGCCTAATAACCTGAGCTCTATTCCCCAGTACCTAGGGAAAGCCAGATGCAAGAGTGGCACACGGGTCTGGAGTTTCTTTGTAGCAGCTAGAGGCCCTGGTGCACCCATTCTCTGTTTCTCTGCCAGGTGTGGTGGCACATACCTTTAATCCCAGCAGTCAGGATGCAGATATAGATGGATGGTATGAGTTCAAGGACATCTTGAGACTACATAGTCAATTCCAGGTCAGCCTGGGCTAGAGTGAGACCCTACCTTGACAAACAAAACAAGCATACAAAAAATGGAAAATAATACAGTCACTGTAGAAAATGTGCTGGTGATTTCTCAGAAAGCTAAACAAAAAATTATCCTAATGAGATTCTCTGGGAACTGAATACCACAACTTCTGTAAGAGGATTGCCTAAAACGCATACTCTCAATCTAACGATGAGGAAACATTAGATAGCCCGAGAGCTGGTGTGCAAAATGCTGAACCAATGCCCATTAATAGTCAAACAATGAAAGGCTCAGGAAGACCGAAGAGCTGTCACAAGAGAGTAAGGAAATGTGACAACTGGACCTTAGGCTAGCTTGGACATTCATGGGACAAATGGTAAAATTTTGATAATGTTTTCAGATTAACAATAGTGTTGTGTCTGGCCTGGGTATATAGCTCATTGGTAGAATGCATGCCTAGCAAGTATGAGGCCCTGGGTTTTATCCCCAGCACTTTCAGACAGACAGACAGACAGACAAACGAACAGTGTCATTATCAATGCTAACTGACTTCACGTCTTTGATCATAGTATAACAGGTAAAAGTTAGGGGAAACTAAGAGACTAGTATTTGGGAGTTAAGGCTTTCTTTTTTTCTTTTTGCAACTTTTCTATCTAAAATTTTTCAAGACTCAAGTTCAAAACATAAAAAAGATCCAGGGAGATGGCTCAGCAGATAAAGCACTTGACGTATTAAGTGTAAGGACTGGGCTTCGGATCTCCAACACCCCTATAAATGCTAAGTGGGCATGGCAGCCTACCCCTAATGCCAATACTGGGGAGGTGGAGACGCAACATCTCTGGGGTTTACCAGCGAGCTAGGCTAGCCAAATTGGTGAGCTCTCAGTTCAGTGAGAGACCTTGTCTCAAACAATAAGGTGGAGAGCAACTGAGGGAGACACCTGACGTTAGCTGCTCACCTCCACATGCACACATTCACTCAGATGTGTGTGACCACATGCACATACACACAAAGAGGTTACCTTTTTTCCATTTAGGAGCTTTTTGTTTCACTCTACTTGCTTTGATATTTAACTGGGCTAAGATTTTGAACACATTTAGAGTGATATCACTACTCCTTTCCAAAACAATTTGTGGATTTAAAGGATGGAAGTTGAGAATGTTGAGCTTTCTCTGGTTTTTATGACAGGGAAGCAAGTAGGTGGGATGACCCAGTGTGGGATTATCTGGGAAAATTTAGCACCTTTATGCCTGTATGGGAGAGGGGAGGGAAAGGTTACCAGAACCAGAGAGGGCAGCTGAATGCAGAGAATGTGAAAAAGCAGGGGACTCAACCAGCCCACAGGCAGCCAGGCAGGGAAGGCAGTTGAAGGAAGGGAGCACTTTAATTCCCCTTCTTCCTTCCAAGCTCAAGCCGGGCACTGCCAGCACCCAATCAGGAGCCAGAGGTCAGGGGAGTTTAAACAGGCCCAGCTGCAGGGCCCACTGAGGAGGAGCCTTGAAAAGAGGGCCTGGAGGAGCAAAAGAAAGGTATCCAGCATGGAAATCATGCACACCACCCCTCTCCCTCTACAAACAGAAAACTGAGCCACAAAGGGGCCACAGTGAAAGGCAGTTTGGTAGAGATGAAAACTCATCAGTCTGCTGGTGGGAAGACTAGGTCCTAGTCAGACCACTGAGCTGAGCTTCCTTCCCATACTGTAAGTGAAAAAGGGGTGGTCCTACAGCAATGGTAGACCTCTATGGTATCTACATATGTTTCTTTTTATAAAAATTTTTACTAGTGTCTATTTGTTGCACAAAGTGATGGATTTCATAATGACAATTTTGTTCAAGGATTATCATGTGCTTTGACCATATTAACTCCCCATTATCTTCTCCTAGTCCCTCTTCCACTAGTTCCCTTCTTCCTAAATAATAGTCCCCCGCTTCTTTGGTGACACACACACACACACACACACACACACACACACACACACACTCACACTACCTAGATTCCATGTGTAAGAGAAAACATACGATATTTATCTTTATGAGTTTGGCTTATTTCACTAAATATGATGATCTCCATCTGTATTCAATGTCCTGAAAAGGACATAGTTCTATTTTTCTTTATGGTTGACTAAAACTCCATTGTGTATATTATACTATGCTTTTTTTATTCATTCATCTGTTGATGGACACCTAGGTTATACCATAACATGGTGATGGTGATTGTGCCATCATATATACATATATATATATATATATATATATATATATATGTATATATATATATATATATATATATATATATATATATATATATAAATTTCTAGGAGGCATTTGAGTTATTTGAAGTAAGCTTCCAAACTGTAGTGGTTTCAATTAGGTGTCCCCATAAACTCATATGTTCTGAATGCTAGGTTCCCAGCTGGTGGCAATTTGGGAACTGGAAACCTGCTGGAGGAGATAAGTTGTTG
The DNA here is from genome assembly GCA_036346955.1 of Dipus sagitta. Lineage (NCBI taxonomy): Eukaryota > Metazoa > Chordata > Mammalia > Rodentia > Dipodidae > Dipus > Dipus sagitta. Next base: position 123,088,276 of record CM070777.1, read on the forward strand.
GGGTGTGGGGCTTATGGGTAATGTATCCAGCTCCCTCTTGGCAGTGTTTGGCTCACTCTCATGCTGAGGTATTCCCCCTTCTGTGGCAGAGGTGATGCCCAGCCTCTGATCATGCCATGCTTTCCCCTGCCATCATGAAGCTTCCCCTCAAGTCTGTAAGCCAAAATAAAGTGCTTCCTCCCACAAGCTGCTTTTGGTCGGCTGCTTTGTGCCAGCAGTGTGAAGGCAACCACAATACAGACTTACAGCTTCTTTATATTAATTCTCCTAGAATTAATCTGCTTTTCCTTTCATGATTTTCCTTCTCCCACTTCACAGAGAAAAATGTACCCCTCATCCCTCTTGCATTATTCAGCGTGTGAAACATTCGGGGCACCAAAGAAAGGGAAATTTGCAGATGCCTATGGTAGCACTCAGGGGTCTTCCATTATGAACTATCAAGAGGGGCAACACTAAGGTGCACTGCAGTTATTGTGAAAAAGGTTTGAACTCACGGGTGAATGTCTCCCATTTAAACATGAGGTTGAGAGTGGGTCTTTGTTCACTTGGAGAAAAGAAGGTTCTCATCTGATTCAGATGATGAGCACTCAGGATCCTCCAGGAACTGGTTGTGGCACATACCAGGTCAACTGGCCCAGCCCCAAGTGATAATATGCAATTATCTCTGTCTCTCATAGACGTGCTTCATTCTTGTACAGACTCTATGTTTTCACTGAAGAACCAGTTCCAAAGAGCTCTATGGAGCCAGGAGCTCTCTAAGACCAGTTGCCTCTTTCCTTTGAACATGTTGAAACTAGGACATACAGCCTGCTAATCAGGTTAGCCTCATGATTTCTCCCATCTGCAGTGTGCTGGAGAGCCTCAGGACTCTCTGCATGATGCCAGTCTTAGGGTACAGAAGGTTCAAGCTATCAGCTGCCAATGATGGTTTTTGTTTTCTATACATTTCTTGAAATAGCCCCTCCAATTCTTAAACACTCTGCTGTTTTATTAAAATAACAACATGCTAACTTTAATACTCAAACAAAGTAGAAAGGAAAACTGGACATGGTGGCGCACACCTTTAAACCCAGCACTCGGGAGGCAGAGGTAGGAGGATCACTGTGAGTTCAAGGCTACTCTGAGACTACACAGTGAATTCCAAGTCAGCCAGGGCCAGAGTGAGACCCTACCTCAAAAAAACAAAGATAAAAAGCAAAGTAGAAAGGATCAAAAGGAAAATAAACCATCCTAAATTCTACCAATCAAGTATTGACCTTTGGTGACCATCTTTTTGTGGTTAGACATACTCCTTTCATAAGTACAAAAATATATTATACATGGTGATAACTTGTTTCTTTTTTATACAGTGAACCTTTTATTTTATTGTTTTTTTGAAAACAAATAAATAATAGCAACTTAGTATGCCTTACCACTATTATCTTACATGACTTCTACAAGCATGGGTTTTTATTTAGTCAAGACAATGAGATTAGATTTGGTTACTGAGTAGTCTAGACTCTTTCTTTTCTTAAATTTCTTCTTCTTTTTCTTCTTCTTCCTCCCCCTCCTCCTCCTCCTCCTCCTCCTCCTCCTCCTCCTCCTCCTCCTCCTCCTCCTCCTCCTCCTCCTCTTCTTCTTCTTCTTCTTCTTCTTCTTCTTCTTCTTGTTTTTCAAGGTAGGGTCTCACTGTAGCCCAGGCTGACCTGCAATTCACTATGTAGCCCCAGGCTGGCCTCAAACTCACAGTGATCCTCCAACCTCTGCCTCCCAAGTGCTGGGGTTACAGGAGTGCCCCACCATGCCCAGCCAGACCCTTTCTTGTTACGCCTCAAAGAGTACTTCAGTTACATATTGTTTTTTTTTTTTTCTCTTGCTATCATTGAATATTGTGGTATTAAGGGACATTGAGAAAATAAATTTTAGAATGTAATGATTTATTGAAATGCCCACATCATTAGATTTTAAGTATTCATTGTCATTTTTGTCAAGACTCCCCCTCCTTTCTAAAGAGGTAACCATTAAAAATTTTAAATCATCATTCAGGTAGGTGACTCATGTTCTTGACTTATGCATGACATGCTAGCAGATGTAGACTTTCAAGTCTACAGAGGGATGCAATCCCACAGGGGATGTAATTATCAGTCAGGCATTTATCTTAATATAACTACATAGATGATCTCACCACTGGGAAGAAATGCAGGAGACACCTTTTTAGATTGCAGGAGCATTTTGAAATTTTTATTGAGAACTTTAACATATTATCATGTTGCAAACTAGTCATAGTCTCATTGGGCTATATTATTATGTCCCCTCTTGCCTCCCTCCATTCCACTGAGGGCCCTCCTCAGTGGGGTTAGGAGTACTCACTGGTGGGTCATGAATGCACCAGTCTCTGTGGTTGGGGGCAATGCCTCAGAGTCCACCTTCCTGTCTTGTGGCTCTTACTTTCTTTTTTATGAAAGAGAGAGAAAGAAAGAGAGAGAGAGAGAGAGAGAGAGAATTGCATGCCAGGGCCTCCAGTCACAGCAATCGAACTCCAGATGCTTGTGCCACCTAGTGGGCATGTGCGACCTTGTATGCTTGCATCACCTTGTGCATCCTGGCTTGTGTGGGATCTGGAGAATCAAATATGGGTCCTTAGGCTTCACAGGGAAGTGCCTTAACTGCTAAGCCATCTGTCCAGCCCACTCTTACATTCTTATTGTCCCCCTCTTATACGATGTTCCTTGAGCTTCAGTGGGCATGTTAGACGTCTCCTTTAGTGTTGAGCTCTTGGCAGCCACTGACTTTCCATTTTGATGAGTTTTGACAATCCTACCTCTGTTTTTTTTTTTTTTTTCTTTAGCCAAAGAACAGTTAAATCTTCCCTCTAGGGTCAATGACCTTCCAAGCTATAGACTTCTGACTTGGTTCTCAGTACCAGGCATGAATTCCCTCCCACTGAGTGGGCGTCATATCCAATCAGAGAGCAGTTGATTACCCCCGTAATGTATGTGTCACTATTGTCCCAGTGGGTACACCTTGCCCAGCCAGTTGATTTTGTAGCTTGCAGGATCCACTGCTTGTTCATGCTCTTGGTGACTTTTATGCCCCAGCAGCTTTCTAGTGCTATGACAGCTAACCAGCAGAAAACTGGCTTCTCTCTCAATTCCAGTTTGATCTCTCCATGAGCACAGTCTATGGTCTCTTTTGCAATAGGGTCTTACTATTTAGTTCTGATGGGTAACCAAGTACCTTGGCAATGACCCACATTGTTCTGTGGCCTCATGGGCCTCTCTGACCAAAAGCTCGTTGTGGAGGGTAACCCAATTCTGGCACTGGGATTTACCAACAGCCTATGGTTTTATCTACTTACTTTTTTACTCAAAAAATGTTTTATTTTTATTTGTTTGAGAGAGACAGGGGGTGGGAAGAGAAAGAAGGGGAGAATGGGTATGCCAGGGCCTCTAGCCGCTGAAAATGAATTCCAGATGCACGTGCCACCTTGTGGATCTGGCTTACATGGGTCCTGGGGAATTGAACCTGTTTCCTTTGCCTTTGCAGGCAAGTGCCTTAAACACTAAGCCATCTCTCCAGCTCCAGCCTATGGCTTTATATACTTTTAAATATTCATTTGTTTGTGTGTGTGTGTGTCTCTCTGTGTGTGTGTGTGTATGTGTGTAAGACAGACAGAGAAAGAGAGGTAGGTAGGGAGGAAGAGAGAGAGAGAGAGAGAGAGAGAGAGAGAGAGAGAGAGAGAGAATGGGTGCCCCAGGCCCTTCTGCTGCAGCAAATGAACTACAGATGCATGTGTCACTTTGTGCATCTGGCTGTACATGTATCTGGGGAATCTAATCTGGGTTGTTAGGTTTTGCAAGCAAGTGTCTTTAACCACTGAGCCATCTCTCCATCCCATTATGGTTTTAGGGTAAAGCTTTCTCCACCCCTGCAGGGGTTTGCAGAAGCGCTTTTGACAAATGGTCTGATAGAAGGAAAAGCTTTTTTTCATATAGAAAAGTAGGCAACAAGAACATGCCCTTTCCTTTAATAATATTCTGTGATCTGTATGTTGCACATCACACATCTTATATATGTATTCAACATTCTTTTATTGGAATCAGTTTAGATTGTTTCCAGTTTTTACTCTCTTGAACAATACTTTGATAAGCATCTTTGAGCATATTCTAAGGTTCTGCAAATACCTCTTTGAAGTTAGGTATTTCATTATGGGGGTCATCATAAACCTCTTTGAGAATGGAATGAGAACTATCATCACTTCCCTTCCAAAATGTACATATGCAAATTTATGAAAATGTATGTTTCATAGACGTTTCTCCTGGAGTTCTTCCTTATGCCTGCTAAGGATATGGTGTGACAGCTATGTGCCATGCCTGTCTTTTAGAGCTGGGAACGTGCAAATGAATGAGAATCCACTTCTGCTTGCAAGGAATTCACTGCACAGAGGAGCCAGACACACAAACAAATTGTCCGGAAGGGAGAGATTATAGTCTGCTACAACCTGCAGCATTGATGTAGCAGTTGAAACAGGTTGGTATACTCAGGGGACCTGAAAAACCAGGGCACAGAACCCTCCTGCCTGAGGTGTTTCTGCAAATGCTTCCTTCACACCATCCCCACGCTTCTGAATCTTCTTCCTTCCCTCCCATTGATCACTTCACTTCCTGGGAACACTTAATACTAATTTGAAATCCAGTATCTCTAGGGTAGCTAAAAGAAAAAATATCTAAAAAGTTAAAGTGGACAAAAAGATACTAAGAACATCTCCAGCCCTATGGCCAGGGAGTTGAATGATCACATTATCTTCTGTTTATGTGTAAATATAGATGCCTTAGTGATCAAATCACATCAGAGATGAGAAGCAGCCAAGCCACAGGTCCGGTTTTCATGTGTAGGTAAACAGATTGCTTGATGGCCAGCAGTGTGTGTGACTACTGTAATCACAAACAAATGAACTTAGAAGCTTATTGTGGTGTGTCTGTGTGTGCCGCACACCCATCAGCTTAGACTTACTCCATAGTTCAGTGCCTTTGGAAACAAGCCATTTCATTTCTTTTCACCACATCCCAGGGATCTCTTTAGAAGTTGATTGAATCTAACTCATCTGCGTGACTTTCATGCCATTTTGGTCCTTCACCCATATCTATTCCTCTCCTTTGCTGCCATGTCTACGTTCTTCATCTTTCCTCACTGCCCATCACCTCCCCTTTCTCGAGTCTTGTCATCTTTGCATGGTCATTCATTGATAAAAAATTTCCCAAGCCTTCCCATTTCCAATGATGTTTGGTTTCTGTCTGTCTGTTTGTTTCCATGATCCAGGCTTAGGGTTCATGGATCCTCCAGGACACCATTCTTTAGTTAAGGTCTTTGCTTGTATTTGGGAAAGAAAAGGAAGAAAGAATGTGTGTGTTTTCCCTATTGTCTTAGTTCTTTTTTAAAATTAACTTAATTTGGGCTGGAAAGATGACTTAGCGATTAAGGCACTTGCCTGCGAAACCTAAGGATCCAGGTTTGATTCACCAGTACCCACATAAGCCAGATGTACAAGTTGGCATGTGTGTCTGGAGTTTGTTTGCAGTGGCTAGAGGCTATGATGTGCCCATTCTCTTTGTATATATCTCCCTCTTAAATAAATAAACAAGTCATTCAATTAATTTAATGTATTTATTTATTTAAGAGAGAGAAAAAAGAGGTAAATATATATATATATATATATATATATATATATATATATATATATATATAGAGAGAGAGAGAGAGAGAGAGAGAGAGAGAGAGAATGGGTGCATGAGGGCCTCTAGCCACTGCAAATGAACTCCAGACACATGTGTCACTTTGTGCATCTGGCTCACTTGGGTACTAGGGAATCAAACCTGGGTCCTTTGGCTTTCCTGGCAAGTGCCTTAACTGCTAAGCCATCTCGTCTTATTTCTTGTCTTATTTCTTCATTATTTCTCATCTTGTCTTATTCTTCATTCTTTTTAATGTATTTATTTGCAGGCGGAGAGAGAGAAGAGAGACAGACAGAGAGAGAATGGGCACACCAGGGCCTCTAGCCACTTCAAATGAACCCCACACGCATGTGTCCCTTGTACATCTGGCTTACGTGGGTCCTGGGAAATCGAATCTAGGTACTTTGGCTTCACAGGCAAATGCCTTAAATGCTATTATCTCTCCAACCCTCTTGTCTTATTTCTTAAGGACAGTACTCACTAAAACATTTCAGTAATGCCAGGTGTGGTAGCCCACATCTTTAATCCCAGTAGAGGTAGGAGGATCACCATGAGTTCCAGGCATCCTGAGACTACATAGTGAATGCCAGGTCAGCTTGGGCTAGAGCAAAACCCTGCCTCAAGAAAAACAACAAAAAGAAAAAAAAAAACCCGAAAGATTAAATTTTAGGGCTAGAGAGATGGCTTGGTATTAAAAGTGCTTGTTTGCAAAGCCTGCTGTCATGGATTCAATTCCCCAGAACACACATGAAGCCAGAGGCACAAAGTGGCACATGCATCTGGAGTTTGTTTGCAATGGCAAGAGGCCTTGGCAAGCCCATTTTTTCTCTTGCTCTGTCAAATAAATAAAAAAAATAAGAAAAGAAAACAAGATTATTTTTTCAATTTCAATTTAATTCGACTTGAGAGTGAGAGACAGAGAAAGAGGCAGAGAGAGAGAGAGAGAGAGAGAGACGAGAGAGAGAGAGAGAGAATGAGTGCACCAGACCCTCCAGCCACTGCAAACAAACTCCAGATGCATGTGCCACCTTGTGCATCTGGCTTATGTGGGTACTAGGGAATCAAGCCTCGAACCAGGGTCCTTAGGCTTCACAGGCAAATGCTTAACCACTAAGCCATCTCTCCAGCTAAGATTAATTTCTAAAAGAAAAAAAATTGAAGTGTGTTTGCTTTTCATTCGAAAATAAAATATGTTTTATTACCTGGAGTGTTTACAGATGAGTTCCAGGGATCTGAGATCAGGCCACCAAGAACAGGCTCAAGAGCATTTAAACAGTTAGAGCATGGCTGTAACATGTCAGTATCCCTGTCAGTCTTCTAGGTAGAGACAGTCTTTTCCTTTTCATTCATTTAGTTTACTTTTTTTTTGAGAGAGAGAGAGAAAGAGGGAGGGAGAGAGAGAATGAGTGTGCCAGGAACTTCAGCCTGCTGCAAACAAACTATAGATGTGTGCACCTCCTTGTGGTCCCTGTGCAACATTGCATACTTGCATCACTATGTCAGGCTACATGGGACCTGGAGATTTGAACATGAGTTCTTAGGATTCACAGGCAAGCGCCTTAACTGCTAAGCCATCTCTCCAGCCTTAGTTTACATTGTTTTTTGGATGAGGTTTCATGTAGCTCAGACTGGCCTTAAACTTGCTCTTTGGCTAGTGATGACCTTGAACTTCTGATTCTCTTGCCTCTGCTATCTTAGAGCTGAGACAATCTTATTCTAAGACTTCTACCAAATACAAATAAAACTATTTTAAACTTTCTACATTTTCAGTTATTTAGTATTACTCGGAATCCTTGTTAATGTCTAATTTTATTTATTTTTTTATGTAAAATATAACATTTTCCTTTTTTTTTATTTTTTGGTTTTCGAGATAGGGTCTCACTCTAGCTTAAGCTCACCTGGAATTCACTATGTAGCCTCAGGGTGGCCTCGAACTTGTGGTGATCCTCCTACCTCTGACTCCCGAGTGCTGGGATTAAAGGCATGCACCACCACGCCTGGCACATTTTCCTTTTTATATTTCATTGATACAGCATGATTTTTAAATCTGGTTAGCATCTATTGCTATAGATTTTATTTTATTTTATTTTTTGTTTTTTCAAGGTCGGGTTTCACTCTAGCTCAGGCTGACCTGTAATTTACTATGTAATCTCAAGGTGGCCTCCAACTCAAAGCAATCCTCCTACCTCTGCCTCCCAGTGCTGGGATTAGAGGCGTGTGCCACCACGCCCGGCTTAGAGATTTTATTTTTAAAGGTTGAATAGTGTTTTTAAAAAATTATTTACTCTTATTTGTTAATAATTAGTACAACTTCTATTTTCTCATCAGTAAAAGGGAGTCACAGAAGGGTTGTCATCTTAACAGGATTGATATGAGGTTAAGTGAACCAGCAATAATTACCATAACTTGAGTAGTTTTCCCCTGCCAGGACCACCTCAAGTGCTTTGTGTATTAACTATTAGGTCAGTTACTCTCCCTTCAAACTCTAGGTAGTAAGTACTATGATTGTCCCTCCCCCCCCTTTTTTTCTGAGGTAGGGTCTTGCTCTAGTTCAGGCTCACCTGGAATTCACTATGTAGTCTCAGGGTGGGCTTGAGCTCATGACAGTCCTCCTACCTCTGCCTCCTGAGTGCTGGGATTAAAGGCGTGTACCACCATGCCCGGCTCCCTCCCTTTTTTTCACAGAGGAGAAAACTGAGGACACCAAACATTTGATTCGCATTCTTAGGTCATAGCTAGCAAAAAGCAAGGATGGAATTAAAACTCAAACAGGTGGGTTTCTGAGCTGGTACTCTTTCAAACTAGGTAAAAGAGTACTTGAAAGAACCAGGCTGTAGATAAGTAGGAAATCTTTGAAGAATTGAAAGGTAAAGTCCGTTGTGCTACTGGAGCTTGTTGTAGTCTGAAGCGCCTCTAATATGTAATTTGTCAAATGTGCTGTTTGATCTGCTTCTTTCTTCTGAATGCCTCTTCATGTCTGAGTAATGTACAAACATGTCAGTGGAAAGAACATGAGGTCTTGGAATACTTACTACCAGTGTGACCTTGAGCTCATCACAAGTCTCTGAATCCCTGTTTTCTTAGCTGCAAAGACAATAGTAATCACTGCTCAAGCTTTTGCAACAGGAGGCATGAAGTGCTTCCACCTCACGGCACAGAGGAATGTGTGGAATAGAAAATACTATTTGTTAGCCAGTGTGAGGGGAACAGCTAAGCTTCTCTAGTTATCAAGATATGCAAAACAAAATATTTCTTATATGAAAACACCTAGTTTTACTAAGGGTCATATTCACTGCTGATGATGTGTCATCTGAATAAAAACCTGTTGGAAGGCAATTTGTAATATGCAACAAGTACCTTAAATATGTTCCTATATGCAAAGAAAATTTCAGTTTTTAGAATCTACTATCAAGAAGCAAACAATGCAATGGCCTAACTGAGGTCATGAGAAGAGATTGAGTAAAAGAAGAGTCAGGGGGGAGGGTTAATCAAACTTCAAGGTGCTATGAATAAGTCATATGGAAACCTATTTTTTTTTTGCATAATGGCATACCCAGAAGCCATAGACTGTTACTAGAAAAAATTCAGTGCCAGGGATGGGGTACCTTCCAGTGAGTTGCTGGTCAGGGAGGTCCCTGATGCCCCCAAAACATTACAGGGTATTTCCAAGGTTCTTGGTTTCCCATCAGAAATAGATGGCAAGACCCTACTGCTGAAGACTCCCCATGCTTGGGCTGCAAGGTCACTGAGAAATTAAGCTGGAACTGAGGCTGAAACTATCTTCGCTGTAGACCAGCCAACTGAAAGCTGGAAAAAGCTGCATTGCGTACAGCCCTATGGGAGACAGAAGTCATCAGTGGTGAAAACAGTGGACACTGGAAGCCTCAAGTTTGGCCAGATAGGCCAAATGACCAAACAGGTGCAATAGTGGCATGTCTGCTCTGAGGGAAACCAAATGCTCTCTAATTGGACTGGAGACACCCTCTATGGGAGGGAATACATGCCTAGTACTGAAAACCTTGTTAAAAGCCTATGGCAGGGGAGGTCATGAGCCTTAGGGATATAAAGCCTGCTCTTGTCTGGATAAATGCATTTATTATGCTCACCAAACTGCCCTGAAAGCACTACACTTAATGTTCATATTCATATACTAAAGCTACCCTCACTTTTGGTTAGAGAAGCTTCTGGTTTCAAATGACATTGACCAGTAGGATGACCCAAAAGGCTTCATAGTGCTAAGAAGAAGTGACAGAGGAGTGTTCAGCACTGTAACATTTCTATCACACCCTCCAAGGCTTAGGGTCCATTGCGGAAGAGGTGGAGGAAAGAATGTAAGAGCCAAAGGAAGGGTAGGACTGCTTACAATGCAATCATTCAGACAGAAATTGGCCTCTCTCACAGTGTCTAGCAATACCTTCACAAGACCCTATAATAGGAGGAAAAGATGATGACATCAAAATAAAAGAGACTAATTGAGAGCGGGAGGAGATATGATGGAGAGTGGATTTGTGAAGGGGAAAGTGGGGGAGGGGAGGGAATTATCATGGTTTATTGTCTATAATTATGGAAGCTGTCAATAAAAAAGTTCAAAAAAACTATGGAAAGAGCTTTTAGTATAAAATTGTTCATTGTGGATATTTCATTGTCATTGTGAATACTTATTTATAAGAAGTAGGAAACCACTTAAATGCCCTCCAAACTTGGAATAGTTAAGTAAACAGGATGTTTCCTACATAATAATCACTATTGCAACTATCTAAAATTATGTTTATGAATAATGTGTGAGGGCATTGGTAAATGTATATTACTTAATTTAAATAAGAAATGGGTTATATTTTATATACAGTGTGATCACAACTAAGTATAAAATAGTCATATGAACATAAATATCTGGGAAAAATATATCAGAATGCTAATGAAGCATCAGTGAGGTATTGATTATTGATGATATTTCCTGTTTACTACTTTTCCTTTTCAATTTTTCACAATGAGTGTGTGATATTTCACAATGTTAGAAAACAAAGCATCTTGATATGAATAAAGACTTTGTGTGGTATTTGCATGTGTTCTCGTAGGATGCCTTACCACTTGCATCTGTTCAAGTAGTAGGACACCTTCACAAGGCAGGTTTGATCTGGGTGTGCACCATACTACATTGTTCCCCAGCGTTTCTGTGAGATGTATGCACTTTGCTCTGTGGAATAATGATTATTATATGTTGCCATATATGAAGCAGGTGTTCCAGAAAAGTTAAAATTTGCAACCTTACATAAGATATGAGAAGATGTTTAAGAAAGGATTAAAAAAAAAAAAAAAGAAACTTTCCTAGCTTTTCTTATGTGGTTTCTTAGCTTTCCTATGTAAGTAAAGTTTCATTAACTATGCACAGCTTTCCAAGATTTCTTTTGTGTTAAGTAAAATACCATTATACTTGTGGACACATTTATCAGGAATGTATCGAGAAAGAAAAACAAGCTATAATTCAGCCAATTTTTATTTATTTTAAAATTTCACCTTTTATTTTTGGGGTAATAACTAAGTTCCTGTCTTACCCAGGACTATCTGGTGCATACCTGTTTTGCTGATATACTCATTGAAAGTGCTCCCTGCTTTTCTCTCAGAATTGTTCTGATTTAGCAGTAAATTGTATAGGTCATCCCAGAATATCAGCTGTGGGGGTAGGGTGGGAGGAGCCAGTGGGAATATGTGTACATTGACTTTTTTTGTTTGTTTGTTTTTGCTTCCTTAGTCTTTATATTTTAAGTTTTTGGTTTTGTGGGTGTTTCTTCAAGGTAGTATCTCCCTCTAGCCCAGACTGACCTGGAATTCACTAAATAGTCTCAGGGTGGCCTCGAACTCACAGCAATCCTCCTGCCTCTGCCTCCCAAGTGCTGGGATTAAAGGCTTGAGCCACCATGCTGGGAGAGGGGAGAGGAAGGTGGAGAGAAAAGAGAGAGAGAGAGAGGAGAGAGAGAGAGAGAATGGGTGAGTTAGGGCCTCTAGCTGCTTCAGTTGAACTCCAGATGCATGTGCCACTTTGTGCATCTGGCTTTATGTGGGCACAGGGGAATGGAACTCCAGTCTTTAGGCTTTGTAGGCAAATGCCTTATCTGCTGAGCTAATTTTTATTGGTAACTTATATACTTACAGACAGTAAACCATGATAATTCGCTCCACTCCCCCACTTTCCCCTTCACAACTCCACTCTCCATCATATCCCCTACCTCTCTTAGTCTCTTTTTTATTTTGATGTCCTAGTCTTTTTCTCCTATTTCTTGTGAAGGTATGCTAGGCATTGTGAGGTCATGGATATCAAGACTAATTTCTGTCTGAATGATTGCAGTGTATGCAGTCCTACCCTTCCTTTGGCTCTTACATCCTGTCCTCCACCTCTTCTGCAACGGACCCTGAGCCTTGGAGGGTGTGATAGGGACGTTTCAGTGCTGGAAACTCCTCTATCACTTCTCCTCAGCACTGTGTTGCCTTTTGGGTCATCCCAGTGGTCACCGCCAACTGAAAAGAGAAGCTTCTCTAACCAAAAGTGAGAGGAGAATTAGTATATGAATATGAACATTAAGTATGGTGCTTTCAGGGCAGTTTGGTGAGAATAATATAAGCATTTAGCAAGACAAGAGCAGGCTTTATATGCCTAAGGCTCATGACCTCCCCTGCCATAGGCTTTTGCATGTGGATTACATGGGTCCTGGGGAATTTAACTTGGGTCCTTTGGCTTCACAGGCAAATGCCTTAACCACTAAGCCATTTCACCTGCCCTACCATAGGCTTTTGATTAGGTTTTTAGAGCTGGCCTCCAGTCCAATTACAGAGCAGTTGGTTTCCCCCAGAGCAGACATGTCACTATTGCACTCATTTAGTCATTTGGCCTGTCTGGCCAAACTTGAGGCTTCCAGTGTCCACTGTTTTCACTGCTGATGACTTCTGTCTCCCATAGGGCTGCACACAATGCAACTTTTTCCAGCTTTCAATTGGCTGGTCTACAGGGAGAAAGTTTACAGCTCAGAAACAGCTTGATGTCTCAGTGACCTTGCTGCCCAGGCCTGTGAAGTCTTCAGCAATAGGGTCTTACCATCTGTTGCTTGTGGGAAACCAAGGGCCTTGGCAACAGCCTATAATGTTTTAGAGGGAACAGGGACCTCCCTGCCCAACACACTAGAAAGTATCCCATCCCAAGCACTGAATTTTTTTCTAGTAATAGTCTATGGCTTCTGGATGTGCCATTATCCAAAAAAGTAGGCTTTCATATGTCTTATTCAGAATATCTTGAATTTTGATTGACGCTTCCCCCACCCTTCTCTTACTCAATCTCTTCCCCTGGCCTCACTTAGGCCATTCCACTCCCTGTAATCTGTTCTTCTACTTACATATATACAAATACCATCCCCTTAAGTCCTTCCCTCTCCTCCCTTCCCTATAGCCATTTTCTAGCTTACTTTCCTCTGCTACCGATTTGGTTCCAGCTCACACACATCTAAACATTTGTAGCTAGGATCCACATGTGAGAGAGAACATGTGACGTGTGGCTTTCTGGGTGTGGGTTACCTCACTTAGTATAATTCTTTCCAGATCCACCCATTTCCTCAAAAATTTCATAATTTCATTTTTATTTACCACTGAAAAGAACTCCATTGTGTAGATGTACCACATCTTTATTATCCATTCATCTGTGGATGGACATCTAGGCTGGTTCCATTTCCTAGCTATTGTGAATAGAGCAGCAATACACATGGTTGTGCAAGTATCCAAAGGTAGAAAGAAGAGTCATTAGGATGTATGCCTAGGAGTGCTATAGCTGGATCATATGGTAAATCTAGTTTTAGCTGTCTCAAGAACCTCCACACTGATTTGCACAATGGCTGTATCAGACCACATTCCCACCAACAGTGTAGAAGTGTTCCCCTTTTTCTGCATCCTCCCCAACATTTATTGCCATTTGTTTTCTTTCTTTCTTTCTTTCTTTCTTTTTTTTTTTTTTTTTTTTGGAGGTAGGGTTTCACTCTAGCTCAGGCTGACCTGGAATTCACTATATAGTCTCAGGGTGGCATCAAACTCATGGTGATTCTCCTACCCCTGCCTCCCACGTGCCATTATGCCTGGCTCATTTGTTTTCTTCATGATAGCCATTCCGATAGACTTGGAAAGTGTGATAAAGATATTTCAGTGCTGAGCACTCATCTGTCACTTCTCCTCAGCACCATGGTGCCTTCTGAGTCATCCCAAGGTCACTACCTTCTGAAAAGAGAAGCTTCTTTAGCCAAAAGTGAGAGTAGCATTGATATATGGGTATGAACATTAAGAGAAGTGCTTACTGGGCAGTTTGGTGAGCATAGTATATACATTGAGCCAGACAGCAGCAGATGTTATAACCCTAGGGTTTGTGGCTTCCCCATTGTAGGTTTTCAGTATCAGGGATGTATTTCCTTTCATGGAGTGGACCTCCAGTCAAATTAGAGGGCTGTTGGTTTCCCCCATAACAGATGTGCCAGTATTGCACCCATTGGCTTATTTGGCCTGGCTGCACAAACATAAGGCTTGCAGTGTCCACTGTTGAGTATCTTCACTTGTGATTTCTTTCTCTCCCATTGAATTACAGGCATCATGGCTTTTTCAGCTTTCTGTCAGCTGGTCTACATGGAGCTCCAGCAGGATTTCTCAGTGACCTTGCAACCCAAGTATGTGGACTCTTTACCAATAGGGTCTTACCATCTATTCCTGATGGGAAACCAAGGGCCTCAGCAATGGACCAGATTGAGACCCTACCTCAACAAAAAAAAAGAAAAAAGAAAAAGAAAAAAAAGTAAGTTTCCATGTGATTTATTTTAGACCTCCCTCCACCTTTCCTTTACTCAATCTCTTCCCATGCTCTCACTTAGGCCTTTTCACACCCATTAATCTTTTTGTTGTTGCTATTCTGTCTTTGTCTGGTTTTGGTATCAGGGTGATTCTGGCTTCATAAAAGTAGTTTGGTAGAATTCTTTACTTTTCTATTTTATGGAAAAATTTTAGAAGCAGTGGTCTTAGTTCTTCCATGAAGGTCTGATAAAATTCACCAGTGAATCCATCTGGGCCTGGACTTTTTTAGTTGAGAAACTTTGTATAACTGCTTATGTCATCTTGATTTAATTTTGGTAGGTCATATGAATCAAGGAAATCATCCATTTTTCCTCAGATTTTCAAATTTAGAGGTACATATTCTTAAATTATGTCCTTATGATTTTCTGAATTTCTTTGGTGTCTGTTGTAATGGTGCCTTTTCATCTCTAATTTTATTATTAATTTTTGTCTCTTCTCTCTTCTGGTCAGATTTGCTAAGGGTTTATCAATCTTATTTATCCTTTCAAAGAACCAACTCTTTGTTTCATTGATTCTTTGGATTGCTTTTGTGTTTCTATCTCATTAATTTCTGCCCTAATCTTTATTATTTCTTCCCATTGCTGATTTTACTTTGTCTTTTTCTTCTTTTTCCAAGGCCTTAAGGTGAAGCAGTAAATTGTTTACTTGTGAACTCTCTAATTTCTTAATATAAGCATTTAGAGCTATCAGTTTCCCTCTTAGGACTGCCTTCATTGTGTCCCAAAGGTTTTGGCATATTGTATTCTCATCATCATTTGATTCCATAAATTTATTGATTTCCTTTTTGATTTCTTCAATGACCCATTCATAATTCAATAGTGTACTGTTTAGTCACCATGAATTTATGTATGCTTTGTAGTTTTTCTTGTTGCCAATTTGGAGTTTAATCCCATTGTGGTAAGATAAAGTACAAGAGATTTTTCAATTTTCCTATATTTGTTAAGATTTGTTTTGTGTCATAATACATTGTCTATTTTGGAGAATGTTCCATGTGCTGCTGAGAAAAATGTGTATTCTGCAGCATTTGGATGGAATATTTTGTAGATATCTATTAGGTCCATTTGTTCCATGACATCATTTAATCCAGATGTCTCTCTGTTTATTTTTTGCTGAGACGACCTGTCAATTGGTGTGAATGGAGTATTGAAGTCACCCACTACAATTGTGTTTGGTGTTATGTGTGACCTTAAGTCTAATAGTGCTTGTTTGATGAAATTGAGGTCCCCCATGTTAGGTGCATATACATATAGGATTATAATATCCTCCTGTTGGAGTGTTCCTTTAATCAGTATAAAGTGACCTTCTTTATCTTTCCTCACTAATGTTGGTTTGAAGTCTATCCTGACAGATATTAGAATAGCAAACCATGCTTTTTTCCTAGGCCTGTTAGCTTGAAATACTGTTTTCCATCCTTTCACCCTAAGACAGTGTCTATCTTTTATTGAGAGATGAACTTCCTGGTGGCAACAAACAGCAGGATCCTGCCTTTTAATCCAGTCTGCAAGCCTGTGTCCTTTGGTTGGGGCATTGAAGCCACTTATATTAAGAATTATTATTGAAAGGTATGTGTTTATTCTCTCCATTCTTCTTTTTTTTTTTTTTAGTGTTTCCTATTTCCCTTTACCCTCTTGTTTTAACTGTTATTTGAGTATGGTTTATTTTTTCCTGTTTCCTCCTGTGTGTGCTTTGCTTTCTCTTCAGCGTGAAGGATTCCTTCAAGTATTTTCTGTAGAGCTGGCTTAGTTGTCATAAATGCCTTTAACCTGTTTTTGTTGTGGGATGCCCTTATTTCACCTTCAATCTGGATAGATAGCTTTGCAAGATAAAGTAATCTTGGTTGACCATTGTTATCTTTCAGAACTTGGAATACAACATTCCAAGCCCTTCTGGCTTTTAAAGTTTGTGTTGAGTAATCTGCTGTGATCCTGATGGGCTTGCCTTTATAGGTGACTTGCTTTTACTCTCTAACTGCTTTCAATATGTTTTCATTGGTTTGCATGTTTAGTAGTTTAATTATAACATGGTGAGGAGAGGTTCTTTCCCGGTTTTGTCTGTTTGGTGTTCTCAAAGCTTCTTGTGTCTGCATTGGCATTTCCTTCCCAATTTGGAGAAAAAATTTCTTCTATAATTTTGTTGAAAGTGCCTACTAAGCCTCTGGATTGAAATTCTTCTCCTTCTACTATACTCTGAATTCTTACGTTTGATCTTTTCATAGTGTCCTGGATAACTTGAAATTCCCATTCATACCTTCCTATTAGCTTATCTTTTTCTTTGCTGGACTGTATTAGGTCTGCCACCTGGTCTTCTAGTTTAGATATTCTATCCTCTCCTTCATCCATTCTACTAGTGAGACTTTCCACAGAGTTTTTTATTTGACTGACTGTGTTTTTTAGTGCTGATGTTTCTGTCTGGTTTTTCTTTAGTATGTCTATTTCCTTGCTCATGTCTTCTAATGACCTCCATATCTCACTAAGCTGGTTTCCTGTGTTCTCTTGAAATTCCTTCAGTTTGTTTTCTTCTTTAATTCCTTTGTTTTCTTCTTTGATTCCTTTGAGTATAGATAAAATCATTTTTTAAAAATCTTTGTCAGGCATTTCATCTAAAGCAGTCTCATTGGGGGCCATTTCTGATGGATTTATAATTGTTGGTGGGATTGTATTGTCTTGATTCTTTGTGGTTCTTATATTATGATGTAATTTTTGCATCCTGAGTTGATCTGATGCTTGGGTTTTTTAATAATCTGCAGTGATTTTAGATTTGAAAATCCAACTTCATGTACCTTCAGAGTAGGAGTTTAAGGTGACAAGTGTAGCTCTTGTACTGTAATTCAACCTCAGAAGTAATCCTAGGTGTGGAGTTTGCCTGATATTCAAGTATTCTAGTGGGCTACGTGGAGCAATTCACTGGCAAAATTCTAAAATTCAACCGAGCAACATACACATTCAATAAAAACCAGCACAGAGCATGCAAGTGTGGGGATTGAAATAAACAGATAACCTTATAAAGCCAAAATCCCTAAGGGTGTTGCTCTACACCCTTAATCCTGTCAGCTGGGAGGTTGAAGTTTATGTTCTGAAATGGGTTCCAGGTCAGCCTGGGTCTGAATCAGACCCTGCCCCCAATAATGACAGAAGCAAAAGACAAAGGCCCTATGAATCTGAAAGCATCAAAGGCAACAATATTCAACCCCCAAATACAGCTTAATTGAGAATGGCAAAGCCAACCACGAATATGTAACCCATAACCTGCCCCAACATGGAAAGAGAGATTAGCACTTCCAGTGCCGGCCTATGTACCTGCTTTTTTTTTTTTTTGGTCAGTTTGCCTTGTTACCTTTTGGGGTGGCTTCAAATCTCACCAATGCTGAGTGCCCACCTTGATCCCTCCATGTTGTGCTATGAATCTGGTGTCCTGATCAGCTGTGCTGGATGCCCTGCCGCTGGGAGCTGAATGTGTTCTCCGGAGGGTCGCAGTTCTGTAGGTTGGGGGATGGGAGAGTGCAGGAAGCCTGGAGTTGTACTCAAAGTGCTCAGCTGGTCCCATCTGTATCCCCTTCAGCATCTCCTCCACTGTCTGCCCTTTAGGTTCCTTGACTTTGCAAGGATGATGAGGTTGGAAACCCCCCTTGTTTGCTCTGTGCTCCTGCAGCTGGGTGCTGGGTAGGTGCCTAGATCTGCGCAGGTTCGCATGGATAGGGTCCTGGTCTGCAAGCCCCTCGGTGGGATTCTGGCCAATTTCCTCCTTTCTGATAGATCTTAGTCTCTCTCTCCTGCTTCTCCACTGTGACCCATAAAATCCTATGCACCTTCACTTTTCAGACAAAGAGAGTATTTTGCTCAAATCCCTCCCTAGGCTGGATTGGTGTGACTCCTATGCAGCCATCTTACGCGGAAGCAGCCCTTAATTTAAAAAATGTTTTTAAATTTATTTTTAAGCAGAGAGAGATAGAGAGAGAAGAGACATACAGAAAGAAGGGGTGCACCAGGGCCTCCCACCACTGCAAACAAACTTCAGACGCATGTGCCACTTTGTGCATTTGGCTTTACATGGACACCGGGGAATCTAACTGGGGTCGTTAAGCTTTGCAGGCAAGTGCCTTAACTGCTAACCCATCTCTCCAGTCCCTATTTTTAAATTTTTATTGAGAACATAAATATATGAACATATTGCATATTGGTCATACCCCCATTGGGTTATACTCATGTTCCCCCTCCCCTGTTCCCAGCCCACTGATGGCCCTCCTCAGTGCGGTTATCAGCATTCACTGTGTGGTCATGAACTCTTGAATGGAGGGAGGTATGACTTGGAGTGTGGCAGAATGAGCAGTTTGGCTCCTGGCAGCAAGCAAGCGGAGTACAGCAGCAGGTGCCTGGCAGGTGTATTGGCACCTCAGCTGCCAATAAACACAGGCCCAGAGGCTATGTCGCTTGGCCTCATCAGTCATTGGTGTATTACTTAAGAGTGGTTCTGGCTCTACCTGGAAGTAGAAAAGAAAATTGTCTAGTTGATGTAAGATACCCGAGACCTGCCTGCCCCAGAAAATCTGTTCCACCAGCCTGTGCCAGAGCCCAGCATTTGCACTATTAGCAGTAAATGAAATGTTCTCAGAACAATTAAAATTCTACCTAGAGCAGGCAGCACATGTGCAGGGGGTTAGAAGGAGCTTCGTGTTGCTTGCTCATGCTCATGGAGTCACTCTGTGGAAGGGACTGAATTTTCTTGAAGGCTCGGTCTCTTCAGTAGTAAAAAAGTGTATATAAAGTCTGCTCGGCTTATCTCATGGCCTTGTCTAGTGCAGAAAATGGTCACTGGATTGGACAATGCCCTACAAATACAAAAGCACCATAAACGTTGCACTATTCATATTATGAAGTCATTAAAATAAAATCACACATTAGTTTGATTAATATAGCACCACCTAGGAACATGATGAGCAAGACCTGGGGAAGATGATACAGGCTGGGTAAGGATGGATGACTGATTATGGAGAGGGGCAGATGAAGCAGGCTGGCTAATCATTAGAATCATCTAGAAAGCATTTGAAAACAACAACAACAACATGTTAGTGAACTCCATTCCAAGAGCTTGAGGTTCAGTTCACCACACACATAGCACAGAGTAAGTTGTTTGGGGACCATGTCAAAAAATCTGGGAGGGACAAGATCAGAGGAATCCAGAGGGTCTAGAAAAAGAATGATGGGGAAAGAGAATGACAAAACTTTATTGCTCTGACACTGTTGTCAGAGCTAGCCTTGCTAGGAAATTAAGGATTAAAGTGAGTTTCTTGTGTTTTGGGTTCTTGTTTCTTCCAAACCTCTTCTACCAATTCCAGAAGATAAATTCTGTGTGTCCCTTATTTGATTACTGAGTACCTAGCACTCAGGTCACTTCCTGACACACACTTCCAAGATAATCAGTATTGCATAAACAAATACCATTTGCTTGTGTCAACTCTTCTCCACTCATGTCTATGATTTAAAACTGGCTGAGATTTGTTACTGCTGCTTTGGATCCTCTTAAGGGGAGTGTGATGATTAAAGTCTATTGTCAACATGTGCAAACGGAATCAAGTATGACACAAGCATCTTGAAGGAGTTCTGTGAGGGCGTTTCCCAGAAAAAACTGATGGAGGGAGGGAGTCCTTCCCTGAGAGTGGGTGCCCCTTTTTGTGGTGGACTACATATAAAGAAGCTGTAGGCAGGGCTGGAGAGATGGCTCAGAGGTTAAGGCACTTTCCTGCAAAGCTTAAGGACCCAGGTTCAATTCTCCAGTACCCACGTCAAGCCAGATGCACAAAGTGGCGCATGTATCTGGAGTTCATTTGCAGTGGCTGGAGGCCCTAGCATGCCTAATCTGTCTTCTCTCTTTCTCTCTGCTTCTAAGTAAGTAATAAATAAAAGCATTTAAAAAAAGAAGGGCTGGAGAGATGGCTCATCGGTTAAGGTGCTTGCGTTCAAAGACTAATGACCCAAGTTGATTCCCCAGCACCCACGTAAAACCAGATGCACAATGTGGCTGCATCTGGAGCTCATTTGCAGCCGTTAGAGGTCCTGGTGCACCCATTCTCTCTCCCTCTCACCCTCTTTCTGCTTGCAAATAAATACAATAGATAAATAAAAGTATCTTAAAAGAAGAAGCTGTAGGAGAACGGGGTCTTTTGCCTAGCTGCCTGCGCTACTTGCTGGTGCATGCATCTACCGTGCTGCTGCTCTCCTTTGTGACCATTGGAACCCAGCCTCCTCAGCCTCCCAGTGCAGACTGAAGACCTGCGGCTCTCCAGGAACCCTTCAGGCCTTCAGGGCCTCATTGGCACTGCCGAAGCACCCAGCCTCGTGAAATGAGCAGCTACCAGGTTCTCAGATTCTCCAGCCTGGGAGAATTTCTTTTGTCTTGGGCTTTCTTGCTTTGCTTTCTCTCTTAACTCTCTCTAAAATAATCTCATAATTCATAATTTACCCCTCCATGCAACTGTGGTTTCAATGCTTTGATAATTTGGTCAAAGGCCTGAAGTTGGGGTGTATAGGTTTGGGGGGATCTCTATGGACATCTAGTCCCTCCTAGGACTCCAAATATGCATCAATGCCCAGATAAGAGTTTAGGAATATTAGAGACTGACTTTGCCTAGAAATGCAATGACATAATGTTATAGCAAAGCCTCAAAGGCATAAAGGAGAGAAACAAACACTATACGAAGCTTATTACTCTGGTACTTAATTAACTATTACTGTTTAGTTAGACATAAAAAATACAGCATGTTCATGAAAACAATGTAAGCAGTGTTGGGCGTGGTGGCACACATCTTTAATCCTAACACTCTGGAGACAGAGGTAGGAGGATCGCTGTGAGTTCAAGGCCACCCTGAGACTACATAGTGAATTTCAGGTCAGCCTAGGCTAGACTGAGACCCTACCTCGAAATAAAAAAAAAAAAGTGTAAGCAGAAGAGACTAAGCACTGCTAAGGTCTATAAGGTGTTCTTTTCATGTTTCTATATATTTACAAAGGCTAGACACATGCCTGTGTGCATATATTCAGCATTTTACATATGCCCTCACTATGTACTTAGCCTGTTCTAGGGGGAGAATTAGCAACAAGGATTAATGCGTGCTAATGTGTGCCCCTTTATTTGGGAAATGCAAGTGAGGCTATCGAAGTTGAATTAGACAATGGAGTGACAGACAAGGAAGAGGACTCAGCACTTTTAGGTACTTGCTTGCAGAACTTGGTAGCCCGCATTCGATTCCCCAGTATCCATGTAAGCCTGATGCAAAAAGTGGCGCAAACGCCTGGTAGTCACGTGCATTGGCAAGAGACCCTGACACAGGCACACATACACACACATACGCATGAGCGTGCATGTGCACACACAGATAGTAGGTAAATAAAATGAAAGTGAGGTGAGAAAGATGCAGAGGGATGTGATGTATAATGTGATGTGTAATGTATAATGTATAACTGGCCACAGTTTCACAATGAGCCTGACAAAGACCCAGCAGATGGTCTGCCGGGCATGCCAGAATAAAACCATCTTCAGAGTAGCCCACCCCGGGGAGAGAGAGGAGAAGGGAGTTTTCTCGGATTCCTTCTCCCTCTCTTTTCCTATTGGCCAAGATTATCTCCGTGGGGAGGTTAACTCCTCATATTGCCAACTCTAGACAGCTGCTGATAAAACTGATTTTCTTGCTCCACAGTGTGGCACTTCATCTAAATCTAGCAATGAAAGTGACATCTTGATGCTGAGAGGGCGTGTGTGTGTGTGTGTGTGTGTGTGTGTGTGTGTAAAAGACTGCAGGCCCAGCTACTCAACTTAAACTCCAGCCAGCTTAGGGAGCTCATGAAAGACAGTGTGGGAGTAAAGGTCTGATTTGGGTATTGGAGTGACCTTCAGAGAAAAGAGGCAGTGCAGGAAATCTGAGAAGCTGTACAAAGATTATGTTCAATACACTTAATGTGCACAATCTGCAAAATATGCTGTACACATTATTATACTTGATTTTTTGTTAAAAAATACACCATTTCTTTTTATGTCAATATGTTGAGACCAAACTCCTTCTTTTTTTCTCTTTGTCTTTTATTGAAATACCTTTTCTTTCTTAGGCTTCTTAGCTAGCTGAGCATTTCACTGAACCACTGTTGATGTCGTTTATGATATCATGTGGGTGGCTTGCAGTCTGTGCAGTGTCCAAGATCTCTTTGATAGTTCCAGAAAGTTCTCTGGCCAAAGATCAGTGGAACATCTGTCGGGCAATGTTGACGATCTCATCTAAAGAAATATTGTCACTATGTTTAATGTTTTTCTGTTTCTTTCTGTCTCTTGGCGGCTCCTTGAGGGCTGTGGTGATCTGGGGGCAGAAGCAGAAGGCACCACCTCAACCTGAGCCCGTCTGTTCTGAATGGTCAGTGTCACTGTAATTCTCAGACCATTCCAATCACCAGTTACCTTGGCAATGTCATCACCAACCTTTTTTGGAGACAGACCCAGGGAACCGACCTTGGGGGCCAGGGCAGATGTCAGGGCACACCTCAGATACACCACTTTGAACTCATCGGAGTCGTGCTTGGGCAGCATGGTGGAGTTGACTGGTGCTGGATGAACTCGGATTTAGGACCACCGAAGAAAGTTGCACCTTAGCCTTCTCCAAGCTGAAAGATAAAAGAAACTCATTCATTTTATTTTATTTTTTTTTTGGTGTTTTGAGGTAGTCTCACTCTAGCTCAGGCTGACCTATGATTCACTATGGAATTTACTATGTCTCAAGGTAGTCTTGAACTCATAGTGATCCTCCTACCTCTGCCTCCCAAGTGCTGGGATTAAAGGCATGCGCCACCATGCCCGGCCAATTTTTATTTTATTTTTAATTTAATTAATTAATTATTATTATTATTATTGTTGTTGTTATTTTGGTTTTTCAAGGTAGGGTCTTACTCTAGCCCAGGCTGACCTGGAATTCACTATGGAGTCTCAGGGGGGCCTCAAACTCATGGTGATCCTCCTACCTCTATTCTCTAGTGCTGGGATTAAAGGCCTGCACTACTACGCCCGGCTCAAACTCATTGTTTTTTTTTTTAATTATTTTTGTTTATTTATTTGAGAACAACAGAGAGAGAGAGAGAGAGAGAGAGAGAGAATGGGCACGCCAGGGCCTCCAGCCACTGTAAACGCACTCCAGATGCATGAGCCCCTTTGTGCATCTGGCTAACGTGGGTCCTGGGGAATCGAGTCTCGAACTGGGGTCCTTAGGCTTCACAGGCAAGCGCTTAACTGCTAAGCCACCTCTCCAGCCCAAACTCATTGTTTTTAACACACCTGGTTCACTGTGAGTTCAAGGCCAGCCTGAGACTCCATAGTGAATTCCAGGTCAGCCTGGGCCAGCCTGTGCTAAAGGGAGACCTACTTCAAAACAAACAAACAAACAAACAAACAAACAAACAAACAAAATCCTCTAGGATTCCAGAGGTCAGATATAGTTTCTTTTGCCATTTCCTCATTGGTGGACATTCAGGTTGTCCCCTCAAATTCACATTATAGCACAGGGCTTTTGGGAAGACAAATTTAGCATGCTAAGAAGATTTTGAAAAGAAAGAACTTATTTAAAATCAGTCTCCACACCTGTCTGGAGGGTTACTGATCTGGTCCTATGGATGCATTAATTATACTCCCGCTGTATTATGCCTGAGGCCTGGCAGTGTGAGTTATACCCCTGCCTGGCTTTTCAAATGGAGTTCTGTAACTTTAATAAGCAAGGCTATTCTCCCAACTCTGAGAGGAGGTTATTTTTCATTTTTACCTATTCCCAGAGCCTTTCCATTTGAGTTATTCTGTCAGTGAATAACTATCTTGCATACATACAGAAATAAACTATGAGTTCCGACTTGGCTCAGTCTGGGTTTGGGGAGCCTTCTCATCCAGTGATGAAATTAGTCAGGTCATGACAAAGGGTGAGAACCTGGGGAGACAGGTGTTCTCCTTTGCAGTATTCATCCGTAAGAAAAACACAACACCGGGAAAAGTTACAAGTCTTACACTTCAAAAAACACCTCAGGTGCCGTGCATGTTTTGCAAGAGAAAATTTTTGCCTTGTGTTTTTATCTCGTTAATGCCTTGACACCTCGACAGTTTTGAACTTAATGACCTTTAATGGAAAGCAAGGGAACTCCACCTGCTTTTCTAGACATCTCCTCCTCCTCAGTCCCCATCACCTCGGAGCCTCTGCAGTTCACTCTGGCATGCTTTCTCACCTTACTCTACAGTGGTTCACTGTGATTATTTTGGAGATCACAAATTTTCCTGACTTTTAATTCCTCTTAACTTTAAAAAGTCAGCCATCCCAGAAAGTAATTATATTATAAACACAAAATAGTCTTTATTATAAATTTTTTAATTTCTTTATTTTAGTTGGTATGCATAGATTTAGCTATCATTCATTCTGACATTTTCAATTACACTTGTTGTAGTTGATTCTCATACCTCCTCCTCTCCCTGAATTCCCTTGATCTCCTCCCCACCCCATTTTCACTCGCCCCAATGTTGTCCCCTCTTTCCCCTTGTACATATATACTTATATAAATTATAAGCTAGAATCTGCATATCAGAGAGAGCCTGTGGTTTCTTTCCATGTCCATCCATCTTCCTCCAAATTTCATAGAATTCCATTGTGTATATGTACCATGGTTTCATTATCACCTGTTAATGGCCGTGTAGGCTGATTCCAATTCTTAGCAATTGTAAATAGACCGGCATTAAACAGGGTTGTGCAAGTATCAGGCCCCCAACACCTCATCACTGAAGCAGACCAAAAATGAACCCAACATGGCTCAGGGAAATTTTGAGGAAGAGGGGGCGGAAAGAATGTCAGAGCCACATGTTGTGTCATGATATGCAGAGACATTTATCTTACCCATAACTGTGGGCTAACTCTACAATGAATGACCCATATACCTCAACAAGGAGGGGCCAAGGGGAGGGGGTAGGTCACAGATGAGCCTAATAATGGTACCAAACTGACTGTATTTGCTGAATACAAAACTAACTAATAAAGAAAAAAAGAAAAAAGAAAAAAATAATAAATAATAAATAAATAAATAAATAAATATCTTTCTGTCAACTGAGAAAAAAATATTCTTTTTAAAAAA
Source organism: Dipus sagitta (assembly GCA_036346955.1). Classification (NCBI taxonomy): domain Eukaryota; kingdom Metazoa; phylum Chordata; class Mammalia; order Rodentia; family Dipodidae; genus Dipus; species Dipus sagitta. The sequence continues at coordinate 123,113,990 of CM070777.1, forward strand.
TTTATTTATTTATTTGTAAGCAGAGAGAGATAGAAGAGAGACAGACGAAGAGAGAATGGGCACACCAGGGCCTTTAGCCACTGCAAACAAACTCAAGACACATGTGTCCCTTGTGCATCTGGCTTACGTGGGTCCCGGTTAATTGAACCTGGGTCCTTTGTCTTTGCAGGTAAGTGACTTAACTACTAAGCCATCTCTCCAGCCCAAAATATTCTTTTTTATTTTATTTTATTTTTTTTATTTTTATTTATTTATTTGAGAGAGAGAGAGAGACATATACAGAAATAGGCAGGTAGACAGAGAGAATGGGCACACCAGGGCTTCCAGCCACTGCAGACGAACTCCAGACACATGTGCCCCCTTGTGCATCTGGCTAACGTGGGTCCTGGGGAATTGAGCCTTGAACCGGCGTCCTTAGGCTTCACAGGCAAGCTCTTAACCACTAAACCATCTCTCCAGCCCCAAAATATTCTTTATTAGAACATCTTTTTCACATTTCTCAGAGAAGCTTAAGCATGTAATTAGGTCTACTGTAAAATAAACTGCAATTCTTCATGAAATCATTAGAAAAACTGGTATTAACAGAAAAGACAAAATTAGTAATGTAACCTAGTCCTTCAAGGGGCTTGACTATGCTGAATGAATCAAAGAATGCTTCCAGAATCATAAAAACTCTAACATTTACTGTTTAGTTATAATTGAATATTAAGGGAACAAATTTTGTCATTTTTAATGGTGAAATAATTTCACAGATTATAAACTGGGCAAGCAATCTACTGAGCTATATATCTCCAATCCTGTTTTTCACAAATTGAAACTGTATCTTCAGGAACTCAGTGACTGTCTGAAATTAAGAAAGGCCTACAATTTGCTAGTCTCCAAATCTGTATTTGGGGCTGTTTGCATCTTTAAAGTGCTCTTACTGTAAAAAGTTTCATTGTCCTATAAAACAACCTGTATCAGCAGGATTCCTTAGGGGAACAGAACAGACAAAACCTATATGTTTTGTAAAAGGAGACACATCAGTTTGCTTTTGTGCTAGGAGCCCGGTGGCCCAACAATGGCTGTCTGCAAGCTGGGGAAGCTGAGAACACAATCACCACGGCTCCGTGGATGGAGCTGGCTGTCTCAAAGTCCCAGGCTGGCACCGAAGGCCTAGATGATTCCCAGAGAGTGCTGGTCTTCTGTCTCTGTTGGAAGGCTGAGGATACTGTAGTCTGATGTCAGCAGAAGATAGTGACAGCAGCCATGGTGGTGGCAGCAGGGATACACACCCAGCAGCAAAAAGCAAAGGCAGGCAGTCAGGCCCACTGTGTGTTCCTTGACCCCCCCCCCCACCGCCTTTTATTTTAAATCTAGGTTACCTATTGGTAACCTGAGGAGGGTATTTGGCCCCCCACCCTACTCCTCTTTGAGAATACCCTCACACACCCATCCAGAGAGGCATGTCTTTAGTTGACTCCAGCCCCATCAAGTTGACAATCAAAATTAATCACCCCGCCACCCATCACACTTCTCACCAGCATGAGTTCATACTACACCAGCTCAAAGCTAGAGAGCATATTTTAGTTTGTTTGTACCATCTTATCGACAGATATGTCATTTCTGTGTAACATACTTTCCGAAATATGAAGTCAGTGTGCTGAACCCCACTACTACTTTTGAGAACCCTCAAAGGTCCAGTGAACTCCAGCTGGGAGGTGCTTCCTCAGACAGGGGTTGGCATGGATTCTCAGACTGAACTGGGGATATGATCTTGTATCCTGCCTAATCACAGTGGCCGTTTGAAACCTAAATCTTCTCAAAGTGGCCTTTAAAATCGAAATTTAGCCAGGCGTGGTGGCACATGCCTTTAATGCCAGCACTAGAGAGGCAGAGGCAGGAGGATCACTGTGAATTCAAGGTCAGCTTTGGATTACAGAGTGAGTTCCAGGTCATCTTGGGCTAGAGTGAGACCCTACCTTGAAAATCAAATCAAATAAAATAAAAAATAAAGTTTTTTAAAAGTTAAAAAAATTAGAAAACTAAAATTTAATAATTATCATGCAATTTCTGAGCCACTGGCAGGAAACAGGAGAGAGTGCTAAAAGAGAGGCTGAGTATTTGTTTCTGTGGCTCTTCCTAAATTGTTAAGCAGCCCTCTCCATATGGCTCTCTTGATTCCTGGCTCAAGTAACTGCCCCATGACTTAAATATTTTTTAAACCAGGTATTTACAGATTTATATTTGTTTGTTTCAAAAAGTCTTCTATCAAATATAATATAGCAAGGAATAACTTTGTTTATATATATCATCCACTTGCTTGATTTGGGCTCAAAGGATTGTTGGATAACAAATGAAGTAATTTGGACAGATAAGAAATGAGTTGTCAGAAATAGAATGGTGAAAGTTACTGGTAAAGATAAAACCTAGTCAGGCATACTAGTGAACACCTTTAATCCCAGCATTTGTGAGGCAGAGGTAGGAGGATCGCAGTGAGTTCGTGGCCACCCTGAGACTATATGGTGAATTCCAGGTCAGCCTGGGCTAGAGCGAGATCCTACCTCAAAAAAACAACAGCAACAACAAAAACACCAAACAAATAAACAAACAACAACACACAAAGGGATAAGTGAGGTATGACTGAGAACAAGGTGATTTGAGCAGAGAAGTTAAAACAAGCAAATACACAGAGACTATGGTGTCAGAAGGATTACCTATTGGCTGGGTTTCATGACACATGCCTCAACTGTCCAGAGGCTGTGTTGCGGGGGTGGGGGAGGGATCATGAGTTGGAGGCTAGCCTGAGTCACATGTAGAAGCTGTCTCAACCCCTCCCTCCCTCCCCCCAAAACTACATTCACTGAAAATTTCAAGAATAGGAGTAAAGAGAGATTATTAGGCTAGAGCTAATTATCATTTAGAAGTAAGAACAGCTAGCTCAGGTGTCAAGAGATGATGGAAAAATTGAACATTTTTGAGTGACTCAATCTGATAACAAAGAACTAAATCTGGGGAAATTTTAGGGAGGGGAATAAAAAGAGTTTGAAGATTAATGTAAATTGGTATATAGCCCACATCTATAAGAACTGTGTGTGTGTGCACAGCCAGTCATGATTTATGGTGGCTGTGAGGTAGCCAGTTTGCTCCACTAAGGAAGTGAGTGTAATGTTCAGAGAAGGGGTGGAGAGGGGACAGGGTATCTGGCTGACGATGCATGAGTGTTCCAGAGGTACAAAGGAACCGTTTTGTTAGCTACAGGATGTCCCAAAGCAGTGCTTTTGCCACATATAATTTTGCCAATTTTCTTTTGTTGCTTGGGCTTCATCTTTAAGTAGTTTTCTTCAGGGATAACAGGAACAATGATGATGGGCTTTTGTGTACTGAGAACTCTTTGCCTGCACTCTTCATGCTTGGAAGACCATTCAGCTGGACTTTACATCTGGCATGCCCATCTCTTCTACTTGCATAACTCATATTTGCTGTTCCATTGGAATGAGCGTTCCTGTATGGTGGTCAACCTGACTATTTCCCTTTGATAAGGGATGATTATTTGGAACCTCTCCAATTATGATTATTTTTCTTTGTAATCAGTAGCTGTACTAGATCAAATGTTGCTCAAGTATAATATATCTTTCAATGAGGATATGTACTTTTAAAAAAAAGACTACTCTTTTAATCATATACTTAAACATCTGTTTGTTTTGTTATTTGGATTTTTTTCTTCTGGGGCATTAATTGTAAGTTTAATATAAAAAATCTTTGTCTTCTGAATACATTGTTTATAAACATTTGACTCAATTTCCATTTCATTTTGTTTTTATCTGTGTTTAATCTATTTTATATGCATTTCTTTCAAGAGTTTTTTTTTTAATTTTTCAATACATTAAGTTTACTCATTAAAACATTTAATTTTTAAAATTTTAAGTTGTTTTATTTTTATTTATTTATTTGAGAGCAACAGACAGAGAGAGAAAGAGGCAGAGAGAAAGAGAGAGAGAGAGAGAGAGAGAGAGAGAGAGAATGGGCATGCCAGGGCCTCCAACCACTGCAAACAAACTCCAGATGCATGTGCCACCTTGTGCATCCAGCTTACGTGGGTCCTGGGGAATCGAGCCTCGAACTGGGGTCCTTAGGCTTCACAGGCAAGAGCTGAACTGCTAAGTTATCTCTCCAGCCCCATTTTTAAAAAAATTATTTATCCATTTGAGAGAGAGAGAGAGAGAGAGGCAGAAAGAGAGAAAATGGGCCTGCCAGGGCATCCAGTCACAGCAAACAAACTCCAGACTTTGCATCTTGTGTATCTGTCTTACGTGGGTCCTAGGGAATCAAACCTGGGTCCTTAGACTTCTCAGGCAAACACTTTAACCACTAAGTCATCCCTCCAGCTCATATACATACATACATACATACATACATATATATATATATATATATATGTATATATATATATATGTGTGTGTGTGTGTGTGTGTATGTATATGCATATATACACACACACACATATATATCTTTAACTTAGTATACCAAAAGAAAAAAACCCTCAAATAAGACTGGGGAGATGGCTCAGCAGTTAAAGGTGCTTACTTGTAAAAAGCTTGGTGGCCTGGGGTTGATTCCCCAATACCCATGTAAAAGCCAGATGTACAAAGTGGTGTGTGCATCTGGAGTTCCTTTGCAGTGGCAAGAGACCCTGGTACACCTATTCTCTCTCCTTTTCTCTTAAATAAATAAATAAAAATATTTAAGAAAAAAAACCCAAAACAAAATACTCGGCACTTTTTACAATTCAAAATCATATTAGCAGAATATTAACTATTTATAAAACTATATCTTAAAATATAAAGTTACTTGAAATTTTGTAGAATTGACAAAAGTGGCTAAAAATGGGAGAACCGTTTTTCATTCCTAAAAAGAAAATATGCCTAATAGAAGCTATTAAGATTTCAGTCTTGGTACCAATACCCCATCTTTGTATGCTTGAGAACTGGCCTATGCTGAGGACTCACTACAGCCCTTGAGTGGCTGGGTGAGTGGACTGCTTCCCTCAGTATCTATATGTTGGTGGTGTGCTAATTTTTGTTTCTCATCATTGAATCAACTGGGTTATCCTGGACCAGCGTCTTGCAAGCATTTCCAGGATGGATGGGACATGTTCCTAAGTCATGTGCAAGCTCGAAAGTTTCTCCTTCACAGAGCTTCATCCTCTCATCCCCTTCAGGGAAAGACATTTTTCGAAAGTTTTATTTGCTATAAGAAGATTTTACTGGTAAATGTTCTTTCTGTGCTGTTTTGCTCTGTTAGTTACTTTTCTTTTAAATATTTTTATTTCTTTACTTGCAAGCAGAGAGAGATAGAAGAGACAGACAGTGAAAATGGGCATGCCAGGACCTCCAGCTTCTGCAAAGAACTCCAGATGCATGTGCCACTTTGTGCATCTGGCTTTACATGGGTATTGGGGAGTTGAAGTAGGATTGCTTAGGCTTTGCAGGCAAGTGCCTTAACCGCTGAGCCATCTCTCCAGCCCTTCTTTTCTTGTTACAATGATCAAATATTTGACTGAGGTTCATGTTTGCTGCAATTGAAGGTGGCTGGGATGGCTTCCTCTGCCACAGCTTGATTACTTGGCAGAACAGGAGGAAAGCAGACCCCCACCCCACACCTAGGCCCAGATTTCATCTCTAAAACCTGCCTCCCAGTGACCCGCTTCCTCCACTCGGACCCCACCTCCTAAAGATTCCAAGTTCACCCCAAATAGTGCCACCAACTGGAGACCAAGTGTTTAAACACAGAAACCTTGTGAGGAACATTTCACATCCAATCCTAATCCCAAAGTTTTAATTATAGTATCTATATGTTGGTGATGTGCTAATTTTTATCTCTCATCATTGAATCAACTGGGTTATGCTGGGCCAGTGATTTGCAAGTGTTTCCAGTATGGATGGGACATGTTCCTAAGTCATCATGTGCAAGCTCAAAAGTTGTATGTTTCTTTCCTTCAGGAATTATACTTCTGGTTTTCATATACAAAAATTTTTTGGTTTTTCGAGGTAGGGTCCCACTTTAGCCCAGGCTGACCTGGGATTCACTATGGAGTCTCAGGGTGGCCTCGAACTCACAGCAATCCTCCTACCTCTCCCTCCCAAGTGCTGGGATTAAAGGTGTGCACCACCACACCCAGCTTCATATTTTTATTTATTGATTTTGCAGTGCTGGGGGTCAAGCCCTAGGCCCTGGACATGCTAGAGTCAACTAGCTGAGCCTTCCTGCTGCTGAGATCTATTTCTGTGGGTTTTTTTTTTTTTCATCTCTACTTTCTTCCCCGCAATATCTGTTAAATTTCAGCTATTTTGTCAACTCTTGTTGAATATTGTGGAATCTAGGCAGTACTTGTTTCCTAGTTGTTTGCAAGTAAAAAAAAAAATAGGTTTGTAGATTTGGAGGCATGGTGATTTCATTTTTTTTCCTTAGCTCTTGAAGGATTTCTGAAGATAGAAAGAGAAGGTATAAAGATATTTAGCTATGTTCACACCAGAAGTCCTCTCTAATTCTATGAAATAGTGATGTTACCGTTTTAGGAGTAATCCGAGATCTACAGGCCATGGCCTGGATTCTATTCTAATATGATTCAAAATTAGGGAATTTTAGAATAAAATAAAAGTCTTTCAAAATTGCTTCATCAGCTCTGTTTATAAAAATGTGCTAATGTAGCCTACCAAGGCTAGGGATGGCTCACAACCTTTGGCAAGATCTTACTTGAAGCCTCATAATTATGTTGAAAATTCCGGGATCACAAGAGATAGACCAATTATGTCTTATTTTATTCATTTACTCTGTATAAAATATCAGGCCAAGTAATAGTCAGCTATTTCTTACATCTAATCTTCCCTCAAGGTCAAATTCTAGAATTAACTGAATAGTTTAGGTATTGAGTTGGAATTATTGGTATCAAATTGAGGCAGACACTCATTCCTTGCAGCCAGAAAGGTCTGCTTGTCTGGAAAGAATTATTTCACAGAGAGATGATGGCATAATATTTCTGGTCCTGAAAAATACTAGCTTAAAACAGAAATTTATTGACTAATTTTGATTATGACACTTGGTATGTACTCAATGAAACAATTTCTTTTTTTTAATTTTTTTGTTTTATTTTTATTTATTTGAGAGCTACAGGCAGAGAGAGAGAGAATGGGTGTGCCAGGGCCTCCAGCCACTGCAATGAACTCCAGACGCGTGCGCCCCCTTGTGCATCTGGCTAACGTGGGTCCTGGGGAATCGAGCCTCGAACCGGGGTCCTTAGGCTTCACAGGCAAGTGCTTAACCATTAAGCCATCTCTCCAGCCCTGAAACAATTTCTTTTGGTATGTATGTTCATGTATGTGGGGGACCAAGTGTGCAGAGGTCACAGGACGATTTTGGGGGTATTGATCCTTGTCTTCTACCTCCTTTGAGGTAGAGTCTCACACTGTTCCCTTTTGTTTTTTCATCAGGCCATCTGCCCCCTACCCCCAGTTTCTGGAGAATTCTGTCCCTGCCTCTCTTCTCGTCCATGGGGGTGACTGATATTACAAATGCCTGTCACAGCATGTAGCTTTTACACATGCTGGGATTCTGACCTCAGGTATTGGTGCTTGCATGGCATCTCCTCACCTCCAGCAGACCTTGATGAATTTGAACTGTATTCAGGCAGTGCACATCTGAATTCAACTGAAATTTTCATTACTAATAATATGGTTTCTTTCTTTTTTTTTTTTTTTTTTTTTTTTGGTTTTTCAAGGTACAGTCTTGGTCTAGCCCAGGCTGACCTGGAATTAGTCTCAGACTGGCCTTGAACTCACAGCAATCCTCCTACCTCACCTTCCAAGTGTTGGGATTAAAGGCTTGTGCCACCATGCCCAGTCATAATAGGATGGTTTCTAATCAGCCTTAATTTTAGCAGCTTTGTGAAAGAAAGGCAAGCAGGTAAGCAGACTAAAATTTAGGATAATTCTAATTAAATCTTTTTTGGTATGTAGTATGTGTGGCATGTGTACATTTAGTGTATGCATGTGTGTGTGTGCATGCGTGCACATGCAAATGTGAGTGCCCTACATATGCAGAGCTCAGAGGAGAACATCAGGTATCCCCCTCCATCACTCATCCATGTGTTTCCCTTGAAACAAAGTCTCTCACTGATTCCAGAGCTTGCTATTTTAGCCAGCCCCAGTGAATGTCTGGTTTTTGCTGTTCACAGACTACAGATGTTCATGGTCATGCCCAGCTATTTAAGTGGATGCTGGGGAATCAAATTCAGGCCCTCAAGTTTATGCAAGAAATGCTCTTATCAGACTGGATCATCTCTCCAGCTCCAGATTTTTCTTTTTTTTCTTCATAGAGCAGTCCTTTTTAGGTCCATGAAATTAATTTCCTTTTGCATCCAAGCTGCATGGAATAGCGAGATACTTGGTAATTCAAGCACATCTTGTTGGTTTGCATTTCAGAAGCAGCTGCAGAAACTTAAAGTATGATTCATGTTCATCAAAATGTGTCCTCTGAAACTTGAACTTTATTTCTACCAAAATAGTACAACTCCTCAAAAATCTATCATCCCATTAAGCTCTGAGCTGAATTCACATGGCCAGTCTAGGCTGAGATTTTCACTTTGTGAAACAAAAGCCCTTCTTCCCGCCCCTCCCTTGGTTTCAAGTTCAGCATATTCAAACATTTCATCAGAACAGTGAGAAAGCACATTCTCTTGGGCCTCTGCATGATGAATAAGTTGGGTCTCCGAGAGTCCTTTAATTCCCTAAAGCCCTTGACCTTGAAGCATCTTGTTAACAAGTTCCCACAACCTAACCTTCTGACTTCATTAAAATAAACCAGCTGCCCACACTGCTGTGCCTTTGTTCAGGAGCACAGACACGGAGAACGCTGACAGCCATATCTTCCATTGGTACCCCATGAAAAGAAGGCAAGGAAAGCTCTTTCCAAGCTCCAATGACAAGCACACCCGAAGAATGACGCCAGGAATACCAGACACTCTTTTCATCTTGCACTGGTGTTGAAAAATTTCTCCCTTGCATTGCAGGTACCCCACTAACAGTAAACATCCACATTTTCCCAACCTTCTCAAGTTTCCTACTAGCATACAAGATAGCCTTTGCAGAGTTTTCAAGTTCTAGCTAATTGGGATCAGGCAGACACTCTAGGTGAACACTGCTATGTTCTGATATCCTATTTTGTGTATTTACTACATGGAATACATATCCTAAATAAATTTTTTAAAACTTTACATAGCTGTGTACATGTGTATGACATTGGATTTCAAACTTTTTTCCAGGCAGGAATTCACTGCGCAATGGACACAAAGGAAAAGCCCGCTATTATTTTCCAGGGGGTTGAAAACAAGTTTTCCTGGCTTTTGAGAGACAAAGTCCTCAGGCCTGCCTGAAGCACTATGTGCTGTGGAGTCAGTTTTTGTGAATGGCTCATGAAAAAAGTAATTGTATTCCCTCTCAAATATACTTCTATAAAATTATAAATGTATACACATAGGTATGTAATCTAATTTTTTGTTATGCTAAGTAGATCCTTTCTATTCTTATTTTATTTTTGACCACTTTATCTGTTGTAGTAAAGAGAAATCATTTATCTAGTAATGTTTTCTGTTGACTTCTCATTGAATTTGCTGTGGTTTTGCTTTATGAATTTAAATACTATCTTACTTGCTGTATTGATGTTCATAAATGTGAAATCTTAACTTTGTGCCTCCTGCTTATTGTTATAAATTAAGTGTATTGTTTAAGGCTTTCCCCCCTGAATTTAACTTTGAGATAAAAATTCTGCTCTTGGCTTTCATTATCTTAATATGACTTTTCCTATCCTCATAGTTCCAACCTACTAAAATCACTTTCACTCCCATTTTCTCTGATACAAATACATGTATATGTGCACATAACATATTGCAAATGTGTTGTCCACATTTTTCAGATGTGATGTTTTGAAGTGTCACAAATATACAGCGGACTGGCACTTCAGAGGTCTGGGTTGGACCCCCAGCTTTGGCACATATCAGTTATGTGACTAGATAAATCGCTTCCTTTTTGTGGGTCTCATTTGTGAGAATAGGTGGAGAAGTAGGATGCCTGGAAGGTCTCTCCTATTTCCCATATTTTATAACTGTAATTACTTTCAGAGATTTCACTGTATTCATGGGAACATCTCCAGTCATACCCAATATTCTCTTTGACTATTGATTTGAGTTTTGGAATAGTTAAAATAAGCCAGAGCCAAGTCTAGTCAATATGTGTTGTGGTGGTTTGATTCAGGTGTCCCCCATAAACTTAGGTGCTCTGAATGCTAGGTTCCCAGCTGATGGAGATTGGGGAATTAATGCCTCCTTGAGGGAGTGTATTGTTGGGGGCGGGCTTATGGGCGTTATAGCCAGTTTCCCCTTGCCAGGGTTTGGCACACTCTCCTGTTGTTATTGTCCACCTTATGTTGGCCAGGGGGTGATGTCCACCCTCAGCTCATGCCATTGTTTTCCTCTGCCATCATGGAGCTTCCCCTTGAGCCTGTAAGTCAAAATAAACCTCTTTTTCCCAGAAGCTGCTCTTGGTTGGGTGATTTCTATCAGCAATTCGAACCTGACTGCAACACGTGTTCACCTATGGAGTGAGGGGAATCCAGTTCCACCTGCTCCCATCAACTGACCTTGGTTTTTCCAAGCCAAATCGCTTTGCTGATCTTGATATGGGAAACTCAATCTAAGAAATATTGGATGTTTTGTGAGGGGGGGGGGAAGAGAGAGAAAGAAAGATAGATACTTGTTGCATTAGACAAGTGCATTTTTTGAAATATCTCTTCTTCCCTGTGTGGTCTACAGTACAGGCACTCACTACTCATAGTAGCTTCCCATCTATTTTTTTGTTTGTTTGTTTCTAGTCACCTCCCTACCTCCTCAAATACATTCTAGGCATCACCAACACATTAATCTTCCCATAACATTGTTTTGGCCACTCTACTCTCCAGCTCGAAATCTTTCAAAAACTCCATAAGAACCCCTTTTCTTCACTCTGGCACTTAGGACCATCCATAACACGGCTCTTGAATATCTTTGCTGGCTCTAATCTGAGTTGTTTGCCATCAATGAACACACTGCATCTCTTTCTCGCTGCTTTTTCTCTGAGCATGTGTTCTGTTTTATCACCATTACTTGTCCTAAGTCTATCTCAGGGTGGTGAGCCAGAGACTGCTAGCTATCTCTAATATTGGTCTTTCCCTTCTTTGTTAATGTTAGAGCCACTGATGTTTAGCTAAGCATAAAGCACCCAGCAGAGACTATATTTGACCAATGGAGTTTAACCATAGTTATGTTTACAGCTTCTGTAAATGTCCTTAGAGAGCAGTGTTTCTCTTAGCTCCTTCCTTTTTTTTTTATTGTTGACTAGAAAGAGCTTGTGATGGTTGGAGCTTGAGCAGCAATAATGGATCATAAAGTAGAAGTTACATGTTCAGGAGATGAGGTCACAGGATAGGAGTCCCTACTTACTGAAAGCTGCCACGCTAACCCTGCACCGTCTGTGCTTGTCTGAGAGCAAGCATTCATTATATTTTGTTTAATCCATGTGACTTTGAGCTCTTCTCTCCATGAAAATTATACTTTTTTTTGAGGCAGGATCTTTCTATATAGTCCAGGCTGGCCTTAAAACTTATAATCCTCTTGCTTCAGCCTTAGGAATGCTAGGATTACAGATCATTTTCTGGTGGCCAGTAACAAGAATCCGTTCAAAGATATATGAAGCAAAAAGGGAATTATTTTAAGGATGTGAGGATTTCTTACACAACCTGTGGAGTAAAGGGGCCTTATGAATGAATTGGAAATGAAACGCTGTGGAGAAGCCAGAAATCCTCTTGTATCTCTGCTTGGTAGTTGCAGATTATTTATGGCATAGAGAAATAGTAAATGCATATTTGCTTAATGTAGAGAACTAGCAAATGCATATTTGCTTAATGTATGACAGTGTGATTTTGTGTGTGTGTGGGGGGGAGAGACAGAGAGAAGGGGAAAGGGGGGAGGAAGAGAGAGAGAGAGAGAGAGAGAGAAAGCAAGAGAGCTAAATCTTAAGCCAATTCCCCAAACTTTTATATTTATGAAGCTTGTTAAATTTTTCAGTTTCAGGGCACCTCTATTAACCCTTTCAGCCCCTCACTGCTCCCATTTTCTTATTTGAACCGACCATAAATGGGGCCTAGAATGCAGTTTGTCTGTGATTAGTCTAATGAAAGACACCATAGAGACAACTCTGCTTTTTCTGAGCTTGCTAAGCACATGCTGTACCACTGAGCTCCTTCCTCAGGCCCAAATGTTTTCTAGAGAAGTTACAAGATCAGCTTTTAGGGAATGCCAGCACTAGCCCAAAAGGAGCTTCTGCTAGACCAGGATGACAGATCACTGTTGACATATTGCCCCTGTATGTTTTTTTCCCCATGTTTACATTGCTTTTATTTATTGTCTGGGTTCTTTTTTTCTTTTCTTTCTTTCTTTTTTTTTTTTAGGTAGAGTCTCACTCTAGCCCAGGCTGACCTGGACTTCACTCTCTAATCTCAGGGTGGCCTCGAACTCATGGCAATCCTCCTACCTCTGCCTCCGGAGTGCTGGGATTAAAGGTGTATGCCACCATGCCTGGCTTTTAAACCAATTTTTGCTCTTAGTATCTCTCACGTTCTTGTCAGCCCATTTACATCATATATATATATATATATATATATATATATATATATATATTTCAAGGTAGGGTCTCACTCTAGCCCAGGCTGAACTCATGGCAATCCTCCTACCTCTGCCTTCTGAGTGCTGGGATTAAAGGTGTGTGCCTCCATGCCCAGCTCTCTTGGATTTTTTGAGACAAGCTCTCATATAGCCCAAACCGGCTTCCATTGATATGTTTGATGAGATGTTTTACACTTTTCACATAGCACTTTGAGTTGCTTTTGGAGGGAGAATGTGTTGGTTTCTAGTCTGCCATATGGCCAGACAAGAAAGTCCAAACTACTTTTCTTTCTTTCGTTCTTTTTTTTTTTTTTGTTTGTTTTTGTTTTTTTGAGGTAGGGTCTCAGTCTAGCCCAGGCAGACCTGGAATTCACTATGGAGTCTCAGGGTGGCCTCGAGCTCACGGCGATCCTCCTACCTCTGCCTCCCGAGTGCTGGGATTAAAGGCATGCGCCACCACGCCCGGCTTCCAATCTATTTTTGAAAGGCTTTAAAATTCATTTTTTATTATTGTACATTCTAAAGAACAGACAGTAACTCTGGTAGCCTAAGCTCTCCACCTGTAAAAATAAAGTCAAACTATATTTTTACTTGGCTCATATTTTTTAAGTAAAGTACTCAAAATGATTAATGTGAATCAGGTTGAAACTAGAAAGTACTCTGCAAATACATACGTTTTTTCCTTAACTTTGCATACAAAGCAGAGGCAATCAGCAACCAAAGTCATGACTAAGGGCAGCAACTTTACAATGATTTGTCCAATTTTAATTTCCTTTGAATTGATCTCATTTCTTTACCACCTCCACATACAGGTGGGGAGTCTTAAGCTAAACGTACTTAATATTATCTTATAGGCTATGTATATTGCCCCAACTGTATAATTTATATTTTAATGAAAATGAAAGGAGGCAAGGAGTACAATGAAGTCTTTCCTGGTTTTAAAGTTTGTGAAGTGTCTGACCTCTTGACAGATGGGTAAGCAACTTACCTTCATATACTCCAGTGCCTGAGATTCCAAGCATTGACCTTGGGCTGCTGTAAGGTTAAGTGCTGTGACAGGTAACTACCCGAGTCATGTCACACTGCACAGTCTCACATCTAGGTGATTTGCATATGGACCACTGTGGGAATTTAGCAGAGGGCTATTGTTTCCTAGACATGTGTGATTTCTTGGGTCTTATGTTGAGTAAATTATAGGGCCTGTCCTCCAAACATTCTTATAGCAAGACAGCACACTCTGTGCACATGTCCCACTCATTCTGCATTTCTTGAGCAGGAAGTTCCACTGCATGCCAGCCTCCTGCTTGTTCTCCAGAGGTTCCCAGTCTAATTAGGAAAAGAGAATTCCAATTCCAGTTCATGGGGAAAGTGTTAGCAAAAGGGAAGGTGTTATGGGATCACAGGTAGGGACAGGTGCTGAGTCCATAATGCATTGGGTGGTAAGCAACAGAGAAAGTTCACAATGAAATTGAAACCATCAGTCAGTGAAGGATAAACAAGAATCAGTCAGGTAAAGAAAAGACAGATGAGGGACACCACTTTAAGGAAAAGAAGCTATAAAGTATGAGAATATGGCAAGGTAAGAGACAGTCCACAAAGTTTGCTTGTCTCCCTGTGCTTTGAGTACTAGGGATTGTTTGTAATGGGTTTTCACATAGATAAGAGTGTAATAACTTTGCTGAATGTCATGGCATAGGGGAGAAGAGTTAGGAGTCTGCGAATGATGCAGGTCATATCTACTATGAATAAAACAAGATAGATTTAAGAATTATCTGGGGCCTGGAGAGATAAGTTAGCAGTTAACACGCTTGCCTGTGAAGCCTTAAGGACCCATGTTCAACTCTCCAGATCTGACATTAGCCAGAGGTACAAAGGTGAGGCAGGCACAAGGTCACACATGCCCACTTGGTGGTGCAAGCATCTGGAGTTCGATTGCAGTGGCTAAGGCCCTGGCATGCCAATTCTTTCTCCCCCCTCTCCCTTGCTGTCCCCAAAAGAAAACCAAAAAGAATTATTTGTGATTTGGCATGAATAGACATTTGATGATATTTTGGATATGGGTTATCAAAAAGAAAAAGAATGGGGGCTGGAGAGATGACTTGGTCGTTAAGGTGCTTGCTTGCAAAGCCTAAATGACCCAGTTTTGATTCCCCAGTGCCCACATAAAGCCAGATGCACAAAGTGGTGCATGAGTCTGGAGTTTGTTTACAATGGTTAGAGGCCCTGGCACACCCATTGTCTCTTTCTCTTTACAAATAACTAAATAAATATTTTTTTTAAAGTGGCTTTCTGGGTTTCTTTTGGATTATGGGTGGGTGATAATAGCAGTGTTATTATGCAATAACTTACTCATTGGGCACTATGTCATGAGTACACTGTTTTACACGTATTAAACCATTTGAACTCTTAAACCCTCAGTGAGGTAGATATTCTTATCACAATCATTTATTGTTAAGAAATTGGGGTTATTGGAGATATAACTTGCCAAGGCCACAGAGGTAGTGGGGGAAAGATTCAAACATAAGACTTGTGATTGGAATAGCCATACACATAACCCACTTTCCGCTACTGCTTCTAAGATGTGACCCACACACACAGCATGGCAGTCCTGTTCAGTGTGCATCACAAAAGCTGTACGTCTTTCTTCTCAACATAGGGATACAAATGGTGAGTGCGTTTCTTTGCTCAGATTTTCAGAGATTGGTTCTGTCTGGCCTTTGACTTTTCCCACTTGGAAAACAAACGTGGGGTGGAAGTTTGTTAAGACAGTTCACATAAAAGATGAGAGAAGACAGGCACAGAAACGATGTTCTTAAACGCCCTGGCAGCTAGCTGCTGGAATGATGGGATCTGGGATCTGTCGGTCCCTTGGGCACGTACTTTTGACGTATCCTCAACTCACACAGAGGTGCCTTTTCCCATCCAGGAGCTCCACACGCTCAAAAGTTTGCCCGAGGCTGAGGCAGCCCGCGGTGGTTTCCAGGGAAACGGCACGCGGAGGTAGGTACCCAGGCAACCTGCGCCGCGCCCCGCCTGGCGCCAGGGGGCGCCGCAGCGCACGGGCCCCGTCGGCCCCTCGCCGGCCCCGCCCCCAGCCCCACCTTCCCTCCCCGGGGACTCCGGGCTCCGGGCCGCGCTCGCGGCGCAGGCGCAGTCCGCTCCCTCTCCCCCCTCCACCTCGGCGGCTCCCAGCGCAGTGCGCCCGCCGCGGCGGAGTGGAGCGGCGTCAGCCCGCCGCCCTCGTCCGTGTCTCGGACCCGCTCCCGGCGGCTCGGCGGGCGCCCCTGAGCGCCGGCAGCGGCCGCGGTGGCTTGGTCAGGTGAGTGCGGCGGGAGGCCCGGACGCGGAGCACCGCCCTGTCGGCGCGGCGCGGCGCGGAGACGGCGGGCGCGGAGACGGCGGGCGCGGCAGGTGCAGGTGCGGGCGGGCGGGCTGGCGCGGGGTCCCGGCCTGCTGCCCCTGCCCGGCCCGGCGAGCTCCGTCCCCGCGGCCCGCGCGGTACTCCCCAACTCCGTCGCCCCGGCTCGCTGCCCGCCGCCGCCCGTCGGAGCGTGTCGGCTGACCCGGGGCGGGGGCGGCCGAGCCGCGCAGGTCGCCCTCGCTCGGGAGGGTTGGGTGAAACCTGCCGGGACTCACTTCCTCCTCGCCCGGCGCTGTTGGGGGGACTTGTGGCGAGCGGCGCCCGCGTCAGCGAGAGGACGCGGGCCGCGGCCAGGTGGACAGGGCGTCCCGCGCCGGCGCGCGCTCGAGCCCCGGTCGTGGCCGGAATGGGTGCTGGGTGCTGCGGGGACTCTCCGCGCGCGAGGAGCCGCCTGTGGGTGGTACCTGGAGCTCTGGGTGTGCGAACGCGGGAGGGAGCCCGCAGCCCAGACCGATCCCACCCCCCCCCCCCCACAGGCAATTTAGTTTCAAGGAAATGTTGCCAGTTCTGAGGCTACCTGTTACCCACCCCTGTTTCTCTCCCGGGTCCTTCCTTTCCGGGTCTGCAAAGAGCCCTCCACTCACTCTTTTGGCTGTGGGATGGTTGCACTATTGGGGGAGAGGCCCGTAAGAGGATTAAAACAAACTGTGCTATTGTAAATACATTGAAAGACCCAGTTTCTGTTCATTACCCTTATTTTGTTCTTCATTTTTTTTTTTCTTAAATGGTGAATGACAAATCAAGGAGAAAAGAGGCAGAATAGGTATGTTGACCATCATTGTAAATGTTTGATACTGTTAAATATTTCACTATTTTATGGGGGCCTTGCTCTGTTGACGTTGTTATTTATTTACTAGGACTGCGCATTTTGATAGGACTTTTCATGTTTGCATAGCCGTTGTATCTTGAATCTGGTTTGTATAACCTAATTCTAAAAGCCTTCATGGACCTTACGGGAGTAACTTACCTAACAATTAGACAAGTTTACTACAATAACACATTTCTTTTTGTTAGAAGAAACGTCCTTTTTTTCCCCCATTTCCAATACAATAATATTTTGAATTAATGGATAATTACAGTGTATACATCCACAAGTACCAGCAGAATTTAATCAGCTTCCACTCTGTGTACATTTACAATCCTGCCTTAATGAAAAGAAACAAATTTCTCAAACTTGAACTATTCTAATAATTTATGGTTTTTTTTTTTTCCTCAGTAACCTTGGCTATGGCTTTAGTTATTCAGTTTTGTGTTGCCAATATTCTAAAATAAGTCAAAATTACTTTTTCCACATTTTCTAAAACTGTGTAATTTAACTTTATACTTCCTTTAATATCCTTTACCTCAGATTTTCTCTAAACCTTTAACCTCTTTCTCACCCCGAACACATACATAGATACTCTGCAAAGAATTGTTAAATTGAAAAGTTCCTAGAAATAGCTCACTCCTCATTTTTACATTTGCAGAAGAAAAGCTTGTAGGTAACATTAGTTTTACATATATTATAGTATTTAGTATATTTTTTCTCCTAAGCAGTTCTCACTGAACAGATATGTGAGTTGATGTAATGAAAAATTATTTGGCTTTCACTGTCCTCACTTACTAAGCAGATGACCTTGGGTTAATAATTGATTGAGAATGTAGTAGGTAGGAACATATTAAAAGGCCAGTACTTGGCCATATTTTCATGTTTCAAACCCAATCTGAACTGCATAATGGTGGGATGAGGATTTACTAGTCTGTGTGAGATATGGGGGAAGGAAGAGGGAACAGATAGTATGCTTGACAGTATGCCAGGCACTATGGCCGGACTATAGGTGGTTTATCACATTTTACAAATCTGAAGTCTGAAGTACAGAGAGGCAAAATAACTTTTCTATAGTTGCTTAGTTGTCATTCATAGCTGGGTAATAGCCAAACCAAGATTAAAAACCATGTGACTGCCCCAAATGGAACTTTCAAAATTACTGTTCTTTGTGTTGTGGTTTACACCTTCTGGGGGGAAAAAAAAACTTTTTAGTTATAAGAAAGCACATAGATGAAAGATGATGTACCCAAGTACCCAAGGTTTGTGATTATGGTGATACCACCACCATTCCTACTGTTGCTGAATTTATGCTGTTCTTGTGCCACCTCCTCATCTCAGCACTGCTCCAACTCATTCACTGTCACAAACCGGGAGACAGGTCATTTACCTCCCTCATTTTTTAAAAAACTTTTTTTTGTTTATTTTTATTTATTTATTTGAGAGTGACAGATAGAGAAAGAGGCAGAGGGAGAGAGAGAGAGAGATTGAATGGGTGCGCCAGGGCCTCCAGCCACTGCAAACGAACTCCAGATGCGTGCACCCCCTTGTGCATCTGGCTAACGTGGGTCCTGGGGAATTGAGCCTGGAACCAGGGTCTTTAGGTTTCACAGGCAAGCGCTTAACCACTAAGGCATCTCTCCAGCCCTACCTCCCTCATTTTATAGTTGAGAAAATTGAGACACTGAGAGCTTGCTCAGGGCCACATAACTAATTAAATGACAAGTTTAGATTAGAAGTCAGGAACTTGTCTTCAGCCCTGGGGCTCTGAACCATTACTAAGCCCCATCATTTCTTCTTGTAGAGGTTGTAACGCTGAAGAATTGTTTGCTCTTAATCATTGCATGCCACCAGTTCCTGTGTAGGTTGTAATATTGAAAGATTGCTTGTTCTGAATCACTACACTACCACTTCTTGTGTAGGATGTAATGCTGAAAAATTGTTTTTAATTTAGTTTTCATGAGATGCTTAAGATGAGTGTAATATGTAATTCTTATGTCACCAGAGTGTTTTTGTTTTAAATATTTTAATTCATTGAGTATCTACCATACAAGTCAGCATGAGTTGAAGGAAACTATAAAAAATGTGGAGAGCAGGAACATATGCTCACTCTTGTATCTTACATATGTTCCACAAAACTTAGAAGGGCTGGGGATGTAGTCAGTGCAAGAGCAGGTGTAAAGTCCTGGGTTCAGTACCACAATCCCCCAACCTCTAGTAGAGGTATATGAAAATATATATGTAGACTTTACCAAGCAGCTAGTAAGACAAAAGGTAGAATTGTTGAGTAGAAGGGTGGAAGCAAGTATAAATAGTAGGTATAGCTATGTTTTGCAGTAATGAGGGAAAGATACAAGGGCATTCTGAGACAGCATGTTTTTTCAAACTAAACTTCTATCTATTATAAATCTAGTTAAAATGCAGGTCAACAAAAGGCAATGCTGATTGTTACTATACACGCAGTATCCTAAAAATAAAATATCTGAGGGTTTTGAAAATTCTTTCTAGCTTGTTTCTCCTGTTCTGTACCCCCTTTATGGTTCTGTAATATTGGATTCATGCTTGTTTTAGGCTTTTATGTTGATACTGTGCTGGTTTTTGCACTGCATTTGTAACTGTTTCTAGGGGTCTCTCTTCTAGTCTGTGAGTGCTCAGAGTGCTGGACCTCATTCTACAGCTTTAGCATTGGGCTTGATGTCCAGCAGGAACTGTGCTGTTGTTGATGGATGAGCCTTTGAAATTGAGCTAGCAGTAGACATTGAAAGGATGCTCAGATGAGGATTAAGGGGACTGAGGAAGAAAGAAAGGGGCAGTTAGCAACAGGTAGCATTACCTTGCTATTTCTGTTTTTCCCTTCTGCTTTCTCTTTCAACTTAGAACTAAATGAGATAGTTGTATAATCTTAGCTTATATGTAGTATTAGAAAATGTAGAAAAAGGAACATTGTGTTAGAATATTGGCAACACGAGGTTAAATAACTAAAGCCATAAGCCAAGATTACTTAGAGAAAAAAAGGATATTATTAGAATAGTTCAAGTTTGAGAAATTTGTTTCTTTTCATTAATGCAGGATTGTAAATATACACAGAATGGAAATTGATGAAATCCCCCTAGTGCATGTGGATATGTGTGTGTGTGTGTGTGTGTGTGTATGTATATACGTATATACATACATACATATACACATATGCTAAGTGTATGAATCGACAGTGTAGTAAAATGTTCAGTTCAAGAATGCCAGAGTGCCCTAGAAGCACAAAAGAGCATATGGGTGATAGCTTGGAGCCAGTTAAGTAAATGAATTGTTACCTAATGTGCCCAGGTAAGACTAGTAGTTCTGAGTATTTGTTTGAGGATACCTGTTTGACAGATGGGGACAAAGTGAAAAACAACCAGAATGAAAAACAGCAAGTTAATGCATTTTCCTTGTTGGCAGGAAAATCATATTTTAACTGTATGCCTCAGAAAGACTAGTTTTTACCTTCTCTTTTATCTTGTATAATAAAGACCCCTTCTGATTTGTAAGACAGAACTCTCAGGATACCATTGCTATTTCCCCATCACTTATTCTTTCTTGGATTTTCATAACTATTGTTCATTTACAATCTACACAACATTTTTTTACTTTGATAATCAAGTAGTTTGGCTTTCTCAAATGTAAGCAGGAGAAAGACTATCACCACACTTAGATGCCACAGCTGAGGGCCAGGGGATGAAGTGACTTGCCCAAGTTCATCCAACTAGTTAGTGATAGAATCTAGATTAGAGGGAAGGATTTCTGGAGCTAGTCTAATACAGGTTCAGGTTTTTTCAAACGTTAACAATGCATTTTCTTCAGTTTTGGTCACTATCAAGGTACTGACTATTCCCTCTGCCTTTCTCAACAAAGGTAGCTTAACTACCCTCCTGTGCTTTGCTGTTCTTTCTCATTTGAACTTCTTATTGTTTTTACAGCCAGTGCCTGTTTCAGTGCCTATTCAGGGTTTAGTTGACATACTTTCAAAATAAAGCATCCTCTATTAAGAAAACATGTTTGGAAAACCATTTTTATTCCTGTTATAAAATTTGTAGTTAAATATAATTTAGTAACCCAGTAAGTTCAGAACATTTTCTGAAGATCCTGAACATAAAAACTTACAACCATCTCTGGAACATACTGGGTGCATAAAAACTGTATATGCTATTAAATACTTTAGGGTTAGTAAATCGAAATTGATCTGTGGACTATTTTAATAAAGGTGGAAAGATTACGTTGCCTGACCATTTGACTAATTTTTCCTCTTGTGTTAACTAAATTCACACTTGAAATTATAGAATCCTTAAAATGTGTGTGCCTTTTTTTGGTGTGTACATGTCTGATGTTGCATGTGTGTGTGTATGCTTATTTGTATGTGTTGCAGTCAGGTTCACATTGCTGGTAGAAATCACCCAATCAAGAGCAGCTTCTGGGAAAAAGGTTTATTTTGGTTTACAGACTTGAGGGGGAAGCTCCATGATGACGGGAAAACGATGGCATGAGCAGAGGGTAGACATCACCCCCTGGCCAACATAAGGTGGACCATAGCAACAGGAGAGTGTGCCAAACACTAGCAAGGGGAAAATGGCTATAACACGCATAAGCCCTCCCCCAACAATACACTGCCTCCTAGAGGTGTTAATTTCCAAATCTCTATCAGCTGGGAACCTAGCATTCAGAACACCTAAGTTTATGGGGGACACCTGAATCAAACCACCACGGTATGTGTGCAAGTACAGATGTGTGTGAGTGGAGGACAGAGACCAGTATCAGGTGTCTTCTTCAGTCTCTCTCCACCTTATTATTATTACTTTGTGAGTGTGTGTGTGTTTTGAGGTAGGGTCTCACTGTAGCCCAGGCTGACCTGGAATTCACTATGTAGTCTTAGGCTGTCCTCAAACTCAGTGATCCTCTTGCCTTGGCCTCCCAGGTGCTGGGATTAAAGGTGTGTGCCACCATGCCTGGCTCCACCTTATTTTTTGAGATATTCTATCTCTCACTGAACCTAGAGCTTCCTGATTAGGTTGCTCTGTCTAGCCATCAAGCCTCAGGATATCTGCCTCCCTAGTGCTTGGGTTACAGTTGCACAGTGTAGCACTTGCCTTTTATATGAGTTTTGTGCATTCAGACTTGGGTTCTTCTTATTGTGCAGCAAATGCTGTACCAATTGAACCAGCCCCCATAAGTGTGACTTAGAACAAAATCAAACTAAAATGTCAGCTTGGAAAGCCAGCTTTAAAATGATAATGGGAGTTAAAAATGATTTTATATACACTTTCTCGTTTATTTCTATAGTAATTGAATAAATCTCAAATCTCAAATTTTTTTGAGAGCATTCCAAATAATATAAGCAGACACAGTATGATGAACCTTTGAGTTCCCATGACATAGCCCAGTGACCATTTAACAATGATCCTATCTACTTCTCTGCTTCCTATGTTATTTTGAATGAAATTTCAGACATGGTACAATTTTATCTTCAAATATTTCAATATGTGTGATTGTTAATTCTGATTGTCAACTTGACTGGAGTTAGAATTACTTAGGAGGCACACCTTTGAGTGTGTCTGTAAAGGACATTTAACTGAGGAGTGTAGACCAGCCCTGAAGAGGAGTGACACTAACCTGGGGGCTGGGAATGAATGACAAGGGGAAAAGGAGAACTCGCTGAGCACTAGCATTCATCTCTGTCTGCTCCACAGTTGTGTTTGCAGTGTGACCATTCACCTCACACTCCTATTGCCACATCTTCGTGCCATGATGGACTGCATTCCCTCTTTGTGAGCCAAAATAAATCTGTCCTTCCTGAGTTGCTTTTGCCAGGATTTTGTCATAGCCACAGGAATAGTAACTAATTCAGATTGTTATTCTAAAAGATAAGTGCAATACTATTACAAGCAAACAAAAACAACTGATGTCTTAGTATCAAATATCCATGCCTTTTTCATTTAGAAAGCTTTCTAATTGAAAATAAGGCTTTCTAAATAAAATTGACACACAATTTTAGATATTTATAGGACACATTGTGATAGTTGAATACATGTGTAATTAGTAGGGTGATGGCATATCCGTCTCCTCAAACATCCATCATTTCTTTGTGATGGGGCCATTCAGGGACTACTAGCTATTTAGAAATAGTCTATTGTTGTCAGCCATGGTTACCTTACTGTGTATGTACATGAGAACTTATTCTTCCATCCAGCTGCATCTCTGTACGTTAACCATTTTCTCTCTCCCTTTCCATGCCCACCCTCACCCTCCCAGCCTCTGGTAATCACTACTCTGCTAGTGTTTTAAGCCTTCACTTGTTAAGTGTGATCATGGCAATCTGTCTTTCTGTGCCTGGCTTCAGGCCCTCCAGGTCATCCATGTTACCGCAAATGATAGTATTTCATTCTATATTGTGGCTGAACAACACAGGAAAAAGTAAAATCAAGCTTCTGTTTATTTTGATTTATGTGTTGTGTTTTTCAAAGTCCTGTAAAGAATTCAATATGTTTTTTCAAAAATTCAACAAAGTAGTAAAATAGAGAAGGAAATGATAATAGCAAAATTAATAGAAGAGAAAGGACACAGAATATGGCAGTTGTTCGTTTCAGTAGCAGCTTATTAGGAAATTTCAGTTTTTTTTTTTTTTTCTGGAAATAATAAGGTTTTAGAGATTTAAAAGTTTTTTTTTTTTTTTTTTTTTTTTCCTGTGTGGATTGTTCACTTCTTGTGGTTGGTTTGAGTGAAACTGGCCTTGGCAGTCCTTTGTCTTAATGTAACCTTTATCTGCTGCCCTGCCCCCAATCAATTTACCTTGTAACTGTATCTTAAATGTAGCAGATCAGATGTTGGAATCAGACACACCAGCGCTTGAATCTTCTTTGGCTGTTTGACCTTGGCTAATCTCTCTGAATCTCAGTTTCCATGTCTGTAAAATAGGGCTTAGAACCATTTTCAGGGGATGCTGTGAGGATTGGCTGGATCAAATTGTGTGCGTACATGCATAGATGGTAAATGAATGACCTTGGATTGGATTGGATGGTAAATGAATGACCTTGGATTGATCAGACCTTCATAATTTCTCATGCAGCCAGTTATGGTAACCGCATAACCAATTGCCTCTAGTTTCCTATCTCTAGTAAAGACTTATTGTCTTGGGAGTCCTTTTTACTAATGATTGCATTACATTACACCTACACTTTCTAACATGAAGGTCTGACCATTTTTCAGGATAACGGCTAAGCAACATTTTCTTGTTAAATGAAGCTTTTAATGGTCTGTCCTCTGCAGCTTGATTTTCTGTCACTCTTTCCTTGTTAGTTTCCTCAGTGCCAAACCTTATTCCCCGAGTGTCCTGTGTTGCTTCCCTGTCTTGTCAATCTATTGGACTCCCACTTAGCATTTAAAATCGAATTTATATTTTGCTTCTTAGAACACCTGTTTCCTTCCTTCATTCCCTTGGGCCCACAGGGTAATAGTGGCTCTAATAGGCCATGTGCCATTGCTTTAGTCTGTTCATACCTGTGTTCCTAGTACTCAGTGCTGAGATGTGCTCTGAGGAGTGGAAGCTGGCAGTCATGCTTCTATTTTAGCAAGAATAAATGAAAACAATGTAGCACATGTATGTTTAAAATCAACATATTTAGTGTACACCATAAGTGTTCGGTGAAGTTTTTTTTGTTTGTTTGTTTTTGTTTTTTGAAGTAGGGTTTCACTCTAGCTTAGGCTGACCTGGAATTCACTATATGGTCTCAGGGAGAAGTCATGGCGATTCTCCTTCCTCTTTACCTCAGCCTCCCAAGTGCTGGGATTAAAGGCGTGTGCTACCACACCTGGTGATGAAGGTGTTTAAGGAGAACTAATTAATGGAATTTCTAACATTTTATTATACACTAATTCTGTAGCAGTCCAACTGATGTCAAGAGCTGTTTCTTAGATAATTCATGTAGAATTAGAAAGTCATTTGGGAATTTTAAAAAACATCTGGAGCAGGCATGGTGGTGCATGCCTTTAGTCACAACATTGGGAGACAGAGGAAGGAGGATTGTCATGAGTTTGAGGCCAGCCTGAGAGTACATAGTGAATTCTAGGTCAGCCTGTGCTAATTTTCAATACTTCGAGACCCTACCTTGAAACTCCCCCCCCCCCAAAAAAAAGGCACCTGGAACTGGGCGTGGTGGCTGCACAGGCTGGGACTGCAGAGTGAGTCCAGGTCAGCTGGGCTAGAGTGAGACCCTACCTGGGAAAAATAAATACATCAGCAAGCAAGCAAGCATCTGGACCTTCCTCCCAGCCCTGCCTTATCTTCCAGCTGTCTGTAAATAAATAAATTGAAGTAGAATAATGTTTATAATCCTCCCCTCCCTTCTTCCCATACTTTCCTCTATGGCTCTCTCTCTTTTTTTCCTTCTTCCATTCTCTTCCCTCTCTTCCCAGCTGTCTCTCCGTTTTCCCTTTCCCCTTTGCTTTCTTCTACCTTCCAAGCCCTGGGATTACAGGCATATGCCATAATCCCCACCCTACTATATTTATAATCCTTAAGTCTGTTTTTTATGTGTGTGTGTGTGAGAGAGAGAGAGAATAAGAATTGGTATACCAGGGCCTCCAGCTACTGTAATTGAATTCCAGGTGCATGTGCCAGCTTGTGAGCATGCATGACCTTGCACATGTGTCACTTTGTGCATCTGGCTTACGTGGGATCTGGGGAGCCAAGCCTGGATCCTTAGGCTTTGTAGGCAAGTGCCTTAACCACTAAGCCGTCTCTGTGGCCATATAATCCTTAAATCTTTTTATTTTTATTTATATTTATTTATTTGAGAGTGACAGACAGAGAGAGAAAGAGGCAGATAGAAGAGAGAGAATGGGCATGTCAGGGCCTCCAGCCACTGCGAACGAACTCCAGATGTGTGTGTGCCCCCTTGTGCATCTGGCTAACGTGGGTCCTGGGGAGTCGAGCCTTGAACCGGGGTCCTTAGGCTTCACAGGCAAACGCTTAACCGCTAAGCCATCTCTCCAGCCCTAATCCTTAAATCTTTTCCTCTAACCTGTCTCTGAATATTTTGCGTTTTTTATGTGTTATAAAGTGAAATATTTCCTAATACAGTGTACTACATAGAAGTGGATGTTTTCTTTGTTGAAGAAAACTCATTCAGAAGAGTCCAAGAGCTGTCTTTGTCTTCCTATCTGGCCATGCTCAGTCTAGGCCTGGGGTTCTGGGAACCAACCACCACCTGTGACAGTAATTGAGAACACCTTTGGGCAAAAAGAGGGAATGCCACATTTCTCCAGCCCCTCCTCAGCACATCATCAAGGTTCTTCTTTTGCTCCCCACTCTCTTGGCTTCTCTGTTTTCTACCTTCTCTGTCTTTTCTTTCTTACCCTTTCTCTCTCCCCTCTTCTTTTATCTCCCTTCTTGTCTTTCTTCTTTTCTGATCTCTCTTCCTCTTTTCTCTCACCTTTTGCAATAAAATGTTAAGCTAACATTTGTCTAGGAGTCTCTGTCCCAGTCCGAAACCCAATATCTAACATGGAAAAATATGCATTTTATTTTCAATACTGCTTTTAAGCCAAACCATTATTCTTTGTTCTCCTTATTGTAATGTTTGTGCACCATCTGTCAGAAAATGCCTTAGAGATCATTTTCATAATAACTAGTTTTAATTATAATAATCAATTTTAACCAACAGATACAGGGACCAGACTATCTCCTGAAAACTTTTTTTAAACATTTTTTTTTGTTCATTTTTATTTATTTGAGAGTGACAGAGACAGAAAGAGGCAGATAGAGAGAGAGAGAGAGAGAGCGCGCGCGCGCCAGGGCTTCCAGCCACTGCGAACGAACTCCAGACGCATGCACCCCCTTGTGCATCTGGCCAGCGTGGGTCCTGGAGAATCAAGCCTCGAACCGGCTTCCTTAGGCTTCACAGGCAACCGCTTAACCGCTAAGCCATTTCTCCAGCCCTCCTGAAAACTTTTATGTGTGTTGTCTAACTTAATTGTCATGGCCAGCTGATGAGATAGAAGCTTATTGTTTCCATTTTTCAGGTGAAAAATTGAGACATGGCTCTTGTGGTCACATTAGTAATGAGTTAAGCTATGAAGTCAGCCGCCTTTGAGAGTGCAGGCTTTCTGGTGAGGGATTCAATACTGCTTGTGTTCCCATTGGGAAGTGTAGTAGTTTGAATGTGTGATGGATGCTCCCTGTAGCCTTTTGTGTTTGTGGTTAAGCCTCATAGTTAATCCCTAGCTGGTGGAGCCTTGCTGGAATACTTGTGTTGCTGGGGGTGGGCCTTAGAGTGTTATATTAGTTCAGCCTTGCTTGCCACACTGAGCTTACTCTCTACTTCCTTCCTGCTGATGTGGAGATGTGATATCTGTTGTTGTCATGCTTTCCTGCCATGATAAAACTTCCCCTCGAAACTGGAAACAAACCCTTTCCTTCGCTAAGCTGCTTTTGCAGGTGTTTTGTCTTAACAACGATAAAATATCTGCTACAGGGAGTCAAATTCTGGCCTACCTTCTAGCAGATGGCCACACTTAACACTTTATCCATCTGGGCTATTAGGTTCAATTCACTACAAGTAGGTGAAGGGGCTTGGGCTCACAGCTAAGTGACCTGGCCAAGTTCATAGGGATATGGTGGAGTGGTGAAAGTGAGAACCTAAAATAATCCAGTAAATTGCTTTTTTAAAAAAAAATATTTTTTATTTTTCTTTATTTATTTGACAGAGTGAGAGAGATAATGGGTGCACCAGGGCCCCCAGCCGCTACACATGAACTTCAGACACATGTGCCCCTTTGTACATTTGGCTTATGAGTGTCCTGGGGAATCAAACCTGGGTCCTTTGGGCTTGCAGGCAAGCACCTTAGCCACGAAACCATTTCTCCAGCCCCAATTCCTTTTTCATACAATTCATTCTTATCAGTTCTGTTTCTCTAGAAAACTCTAATACATATTCTGAATAGGGAAATGTATTTTTTAATATTTTTATTTTATTTATAAATATAATATTTTATTTGAGAGAGAAAGAGGCAGAGAGAGAGAGAGAGAGAGAGAGAGAAAATGAGGATGGGCATACCAGGGCCATCATCCACTGCAAATGAACTCCAGATGCTTGTATCACCTGTGCATCTGGCTTACATGGGTCCTGGAGAATTGAACCTGGATTCTTTGGATTTGCAGGCAAATGCCTTAACCACTAAGCCATCTCTCCAGCCCGGGAAATGCATTTTATTTGTTCACTTGGATTATTGGTGTAAGTCAGGTGCCTAGACTTCATTTAAATTGTGTATGTGTGTTTTAGTCATGATCTTGGTGAAACATGACTTACTTTGGGGGTTCAAACGCAAACTCCATACCTGAGCTCCTGTTTGCTTTACTTAAAGAATTGAAAGAAAGCAACACTGAGAAGGATTATTTTTTGTGAATTGTCAAATTTATTCAGAAGTCAAGAGGGGCAAGGGAGAGTCTGTGGACCTGAGAAGGGGGAACAGCAAGGGAGATTAGCCTGAGAACCAAAGGGTGAGGAGTGGATCCACCCGTGTGCTCCAAGAGTCCGTGTGCTTCCTTTCTTGCGCTGCTGAGGAGTGGATACACCCACGTGCTCCAGGAGTCCGTGTGTGTCCTTTCTCTCCCTGGTAAGGAGTGGATACACCCACGTGCTCCAAGAGTCCCTGTGCATCCTTTCTTGCCCTGGTGAGGAGTGGATACACCCACGTGCTCCAAGAGTCCGTGTGCGTCCTTTCTCGCCCTGGTGAGGAGTGGATACATCCACACGCTCCAAGAGTCTGTGTGCGTCCTTTCTTACCATGGTGGCAGCCAAGCTGCCAGGGTGCAAAGGCCAAAACCTTACCTGTGGCAAAAACCTCAGATGCTGAGGGATGAATGGCCCAGGAGCCAGGAGGAGAGGAAAAAGCCCACCAAAAGCCTCGTGAGTAGCCAGGCATTTTATTTTGAATCCAGAAGAAGCCAGTATACCTGGGTGCAGCATCTGTAAGGGGCTGGGCTTGAACTCATACAGTTGAGTAATTCCAGCTTTGCAGCAGCTGCTGCAGATAGCAGGACAACCTCCCTCTCATTAGAGTCCCCTGCTCCTTTCCTTCCCATCTTCTTTTGAGAAAAGTCCTCCTATATAAGCTGAGTTGTCCTAAGTTTGGAGATCCTCTAGCTTCAGCCTGTGAGGGCTGGGATTATAGGTGTGTATCACCACACTCTGCTTCTCGATGCTTAATGGAAAATATCTTACCAAAAACTCATCCTAATTACCTGAGCTGTCCTAGGAACATTTTTCAGCTTAAAAATGCCTCTTAGATAGAAAGAAGTCATTTTAGTTGACAACATTTAATCAGCTGGTGTATACAAATTTCTTAGTACCACTGTCCAACACAGTTAATGGTAAAGATTGGATATTGCTTCTGCTGTGAGATATAATGACCTCAGGGACTAGGGGAAGACATAAAGTACAGGTCAGAAACATGCCTGTTGCAGTCAGCTTCTCATTGCTGATAGAAATCACCTGACCAAGAGTGCAGCTTGTGGGAAAAAGAGGTTTATTTTGGCTTACAGGCTCAAGAGGGAAGCTCCATAATGGCAGGGAAAATGACAACATGAGCAGAGGGTGGCATCACCCCCTGGCCAATATAAGGTGAACCATAGCAACAGGAGAGTGTGCCAAACACTGGCAAGGGGAAACTGGCTATAACACCCATAAGCCCACCCCCAACAATACACTGCCTCCTGGAGGTGTTAATTCTCAAATCTCCATCATCTGGGGATCTAGCATTCAGAACACCTAAGTTTATGGGGGGCACCTCAATCAAACCACCACGGATAGCAAAGAAAAAAACCTACTTAAAAAAAAGCAAAGAAAAAATGACATTTATTAAGTGATCTCAGAGTAAAAGTACTATATAAAAGACAAACTGGACACTGACCATGACTTCTGGTTAAGATGGCGTCATAGGAACCATGCCAAAGCAGCCTAGGGGAGAAAAAGCCAAAGAAAACCCAGAAAAATACACACTTTTACTAAAAAGTGAGGTGTATAAGAAATTAAAACGGCAGCAGAGAAGTAGGAGAGATCTAGAGCATCCAGAGCCTACACAGGCAGGCCGAAGCGACTCCAGCAGCAGTGGCTCCAGCAGCAGTGGCTCCGGCAGCGGCAGCAGCGGATTCAACAGTGGCGGATCCTGCAGCAGCAGCTCCAGCAGTGGTGGTGCCAAGTCCACTGGGCCACAGCTGCCAGGCTTGGCTTGACCCGCAGGAAAAGCCAGTGCCCAGCTCTAGAAAACAGAACAGCGGTCCAGTGACCCAGCCAGCCTACTTGAAACCACAGGGCACCAAAGAGGGACGCAAGCAGAGCGCAGCATAACTGAGACCAAAATTATCCCAAAAGGTAACTGGGATTACACCAGGGAAGGGTCTCACTTGATCACAAGCTGACTTGGAACCCTCAACAGACCAGAAATCTTAACCTCTTTGTTGATAGAGGATCTGGTTGTCATAATACCTACTCTTGCATAAATACTCGGTGCTGTTTTTCATTGAATGTGTACATTGTTTAGCTAAATTTTAGAATCTGTATTTTGTTCCACTCAGCCTACTTGAATACTTCCATAGCAGGCAAACCGAACCCCTAGGGACACTTTTGTAGATACTGTGAGAGTCTTAAGAGCCACACCTAACACCTTAAGCATCTACTCCGAAGATGTATAACATCAGATTGATTGATACAGCTAATAATACCCAGCTAACTAGAAATCCAAGCATTAACTTAACCCAAGATGCAAAAATATATACATTGTAACACAAGAAACACCAAAAATCAAGACAATATAAATCCACCAAAAAGTATTAATGCATCAGAAATGACCTCCAGTGAGAACGAGTTAGAGGAAATGCCTGAGAAAGATTTCAAAAGAATGATTGTAAATATGTTCAAAGAAGTCAAAGAAGAAATCAAAGGAATGAAAGAGGAAATCAAAGGAATCAAAGAAGATACAGGACACCAATTTAATAAAATAAGTCAATACAAGACATAAATAAGGAAATAGAAACAATAAAGAAAAACCAGTCAGAATTACTAGCAATGAAGAACACAGTTAATGAAATAAAAAACTGTAGAAAATCTCACCAGTAGAATGGATGAAGGAGAGGACAGAATATCTAAGCTAGAAGACCAGGTGGCAGATCTAATACAGTCCAACAAAGAGAAAGACAAACTAATAAAAAAGTTTGGGAATTTCAAGATATTCAGGACACTATAAAAAGATCAAACATAAGAATTCAGGGTATACAACAGACCCAGTTATTCCCTTACTGGGCATCTACCCTAAAACCTTCAAACCACAGGCTAGAGAGATTTGCTCAACCATGCTTGTAGCGGCTCAATTTGTAATAGCTAAGAGCTGGAATCAACCCAGATGTCCATCACTAGAAGAATGGATAACTAAGATGTGGTATATCTACACAATGGAATTCTATACAGCAGTAAGAAAAAAATGACACAATGAAATTTGAGGAAAAATGGTTGAACCTGGAACAGATCATTCTCAGTGAACTTACCCAATCACAGAAAAAAATTCGCCACATAGTCTCACTCATCTACAGCACCTAACCTGAATCTACCCAAGATACCTTACATATCCAGCAAGCATCTTGTGGACTAGACACTAGGATGGAAGGGGAGGGAGGGGAGGGCATCGAAGGGGTGGGAAACACAAATCTAGACCCAAACGGCAATGGTACCATAAAATTCTACTTACTAAAAGACACACCAAATGACTGATCCTTCACCAGGCCCTTACAGGGAACACCTGAACCACAAGACACTGGAGAGGGTAGGATCATGACTAACCTTAATCTTCTACATTTTCCCTCCCTCCCTCTCCCTCTCCCTCCCTCTCTCTCTTCTCTCTAACTCTTGTATATTAGTTATCTTTTTCCTCCTTTTCTTAGTGGGCACTGACCTGTAACTCCCAGTACCAGCATGGGGCTATCATCCACAATGAGCTTTTGATCAGAGAGACCTACAAGGTTTCCTAAAAGACAGACAGATTTCTGTCAGAGTACTTGATGACCCACCAAAGGTTAGTGGTAAGACCCGACTGCTGAAGACACCTTATGTGGTTGACATGTGTGGTGGTTTGAATAGAATAGATGGCCCCCAATATATTCAGTTGTTTATTTGTTTGTAGTTTGCATCTTCAGACACCTGGCTGGAGGCAATGTCACTGGGTGGATCTTAAGGTGTGGTGGTGGGTTTCAGATTTCAATCTAAAGATATGCAAAGTGTGCCTAGCTGGAGTTCCTGAAGTGTGCTGTGGCTTTTGGCTTTTGGCTTGTGCTTCTCTGTCTCTGCTTGGTCCTGTGAAGGCAGGCCAGCTTCTTCTGCTATCATGGAACTTCCCCTGGATCTGTAAGCTTCAATAAACATCCCTTCCTCCATAACTGTGCCTGGTCTGAAAGTTCATCTCAGTGAACCTGAAGCTGTCTGATACAACACGCAAAATAGAATGGCATGGCTGGAAGTTGGAAGAGAGTCAGTCCCCAGACAGTCAGCGCGTCTAGTGCCAGAAGGTGCTACATGGGCGACTGGGGGAAAATGACCAATATCTGTTCAAGCACCTCATGGTCTAACCTACTTAGCAGCAAATAACTTGTTGTGGTGCCCACACAAATGCAATAGTGGCACACAGCCATGGTGGGGAACCAACTGCTCTTAATTTGGCTAGTTGATCTCAGTGGTATGGGACCCATAGCTGGAGCTGGGAAACAAGTCAGAACCATATCCAAACATAAGCCCACTCGCCAATATCAAGGTACAAGAGGGCCTACGCCTATTAAATTCTCTATAAAAAAAGTAAGGGTTACCTCATTTGTCCTGGTGCTAACTTACTCTCCGTTGGAGAATCTGCTTCTCTTTTTCAGATAGATGTAGATCCTAAGGAGAAAGCCACCCCATCATACCTCCAAAGGGCCCCGGCTGAAACTAAGAAAAATTGGAGAAACAAGCAAGGGGGCTGTTTTCCTGATGAACTGGATACCAGCATAAGGGTGAAGGAGATCAACACAGAGAAAAATCAACTCCTACCAAATCAGAGAGCCAGAGCCACAGAGGCCCCCAACACCTCATCACTGAAGCAGACCAAAAATGAACCCAACATGGCTCAGGGAAATTTTGCGGAAGAGGGGGTGGAAAGAATGTCAGAGCCACATGTTGGGTCATGATATGCAGAGACATTTATCTTACACATAACTGTGGGCTAACTCCACAATGCATGACCCATATACGTCAACAAGGAGGGGCCAAGGGAAGGGGGTAGGTCACGGATGAGCTTAATAATGGTACCAAACTGACTGTATTTGCTAAATATAAAACTAACTAATAAAGTAAAAAAGAAAAGGAAAAAAAAAAGATCATTTTGCTTAGGCAAGCAAAAAAACAAACAAACAAACAAAAAAAAAAACAGGGTATAGTAGAAGAAGAATTTCACTCCAAAGGCATAGTAGGCGTCTTCAGCAAAATCATAGAAGAAAACTTCCCCCAAATTGGGAAAGAAACCACACAAACCAAAGAAAAAATATTGAAAGCAGTTAGAGAGAAAATCAAGTTACCTACAAAGGCAAGCCCATCAGGATTACAGCAGATTACTCAACACAAACTTTAAAAGCCAGAAAGGCTTGGAATGATGTATTCCAAGTTCTGAAAGACAAACTGACTTGAGAAAAACTTGAAAACTGCAGCGAAAGTTGTGACAGTGAGTACAAGTAAAACAGTGATGGGAAGGGGTATGATCAGAATATACTATGTTTAATATAAAAATTAAATACATGATACATAAATCACCAATAAAAAGTTACAGAAAATGCAGAATGAGTAAGTTTGCCATCAACTACAGCCTTGATTAAAGAAAAAAGTAGAAAAGACAGTAAAGATAAGTGGATACATGAAAGCTCATTAAGAACAAGACAAACCAGTTCATCTGACTGTTCTGTTCTGCCTAATACTGGCTATATGCCTCTGGATAGGTCAGTGTGGTTTTTTTTTTTTTTTTTTTGGTTTGTTTTGAACCATTTTAGATTTACATATGAATTGCAGAGCTTTTATCTATCATTCAACCAACATGAACATTTTTGAGGCATTTGTGAATGTATTAGACATGATGCTCATTAGCCTTTAATATATACATATACTCACACATATATTCACTCTATACCCTAAGTATAAGGCTATTCCCATGTAATCATAAACTAACCATATGATTAAATTACCATCTAATGGTTCCATTCAAATTTCGCCAACTGTTCCAATACTGTCCTTTATAGTCAGGGTCGTTAGACTTTTCTAACAGAATGAGAATGGGGAACACTGTCTCCTATATTCTGGATACCATGAAGATTCAAGAAGACAATCTCTTAAGGCACTAGCACAGTGCAGTGTTCTTGCCACATGATATGGTCTCAATAAAACCACCATTAATAACAAGCAAGCTTTAGTTTCTCCACTAACAAAAAATGCTTATATAACTATTCCATTACTTTACAAAGTTCACATGAGAACCAAGACACTGATGCTTAACGTGTTCACTTGAAAATCTTACAAACCTCTTATTTAGTTCCCATTATCCATACAAGCAAATCGTTTAATCAAACTGAAAAGCCATCTACAATATGAACCCACCCTCATCTTCCAATTCTGTCCTACAACAGCACTTTAACAACCATGAATGAGCCTTCCCAGATCTTTCAAGTTCCAAAACACAAGCACTAGGAGGGTATATAATTT
The DNA here is from genome assembly GCA_036346955.1 of Dipus sagitta. Lineage (NCBI taxonomy): Eukaryota > Metazoa > Chordata > Mammalia > Rodentia > Dipodidae > Dipus > Dipus sagitta. The sequence goes on from CM070777.1 coordinate 123,148,735, forward strand.
CTTCCATAAAATGCAGACATGCATATTCCCTGATTAACCAGAAACTTTAATTCTCTTGTAGCACCAATTGAAAGTATTTTTAAAAATCCAGGGTCTGGTGATGTGGCTCACTCAGTGAGTAGAGAGCTGGGCAGCCTAGCATGCTTAAAGCCCTGAGTTTGACCTCAGCACCGCATGAACCAGGTATGGTAGTACACACCTGTAATCCCAGGACTCTAGATGTGGAGGTGGAAGGGTCACAGGTTCAGGGTTGTCCTTGGCTATATAGTGAGTTCTTTCTCTTTAAAACATAAGAATGTGTTAAGATGTAGTCATACTGATAGTGGCTGCATCAGTAAAACAAGCTACTATTTTTACACAGCTGTACTCTGCAATAAAAATGAGTGACTCCAAGAGAACTAACTTGTTTCAACTGAAGACTATCTCAAATTATAAACTAAACTAGTCAAGAACCACAAAGATAACTATATTGAATTTGCAGAGAAATCACCAACACAACTTAGCTGGCCTCATTACTCACCTCCAACTACTACAACTGATTGCCAGTCATAAGAAAAAACTGATCAAGGGGCTAGAGATGGCTTAGCAGCTAAAGCATTTGCCAGCAAAGCCAAAAGACCCAGGTTTGATTCCCCAGTACCCACATAAAGCCAAATGCACAAAGGTGGCACAAGCATCTGGAGTTCATTTGCAGTGGCTAGAGGCCCTGGCATGCCCATTCTATCTGCCTCTCCCTCCTCTGTGTGTGTGTCCAATAAATAAAAAATATTTTTAGAAAATGATTAAAGTGTGTATGGTCTTTTGATAAGTTTATGGGGGCCAGGGGCAGAATGTGGTGGTTTGATTCAGGTGTCCCCCATAATTTAGGTGTTCTGAATGCTAGATCCCCAGATGATGGGGATTTGAGAATTAACACCTCCAGGAGGCAGTGTATTGTTGGGGGTGGGCTTATGGGTGTTATAGCCAGTTTCCCCTTGCCAGTGTTTGGCACACTCTCCTGTTGCTATGGTCCACCTTATATTGGCCAGGGGGTGATGTCCACCCTCTGCTCATGTCGTCATTTTCCCTGCCATCATGGAGCTTCCTCCTTGAGCCTGTAAGCCAAAATAAACCTCTCTTTCCCACACGCTGTGCCTCTTGGTCAGGTGATTTCTATCAGCAATGAGAACCTGACTGCAACACTATCTTTTATTGGAACCTTATATTTTATTGTGTAATATCAAACACATTTTAGATTTCATGCATTTTAGTTTAGAATTAAGTATCTAAGATTAATTGAGTCTAAGTATCTAAGATTCATTGAGTCTGTTTTTGGTTTTAGCTCAGGCTATCTTATGATGAAGCCGTTGCTATGGCTAATGAGCCCTTGGAAGGCTTCCATGAAGTAAACCTTGCTTCGCCTACTTCTCCAGACCTCCTTGGTGTCTGTGACTCAGGATCCCAAGAGCAGACTACCTCACCAAGCGTCATCTACCGGCCGCATCCTTCATCTTTGTGCTCTGCTCCTATTCAAGCTAATGCGTTAGATGTTTCTGATCTTCCTACACAACCCGTGTATTCATCCCCTAGACATTTAAACTGTACAGAAATATCTACTATCAGGTAGGATGTCTTCAGTATACATATTTTAGATTATTGTTTAAAAATCATTTGTTGCCTTAAGTTTTAGTGTCTTAGAAATTTTAAATAAATATCTCCACATAGAATGATACATGTTAATCTCTAGTCCAGGGATTAGTAAATTAATAGAAAGGACCAGACAGTAAATATTTTAGGCTTTTATAGGCCAGTTTTGGTCCTAAATATTCAGTTCTGCCTTTAGAGTGTGAAAACAGCCATAGACAGTATGTAAATGAATGAATGAGTATGGCAGTGCTCCAGTAAAACTTCAGGCAGACAAATAATTTTGAATTTCCTGCAGTTTTCACATGCCACAAGATATCATTTTTATGTCTTTTCAGCCATTCTTGGCGTGTGGGCCTTATGAAAACAGGTGGCAGGCTTGATGTGGCCTGTAGGTTATGGTTTGTGACTCCTGTAATTGAGGTGTACTATCCAGTTACGACTTCTGTGATGGAGCCAGGTGTGATGGTGCACACCTTTAATCCCAGCACTTGGGAGGCAGTGGTGGGAGGATCGCCATGAGTTCAAGACCACCCTGATACTACAGAGTGAATTCCATGTCGGCCTGGGCTATAGTGAGACCTAATCTCAAATAATAATAATAATAATAATGAAGAAAAAGAACTTCTGTGATGGCAAAAGATGTCATGTATAGTATGAATCTAGTGTATGGTATGAAAGATAACCATTAGTCATGTATGTCAAGCACTGCAGACATAGCTGGTATGGCTGAACACTTGCTGTTAATGAAATATAAAGGCTGGTAAATTGGATATTGTGGTGGTCTGTGATTATGTCATTTCTTCTGAGCTTATGCTGATATATTCTGACAGTTCCTGTCCTTTGCAGCATTCATGTTACAGACTCAGCATCTTGTGTTACCTCTGGAGCTGCAACTGGGCTAACAAAAGCAACTACAAGGAAGGACAACTGTAATGCTGAGAGGGAATTTTTGCAGGGTGCCACTGTCACAGAGGCTTGTGCTGGCAGTGATGATATTTTTGGATTGAGTACAGATAGTCTGTCCCGTTTACGAAGTCCATCTGTTCTAGAAGTTAGAGAAAAGGGCTACGAAAGATTAAAAGAAGAACTTGCAAAAGCTCAAAGGGTAAGAAAAAGTTTTAATTTTGTGTTTATTTTTATTTATTTATTTGAGAGAGACAGAGAAAGAGGCAGATAGAGAGAGAATGGGTGCGCCAGGGCCTCCAGCCACTGCAAACGAACTCCAGATGCGTGCGCCCCCTTGTGCATCTGGCTAACGTGGGTCCTGGGGAATCGAGCCTCGAACTGGGGTCCGTAGGCTTCACAGGCACCTGCTTAACCACTAAGCCATCTCTCCAGCCCGAAGGAAAAGTTTTATTCTTTCACATACTGTATTTGAAGTGACTACTTTTCAGGCTGTTGCACTCATGATCTCATAGCAGCTGTTGTTCCTTGCACAAGACCTGCACAAAATTAGGCCCATTCCCATTCTTTCATATATGATGGGGAGGGCAAAACAAAACAAAACAGAAGCCCCAGACATCAAAATAAAAAAGGGATCAGTTGGAAAGAAGAATGGGGGGGGGTAGTGGAAAGGGGATGGGGAGGAAGAAAAAAGTCAAGGGGAAGGGATTATGATTATCATTAAAAAATACCTTATGGGTAGGACAATGCATAAATAATATCATTATACCACTACACTTATTCTTTACATATGTTCATCTTTAGCTCCTACTTGGAAACACTTATGAATCTGTGACATTGGTTGAATAATGTGTAAACTCTGTATAAGAAAATATCTGGAAAAAGATTATGAAACTCTTTTCTCCTCCCTGTATTGACTGCTGACTGTCTTGCTTTATCTGTAATGCAAATTTCATGGGTCATATTCTGCATGCAGAATCTCTATATGTGGTTGATTTTGTAGTCATGAACTTGAAGTCATTCAGTCTAATTTGTTATAGTTTGAGGAATTATTTTATAACACCAACTTTTTTCTTCTGCTGCATGTGACTCTTTTCTGTAGTTTTGCCCTGGAGAATTTTCTTTTCTTAGTAAATCATTGTTTTCCGTTTTCTTTTCTTTTTTTTTTTTTGGTTTTTCGAGGTAGGGTCTCACTCTAGCCCAGGCTGACCTGGAATTCACTATGGAGTCTCAGGGTGGCCTTGAACTCAAGGCAATCCTCCTACCTCTGCCTCCCGAGTGCTGGGATTAAAGGTGTGCACCACCACGCCCGGCTTGTTTTCCATTTTCTTTCTTTAGAATTTCTGTTTATTTTCAAATTTGTGGTTATGTCTTACTATTTTTATCTGAAAAAATTAAATTTCTGAGGGAAATGTATAGCAATAGAAAACAAGAAACTTTTTTTAAAACTTCTAATGTAAGCAGAGGCAGACACAGAGAGAGAGAATGGGTGCACTAGGGCCTCTAGTTACTGCAGATCCATGTGCCACCTTGTACACATGTGGCTTTATGTGGGTACTGGGTAATTGAACCTGGGTCGTTAGGCTTTGCAGGCAAGCACCTTAACTGCTGAGCCATCTCTCCAGCCCAGAAAACAGGAAAAATTTTAAATGATTGGTCGTAATTTGATTATCAGTATTGATTGATTTTTTAAAAATGTTTGTTTATTTATTTGAGAGAAAAAGGAGAGAGAGAGAATGGGCATGCCAGGACCTCTAGCCCCTGCAAATGAACTCCAGAAGCATGTGCCACCCTGTGCACCTGGCTTATGAGGGTACTAGGGAGTTGAACCTGGGTCCTTAGGCTCTGCAGGCAAATGCCTTAACCATGAATCCATCTCTCTAGCCCTGATTGATTTTTTTTTAACTGGAATTAGTAAGAATAATTGAATTACTTGCTTAATAATAATTGAATTATCTTCCACTTAGCAACCACTAGACATTTTCTATATGAACAAGTAGAAGATGGTGTTAATATTTTTTAAATTTTATTAGTAAATATTATTTAGTTTATACAATCTAACTTCAGACTACAAAGATCTAAATTAGAATTACAATTTCTCATAGGAACTGAAGTTAAAAGATGAAGAATGTGAGAGACTTTCAAAAGTGCGTGATCAACTTGGACAGGAATTGGAAGAACTCACGGCTAGTCTATTTGAGGTTGGTCTGTTTACATCTTGGCCAAAAGTAACATCTTGATTTTTGTGTATTGATAGAATTTTTTTAAAAGAAAGATGATTTAATTTAACTTATTTATTTGAGAGCGACAGACAGAGAAAAAGGCAGAGAGAGAGAGAGAGAATGGGCACACCAGGGCCTCCAGCCACTGTAAACGAACACCAGATACATGCACCACCTTGTGCATCTGGCTTACGTGGGCCCTGGGGAATTGAGCCTTGAACCGGGGTCCTTAGGCTTTACTGGCAAGTACTTAACCAATAAGTCATCTTTCCAGCCCGATAGAATTGTTTTTTGAAGAAATTGTGAAAAAGATGTGGTTGGCTTCATGTATATTCATAAGTCCTCTCAGCATAAAATAAAACAAATCTTTAAGAAATGTAGCCTGTAATTTAAAATGAGGTAAAGAGGGGGGGAAACACTATAGGTTATCAATATTAAGTAGTTTAAAATGTATGTATGGAATGAGAGGCAATAACTTTAGTTTTGATTTTTATTTTACCAATTCTTTAGGTACTTCTTTATTATTATTATTTGTTGTTTATTTTTATTTATTTGAGAGCGACAGAGAGAGAAAGAGGGAGGAAGGGAGGGAGAGAGAGAGAGAGAAACTGGGTGCGCCAGGACCTCCAGCCACTGCAAACGAACTCCAGACGCGTGTGACCCCTTGTGCATCTGGCTAACATGGGTCCTGGGGAATTGAGCCTGGAACCGGGGTCCTTAGGCTTCACATGCAAGCGCTTACCCACTAAGCCATCTCTCCAGCCCAGGCTGACCTGGAACTAACTTTGTAGTCCCAGGCTGGTCTTGAACTCATGGTGATCCTCCTACCTCAATCTCCTGAGTGCTGAGATTAAAGGAATGAAATACCATGCCCAGCCCAGCTCAGGTTTGTTCTTTTTTTAAAAAATATTTATTTATTTATTTGCAGGGTGGGGGAGAGAATGGGCACACCAGAGCCTCGCTGCAAATGAACTCCAGATGCATGCACCACTTTGTGCATCTGGCTTTACATGGGTACTTTGGAATGGAATCCAGGTCATTATGCTTTGTAGGCAAGCGCATTAACTGCCAAGTCATCTCTCGATCCCTCTGTATTGTTCTTAATGCTTTAGTATATTAAAAAAATTATGGGAAAAATTCTAGCAGCTTTTGTAATTTTTATTTGTGTGACACTTATTTTCACTTTAGTTATACATAATTTCTTTCATAGTTGTAATCCCAATATATTTTATGCTTTTTCAAATTACATTTTCTGTCACTAATTTTGTGACACATAAAAATCATATGAAAGTGTTAATGCTAATGTGTAAGTTAGAAATCAAATATTAAGTATAGCTATAGCCACAAAAACTTGTTATTGGAAACACAATACTGGAAGTAAAATCTAACATCAGTTACATAAACTGTGAATGTGGAGGGGAGCACACTTTTTAGTATATGCATGTGATTGAAAGTTGCTTTCCTCTGAGAAGAGTGCAATAACTAGAAAATGTTCAATTTGAACCCTGTGACAACTAACAACATTATATGCATAAAGGACAGAAAAAATCAAAGTATACCATCACCAAAAGTTAAGACAATATTAAACCATAATGAAAGAGAAGAAAACTATAGACCAGAGAACAAATTCAAACGAGAAGAGTAAGTCCTTACTTTCCCATAGTTACTTTAAATGTAATGTAAATGAACTAAAGTTCCCAATCAAAAACCTGTGATGGCTGCATGGAAGGATGCAAGAGGGTGAAACTGAAGAGGTTCAGAAATACTCCAATGCAACTGGTAACCAAAAGAATAAGATTGGCTGTATTGGAAGTGGACAAAATAGACTTAAGTCAAAACTGTCATAAGAGACAAAGCCATTTTATGATGACAAAAGGGTAAATTGTATATAAATTGTATATGTACCCATTATATCATCAAAGCAAGCATTGACAGATCTAAATGGAGAAAAGCAGTACAATTACCCTAGAGGAGTTCTCTGCTCCATTCTATGTAATGGATACATTATTCAGATAGAAGATCAACAAATAGAAGGAGTGATCAACACTGGACCAGATGGACCTAGCAGAAATGTATAGAACTTTCCATAAAACAAAAGAATACACAGTTCTCATGTGTACCTGAAACATTTAGGATATTTCATGTTGGGTCACAAAAAATACACTGTAAGTTTAAAAAGACAAAAATCATTGCAGGAATCGTTTCCAGCTACAGTGAAATCAAATAAGAAATCATTAATAGTGAGAAAATGGTAACATTCACAAATATATGGAAACTAAAACAGTTTGTACAACTGTGGAGTTAAACAGTAAAAAAAAATGCATTTAAAAATTATCTCTTGAGACAAACAGAAATGAGAACACAATATAGCAAAACTTGTGAGATGCAACAAAAGCAGTACCAAGGTATTACAGGGGCTGGAAAGATTGCTTAGTGGTTAAGGCACTTGCCTGCGAAGCCAAAGGACCCATGTTTGATTTTCCAGATCCCACATAAGCCAGACACACAAAGGTGAGGCAGGCACAAGGTTGCATATGCCCACTAGGTGGTGCAAGTATCTGGAGTTCAACTTCAGTGGCTGAGGCCCTGGCATGTAAATTCTCTCTCTCTCTAAAACAAAATAAAATAAAAAAGAATTATATAGTAATAAATGTCTACATTAGAATAGAAGAAAGAACTCAACTTATATAATATTAGGAAAAGAACAAACAGGTTTGGAGAGATGGTTCAGTGGTTAAGTCACTTACTTGCCTGGGTTCAGTTCCTCATTACCCACATAAAACCAGTTGCACAAAGTGGTACATGCATGAATTAATTTGCAGTGGCAAGAGGCCCTGGTGTCCCATTCTTTCTCTCTCTGCTTGCAGATAGACAAATATAGTCAAAATTAAAAAAGAACAAACTGAGCCCAAAGTAGGAAGACAAATAGAGTAGAAGTAGAGATGAGGAAAATACCAATAAAACTTAAAAGTTTTTTTTTTTAAACCTAAATCAATAAACTTTTAGCTAGACTGATGGGGGAAATAAAGGATTTGGGCTAGAGAGATGGCTTAACGGTTAAGATGCTTGCCTGTGAAGCCTAAGGACCCAGATTGAACTCCTAGAACCCACGTAAGCCAGATGCACATGATGGCACATGCATCTGGAGTTTTATTTGCAATGGTGCACCCATTCTCTCTTTCTTTCTCTCTGCCTCCTACTGCTTCTTTCTCTCTCTCAAATAAATAGATGAAAGTAAAATTCTAAAAAAAAAAGAAAAGAATTTTCACAAACAGAAGAAATTAAAGAGGAGACATTGGTGGCAGGAGAGATGGCTTTACTTTCTATTGAAGCATGGGGGTGCTGAGGCAGCATAAGAGACCTCTTAGATAATATCTCCAGGACCCGATGAACAGATGGCCTTGGTCGTGCACATCCGTAACCCAGTCCTGTATGGGAACAGAGACCTGAGGGTTGTGGGGAAAAACCCAGCAAGCTGCAGGATCAGGAAGAGACTTTGGCTCAAATAACTGGTGGAAGGGCGATGGAGCAGGGCATCTGAAGTTCTGCTCTGGCCACCCCAGGCGAGTACACCCATTACAGTTTGAGTACATGGATGCCATATAGGCATATATCTATATCTATATCTATATCTATATATCTATATATCTATATATATATATATATCTCACAACTACCAAACACACTACACACACCATATTACACGTACACATGTACACACACAAGCAAAAAAATGAGATAATTGAAATATTTGCCTTAGAAATTAAAAAAAAAGATTATTAGGGACTTTTGTGAACCATTATATGCCAATAAACTGGATGCTGTATAAGAAACATAAATTACTAGAAATATACAATCTTATCAAAATTGGGTAAGGACAAGAAGAAATAAAGGCATCGAAAGCTTGAATAGGCAATGACAAACAGTTTGAGCCAGTAATCAAAAGCTTGCCAATAAAGAAAAATCCAGGGCCAGATAGCTTTACAGGTGAATTCTACCAAATATGCAAATAAAATACCAGTTTTTCTCAATCACTTAAATAGAAGAGAATACACTCCTAAACTATTTTATAAGTATTATTAAGTTATAAGTATATTTTATAAGTAATATAAAACTATATTTTATATTATCACTTTAGTATCAAAATTAACATGGATATGAGGAATAATCTACAGGCCAGTATGCCTGATGAACAAAAATCTTCAATAACAATAAATCTTCAACAGCATGTAATGAAGATATCATATACCTTGGCCAAATAAATTTATTTCTGGACTGCAGGGATGGTTCAACACAGGCAAATAAATTGGTATGACGCACTACATTAATAGAATATAAAAACACATCATCTCAATATATGCTGAAAAAAAGCATTGTACAAAATCATCCATTGATAACAAAATTTTCAACAAAATATATATTAAAGGAGTTTAATTCCACACAGTAAAGGCCATGTATGAAAAACCCATAGCTAACATCATAACCAATGGGGAAAAACCGAGACCTTTTCCTCTAAGATCTGGTACAAGTCAGTGTTATTACTATTCATGTCTTTTTAACAGTACTGAAAGTTCTAGCCAGAGCAATTAGATGAGAAAAAGGCAGAAATGGGGCTGGAAAGATGGCTCAGTGGGTAGGAATATTTGTCACACAAGCATGACCTGAGCTTGATGCCCCAGCACCTTTGTAAAAAGCTTGGTCATGGCCACACCTGCCTGTAAACCGAGTCCTGAGGGAAACCAAGACAGGAGAATTCTGGTGGTTCACAGATCAGGCCGACTGACCTAAAAGTTCCAGACTCAGAGACTGCCTCAGAAACAGCATGGAAGACTGATAGTGGAGGACACTTGACATTCTATTCTGACTTCCACATGTGTGTGTACACAGGGTGCACATAACTGCACATGTGTGTGCACACTGTATATACACTACATACATAATTTTTTTTAAAAGGAAAAGAAAATTACGTGTTTGTAGATGGTATTGATATAGACAGTCATCTTCAACAACAAGAAATAGAACTGATAAATGAATTTAGTAGTTTCAGGATATAAAAATTAGCAGTGCTTCTACACATGGTAAACTATCTGAAAAGAAGATTAAGAAAGCCATCCCATGTACAAAGGCACCCAAAAGAAACAATACAGTCTTCTATGTTGAAGAGTATGAAATGTTGATATGAAGGAGTTCAAGACACAGATACACAAATGATCATTCCATATTCATAGACTGGAGGAGATAAAATTTTTGCATAATCCAAAATGATCTATACATTGACTATCTAGTCAGTCCACTGAAAAATCATAAAATTCATGAGTCTTAAAAAGAACTAAATTCCCAAACACTCTAGCAAGAACAATAAAGCTGGATATAGCACATTCCCTGATTCAAAATATATGACAAAGCCACAGTAATCAAAATTCTGTGTTCCTGAGAAGACATATAAACAGAGCAAAGGGACAGAATAGAGAGCCCAGAAATAAGTCTATGCATTTATGAAGAAATAGAAGGGAGCATATGTCTAAACTATTTTACAAGGCCATTGTCACCTGCTGGGGAAAGGATAGTTCCTTCATAAATGACAGTGGTAATGGGGAGACAATGTCCACATGTAGATGAGTTAAATTTTACCCTTTCTTGCACCATAAACAAAACAAGAACACAAATTGAAGCCTCAAATGTATGGCCTGAAATTGTGAGACTGCAAGTAGAAACAGGGAAAAAGCTTTTAAACATTGGCCTGCGAATTGTTTTTTTATGTAACACCAGAAGTACAGACAATCTATATAAAAACTAGAAAAGCAGAATTGCATCAAATTAAGAAACCTCTACACAATAGTCAAAATGAAAAAAACAGTGGGCAGAATGGAGGAAGATATTTGCAAAGTGTATATCTAATAAAGGGTTAACAGCAAAATAAATGAGGAGCTCAATAGTGAAACCAATGATACAATTAAAAAGCAGGCAAAGGAACTGACTAGATTTTCCTCCTAAGGAGACATACACACATACACACATACACACACACACACACATACACACACACACGTCATCAAAACATGCTCAAATGACTAACCAAGGAAATGGAAATCAAAACCCCAATGAGAAATTACCTCATATGTCTATCAGCATAAAGACAGCAAGTGTTGGCAAGGATGTGGCAAAAAAAAAAAAAAAATTAACCCTTTTGCATTGATCGTATGGCCATTATGGGCATTAGTATGAAGGTTTTTCATTTAAAAAGTACAAATAGAGTAGCAGTCCTACTTGAGGGTATACATCCAAAGGAAGTGTACTGAAGATCTTGGTATTTGTACTTCCACATTCATTGCAGCAATATTATCAGTGGCCAAGGTGGAAACATGTTAATCAGTGAAAAATAAAGCTGAATATTATCAGACCTTTGTAACAAAAGGAAATCTTATCATTTGAGACATGGAAGGTAATGATAAGATGAAAACAAAAAAGAAGCCAGACACAAAAGAAGAATGCTACATGGTCTCACTTACGTGTGGATTCTAAAGTAGTGAAGTTCACAGAAGGACAGAGTAGAGTGGAGATTGCCAGGGTTTAAGGTATGGTGATGTTGGTTGAATGGTCCCATATAAGAATTGTATACACTGTAGAGATAGAAAGTACAGTGATTGTATTGCATGTTTTAAATTTGCTAAAAAGGTTAGATCTTAAATGTTACCACCACCAGTGTGGTAGTTTTGCAGGTATGTCCCCATAGACTCAGGTGTTCTGTTACTATCTGCCTGGCTGGAGAGGTGTAACAGGGCGGATCTGAATTCCATCCCAAAGGTATGCAGAGAGATGTGAGCTCTGGTGGGATCCCTGCTGCGTGCTGCCCATTTGTGCTTGTTGCTTTTGGTATTTGCTGGCTGCTGCTGGTTTCTCTCTCTGTGCTTGGCTTTATGAATGGGAGCCAGCTTCTTCTGTCATAGATGGAACTTCTCCTGGGTCTATAAGCTTGAAATAAACTCCTTCCTCCTGTGTCTGGTTTGCATGTTCATCCCAGTGATGTGGAACTGACTATAACCACCACCAAAAAGGGGGAGGGTCTGGAGAGATGGCTGACAGTCAAGGCATTTGTCTATGAAGCTTAAGAACCCAGGTTTGATTCCCCAGTACCCATGTAAGTCAGATGCACAAGGTGGCACATGTGTCACAGTTTCTGAAATGGCTCCAAACATACTTCTGTAATTTTATACTAGAAGGTGTGGTTTGAGCATGGTGAAATTTCTTGGGTAAAAAAAGTGGAAAAAGTTTAAGAAGTTGTGGTATACAGATGATGCTTATTATAATTAGAATGTAATTATAATTTTTAGCTTCAGAAGGGCAATAATAGAAAATAATAGAAAAACATTCAAACTTTAAAATCTGGATATCTTTTGTTGATTTGTAAGTGCATGTATCATCTTTGTAGATACAGCTTCTGCTCAGTCTAGCTCTATTATTTCCTTTTGGGCCCCCAGTTGTGTACATTAGAATATCTTCACCGTAACCCTGTTACTACTGAAAAGGTCACCTCAGATCCCACCTCATTTCTCCAGGGCTTTGCTCACTCCCTATTTTCTTAGAAAGTAGTAGAAAATACTTTTAATGATGTTTTTAAAAAAAAGTCAGCTTTTCTAATTGCTTCCATTGGATGTTTGGTCCAAGTTGCATAGTTGACAATTAATGAAAGTAGAGACCATTTCCAGACATTTAAACAAACATTCTCTATAGCATTGGGTACTTATTCAGTTATAGTTAAACTTCACTTATCTTACTGAAGGGTCAGATTAATTATGCTGATTACTTTGAAAATATGTGTCAGCCTTCTTTTGGCAGTTACTACTTACCACCCCACTCAAATTCTGAAAATCTGAAACAATTATTTTTTTAATGATTTATTTTTATTTACTTATTTATGAGCAAGAAGGGCAGAGAGAGAATGAGCGCACCAGGGCCTCTAGCCACTGTGAATGAACTCCAGATACATGTGCCACCATGTACATCTGGCTTACATGGGTTCTGAAGAATTGATCTGGGTCCTTAGGCTTCACAGGCAAGCACCTTAACTGCTAAGCCATCTTTCCAGCCTTGAAAAAGATTTTTTTTTTTGTTGTTGTTTCTTTTTTTTCGAGGTAGGGTCTCACTCTAGCCCAGGCTGACCTGGAATTCACTATGGAGTCTCAGGGTGGCCTCAAACTCACGGCAATCCTCCTACCTCTGCCTCCTGAGTGCTGAGATTAAAGGCTTGTGCCACCACGCCCAACTGAAACAGGTATTTTTAAAAGGATAATGCATAATACATTAAATTTGACAGTTCTTTAGGACTTTGCCAAGATAACCAGTATAATGGTGCATGGGATATTTTTGTGGTTAATTTCATTTTACTACAAATCATTGATAGTAAACATTCTCTTATTTAAGTTATGTCTGTAAATTCATGTTCATAGGCACACACAAACCACAGTTCATTATAATACCATAAGAACAAATGAACAAATGTGAGTACCACTGCTAAGAATTTCCATTCTGCCATGGAACAGTTCACATACCTAATGTAATTGTCACACTGTACGTACTTATTAAGTATCTTTGAATCACCCTCCCTTCTATAAATTGGAGTTCTAACGTATAAACCTTTATATCCCAGGGAATGTTATAATCCCCTAATTCTCATCCAGCCTTAATATGTTATACAGGTTATCCTGAACAAGAGAATAATCTTTAAAGTATGAGATAATGTCATTCTCTTCCTTTAAAAACAAATCCATTGTTTCATTTAGAATAAAATCTAGAATTCTTATCTTGATTTTGGTGTTCTTATTGGAGTACACTTAGAATATAAACTCCTTAAGAGAGGGGACCTTGCCTTTCTTCCTAGTGTGTTATCAGCACCTAGAACAGTATTTCACAAAGAGATGTCATAAATAAATATTTAAGGATTAGTAGTACACGAATAAAAGGGAATTAAACACCTGAAGTTTCCTGTCTTGGGCATTAACAAGTTAAGACCTTATTAAAGAGTAAACTTGGGCTAGGAGATGGATTAGTGGTTAAAGTACTTGCCTGCAAAGCCAAAGGACCTAGATTTGACTCCCCAGGACCCACGTAAGGCAGACATACAAGGGGGCACACACATCTGGAGTTCATTTGCAGTAGCTAGAGGCACTAGCATGTCCATTCTCTCTGTCTGCTACCTACCTATTTCTGTATCGCGCACGCTCTCTCTCTCTCAAATAAATAAATAAATATAAATAAATAAAAGAGTAAACTCTTACTTTACTTTTTAGGTTGGTCATTACAGAATTTGCACCTATATCATTATCTGAGAGTTTTGCAAACTGGGGCTTTTTAGTTGTCATTCCTGTAAACTATGCTGTTGAAGTGGTAGCAGTTTTTACTTGTTCCTTCTTTGTATTTTTCCTGTGACTAATTATCTGTATAGGTATCATGGCCAAATTACAAATGGGCATTGTCCAGTCCTACTTCCTGACAGCTTGACCTATTGTAGGTCAGCTGCTATCCATAGTTGACATTGAATTCTTAGTTTCATGGTAATTTTTGGCAGTAAATGTTTGCTTTAATCATAGATACATGGTGAAAAATTTTTAGTATATGTGCTGCCAAAGTGAACACTGAAAACTTTATGAAAATAAATGCTGAATCCTTTGTTTCCAAAATTTGGGATATTAACTTTTTCAGGAAGCTCATAAGATGGTGAGAGAGGCCAATGTGAAGCAGGCGACAGCAGAAAAACAACTGAGAGAAGCACAGGGGAAAGTAAGTTCTTGCTGCTTTCATATGAACTAGGCGGACAATTGACGAATATTGTTTGAAAGAACCTTGAAAGCTACTGGATTTTGTTCTTATTGTAAAAATATTATTTGTTTTAGATTCAGAAGCTACTGAAAAATGAAAATAGCTTATAGATAAAATTAATACTAGATATTAGTATATATTTGTGTTAGGATTAAATGATTAGAAACCTTGTAAATCATATCAAAAAGATTTAATCATATTTTGAGGTTAAAAATTATTTTCATAATGCACTGAAAAAAAGATACACCTAAAGTTAGATCTGACTACTGTAGGAGTGGACTATAATCATATACCATTCTATTTTGATGATTTTGAAAACTCGTATAATGGTAGATAAAAAATATTTTTTATTTGCAAGCAAGGAAAGAGAATATAAATGAATGAATGAATGGTTGTGCCAGGGCCTTTTGCCACTGCAGATGAGCCCCAGATGTTTGCATTACTTTGTGCATCTGGTTTCATGTGGGTACTGGGGAACTGAACCTAGGCTGTCAGACTTTGCAAACAAGTACCTTAACCAGTAAGCCATCTCTCCAGCCCACTAATTTCAACAGCTTAAAAAATTTTCTTTTGAGCCAAATGTGGTAGCACACACCTTTAATCCCAGAACTCAGGAGGCAGAGGTAGGAGGATTGCAGTGAGTTCAAGGCCAGCCTGGAACTACAGAGTGAACTCCAGGTCAGCCTGGGCTAGAGTGAGACCCTACCTTGAAAAACCAGAAAAAAAAATTGTTTTCATTTGACAATACTGGTAGCCAAATCCAAACCATATGGAAACATAAAAGCTTGTATTACTTTCCTTTTAGTATTCTTCAGGAGATACAAACTAAACCTATTTTTCCATCTTTGAAGAAAGTGTTTTGACCAAATTGCTAGCATTTAGCTGCATCTGTCATAAAACATATTTTGTCTACATAACTGTGTTCTTTTCAAGATTGACGTACTTCAAGCTGAAGTGGCTGCATTGAAGACACTTGTATTGTCCAGTTCTCCAACATCACCTACACAAGAGCCTCTGCCAGGTGGAAAGACACCTTTTAAAAGGGGGCATACACGAAATAAAAGTACTAGCAGTGCTATGACTGGCAGTCACCAGGACCTCAGTGTGATACAGCCCATTGTAAAAGACTGCAAAGAGGTAACTCGCCAATGCTGTCCCCTCTGACTCTGTTGATACTTGTTAAGTTTAATCACTGAGGTGTCAGATAGGATTTTTTTTCCAGCAAAACTTTTAGTATAGGATACGCAATACTAAGATGGGGAGGCTTTATCTAGAGCTAGTAGTTTTCAGAATTCTTTACTCTATTTTCTATTGGCTGACACTGGAGTACCTGCTGGAAGCTTGGTAAGGTTTTTTCGCCTCAGTTTTTCACCTATAGAAGGAACTGTCATGTTTGTATAAAGGAAAAGATGGCCTTAATGTCCTGAGCAGTCAGAATATATTGCTACAGTACAGTAATAAAATAGTAATTATAAGAATCAGAAAATAAGGTCGTTTTCTTTAGTGTATTACTTTTGTTTGAATTCTGAGAGAAGCTGAATTTTATATCAGTAAGGAAATCCCAGAGTTAATTCAGAAAATTAAGCAAGGAAAAAACAAAACAAATAATGGGGCTGGAGAGATGATTCAGTGGTTAAGCTGCTCCCTGTAAAGCCTAACTACCTGGGTTTGATTCCTCAGTACCCATGTAAAGCCAGATGCACAGAGAGTGGTTCATGCATCTGGAGTTTGTTGGCAGTGGCTAGAGGCCCTTACTGTGTTCATTCATATTCTCTCTTACTCTCTGTCTCTGTCTATGTCTCTGTCTTTTTCCGCTTATAAATAAAATATTCTTTTAAATGGTAGCTTTGTATTTTAAAAGACGTGTTGTAATGATAATAGGATAACATGTACATATTTTGAGTGCTTAGTAAAATTGTATAATAGTAAAGCATTTCAACTTTCATCATTTATGATAAGAAGCCTTCTCAAGGGGATTGGTATTAAGCCATGGGATATCCCTCCTATTTTCTCTTAAAAGCTGCATTTTACATTTATTCACTTAAGGTTTTGTGTGGGAGCCAAGAATTTATTAAATTAAATAGCCACAGTTGTTACTTAAGTAATTAAATGGCATTTCGTTTGGCTAGTAATGATTTGCTAATTTGAAAAGTTCAATCCTTAGCCAATCTGAATATAGCAAAATCTAATTTTTTTTTTCTTGTTTGGGTTTTCCGAGGAAGGTTCTTGCTGTAGCTCAGGCTGGCCTCAAACTTATGGTGATCCTTCTACCTCTGCCTCCCGAATGCTGGGATTAAAGGCATGTGCAACCATGCCCAGCTTTACAAAATTTAAATTTTATCCTGATTTTTGTTCAGTAAATAAGAAAAATTTTAGTTATAGTATTAATATTCTGATTTCTTTGAATTTAAAGTATGTAATTGCTTGTTTGACTTTTAGTTTTGTTAGTTTCTAATTCAGTATGTGTAATTATTGTATCCTTTCCCTGTTATTCACACAGAACATTTTAAAAACTCCGTTTTTACCATGCCTAAAAATAAGAACAGGCATCCTAAACCTACTTTTTGCTTTCTTGTTATGTCTTATATTCTGAATTTTTGTGAAAAAAAAGTCAAAAAGTTTAAGTAGACGAAGAAATCAAAGCTTGACCTATGTACGTTTTAGGGAAGTTTATAACACTCTGAAAGAAAATGAAAAGATTTGTGTAGAAAATATTATATTCTTCTGCCAGCATTTGAAGCTTATGTGTGCATGCAGACAAGTATGCAGTGCAGGGCTTTAGGATGAAGCCACTTAGATTTGAATTTGGACTTAATGCTTTCGTGGTATGTAACTTGGGGCAAGTGAGATGAGGACCACCCTATGTGTCTTTGCGCAGCTCAAAGTATTAATTGTATTAAAGTATTAAAAGAAGTGTTTCCCATAGTTCTTGCAAGTGTCAGCTTTTAAGAAATAGTTTAAACTATTACCTTTAAACTAGAGTTTTTCCTTAGAACATTATGCATTTACCTGCATTGGGCTTATTTTCATTTTAGCAATAAACTTTATAAAGAAAATGACTTTGAAGATGTTAAATATTATTTTTCTGTTAATATAATTTATTCTTGGTTCAAGGAGCATGAGTTGGGATGAGAGAAAAATATTACATTTGAGACTGTCATTGCACACCTTAAGGGAAAGTCTGTGGGAGAACATGAGTATATTTAGCCTTTTGTGTCTGTGACGTAAACTACTTGCACTTCTGTACAAGACTTTGTCCTGGAGGCCAGCCACAGCCCCATCAGTGCATCAGGGCAAGGCTGCTTAGAGCTCTGTGAGGACCAGGGAGACAGCTCTGTGTCTAGGGGCTGGTGTAGGTACTGCTTTGTGTTCCAGCAGATGACATTGAGCTAGCTAGCTAGGCTGAGGGGACCTGAGGATTGGTGTGGAAGAAGGCTGGGGAACATTCATTACAGAGAGAGGGAAAGAGGAAGAACAATGCAGGCATGATTAGAAAGGTGAGTGCCTTTGGTGCGTTTTTACTGGTGATTTAGATAGTAATTATTGCAAATAGCTAAATACACGTTTTAAGATATTTAGTGTAGCAAGCTCTGTGGGTACCCCCTTTTTACACAGTAAACATTTTGTCAATTTTTAATCTTGTGTGTGTGTGACACAGTCTCCTATATCCCAGGCTGGCCTCAAACTTGGTCTATAATTGCACATGACCCTGGATTTCTGATCTTCCTGCTTGCACCTCCTGATGCTGGACTATGTGTCACCATGCTCAGTTTAAGTAGTGCTGTGGATCAACCCAGAGTTTCATGACGCTAGTTCAGCACTCTACCAACTAATCTACAGCCTCAGCCCATTTATTTTGACAATTCTTGTAGGAATGTTTTAGGTAACTGCAGAACAGTCATGATTAGTTTTGATCCTAAACCAGATTTCACAATTTAATCTCAGTTTATTCACTTTACCAGGTAATTTGGCTCCACACTGATTATTTGTATAAAGGACTTGTCACCATTGGTTTTGCTATTAAGAATAATGTGCACCTGTGTTTTAAAGAGTAGCTCCAATATTGCTGAGTATCATGGCTCATGTCTGATGCCAACTGTCAGAAAGTGGAGGCAGGAGGATCTTCAAGTTCATGGCCAGCCTGGGCTGCATAGCCATTTCCAGGTCAGCTAGATATCCCTATCCCTTGCCTGCTTCAAAAGAAAGAGGGGGAAAGAGGGAAAGAGAGAGAGACAGAAAAGAGTTATTCCAGTATTTGTAGGGTCTCAAGGTAAACACAATACTAGTTCATCATCTCTGAACCAAGGAATAGGTTGAAAAAGGTCATTTAGTCTTTTTTGTTTGTTTGTTTTTGTTTTTGTTTTTCAAGGTAGGGTCTCACTCTAGCCCAGGCTGACCTGGATTCATTCTGTATTCTCAGGGTGGCCTCGAACTCATGGTGATCCTCCTACCTCTGCCTCCCGAGTGCTGGGATTAAAGCTGTGTGCCACCACGCCCAGCCTCATTTTTTAAATAGAAAAAATTGCTATCATATATTATGGAATAATTTAATTCATTATTTTGAATGAACATTTCATTATAGTAATGTTTAAGGCTTGGTTTTATCACATGGTTTTATATTTGTTCAATTTAAACATTGCTTTGTGTTTCCTCTTTGTTTGTAGGCTGATTTATCTCTGTATAATGAGTTCAGATCTTGGAAGGATGAGCCCACGATGGACAGAACGTGCCCTTTCTTAGACAAAATCTATCAGGAAGATATCTTTCCATGCTTAACATTCTCAAAAAGTGAGGTAATTTTTTTCACTAATAGGAATGCAATAGGATGTTCTCTGTACTCACTGAGCCATGCTACTTGCTTTTATTTATTTATTTTTTCTGTTGTTTATTCATAGTGAGATCTTGCTCTAGCTCAGGCTGACCTGGAATTCACTGTGTATTCTCAGGCTGGCCTCAGACTCATGATGATTCTCCTACCTCTGCCTCCTGAGTGCTGGGATTAAAGGCATGCACCACGATGCCTAGCTGTTTTTTTGTTTTGTTTTGTTTATTCAAAGTAGTGTCTTGCTCTAGCCCAGGCTGATCTGGAATTCACTCTCTAGTCCCAGGATGGCCTTGAACTCACAGCAATCCTCCTCCCTCTGCCTCCCAAGTGCTGGGATTAAAGGCATGTGCCACCACACCTGGCTTCCATGCTACATTTTAAATCTTGCACATCAGTGTCATTACAGTCATGTTGTGCTTTTTTCTCCTTTCCGTATTGGGATCATAATTGTTGCCATTCAGTTACTGAGCATCTTTTCCTAACTAGACACAAACTCCGACATGTAGTGAAGTGAGAGATGTGTGTGGACAAAGGCTTGTTTGACTCATTAGTCCTGGGTTCCATTTAAGGCAAGTTCTCTGTATATTCTATTAAAGGTGTTTATTGGGTTCATCTCTGTGTGATAGGAAAATAAAGTGTTTGGGGCCTGGGAATGTAGCTCAGTGGTAGAGTGGGCTAGCATGTGTGAGTCCCTGAATTTATCCCCAGCACTGCAAAATAAAAAAGACATTTAATTTGTTAACTAAAGCCAGAAAACTAATACCTTGGTCTGTGTCACAGGGTTGTTAAAAGGAAAAATGTAGTAAAGTAGATATAAAACTCTTAAAATGTTTAGGCACTATATTGTCATATACAAATGTAATGTCATAATTTCAGTTTGTTCTTCCATGTGAAATGTTTGTCTCCAGATTTCCTTGTCACCTAATATTTAGGAAATTGAATCCCAAGAATCTGATGTAAGTCTTGAGAGGATTTAGTTAAAACTTGTCTTTTTCAGTATAACACTGACTGACCTTGGGCTGGCTATGTATTGGGACTGTGGTTTCAGTAGGTCATACAGTAGTAGTCTTGCCAGATAAGGAAGCTTGGTTTTGTTATCAACTGTTTATCCGTTGTGACCATTTACACATTTGAATGAAGTATAAATGGAGATTTATACTTTATTCAGAACAAGTAAGATAATTTTTGTAGATTCTCATGCATCTAAACATAGCTGAGAAAATACATAGTTATTAATAGTATGTACTGCTGCTAAAATGACCAATAGTTATTGCATGAATTTAGCATAACAAAACATTTGAATATTCATTTTCAAATGGCATTTACAATGAGGTTCAATTGAGGATAGGGAATAGACAGAGACTGGAATTAATATTTTTAATTCTCTTCCAGGTAATGAGAAAAGTTGTTTCAGTATAACTGCATTGACTTTGAATCATAAGATAAATTAAATAAAAATTATTTGATTCCCTCCCCTTTCTTTGCCTTGGCTAAATCAAAGTTAGTGAAATTGAAGGTAGAAGAATTTATGAAGTTAGTTTACTGTAGGATACAGCCTTGATATTTTTTCTGCCAATAGAGCATTTAATTCTTTTATTTTTTTAAAGTTGGCTTCAGCTGTTCTGGAGGCTGTGGAAAACAATACCCTAAGCATTGAACCAGTGGGATTACAACCTATTCGATTTGTGAAAGCTTCAGCAGTCGAATGTGGAGGACCAAAGTAGGTTTTCACATCCATTCCTTGTGGGAGATAGAGTTCTTGAAATTTTTATGCACTTTTCACTTATTTTTTTGTTTTAAGTGTGGTTAAGTTTCTCCTGAGGTTTCTACTTAGAGTCTTTATAGGCCAAAGACAAATCCTCAGATGATGTGTGGTTATCACATTTCAAATTTAGCACTGAAGGACAGTCTTTTCTCCCCCCCCCCCAAAGTTGGGGTTTATTAAGTAAAGAAAGATGTAGCCTTATTATGGGAAAGGTGCTGCATGCTTAGATTTAAGTGTGGTTGTTGAGAGAGGACACCCAAGCAAAGGACATTAGTGTCATTCAAGGCAGAACGTCAGAGCTGGCATCTCTTAATTACAAAATACACATAGGATACAGGGCCAGGTGCACTGAGAATGAGAAATATTTTGACTTTTTGAACCTCATGTTTTTTTTTTTTTGTGTGTGTGTGTGTGTGTAGAGAGAGAGAGTGAGTGAGTGAGAGGCCTGTGTGCACTGAGTATCTGTGTACAATGTACAATACTTCTTTCTGGGGACTACTGTCAACAATAGTGAGGGGAGATACTGACTTAGACCAGGTCTCATGACGTGTGAAGACAGAGGGCCAGAAAGGAATTTATTTGTCCTCACCTTTCATATTGTTATTATATAAGGTTCTGACTTTGGTAAATAGTTCTGTCTTTCATATGTGAGAAGTATCTGAGCATTGCAGATCCTCAGAGGGAGGGCTACCGTATTTCATACAGTGAATATTTTTTTCTATCCAGTTCTATGAAGAGGAAAGCTTAAAATCAGGGTTTCCCCAAAATTAAAAAAAAAATGCTTTGAGTTCTGTTCAAGAAATAATTTATAAAGCCTTTAAGGAAGCTGCTTAATTAGTGGCTGAGGAACAGATCAACATGGTCGACTAGAATGCACAAAAGCTTACAAAAAGCAGTCATTGAAGGCTGGGGAGATAGCTCAGTGGTTAAAGGCACTTGCTTTCAAAGCCCAAAGACCTGGGCTTGATTCCCCAGTAACCACGTAAAGCCAGGTGCACAATGTGGCACACGCATCTGGAGTTCATTTGCAGCAACAGGAGACCCTGGCACACCCATGCTTTTTCCTTGTCTGCCTCTCTCCCTCTCTTTCTGTTTCTCACTCCCTTTCTCTCTCTCTCTCTCTCTCTCTCTCTCTTATAAGTCAGTAAGTAAATATAAAAGAAAGCAGTCATTGACTCCCATCAGCATCCAGGTTACAGTGATGCTGATGAAGAAAAGACCAGCAACTAACAAGCCTGTTGGAGATGTTGTGAAGCTCTGCTTTCTCTTGATGCACCTACATTACAGTGTTGGTCTTTGTGTGAATGTTCTTGGAGTGTAACTAGTCATATGTTTTCTTTGTGACCCACACATCCTCCCAGACTTGTGTGTTGTGTTACACTCACCCTGTGACATACCTATAGCACAGTGGCTTCTGAATTTTAGGGAAATTTTAATTTCTATACATAATACCCAGATATTTTTATCTTGGTCTTCAAACTCTTCCCCCCCCATGGAGAATGAAATGTTAGTTATCATAGCTGTTTCTAGATTTGAAGGTCTGTGCCATACCTTACTTTAAATATAGTACACAGCAATTTTTACTATAGAATTTAACTTTTATGCTTGCCTTACATGTCACACATTTTATATATGTGCAAATGTCAGTGATGACAAATGGAGATGTAAGTGAAAGTGGACTGTGTTGAAATAAAAGAGTTCTTCCTATAGGTTAGATTTCGAGAATAATTCACATCATTTAAAGATATTATGCTTGTGAGTGTGAGGTCAGAAACTAAGGTGTTTGTGATGTATATTATATGGAAAACTGAAGGAAGAATTTTTTTCTTAAACAAATATTTTTATTTATTTATTAAGGACAAGGAGACAGAAAGCATGGGTGTGCCAGGATTTTGCTGCTCAAATAAACTACAGATGCGTGTGCCACTTTGCGTGCCTAGTTTTACATAGGTATTGAGGAATTAAACCTGCGTCAGCAGGCTGTGCAAGCAAGCATTTAACTGCTGAGCCATCTCCCCTATCCAAGAATTTATCTTTTGAAGTATGTTTTTGCTTGTTTTCATGTGTGTGTATGGGGGCCCGGGGTGGGAGGTATATAGGCATAAGGCATGTGTGTGGAGGTCAGAGGATAACTTTGAGGTATCTGTGCTCCACCTTCTTTGAAACAAAGTCTTTGCTGCTGCGAACAAACTTCTAGACTACATTGTCACAGGCCCTGTTGGGATCACAGATTCATGTACCACTTTGCATCTGGCTTTACATGGGTGCTTGGGGATTGAACACAGGCTGACAGGTTTGTAACCAAGTATCTTTAACTGCTGAGCCACCTAAATGTCTTTTTGTTTTGTTTGTTTTGTTTTCTGAGGTAGGCTTTCACTCTAGCTCAGGCTGACCTGGAATTCACTATGTGGTCTCAAGGTGGCCTCGAACTCATGGTGATCTTCCTGTCTCTGCCTGCCTCCCTAGTGCTAGATAAAGGCGTGTGCCACCATGCCCAGCTAGTGTCTCCTTTTTTTTTTTTTTTTTTCTTCTTCATTTAATGAAGAAGATTGTTGTGGACTAGGTTGTGAAGACAGTGATTAATTGAATGGCACACTACTATAGAAATTTTGAAAAAGACAAGGTCATACCAGTTGTGATTAGGGACTCTTCCTGGATGGAGAGATTTGAATGATTTTTCTTTTGGAGCATGGGTGGGATTTACATAAAGTACATTTGATGTGACTGAAGAATTAAAAGCAAGGGAACAAAGTGTGCTCAGAGGATAGTGAGTATATGGAGCAGGAGAGGTGTGACAAATCTTAAGAAATAAAAAAAAGACTTACAGAAAAATGCTTAGAAAAGGCTCCTGTTTATGGAAGAAGCTATGGGCCTGCATCAGACATGTTGACATCTCCACCTGAAAATGAAAATGGCAAGCAAGCGTTTGAAATCTGGGGACTAGAGAAGTTTATCACTTAATCCTAACCCATGCCCTTAGACTAGATTTTAGGTATTGTGCTATACAAGTAGAAAGGGTGGTATGAAATACGGTATTCTCATCATACAGGTGTTAAGACTTAGCATTTAAAAAGTGGCTTTTTTTCCTGTGTACTTCTTGCTAAGGCTCACACTACATGCCTGTAAACCAATTAATCAAATAAGCAAGTAAAGTACGCCATTTGGAAACTATTGCCCTG
Source organism: Dipus sagitta (assembly GCA_036346955.1). Taxonomy (NCBI): domain Eukaryota; kingdom Metazoa; phylum Chordata; class Mammalia; order Rodentia; family Dipodidae; genus Dipus; species Dipus sagitta. The sequence goes on from CM070777.1 coordinate 123,173,071, forward strand.
CAAGCTATTAGCAACAGGTTTTAAGACCTTTGAATAATCATGATTAGGCTCTTTGCAGCTGGGAAGCAGACATGCTGCTGGAAAGCCGAGTGCTGTTCTGCAGCTGGCTACTCGTACGTGGTACATACGGAGAACATGGTTAGTGGTGGGATACAAAGCTCATAGCAGTATCTTAAGTCCCATGGGGCACAGTCTGTCATTTTCATCACTGCAGCTCAGTATTTAGAACAGCACCTCATAGATGGTAGGTTCTCAGATGCTGTTTTGTCTTAATAACTTGTAAAAAAGGTAGGAGAAAATATTTTTTAAAAACAATTTTTATTTATTTGCAAGGAGAGGAAGAGAGAGAAAGAGAGAATGGGTATGCTAAGGCTTCCTGCTACCACAAATGAACTCCAGATGAATGCACCACATTGTGCATCTGGCTTTACATGGGTGCTGGGGAATTGAACCCTGGCACACAGGCTTTGCAAGCAGCACCCTTAACCACTAAGCTATCTCACCAGCCCAGAAAATAGTTTTAATTAAAAAATTTATTTTACAGAAAATGTGCTCTTACTGGCCAGAGTAAGTCCTGTAAACACAGAATTAAACTAGGGGACTCAAGCAACTATTATTATATTTCTCCTTTTTGCAGATATAGGGTAAGTAACATAACCATATATTTTAATAAACTTTGCTTTAATATAAAACTTTAGTCATGACTTTTTTTCCCCCCTTTTGGCCTAGATCACTTCAGTATGTAACTTTTTTACGTACATTCGGTATATTCAGCAGGGACTTGTGAAACAGCAGGATGGTGAGTGTTCTTAATTCATGGTTACTCTTTACGTGAAAGCTTAGCAAAGCACAGGACAAGTAATGTTAACATAAACCTTTTTCTACGTTTATGTCGAATTCCTCTTACAGCTCTAATAAAATGTGTGGATAATTTGAGACAAGTATCACTTCCAAACATAATGGATTTAATCCTTTTATTTCCCTCGTTTTCCTTTCGAATTTTGGACAAGCCCAGTTTTAACTTATAAGGGATATATGATAAATCAAATTATAAATGTGGGAAGGGGAGGATCATGAAACCAGGTGTGGTGATGCACGCCTTTAATCCCAGCATTTGGGAAGCAAAGATAGAATTACTGTGAGTTTGAGGCCAATCTGGGACTTACAGAGTGAGTTCCAGGTCAGCCTGGGTTAGAGTGAAACCCTACTTTAAAAAAAAAAAAAAAAAAAAAACCAACAAAAGTGTCATTAATGATGGTGATGAAGTGGTATCTCCTCTAGTCTTTGCCACCTTTGTACTTTATATAGCAGGTACACATCAATATGCTGTATGAGTTAATTCTAAAACCTGTCCTTCTATGTGCTATGCATCAAAAAGTATTAAGGATCACTACATCCAAGGCAGGATTTCTCAACCTTTATAGTACAGCTTGAGCAGTTTCTTTTTTCAAAATAGTATCTCACTCTAGCTCAGGCTGACCTGGAATTCACTCTGTAGTCTCAGGGTGCCCTTGAATTCATGGTGATCCTCCTACCTCTGCCCCCCAAGTGCTGGGATTAAAGGCATGTGCCACCACGCCTGGCTGGCAGCTTGAGCATTTAATTACAATCCCCCAAATACTTCAAGACATGAAGCCATTTTAGCACTCTTGTGGTTCCACGGGTGGACAGTGCCACATCTGGCTTCATGTGATGAGTCCCAGGCAGAGTGCAGGTACATACTAGTTTTGTATGAATTTTGTGTTTGGAGTTGGGTTCTTTCCCCAGGCCATTCCATCATTATATGAAAATATTCAAAATAAATCTGAAACCTGAACCACTTCTGGTCCACACATTTCAGATACAAGATACTCAGCTGGTATTGGCATTTTGAGCTTGGGTAATTTTTTGTTGTGCATTGTAGCACACTTTACGGCATCTCTGGCCTTTACTCATTAGATGACAGTAGCAACCTCCAGATGTGACAGTGAAAAATGTATCCAGATGTTGCCAAATAGAGCCTGGGGGGGGGGGCAGAAATTCCCTGGTGATAAAGCATTGTGTGCTGATACAGACCTTTTAGTGTCTCAAATAGAGTAAGCATTTCATCATTTTTACTGGGTACTTAAAAAAGTATAGACAGTTGAAGTTGAAAGATGATTCTCACATCTTTCTTTTATTTATTTTCAAGCAGAGAGAATGAATGGATGAATGAATGGATGGATGGATGGATGAATGAATATGGGCATGCCAGGGCCTCTAGCTGCTGCAAACGAACCCCAGATGCCTGTGCCACTTTGTGCATCTGGCTTTATGTCATGGGTGTTGGGGAATCAAAACTGGGTCCGTAGGCTTTGCAGGTAAGAGCCTTAACCTCTGAGCCATCTCTCCAGCCCACATCATTATTTCTAACTTAAGTCATACACAAAATGTTTCTTTATTACGAAGGACATTACTTAGTTTTCTGTATTCTCTTGTTTTCTTTTTTTTCTGGACCCTTGTCTGCTAGTGCTAATGCAAAGCAAAATGGCCAACATAGAGCATACAAGAGAAAGAAGACCCACAAGTTGAATCATAACTTTTTGACTGATTGAACATTGGTATTAGTACTCCACGAATGAACAGAATTGACACATTGAAATGCCTGTCTTTCACAAATTATCACAACAAAACTAGTAACTATCTCTTATTTCTTAATAAACTTGGGTGGCTACAAAGACATGGAAAAGCTGTGTGAGATATTGAGAGTGTCTAGGCATTAGGTGCATCATTAGGAAATGCCCAGTTTGGCATTGCACTAATCTTACATTTTCAGTGAAACATTAAAACTAATTAAGATCATGTTATCATTTACTTACTCTTTTTTCTGTTTGTATAGTTGATCAGATGTTTTGGGAAGTTATGCAGTTGAGAAAAGAGATGTCATTGGCAAAGTTGGGATATTTCAAAGAGGAACTCTGATTCTCTGCGTGGGACCATGCACAAAATGACTTCATGAGTAACTGAAAAATGGCTGAATTTTTTATGGTTGCTCAATATTTATTTCCAAGGACTGGGCCCGAGACTTTCCCTCTTTTGCAAATTACACTACGAAGTACTGTGATTTCTTTTAAATTAATTTAGCTGTATTTGCTTATTCTTTAATTGAACACACTATAAACAATTATAGATGTACTAGTGATTGTAATTTATAGTTGTGAAACAAAAACTCATTAAATAAATAACTGCTAGATGGATGTGTGTTTCTTTTCTAGCTCCAACTGGCAGTTAGTCAACAGAAGGTATTAATTGGTGGTTTTCATATTGAACACCTGTGAGAAGCAAGGAAGAAGGATTTACGTGGATAGGGCTCTAGTTTTGTCTGTTTAATTAAAAAAATAAAGCTTTTATTTGACGAAAGATTTTAAAGTTTGAAGGTTATCATTTCTGTTCTGCTCATGGTAGCTTTTATTGTAGTGAGTTATTGAATACTTTAGATTGAGGGACATCATTATCCAAGGGACATATTCTTTAATATTCAGATGTACGTGTGTATTTTTTTTTTACACTTGTTGAGGACTATCATGGCACTGAAGATGCAAGCTTGTGTCCTCAAGGAGGCTTGAAGGTCATGGGCTGAAAGAATGGTACATGCCAACCCTGCTGTGATCAGATAGGCATTTGATCTGTAAGTCTATACTATATAACTGACACATGTGAAGAAACTATTAAAATTATTTATAAAGGTAAAGAGGTTCATGATAGTGATGTAGTAAGTAGAAGAGCAAAAAGAAAACAATGAGCAATTATTATTTCCATCTAGAGAAAGCTACTGGAATTATTTTTTGGAGAATAGCCTTCCAGCTTTCAGCTGTTTTATACTTATATATACACTTCTGAAATTAAAAGTAGACTACCTTGCTTTTTTAAAAAACAATTTTTTCCCCTGTCAGTAGATCTATAGATCTCAATCATTGTAGATTGATGAGATAATTAAACATAATTTAACTAATTGATTTTGGAGGTTGGGTTTTCAGGTTTTTTCCTATCACATTGTTGGGATATGATTCCTTACATGTATGTCTCTGAACATTGGACTTTTCTGTCATGTGCATGCCTAAGAAAAAAATTTTGGGGTCCAGGTATACATGTATTTTAAAATGTTTGTTCTATATGGATACATTCATTGTCCTCTAGAACTTTGAACCAGTTTATATTCACAGTAGCAATATATAAGAGAACTGATTTTCTGAAGATACTGTTTTGTTTTGTTTTTTTCCAGGCCTTTTTGAGGTTTGCTCAACCTTAATTGTAGAAGACTCAGTCACAGTACTGGATAGGAGCCTACACTCCAAAGGGCATTTGAAGACAGTAGGCTTAGCTGTTACTTTCATGTTGCTGGACAAAACATTTGACCAGAAGCAACTTATGGGAGGAAAAGATTTATTGTAGCTTACAGTTTTGAGGGGAAGCTTCCTAGGCAGGGAAAGCATGGCAGAGCAGGTAGTTGGCATCTCATCTTGTCATGGCAGAAGAAGATAATCTTGAGTGAGCTCTGAATGCCCAGTGGGCTGAACTAAAGAAACCTCAGGGCTTGCCCCCATTGATACACCTTCTCCAGCAAAGTTCCACATCCCAAAGACTCCACCAGCTGGGGACAAAATAAGAGACTTACAAACCCTTCAGGTTATGGGAAACATTTTACATTGAAACCACCCCAGTGGGATAGCGACTATCATGCTGAGCTCAAGAATATGAAATTGAACATTCTCTTTAAGGCTTCAGAAAATTTTTTCATGAGAAGTCATAAAAATGCTTTTGAGGAAAAGTACAAGTAAAAAGAGAAATTCAGTAGATGATTAGCAAGATTAGAAAGGAAGAGTGAGGCTGGATGTGTAGCTCGCTAGTAGAATGCTGGCATAACACTCTCAGTGTTCAGACCTCAGCACCACCCAGCAAACCCAAATAGGAATGATCAGATACGTAGAGAATTAGTTGATAAAGAGAATAAGTAAAAACTAATACTACAGGAAAATAAATAAAGGTGTATTTATAATCATCCAGAACTAAAATTACATCATCACAATGGGAATGTGAACAGAGTAGAGAATGTGGATTTTATATACTTCTTATCTTGCTAGAGGGAAGATGGAGATAACAAAAGTAAGTCCAAACAAATGACTAAGTAAAACAAAAACAGTGTGATATGGAAAGAAAGGTAAGATGGTCTAAGATGATAAACAGCAGTTGATCTTGTGAAAAGATAGTCAGGTTGGGTTAAAATGTGTGCTATTTATTCATAAGGCATAGGATATGGGAGGGCTGAAAATTGAATTAAAGTAAGGTGACAAGAGATACCAGAAGAAGAAAACCAGTGCGGTTGTATTATTAGCACTAATCTTTTCCACCTGGGCTCTACAGCTGCTCACTACTGTTATGGTGTCCACTGTACCACACTGGAGTGATAGATGGGCAGCAGGCAGGGCCAAAGTGACAGATTACAGATTGCATAACAATGAACTAGGGGCACTGGAGTCCAACCTGACTTCATAGGAAGATGTCTCCACTGCCTCTCCAGTCTGTCACCAGCCACGCAGGTGTGTTGTGAGGATGTTGAAGGGATGAGTAGAGCGAGCCTTGAGAAAGTCATTAGTTGATTTTGGATATACACTGATCCAACCCTAACAATCATTCTTCCAAAATAGACGTGGACTTCAGTGATGACACGTTCTGTAGGGTTTGCAGAGCTACTGTCACGCTTGCCAGGTGCCTGTGCGTTCTGGGTAAGGGGTGAGGCATGGACTTCTCACAGGCCTCGCAGCCATCCCTGCAGCTGGAAGTTTCTTTGCTGTATATATGTATTTCCAGAAAATCAACCCAGCAAGGGGAACTAACTGACAGTGACCAGTTAGCATGTATAACAAGAATGCAAAGGTGGTATGTTAGAAAATCAATCTTTCAGAGCCAGGCCTAGTCAATGGTAAGCAACAGGCTAAGCTTTCCAGGGCTTGTGGAAGCAGCAGCCACGTTCCACTAAGGTACTGTGGTATAGGGTACATAGGCTGACAGGACACACCTTGGCACTTGAGCTTGGAAGGCTTGAAGAAGAAACAGATTTTCAGAGATCTTAATAACATCTGTAGCATCACATTGGCAATCCACAACACCACAGATATTTCTGCACCCAGTGGCCTAACCTCAAAACCAAGACTGAGTGAACACAGCTGCTTGCCCCAGGCAAGATAATTCTCAGTGGAGGAGTTATCATTCCAGGAGCTGAGGAAGTCCAGACCAGAGGCAAATATCAGGATGTCTATCCCAAGATAATGCCTGTTGGTACAAGCAGAACTCTACTTGGGAGGGAGGACTGGGGAGAGAGCCTGGTATCCTTCAACAGTTTGACAGATGAAGACATCTTAATCCTATAACAAGCCAGTCTCTCTTAAATATTGCCAACACCTCCACTGAAAGAAGGAAGGTGACTTAAATTTTAAAATAAAATTCAACCAGTGGTCTAACCTCTGATGTGAAAGTTCCAGCACAGAAAAATTAAAAAGTCAAGACAGTGTGCCTCTAAAAACCTGCTAATCTCAGACTAATAACCCCTAATGACAGATATAGATGAAATTCCAGAACCCCCCCCAAAAAAGAAGTTCAAAGAAATGAATGAAGTCTAGGAGAGCACAATCAGCTAAAAGAGATAAATCAATGGGAGAAGTTAAATGGAATTCAATAGAGAAATAAAAATATTGCAGAACAAATGACGCTGGAAATGAAAAATACAGTAAGCAAACAGTCAAAAGCTTCACCAATAAAATGGATTGTGGGGAGAACAGAATATCAGGGCTTGAAGACAAGATACAGGGATTAATGTGTTTAGTCAAAGAAATATATCAGGGCTGGAGAGATGGCTTCGTGGTTAAGGAGCTTGCCTGTGAAGCCTAAGGATCCACATTGAATTCCCCAGTCCCCACGTGAGTCAGATGCACAAGGTGACACATACAACTGGACTTAGTTTTCAGTGGCTAGAGTCCCTGGCATGCCCATTCTCTGTATATATCTGCTTCTCTCTCTCAAATAAATATTAAAAAATCAAATGCATAATTGAGAGATAATTTATATCTTTAAAAAAGTACATGGATAAAGCAGGCAAGATCATTAGGGCACAGTAAAAAAGACTGAATCTATGAGTCATTGGCATAGGAGAATGCCTTGCCAGAGGAATACAGTCACAGCAGAAAATTCCCCAAATATAGGGAGAAAGATGTCCAGCCAGATATATAAGAGGTAGGTCAAATAGTACTGGGGGGGCAGGGGAGTCACATCATAGTGAAAACAAAATGTGCAGAACAAAAAAATTACTGAGAGCCGCAAGGGAGAACCCAGGTCACTTCAAAAGACAAGCCCATCAGAATAACAACTGGCTTTTCTAAAAAGCCATAAGGGCTGAAAATGCCGAATTTCCTTCACACTTGTTCTCAACACCTACTAAACCAGAGATCCAGAGACTCCTAAGAGCCCATCACTGAAGTAGACTTAAAACACACCCAACATGGCTCAGGGAATTTTGTGGAAGAGGGGGGTGGAAAGAATTTTAGAGCCACAAGTTGGCACATTATGCACAGAGGTATTTCCTCTCCTCCATAACTGATGGCTACCCCCATAATGCATGACCCACAATCCCCTGCATGGATGAGGATGACCTGCATCCCCAATAAGGAGGGCAAATTTGGAAAAGGGTAGGGAGGAGGGAAAGGATGGTACTAACATGTCTAAGTATGTCCATAACTGATAAAAATAAATTTTAAAATATGCTGAATTTCAAGTCCCAAAAGACCACAATTGCCAGCCCACACTACTATACTCTGTGATTCTATCAGTCATACTTGAAGGAGAAAGAAAAACTTCCCATGATAAAAGTAGACTAAAGGAAGTTATAATCAAGTCAGCTCTACAAAAGATAGTGGAAGGAATACTTGAGCTGGAAAAGAAGGATAAGCACATCTAAGGAGCTACTGGGGGAAAATAAATGATGCTAGGAAAGCTGTTAAGCAATTGAAGACTTAGAAAATACCAAACACTACAAAATGACAGGAATCAATACACACATAATAATAGCCCCGAACATTAATGGTCTCAATTCCCCAATCAAAAGACACAGACCAGCAGATTGAATTAGAAAATATTACCCATCTCACCACAAAAGACAACTGTCTTTGGGTGAAAGCATGGAAAAAGATACTCCAAGCAAATGGAACCAGGAAACAAGCCAGCATTGCTGTTCTAATACCTGACAATCAGAAGAGAGAAAGGCCACTTCCTACTGAGGAAAAAATCCGCCAAGAGGACACAGTTCTAAACATATACATCAAACGCAAGTGCACCTAAATTTGTAAAACAAACACTACTAGATGAAAAGTCAGAGATTAACCCCAACACCATAATAATGGGCTACTTCAATACTCCACTTTCACCAATAGATTATCTTAACATAAAATAAACGTCTAAGTTAAATGGCATCATATGGATTAGATCAAATAGATCCAACAGACATTTATAGAACATTCTACCCAAACACTAAAATATACTTTCTTCACAGCTGCTCATGGAACTTTGTCTAAAACAGATTATATATTAGGACACAAAGCAAGTCTCAACAAATATGAGAAATTTGAAATAACTTCTTGTATTCTATTTGACCCCATGGAATATAGCTAAAAACCAACTGCAAGAGTAATTACAGAAAACACACGAGCTCATGGAGACTAAATAATGCACCTTTGAATGATGAATGGGTCATTGAAGAAATCAAGGTTGAAATGTAAAAATTGCAGAATTGAATGAAAGTGAGAAAATAATACCCAAACTTTTGGGATACAATGAAAGCAGTCCTAAGACAATAGCTCTAAGTACCTACCTACATTAAAAAAAAGAATCAGAAAGATCTCAACTATCTTACTAATTGATAACACCTTAAGGACTTGGAAAACCAAGAACAAACCAAACCTCCAAATAGATGGGAAAAGTAATCAAGATCAGAGAAGAAATTAATGGAAATGAGAAAAATTGTAAATGCAAAGAATCAGTGAAACAAGTTTCTTAGAAAAATAAGCAGAATTGACAGATTCTTAGTGAATTTAACCAAAAGAGAAAACATCCACATTAATAAAATTAGAAATGAAAAAGACTTTATAAGAGATACTAACAAAATTTAGAAAATCATAAGAATATACTTTAAAAGTATATATTCCACCAAATTGCATAATCTAAAAGAAATGGATGAATTTCTGGATGTGCATGACCTATCAAAATTCCAAGATTAGATCAGTAATTAACATATTTGTAACAAGCAGTGAGGTTGAGGCAATAATGAAAAAAAAAAAAATCAACAACGAAAAAAGCCCTGGTTCAGGTGGATTCATTGTAGACTTCTACCAGAGCTTTAAGGAGAATTGAAATCTGGATTTCTTCAGTTATTCCATAAAATAGGAATAAATCTACATCCCTTCATTGAAGCCAGTATTACTCTGATACCTAAACCAAATAAAGATAGAACAAAAAAGAAAATTTCAGACCAAGCTCCCTGATGAACACAGATGCAAAAATTCTCAATAAGATAACTTACAAATCAAATTCAAGAACACATCAAGAAAAAAAAAATCATACACCATAATCAAGTGGCTTCATTCCATAAATGCTGGGATGGTTCAACATACATAAATAATTAATTGTAATACATTATTTAAATAGACTCAGCAGAAATCACATGATCATCTCAATTGCTGTAGAAAAGGTCTTAGACAAAAATCCAGCACCCCTTCATAATAAAAGTACTGGAGAGGACAAGGAACATATCTCAGCATAATATAGGCCCTATATGACAAACCTATAGCCAACATCATGCTAAATGGAGGAAAACTCAAAAAAAAAAAAATCCCACTAAGATCAGGAACAAGTCAAGGCTGTCCACACTCCTGTACATCATAGTGCTTGAAGTTATAGCTAGAGCAGTAAGACAAGAGAAGGAAATAAAAGGAATACAAATAGGAAAGGTTACAATTAAAGTACCATTTTATGATTCTATACATATGGGGCCCTAAAACCTCCACGAGAAAACTCCTAGTGTTGACATCACTTTTAGCCAAGTTGGAAGGATACAAAATTAACATACAAAAAGCAGTAGCTTTCTTGTATACTGATGACAAATGTACAGAGAAAGAAATCAGTGAAAATACCTTGGAATAATTCTAACCAAGGAAGTGAAAGGCTTTTGCAATTAATTTTCAAACACTAAAAAAAGTAACTGGGGAAGGTCCTAGGAAGTCCTCCCATGCTTATGGATCAGAATTAATATTGTGAAAATGGCCATCCTTCCAAAAGCAATATTCACATTCAATATAACCCCAATAAAGATTCCAGCACCATTCTCCACATTTCTCCAGAAATAGAAAAACAAATCCTAAAATTCATGTGGAAGAACAGAAGCCCCAGATTGCCAAAATAATGCTGAGCAAAAAGGATATTGCTAGAGGTATCACATTACCTGATTTCAAGTTCTACTTTAGAGCCATAATAATAAAAACAGTCTGGTACTGGCACAAAAACAGACACATGGACCAGTAGAATAGCACAGAGGACTCAGATATTAAACCGTGCAATCACAACCACTTGATTTCTGACAAGGTTGCCAAAAATACTGATTGGAGAGAATGCAGCATCTTTAGCAAATCGTGCTGGGGAAACTAGATATCTACATGTAGAAGAATGAAGCTAGAGCCTGATCTCTTACGCTGCACAAAAGTCAGTTTCAGGGCTGGAGAGATGGCTTAGTGGTTAAGCGCTTGCCTGTGAAGCCTAAGGATCCCAGTTCAAAGCTCGATTCCCCAGGACCCACGTTAGCCAGATGCACAAGGGGTACATGCATCTGGAGTTCGTTTGCAGTGGCTGGAAGACCTGGTGTGCCCATTCTCTCTCTCTCTCTGTCTGTCACTTTCAAATAAATAAATAAAAATAAACAAAAAAAATAAAAAAGTCAATTTCAATTGGCTGTACAATGTAAGACCTGAAGCTATGAATCTGCTGGAGGAAAAAGTAAGGAGTGCACTACAAGATATAGGCCCAGGTAAGGATTTTCTGAATAGGACTCCATTTGCTCAGAAAATAAGATTGACAAATAGGACCACTTGAACTTAAGGGTTCATAGCACAGGAAATGGTCAATCAAGGCACTAATGGACCAAAAGAGAAAAGGGAATTTATTCTACTAGAAGGAATTTTTATGAAACTGAACTATTAATGTTTTAGTGTAGAAACAGACAAAACAACCAAAGTATAAGGCTCCCAGGCAGACCCACATGTGTAAATTTGACATTGACACAGGAGGGATGACATTGCTTAATGGTAAGAACTATTCATGAAATGGGGCTGACAGAGAAAATATGAACTTGAAACTTCATCATACACAAAACCTTTTAAATACCCTAAACTTTAGAACTTTTGATGTAGAAAATATAGGTAAAGTATATTTAAAAAATGTAAATGATCATCTTCCTTATCTCCTTATCCTGCTTTGAAAATTTAGAACGCAAACTATAAATTCTTTTTTTTTTTTTTTTTTTTTTTTTTTGGTTTTTCAAGGTAGGGTCTCACTCTAGCCCAGGCTGACCTGAAATTCACTATGGAGTCTCAGGGTGGCCTTGAACTCACGGCGATCCTCCTACCTCTGCCTCCTGAGTGCTGGGATTAAAGGCGTGTGCCACCACGCCCGGCTAAATTCTTAATATTTTAAAAATTTGTTTGCCCAGTGTGTGTGAAGATGGCTTGCTGCAACAAATGAAAGAAAGGTGCTTGTGCCACTTTCTAGTATCTGGCTTACATGGGTGGCTTGGGAACTAAACTACGGCTGGGTTACAAGTGCCTTTAACTGCTGAGCCATCTTCTCAGTCTCATGAACTCTTAATTTAGAACTTCTGCCCATCAAAATACATATTAAGGTCAAGGTACAAACTATGAAAAGATATTCACAACACATGCAATCACAGATTAATATCAGCAATACAAAAGCCAAGATAGACCTGACATACAACTACTCAGGGCATAGATGTAGGAGTGCAAGTCAAAGGCATGTCTGAGCTACACAGTTTAAAGCCAGCCTACACAACTTAATAAGACCTGGTCTCAAGGAGTAAAAAGCAGCTGCAGGTGTAGTTCAGTGATAGAACAATTACCTAACATGAGCAAAGGGGGTCACTAAGGGTTAACAAACATTAACGTTTTTTAAAAAAAATATTTATTTATTTATGAGAGAGAAAGAAACAGATAGAAAGAGAGAATGGGCATGCCAGGGCCTCCAGCCACTGCATACGAGTTCCAGACACATGTGCGCCCTTGTGCATCTGGTTTACATGGGTCCTAGGAGAATTGAACCCAGTTCCTTAGGCTTCGCAGGTCAATGCTGTAACTGCTAAGCCATTTCCCCGGTTTCCAAACATTAAAATTTTGTCCTTAGTTGGGGAAACATAAATCAAGACCACAGTGAGATGTTTAAATTTATTCAATTGGCAAAAATTAAGAAAGAAACCCAACAAAATTAGGTTTTGAAGGTGTAATCACTGATCACTTATGTATTGCTGACATCAATTAAGATAACCGCTGAAAAATCACACATATGGAAGTCAAACGTGTTTGTGAACCAGCATTTTCTCTTTTTTCTCTTATGAGTCAGGACCTCACTCTGTAGTCCAGGCTGGCCTGGAACTCACTGTGTAGCTCAAGCTAGCCTTGAACTCATGGAAAGTCTCCTTCTTCTGCCTCCTGAGCTGCTGAGATTTTATAGGTATGTGCCACCATTCCTGGCAGCAATGCTACTTTTAGGGATTTACTCAAGAAATACTTGTACAAACTATCCCTGGATACATATAGAAGATGTTCTGGAAAGAATCCAAATGTCTATAGGAAAATGTAATGGGGCTGTTGCACAGCAGCAAAATGAATAGACAGCTATTTACAGCACAGTAAATAACAGATGGAGTGAGGAAAACTATCCTGAGAAAACTACATAGAGCATGATTCCGTCCTCATAAAGTTCCAAACTACCTCAGAACTATTTAGGCATGTGTGTGCATGTGTATGTAACTTTTTATACCACGTGGTACTAATAAAATTCAGGACAGTGGTTACCTGTGGGCGTGGGAGAGTTGTGGGAGGAGCAAATGCCTTAACAAGCCATAGTCAATATTCTAGTCTCTGCATTGGGAGTTAGGGTTATAGATGTTCATCTGTCATTGAAAGTAAAAACTGTGCATGAATGAAAAATAAAATCAAGCATGGGCTGCTGGTACTGTTATCAACAAAAGTGTGATTCAGCTACTTATGTGCATCTGCATTAACAAAACAAAAAGATGGCAGACTGTTGATGAATTGGATATCAAAGGAGTCATGTCTGGATGCAAGTCTTTGGCTTGAAAAATTGTTATAATTTACTGGGAGGGGGAAGTGTATGGTACAGTTAAATTGGATGTGTGAAGCATAGAAGAGTTCAGTGTGACTCGACTGTGACATCCTCATGAAACGTCAAAGTGTCTTGAGATGGTTAGTAGGCATTGGATAGATGAGTCCAAGTTTGATGATAATGTCAGGCCAGGAGATGAAATTGGAAGTAGTTGTATACCAAGGACTAGAAGTTGCTTTAGGGACACTTCAGAGACGGAAGTTTGGCACTGAACACCAGGCTTCCATGATAGTGAAAAACATCCCATAAAGATGAAAAATGAGCTGTTAGGCACGGCAAAAGACAAAGGAAATCAATGTGTTCATTTGTGCTCTGGAGAGAATTTCTAGACAGAATTTAATCACAAAGTTACCAATTCTAAATATGAGGAAGACCTTAAAAATATGTAGTTTTATTTATTTATTTTTAAATATTTTATTTATTTGAGAGTGAGGCAGAGGCAGAGAGATAGGGGGTGGTGAGGGGAGAGAATAAATGGGCACGCCAGAGCCTCCAGCCACTGCAAATGAGCTCCAGATGTATGTTCTACCTTGTGCATCTGGGTTACATGGGTACTGTAGAATTGAACCTGGGTCCTTAGGCTTCACAGGTTTCTTTGGTTTTATTTCTTTTTATTTTTAAAAATATGTTTTATTTATTTATTTGAGAGAGAGAAAGAGGCAGAGAGAGAGAGAGAATGGGCACGCCAGGGCCTCCAGCCACTGCAAACAAACTCCAGATGCATGCGCCCCCTTGTGCATTTGGCTTACGTGGGTCCTGGAGAGTCGAACTGGGATCCTTTGGCTTTGCAGGCAAATGCCTTAACAATTAAGCCATCTCTCCAGCCCCTGTGGTTTTATTTTGATTGACACATGGCAATTGAACATATTTATGGGGTACAATGTCACATTTCAATACTTGTATACAATGTGTAAAGATCAGATCAGGGTAATTAATGTATCACCTCAGACATTTATCATGTTTTTGTATTGTGAATGTTCAAAGTCCTACTAGCTATTTTGAAATATTCAATTGATTATCATCAATCGTAGTTACCCTACTTGCTATAGAATATTAAAACTTTTTTTCTATTTCACTGTACTCCTGGTCTGTTAACCATCCTCTTTCTTATCCTTTCCTCCTCCATACCCTTCCAAGGCTCTGGCAATCACTACTCTCTAAGAAGGAAGACTTTTGCATGAGTTTTTAAAAATTTTTTTAAATTTTTATTTATTTATTTATGAGAGAGAGAGAGAGAGAGAGAGAGAGAGAGAGAATGAGCACACCAGGGACCCTAGGCACTGCAAATGAACTCCAGACACATGCCACCACCATGTGCATCTGGCTTATGTGGGCACTGGGGAACTGAACTTGGGTCCATAGGCTCAGCAGGCAAACACCTTAACCACTAAGCAATCTCCCCAGCCCCCTTATGAATTTTTGTAGTTAGGTTTACAGCTGGGGAGGCAGACCTTTTTTTTCCCCCCTATAAAACATAGTGTTAAAAAAATGTCCAGAGAAGCATGAGTTTGTATTTGTGGTTGGAAATAGTTTTTAATTTTCTTCTTAGGTTGCAGTACAATGACTGTCTATAAACATCGACATATCTTATCTTTGTTATGTGGACCCACTATTTTTGTTTGTTTGTTTTTTGAGGTAGGGTCTCACTCTAGCACAGGCTGACCTGGAAGTCACTATGGAGTCTCAGGGTGGCCTCGAACTCATGGCAATCCTCCTACCTCTGCCTCCCAAGTGCTGGGATTAAAGGTGTGCGCCACCATGCCCGGCTTGGACCCACTTTTGCCTCTGAATTTTTGCATAGAACTTCCAGAAAAGAAATCCGTAGTCGCTATCTACATTCACTCACACAGAGAATCTTGGAGGTGTCCGATGCTGTTCCAAGTGCACAGCCAGCATTGTAGGTCTCAAGACTCATGGAGCTCTGCCTAGTAAGAAACAGATACAAAAAAGTTAAAGATGGAATAAGGGTGCTCCAGATAATTAAAGTGGGCCAATGAGAGAGGGGAAATGAAAGACACTTCCAACTGGCTGACGTAGAACAGTGAGATTTTAAAAGGTGGTGTTTTAAACTGGCCTCTGATAAGGCCCAGTCTCGTGAAGAGAGTGAGCAGGAAGAATATTTTGAAGCTCGTGTCACGTTCCTGTGAAGGAACAGACTTGGAATGTTTACAAATTGACAAGGAGCCCTACTGTGCACTCGGCAGTAGGAAAAGCAGTCAGAGAATGTTGGCGAGGCAGCAGGCACAGACCACGTATCTCTCTAAGTCCTGGTCAGGACTCTGGAGTGTCCTGACGTAGCACTAGTCACGAGGCTGTGCTGTACTTTGCAGACTCTTTCTTAGCACAGACTTCAAATATGGAGTATCCTGAGTTTCCCCCAGGAACTAAATATTCTTAAAAGCATGCCATCTAGGTCCATGGCTTTGAAAACTATGTAACAGTTGCTCTTCATTTGGTACCTCCAACATTGACATCATCTCTTACATAGCTTCAGAATTTTGTATCTATGTGCCCATCCTCTCTACTTGAATATTTCTAAAACACATCACAACCTGACAGGCTGGACTCCCACCCTGTTGCACAAGAAAAAATTCTAAGGTTGTCTTGCTTCCTACACTTCTGTCTTCATTACCCCCAATCCTGTCCACTAGCGAATTCCATCACCTCTCAAGTCCTTTGCTTCACTCCAAGTGCACTGCTACCATACAGCCAGTCGTGATAACTGCTCATCTGCAGCAGCTTCTGCTCCATGTCCTCACACCCACTGCTGCCTTCCTACACCACCACTGACACAGTGGCCCGAGTGGGTGTTCCAGCACAAACCAGATGTCACATACCTGCCTAAAATACTCTAGTGACCTCCCGTTACAGTTAGAAATGAAATATAAGCTCAACAGAAAATCCTGACTAAGTTTTCACAATATGTATTACTTTAAAAATATTTTATTTATTTATGTGAGGGAGAGAAAGTGGGGGGGGGAGAGAGAGAGAGGCAGAGAGAGAGAGAGAGAGAGAGAGAGAAAGAGTAAGAGTGGGCATGCCAGGGCCTCCAGCCATGCAAATGAACTCCAGATGCCCAGATCCATGCCCCACCTTGGGCATCTGGCTTATGTGGGTACTGGGGAATTGAACGTGGGTCCTTAGGCTTCTCTGGCAAATGGCCTTAACCACTAAGCAATCTCTCCAGCCCTATTTATTGCTTTTTTTTGAGTCAGAGTCTTTCTGTGTTACCCAGGTTGGTCTCATACTCATGGCAACCCTCCTGCCTCAGCCCCCAGAGTGCTAGATTTATAGGTGTGCACTAAAACACCTGGCTCAAAGGCAACTAAAATTGAGAAATAATAAAAATAAGCTTTTAAAGTTATTCATGGGCTTGAGAGATGGCTTAGCAGTTAAGGCACTTGCCTGCAAAGCCAAAGGATCCAGGTTCGATTCTGACCCACATAAGCCAGATGCACAAGGTGATGCATGCATCTGCAGTTTGTTTGCAGTGGCTGGAGGCCCTGGCATGCCCATTCTCTCTCTTTCTCTCTCTCAAATACATAAATAAAACTATTTTAAAAAGTAATTTATGAACATTAAAAAAACAGAAGAACAAACTTGCCAAAAATTAGAGAATACTAGAAACCCTCCTACAGGCAGTCTCTCTAAGTACAAGTTCACTCATGGTCTACTTCAAGAGAGAGGTCTGTGCAAAGCACTGGATTCTGGAACTGTATATTTTGGAAGGGAGACAGTGATCCCATCACCACAACCTCAGCATTAATCACTTCTGCGTACAGGTTCACATGTGGTCTACTTCAAGGAGGTCTGTGCTTATGACTTGGAACTGTACACTTGAGTGGGGAAACAGGGCTCCCATCACCACAACCTTGCCATTAACCACATCTGCAGGTTTAGCCAAAGCAACATTTATTAATAATGTATTGGAATTTGTTGGACCTGCCAATAACAGAACAAACCACAGCTCAACATGACTTCTATTGAAGGGAATAAATCCTCACCAAATCAGTGCAAAAATGCTAACAGACTATGTCAATGTTAGTAATGTAGTGATCAAGGAAAGATAGGTAGCACTTGTAATTCCGACAGAGAAATTTCCACTTAAGTCCCATTGGTGACCAGATAGAGGGTGCCCTCAGTTGGCAGCTTTGAACGCTCAATAACACACATGCATTTATCTATCTACTATTATTTGTTTTTACAGTATTGGGGATTGAACCTAGGGTCCTGTACATGCTAGGCAAACACTCTACCAACTGAGCTACATACCCAATTCCTGTTCTATATTTTAAAAGCTATAACTAGAAGAAGTTTATAAATATTTATTGAATCCTTGATCAAAAAAAAAAGTCATGAGACAATGGAACACTCAGGAGCTGTAGATCGTTGCTAGAAAATTTTCAGTGCCACGGATGGGATACCTTCCAGTGAGTTATTGGCCAGGGAAGTTCCTGATGCCCCCAAAACATTGTAGGCCATTGCCGAGGCCCTTGGTTTCCCACCAGGAGTAGATGGCAAGACCCTATTGCTGAAGACTCCACATACTTGGGCTGCAAGGCCACTGAGAAATCCTGCTGGAACTGAGCTGATAACCTCCTCCATGTAGACCAGCTGACAGAAAGCTGGAAGAAGCCATTCTACATGCAGTTCAGTGGGAGAGACACCACCAGTGAAGATACTCAGCAGTGGACACTGCAAGCCCTATAATTGGCCAGCCAGGCCAAATGAGCCAACTGGTGCAATAGTGGCATGTCTATCATGGTGGAAACCAACTGCCCTCCAATTGGACTGGAGGTCTACTCCATGGGAGGGAATACATCCCTGATACTGAAAACTTAAAACAGGGGTAGTCATGAGCCCCAGCGGTATAACATCTGCTGATATCTGGATAAATATATATACTATGCTTATCAAACTGCCCAGTAAGCACTTTTCTTAATATTCATACCCTTATATTAATGCTACTCTCACTTTGGGTAGAGAATCTTCTCTTTTCAGATGGCAGTGACCTTGGGATGACTCAGAAGGTATCATAGTGCTGGAAAGAAGTAACATGTCAATCACACCTTCCAAGGCTCAGGGTCTAATGTGGAAGAGGTGGCGGAAAGAATGTAAGAGCCAAAGGAAGGGTAGAACTCCTTACAATGTGCTCCCTCCAGACATAAAATGGCCTTGATATCCATGACCTCATAGTGCCTGACACTACCTACACAAGACCATCATAAGAGGAGGAAAAGGTCCCGGGCGTGGTGGCGCACGCCTTTAATCCCAGCACTTGGGAGGCAGAGGTAGGAGGATTGCAGTGAGTTCAAGGCCACCCTGAGACTCCATAGTGAATTCCAGGTCAGCCTGGGCTAGAGCGAGACCCTACCTCGAAAAACCAAAAAAAAAAAAAAAAAAAAAATGGGGGGAGGGAGAGTATTACCATGGGTTATTTTTTATAATCATGGAAAATGTTAATAAAAATTGAGAAAAAAAGTCATGAGAGACATTTTGGGGAATGGGAGAAATTATTTGTGAGATAGTACTATTAAATTAATATTGCATTCTTTAGTACAATAATGATTTTATGATGATGGAGAATAGCCTTACTGATAGGATAGAAGAATAAATTGAGTTATTTAACTATGACATATCAAGATATTCACATCTTGTGTCTCAGACATAAAAGAAAAAATATTAAGAAAACTCATAAGTGTTAAGATAATAACAATAAAAAGCCGGTAGCCGGGCGTGGTGGCGCACGCCTTTAATCCCAGCACTCGGGAGGCAGAGGTAGGAGGATTGCCGTGAGTTCGAAGCCACCCTGAGACTCCATAGTGAATTCCAGGTCAGCCTGGGCTAGAGTCAGTGAGACCCTACCTCGAAACCCCCCCCCCAAAAAAAAGATAATAACAATAATCAGTAAATCTAGATGAAAAGTATATGGATATTTCATGGTACTATTCCAATTCTTTGTTGGTTCATAATTTTTTTGAAACAAAAAGTTGAGAAAAAAGGAGAAAAAGAGCTATAAGTATGGTTTAATTTCCTAATTGTATTCTTTTCTGGCCACTATTAAATTAATTATAGCTAAGCAGCGAAAACAAACATTTATTTGGATCTAGTTTTATATTTTGGACTGAAAAATAGTGAACTATATGCATAGTTTTAAAAGTATTAAAGAGACTGCAATCATTGTTGCTTGAAGAGAGAATTTTCGTATAAACTCTAGAGGAGTTACACTAGATGTGTACAAAAGAATATACATGTTTTGTTTGTATTTGTTTTTGTTTTTTGTTTTTCAAGGTAGGGTCTCACTCTAGTCCAGGCTGACCTGGAATTCACTCTGTAGTCTCAGGGTGGCCTTGAACTCACAGTGATCTTCCTACATCTGCCTCCTGTGTGCTGGGATTAAAGGCATGCGCCACCACGCCCAGCTGAAGAATGTAATTTTTCACCTTAAGTTTGGAAATATTGAACAACTAACTTTTTATTCTTATAGGCTTTTAAATAATTTGCTCTTTGGGTGATCTATGAAAGTGATTAGATTGAATTATCTGTCCTTTCTAGGTTAAAGAAAATAACTGTATCTTTTCTTGGTGGTGGCGAATGGATCTGCTTGATGAAGGTGGAGATAGAAATGTATTGGTATAAAGGACAAGCAAGAGATAAGACTATGTATTTATTGCCCCTTTATGTAATTACATGTGTCATTAAGGACAAAGGTCCTTAACACAAAGACAAAAGGCAAAGTAGAAGCAGTTCCCTGCATTAAAATAGATGGGTTTGTTGCCACTTCCCTCTTCGTGAATTTTTTTTTCCTCCTATACTGTGGGATGTCCTTTTGGTTTTATAATCATGTCTGAGAATTAGCCATGGGTCAGTGCTCAAGTTGATGGCTGAAGATATGCCTCACCCCAATAAAAGGAATATGAAGATTTTTCAAGATATTCATAGGCTTTGAGTCCAGAGGCCAGCACTGACTTCCTGAGGTCTAATAACCCTTGTTTGGAGAGGAAATATTACTGGGGTCCCAGCACCATGGATGTGGTGGGTGAAAATGAAGCCCTGCAACAGTTCTTTGAAGGTAAGAGACCAGCTGCCACCGGTTTTAGCTTGTGAGAAATGTCTCCTTTCACTGTCACTGCCTCAGCTGCTTGCTAGTCACTTGACCTTCGTTTAGAAAGAAGTGCTATCAGATAACTCCTGAAATTGGAAGTGGAGGCTTACTTGTGTCATTGGTAACAGAAGTCAGTGATACACGTGGTGATTTTTAAAATATAGCAAGTATTTCCATCTTATAGTTGGGTTGTCAAAAGAATTGGGATCAGTATTTGTTATCACTCGTCTATGTCCTATAATAGCTTTCATTCCTTCTAATCCTATATGTCTTAAAGATTGATTTGTCTTGTGTGTAAAATTATTAAATATAGCATAGCAAAATGTAAGATTTTAGCTTAAACATTTTACTTAGTATAATTAAATACAAAGCAGCCCGAAACAGCACAGGGGAACCTATTTTCCTGTTCTTATCGTTCTGTTCTTTTTATAACACTTTAAAAAATTAACTGCATAATAATTTATTTTTGAGGTTGAGAATCCTTCCTCCCTGAGAGAGAGAGAGGAACAATATGGGCATTGTTATACAGGTTTTCTTCTTTTTCAAAATGTAATGTAGCAGTATAGTTGTTCATATGTCACTGGAGATTTTCTGTCAGGAGGCATCAGGGCTTCTTCTGTTAGCTATGCTCAGACTTCCATGGAGGGAAACATGGCCGAGTTTTCACATATTTCAGAGTTATTCCCAGGAGGGAGGAGAAGGGGAAGCATCAAGGGTGCTGTAGGGTGGACTTGCTCAAGGGCAGTCAGGCAGCACATTCAGGAAGTGATTTTGGCTTTTACAATCATCATCATTATTATTTTAGTTTTTTGAGGTAGGGTCTCACTCTAGCCCAGGCTAACCTGGAATTCACTATGTAGTCTCAGGGTGGCCTCAAACTCACAACAATCCTCCTACCTCTGCCTCCCGAGTGCTGGGATTAAAGGCATATGCAACCATGCCTGGAACTCTACTATACATTTTAATGATTTGTTTTCCCTGGACCTTTAAGAAAATAGAACAGAATAGCAAAGTTAAATATGATGCTGTAATGAGGAGGTCCTGCTGTTGCACGCCATACTCTTGTTGATATGTCACTGATTTGAATAAATAAATAAATAAAATATTTTGTAAAAAACAATTCAAGTTCTGAAAAGCCAAGAAAACTTTGGAGAAATTACTACATACCTGAAAGCTATTATTATACATTTTCTTGGACGTTGTTTTAAGAAACTAAACCCTAAATAATACATTTTCCCTTATAAGGACTTTTGTATGAAAGAATATCTGGTTCAACAATATCATCTTGAATTAAATGGTTTTGCCTTTCAGAACTTAGGCTGATATTAGTTTTTGTTTTTGTTTTTTTTAAATTGGCATCTGCCATAGTGGGATCTGGGGGTGACTGTTAGAGCTCCCCAAGCTGGGTAAAGCACAGGAGCGACCAGGAAACTCAGGAGAGCTGTGAGGAAGAACAGCCTCTTCAGGAAGCAGCTATCACCAGAGCTTTATACATTTTCTTTCCTTGTTTCTCTGCTCAAGACTTAAATTCCTTCGGTAGTAACTATCAAAAGAGGGTGGGGAAGGCAAAAATGTCTGCTATCCACAAGCTATGCGAGAACACCTGGCAGTGCCTTGTGTTCGGGAAAATGAGGGGATGTAGACGGTCGTAGAGCAGAAAGCCGGCAGCTGAAATGAGCACCTCGCCGAGATCAGTGTAGACAGGCATCAGGGCACTGCGGCAGAACTGTGGGGAAGACGGAGATGGAGTTTGAACAGTGCTTGTGTGGAATCAACATACAGTAGTCATGCTGAATGTATGGACAGGCAAAGCACCAGGCCTTTCAACCAAATTCTAATTTGTTGAATTCTAAATAGGTTTGGGGGACCTAGCAAATTCAAATGCAGGGCAGAGGGAAACTTGCCCAGGAGCAGAACAGCCCAATAAAGTAAAGGAAATTCAGCCAAAAGTTTACTATTTGGTGGAAAGTCTTATGTCTTGTTATTATCAGATATTGTGATTACTTTAAATGGTTCCTGTATTTCTCCAAAGTGAGAAACCCACTCTGCCTGGCTAATATTTCTAAATTGCCAAGAGAAGAATTGGAATCACTGAACAGACAAATGCAGAGTGCAGGCAGAAGCTGCCTCCTGCTGCGGCTGGCCCTGGACAAAACTGCGTGCGGACCGAGAAAGAGTATGTCTGCCATCTGGCCAGTCCCTCAGTTCTCTTCCTTTCTTTCACTCTGGGCTCACCATTTTCTCCCTCTCTCAAGTAACAAGGAGTCACCTGCCCTGTTCCTTCTGTCTCAATAGAACCTGTACTTGGTCAGAAGGAGCAAATGATCTAACGCTACCTCCCACCTGTGTAGCCTTGAGTTCAAAGTACTTTCAGAGAACATTTAAGCTGCTCTGATCAAATGACTCAGAAAGGTTACCTTTTCCAAGCGTAGGCTTAGTTAATGTCTGAGCTGGATTTTTAGATACCATGTTGCCTCCTGTGTATCTGAAGTTATCCAACACAGTCAAGGGCATGTTTATCTGCAAAGCAACTTCTACTTTTATGGAACAGAACAAGCCAAGAGAAAAAGAACCAGCCAATTCCTGCAAGCAAATTAGGATTATCTGAACATGTCTATCTGGTATGGGCAGATGGTTAGAAACCATGTTGTCTTGGCATGAAGCATCCAGAACAAATCTCCTTCATTCTTTGGTGCTGGGACCCCCAAAGTGAAGCCCATTTAGTTAGAATTTACAATGCACCATGATGAGATCGGGGTGACCTTGGTCATTCAACCACGCACACTGAATTTGAAACCTGCTGGGCTTATCACATCTTCACCCAGATAAACCCTCCTGAGAGGAGGTTCTCACCACTTTCTCTGGTGTTATTGATATTGTCATTTTTCCAACTCTAGAGTTAAGACTGAGTTTTTGGCAGGTTCTACAGTGTCTTTTTTGGAAGCTTAACAAACACTCAACACATGGGCGCAAAAATAGAGATAACCCCAAAGAAGATACATGACTGGAGTCTCGCCAGTCAGAGCTCACTACTGTTCACTTTGCTGCTGTTCCTGTGTGTTTTTGTTTTGCTTTGCTTTTGATTTTTCAAGATATAGTTTTGTCGGGTCGCTCAGGTTAAGCCTCCAACTCAAGATCCTTGTACCTCAGCTTCCTGAGTGGTGGGGTTTCAGGTGAGCACCACCTTACCCAACTACTTGTGGGCTTTAAAAAAAAATGAGATACAGTAATTTCACTTTTCAGGTCTGAACTTTGCATGTTGCACAGAGTGAGCGTCTCTTAGTAATTCCTGCTGATCTGCAACAAGGTCCACAAGTTATGACCCACAGACCAAATCTGGCCAGTGGCCTGTGTGTGTCATAAAGTTTATCAGAATGCATGCAGTCATGTATATACTGTCTTCAGCTGTTTTGATGCTATGGTGGCAGAGTCTAGTGCTTTCAACAGAGACCATATGGACTGTAAAACCTAAAATATTTACTGTCTGGCTCTTTACAGCAAATGTTTGCCAAGTCTTGGCCTGCAACCTAATCAATACTAGCTGTCATTTATTCAGCATTTATGTGCTGGGTATGGACTCATATTAAGATCATGGATTCTGATTCAGTCATTCTGGTTATGAAACTTGGCTCCATGATTTACTCTCTCTGGGATTGGGGATCAGTAAACCTCTTCAGGCCTTAAGTTCCCTTAATTGTAAGGTAGGGATAATTATATTACCTTAAATTGTGGTAGGGCAACATATGCCTAATGGTTGTTAGCTATGACTGTTCTTAGCATTAATTTTCATTTTCTCTACTTACATCAAAAAAGTTCTAAGCCAGGTTTAATTCTTTTTTGTAAAAACTGGCCTTGATCAAAGTTAAGTAGCTTGCTTATTATTATTACGACCATCAGGTCATAAATGACTTGCCGGTCATCAATGATTCGTTCCTCAATCAAGAAGTATCTGTTTCTTAGGAGCCTCATATGCTCCTACTGGATAGAGCAGAAGGACATACCTAAAGTCCTGCCTTTTCTAACTGGAAGAAGAAGACAGTGAGGAGACAAATATGATACCTGAGTTAAAGAAGAAAACAGGTGATGATGGAGACCGCTGGAGGGAAGGAGAATGGGTTGTTTGAGCTATAGCAATCAGCAAAAGCTCTTGAGGGGTGACACCTGAGAATCTGTGACCAGAACAATGACCAGGAGTAAGTTGTGCACTGGTTTGGGAGGAGACCATTCCAGGCAAAGGGAACCCTAGTGCAAAGTCATTGGGCTTGGGACGGTTTGGGAGGTGTGGGAGCAGAACAATGAGGTAGAAATGGTTGCAGTCCATTAACAGGAGAACAAGCAGGACTTGTAGATAGATTGGATGTGAAAGTGGGGAGATGTGGAAAGGAATATGTTAACTGTTGGAGTCAATAGTGGTATGATGTGTTTGGATGTTAAAATGAAAGGAAGTACAGGTATGTATATGTGTAATCAAAAATTCACTTGGGGGGCTGGAGAGCTTGCTTAGTGGTTAAGGCACTTGTCTGTGAGGCCTAGAAGCACATGTTCAAATCTCCAGGTCCTTCATAGCCCAAAGCGAAAATGACACAAGCATGCAATGTCACACATGCACACAAGGGGGCGCATGTGTCTGGAGTTCTTTCACAGCGGCTGAAAGGCCCTGGCACAGGCCCATTCTCTCCCTCTCAAAAATAAAACAATAATAATAATAAATAAAAATAATTCACTTGGGACATTTTATATTTCAGATATCTTTTAGATGACCAAGCAGACATGAAGAGGAGGCAGATGGATAAATGAAACTGAAACCCAAGGAAGGGGTTGGGCTGCTTTTGTCAGTTTAAGAGTCATGGGCTTAGAAACGGTGTCTAAAGTTTCTGAGGCTGTATTAGTCACTGTAAAATAAGATAAGACAGAAGAAAGGAATGATAATATTTAGGCATTTAAGTGAGAATAAATCATGAAAGGATGTTGTGAGGTGGGAGAAAAACAAGAAAAGTATGGTGTTAAGGTAAGAAAAACAAGTTTCAAAGAGAATATTAAATGGTCTAAATGTTTCTGAAATACCAGAATGTAGATAAGAGAGACTGTATGTGACCTTCACAAGTAACTTCCATGCAGTGAGGAAAACAGCCAGTCATTGGTGTTGAAGAATATGGAAGATGAAGAGCCACAATTGGTAATGCTTCAGCAAGCTGGAGAGGTACAGAGGCGAGGGAAATTTTATTTAATCATTGTTCTGGCTTGGGGTTTAAGATGGGAGATGATGAAACATGGTTTGCTGATAGAAATGATCCAGCGTAGAGGAATGAATACAAGATGCAGAAGGAGGGGTGGGATATCTGGAAGAGATATGGGTGGTTTTGTAAATGTCAGGGTGGGGACCTGAGATAGGTTCCTTGTGTGTTACCCATGAAATGTGAGCTATCCTAAGAGGGAACAGATGATGAGAGCATGGTGGTGGAGGGGAGTATACCCATAGATTATTACTGCCATCAACTTTCGTTCCAGAAGCTTCTTTTTGGAGTGGTCAGTGGTAACTGCAGATGTTCATAATTGGTTACAGTGATGAGAACATGGCTCATCCATAAATGGGACATCTTTATCACCCCCCCACGACTCAGGGAACATCATAGAAGAAGGGGTAGCAAGAATGTAAGAGCTGAAGATAAGGTGTGGTGTGAAGCACTGACTTCCAGGAATGACATGGCTGTTCCCCTTTTGAGCTCACAGCAGTGGAGATTACCCACACAAGACCGGGCCTACCAACATTCTGTCATGGCATGGGAGGAGCTCATGAGGTTACAGGTCTCTGCGTGGGAGTGATTGGAGTGGTGGGCCCTGATAGACAAGCAGGATAATAAGCAAAAAAGTAGAGAGAGAAGATGGTCTGAGGATATAGTGCTTGAAACCAAGATGTCAAAGGATGTTGCAGTTATTGGTGACACAAAGGTCCTAGACAGTTATAAGAAATGGTGGCTCAGTGAGTTAGAGAAAAGTCAGTTAGAAGTGAGGACTTAATTTAAGTACCTCAGTGTTGGGGTGTTACTGGGTGGGTTTTGAAGCCATCAGCAGTGATGATAAGAGTGGCACTGGAATGAAGAAGAAAGAGAACAGAAGAACAATTATCTAAAGAAAAGGGATAGTGACCCCAAACCTGGTAGATTACACTCCCAGGAGCTGGCCTCCTTATTTGGCATTTGAGGAGAGGTAGCCTGGAAAAAACCTGAGGAGTAAGGGGTCCACTTCTTCCACATCAGGTCCCAGGGACATGTGAGTGAGAACTGCCTTTATTCAGGATGATCCATGATTTAACTTTCTTTCTTTCTTTTCTTTTTGTTGTTGTTTTGTTTATTGTTTCTTGAGGTAGGGTCTTGCTCTAGTCCAGGCTGACCTGGAATTCACTGTGTGGTCTCAGGGTGGCCTCGAACTCACAGTGATCCTCCTACCTCTGCCTCCTGAGTGCTGAGATTAAAGGCGTGCGCCACCACACCCGGCTCCATAATTTAGCTTCTTAGGATATGCTGGGACTAGTTCCAGATTTCACCTATTATAAAAATGTGATGACAAGTGTTCCAAAATCCTTAGTCATTTACTTTGACAGCATCTCCCTAAAATAGAATTGTTACCACTGGGTTTTTAAGAAGTTAAGCCTTGGGACTGGAGAGATGGCTCAGTGACTAAGAGTATATCCCTCACAAGCATGAAGGCCCATGACTGTCTGAGTTTGATTCCCCAGCACCCAGGTAAACAACTAGATGTGGTGATGCATGTCTTAACCCAAGTCCTATCTATGGAGAGCAGAGATGGAAGAATTGCTGGGGCTCACTAAAATGGCAAGTTTCATACTCAGTGAGAGGCTCCATCTTAAGGAAGCATGCAGAGAAGTGAAGAAGGAGAACACCCAACATTCTCCTCTGGCCTCCATGTGGTCACAGGGTACTGCATATGCAGACATACCACATCCATCACACATACTCTCACATTCATATTCCAAAAAATAAATTAGGTATTTTGTTAGTATTGTCAAATTACCTGCTTGGAAGCTTTGAGTATTTTGTTTTGTTTTGCCTTTCAAATCAATCTGCTGACGTTCACCATTGTATTTCTTTGACTTAGAAAACTTTAAGCCAGGTGTGGTGGCACACGCCTTCAATCCCAGCACTCAGGAGGTAGAGGTAGGAGGATCACTGTGAGTTCGAGGTAGGAGGATTGCTATGAGTTTGAGGCCACCCTGAGACTACATAGTGAATTCCAGGTCAGCTTAGGCTAGAGCAAGACCCTACCTCAAAACCTCAAAAGGGCTGGAGAGATGGCTTAGTGGTTAAGGCACCTGCCTGTGAAGCCTAAGGACCCAGTTTCAATTACCCAGGACCCATGTAAGCTAGATGCACAAGGTGGCACATGTGTCTGGAGTCTGCAGTGGCTAGAGGTCCTCGGTCACTCATTCTATCTCTCTGCACCCCTCTCTTGATCAAATGAGTAAAAAATATTTTTTAAAAGAAAAATATTGCTCTACACCCACAGTCCTTTTCCTGGAATAAAATCCCATGTGTATATGAGGAGGGGCGTTGAATCCTGTGAGATTAGCTGGAAATATATACCCAGGGACGGTAATACTTATGAGAAGGTCTCCATTGCTTTCATTGGCTGCTGAGACCCATGACCTGGAAGAGGTGAGGCATCAGTGCAGTTGTCCCAGGACATTAGCTGTTTCTCTCCCCTCATCTTCTTGGAAGAGCTAGTGCCTGGAGCAGCTCAGGATGGGGAGGTGTGTTCAGACTCACGAGAGGGTTCTGCATGGGGGACACTTCTACAATCAGTTTAGAAACTTACAGGTTCTACTGAAAAATTTGTTAAGGAATAGAAAATGTGATTTCCCTTTATCTTTTGAGGTGTAAACATATCAGAAAACACACCAGAACGGTATTATAACTCAAAAAGGACATGGTTTCTTGGGAGTGTGCTCTCAGTTTCACTGGCTAGAGTAGCGGAAGAGATAATGTATCACTGAGAAAGTGATCTGACCAGAAGAGGGGAATGGTGCCTTGGAACTGGGCTTCCTTCTATGTTCAGGGCCTGAAAACCCTGTGCCAGAGGCCCTTGAAGAGAGACTTCTGGGTGGTGAGCTGGTGCACAGTCTGACAGAAGGAAGCCTTTGTCAATTTATGCCTTGCCTGCTTATTCTGGAAACAGTTTACATTAAAGGATATCCTCAAAATTGGCAAAGTCAATACACAGGAAATAACGGTAGTAAAAGAGCAGTACAAAAAGGTATCAGTGGGTCAGGGAATAGATTAAGGATCTCTTCAGTTCCAATACTTACCTGCCTCTTCCTTTCATCAAAGTCATAAATGCCTATGCTCTATGTTCTTCTCTTTCCCTTCACCTTGGACACATTGAAATCTAGCTTCTGCATCCACCCATTCTTCTGCGATTTCTTCTCATTGCTAGATCACACTGAACATCTGCAGTACTCGTCCTCCTGGAGTCCCCTGGGCTCATACAAACTCTCTCCTAGTTACTTCCATGGCGTTCTTGCTCCTGGTGCTTACCCAGCCTGCTCCTTCTCGCTCTCTTGAAGTCATCTACCCTCCTCCATGTCTGCTTCAGACCCCGTTTCCGAAATACACCTATTTGAGCTCCACACACTGCTCCACAGATTCCCATGGATCAATGTGGTCCAAACCCTGTTGCCAAGTGCTGGAGACCTAGGAGTACAGCTGCTGCATGTTCCCTCAGAGCCTGGGAACTCATTAGCCTACTCTCCCCTCATCCCGAGCTTGTTTCTTCTGCATGCCCTTCCTTGTACCACAAGCCTATGCTGGCCTGTCTGTGGTGCTGTAAGAGAGTGGTAGAAACTGGGTCATAGATAAAGAACATACATTTGTTTCTGAAAGTTGTGGAGAATGGGCAGTCCACGAGCAAGGCCTTGGTATCTCTTGTCCAGAGGACCTTCCTGTTTTGTCCCACACTGCAGAAAGCAGAAGGGCAAGAGAGTAAGCTGGCCAAATGCTGCAGGAAACTTTTTTGACATTGAAAAAGAAAATCTTAATCCTATGCAAGTGGATGCAGTTCTTATGGCCTGCTCACCCTGTAAAGGCCCCACCTCTTAAGGCTATCACATGGTAGCACTTGAATGTTGGAGGCCACACACTCAAATAATAGCAACTCTCAAACTGGAAACAGGAGTATAACCCTTGATGACTCCGCCACATCCCACAGTTCATTGCTGACTAAGCTGTGTAGCTTGATGCCCAGAAATACCTTCCAGGTGCAACTAAACTTTACCTTTGTTTGGCTGCCTCCTTCTTTGCCTTCCTCCCTCGCTCCCTCTCTTTCTCTTTTCTTCCAACCCTCCTGCCCTCCGTCCTCACTGTGTATTTCAGGCTTTCAGACTGGCTCTAAACTTGAGCTTCTCCTGCCTCTGCCTCCCAAAAGTAAGGATCACAGGAGCATGCTACCATACCCGTGAAGAAGTTTCATTTTTTTTCTCAATTTTTATTGACATCTTCCATGATTATAAAAAATATCCCATGGTAATGCCCTCCCTCCCCCCACTTTCCCCTTTGAAATTCCATTCTCTATCACATCCCCTCCCCATCTCAATCAGTCTCTCTTTTATTTTGATGTCATGATCTTTTCCTCCTCTTATGACAATCTTGTGTAGGTAGTGTCAGGCACTGTGAGCTCATGGATATCCAGGCCATTTTATGTCTGGAGGGAAGAAGTTTCATTTTTGCAAGAGCTTCTTAACTTCTCTATGAGCTGACCACCTTATACATTGCTACTGGTTCATACAAATGCTTTTGGATAAACATTTGTGTTGATGTTTTATTTCCTGAGTGTGGGATAATGGTCCCCATGTCACATTCCAATTATCCTTATCCCTGGAGACTCCCTCACGTTCACTACTATAAGAGGCATTTTGCTATCGTGTAGAAAAGTGTGTCCTAGGGCCAGTGTTATCATGCTGACACGTCCCTTGCTAGCTGTGTGATTTTGGAGAGCTATTTAATCTCTTCATGTTTCGGATCTGTATCTCTTATAAAAGTAGGGTTGAAGCCAGACGTGGTAGCACATGCCTTTAATCCCAGCACTTGGGAGGCAGAGGTAGGAGGATCGCTGTGAGTTCGAGGCCACCCTGAGAATACAGAGTGAGTTCCAGGTCAGCCTGAGCTAGAGTGAGACCCTACCTTAAAAACAAAACAAAACTAGGGTTGTTGTGAAGGTTAAATGATGTGTCATGTCTGTGGCTCAAGACTATATTTGTATTACTACAGGTTCTCATCATTGTTAGAAACATTGTTGTTATTATTGGTATCTTTGCATCAGGCACAACTGAGCTTTTCCCGATTTCCTCAGCACACTCCACATTTTCTTAACACCGGCTCTCTGACTATGGCTCTTGCCTATATTGCTCTTTTCTACTTCTTCACTTAGCAAGCTTCCTTGGGCAAAATCAGAAGCAAAATTCCCCTGCTTCCTTGGCATTTTGTGTATACCTTGGATGAGTGACCTTCACATTGGTCATTGCGAGCTATTATTTCAGGTGTTGTATGTCTGTCTTCCCAGAAGATAGTACTTGTAGCCAAGGATTTGATTTTGTCTTGCTCATATCTGCAGCCTTAGTGAGTAGCAGTCACTCAAAAATGTTTGCTAAAGGTGTTAAAAAATTAGACTCTTGACCAATACTTCTTGTGAGAAAGCCAAGGTCTTTATTATATTATGCATAGTATCTTGGCTTTGTGGGTCTTTTCTTTACAGGTATTTTGCTATCAGAACCAACCAAAGGCGGTATTCAACACTCCTCATCAGTGCATCTTGTGTGGGCTCCTCTTGGATCTGTTACCCATAGTGGAGATTTTCTTCTGTTAAGGGAACTATTTCTCCTGTAGCAGTTCTTTGTTGGTGGGTAGGTAGGTAATGGAGCTGTCGTGGTGCTCAGTAGAAAACATGGCAGAGGATTGGAGAGATGGCTTAGTGGTTAAGGTGCTTGCCTGTAAAGCCCAAGGATGCAGGTTTCCCAGGACCCATGTTCGCCAGATGCACAAGGTGGCGCATGCATCTGTAGTTCGCTTACAGTGGCTAGATGCCCTGGAGTGCCCACTCCCTCTCTCTGTCTCTGCCTGCCTCTTTCTCTCTCAGATTAAATAAATAAATAAAATATTTAAAAATAACATGGCAGAGATGCCATTTGGGATGGAGAGAGTTGGAAAATAAAATTCACAGGCAAGAAGTCAAGGCTGAAACCTAAACTGGGTTATAAGCTGGGCTAAAAATAGGGATCAATACTTGAAAGTTACCAGGAGACCCTAGTCCCCAAACAGAGGAGTGTATGCTATAGTCTTGAGGGAAAATGAGGGCCAGCACTAGGAAACACTGTTAAGGCAGTGGGCCTGGGGTTGGGGGAAGGATCTTGGAGATTGTATGATTATGGCATTTTTCCCATTGAGCAGGCCATTCTCATCAGCTCTGAAAATTGAACATACTTATCCATCACTACATAATTAACCTTGAGCTCCTGACTCCAGTTTGCATATGTGATGGTGAATGAGCAGCCAGAGCATAGACTTCTACCTAGATTGTCCTGCATTTATGTCCTCCTTGGGTGGCATACTTAAATGCCACTGATAAATGATCAGGCCTGTCTCAATTTCCTCCTCTATAACTGGGTGTGGGGGTATACTTTGTAGGAGAGGAGTGAGAATGAAGTAAGATAAAGTTTGTAAAGTCCTTTGCATCATGCTTGATATATAGTGATTACTCAGTACAGCATTATTATTAATTATAAAGATGTTTATTCTTATAAAACAGTTTCCCAAGCAGGCTGTGATCAGTAAGAAAGTTGCTATAAGTTAGAGAATGCTTGACTTTATGTTAGACATGTTAGATGTTATTAATGTTAGACATTAATACAGGACTTTACCTATATTAATACCACCCACTTATTTTTTTCACTATGTTGGGAATCAAACCTAGGGCTTCACACATGCTAGGCAAACACTCTACCACCAATCTATACCCACAGTCCTGTGTTAATTCTTAATATAAACAAGAATACTGAATAGGTAATATCATCACCTGTCATTCCACAATTAGGAAACACTTTCAGAGAAGTTCTGTCCTTGCTCACGGTAGCACAATGTTATGTATAAGAGTTTAGGTTTTCACATAAGACTGTCTGACTCTGAAAGCTAACTGAGAATATATATATGTAGTTGTAGAACTCATAGCTACTGTTAAAATAGCCAGGTCCTTTTTTTTTTTAATTTTGACAACTTGAATGTAAAATTATTCTGGGCTGTGAGCAGTTAGTTCTTTACTGCCATCTGGCATTTTTTTTTTTTTTTTTTTTTTTGGCAAAGACTAGCTCTAGCACTATCAAATAAGGTATTAGTGATTTAAGAAGTAATGTTTATATTTACAGAACAAGCAGCTACAGACATCAAAAGATAAAGTCACTAGTAAGAACACAAAGGTGTAAGAACAACAGCATTGGACTGAGGAGATGGGTCAGTGGCTAAAAGAACTCGCTTGCTAAGGCTGCTGGCTCAGGTTCAATTCCCCATACTCATGTAAAGCCAGACGCACAAAGTGTTGGGCACATGCATCTGGAGTTCGTTTGTAGTGGCAAGAGGCCTTGGCATGCCCATGTGTTTTCTCTCTCATAAATAAATAAAATATAAAAAAAGAACACCAACAATGATGTATAGCATTCCTTACTGTGTAACAAAAACCTTCAGGGGAATTTAGGCAGCTGGGTTTGCTGAGAAGTGAAGTATTGCCGCTGAGAAGTATGCTGTGCGGGCTCTTCATGGCAGGCTGGTTAATGGCATACATTTTCATTTGTACAGACCTGGCTTGACTCTGGGTTCTCTGCTTCTCACTGTGTGGCCTTGGATTACTTAATTAGCCTTTCAATTTCAGTCGTTTTTTTCCCCTCTGTACAATGGAGATAATAGCACCTACCTCTTAGGGTTGTGAGGATTAAGGACAAATGTTGAAATAAGTGGTAATTATTGATCATATTATGGTATTTTTATGAAAAAACTAAAATTGCTTGTTTTATTTATTTTGAAATAAAAATGAATATATATATATATATATACACACACACACACACACACACACACACACACACACACACATCCCCACATTTATTTTTCAAGGAAACACTCCTGTCTCCTGGGAGTTATAACTTTTACATGTTCACATTAATTCTAGGGCCTTTATCATCATAAAAACCATTTATAGCCCTTAGTTGCCAAGCAACAAAGGACAAAGTACTGAGCATTTCCTTTTATTGCAAAAGGTTCCACTTTTCCATAATGATCTTGAAATCAACACTTTTTCAGAAAAGAAAGAGCAGTGAAACAAGACCTTATTTCTAAGGCTTAGCTGACATTCCTTGTGTGGGGATAGGTTTAGTTAAAGCTGAAATACATTGCTATTATTGTTCTGTTCTTAGATAGTCTAATGCATATTCTGCAATATATAATGCATATTACATAGTCAACCTAGAAGTCTGAAGTTGAGAGATTGCAAGTTCATTTTAGAAGAGAACATTTTTCATGTTACTTGTACTCTGAGATGTTCTCATTGTCAAAGAACCAGTTCTTTTATTTGTCAATAGTCTTGAGAAAAGACTGAGGTGCAGTTAAATCTATAGGAAGAAATGTTACCTGTGGACCTTGGTCATCTCTTCAGGTCATTCAACCATGCACGGACAGGGTTGAGGGAAGTTGGCTTTTAAAAGTCATATTAAGGGGACTAGAGGGATGCCTTAGTGGCTAAGGCATTTTCCTGCAAAGCCAAAGGACCCAGGTTCTATTCCCCAGGACCCACATTAGCCAGATGCACAAGGGTCGCACACATCTGGAGTTCGTTTGCAGTGGCTGGAGGCCCTGGAGCACCCATTCTCTCTCTCTCTCTCTCTCTCTCTCTGTGTCAAATAAATAAATGAATAAAAATAAAATATTTTAAAAAGAGTCATATTAAACTAAGATCATGCCTTCTTTAAGTGGGATCAAACTTTTATATTACTTATGTAGTTCAAGGTGACCAATAGGTAAAGGGTTGGGAGTCCAAAAAATATTACAATTTAACATTTAAAAATAGTTTTATTTATTTATTTGCAGGCAGAGAGAGAGAGAGAGATAGAAGAGAGACAAAGAGAATGAGCACATCAGGCCTCTAGCCAGTGCAAACAAACTCCAGGAGCATGTGCCACTTTGTGTATCTGGCTTTACATGGGTACTAGAGAATAGAACCCAGGTCATTTGGCTTTGCAGACAAGCACCTTAATGGCTGAGCCATCTCTCCAGTCTACAATTTAACATTTTATAAAGAACACCTGTTTATAAAGAACAGCACAGATTTTTAATTTTTATTTATTTATTTGAGAGACAGAAAGAAAAAGATGGAGAGAGAGAGAGAAAGATAGAATAGGCATGTTAGGGCCTCATGCTGCTGTAAAGGAACTCCAGATACATGGACCTCTTTGTGCATCTGGCTTTACATGGATTCTGGGGAATTGAACTCAAGCCATTAGGCTTTTCAAACAAGTGCCCTTAACTGCGGAGCCACCTCTCCAGTCCTAGACCTTATTTTCTTTAAAATTTTTTGGGGTGGGTATGTTTATGATATGTGTATATGTATGTACATGTTAATGTGTTTGTGTGGGTGTGTATATGATATGTGCATGTGTGTGTACATGTTAACGTGTATGGGTAGGTATGTATATGATATATGCATGTGTGTGTGCGAGTATATGTTAATGTGTGTGCCTGCAAATGCACATGTGCCACAGTATATGTGTGGAAGTCAGAGGACAACCTTTGGATGTTGGCCCTCATCTTTCAACTCATTTGAGCAGTGTCTCTCATTCTCATGGCTGCATTTGCCAAGCTGGCTGGTCCACAAATTTCCTGGAAAGTCTCCTATCTTTGTCTCCCATCCCATTGTCAATAGGCTGGGATTACAGAAGCCTGCCATAGCTTCTAGATTTTTTTGTTTGTGTTTTTGAGGTAGGGCCTCATTCTAGCCCAGGCTGGCCTGGAATTCACTATGTAGCCTCAGGGTGGCCTCAAACTCATGGAGATCCTCCTACCTCTGTCTCCCAAGTGCTAGGATTAAAGGTGTGGGCCATCACGCCTGGCTGCTTCTAGCTTTTATGTAGAAGGGTCTGGCAGTCCAAATTTGGGCACTATGTTTGACCAGCAAGTGTTTTATCCACTGAGCCATCTATCCAGCCCCACATTAGACTTTATAATAGACTAAATCAAAATAATAATTTTTCAAAATTTTGCCTTAATAAAACCAGAGATGTGTTTCTGTGTCACTTAAATTTGTTAGCTTATGTTTCCCAAAGTTATCTTTTTTAGTTAAAACTTATATTGGTTAACATGCTGTCACTGAATTTTATTTCTCTTCTGGTGTTTTATATATTCCATGCATATTAATATTGATGTTTTTTGGGCTGGAGAGATGGCTTAGCAGTTAAAGCACTTGCCTGCTAAGGCTCAGGACTCAGGTTTGATTCCCCAGTACCTTTGTAAGGCAGGTGCACAAGGTGGTGGATGCATCTAGAGTTTGTTTGCAGTGGCTGTAGACCCTGGTGTGCCCATTCTCTCTATCTACCTCTTTCTATCTCTCTCAAATAAATAAATAAATTCAATATTATAAAAATATTGATGTTTTCATTGAAGAGCAAATGCACAAAGTGTGAGAGTTTAATCCTCATGTCATAAAGCTGAAAGGATGCTTTAGCTATAAGGATCCCAGTCGGCTGGATGAATGGATCCCCAGAGTCCTGGACATTTAAAACAAGTGTGAAGTTGGTAGTCTATAGATAAAGACACTGAACTATTTTCATCCAAATAGAGTTTGCATGATGCAATAGACAGATCATTTCCCTTCTTCCTTCAGATCCCATGTGAACATTCGGATTATTTTCTAAGAAGCTGTGCAAATAATACCATGGCAGCTCCAAAGACACTGAGTCAACCGTCAGTCACTTATTGTTAACTATGAGTGATTTCTCGGTTTGTGGAAAAGCAATAAAAGACATATAGAATTCTCATACCCTTGATGCTGAGGAAATTTAGACCTGCACATTTTAGAGTAATCTAGAGCAGACACCATCAGTATACATGACCACCTTCTTTCCTGCTCACAGAAGCCTAATCTGTCCAGTTAGCAGAGTCCTTGAATCCAGGAAGGGTGTCTCTGGCCCAGGTCTAGTATATGTATTGCAACTGATATGAACCCATTTTTAGAACTTCAGTTCCATCCTTCTTCTCCCCTTGTCTTCATAATCCAGCAGCTGTAGCTCTTCGCAGCTTATACCACTTTGACCAAGGGCAAATTCCTCCATTTGCTGATATACTTAACCACATTAATAAGACTTACTAAGTTATTTACTTTTTATTAGGAACATTATTGTTTTCACTAACCGTTAGTGGTTTTTACCAACCTTACACTCTTCTATTATTTGGTATGATTCTATGGGAAGTGAGGTTGTTCATATATTTTGTGACAGTAGAAAGTACCTGAGTCCATGAAATGAGTATGACTCTTTGTGTCTCTGAAATAATGGGGATAATAAAAAAGTAGTCTGGCAGCATAAAATTGGTGTGTGGATTTAATGAGAAAATGATTGTATGCTTATTGGCATGATATTGGTATGTAATGTGTTTTTAACTTACCAAGGATGTTTCTTCTGCTGTGTTAGCCAGCTCACAGATGGCTTGCCTTGAGATTCTTTTGCACCAAGACGGACCTGCTCTGGGTACTCTACTGTTTGCCATCTTTCTCCTTAAGGGCACGCATCTCACATCATCAACATATGACCTGTACATAGAGGAATAGGGACCTCACTATCCTACCTCTGTACTCAATAATTTTATGATTATAGCCCTCATGAAGACATAAATATATCTTTATCTTTTAAAAACTTATTATTTACTTATTTATGCTTGCGTGCATGCCTGCACATGCATCAGGTCCTCTTGACACCAGATGCTATGGCACTCTCACATCTGGCTTACAATGGGTGGCTTAGGAGTTGAACCTACACCAATAGGTTTTGCAAGCAAATAGCTTTCACTGCTGAGCCATCTTCTCAACCATTTATTCATTCCTTAGCCAAGTCTATGTACATTATGTTTACATAATAAGAAAAGCCAAAGCAAAGCTGTGTGCTTAGCTTTCTGAATTTCTTCTTGTCAGAGAAGTCATCAATCAGTCAGTCAGATTCTGACAGCTCATGCTTCATTGTGCACTTACCTCCTTTAGGCTGTCTGTGTGCTCTGCATTTATCCAAATTAAAAATGGCATTATCAAGAAAGATAAAAGTCCTTTAATACTAAACTTGAAGATTTTCTCTAGGTTAGCGATCTGGAGATCATGTTTGTTTTCATCTTAGCTACAACTATAGTCATTTACCTTTGACCAATCTACCATCGCGCCACTGGATTAGAAGCCTCTTCTAAATACCTCCTTGGGTGTGACTTGTCATGCTGTTGTTATAGCCTATTTTTCTTACTTGCGCTGCTATCTCCTCATGCAAAGGTGGCAGAGCTTTGCTCACTGTTCTCACGGCTGTCTCCAATGTCTGGCCCTCAGCACCTCATCCAATATTCACTGAATGTTGAGTGAATGGATGACTGAGCAACGTTGTTAAAACATCTAGTCAAGATGTGTGTTTGTACATATGTCTAGTCTTCCTAATCTGTCATCAGGTTCAAGCATACAGGAAAAGACAGCATGGCTTGTTCTCAGTTTGCATATAAGGCTCCCTGAAATTTCCTGTTCTCAGAACACAGAAGCCAAGTTTATAAAAGTCTTCCCCAGAACTTTGCATCTACGAGTTATAGAAAATCCATCTAGAGATTGCCATCCTATTACACAATGTGCTTGAACTCTTTATTTACTGAAGTTGAATAAAGGTTAATTTTCATTTTATCCATCAATTATCAACCGCATAAATTTCAGGTGATTCATATCATGTTAAAGTCCAGAGGGAGTTTGGTCTCCACTTTTAACAGCGGGTCCTGTTATTGCTGCTGGGAATAGCTGATTAGCCTCTGTTGAGATGAGTGCAAGATACTTATCTAAGGAGACCGGCAAATTCTCAGGATTCCAAGACACAAAAGAGTTTTTCTTGAGGGGCATTGCCCTGATGCTTACTCGTTTCTGTATCGCTTTTCTTGTTGCTGTGAGAGTGTACCTGGCAGAAGCAAATTAATGGAGGAAAGATTTATTTTGATCACGGCTTCAAGGAATACAACTCCACATGGTAGGGATAACACAGCATTGTGGCTTGATCTGTGGCAGTGGGAACCTGGGGCTTGCTCATCTTATGGCTGACCAGGAATTAGAGATGGGACTGCAGTAGGCTGGTCTGGAACCCTTAAGGCCCATCCGAGCTAGACCTATATCCCGAGTTCCACAACATCCCCAGACAGTACCACCAGCTTGGGACCAAGTGTCTCAACACATGAGCCTCTGGAGGGTATTTCACACTCAACTCATATGTAGTCTCCAATAGTGAACAGGAAAGGGCCAGCAGGACATGGTCTTGAGCCATGAACATGCCCCTTCCCAGGCTGCTTATCCAGATACCACTTCCATTCTAGGGCACCCATGTGACCATCAAGACAAGGAATAGGGCAACACCTAGTTTTTTTTTTTTTCCAAGTCACAAAATCCAGCAGCTTATCCTTCTAAGTACTCACATATGATGATGTGCTGATACATATTCATTCAATAACTTAAATATTTCCCCCTGCTGGAGAGGAGTCAGCTCTGATTTGTAGTATGTGTCAATTTCCATCATATAAACACTCCCATCCATTAATGCTAATTTTAAGCTACTAACATGATGTCACTACATGTGATCTTGGGATGAGAAGCCAAAGTTTGTGCTAGTCGGGTCCAGCACATGGGTGCATGTACTACTTGCCTGACCTGCCTCCTCTAAACCAGGTCAAAGTCCCATAGCACTCAATGCCCCAGGATATGCTCCTGATGACAATTCTAGCTTCATTGACCCCTGTTGCTAGGAGCTTTTTCTGGCAGCCTTTTGCTCTTGATGAGTCATTGAGGTATCCCATAATGTCTTATATATACACCCACTGTTACATCATGTTGCTATGGTATGCCTCATCAGTCTATGATTTTCTTGAACAGAGAAACTGATAATAATGACACAAGTAGCATGTGTTGAGCTGAAGTCTATGCTAGGCACATGCATTATTTCATTTAATTCCCACAACTGTATCAAGCAGAGCTGCTACTGTCATGTTATCCATAAGGAAACTCAGACAGTCAAATCTCCTAACTGTAGGCTGAATGACCTTCAAAATGACAAACCTAATCACGTCACTCCTCTGAAATCTTATATTCGGCCTCTTTATATATACTTTACCATTTATAATTGTATTCGTTTCTTTTACATTGCTGTGACCAAATACCTAACAGAAGCAACTTAAAGGAGGAGAGATTTGTTCTGGCTTGTGGTTCAGGAGACATCATCCATCATGGTGGGGAAGACATGGCAGTTGGAACAGCTCATGCCCATAGTGGCAGAAGCACGAGGTAGCTTAGTCACCATTGTGGATGCCAACCAGGAAGCCCATGAGGGACATTTTACATTCAAACTATAACAATCACTGTATTTATCCATTCAGATCTTTATGTGCTTGTGCAATAATTTTTAGTATTTATTGAATAGCTCCCATATTCTAGATTTGTAGGATCTGTATAGTAGAAGACAGTTTAGGCTCTAGAGGGGCTTAGAGTTGAGCAGAGTGAACAGACACACAACATATATTGCCACATGGTTGAAATAAAAGTAGGCACAGCTGGTGGTGCAGTCCATGAAGGGCATTACGTTCAACCTCTGCTGTGTTCATCACCTACACCCTGGCTCTGACAGTTTGAATTCATGTGCACACTCCCTTTCCTTTATCTGGAATGTTTGTCATTCCTTCTTAGCCAGCTTAGAAAGTCCTCTCACATGTTACCTGCAGGAAGTGCTTGGTTCATCCCTGCAAGCCTATTGTAGATACACCTCATTTTTGTTTCTTGAGGTAGGGTCTCGCTCTAGTCCAAGCTGACCTGGAATTCACTATGTAGTCTCAAGCGGGTCTCAAACTCAAGCAACCCTCCTACCCCTGTCTCCCCGTGTACTGGGATTAAAGGTGTGTGCCACCATGCCCAGCCTCTACTTTCTTTTTTAAAAATGTTTTTAGAGCTGGAGAGATAGCTTAGTGGTTAAGGTGCTTGCCTGCAAAGCCAAAGGACTGGTTTGATTCCCCAGGACCCACATAAGCCAGATGCACAAAGTGGCACATGCGTCTGGTGTGCCCATTCTCTCTCTCTCCTTCTTTCCCTCTCTCAAATAAATAAATAAAAACAAAATATTAACAACATATATTTTTAATTATATAACTGAGAGAAAGAGGCAGCCTGAAAGAGAATGAGTATGTCCCTGGAGTGGTGGGGAGCTAGAATGAGGAAGAGGCTTGCTTTCTCAAAGCCATCAAGAAATAGCTTCCTTGACATTCCCAGGGGCCTTTGGGGCACGATGGTAGCTGCTCTTCCCGGCCACAAAACATACATGCAGAAGCAGGTAGAATCCAGGTATGAAACTGAGCCTCCTTGGCGGGAGGAGGGATGCACTCTTTGCAAGTATTTAAGATATTCAGAGCAGAGTGATTATTTTTAAAAGCATAAGATTTATTTTAAGAGCCACTTGAGAGTTTCTCTGTGTGTGGAAAACCTCCTGAAACAGTTTTATCTGTCACTATGGATTTATCTCGTTGTTCCCCCTGGGTCTGGGAAGCACAGATGTGATTTTGGAGTCCTGGAGCAAGCTGGCTCCTGCAGGGATCATCTCTGCATTCGTTAAGGTGTTACGACAGGCCATGACAGGCAGCTCCTGGAAGCTGGGGCCCAGCTCCTGTTTCCAACTGGGGAAGAGGTGGGGTAATAAAAGACTAAGTGAGGCATTGGTCAGTCTGTGACTCTATAAGCTACTTATTTCTACCTTGAGAAGTGTTTGTGTGTGTGTTTGGAGTGGGGGAGAGATGCTGTATGAAGCAGATGGGACACCAGCAGGGGCCTCTATGGGAAACTAAGCAGATTCTTTCTTCCATCTGTTTTTCTCAGCAATTGGTTTGTCCAAAGCCCAGTGAAGCAGTAGAAGCAAGTCAGTTCTCTGCAGTTGGCTGGCCTTGCTGGGGGAGGTGGGAGAGCTTGTGCTATCAGATGTGCAGTGAGGAGGATGGTGGTGAGAACATGCTTAAGAGCCAAGGCAGGGGACTGGGAATGCAGCTCAGTTGGTAGA
The DNA here is from genome assembly GCA_036346955.1 of Dipus sagitta. Taxonomy (NCBI): domain Eukaryota; kingdom Metazoa; phylum Chordata; class Mammalia; order Rodentia; family Dipodidae; genus Dipus; species Dipus sagitta. The sequence goes on from CM070777.1 coordinate 123,214,995, forward strand.
GCACTTGTCTGGCATGCATGAAATGGCACGCATGACAGCTTAGCTTTGACCTGTCTCAGCACCACCTAAATAAGGCAGGGTGGTGCACACCTGTAATCCCAGCCTTGAAAAATGAAAAGGGAATTTGAGGATTTCCTCAGCTACTTAACAAGGGTTCCGGAGATCCTGTGTCAAAAAAGAAAAAAAAAAAAAGCCAGGTGTGGTGGCGCATGCCTTTAATCCCAGCACTCAGGAGGATCACCGTGAGTTCAAGGCCACCCTGAAACTACATAGTGAATTCCAGGTCAGCCTGGGCTAGAGTGAGACCCTACCTTGAAAAAAAAAAATAAAAAAGAAAAAGAAAAAAGACAAGGTGAGGCAGGGGCCTGGGATGGCTTCTCAATGTCGCTTACAAATTTCAAACTGTAGGCAAGCTACCTAACCTGCATGGGCACTTGGCCTTACCTGTAATCTGCGATTAGTGCTGATAGCCACTTTCTAGCGATGTTACAAATATTCAGTAACCCAAAGTGGGTGAAATGCTCACCCTTTTGCGAGGCCCAGAGTAAGAATTTAAACTCTGAGTGTCATTGAACAACTATAGTTAATGTTCCAATTTGTTTCCCTCTCTTTGTTCCCTTATAATCCTTTCCCATAAAGCAACCAGAAAGACCATTTGAAATGCCGTGTAAAGCGCATCATGTCTCTTTCCAAAAGTTTGCTCTTGTTCTGAACTCTCGTCCTGCTCACACTCCTGTGCCCGGTCCCTGGAAGGATTCGCTCCTTCTCCATGTTTAGCACAGTCCAGCCCCTGCTTTTGCCCTTGCCATGCCCTCTGCCTGGCATGTTCTGTTCCTGATGTCTTCATGGCTGGCTCCTGCCTCAGAGAGGCCTCCAGATAAGAAGGGGGCTCCTGCCCCAGGCTGTCATACTTCCTATATATATATATATATATATATATATATATATATATATATATATATATATATATATATATATATATATATATATATATATATATATATATATATATATATATATACACATTCACAGGTTATACTCTTTTATCCCTTATCTCTTACCCTGGGGCCCTGCTTAGTAGGCTTATGGTATTCACTGCAGGATCATGAAGGCCTCAGTTAGTCCCTGTGGGGTAATGGGGTTGGGTGGGGGAGATCATGCCTCAATTCTCTGTGGCTCTTACAATCTTTCTGATCACTCTTCCACAATGTTCCTTGAGCCATGGAAGGCCTTTTGGCAGTCTGATTTAGTGTTGAGTTCTCTGTAGCCTTTGTATTTCTGCTTTGGTAGTTTTTTAATTTAAATTATATTAAATTATATTAAATTATATTAAATTATATTAAATTATATTAAATTATATTAAATTATATTAAATTATATTAAATTATATTAAATTATATTAAATATAAGATATATAAATATATTATACAATCATATTAAATTTATTTAGGGAGGAATTACAAATTGTGGCTTTTATTTTAAGGGAGATTGGGATCTAGGAAGGAAGGCTGGAGCAGAGTCATAAATACATTGGAAGTAGGAAACACACACTTAGGTGGAAAATATTGTATAGTTCATAAGGCTCAGTTAAGAGAAATTGAGGCTTTCGAAGAAAGACTGAGTAGAGTCACAAACACGTGGAGGACATGATTTAGGAGCTTGAGTAGGGAGATTTAGAAGGAGCACCAATGGCATCTGCCATGTGCTTTCCCCATGGAAGAAAGTTAAAAGAATAAATGGTGGTGACTTTAGAAAGAATAGCAGAAATAAAATATCAAAGCAGACACCAGGAAATTCAGAGGAGAAATGAGTAATGAAGAGAGTCACACTCATGATTGCCCTAACTTTAAAGATATTACACAGATAGCAAGCCTGGAGTTAGTGGAAGCACCCACACGGTAGATCTGGTATGTAAGGAAAACTATGAGTTTACGCTCACAACCCTTTCCTATTGAGCAGGCAAGATACAGGCAATCACTAAAAGGTCAGGTTTTTAAAATTATTTGTCTAAGACTTTAGTGTTATCATTTGCTTTCTACTTTGCTTTTGCCATAGTCTGAAAGCTCAATTATATGTGGTGAAATGGTGCCGTTGCGTTTGACATCCTTTTGTCCTTCCAAATTATACAAGCATATACCCCGATCTGATGTCTTATCAGTCTTCTATAGACCTGGAATCTGGATGTAGAAGTGAGATTCTTTTCTGTAGCCTATCATTTTTTATTATTATGATGATGCATTTATCATTAGCCTAAATTCCCATAACTGTATTTGGGTTAATTTCTGTTTAAAAGACTGGTCTTCTTGCTGTCCTGTGAAGTCAGTATGGCTAGTGTGCCTCTTGTTAGTAAACTTTCCTGATTTACTCACCTACTCTTCATTAATATTCCTGACTTACTTACCTCTTCCTTATTCTCCTGGACATTTTCACATTGACGCTCTTAAATAAATTCACAATCATTTTCTTATTTTAAATTGTGAATGTATTCAGTGCATAAACTAGTTTAGGGATGCTGACCTCTTTACACTTGTTGCTTCTGTATTGTTCCTTTAATTATGTCAGAATTTCAGGTATTTTTCTTTTGATTTTATCAGGTCAGTCATTAAGAATGGTATTTCTGCCAGGCGTGGTGGCACACGCCTTTAATCCCAGCACTTGGGAGGCAGAGGTAGGAGGATCGCCGTGAGTTCGAGGCCACCCTGAGACTACAAGTGAATTCCAGGTCAGCCTGAGCTAGAGAGAGACCCTGCTTCAAAAACAAACAAACAAACAAACAAACAAACAAAAGAATGGTATTTCTGCCAGGCATGATGGCACATGTCTTTAATTCCAGCACTTGGGAGGCAGAGGTAGGAAGATCACTATGACTTCAAGGACAGCCTGAGACTACATGGTGAATTGCAGGTCAACATGGGCTAGAGTGAGACCCTACCTCAAAAAAAATGATATTCCTATTATAAACATGATATTTCTGCATTAAAATGTCCAATCAGCTGTTGTCTGAATTTAGTAGTCTATTGAGGTTTTTGTTTGTTTGTTTGTTTTTCGAGGTAGGGTTTCACTCTAGCTCAGGCTGACCTGGAATTCACTATGTAGTCTCAGGGTGGCCTCGAACTCATGGCGATCTTCCTACCTCTGCCCCCTGAGTGCTGGGATTAAAGGTGTGCGCTACCACGCCCGGCTTATTGAGTTTTTTTTTTTTAATCTGTATAACTTTTGCGATGGATTACTCATTGAAGTTATTATTTATGATAAGTTTTAGTTGGTATTTTTTTGGTAAGTTTAAAGTCAATGTCCTAAGCCAGGTGTGCCTTTAATCCCAACACTCAGGATTAGGAGGATCGCAGTGAGTTCAAGGCCACCCTGAGACTACACAGGTCAGCCTGGGCTAGAGTGAGACAGACCCTACCTCAAAAACCGAAAAAGAAAAAAGAAAAAGTCAATGTCCTATGCAAGTTTTTTCTACCTTTCTCATGCTCATGTCTCTCACTTTGGTTCCCTGATTAGATGGGATGGTAGTGCTTTTATAAATGGATTGCATGTCATAATAACAGTAATACTTATTTCATTCATGACACTAATGGAAATAGCTCTCGTGTTTTTTAAGTCATTTAAATGTGTCACTGGGTATTATTTGATTTGGATTTTCTATCACACATGTATATGCAAACATATAATGCATATAAATATGTACAATCTTAAGGATGTATACATTGGAACATTGGAATTGGTATTGAATGTTCAATGTTGACCAAGAATGCCAAATATATTTTTACCTTTTTCTTTTTCTTTTTTTTTTCTTTTTTTTTTGCATTTTTAGAGGTAGGGTCTTGTTCTAGCCCAGGCTACCTGGAATTCACTGTATAGTGTCATGGTGGCCTCGAATTCATGATGATCCTCCTACCTCTGCCCCCTGAGTTCTGGGATTAAAGGCATGCACCACCACACCTGGCTCATTTTTGCTTTTAATAAATAAATTCTAGTATTAATCATCTTTGTGTACCTTGAGGATAAATACTCTTAATGTTAAATTCTATTTGATAATATTTTACTTGGAACTTGGGTCTATTATATTTACAAATGATATTGGTCTATAGTTTTTTTATGTTTTATTTCTGTCAATACTTGGCATAAATTTTTGTTTATGTTACCTTCTCATTGCCAAGACAAACACCCAACCAGAAGCAGCATATGTGAGGAACAGGCTTAGTTCAGGCTTACAGTCTTCAGGGGAAGCTTCATCAGGGTGTAGGAAGCTGGCTCACTTCATCACCCATCCAGAGGGGAGGGAGGGAGGGGCAGGAGAAAGAGAGAAAACGAATAGCTTAAGCTGGCTCTGAACACACTTTAGGGCTGGACTCCAGATCCACTCCCAGTGCCATACTTACTCTAGCAGGTCTCCACCTCCCAAGGAATCTGCTAGGTGGGGACTAAATAGGGAAATGTAATCACAAATACCTGAGGTGATGGAAACATTACATTCATATCACCACAGGTTTATGCTGGCTTCATAAAAATTAGAAGCTTTCATTCTTTCTTCATGTTTCAGAATTATGAAATTGATGGAGGAATTATCATCTTGATAATATTCCAAATGCATGAACCATGATACCATTTTGTACAGGGTATGATGATGGCCATGGATGAAAATATCTATTTATTTCAGAATTGCTAGTCATTTTAGACTTTTTAGTTTTAAATGAATCTTGGCAACTTTATTTTAGAATTGTTTAAAAATGTCATTTTACCCAGAGTTGCATAAAATATCTTTGTAAAGTATAAAATATTTTTTAAATTTTTATTCATATATATATATATATATATATATATATATATATATACACATTCACAGGTTATACTCTTTTATCCCCTTATCTCTTACCCTGGGGCCCTGCTTAGTAGGCTTATGGTATTCACTGCAGGATCATGAAGGCCTCAGTTAGTCCCTGTGGGGTAATGGGGTTGGGTGGGGGAGATCATGCCTCAATTCTCTGTGGCTCTTACAATCTTTCTGATCACTCTTCCACAATGTTCCTTGAGCCATGGAAGGCCTTTTGGCAGTCTGATTTAGTGTTGAGTTCTCTGTAGCCTTTGTATTTCTGCTTTGGTAGTTTTTTAATTTAAATTATATTAAATTATATTAAATATAAGATATATAAATATATTATACAATCATATTAAATTTATTTAGGGAGGAATTACAAATTGTGGCTTTTATTTTAAGGGAGATTGGGATCTAGGAAGGAAGGCTGGAGCAGAGTCATAAATACATTGGAAGTAGGAAACACACACTTAGGTGGAAAATATTGTATAGTTCATAAGGCTCAGTTAAGAGAAATTGAGGCTTTCGAAGAAAGACTGGAGTAGAGTCACAAACACGTGGAGGACATGATTTAGGAGCTTGAGTAGGGAGATTTAGAAGGAGCACCAATGGCATCTGCCATGTGCTTTCCCCATGGAAGAAAGTTAAAAGAATAAATGGTGGTGACTTTAGAAAGAATAGCAGAAATAAAATATCAAAGCAGACACCAGGAAATTCAGAGGAGAAATGAGTAATGAAGAGAGTCACACTCATGATTGCCCTAACTTTAAAGATATTACACAGATAGCAAGCCTGGAGTTAGTGGAAGCACCCACACGGTAGATCTGGTATGTAAGGCAAATACACACATGGTAGATTTAGAGACCAGAGGAAAATCAAGCATGCAATCAAAATGAGAAGTTACCCCAAACTGTAAAGCAGAGACAAGCAGCAAAGTTCCCCCAGACCAAGAAAGTGTTATGCCCTCCTCCCACCACCCAGCCAAGCTGGGTGAGGGAGAAGCCAGACTCATGTGAATCCAAGTAGAGAGGAGAGGGAATCCAGAGAGAACTCCACAAAGAGGAAAAAGACCTTTGATAGGTTTTGATTTTTCACTGTGTCTGTCACTATTGCCCTGGAACTGGTTGTCAGGATAGTAGTAAGAGCAATATTAAGGTTGCTACTTCCTCTGCTATTGCTCCTGGGTCATGGCAGATGTTGTAGAGGTGGCACATCTCATGGTGGGCAGTTAGCTATTTTCTTGTGTTATAGATCTCTGCCATCTTGCACTTCCCTACCAGGAAGGCACCCTGGAATCTAAAATAATTATTTAAAAATAATGACAGCTAACTTTAAAATCATACAATTAAGCCAGTGACAATAGTGGTATAATAGTGTTGTCTTTCTGACATATATCTATGAAGAAGGATGAATGGATGGGTAGAAATAGTATTTTTAAGAAATTGAATTAAAAAAATTTTTTCTTCAACAAGTCTCATTGTGTAGCCCTGAGTGGTTTAAACACATGAACCTCCTACCTCTGCCTCCTAAGTTCTGGGATTATAGTTTTACAATACTACATCTGACTGAGAAACAGATCTTAACTTATGTACACTATATTAGTTTTACTTTACTTTAATAGAATAAAAAGAACTTGAAGGGAGGCAGAAGGAAATGCAGCATTTAAATAATCATTTCTTTGCTATTGGAGATACCAGTTTTAAAAATTTTTTCCAAGGTCAAGAGACAATATTTAAAATACAAAATGGTGGTGCAGTTTTTGTTCATTATTGCTATTATTAGTGTGCGTGTCTGTATGAATGTGTGGATGCATAGGACTTGTGTGCGTGCATGTGCCACAGTGCAGGTGTGGAAGTCTAAGATCACCCCAGGGCATTTTCCTCTCTGTCCATCCTCTTGAGATAGGGTCTTCCTTGTGGTTTTGGTTTTGCTGCTGGGGTCCATGTGCACCAGGCTGGCTGGCCTGCTTCGTTCTGTGAGCTCCAGGATAGCTGGCCTGCCATCTGTGTTCTTCTGGCTCCGCCACCCATTGTTCCAAGTGCTTTGAGATCACAGATGCTGTTGTCACTTTGTGTCAGGCTTTTATGTGGGTGTTGGGAAATTGTACTCAGCTAAACTAGGGCTGGCAAGCACCTTTGACCACTGAACCATCTTCTCAGCTCTGTTATTATTATTATTTTTTAACTAAACAGCTCAGATTTAAGTAGAGTTATGGTTTGAGTATGGTTGCTTTTCCCACATGCATGCATATTTCATGGGCTAATAATATTACATGGTTGGAAACTTAACCCAACTATTTGGTGTTTAGAAAAGATTGGGGTCGAGCCCCTATAACTGAATCCTAGGGACATCAAAAGAAAAGGGGCAGAAGCCAGACACATAGACAAGTGTGTTCCCTCTCTCTCTTGCCATCTGATACAGAGTGCTGACTTGGAACTTTGACAGCAAGTAAGCCCTCACCAGAAGTCAGCTGATGTTTATGCCATGCCCTGGAACGTCCCAAACTGTGAACTAAATAAACCGTTTTCTTTATGAAGTATGAAGTTAGCCTGCTTCATGTAGTTAATTATAGTAACAAAAGGCTGACTAATAAAGATAGTGAAGATGGCCTGAGATATGAATGATGAGATGGCTAGAGTATGTGCCTTCCCAACTCACAACCTTCCAGCTGGCTGCGGTAGCACACGCCTTTAATCCTAGCTCTTGGGAGGCTGAAGTATGAGGATTGCTGTGAATCTGAGGCCAGCCTGGGACTACAGAGTGCATTCCAACTCAGCCTGGGCTAGAGTAAGGCCCTGCCTTTGAAAACAACAAAAAAAAAAAAACAAAAACAAAAACAAAAAAAATTCCAACTCACTACCTTCCAATTTTTATTGCTTATATTATTTTTCATGTCTCAGAGTTTATTGTTTATTAGTTTTATATTTTAAAAATCTACAGCCACAATTCCCTCCAACATTTAGAATATTCAGACTTCCTAATTTATATGGATTAACTGCTACACACTGGCTTTAGGGTCTATAGTCCCAAGTTCTTTCTTGGGAATCATCCTGGATTGGCTAAATTTCATCACTAAGAAGTTATTGTCAAGAGAGGCTCATAGACATTTATATCTTGAATATTTTTACTTTGAAATTGTATGTCTGTTGCCTTTATCTTTGAGAATAAATTTGTTGGTATAAGATTTATGACTTGCTTCTTTCTATTAATACTGTGGCACTTACTAAATTATAGTGTAGTCTTTCATTGAATGGATGCCAATTCTATTTTTATAGTTATTGGTTTCTAATTTTCTGTTATTATAGAGTATTCTTGCACATATATTTTTACATCTATGTTATTCTTTTAAAGTAATTTCTCAGAATAGCTCTAAGTCAAAGTATATATGGCACATGAAGATGTTTAGATATATGCTAAGTTACTTTCAGAGAGGTTATTCATTTATACTAAAATCAGTGCACAAGAGGCGCCTCTTATTTACATCATTATCATTAGTGGGTTTTATTATTATAGTATGGTTTATTATATAATAATAATATATATGGTATATAATATATTTATAACTTGTTGTTGTTATTATATTATAGTGCTTTATTAGTTTTTGATAATTTCATAATTGCTAGTTTGGCTGGCAACTTTTTCTGTTCTTTTAAATTCTGTTTCTTAGTAAATTTTAACATTTCTTATTTTCTGAACTGTTTTATTTTACCAATTTTTAATGTTTTTCCATCAAAGGTGCTGTTATTATTGATTTTAAAGAGCATCTATTGAAATGATAATGTGGTTCTTACATTTAAGTTTATTTATGTGGTATATTAGGTTAACCAGTTTCCATATGTTAAACCATCCCTGGGATGAAGCTTGCTTGATGGAGGTGTATAATGCTTTTTATTTTATTAGTTTTATTGTTTTGTTTTTCGAGGTAGGGCTTCACTTTAGCCCAGGTTGACCTGGAATTCACTATGTAGTTTCAGGGTGGCCTCAAACTCACAGCGAGCCTCCTACCTCTGCCTCCCAAGTGCTTGGATTAAAGCCATGTGCCACCACACCCAAATGTATGGATAATGCTTTTGATGTGTTATTGAATTTGGTTTGCGAGGATTTTGCTCAGGATTTTTGCATCTAAATTCATCAGGGATATAGGTCTATAGTTTTCTTGTTGTATTTCTATCTGGTTTTGGTATGAAGGTTATTAGAAGGAGTTGTGGAGCTTTCTCTGTTCTCTGATTATATGAAAAAGCTTGAGAAAAGGGGGTTTATCAATCTTGTTTATTTTTTCTTTTTTTTCTTTCTTTTTTTAATTATTTATTATTTTTTTTACAGTCAGTTTGGTACCATTATTAGGCTCATCCGTGACCTACCCCCTCCCCTCGGCCCCTCCTTGTTGAGGTATATGGGTCATGCATTGTGGAGTTAGCCCACAGTTATGGGTAAGCTAAATGTCTCTGCATCTCATGACCCAACATGTGGCTCTGACATTCTTTCCACCCCCTCTTCCGCAAAATTTCCCTGAGCCATGTTGGGTTCATTTTTGGTCTGCTTCAGTGATGAGGTGTTGGGGCCTCTGAGGCTCTGGCTCTCTGATTTGGTAGGAGTTGATTTTTCTCTGTGCTGATCTCCTTCCCCCTTGTGCTGGTATCCGGTTCATCAGGAAAACAGTGCCCTTGCTTGTTTCTCCAATTTTTCTTAGTTTCAGCCGGGGCCCTTTGGAGGTATGACAGGGTGGCTCTCTCCTTAGGATCTACATCTATCTGAAAAAGAGAAGCAGATTCTCCAACGGAGAGTAAGTTAGCATCAGGACAAATGAGATAACCCTTTTTTTTTTTTTTTTGTAGAGAATTTAATAGGTGTCGGCCCTCTTGTAGCCCACAATTGATGGTAGCTTGATATTGGAGAGTGGGCTTATGTTTGGATATGGTTCTGACTTGTTTCCCAGCTCCAGCTATGGGTCCCATACCAGTGAGGGGATCAGTTAGCCGAATTGAGAGCAGTTGGTTCCCCACCATGGCTGTGTGCCACCACTGCACTTGTGTGGGCATCACAACAAGTCATTTGCTGCTAAGTAGGTTAGACCATGCGTTGCTTTGACAGATATTGGTCATTTTTCCCCAGTCGCCCATGTAGCACTTTCTGGCACTAGACGCTCTGACTGTCTGGTGACTGACTCTCTTCCAACTTCCAGCCATGCCATTCTAATTTGCATGTCAATCACATAAGGTGTCTTCAGCAGTAGGGTCTTACCACTAGCCTTTGGTGGGTCATCAAGTACTCTGACAGAAATCTGTCTGTCTTTTAGGAAACCTTGTAGGTCTCTCTGATCAAAAGCTCATTGTGGATGACAGCCCCATGCTGGTTCTGGGAGTTACAGGTCAGTGCCCACTAAGAAAATGAGGAAAAAGATAACTAATGTTCAAGAGTTAGAGATAAGAGAGAGAGAGAGAGGGAGAGGGAAAGTGAGGGAGGGAAGATGTAGAAGATTAAGGTTAGTCTTGATCTTACCCTCTCCACTGTCTTGTGGTTCAGGTGGTGGGAATGTAAGATGGTACAACCACTTTGGAAAGCAATATGGAGACTTCTGAAAAAGCTGAGTATAGACATACCAACAGACCCAGTTATTCCCTTACTGGGCATCTACCCTAAAACCTTCAAACCACAGGCTAGAGAGATTTGCTCAACCATGTTTATAGCGGCTCAATTTGTAATAGCTAAGTGCTGGAATCAACCCAGATGTCCATCACTAGAAGAATGGATAACTAAGATGTGGTATATCTACACAATGGAATTCTATACAGCAGTAAGAAAAAATGACACAATGAAATTTGAGGAAAAATGGTTGAACCTGGAACAGATCATTCTCAGTGAACTTACCCAATCACAGAAAAAAATCGCCACATAGTCTCACTCATCCACAGCACCTAAACTGAATCTACCCAAGATACCTTACATACCCAGCAAGCACCTCCTAGACTAGACACTAGGATGGAAGGGAAGGGAGGGGAGGGCATCAAAGGGGTGGGAAACACAAATCTAGACCCAAACGGCAATGGTACCATAATTTTCTACTTACTAAAAGACAGACCAAATGGCTGATCCTTCACCAGGCCCTTACAGGGAACACTTATTTATTTTTTCAAAGAACCAGCCGGGTGTGTATGTGTGAGTGGGTGAGCTCTTCGTTGAGCAGGTTTGTGTATAGGAAGGTGTGTACGTGTGTGTGTAATATTTTTGTGTTTGTGTGATGGGAGAAACTGAGGTGATGTTAATACTGGGGAGCCAGGGAAAGGCAATATATGAGTTATTTTCTTACAGTTTCTCTTTAGATTTTAGATTATTTAAAAATGAAATTTTACAGATTATTTCATCCTCAAAAACATACAAAGTGATCTTGTTTCAACAGCACAGATTCATTGTGAATACAGATGGGGTTCATTATGTCATTTGTAAAATGAAATTTATTGATGGATTTCTTTACCATTTCTGGTTTGTATGTCACAATCTGAAGCGTTTTCTCAAGATCATAAGAGCATTCACTCACGTTGTCTTTCTGTGATTTCACTTTTACAACAAAGTCTTTGACTAATCCAAAATTCATTGTTGAAGCTGGAAAATGATCCAGGTGGTTTCCTCTGACCTGTCTAGCCAACTCAACTCAATAACCAATATCACATCCCTGGCATTAAAGTTTATGTTTACCCTTTGCTAAAATTCCACATAGAATACACTCACAGAATATTTCTTATCTATCCCAGGTCTGTTTGTCTTCCTTCCATGTGCCCACTCATACGTCTTTCAGTACTTATTTATTCCTCATCCTTTTCTATATTCTTCCAAAGAATAAGTATTTCAAAGAATTAATTCAAAAACATTTTCATGCAGAGGTCATTTGATTTAGGCAATATACACACCAATTCAAAAGGATTCATTTGGTAAATACAACATGTAATCAGAATTAAAGTGGAATAACCAAGCCTCAGTCAGACAAAAAAAAAGCAAAATTTGATTAAATAGGACAGAAATATTTAGATCCTATTTTAGATATTGTATAATTTAATCTCAGATACTATATTTCAAGCCTGTTCATTCAGATTCTTGGGGAAAATAGCTGAGTTGATCAATGACCAACTGATTGGTTTTGCCTGAGTTGAAGTGCCTATGGAGGTTATGTCTTAACAATACATTGCCAGAGAGGATCTTTGTAGGGGGAGAGTTCTCAGAAAATGACTAGGTAGGTTTGGTAGACATTCTAAATAATGTCTCATAAGAATTTTTGTAATATTGAGTTTTTAAGCCAAAGAACAATATAGGTCTCTCTGCTTATTGAAGTCACATCTTAAGGCCTTGCATGGAGTATTTTAGTTACAAAATTTATCATAGCACAATAATGTATATGTAGTAAAATATTACAATAAAACTCATTGTATTGTACTTATAATAAAAAATAATTTTAGGGCTGGAGAGATTGCTCAGTGGTTAAGGCACTTTTCTGCAGAGCCTAACAACCCAAGATTGATTCCCCAGTACCCATGTAAAGCCATATGTACAAAGTGGCACATGCACCTGGAGTCTGTTTGCAGTGGCTGGAGGCCCTGGTGCACCCATTCTGTCTGTCTGTCTCTCTTCTATCTCTCTCTGCTTGCAAATAAATTTAAAAAATTTTTAAATATTTTAAAAATATATGCCTATTTGTTATGTCTTTTGTCATTTGGAATGGAATCTCCCCATTATTTTCACCTGAATGGTTGACTGGTTTATTATTGATATAATAGCAATTAATTTTTAATCAACTTACTTCATTTTCTGATAACTTGTAATTGTCAGTTGTTTCTCTTGTGTTTGCTAGGTAAAAAGTCATTTTAACTGCCAGAAAAAAATGTTTTGTCTTTTTTATACTGTATGGATTTATACTGTACTTTATATATTTTTCTTTTTAAATATTTTATTTATTTATTTGTGAGAAAGGCAGATAGAGAGAATGGGCACAGCAGGGCCTCTAGCCACTGTAAACCTACTCCAGACACATGCGCCATCTTGTGTATCTGGCTTTATGTGGGTACTGGGAAATCAATCCTGTGTCTCTTGGCTTTGCAGGCAAGTGCCTTAACCACTAAGCCATTTCTCCAACCCTGTACTTTATATTTTTAAAAATACTAATAGTTATTATGATTAGTAATAAACTAAGAAATTCATTTTCATTTTGTAAGTCAAGAAAAAGGACAGAATTATATTTTATTTTTGCAAGTTAAACAAAAATATAAAGGACATATTGAACTTTTTGTCGAGCAAGCAATCAACAAACCAGCCAGATATCCACTTACCTCTCTATCCACCCATCTACCAATCATTCATCTATCTATTCAATAAATGATAGATGGTTGCCTCTTTTATGCCATGGGTCCATGTGGGTAAAATAAGAAAGACACAGTCACTCTTCTAAAAGGGAGGAAGGGAGGGAGGGAAGGAGGGAAGGAGAGAAAGAGAGAGACAGAGAGAGAGAGACAGAGAGAGAGAGATTTCAATAGTATACAAGGTAAATCATTTAACACTATGGAAATACATAAAAAAGGTGTATGGGGGGGTTTGATGAGATGGCATAGTGGTAAAGTACTTGCCTTGTAAGTATGAGAACCTGGGTTGGATCCCCAGAACCCACATATAAATACCAGGTGGGGTGCACACTTTAACCCTAGTGCTGGGAAGGCAGAGACAGGCAGGTCTCTGGGGTTTGCTGGGTAGTCAGTCTCACCTAATTGGTGAGTTCCAGTGAGAGACCATGTCTCAAGAAGGTGGATGCATTCCTCAGGATGACAACCAAGGTTATCCTCTGGCACAACACATGTGCACAGAGACCTGCCTACACATGCGCACATGAACATGCACATACACACATTATAAAATGAGAGCTACTAGACCAGTTACAGACAGGTAGGAAAGCTTATGGGAGTCGGGTGACATTTAAAGAGATTTATAAAGAAAGTATTTAATGGAAGAAAGACCACATTCACAATAAATGCATTGTATTATTCAGTTGCCTTGAAATTCTGGGGTATAATCCTGTCAGAGGTTTTAGTAACCAATCTGAAATTGTAATGGTTCTCAAGATTTCTGATTTGCCTTTGCAGCTCAGGGAGCCAATGGCACACTGGAAAACCCAGCCGTGGACACAAATCTGCTGGAAGAGTTCTTGGGCAATGACTTTGACTTGGGATCCTTGTAAGTAATGGTGGCTCAGATGTCTTTTTGATATTTTAAATGTTATGATGTAATTCAGTGAGCTGGAGAGTGTTCCCTTCTCCTGTTTTCCCAGATAGCTTGGATAGAATTTGGTATGATTTCTTTTATAGTTTCTGGGAGATTTCACCAGGGAAGCCATCTAGGACTGGTGTTTTCTCCTTGGGAAGTTTTTCCTGTTCTTCCAAACTCCTAACTTTGCAACAAGTTCTAACAGAGGGCTGGAGAGATGGCTTAGTGGTTAAGCACTTGCCTGTGAAGCCTAAGGACACTGGTTCAAGGCTCGATTCCCTAGGACCCACGTTAGCCAGATGCACAAGGGGGTGCACGTGTCTGGAGTTTGTTTGCAGTAGCTGGAGGCCTTGACGCACCCATTCTCTCTCTCTGTGTTGCTCTTAAACAAATAAATAAAAATAAAAATAAAAATAAAAATAATTATTAAAAGTATTTCTAACAGATACAGCAGTGTTCAGATTATGTAGTAATAGATATCAACTTATGTAGTTGTGTCTTTTAATGAATTTGTCTATTTTATGTAGGTTGTCAAATTCACTGGCATAAAGCTCTTTATATTGCCTTATTACATGTTAATGCTGTGGGATCTATAGTGTTCATCTTCTGATTGTTCTTGCGATCAATGATGGCTTTGTTTTCCTTGCTTAACTTGGCAGGATGCTTAACAGTTTTTAAGTTGAAAAATTATTATTTGTGTATATGTGTATGGGTGTTCACACCATGTATGTGAACTTCAAGAGGACATTTCCTACCTTCTTTTTGAGAAAGGGTCTCCTCTTTTTTTTTTTTTTTGCCATTATGTGTGAGGCAGCCTAGCTGGCCTACAGGGTTCCTGAATCTCTCCTGACTCTGCTCCCATTGCCATAAGCATATTGTGATCACACTGCTGTGTGGCACTTTGAATCCAACTTTACTGGATTCAAACTGGGGAATTGCTGGGGAATCAAACTCAGATCAGCAGGCTTGCAAGCAAGTGCCTTTAACCACTGAGCAATCTCCCCAGTCCTGTCGTTATCAATCTTGTTAACTTTTTCAAATAATCAAATTAAATTTGTGTCCTTTCTGTTCTTCTTATGTTTTATATTTCATTGGTTTCTGCTGTTTTTTTTTTTTTTTTTTTTCCGAGGTAGGGTTTCACTCTAGCCCAGGCTGGCTTGGAAATCACCATGTGGTCTCAGGTGGCCTCAATCTCATGGCAATCCTCCTACCTCTGCCTCCCCAGTGCTGGGATAAAAGGTGTGTTCCACCATGCCTGGCTTCTTTCTTTCTTTCTTTTGATTTTTCAAGGTAGGGTCTCAGTCTAGCTCAGGCTGACCTGGAATTCACTATGTCATCTCAGGGTGGCCTTGAACTCATGACAATCCTCCTATCTTTGCCTCTCGAGTGCTGGGATAAAAGGCATGCGCCACCATGCCAGGCCTTGTCTAGACACCAATATATTTATTCTAGATTTCTTTTCTATTTTTAACTTTCTTTTTTTTTTTTTTTTTTTTTTTTTTTTGGTTTTTCGAGGTAGGGTGTCACTCTAGCCCAGGCTGACCTGGAATTCACTATGGAGTCTCAGGGTGGCCTCAAACTCACGGCAATCCTCCTACCTCTGCCTCCCGAGTGCTGGGATTAAAGGCGTGCGCCACCACGCCCGGCTATTTTTAACTTTCATAAAGAAAACACAATAACTTTTGTATATAGTTATGTGAGTTTTGACAAGCTCATAGACTATCATAACTATAATTTTAGTCAGAAGATAGAACAGTTCCCTCACTGAAACATTTTTCATTTATGATGGTCCCTTTTGCCTTCAGAACTATACAAACCTCTAACCACAGGTAACCACTGACTTCTCCTCTGTGTCTATAATTCTGTTTTTCCCAGAATATCACATACATGAGTCCATATGGCATATAGCTTTCTCAGTTTACTGTCATCCACTTAGCACGCCTGTGATCAGTAGCTCATTCCTCTATTTCTGAGACTCTTTCAGATGGCTATAACATTGTTTATCCATTCATCCATTCAAAGACTGGATTGCTTCTACTTTAGGGCAATTTTGAATAATAGTTTCAAAAATTATTCATGTACAGATTTTTGTGAGACCAAGAGTTGGACCACTTTGCCACATTGTAAATGCAAGCTTGACTGTTAAAAAAAAAATGTCAAATTTTATAGTGTACCCATACTGTGGTGTATTACCACTAGTCATACTTGAGTTATGCAGTTGCTTCTCTTTATTGTCAGCCTTATCAATTAAAATTCAAGTAGCTGGAGCTGGAGAGATGGCTCAGAGGTTAAAGCGATTGCATGCAAAGCTTAACGACCTGGGTTCAATTCCCTAGTACCCATGTAAGCCAGATGCACAAGGGAGCACAGACATCTGGAGTTCATTTGGAGTGGCTGGAGGCCCTGGTATGCCCATTCTCTCTCTCTCTCTCCTTGCAAATAAATAAATGGAATATATTAAAAAGTAACAGGTTTGTGGTGGTAGCTTGTGTTTTATTTGCATTTTCCTAATGATTAATGATGGTAAGCATCATTTCATATGTGTATTTGTCAGTCATATATTTTCTTTGGTGAAATATCTGTTTAAATCTTTTACAAGGTAGCAGTCTCACACAACATAACACTGAAAAAATATCAACAACAAAAGAAGAGCAAGAACTCATTATCTCTTTCTGTATATGTGACTTTTTTTTAAAAAAATTATTTACAAGGAGAGAGAGAGAGAGAGAGAGAGAGAGAGAGAGAGAGAGAGAAAAGAGAAACAGACAGAGTTTGGGCACACTAGAGCCTCCAGCAGCTACAAACCAACTCCAGATCTATGTGCCACTTTGTACATCCTGGCTTTACATGGGTGCTGGGGAATCAAACCATGGTCATTAGGTTTTGCAGGTTTGTAGTGCCTTAACTGCTGAGCAATCTCTCCAGCTCTGTATATGTGGCTTTTGGTTGTTCATTTCACCATGTCTTTCAAGGAACTGGTCCATTTCATCTAAATTGTCACATTTAGGGTCACACAGCCATTGAGGCTATTTATTCTTATCTCTTTAATATCTGAAAAGTCTATACTGATATCTTCTCTTTTGTTTTTCTATTAATGACTTATTTCCTATTTTTTCTTAATTAGTCTGGTTAGACATTTAAAAGTATTTTAATAGACACATCATTGTGTACATTTGTGGGAATTGTGTCACATTACAATAAAAGTATACAGTATTATCAGAGTAATTAGTATATCCATTACCTCAAATGTTTACCAGTTCTTGGTGGTGGGAACATCCAATATCTTCTCTACAATTTTGAAATATAAAATTATTTCTTGTCAACCATAGTTATTCCACTGTGCTGTAAAATACTAGAAGTTATTTTCCTTATTCATTTGCACTGCTGAGCTCATTAGCAATCCCATCTCTACTCCCTAACACCTTTCTTGGGTTCTACCAACAACTACATCACTTTCTACTTCTAAGAGAAAAATTTTAGCTTGTGATTCTAAGTAGGAACATCTAGTATCTGTTCTACTGTGTTTGATTGCTGTCGATTAGCATAATCTTCTAGTTCCACCAGTAAAATTGTCATCAATGAGCAAGACATAGTGGCACATGCCTGCTATCCTAGCACTTGGGAGGTCAAGGCAGGAGTATCATGAGCTCAAGGTCAGCCTGGGCTACATAGTGAGACATTGTCTCCAAACACCAAGGTCTGAGGTACAGCTCAGTGGTCAAGCACTTTCTGAGCATGTGCAAGGTCCTGAATTCTCATTCCTAACACCATAAAAACCAATACAAGAAGAGAACCAAATTGTGTCAATGACAGAATTTCATTAGTTTCATGCATTCCTATACATACCTATTAAATATATATTCATGTATAAAGAAAATGTGATATGGTATATATTATATATATTCACTCATCTATGGAATATCAGTGTATTCATTAATTTATCTATGATGGATTCCTAGGCTGATTCTATCTTGGTGTTGTGAGTAGTGCTGCCTTAAACATGTTCTACTCCAGGCATTGTGTGGGCTAAGCTCAGAACTCTATCTATCTATCTATCTACCTACCTACCTATCTATTATCTACCTATCTATCTAATTTATATCCATATAACTATATAACTACATAACAAATTGCCCCTGTGTCTACCCTCAAATTCCTTGCTCCAACCAAGCTGCTGGCATAAATTCAGGTGAGTAATAGATGCATTATTTTATTTTTAAAAATTTTTTTGTTTATTTTTATTTATTTATTTGAGAGCGACAGGCAAAGAGAGAAAGAGTCAGAGAGAGAGAGAAACACACACACACACAGAGAGAGAGAGAGAGAGAGAGAGAGAGTGAATGGGCGTGCCAGGGCCTCCAGCCATTGCAAATGAACTCCAGATGCATGTGCCCCCTTGTGCATCTGGCTAATGTGGGTTCTGGGTAATTGAGCCTCGAACTGGGGTCCTTGGGCTTCACAGGCAAGTGCTTAACCACTAAGCCATCTCTCCAGCCCAATAGATGCATTATTTTAAAAACCATTTTTGAGAGGCTATTGATTCTGTCCCCCAAGTATGTTTTTAAGATATATTGGAATTCTGTTTAATCATCTGATCCACTTTGTAACTAGCTGTTTGGGGTGGAGGAAGTAAACAAAAGCCCTTTTGAAAGGACCATCACCTTATCTGGGCAGTTTAAAATCTGTCCTAGGGTCCTTAGGTCAATGATTATAATGGTCCTTCCTGCAGGATTACAGATACTTGCACAGGGCTTACCCATTTCTTTTTAGATTCAGGCCCTGTTTGGTCCACAGAAGTCACTCTGTATCTTAGAAGTGGCAGAGGCTGTTGGTGAGGCAGGCAAGGAAGTTGCATTGTTGAGCATTTGCAAAGCACTCGGTATTATTGCTTACACTGTAGATGTTTGCTGACTTAATCACATAGATGATATTACATATTTCCTTCTTTTACTCTGCCAAATGGGTACAATATTATCTATATTGTAGATATAGAGGAGGCAGAGGTTCAGAGAGGTTAAGGAATGTCCCATATGTCAGTAAGTAGTAAAGCTGAAATTAAAATGTGCCTGGCTCTAGAACACATGCCCATTCTTTTATATGTGGTGTTTAGATTGACATTTCAGGGAATCTTTTAGACTAATCTAAACCTCAGGAAATATTCTAAACATGTCTAAAAAGTTCTGTGGAAAGGTGTGACTCGGAATAGAAGGGAGCTATGTTTCGTAAAGATTGCCAAAGTTCATGATCACTCAAGAAGTGTCCTCTGATCAGATAACTTGTTGTTAATTGATAACAAATGCTCATGCGCAGCAGTTAAATATGGCTGCAATAAAATTCTGAGTAGGGACAAGCAGAAACAGTCCATGACCGCAAGGACATTGGGCAGTTCAGTGACCATTTCTTTGGTAATCTTGTACCAATACTTCAAGTTTTGAGTATTTCTAGGTATCAGGAATTTTATGCAGGCCAGTTACATTTTGCTCAATAGCCCCAGGATGTAAGCTTTTTTTTTTTTTTTTCCTGGATTGGAGAAACAGAGTTGAGATTCAGATCTGTGTTTGCTACAAAAATGTCATTGTTACCTCCTAAATGATCTAAGAAACCCTAGGCTAAAAATTTTCTGAGAGTCAGTTTGAATCTTTTAGGAAGATTTTCAGCTCTTAAGTATATCAAAAAGGTAGAACCACCTCTCAGGTCCCAATTCAATACTTACTGCATCTTTTTCAAAATTTTTTTGTTCATTATTTATTTATTTATTTGAGAGTGACAGACAGAACGAGAAAGGTAGAGAGAGAGAGAGAGAGAGAGAGAGAGAGAGAGAATGGGCGTGCCAGGGCTTCCAGCCACTGCAGACGAACTCCAGACACGTGCGCCCCCTTGTGCATCTAGCTAACGTGGGTCCTGGGGAATCGAGCCTCACACCAGGGTCCTTAGGCTTCACAGGCAAGCGCTTAACCGCTGAGCCATCTCTCCAGCCCCTTAATGCATCTTGTGATGATGGGGATGTGGTCTAGGAACTGCATTGCTGAGGGATGTCTTCATCTTGCCAACAAGATGGAATGTACTCATGCAAGTCATATGTGAAAAACGAGGGTACCATAGAGGGGTATGACATCACTAGGTGAGAGAGTCCCGTGGGATCACATTAATGACAGACTGAAATGTTATTTTATGACACATGTGTAATTAAAGTAGTTTTGGTTGAGTGGGATATGTGGTGGGGCTGGATATCATAATGAGCTTTAGGTTGGCCTGGAGGTTCTGCATGAGGTAAGAGGGAGTAGGCTAAGTATACTGAAGTGGCCTGTGAGGCTGTTTAAATAGGTGACTTCACAGGAGGAAGTGTTTAATGGGGTGGAATATTAAGTCATAAAGGAGTCTTGTTTTCATTTTATTTCATTCTAATGGGTAAATTAGATTAGCTAATATTCTGGATCTTAGTTAGAACTTGGCTTTTTGGGCTTGGATGAACAAGGAGTTAGGCGTCTTACTGTTCTGGCAGTAGAGTAGGGCTGATAAACCCTATACTATGAAGTTGTACAAGGAGTATGTGTAGTTCTGTAGGCAGAGCTTATTAGCAACTGTTTGAATGTCTTGATTGGTTTCAGTCTAATGTGCAAGGTGAAAACCTAGAGAAAAAGACTGGGACTTCATGACTCTGTTCTCTCCCCATGCCAAGGATATTTGTGCAAAATGAAATAACCTGTAAAACCTAATGGGATGGAGATGGCCTATATTTAAAACATGCTGTTTGGGGAAGGTAATCTCTGGTGGGAGACCTCCTGCTTGCCAAATGAATAATCTTGAGTAAATTGTTTAATGTTACCAACCTTGCTTTCATTGTCTCTGGAGCAAGGATATGTCTAGCACCTTTTCATATGGGACTGTAGAGATTAAATGAGACAAGATATGCAAGGTCATCATGGTGTCTGGCCAAGAGGAGGTTCTCCGGATCTAAAGCAGTGGGGAAGGGGAGTAAGAGAGTCAGACCCCAACAGTTGGAAAATGGGCTGAGGGAAGTCTCAGCATCATCCCCATTGTGTTACTCTAAAAAATTTTTCATTTATTTATTTGTACATGTGGGGAGAGGGAAGGTGAGAGGAAGCACAACAGGGCCTCTTGCTGCTGTAAATGAACACCACTAGCTTGTACCTCTTTTTGCGTCTGGCTTATGTAGGTAGCCTGGGAATTGAACCCGAGCAAGCCGATTTCACAAGCAAGGGCCTTTAGCCACTGAGCCGTCTTCCCAGACTCCCTTGTTGTGCTTCTTATTGCCCTGTCATAAGATGGTATTCTTGGACTACATTAGCCAAAGACATGTCTTCCAGGGCCCTTTTCCATCCCAATTTCAGGATAATGGACACAAACTGTAACCAAGCTTAAGTATTTACTGAGTGCCTATCACACTTTCACCTATGGGAGTCTATGGAGCATGCATATACACTCACACTATTAAGATATGTTCTTTACATGAAAGTCCATTGAGGGAGATAAATAACACATGTGAAAAATTAGAGAAAATCTGTTTTGTAACAGATCTATCTTTGTAGCTGGACCATGAGGCACAACTGTGAACAGTGGATGGATTCCTCATTAGTAGTTTACCAAGAACAGTGTGTTGGGATCAATCTGTCCTGGCAGGGCAGGTGTTTTTCCAGAATTGGTGATGTATGGTGGTAATAAAAAGCAGACTGACTCCTCATAGGCTTCAGTATTGATTTGAAATTCTCTGCAGACAATGCATTTCCTTGTCACTGGCTCCAGGGGCAGGACTTTCTTTCTCTCACCCTTGGCCCTCCACACTACATGCCTCTTCAGCAGAAAGAAAAAGACAATGGCGGATGGTCTGAAGCCATTCTATGAAACATGACAAAGCAGAGGAAAGCAAGGAGGTCGAAGTGAGGTGCAGGGGAAGGCTACCATTTCACATTGGGTGCTCAGGAGAGCCCTACTGATATAAGGATTTACACACACAACATGTTCATTGCCATGTGTAGTTCTTAAAAGTCTGATAGGGCTGAAGAGATGACTCAGCAGTTAAGATGCTTGCTTGCGAAGCTTAGACTCATGTTCGACTCTCCAGCTCCTGCATAAGCCAGACCTACAGAGGTGAGGCAAACGCATGGTCACACATGCCCACTAGGTGGCGAAAGCATCTGGAGTTCAATTGCAGTGGTTGAGGCCCTGGAATGCCAATTCTCTCTGTCTCATTCTCTCTAAAAAAATAAGTCTGGTATATGTATGGTTAATTTTCAGAGAATTTAAAGGAAGAGTTCATGTAAACTACATATAAAATGGAAGCTAGGGAGATTCCACCAGCTCTGAATTGGGCCCTGTGCTGAGCTAAGGTCACTGAGGGGTGCAATGGAACTTCACAGAAGGCTCAGTTGGTGTGTGGAAAGGCACTGGGGAAGTCACTGGAGAAAACTGGGGATTGCACTGCTGAGCTGGGAATAGTAGACACATGAAGACCATACTTTACTGCTGTGGGGGAGGGGCCTCATAGTCATGAGCATAGCAGGCAGTCTGTCTAGGACAAGATCAAAGTTGCCATGTGAAATCAGTACTGGCTTCTTTGGTGGCACCACATGAACAGCATGGATGTACCTGTCACTGGAGCTGGTCTTCTGTATCCCTCCTATTCTGTTTTGCGTAGGTCTCAACCCTCAGAAGATTGTCTCTCCATTCATCAACAAAAAATCATAAAGATTGTATGACCAAAAGGAAAGACTTTAGAAAGCATATTTATATGTCTAGTTAACTTTTAATTGTTATAACCATCTCTTTATAGAAGCTAGAGACCATGTTGGCTGCTCATGGAATGCCTCATGGCGACTGGTCACTCTGGTGTCTGCTTGCTTTATGGAAATCCCTTTGGCATTAGTGCCCAGAAGCCAAACAGTCTAATGTGTGCTGCTGGTATTCTTGACATGGAAATTATGGGCAGAAAGATCTTAGGGTGACAATCAATCCTAAGCAACAGTATTTTTCTTATAAGTTCACTGTTGCCTTTGTTTTTAACAATTTGCCCAGAGTTTTTGTGTATTACATGTGACTATGTGTATGATTATATATACATGTGTGTAGGGCTCTTCCTTAGTCACTCTCCACCCTATTTCTTGAGACATTAAAATCCAGAGCTCACGATTAGCTGGACTAGCCAGCCAGGAAGTCACAGTACTACACCGAGCATTGTATGTGGGTTTTTGAGATCCAAAACTCAGGTCCTCACCCTTGTGCAGCAAGCACTTATCCACTGAGCCATCTTCCCAGCTTCCAGTTTGCCTAGATTTAAAGGTGGCTTTTATGAATTCCTCCTTTAAGTGCTCTGAGAAGAACCATAAACTTTCTCTAAATATGTTGAAATGCTCTGAGCTTGGGAGGTTACAATATACAGTGCAATAAAGGAGTAGCTGTTCTGAATTTTGGAAAGGGGAGTACACTGAAAGGATGATGTGTAAGCTTTAAAAATGTTTTCAAATAACCAAAACGGGAATTCTTCCATATTTTTCCAAAGAGTCAATACACTTTTGTTTTAGCAGGCAATTACTCTGCTCAGGCACAAACTGTAATCAGTCTCTTGAGAACTGACTCATATTTCATTGTCTGCCACACACATTGACGGCTCGGAGATCAGCAAAGTTTGGGCATATACAGAATCTGGGGTCCCCTTCTTTCCAACATTATATTTTCATATTTTGAAATCCTTGTTTGTTTCAAACTCTATTTTCTGATTCTTCAGGCCAGAAAGACTGGGTTTGTATGGGAGTGTTAAGCTGCTCTGTCTTTGATCAGCCTCAGGCTCTGAGCTGTGAACTCATGCCACCCACTGCCATTGCCTTCCTCTAAGCGTCCATGTCCCTCCCTGATCTTGGTGCTCTTCTGTACTCTCCAGTGCCTTTTGGTATTCCCTCCCCTGGAACTTCAAGCTTTTAGAACAGGGCTGGTATGAGCTTAACTGGTATACCAAAACACAACATAACTAGAAAAGCTGTTGGTAATTCTTTTGCATTTCTTATTTGATTATTTGTTCTCTACCTTTAATGTTAAAGGTTTTCTGGAAATGGTTGGATTTTATTTTCCTGTTTAAGAAGTCCTGTGTGGGACTGGAATGATGGCTCAGAGGTTGGAGGTGCTTGCTTTTAAAAGCCTGAAAGGCTGATGGCCCGGGTTCAATTTCCCAGTACTCATGTAAAGCCAGATGCACAACATGGCACATGTATCTGGAGTTTATTTGCAGTGACAAGAGACCTTGGGGTGCCCAAACTCACTCTCTATCTGCCCCCCTCTCTCTCTTTCTCAAATAAATAAATTGATTTTTGGCTATGTCTTCAATATCGTTAAAATATTGTGCCTCCCTTCCCCCTGAATACATTAAACTTTTCAAGGAACAATATCCCAGTCTTTTACTCATGGTAAATCTTGGATGCATGCAAGGCAGAGTTGACAAAGGTTCTCACGGCTCAGCATTTAGATTGATTTATTTACTGGTGCTGGGCTTTGAAACTAGGGCCTCACCCAAGCTAAGCAAGCTCTATCACTGAGGTATATCCCTAGCTTTGGCATTTAGATTTTTAGTCCATCCTTTCCTGTCCAGCCCACCAGCCTTAACTGCATGGGCAGCCTGCACCATTGTCTCCCTAGTCCCACTTTCCCAGAGAATAAGACCTTCCCAACTTTTGTTGGCGTGATAGGTGAGGAAGCTGATCTAAGAATCCAGTTGTTTCTTAAGTATACTTTCAACCAGTCCTTGCTTCTGAATTTGAAGCTTCAGTTGACTTGGCTTTTGGGCACCACCGATGGGATTACCTATTGTTGACTCCTCACGCCCCCTCTGCCATATCCAGGCAGTCTGACTACCTTTGCCAATCTGTCAGTTCAGTCCCAGCCATTTACTTCTGTAGGCCATCGTGTTACTGAAATGGAATCTGATGTGGTCTTCACTCATGTGCTTTTGTGTTTATGCCTGTATACTCCTTTATATTGATTTGAATGGGGTTTTAGATAAAGGGAAATATATATTCTCTCTTCCCTTATTAATAGGGAATAAATTTTAAGGAGCCAATTTGAGAAGGAATCCTAACTTTTCTGTTTTTAATTTCTCATTAAAAAATTTAAGTTAGCACACAAAGGAATGGGTTTCATGATAACATCTTCATTACATATGAGTAATTATTTTGCTTTATGTACTCCCTCCACTTCCTTCTTACATGTCTCTTGTCCCCCTCTGGCTAGTTCTCTTCTGTCCCCTAAGCAGTCCCCCAAATAGTAAACGATAAAATCAATCTTTTCTCATCTTTGTATTATATTGGACTCTTAATACACTGAGATAAATAAGACAGCTTATTCTTTAAGCCAGAGAAGCAGCGAGGGTGTGAGTTCTCACAGGTCTTCTGGATCTCAGATTTCTGCATCTTTTAGTGTACTCGTTGCTCAAAATAAAGTTTCAGTTGCACCTTAATATGTACAAATAAAAGAGTTATGAGATACCCTTCTTCCAAGCATTCAAAAAGGTCCTTTCATAGCTTATATGAAACATTAGCATATTAATTTCTTTTACACATGTAAATTGAACAACAGTTAAATAAAAAAGTAAGTTTTTACTAAGCTGTTATAGACTAATACCTTGCTTGTTTTCAGTTCTTGTCTTTGGTTTTGTTTTTCATTCTTTCACATCCATGTATGACAGTGTTTAGACATTTATTCTGAAATCATTAAAAAACAGAGTAAGCCATGTGCTATTTTTAGAAACCTAGTACCTTTTTCATTTTAAAATATAAAGCATGCTCTCAGCTTCTATATACACTTTGGTTTTCTTTGCTGAATTGTTAGTTATTGATGATTTCATTTACACTACATTCTGTCACCTGCAATTATTTCTTCTTTTTGTTTTGTTTTTGGTTTTTCAAGATAGGGTCTTGCTCTAGCCCAAGCTGACATGGAATTCACTATGTAGTCTCAGGGTGGCCTAAAACTCACATCATTCCTTAAAGGTGTATTTAATTAAAGGCGTATGCCACCACTCCCAACTGTAATTATTTCTTACTCATTCAAATTTTTAATGGATATTATAAAATACATTTTATGACCTCTTGCCTAAATAAATCACTGTATATGGTTTTTAAAAGGGTCTTTTTGGGCTGGGTATAGTGGCACACTCCTTTTAATCCCAGCACTGGGGAGGCAGAGGTAGGAGGATTTCTGTGAGTTCAAGGCCACCCTGAAACTATGTGTGAATTCCAGGTCAGCCTGGGCTAAAGTGAGACCCTACCTTGAAATTCTCCCCCACCCCCACAAAAAAGAAGGTCTTTTTGTAAAATCCCAGATCATCTGCCAAAAGCTTTGGGATTCCTCCAAAGTGCCGACAGATTGAAAACCATTGCTTTAGAACACTTTTCAAGTCCTTCTTCCAACAGCACATTATTCGTGCTGGGTGTGGTGACTATAGTCCCAGCTTCAAAAAGCTGAGGAAGGAAGACCTCCGTCAGTCTGAGGCCAGCCTGGGCTACAGAGTGAGTTCCAAGACAATGTGAGTGAGATCCTGCTTGAAACGACAAAACAAAATAGACAAAAAAACAAACACAACCCCCCCCCCAAAAAAAAACCCATTATCTTCAGACAAAAAGACAGACAAACAATATGCCCAGCAATCTTGCTGGTGGAAAAAAAAATGTTAAGAACAATAAAAAGGTTAATTAAACTTTATTGAACACTCTCTAAGTTTCGTGAAGTGGGTGTAGTGGGGAAACATGGGCTTGAGTGAGCTAAGACTCAGGTTCACCCAGTCAGGACAGGACACCAGGCGTGGTCAGAGGAGGAGCATGGCTTCCCATCCTCAGTGCCAGGAGCCATCACCATGGGGTTGTGAAGGAGGGCTGCCTGCTATTGGTGACAAAAATAAAATGTAATTGAGTGAAACAAAAAGCAACCATGTTTCTAATCCTCAGGCCACGGCAGCTCCCAGACACCCCACCCTATTCTGCATCAGACCCATGCTCTCCTCCACAGGTCAAAGGTGAGTGAGTGCCACCCACCTTGCACGGTTACTCTTTGTGGACTCTGGGTGGTGACAACGAGACACTTGTCACTTGTGTCTTTCTCCAGGAGCATGCTGCGGGACCCTGAGGCCTATGGCAGGAAGGGTCCCGGCTACGTTTCTCCACTCTGTCCCTGGCCCTGGCCCTACCCCGACGATGCTGCCTGCACAGCCACCTCAGACGATGTCTGCAATGAGCCACTCAGGCCAAACCCACCGCAGCTTTCAGAACGGGCACCCCCACATCGGTCATCCCTCCACCCCGCTGAGCCAAACCGAGCCCTCCTGTCCGGGAATGAGTTGTTCTTACCGTCAGCAGCCTTTGTGCCACGCTCCTGGGTAAAGGGCAAGATCCGTGGTTCTGAAAGACTCTCCCAGAAAGCCCCAGGACCCCCCAGCATGGGCGCGGGGAGAAGGGACAGCAGCAGCCTGTCCAGGAGATGGCAGTGTTGAGACGCAGGACACAGCGAGGCCCCAGTGCTCAGGGCTCAGGCAATCTTAATTAAAAACTCACCAAACCCACCGTTTTTATAGATCCACTTGGGGTGGTGGAAGGGAGTAGTGTTTCCCCATGAACCTCAGCCAGACTCATTAGGGAGTCTGCCTACCAGTTTCTCCGAGAACTGTCAATTTACATCCTTCTTTTATCTAGAAGGCAAAGATCATCAAAAATCATTAAATTCCACCACCTGAAGAATATTTCCAGGTTAAAATGTATAGTGCATTTACAATCTGTGTCTTCTCTCAGTCTGAAAATGTTGTCAGTTTATCTTTCAGACAGGCGAAGACTAAAGTTTCAGACCAGTAGGGCCCAGGAAATCTCAATGAATTGGGAATGAGTTAGAGAAGCAGACAGCAGAGATCTGAGAGGTTCGGTTAAACTTAACAGAACTTAACTTTCTGGTTTCTTGGTTTTAGAACCTTGTGGCCCCCCACCAAGAAGAGAAAGCACATGCAGATACTGGAGGACTACGAGGACGAGGACGGCCAAGTGTGGGCTCTCCACTCCAGACCAAGTGAGCAAACCGGGGGCTATGCCCAAGTCCAGGCCATGAGAGCCTTGGCTGTCAGATCAAGGCTTTTGAGCAGCCTCTCTGCAGCTCTGCAAAAACGATGTTCTCTTTCACAGAGGAGCAACAATAGGTTCCGGGAGATTATTCTTCCCCCTTGACAGGTCTTTCAGTCACACGGGTGCTTCCAGAAAGAGATGCTCTTCTGTCTCTGTGGCGCAGGTGAAGCGCCAGTCTTTCAGTGTCGGGAGCAATGTGTTTCCAGGACACAGGCTCCAAGCCTGGGGGAGTGGTACCGCACCTTCCAGAGCCTGCGTAGGTGCACAGTCCTTTGCTGCCCACAGGCTTCCACAGCTGTGTTGTGCACAGGCTAACACGAGGATCTTGGTAACATGCAGATTCTGACGAGGAATCTGAGCTGGGGTCTGAGCCCCACATTTCCAACAAGCTTCCAGGTGAGAGCAATGCTACTGGGTCACGGGAAGTGGGGGGCGGGGCGCCAAGAACAAGATCTCAGAGGTTTCTCTGGGGAAGGCAGGTGAAAGTGGAGCATTTCTCTTGAGCATTTCAGAGTGGTCCATTTCCAGGCAGACTTCTGAACGTTTGTAAATCATTTTATAAATCCTTCATCTAAATCATCTGATGCCCACATGGTCAGCCTACATAGTTATTTGTCTTATATAACATGTGATACATCATGCTTTGAATTGTGAGACCTGATCAAGCTGGGAACATCTTGGTCTTTTGGAATCTGTAGACTCGAACCTCCAGCATTTTCTGTAGCCCACATGCCATGGCATTTACTAGGGGGAAGGAGAGAATTCGCCAGGCCAATTCTATTAGGCAGTGTAAGTGCTCTAATGTATGCAGTGTGAACAGTGCCACAAATTTAGGGTACCAGATCCTATTTGTTCTGTCCCCCATGAGTCAGCTTGGCAAGAAGCCCAGGATCCCCTCTGGAGGCTCCTCCTCCTATTTTTGTCCCCACACTGGAGAGGGATCCTCTGCTCTCAAAAGAGATGCCAGTGGCTTTTCACTAGCAGGGGTTGCTGCCTTTACCTCTGACATACCCTATGGTTCGAGTTAACCCTTTCAGGGATGCCTGGTTTCAGCTCTGGCTTCAGGGAACCATACTATCTTCCCTGGGAGTGATGTGTTAGAACTGGAATGGGTATCCAACCCTTGTATAATGTGAACCTTTTATTGTCTCCTTTCTTTGCACATGGATCCACTATGACCAGCAGTCAACTACTTCTCCTCCATCCTAGAAAAACAAAATGCTGATTCAAACCCCCTTTTAGGTCTCTGTGTACCTCCCTGTGACAGGTTACTGTAGTTTGGGGATCTCTGCATGTAGCTTGCAGGTGAAGCATAAACACTGAACAAACTTCTTGCCAGACAAGGGGACAGTCTGTCCACTCTAGTGTGAATGTCCCAGCTGCCTGCCTGGGGCACCAGGCTTTCCAAGAGTTCCCTCAAGGGGCCAGGCTGGTGTTGCTCAATTTGTCCTGGCCATTGTTAAGTTAGGCACCATCCTGTGATGGATTTCCACTGCTGTCCTAGACAGGACATTGACTTTTCACCATCTTCAAGGAAAACTCTGAGAGAGCAACTGAACTTTCCAGGCAGATACGAACCCCTGGATCCCTTAAGTCACCTTTAAAGGCCACTAAAAATCTCACTAAGGATAATTGGTTTCAGACAACTATTCAAGGATGAGAAATGAGCAAGTTCCCTGGACAAAATAAAATATAAGAAGTGCAAAGCAAAGATTCATTTTACCTAGATGCCATGTTTTCATTACGATTTTGACACACATTTTCTGATGGGTATTTGCTATTTGATTTGGTGTGGCAGAGACCATGTGCCTTTAGGAGGTCCCAGGGAAAAATACTTTGATAAGGAAAGGAAGAGCTTGCACACATCATAGAGACAGGAATAGGAGTACCATTCTTTTTAAAAAGGAGAAGATAGCTTAAACGAACCAATAAGGCTTTACTGGTATATAAGTTCTTTTCTTGTTGCTGTGAAAAAAAAAAAAAAAACCCTGACAAAGCAACTTAAGAGTGGAAAGGCTTATTTTGGCTCACACTTTTGGCATACAGTCCACCATGGTGGGGTAGTCATGGCAGCACGAGCATGAGGCAGCTGGTCATATTACATCCTTAGTCAGAAGCAGAAAGCAATGAGCGCTGGTGCCCAGCTTGCTTTCTCCTTTGTATTCAGTCTGGGACCCTAGCCCACGGGATGATGCCATCCATATTTAGGGTGAGTATCTTCTGATCAGTTAGATCTGCTTGGAAATGATAGGCACATCCAGAGGTATGTTTCCATGGTAATCCTAAATCCCATCAAATTGACAATAAAATTAAGCATCAAAGCAGGTGATCTTTTGCTAGGCACATTGAGCAAGTGTTCCAAGACCCCATTTATAAAGCTTGAAGTGCAGACTTGCTGGGCTGGTGTAAGCAGATGTAGAACATTGCATAAAGAGAGAGAGAGAGAGAGAGAGAGCCACTGGCAGAAGACTCCTGTCCCTTTGCTCCTGGCCCCATCTGAAATAAGTAAAGGCTCATGGCTTCCCTGGGAAGCTGCAACTCTCATCTATTTTGAACCTTAAATATGAAAGGCACAACCTTTGGGCCACAGTGAGAGGTACCCTGCTAAACATGCCATGAGAGTTGGACAGATGCCTATCTCATCTTTCCAGCAGCTTGGGACCTTTAGAGCATGACCTTTCTTGATTATTTAAATAAGAACCATAATTTTCACTTCACTAATCCTTGAGATTCTCTTAAAGCAAAGCACACAGGATATTTGGAAGGCATTCCAAGGAAGCCATCAGATGTCTCCGGAGGTTGGTACTTGGGCACTTTACTGCCCTCCCACTTCTACTTCTGTCTGTGTTAGACTTTCCTCCAGAGATCCTCAGACTGCATGAAGGAGAGAGAGCAGTTTGAACCCTGAATCTTCTGCTTTACAGATGCGACCCTGGGCAAGTTATGTCAGGTCTTGAACCTCAGTGTCCACTCTTGCTAATGAGATCAATCTTTGCCCCACAACCATGTCAGAAATGTTTGGGGGCTTGTCCTTGGAGCATATCCCACAGCCAGTGCTACGACACCCGGGGATAGACCTAACTGAAATGTCTGTACACACCCACCAGAAGACACGCTCGGGAATTTCCATCACTGAGTTACTCATAATTCCTATAAACTAAGTGTCAAATGATTGTTAGTGACAGGTCATATACTGGAGTATAATACAGTAATAAATAGGAACAAAGAACTACCATTTGCAACAATAATAGATAAATCTCATGATGATAATGTCGAGTACAAGACACCAGCATGTAAAAGTTCATATTATATTCTTTCTTTCATTGTCTTTTCCTTCTTCTTTCCTTCCTCCATCTTTCATTCTTTTTTCCCTCTCTCCTTCATTTTTCTTTCCTTCTTTCTATCTTTCTTCTCTCTTTGTGGTGCTAGGGATTGGAGATAGCACCTTGCTCATGTTAGACAAGTTCTGTATTACCAGGCTA
Organism: Dipus sagitta; assembly: GCA_036346955.1. Lineage (NCBI taxonomy): Eukaryota > Metazoa > Chordata > Mammalia > Rodentia > Dipodidae > Dipus > Dipus sagitta. The sequence goes on from CM070777.1 coordinate 123,246,644, forward strand.
CATCCCCAGATGTATTAACTCTTTAAACTTCTCTGTACTGTCATATTGCATGATAGTGGTCAGCTTTAGGTAGGGGAAGGTAATTATTGGAAGGGAGCATGTGTGTGTCTCCGAGAGGGCTGAAAGTATCCTATTGTTTGATCTGATGATAGTTATACAGTCAGATTCATCTTAGAAGAAAGTATAGCATTGTCTGTTCATGGCCTGACACTTTCCTTCATGACAAGTAAACTTCAAAGAGGCAAGTCTATTTATAAGGCAGCTTCTCACCTTGGAGAGGAGATAAGAAGTCGGTGGAAGGCTGCATAAGGTACCTAGAACAGTGCCTGGTGTGCAGAATGCACTCAGAAACTAGATGTCATTATTAGCAGTAGTAAGAATGAGCCCCACTATTGGGCCCGTGGTCTCTAGGGCCTGACCAGCTCCTCGGCAGCTCCTGGGGGAGCCAGGGCTATGAATACTCCTGTTGGAGAGGCTACTCTGACACCTTTTCTACTATGATGGGAAAGGACAGGAAATGCCTTCATCTTTGAGGACAATGGCAATGTCGTTGGCCTCCCTTTCAGTACCCTCCCTATCTGTGTCAAAAGGAACAGAGCTGGCCTTCGGCTATGCAGCAGACACACTGCCTTTGCTGCCCCAGGTGGGTAGGAAAAGACCTGCATTATCTGGTCTTTAGTGAGGCACACCAGGCAGTTCCTTCACAACAGATGGTTATATGAGGCCTAGATCAGAAGCACCAAGGCTTTTTAGGAATAGTTGTGCTACCTTGCTACAACCCATAGAGGCGATAATGACAGTATCATCTGTAGCACTAAAGGCAGTACTGTATAAGCCCTCACTGGTGGCGGACACTGGGCTAAGCACTTCACAGGTCCTATTTCTGCATCTCTGCTGACAGCGTGCACCTGGTGTTGGGTATGAGTGATGATGGGGTATTAAAGAGAGGAAACCACCAATGTAATAACTGTTGTAGTCAGCTGCACATTGCTGGGATGAACCTCCAAACCAGACACAGTTTATGGGAGGAATGGGGATTTATTTCAGGCTTACTGATTCAGAGGAAGTTCCGTAATAGTGGAAGGAGCGAACCCCCTTTCACAGGTCCATGCACAGAGAAAAACCACCACCAGCACCACCAAAAGCAAGTGCACTCTGGAAACCCCTGGCAGAGCTCACTCTACACATCTCGGGCAGGCTGGAACTTAGATCTGCCCCAGCGACAATCCCCTTCCCCAAGCAGGAGTCTGCCTGACCGGGGCAGAAGCTGTAAGCTCAGTTTTTTTTTTTTTTTTTTTTTGTTTGTTTTTTGAGGTAGGGTTTCACTCTAGCTCAGGCTGACCTGGAATTCACTATGTAGTCTCAGGGTGGCCTCGAACTCACGGCGGTCCTCCTACCTCTGCTGGGATTAAAGGCGTGCAGTACCACACCTGGCTTGTAAGCCCGGTTTTAATAACACTGTCTGTTGGGAGACATAGATTCAAACTACCACAGCAACAATAGAATTTTACATAACAATGATCCGAGGCTGAAGCACATGGTTTGGGAGGCATGCTAAAACAAAGATGGATAACTCGCGAGACTTAGGCGGAAATAGTGGCTGTTGCTGTGAAACTGCTCTGACTTGGCCACTCAGCATGCAGCGGTGTCCGTTCCACGTAGCCGGCGGCGCACACTAACAGGAGTCTCTCTTGCTGCTCCGACTTGGTTTGAACTTCTGGAAGTGCGTTCACTTTATTCTCTCTGTGGTGTCATGTTGCAAGGTGGGGCACTAAACATGTTTTCAGTTTCTATTTTCAGCTGAGGGAAGTACGACTAAGTGCATGAATAACTCCTATAAGTTCAAAAAGCTGGTCGGAGCCACAAAGACATATAGCAAAATAGGATATATTTTCTGCAATGAGCAAAAATAAAAAAAATAACCAAATGATCTTAAAAGAAAATATATTACCCCCACCCAAAGAGCCCAAGGGATCTGCTGGTTCCTATGACCCAGGAGTTTAGGGTTAGTCCCAGAACCCAGATCAAAACAGGTTTGGGGGCTGGAGAGATAGCTTAGTGGTTAAGCGCTTGCCCTGTGAAGCCTAAGGACCCCGGTTCGAGGCTCAGTTCTCCAGGACCCACGTTAGCCAGATGCACAAGGGGGCACACGCGTCTGGAGTTCGTTTGCAGTGGCTGGAAGCCCTGGCGCGCCCATTCTCTCTCTCTCTCTCTCTCTCTCTGACTCTTTCTCTCTCTGTCACTCTCAAATAAATAAATAAAAATGAACAAAAAAAATTAAAAAAAAAAACAGGGTCGGGTGCTAACATTGTCACCTCTGCCTTCCGCTGGCTTCATTCCCAGATGGGCTTTTCCTTCATGTCCCCAAATGGTGCCAACAGCTCTTGCGAATAGATCTCACTTCAAACTTCATGGGAAGGAGGGAGCATCTTGGTACACACATTCCCTGAGGTGCTGAAATCTACTGTGCTGCACTTGGATTAGGCCATGCAGCCACCCTGATGCAAGTACTGGGTATTGTATGTTGACTGATCCTGAGTCATCTACCCTCCTGGCGCTGGGCATGCACTTCAGTGAAACCACACAGACAGAAAGTGAGGAGAAAATAAGCAGGAAGTAGGGCAGATATTGAGGATGAAATTTCCCAGCCGTGTACATGACTTCCCCTTGAAGATCGCTGACCCAAGCTGTTCTTCTTGCAAGTGTGCACTGGGACCAGGAGCATGCCTTCTCCTACCCAGCAGCCCCCACAGTCACTCTGCCACACATGTGACCTGCACATGACCTCCATGCAGCTCTTTGTGAGTCTGGGAGGAATGGTGTGGTAGGAAGACACCTAACCCACCTACTTATTTCTTTGCAGTGACGAGTAGGAATCATTGCAGTGAAGTGCAGGACCAAGATGACGAGGGGTATAATGGAATGCCTGTGGACCAGTGCTCTCCTGTTCTAAAGTGGCAGCCATACCAAAGTGTCCCTTGGCATAGCTTATTAAACAGTCATTATGAAAAACTGTAAGTGGCCTTTGTGTGTTCTGGAGACTGGGGGTCAGGGAGGCAGTGCTAAATCTTGAGACTGAATCCAAATATTTGGGCTTGGATATCCATGGTCAAAAACGGGTAGGGCACTGAGAAGGTGTCTGTCCTATACCTTATGTTTTGCCTCTGGACTAATGAATAGTTAGGCTTCTGGTCTTTAAGAACCCAGACTCATAATTCTAACTCATCATAACTTACCCGCTGACTAAGAGCTGGAGGGAGAGGAAATCTTTCTAGGATAACATACCTAGCTTTAAAAAAACCTAGAATATGGAGCTTTCTCCAGGCACATACCAAGGAATCCTGCAGTTAGTTTATAGTGCCACAGAGGACCTTTGTGTGTGTGTGTGGGGGGGGGTACATTAGGTTGGTTGCCAGTGACTTCCCCTAACATGTGATCTGCAAAGCAGTATTGTCAATCTGCATGGTTAGCCTGCAACCACTGTCAATGGTTTCCTTATATTAAGAGATTAAAGTAGAATCATACAAATGTTCCTAAGACTTTAAAAATGTCACCTTATTTTAGAACATTGTAGTTTAAAATATAGTTTAAACAATCATTTACCTTAAATATTCTCTAAGCCTTCTTTTTACTTCTTAGGGTATAATTTATCTAAGTAGTCAACAATTTTCCTTGGCTATAAAGTGTCTCCTTAAGACACTAAAAATGTCAATAGTTGGAGTAGAATTTTTAAGTGATAGATATAACATGAAGTGAGAAGCATTACACAATACACTTGAGGACCTTCTTGGAATTTTCCAAATTCAGGTTTAGCAAAGCTTAACTAGGACCTTTATGTTGGATGGACAAGAAAGAAGAAATATTTTCCTTCAAACCAATTGCAGGGAGTTAAAACAGATTTGGGGAGTTGTGTTTAACAGGCAACAAAAGGAAGGTAAGTCCTCACCGTACCCCTGAAATGCCACAACTGTGTCTTTGCTGCAATGTATAATCAAAAAATAAAGGTCTTGGTTTTGAGTCTGAGTCCTCCCTTTATTATCTTCTGGGTAGCAATCCATGTGTTCGAAGCACAGGTTCCAAGGTATGAAACTCACACACGCAGGTGTGTGTTTTAGTAAAAATGTTGAATGCATTTCTGTCTATGCATCTGAGTTGATGAACTTTTTAAAGGTAGGCATTATTTCTCTGCTTACCTGAAGAGACTTTAAAAGAAAAACTCATTTCAGCAGCCTGCCACTGTCCAACTGACCTGGAAATAAAGGAGAACACAGATGACATGGACGCGAAGATATCTAGGTAGATTTATTTTGAATACTTAGCAGTAATTCACTTTCCCTAAATAAAAAGGGAAGGTAAAAGTCCTGAAATTAGATAAGTGAAGCTCTCCTGATTTCACTACTCTCACTGAGATAGAAAATCACTTGTTTGTTTATAGATAATTATGTTTAATTTGTCACAAAATGTTCTTTCATTAGATTACCTAGAAGTAATGAGACTAAGGGATACAAATTTTATTAAACCTTTTTTCTCAGTGATGTTTCAAACCTATCTTATAAAAGAACTCCTTAAAGCCAGTTTAGTTGACTTGCTCAATTTCTGATGCCAAAAGCACAGCTGTCTTTCTCAGGTAAACGGATAGATTTCTGTTCAGAGATTAGCATTCAAGATTCAGGATAATCTTCAATATAATTATTATTGGTTGATATAGTTTCTGCTTATAGCTGTTCTTAAATTCAGGTTAATACTGACATCTGAGCTGTAAACTCACCTTCTTCTTTCAGGAGTTTTGACAGTGAAGTATGAAACATGACAAAAATATTCCTTTTATATCCTCAACCAAGAAAGTTCTTATTACCTCTCATAGTAAAGTAGATATAATTCCATCCATCAGCCTTTTGTCCAGAGTTCTTAAACTTTTTCTGCTTGTGACCCCTTTTCACCTTGGGTATATAGGTGTATAAAATGGGAACACAAACCAAATGTTTACCGAGAATAAATCATGAAGTGTTTGTTTTAAAACAATTTTTGGGTCAGACAAGCTGGCGCATGTTTTTAATCCCAGCACTTGGGAGGCAGAGGTAGGAGGATCACCGTGAATTCAAGACCACCCTGAGACTACATAGTGAATTCCAGGTCAGGTTGTGCCAGAGTGAGACCCTACCTCAAAAAAACAAAACAAAACCAAAAACAACGCAACAATTTTTGGTATTCGTGTAATTGTATAATTTTTGAAGATGAAAGAAAAATTGTGAGCTAACAAGATGGATATGTTTGCTAATTTTAATATATAGAGTCAAATTTCAGCTGAATATTTGATACTGTGAGACACAAAGTATTTGAAATGTTTTTCAGAGTTGAATTATACTTTGACTTTGTAATTGTCAATGTTGAGAACAGAACTTTGCATAAATCTGTAGTATAAAATGGCAGAAATATATGTAGAGTCATGTCAGAAATGGTTGGACATTCTTTCCTAATCCCAAGTAAATTCATTTAACTATTTTTTTTAATGAAAGTCAAGTTGGCAAGTTAAACAGCATTTTTAAAGCTCAAACTTTCTAATACAATACAATCCAAAGATATAGTAATTTGACACATCCTGGCGATGGTAGGGAAATATTGAAAGTCTTTATTTCCTGTTTTCCTATAAGAGCAGAAGCTTTGTACAGTAAGGGCACCGCAATTCATAACATGCAGTAGTCTTGTATGTGAACTGAAGTGTTCCAGGCAGCTTTCACTGGCCATGCATGGTGGATGGCTTACACAATGAAAAGTGCACACACTGAGTGTTCAAAACCAAGGCTGAGCAGGGCGTGGTGGCACATACCTTTACTCCCAGCACTTGGGAAGCAGAGGTAGGAGGATACTGTGAGTTCGAGACCAGCCTAGTACTATAGAGTAAGCTGCAGGTCAGCCTGGGCTAGAGTGAGACCTGTCTAGAAAAACAAAACTAAACTAAACAATAAAGCAAAGAACTAAGGCTGCAGTGAGCAGAAGAGAGCAGCCAGAAACGCCTGAGATTCATACATGCTTGATTTTAAATTAATTTTTGGTCATTGTTTGGTCCCTGCACATTTTACTATTCCTGTTTTTTGTAACCCCACATGTGGTTTGTGTGGGTGTGGGAATATGACCTATAGTTTAAGAAGCTGTGCTTTAGATGAACATATTAAATCATGGAAATCCGAGTTAATATAAAGTTACCAGAGAGCATAAGATATACAGTCTTTATAAAATTCTTCATTCAATGGATTTTCCTATTGCTGCTGGTGAGCACTGTGATTGCCAAGCCTTTGACTGATCAGTTCCTTGAAGATAATCAATGATCTACTGGGGAGGTGCTTAACTTGCAAAGAATATTCGTTTTCCAAGAGATCCCCTGGTCTTTCTTTGTTTCTGGAATTAGAGTAAAATTTCAAAGCTCTGTACAGTCTCTGATCACGCTCAGGATCTCAGGAGGCAGAAAGTTCATGGCAGAGCAGTGTGTACTTCTCCTCTGCTCAGGCCTCTATGAAGGGCTTCGCTCCTGAACCAGAACAACAAAAACCCTTCTTGGGAATCTTGATAAATTAAAAATCATGTTCTCCATCTACAACATGTACAAGAAAATCTCACTGAAGAATTTCCCAACTTTTACATTTTAAGCATCTAATATTTCTCATTTATTTACATTTTAAAAGTTTTTCTCTTAGACAGGTTGTACACAAAGCATGGCTATTAGAAATACTAAGTAAAGCATGTCTGATTAGTAACCCACTGCCATCAATTCCTTCCTGCAGAAGAAGTTTCCAAGGTAGATTTCAAGTGTCATTACTAGATAGGAAAGATCAAAAGACTATCCTCTAGGGAAGCAGGGTTTCTGGTCAGGTGACGCAGTATCTGGCTCTGGGTGGTTTGGTTTAAAACTGTTACCGGCAGTTCTGGACAGTCTGCTACGTCATAGAACAGCCAATAAGCTGAAGACTTGTTCATCTGAGTGGCCTCGACTAAGGTGCTGTTGATGAAATTTAGAGGGTTCTTTTAAAGGAGGAAAGAGTCCATCTTACTTTGAGCAAAGTGCTGACTTCTCAATTTCTAGCTATGTCTTTCCATTGTATTGTGGAGTCAAGTTAAAAATTCAGAAAGCACAAAGCAGGAAGGCAGTGCAACAAAGCTGGGCTTTCATTGGGCAGAACTGTCCTTTGTAGGAAGATAAAAGGTCAGGTATGTTTTCAAATAGAATTTTTAGTTTCTCAGTGGAAACTCAGGGAATCAGTTGATTAATTATAGTAAAAGGCACTTTCCATAATACCTTTCTTTAAATGTTCATATGATTGATATTATCAATAAGTATGTACAAAAGTGTTGTGAAATTGGTTTGTTGATTCCTCTTTTTATAGACCTGATGTGGGCTATCGAGTTGTCACAGACAAAGGATTTAATTTCTCACCAGTAGATGAAGCTTTTGTCTGCCAAAAGAAGAACCATTTTCAGATAACCATCCACATCCAAGTTTGGGGAAGTCCAAAATTTGTTAAAACCCAAATGGGTCTAAAGCCAATAGAAATGTTTTACTTGAAAGCTTTTGGAATTAAGGTAAATGCCTTATTTAGTTTGATTTAATTCAACCAACATTTATCAAGTGTTTCAAGTGTCCATTGCTGCATGATCCCAATCTCAAGCTTGCATGACATGAAGATAAAGCAGTCATGTATTTGGGCAACAAATCTGTAGGTTGGCCAGGCTTTGCTATGGCAACCCATGTCTGTCCTTTAGACATCAGCTGGAAGAGCTCAGCAGGCCACTTCCAAGATGGCTTATTCACATGCCAGTCACACTTGAGCTGGCTGTCCCCCGGCATTAAGTGGGACTGTGGCTGTGGAGCCTCAGCTCTTCTCCATGTGAACCTATTGACGGGGTGGGTTAAGCTTCCTCACAGCATGGTGGGTGGGTTTTAAGAAGAAAGGTTCAAGACATAGGACATAGAAGCTGCCACTTTTGGAAGTGTGAGTCCCAAATCTGCCACCACATATAGCTTGTGAAGTTTTGAGTATGTAAATCTTAAACTCCTTTCACTAATTTATTCTCTATTGTTTTATTCTTATTGATGCTGGTGCATTTTCTTATGGAGTGGATTCATCCTGTTCTTTTTCTTTCCGATACTGTATCTCATGTAGCCGTAGGCTGGCCAGCAACTCCCTATGTATCTGAGGATGACCTTGATCTTCCTGTCGCTACCTCCCAAGCGTTAGGGTTACAAGTGTGCACCACCATGCCTGGTGGTGCCGGGAATCAAACTGGCTTCATGCATGCCAGGATGGCATACCCACTGAGCCACATCCCCAGACCCATTTATACTTTTTACTCAATTCTCAAAATGGTCTCTGACTTCAAAAGGCTAAAGAACAATTAATTTAGTCAATGCAGTGTTGCAACACAACTCATTCAACATAGTAAACGACAGAATTGGGTTGTCTACTGCTGCATAATCCCAACCTCAAAACTTAATGACTTAAAAATCATAGTAGTGGGCTGGAGAAATGGCTTAGGCAGTTAAGGCACTTGCCTGCAAAGCCAAAGGATCCAGGTTCGATTCCCCAGGACCCATGTAAGACAGATGTACAAGGTGGTACATACATCTGAAGTTTATCTGCAGGGCCTGGAGTCCCTGGTGCATGCTCCCCCCCCCCCACCCACCTTTTTCTCTCTCTCTAAAGTGAATAAATAAAAATGAAATAAATCTTTAAAAATATCATAGTACTGACTTATTTGGGTCACAAATCTGAACTTGGCCACGCTTAGCTATGATAACTGAACTTTGTTTGATAGCTGAGCTGGGCTATTTTCAAGATGTAATAAAAAACATTTATTAAATTATCATCTTATATATAGCTCCTCTGGAAAGGAGTATCCATTATATTCATATTTCATTCAACTGGCTAACGTGAGCTTAGATGTGGAGTTTTCTAAAATGAGCTGCTTGCCACATCAACTGCATTTGCTCCCAATTTAGCTCTTAAAACAAAACAAAGTAAAAGCACAACAAAAAAATAAATAACTACAAATAAGAACTAATCAAGGAACAGCGAGGAGATAAATTTTTCTGACGATGGAAGTACTGTGATTTCAATGTGAAAAATTTAAAGAAACTGATTAAAATTCATTTCTAGTTTGGATCTAGCATTTGTTAAACTAGTTTTACTACTGTTAAAATTCATTTTATATTGCTAATATTAGATTATGAAAATAGGTGAAATTATTAAGGACCCCATAAAATAATATTTACAAAGATATGGTTTTCCATTGTATGGATACACGTGCATTACTGTATTATTGGAAATTCCATTTCCAATTTTTTTACGTCTCATGCTCTACTGACTAAACTAGCTGGGCAGCTCCATCTCTAATTTTTATAGTCGTTAGACTAGTGAACGTCTGTGTACATCCATGTATGCATGAGGATAAATTCCAAAAGGAGAATTTGATGTAGGCTGTTCACTTGCTTTCCAGAAAGATTGCTCCACCGTGAGTCCCCACGTGCTGCGTACCGCAGGGTGGGTCTCACAAGCCTCTGCCATTGTTCGTGGACTAGAGGTGTATGTAGCACAAGCAGGATAGGCATCAGTTCCTATGGTTTACTTATTTGCTTGTTTCTTCATGTTAGAATATAAGCACCATAGCCAGGATTTTGCTGAGAGAGAGAGAGAGAGAGAGAGAGGGGGGAGAGGGAGAGGGAGAGAGAGAGAGTACAAGCACTCTACAGCTGAGCTACATCCCAGCCTCTTGTCTTCGCTTTGATGTAGGGCCTCAGTTAGTTGCCCCTGTTGTCCTTGTACTCACTTTGTAGCCCAAGCAGGCTGTGAACATGTGATCCCCCTATGCTCCTAGGCCCAGTGACTTGTTAATTTTATTCACTTTTAAAAATTATAACAATATTCGCTGGGCGTCGTGGCGCACGCCTTTAATCCCAGCACTCGGGAGGCAGAGGTGGGAGGATTGCCATGAGTTCGAGGCCACCCTGAGACTCCATAGTGAATTCCAGGTCAGCCTGGGCTAGAGTGAAACCCTACCTCGAAAAACCAAAAAAAAAAAAAATTATAACAATATTATATATTAACAATTATTACATATATGTTTACATTTATATTATATACAAATATGTATGTATACATAAATATATATTATATATGTATACATGTTTATAACTACATTAACAAGTATTAATTTTCTATGTGGTGGAATTCACTGTGCTAATACTTTCATACATAATGCATTGATCATGTCCATCCACAATTTTGATTATTTCTTTCCTGTAATCCTTAGAGTACTACCCGGAGCATAGTAAGTGCTCACTAAGTGCTGATAGAATGAATGAACATACACATCCTTTGAGTTGCCTGTTCCTGGTTTTTGCTGCTGGTGTTCTCATCATGTAGCATATTCTGTACTCGTTGTTTACTTGAATAACTCTGTTGTCTTGTGTTTTCATTGCTTAAGTCTACAGGCATCTCTCTCATTTCTTATCAACATCATACTGCTTGTGGTCAGAGTCCATTATCTTGTATAACTTTTTAGGAATTCATACCTCCTACTCAGAGTCTTAGCATGGTGCCTTGGAAACACTTTTAAGTACTTGAACATTCTCTACTAATGAACATTATTATTAATAAATTAACTAACTTACTAAGTAACAAACTTACTTTTGTTGTTCTATGCAGGTAGAAGCCACCAATCAAATAATTTCTATTGAACAGTCCCAAGCAGACAGAAGCAAAAAAATTTTTAATCCTGTTAAGTAAGAATTTTTTTCTGCATATTATGGTGAATATTTTGGGAAGAAGGTCTATCATCTAATTAGTTTTGTTTATTTAGAGTAAAACCTGAGCTGGAGAGTTGGATCAGCAGTAAAGCTTCTCATTTGCAAAGCCTGCTGGCCTGGGGTTCAATTCCCCAGCACCCATGTAAAACAGACACAAAAATTGGTGCAAGTGTCTGGAGTTCATTAACAGGGGCAAGAGGCCCTGGTGTGCCCATATTATCTATATCTCAAATAAAAAAATATAAAGTGAACCCACTGTAGAGTTTAAACTGATAATAGGATATTAATATTATATATGCAAACTTATCAATAAAAATAAATTTGTAGCTGGGTGTGGTGGCGCACGCCTTTAATCCCAGCACTCGGGAGGCAGAGGTAGGAGGATCGCTGTGAGTTCGAGGCAACCCTGAAATTACATAGTGAATTCCAGGTAAGCCTGGGCTACAGTGAGACCCTGCCTAGAAAAACCAAATAATAATAATAGCAATAATAATGAAATTGTAAAAATGCATTGAAGTCATTGCAAAAATTCCTTATGAAAATGTCCATTTAAAAATAATTGTATAATTTTTTATTACTAACAATTATGCTAACGACTTGGTTCTTTCAGACAGACTATAGGTAGGTCTGTTGCTTTTTCAGTTAGGTTAGTATAGTGCTGATTGAATTAACTTCAAAGTTTCAAATGCATGCTATGCATACAATTCATCTCTTTCTTATTTTTAAGGCTACATTGACAGATGACAGAATGGGTCCCAAGAGAAAGCTTGCAACTGTGGTAGTACCAAAGCAGTACTGAATTTCAAAGTTAGAGCCCTCCCTCTAGAATGGCCTGGGGTAAGACAGCTCAGGCTGACCCACAGTCGGTCCCATTTGGGCTGGCAACATGGCACTGAGCTTTGGTTGGAGCAGCTCATATAAACTGCCATGCAGACCAGGCACTAGAGCAAACACAGCACTTGACCTGCCTGGTGTATCTGACTTGTCCTTCATTTTCCTTTGATTATATACATGAAAGAGAAGCCAAGGCATTTCTGAAGAACCTAGAGGAGGTGCCTGTGAGGAGGGGAGGACTAGAGCAACAGTGGGGCACAGATGAAAGCCATCTTTCATCCCCACTGTGGAGGTAACAGATCCATTTGTGGAGGCCCTCTATGAGTCGGAAACCCAGGGTGGAGCTTCTGCTAATGATGGGCCATTCTGTGCCCTTCCCTAGTGACTGCTCCTGCCCACGGTGATATGGATTGTTGACTGATAACCAGTGTGATGAGAATGAAGGGCCAGACATACTTGAGAGTCTAAGAATGGATTTACATGATCAAGGACTCTGTTTACTTCCAGCCTCTTGATATTTCTGCTGTTTTTTTTTTTTTTTTCTTTTCTTTTCCTTTTAGAATTGACCTTCTGGCTGACCAGGTTACCAGAGTAACGCTGGGAAGATTACACTTCAGCGAAACCACAGCAAACAACATGAGAAAAAAGGGGAAGCCCAATCCCGACCAGAGGTACTGGTGTCACTGTGAACACAGGGTGGCCAGGCACATTACCTGACCAAGAAGTGGCCTCCAAGCCCCTCTGTTCCTCTTGGCCTAACCAGCCATCAAAATGGTCTTCCTTAATCAGATTTTCTGCTTACTCAGACTCAGTGTTTTAATGTACACACACACACACACACACGCACACACACACGCACACACACACACACCTTTCTTTCCCCATCCTTACTCCCAGTAATGCCCATCCTCTTGCTCTGCCTGATTGCTTCCTGATTTTCTACAGTGTCACCTGTTTGTGCCTCATTGCTATCTTTGCTTGAGCACCAACGGTACTTCCCAAAACTGTGTGCTGGTCCAGAAACTGCCATAACCTTTTTAACTGAAAAAGAAAAAGAAAAGCTAGGATGGTGGCACACACCTGTAATTCCAACACTTGGGAGACAGAGGCAAGAGGATCTTGATTCTGAGGACAGCCCGGACTACATACTCAGACTCTGTCAATCACAAAACAAAACCAAAAAAGGAAGAAAGACAAAGGAAAGAAATTTGGTACCATAATTTAAATCTGTGAGTCCCAAAGTGTGGTCCTAGGACTAGCAGAGACAGCAATACCTGAGCCCTTTTAAAAATGAAAGTTCTCAAGACTCACCAAAGACTGCTTGGATCAAAACTTTGCCAAGTTGAGCTTAGCAACTGTATTGTAACAAACTCTCCAAGTGATTTTCATGCACACTGAAATTTGGTAATTGCTAGCTATATATTTTATAGTTTGGTGTATGTGTGTTTATGTTCATGTATGTGAGTGTGGGCACACACCACAACACATGTGTGGAGATCAGAGGACAACTTTTGGGTGTTGGTCCTCATCGTCTACCTTTTAAATTTTTTGTTTTTTTTTTTTTTGAGATAGGGTCTTGCTCTAGCTCAGGCTGACTGGGAAATCACTATGCAGTCTCAGTGTGACCTCAAACTCAGGGCAATCCACCTATCTCTGCCTTCTGAGGGCTGGCATTAAAAGTGTGCACCACCATGCCTGGCCCCCTTTGACTTCTTTTGAGGGAGTGTCTCTAATTGTTTGCTGCTCAGTCCACCAGGCCAGCTATTCCATAAGCTTCAGGAAATTCTCTGGTTTCCTTCCCCCATTTTGCCTTAGGTGTTCTGAGATTACAAATCCCACCATACCCTCTGGTTTTAATTTGAAGTCTGGGGAATCTGAATTTAGGTCCTCAAGCTTATGCAGCAAGCACTTTATCCACTGAACCGTCTCCCCAGCCCTGAACTACTAGTTCTGGAACACATATCTTGGTGTGGGGCCAAATTGAGTTTGAACACTTGATACTGTCACTTGCTAGCTAGTGACAGTAACTTAGTCTCTTACACACTTATTTCCTATTTTGTAAAATGGGTACAATAGCAGTACCTGCTCCAGTAAGGTTGTTTCAGGGACCTAGTAAACTACTTTGTCCAGTGCATGACACATTTTGATTCCTCAATAGTAGTTAATAACAATAATGGCAACAGTTATCACTAATACTCTTTTAATTTAGGTAAAGGGGAGAATTCGTGTTCTCTATGAATTGGAGAAACTAGAATGCCACTGTGAAGGGGTGGGGCCTTAGGAATCAGAATCCCTGTAGAAAATACCATGCTGTAAGTAAAAAATGCACCCCCATCCTAGAACCCCAGTACTCAAAAGAAAGAATGTCTCCCATTTCTCCTAAGGAGGGCCCACTGTGAATTCTACACGTGTGTTTCCTGGCTTCTTTATACCTTCTCCATAGCTGTCCCCCTTCCACGGGCAGGCCAGAGATGGCCTGGGAATCTGTCTCCCTAGCTTTGGATGAAACTGTAAATAAATTCATATTTTCTCTCTCTCTCTCTCTCTCTCTCTCTCTCTCACACACACACACGCATACACACACACGTTTTTTTTTTTTTCTTCCCAGTGGTCTTCTCTTAACGTGGGTGGCGCAGGCCGGGCCTCCTGACTGAGCGCTCTGGTGACACTCTTGAGGGAGGAGTGGAGGATTTTTATTTTTTTCATGCACTGTGTATCACACAAGCTTCTCTAGTTGGATGGTTTTTGCTTTGACTTTCGAGAGATAAATCTTAAAACTGTCTTGTCAGTGGTACACGTGAGGAAGGTAGTTACCAGCAAGGAACATTGCTGTGGGAGCAGTTGGAGGGAGGTTCAGTTTCAGCCCTTGGCTACGAGGTCAGAGGATGTTGAAGGCTCGGGACACATGGCCTGGGACAGGTCAGGATGGGATTGAGCCAGAATGGTGGGCAGACTCTGCCGAAACCCCGCCATTTTTATGTTATTATTATTATTATTATTAACAACATGTTTTGTGTGGACACATCATGGGTTGGTACCCTCTTTTTCCTTGTCCCTGCCCCCATTCTGTTGGAGACGCTCCTCAGTGGGGTTGCAGGTATTCCGTATGGGGTTGTGGTTTATGCATTACGGGAGCAGCAGTCAGTTATTTTTGAAACCCCCTCTTTTAAGGCCTGGGACATGTGACTTGGGTGCTTGTGGACACAGGGACCGCTAGTAACTCGTTTGTTTGTGAGCAGGTTGAAGGATGGTAGCAGAGTGAGGCCTGGCTGAGGACCCCCCAGGTAGATTGAGCCCTGGTCCCCCAGGAACCTTCCTCAGGGAGGCTGCTTTCCTTTGGCCTGCAAAAACAGCTCCTAGACATACCCAGAACCAGGAAGAGGACCCGCCTGGGACAAGAGCAAGCCAGTCGATTGCTCTCCCATTTCCCTGGGGCTGCCAGGGAAAGTAGGAGGGCAAGGGCAGTCCTTAAGTGAGCAAACTCTTCTGGGGAAGATGACTACCTACGACCTGTCGGCCGGTGTTTGTGTGCACAAGTGGCATCTCTGTCTCCTGATGTGCTGGCATCCGTCTGCTGTTTCCGAATTAGATATTTCATGTTGGTGGTTGGACTGTATGCTGCTAACCAGACCAGTTCTATCTGTTGGCTGCCCACATCTCTGAAAGGATCATTGTAAGGGTAAGCTCAGTTTTTTTTTTTAAATTTTTATTTTTGATTCTACATGCTTCCCTTCCCTGTTGAAAGAGTTTGAATTTTCAGTGACATACTTGATATTTCTTCACTGATGATGATGGTAATAATGATAACAGCAGGAGTGATCATTTTTGGTTTTTACACAGTGGTTCTCAATCAATCAAGGCAATTTTGTCCATAAGGGATCATTTGGCAATATGTGGAAACATTTTTGGTTGCCACAACTGGAACCCTAGTCCTGGGTAGGGACCAGGGCCGATTCTCAGTACCTCTCGATGCATAGGAACCTCCTTCCCCTCAAAGAGTTCTTCCTCCCTAATGTCCAAGGTACCGAGGCTGAGAACTCCTGACTCCTCCTCTGGGTTCGAAGCACCGAGCTATGCATGGGTACATGACACCATTTTACACTGCTGCGCATTTTCATTACGTTCTCGTGCAGCAGAACCGAGGCTCAGGAAGCTGATTTATCCATAACCACACAGCTTGGAAATGATGGAGTTACAACCCGGCTCTCTCTGACCCTGAGCCTGCAGCAGGGAAAATGCCAGGAAGGTTTTCCATGCCCCAAAGTACGCGGTAGCCCCAGGGCATCTGGGCCACGGCCTCAAATAGGCTTAGCACATTTGCTGGAGGGTCACAGCTGTGGACAAGCATCTTGGCAGCCAGGAGGACATAAAACTGCGGGCGGCCGCAGCTGTGTGAGTCCAGGCCGGCTGCTGCTGCGAATGCCACAGGCATGAGGTCACAGGTAACCACAGGCCCGGCAGCCCTGGGGGGGCCTGCATTGTCACAGGTCTTTGCAAGTGGCACAGGGAGGATGGACAGACTCCACTGGTAAAACCGTTCACTGTGGGCCATGTTCACAGCTGCCACCCTGAGGCCCTGGGGACACGTCTGCCCACTGGAGGAAGTGGTGTCTCTCCTTGCCCGCTTTGAGAGGCTCTGACACTCTAGCGCGGGCCAGGTATGTGGTGTATCCATGTGGATTGAGAAGAGGGCCAATAAGCTTACATTCTACCCAAGAGCCAGGTGAAGCTAAGGCTGTTGCTTGGTTCTGTTAGTTTGAGTGGCAGAAGAAAGATCAGGAAGGAAAATTCAGTAAATTACCAAGCCTGATCACATTAAGTGAAGAGCTGGAAGCTGCACTTACCTGGTCTGGATTCATCTTGTGGATTGTGAAGCACTTGCTCTAATGGCAGAGGTGAACAGTTTACTCTCTGGCTCAAGTGGTCATATCATATGAGGGCTGTGCTTGGATGAGATTCTGGCCCCAAGGAGTCGTCCAGGATACCAAGTTTGTCAGGATTCTCCTTGGAGAGGGAATGGTGTACAGAAGGCAGTAATTGTCCATCTGTGTTTGTCAATCATTACAGCTTTAGAAATACATTATATTCCTGTGGTGTAAATTGACCAATTTAATGGAAATGAAGGTTTAGTGCAAAGAACAGATTTGCTTCTCCAGTGGCTGAGCTTGGGAGCCTTCCCCAGCAGGGCTCCTTCAGATGGTTAGTGACCAGGCTATCCTTCAGCTCTGCTTTCTTTACGAAACACTTCATTAGACCTGGTGTAGAGTGCTGTGTTGAAGCAGGAGGAACAATTACTCTTGTCTGCCTTGCCCAGACGCTCCACTATTTCCTTCTTTTGAAAATAAGTAAATTATTTAAATTTCTTTCCCAGGAGAATAGAAATGGCCACATTTCCAAAAAGTTGTCTGTACCTTCTCTGCAAACCACGCTGAGGTAGGAAGCCAACATTAGCGGTAGAGAAGGCAATGGCATTTGTAAGGATGGCAGAGGATAAGGATCAAAGCAGTACTAGGTACCAGTTTATTTTCATGGGTTCCTGCCTATTTCCAGACACAAACCTACTTTCCCTCTCCCAACACACATGTGCATGTGCGCACCACACACACACACACACACACACACACACTTTGTTTATCTACAAAAATCACTTTGTGGAGTGATGTCTATTTTAGTGTATAGATGCAACAGAGCTAGAAAAGGGTTGACTCATGGCAAGGAGAATGTGGACTAAAAACATACTTCTCCAGGCTGGAAAGATGGCTCAGTGGATAAGAGCATTTCCTGTGCAAGGGTTAGGGCCGAAGGGGCCTTGAGGACCCCAAGACTGCCTGAGTTGATTCACCCCACCCACATAAACAGCTGAGAGCGGCCGTGTGAGTCAGTAAAAGCAGTCCTGTTCGGAGCAGGTATGGGAGAATCATTGGAGCTTGTGAAAGGGCAAGTTCTGGAATCAGTGAGAAATTTGGCCTCAAGGATCCATGACGATGAACGGTGAAGGTGGAGACTCTCCTCTGGCCTCCACCAGCATCTGTACACACATGTGCATACACACCACACACACTGCTACTACACACATGCAAAAAAGAGTATTTCTTGGGCTGGAGAGATGGCTTAGTGGTTGAGGCACTTCTCTGCCAAGCCTAAGGACTCATGTTCGACTCTCCAAGTCTCACGTAAGCCAGACGCACAAGGTGAGGCAAGTGGGCAAGGTTGCACATGCACACTAGGTGGTGCACACGTCTGGAGTTTGATTACAGTGGCTGGAGGCCCTGGCATGCCAATTCTCTAAAAAAGGGCCAGTCTGTTGGGCTTGCCTTAAAAAAAAAAAAAAAACAAAAACAGCTTTTCTCCTAGCCGGGTGTGGTGGCACATGCCTTTGATCCTAGCACTCAGGAAGCAGAGGTAGGAGGATCACTGTGATTTCGAGGCTACCCTGAGACTACCTAGTGAATATCACGTCAGCCTGGGAGAGAGTGAGACCCTACCTCAAAAAAAAAAAAAAAAGTATTTCTCCTGCTGACTGGTGTGGTGACCCATACTTGAAATCCTAGCACTTAGGAGTCTGAGGCAGAAGGATCTCAAGTTCAAGGTCAGTAACAGGGCCTGCAAACACAGACACCTGAGTCCATCCCCAGAGTCTCATGGAATAGGTCAAGGATGCCAGAGAATATGCATTTCTAAGAAGCTCCTGTCCACCACTAAGGTGCCGATTTGCAAACTACACTTCTTTTTTCTTTGCTTTTATTTTTCGAGGTAGGGTCTTACTCTAGCACAGGCTGACCTGAAATTCACTATGTGGTCTCAGGCTGGCCTCAAACTCACAGCAATCCTCCTACCTCTGCCTCCCTAGTGCTGGGATTAAAGATATGTGTCACCACACCTGGCTTGCCAAGCCCACTTTTCATATAACATGGGTAGAGAGCATCTCTAGGCCTATTTTTTTATGACTCTCTCAAAAGGTGTAAAAATTGATTTCCTAAGTGTGGCCTTCCTCAGGTCAACCTCTTATGTTAGTAGTTCTTTGGCTGTGTTTTAGACTCACAAGCAATGACAAAACAAAGAAATTCCAGGTTCCTTTTTTTTTTTTTTTTTCATTCCAGGCTTGAGTAGGTTTCAATTTACTTCTGATGCTGTTTTCTACCCCAGGCACCTGCAGGGGGCGCCCTTTACATTGCATTCTTCCTGAATGGCATCCCCAAGAATTGTGTAACTTGGCAGGTGTGTTGCTAATAGGAGTAAGTGACCATAGGCTAAACACTGATTGCTGTGTCCAATAGGACATGCTGAGGATGAATTTGTGACTATTCTCAATTCTGCTTATGGTTCACGCACACATGATTTCTCTTAACCCCATACTACCCCTGTGAGATGGTAACGATGGCATGTTCGTCCTTATTTTTCACAGGAGGATGGGTGGTTGGATAGAAAGATTCATGATGGACAAAAGGTCATATAACCAGTTGATTTCATTAACTGGACTATAATGTTCAGGCTTATTCTAAACATATAAGGCTGTGAGATGGCATTTTATAAATTTGAATGAGTTCATTTTGGTGTTTGATATCGATCAACCACTACTGAACCTCATGTGAATACAAACTTATAATTTTGGAGAGAGTTGGTACATGACAGTTTACTTTGGCATGTGAAGATTATAGAGTCCAGAGAAGGGAAGCAAGTGCATAGATCTTGTAGTCGTATTTCCCTTTTAGGATGAGGGCCTTTCCTCAGGGTCCCTTGTAGATCAGTGTCCCTTTTCAAAATGATTTGAATGTATTTTAGGAAGTAGAGCTTTTACCTGATGAAAGCCAAGTGAAAATGTGCAGTTGTTCCAAAAAAATCAAATCGAATTGCATCTACTGTTTCGCTATCGCTACCAACATGATAATAATTATCCTGAGTTTCATTAACAACAACAACAAAAAAGTCCATCACTGTTCTATTTTGTTTCTTTGAAGAGGCTCATTATGCTCAGCAGAAAACTCAATGCATCCACATTTCTATGCCATACCTTTGGACTTGGCTCATTGCTCACCATAAAGGAACTTGACTCAAAGCCATTTTACCATTCACACCCAAGAGGGTTCCAGGGATCTTGAAGAAACCTTGTGTTCAAGTGAATTTACACTGAACAACGCTCAGGGCTGGGACCATATATTCTTCCTCTGTGAAGTGTCAGTGCATTTTGTCTTCCATACAGCCCAGGCTTCAGGCAGGAGAGAACGAGATAGGAAGTTAAAGATTCCTGAACATTCTTCAACTGAAACCAAACCAAGAACAAAACTTGACTGTTGTAGTCATTTGAAAGTGTGTAACATGTGCACGTGACATGACATTAAAATACCAAGAAAGCATCTAGTGCCCAATCTTCCCACACCTTTTTCTAGGTTCCTAGCCTCTGTCCTTGAGCAAACCATTGTGATGACTCCAGAGGTAACCTTGCATGTCCACATGCTGAGCTTGCAGCATCCCGTGGACCACAGGAAGGCAGTGAAGTCACTGTATTGTGCTGCCTGTTTAGATGGTCAGGATCCCAACTGTCTGGATTTGTGGCAACCTGCTTCATACACATCACACATATGAGAATATATCATCATTTTATAAAGCAAATTCATTGTTCCATGAGAATTTTGAGAGATTTGCTTTTGGACATATATTCAGCAGCTACAGGGAAACAGCGAAGACAGAGAACAGTGGAAAATTCTTTGGCAAAGGACTCAGTAAAATCTCTGTACCTTTGATGAGCCCAGTAGTTTCACTTGGAATGCTTTAAGGCCTTCAGGGTTGCTTCTAGGCAATACTACTAAATAGTAAAGTTAGCATCATTACTTAACAATCAGAGGAGACACAGTTCTAGTTTTAAGGCTGATAAGCTACATCCTTAGGCAATTTATGCTTCCAGAGTGTTGCTATCAGTAACAGGAGGTAATTGTGCCTATATCATAGAATTGCAGTGCGGATTAGCACTCAAAAAGTGTAGCTGTTATTATTCTTCCTTCGGTACTGTGTTTAGGGAGTAGTTAAGGTATATTAAATATATTTCTATTACTATTTGCTTGTCATTTGCTTGTGAAATCATAAGTACAAGTCCTTATAAAGGGCTATTTAAATGCCAGGTATCTTTATTTATCTGAGCTTTAAAAACTTGTATGTTTTTCTGATATAATGTTTTGTTTTTAAATTATTATAATTATTATCTCTGAAAACGGTCATTTTTAAGTTTTGTTTTCCACTTTTAAAAAACACCATCCACCTGGGATAACGGAACACATTTTCAATCTCACAGAGTTGCAGCAGAGATAGAATATTCTCCACGATGGCATACAAAGCTCCCACTGTTGGGGGCCTCCCTGGCCTCCTGGGCCCCAGAGTTATTTACATATATCAGACAGTTCCGCCCACTGTAGGAATCCCATGGGGAAGACTCAGATAACGTTCTGCTTTCTTTTGCTTTGAGAACTCGTGATCGCCTCTTCTTGCTACTGTGACTGTAATCATAATGTATTGTGTTTTTCTAGGCCTCCAACCCTGGGCAGTTTGAAAATGACAGTGATGCATTATGGCAGCGAGGACAAGTTCCAGAATCTGTCGTCTGTCATGGTCGAGTAGGAATCAACACAGATGCACCCGACGAAGCCCTGGTCGTCTGTGGCAACATGAAAGTGATGGGGACCATCATGCATCCCTCTGACAGGCGGGTGAAGCAGCGTATCCAGGAGGTGAGCTCAGGGCTGGCCACCGTGCAGTCAGGTGTCTGGGTGCTCCTGGTTTGATGCGCCTGGCTCGGGCATATTTATGTTGTTCATAAATGATGACGGCTCGAGCCACTGGGCCTTTTACTGAAATTATAAAGCTGTTCCTATCCCCTGAGGTCGGGATTATTTGATAGGATCAGTGGGCAGTGGCCGTGTAACATTGGTGTCACACATAGCATATCTCAGAGCTATTTTCCACAGGCTCTTGCCTTCCTTCTGTGCTGGGCAACTGCCCAAGCTTTTCTTTTCCTCTCTTCTTCCTTGCTTACCAGCAACCCTTCCAGTGAGTCGCCTGTCATATTTCTCATGGACCTCTCCAGCCTCTTCTTCTTAGGGTCCCTGGTGGGCACTGGCCCCGCCCTGCTGGCCGTTATCTTTCCCGTGCATTGAGAGGTCTCTCCAACCATGGCCCTTACTGAGTCAGTCTACCTGGGTCAGGCGGTCCAGGTGAAGGCCCAGCCCCTCTGTGGAGAGGCACTCTCCTAGTACAAACCAAAATGAGGCCTAAACACCAGGACACCACTCCTCCACTCTGGCTTCCCCTGCATAAAATATTTTACCTGTCTGAACTCAGAGTCTTCATCTATAACCTGGAAATGGATTGCCTGACCACCAGCCCCCAGAGTCATCATTACTTTTTAACCAATGGAGATAATAGTACAGAATAAGCTTGGAAAGTTTCAGCAGCTTTGTGGGGCAGGCTGATTGGCTGGAGATTCTAACTCCAAGCCAGCTTGCTCCTGGTCCCTTCTCCTCCACCATTCAGTCTTATTTTCCACTCACTGCTTCTGTCACTTCTCCACCTTCTCACTCATCCTACTTCCCCTGGAAGCCTTTTAAAAACATATTTATTGCAAACTTTAATACACGAACGCACTGTATTTTATTGTATTCCTTTCTCATTACCCTCTTTTGTTCCCCCTCCCCTACCCCCATTCCACTGAGAGCCCTTCTCTTTCCAAGGAGTCCTTCCTCCATTGAAAGCGTTTTTGAGACTGTGACAGAATTATGTCTTAAACCTTCTTTTCCTTATTCTATTTTTAGCAAATAGGAGACCCAATCTGTTAATCATTGGCCCTTCCTCCAGACTGCATTCCTTTCCCAGCGCAGAAATCTGCCCTGGGTTTTCTAAACCAGCCAAGGAATGTCCTTCTCTGCAGATAGGATTCCAGAGAATGCTCTCACACTGCTTGCAAAGCTGCCACTCATGCCAGAGTTGCCGTGACTACCCATTCAGATGGGAAGTCAAGACTAGAAAGCTCTCACGTACATTGCCAAATATTAGTCCTAGATAGTGAACCTTTGAGGCTTAGAGAGACGCTCATAGTCTGCAGTTCAGATCATACTAGTTCAAACACATCCTTGCTTACACACAATGCCTTACCCAGTCTCAACTGGAAGTCTTAGTGGAATGTACCCATTGAAGAGTGCCCTGCACAGCCCTGCTTGCTACCACTAAGCTTACACAGAACTTCATTTACCCCACATCTTCAAATTTCATCTCTTGGTTTGAAGAAACTATACTGTCTTAAAATAACAAACTTGCCCAGGACCTCCAAATTCCCTCTTAGGAAGCCATCTACATATAAATAAAATATCATCCTAACCCAGACTCTACATGTGAAATTCCTCTATATATTTCCTGCTCAAAGCAGCCTGATGGATTAAAGAAAATTGTGGTCTATGGTTAAAAGCTGGTGATTCATCTTGACTCCACCAGCCTAGGGCTTTAGCCTAGAAATGTTGTAGTTTGTCAATCAGGAATGTTCATATTCATTTTACCCAGGTCAAGGGATTTTTTTTGAAGATAATATGTGTCGAATGTTTTGTGATCTGTACAATGCTAAATAAGACATAATTTTTTAATTGCACAAAATGCATATTATATGTGATTCATTTATTAATGTATGTTTCATATTAGTATGCTTGTTCTGTCCATATTTATGAAATGTATCCTCCTAGAAAGTTTTTTCTGTCCGTTCACCTTTATTGCAGGGATGAGCAAGATGGTGGTAATGTCACTACAGTGATAATGGATGTGTGAACCTCTTCCCAGCCTCTCCCTGACTCAGCTTTTCCAGCTTATTATAAAAGAGCCATTCTTCCAGATTTCCTAGAAGGATAAGTTTTAGACCATTTGTGTAGTTATAACAAAATATCATAGGCTGGATCATTTATATGCAATGAAAAGTTATTTCTTATAATTCTGTAGGCTAGAAAATCCAAAATTAAGGCACTGACAGGTTCACTGTCCATTGAAAGCCTTGGGTTCTATTGCAAAGGTGTTTTGAACACTGCCTTCACATAGTCACAGGGTTACAAGGGCACAAAAGGGTTAAGCTGGTTCCTTACAGCTCTTTTATAACTTAATCCACTCACAAGGGCAGAGACAATCACTTCACCAAACAGTTTACTAGCCACCACCAGGGGGATTAAGTTTCAATGTGAATTTGGAGAGGAAAATGCAAGACATCATTCAAGCAGTGACCCTTGGTTAATTTGACTATGTGCATAGGACTGGGGACAACATTTTATTATTATTAAAAGATGCCATACCAGCCAGAACTGGCTTCTGCATGCATTACTGCAAAATGTAGCGGCCAATAGTGATGCTCAGTACTGAGACTGGGGAAATGAACAGTGGTTGCTGCTCTTTGTGACCGTGAGCCATCTCACTTAAGGCCACCAAGGAGTAGTTTGTGGAGATTAAGCACACGAGTGTCTGCACAGAGTCCTGAAGGAGACAGGCAATCTTTACCCGGCATATATCCAAGATTCAGCGAAGGTGATGCAAGCACATGTGCAGCAGAAGCTCTGGGGACACGCGATGGGCTACAAGGAGAAGCAGCTTTACGTGCCCAAATAATGCCCAAACAGTGGCACTGTGTCCACTGATGAGACTGCAGGCTGGAGGAGGAAATGCAGCTCAGACAGTGGGCACTGGGCAGCAAGGGAAAGGACATGGGGAAACACCAAGAGACTGAAGAAGAGTGATGCCAACGTGCAAAAAGAAACCCATGAGTGTGTGGAGAATTGAATGCAGCAGTCAAAATCTGAAAAAAAAAAAGATAGCAAAACATTTAAAAGTAAAATCTGGAAAAAAAATCCAATAAGATGACAGGCTCAAAGTTTGCGTTGTTTCTCTTAACCATTCTGGGCAGTGTGTTTATTGGAGACAAAAGTGAATATGCAAGAGTTTATAAAGAACTGCAAAAAAGTTAAACATAAAAAAAAAAATCTACCAATCACCAAATGGTCGAATGAAATGAACAGAGAGCTCACAGAAGAACAAACCCAAATGGCCCATGAGCACTTTAAAAAATCTTCAACATCCCTAGCCATGAAGGAAATGCAAATCAAAATGACTTTGAGATACTATCTTACTCCAACCAGCATGGCTATCATTAAGAAAACAGAGGCTACATGCTGGCAAGAAAGCAGGCAAAGAGGACCCCTCACCCACTGCTGGTGGGAGCACAAACTGGTATAGCCGTTATGGAAGTTAGTATGGAGCTATCTCAGAAAGTTAGAAATAGATCTCCCGTGTGACCCAGCTATGTCACTCCTGAGAACGTATCTCAAGAACGCTGTACTCTACTACAGAGATACTTGTACATCTATGTTTATTACTGCTCTATTTATAAATAGCTAATAATTTGAAGCAGCTAAAATGTCCATTAACATATGATTGGATGAAATGAAAATGTGGTACATGTACACAATGGAATTCTATCAGCAATATGGAAAAATGAAATTTGCAGGAAAATGGATAGATTTGGAAAGAGTAATATTCAACTAAATGATTCAAACTCAGAAAGACCAAAACTACATGTTCTTTCTGGTACATGAGTCCCAGTGTGTAATATCACAAGTACGTGTATATCGGAAGGCAAATAGGAATTAATCCTATGAAGATAGAACGTAACCAAAAGTAAATATAAAGAGACAAACTAGAAGGGGAGTAGAGAAGAGCAAAGTAACATGTGATACAGGGGAGGAGGGAATTGGAGGAGAGAAAGAGGAGGAACAGGAGAGATGATGAGAATTGAATAAAGCATACTTGAAAATGACAGAATGAATAATGATACTTAAATCTCTGTATTCCAACCGTGTGTGTGTGTGTGTGTGTGTGTGTGTGTGTGTGTGTTGAAAAAAAGAAAAGGTGTATATCTGAGCTGGGC
The DNA here is from genome assembly GCA_036346955.1 of Dipus sagitta. Classification (NCBI taxonomy): domain Eukaryota; kingdom Metazoa; phylum Chordata; class Mammalia; order Rodentia; family Dipodidae; genus Dipus; species Dipus sagitta. Next base: position 123,272,212 of record CM070777.1, read on the forward strand.
GTGGTGGTGCACGCCTTTAATCCCAGCACTCGGGAGGCAGAGGTAGGAGAATTGCCATTAGTTTGAGGCCACCCTGAGACTACATAGTAAATTCCAGGTCAGTCTGAGCTAGAGTGAGACCCTACCTTTAAAAAAACAAAACCAAGGGGCTGGAGAAATGGCTTAGTGGTTAAGCACTTGCCTATGAAGCCTAAGGACCCCGGTTCGAGGCTCGATTCCCCAGGACCCACGTTAGCCAGATGCACAAGGGGGCGCATACATCTGGAGTTCGTTTGCAGTGGCTGGAAGCCCTGGCGCGCCCATTCTCTCTCTCTCTCTCTCTCTCTCTCCATCCTTCTCTCTGTCGCTTTCAAAGAAATAAATAAAAATAAACAACAACAACAAAAAAAAAACAAAACCAAAAAAACCACCCCCCCCAAAAAAAAGAAAAAGAAAACGTGAACATGTGAAAACTCCAAGAAGTTTGGGGCTGAGGAGATATGGCTCAGTGGTTAATGGTACTTGCTTGCAAGCCTGATAGACTGAGTTCAATTTCCTAGCACCCACGTGAAGCCTAAAAGACAAATAAAAAGTGTCACATGCATCTATGATTCCATTGAGAGGCAGGGTCAGGAGAGCCCAGAAGCTCTCTGGAAGCATAGGAAAGAGGGGGAGGGGGAGCCTTTGTCTCAAACAATGTTAAAGGAGAGGATAAACACCCACCCTGCGTTGTCCTCACACCTGCACATGCCACAGTGTGGCACTTGTGCTCACACACACAGCTAGTACACAAAATAAATAAAAACAAGTTATAGAAGTGAAACAAGCGAAGTGTTCTTCAGGGCCCTGGGCAACATGTAGAAATTCCTCAGCTTGGAGTGAGCTGGCATTACACAGGATGCCTCTAATATTAGGCTAAGGCTGAACTGTGGACCAGAACCAGATGACAGCCTGGCATCCCATGAACTGAAAGGTGTCCCTTGTGGTTCAGTGCCTAAATTAAGGGCATGGAAATGTTGAGCGTGAGAGTGTGATGATGGTGGCTAGTGTATTCACAGTCAGGACTTCCCGAAACTGCTGTGAACAAGATCAGTCAGCCACTCAAACGCAGGCTCTAGCATTTTATTCAACACAGCTGCACTAGCGCTGGCCTCCGTGGATTCCTGGGGAGGGTTCAAGGAAGCCACTGCCCTTGCTCTGAGATTTCCCCTGTGCCAACTGTGTATGTAGGGAACATGCAAGACAGGCTGTTTCTATTTTGTTTTATTTTTTGTCTTGGGAAGTCTGTAAGCTGACATTGAATATCAGAAGAGCATTGTCTTTGGGGAACGTCTTTAAATACGTTCTTAGGTCTCCAAGTTAACCTCATCTTCTTTAGTCCTAGAGGACAGAGATCTGACCTGGAGGTGCATGGTATGTTTGATGCAGAATTCTATTCAAGATGCTCATAGATGAAGTAGGGAGATGGCAGATCAGAGACACTCCAGGCTTTCCTGTGTCTTCATAGCCTGAAATAATCAGATGTGTGCCCACATGAAGAGGTCAGCTGCATGAAAAGACACAAGGTGCTAACTGTAAACAGTAGACAGAGATCAGGGGAAATGCAGAAACACTGAACTTTTTTGGCTTATAAAGGAAAGAGCAGACCCTTTCATAGAATGCTAAGCAAAGCAATAAGGAAGAGGGAGAGTTCCCCACACATTGGTGAGAAAATCACTCCCTTGGTGATGGATCCGCTGAGCAAAAAAAAAAAAAAAAAAAAAAAAAAAAAAGAAAAGCTTAGGGAAGACCCACATGTACACTTGCTGACACTTAATAAAGTTTTACACAGAGACCTATGTTGTGTACTTCCTAGCAAGCTGCTGTGGAGAAGGGACTTACTGCAGGTCCCTGCCTTGCTAGCTGCTTTGGTGGAGGGAGGTCCTTCTAAGAGAGGCTTTGTAGTCAAACTTCTTGACTGGGGACAGTACAGACCCTGAATTTTTATATTGACAAACCTCAAAGTCCTGTCCCCTAAGTGAGAACCAGGGTGAACCTAGGAGTTGAGGTGGTGACATGGGCTCAGATTCATAAACACAGATGCACTTTAGCAGAGTATGAATCTTACAGCAGAGGAAAGCCTAGTGGGTCTTCAGTAGAGAACCCTAAATTCTGGTAAGAGGAGAAAGTCTACCAGAGCATGTGCCTAAGATTTGTGGACATCATACTTAGATGAAAAGTGCTAGTCACCAGAAGGGAAGAGGGAAGCCGGAGGACATGGAGACCAAAGGGAAGCCTGAGCAAGAGGCCAGCAGAACCCAAGTGCAGGGGGCTTGAGATAGTTCAGCTCAACTGCAGGGAGTAGTGGAAGAGCAACTCCCTCAGAAGAGTTCAACCCAGTAGGGAAGAGGAACAGCCCAGCCTACAACAGTCCAGTCTCATCTCACCTGTTTGGACCCCAGAGAGAGATAAGAGATAAGAGGAACCCATGATACTCCTAAAGCTACAAAGATTAGCAAGGAAGAAGTACAGGCTGGTGGTTATTTTTTAAACTTTTAATCGATCATTTAAAAAATTGTTTTGGGTTTACTTGGTTTGGTTTCATGATAATTTTGTGTTTATATTTGCTTGAATGCTTTCTGTCTTCTGTTATCACTCAAAAATTTGTCCTGTATACTTTTCCTCTCATTTCCACCTTGCTTCCTCTATCTTTTTCCTTTCAATGCTCCCTCTTTTATTCACTTGTTAATTAACAGTATCTTAATTTTAATAACTTTTAAACTCCAGTCTATCTAATTAGCACCTATTTCCTTTTTTAAAAACCTTATTAGGGTAGCTGATGTGCACAATTGCTTGAACTACATTTTAATAACTGATTTGTTGTGAAGTTATATTTTTGTTATTACAGTTTGTTTTCTTCCTTCTATATGAAATGAGCCCACAGCCCAAGAAGACTCTTGTAAAATAAAGAGTAAAGAAAAGTGTAAAAAGTCCAAAAAAGGCATCATTCCAACAGATATGCAAGTCACAACATAGAAACACATGAAAAAGTAAAAAGAAAGGCGATATGACCCCTCCATGAGCTCTTAAGCAAAGGCAGAAACAAGACACTGAAATCATTGAAGTGCCAAAGAATTAGAAGTCCTAGCTTTACAACTGATCAATGATCTCAGAAAACATCCACAGAGGCAGACAAATGGTCAGTCCCAGACCTATAAAAGAAAGTCAGTACCATGTGTGAGGAATCGATCAAAGAAACTGAAGTTCTACAAAACAATGTAACAAGCAGAAATAGGCATGAAAGTTTCAATAAATCTAAAAACCATAGTGGGAAAAACTTACCAATAGATCATATCAAGCAGGAAAGGAAAATCAACAATGCAGTCTGGTGCATAGGCCTGTAACCCCCTATTCTTGGGAGGCTGAGGCAGAAGAATTACAAGTTCAAGGGCTATCTCAACTCTACGGTGAATTTCAGACCAACCTGAGAACTCAATGAAGTCTTACCTCAATACAAAAAGCAAAAGTAGGGCTTGAAATACAGCTCAGTGGTAGAGTACAATGCCACCATCTCCATCATCATATACACATGTGTGTATGCATGGACACACACACACACACATGAATATCATGGATTGAAGATTGAGGGCATATTGCCATCTAACATCAACAAAGAAAAAATAATAAAGCATGACCACAACTTTTAAGAACCCTGAAACATGATCAAGAGCCTAAACCTAAGAATTCATCAGGTGAAAGATCTGAGATACAAAATATAGGTACTGCAAAGCTATGCACTGAAATCATAGCAGAATATTTCAAAAAAATTAGGGAAAGATATGGACATACATGCAGGAACCATTCAGAACCCAAGCAGACATGACCAGAAAAAAATCTCTTCATACCATATGATAGTTACAAAGCTGACAACATAGAAAAACAATATTCAAAGCTAAAAGAGAAAAATACCAACTTTAAAGGTATACTCATCAGAAACCTGAAGAGCCAGAAAAGCATGGAGTGACAGATATATTTCAAGCCCTGAAAGAAAGTAACCAGCACCAAGATTACTGTACCCAGAAGCTATCTTTTGAAATTGACAGAGACATAGTAAAGTCCTTTCCTGATAAACAAAAGCAAAGTAATTCTTAACTGCTAATCCAGCATTGCAGAACAATATTTGAACTAACCAGTAGAAAAGCAAAATAGGTAGCAGCAAATGCCTCTCAATAATAACCATAAGTGCTAAGGATTTCAAATCTTCCATTAAAAGAAGATTCAAAGTAGCTAACTGAATGTAAAAATCAAGATCCCGGGCTGGAGAGATGGCTTAGCGGTTAAGCGCTTGCCTGTGAAGTCTGAGGACCCTGGTTCGAGACTCGATTCCCCAGGACCCACATTAGCCAGATGCGCAAAGGGGCGAACGCATCTGGAGTTCGTTTGCAGTGGCTGGAGGCCCTGGTGCACCCACTCTCTCTCTATATCTGCCTCTTTCTCTCTCTGTCTGTCACTCTCAAATAAATAAATAAAAATAAACAAAAAAATCAAGATCCCACCATTTCTTGTCCATAACAGATCTCACTATAAAGGCACATGGACTGGAAATACAAACAGCACACTAAAGTGGGTGGAAGCAAAAAGCAAGCAGCAGCAGCCATCCTCATATGAGACCAAATAGACTGCCAGCCAGAAGTTAGTCACATGAGATGAAGGTCATCACTCATTGTAAAGGGCAACAAGATTTCAAGACTAGGTAACAATTGCAAATATATGCACTGAACATTGTTATATCCAATAAAGACTACTGCATAGATAGGGCCAAATACAATAATGATGGATAACTTCAATACTTCTGTCATCAATTAATAACTCACACACATTAAACAGTCAACAAACAAAGATACTTTAAATAAATAGACCTAACAGACATCTCCAGATCTTCCATCCAATAGCTGTAAAATACACATTATTCTCAGCAATCCATGGAACTTTCTCCAAAATAGATCGCATGTTAGACCATAAAACAGAACAATGATTTCTTGTACCTTATCAACTCATAGAGGGATAAAACTAGAAATCAATAGCAAAAGAAATTACACAAATTGTAAAAATACATGGAAATTGATTAATAAATACACTCTTGAATATTTGGTGGGATCATAGAAGAAATAAGGGGGGAATTAAAAAATTACTAGAAATCAAGTGAAGATGAAAATACAGCTTACCAGAACATTCAAGATATAACAGAGTTCTAATGAGGGAAGTTCATAACTATGACAGCCTACATTAAAAAAATCATATTTCAAGTAAATGCAAAGCTTTGTAAAACCAAGGAAAAGATAAACATAAAACTGGTAGATGGGAAGAAATAAAGTAAAATGGAAATAAACAATACAAAAAAATCAATGAAACAAATGACTCTTTGAAACAATAAAGAAAATGAATAACCCTTTAACTGAACTAACCAAAACAAATGGATAGAAGACCCAAATTAAAAAAAAACAGAGATGAAAAGGGAGACATTATAACATATATCAGTGAAATTCAGAGAATAATTAGGGAATATATGGAAAATTTATATTCTAATAAATTGGTAGGTCTAGGAGAAATGAGTAAGTTTTTAGACTCATACATTATATGTTATCAAAATTAATACCAAGAGGCTAACTTAAACATCTCAATAATGATGAATAAAATTGAAGTAGTAATAAATAATCTCTTAAGGAAAAGACCAGGATCAGACGGATTTAGTGCTGAGTTCTATCAAACCTTTAAAGAAGAAACATCAATTCTCCTCAAATTAATCCATAAACTAGGAAAGGAAAGGACCCTACCAAATTCATTCTACAAAGCCAATATTACTCTGATACCAAAACTGGATGAGGACACAAAATCAACAAAACTATAGACCCATTTTCCTGATGAACATAAATACAAAAGTTCCCAATAAAATATTTACAAATCAAATACAACAAACAAAGAACATAAAACATGATCAAGTTGGTTTCATTCCAGGGAAGCAAGGACGATTCAACATATGATAATCAATAAATGTAATATACCCCATAAATAGAATAAAAGTAAAAAGCAATTGATCTCAATAGATTCAGAGAAAGCCAGTGAATAAAGTGGGTCAAAGGAGGAGTGGGGGCTGGAGAGATTGCTTAGTGGTTAAAGCATTTACCAGCAAAGCCAAAGGACCCAGGTTTGATTCCCCAGTACCCACATAAAGCCAGATGTGCAAGATGGCACATGCATCTGTAGTTCGATTGCAGTGGCTAGATACCCTGGTGAACTGGTTCTATCTCTCTCAAATAAATAAATTAATTAATTAATATGTAGATAAAAGATTTAAAAAAATTTTAAGGAGTAGATAGTTATGACAAGGGTGGGTTTATTTTTTGTATGTGTATGTATGTAGTGTATGTGTGGTGTATGCACGTGTGTGTGTGTGTGTGTGTGCACAGAGGCCAGAGAAGAATATCAGGTGTCCCTCTCCCATTGCTTATTATATGTTTCCTTGATATTCTTTGGGTTCTGCTCCCTGCAGGACTGGGGTTACAGGCATGCATAACCATGTTCAGCTATGTATATAGGTGCTGGGAAATAGAACTCAGGGGCTCTCAAGCTTTCTCAGTTCTCACATTGAACAATCTCTTTAACTCTGAAAGGAGTATGCTTAAAACAACAACAACAAAAATAAGAAACATGTTTGATTCCTTTAACTTACAGACAGATGCCTAGGTAATATATTCCTAATTGTCAAGATACCATTGATTTTATAATCTGATAATATTTTAAAGGAAATTTTTTGCAACATACAAAGAGCTATTGAATTTTTATTTATCAAATAAAGTCATTAAAAATGGCCTCAACCACACCTCAAAATGGATCCTGTTATTCATTTTATTCATAAAAACAATTCTTCAAATTAAAGGCAAATCCTGTAGATCAAACACATTTAAACTTAGAAAAATTTTACTTGGTTGTCCTGTTTTCAGTTTTGTTTTGTTGCTTTCATTTGTTGTGTACTTCCCAGTGACTATTCAGAACACCTTTAGACACAAGAACAGGGCTCTCAGACATGGACGCTTTTGCTGACGAGAGAAACCTGGGCTGGGGTTGGGGCGGGGTTGGGGTTGGGGGGTGGGGGTGGGGGGATTGTCTAATAAAGAGAAGCTCTGAGTCTTTGAAATCCACTCAATACATTTCCTCCAGTAAAATACCCAAAAGCAATTCAAAAATATATGATCCCTCCATTTAAGGGCTATCCTTGCATTGATATTGAATTTTCAGGTTGTAAATACAAGCTCTGCTGTGAACCTGTAGGCTCATTTGAAATGATAACTTGTGATTCCAAATAGATATTGTTTTTCTCAGATAAGAGGATACACTTTTCAAAGGAGAGAAGGTTAAAAAAAAAAACACCAAACCAAAACAAACAAATAAAAAATGTCCAAACAACCAACTTTGGATCATTTTATTAGTGGATGGAAGCTACCAAATAGAACCTTAAAACTTTAGTTTCCTGAGGAGAAAAACAGCAATTTCTCTTAAAGTTGATAGGTCAACAGAAAAGAACAGCCTCACTGTCAGTATTCCTAACCTATCTGGGGAACTGTGGGCATGGTTTTGAATAGCAAATATCTAAACAGGTGAAATCTGCTCTTTTGTAATTAACTCAGGTTGACACTAATGAACAGCTGAGAAGAATAGCCCAGATGAGGATTGTTGAGTATGACTACAAGCCAGAATTTGCATCTGTGATGGGAATAAACACTGCCCATCAAACAGGTACACATACAAATTCCCTCTTTAGTTTTCTATAGTGAGTTATTAAAATTTTAATTCTTGAAGTTGTGTGCTTTGGCATTTGATAATACCCTGCTGATGCTCACACTTGTGAGAACATGGAAGATTGAAGAATTTGTATGCTATATTTTCTCTACACCCTCATTCCTGTACCCTAAATCCTTGTGGAGTATTTTAAATATATTATTTAAATATATTATTTCATTTTCCTTGAGTCTGCTTGCTCATGAGATAAGGTTTTATATCAGTTACTTTGTCTTTGCTCAAACAAAATATCCAACCAGAAGCAACTTATAAAAGCAAAAGGTGGGGGTGCTGGAGAGATGGCTTAGTGATTAAGGTGCTTGCATGTGAAGCCTAAGGACCCAGGTTTGATTCCCCAGTACCATGTAAGCCAGATGCATCTGGAGTTCAATTGCAGTGGCTGGAGGCCCATATTCATTCATTCATTCATTCATTCATTCTCTCTCTGTGTCTAAATAAATAAGATTTTAAAAATTCAAAAATAGAAAGAAAACGGTTTAATCTGACTTACAGTTCCAGAGGGTAGAATCCACAATGCTGAAGAAAGCATGACAGGGGCAGGAAGCTGGTGTCACACTGTCAGATCTCTGAGGAGGAAGTAGGAGAAAAGAACAGCAGGTAGGGCCAAGTGACAATGTTAAGATGCTCTCTCAGTGACACACTTCCTCCAGCAAGGGTCTGAATAGTCCCATAATCTTCCCAAATAGCAGCATCAACTGGTAATTAAGTATCCAAACAGATGACCCTATGTGGGACAATCCATTCAAATCACCACAGGGTCCAAGGACAGATAACAGCTTTGGGCCACCCTGGGCAGTCTCAGGCTGTTGACGCCGTTACCTTCTTGTTACTGGAACAAACACCCAACCAGAAGCAGCTTATGGGAGAAAAGGGTCTATTTCAGGCTTACATATTCCAGGGAAAGTTTCACTATGGCAGAAGAAGCTGTCTCACTTCATCATACATCGAAAGCAGAGAGACAGAATGAACAACCAGTGCTCAATCTGGCTCTCTACACATCTAAGGACTGGAATCAAGATCTGCCCCCAGTGGTACACATCCTCCAGCAGTACTCTGCCTGCTGGAGACTTAAGTAGGAGGCTTTATCTTAATCAAAAATACCCAAGGCTATGGGGGACATTTACAGTCAAACCACTTCAGTTGTAGAGTGAAGATGGAAGGGAAGGGAAATCTAGATAAGTGAAACTGGGCAAAGTGGTACTCATTTTGCAACCAGGAATATCCAGTGGCCAAGGCCTCCTTTAGGAAAAGAATAGGAACAGAGGAAAATTAAACTAATGATACATCCTTCCTTCCTCCCTCTCTCCCATCCTTCCTTCTTTCCTTCTTTGTATGAAGATTTTAAGTTATTTATTCGTCTTTCCCAATATTTGGAAGAGTCTCAAAAAAGATGAGAGAGAGAGAGAGAGAGAGAGAGAGAGAGAGAGTTCTTGGTTCAACTGTGCATCAAAGTAAAAGCTTAGGTAACCTCTATTTCCAAAGATGTCTGGGGCTCTCACTGCTCTGTTGCAATGTAGAAGAGCCTCTGAGTATCTTCTCTTGGAAGGTCTTTCACTGTTTAAACCAGTTGGAGTGTTTTGTATGTAGGAATGATTGCCCAGGAGGTGCAGGAGATCCTGCCGAGAGCTGTGAAAGATGTTGGCGATGTCACCTGTGAAAATGGGGAGAAGCTGGAGAACTTCCTCATGGTGGATAAGGTAATCAATCACTGAATATCCAGATATATGCACCCATGGCCATCCCCCACTGGTGCACGCTTCTGGTGGCAGCACGTGGGTAGATAAATGTCACCTGGAAATGCTCAGTCATTCACTGAGCTGTACAGAGACACCAAAGAGAAGTTATGAAGATGTTCTCACCCTGGGAGATGCCAAATATCTGAGGTGATGGATGATGGTTGCTTGGTTTGATTTGGTCAGTCCACATTGTATTTGAAGAAAACAGAAATTCACTTTGTACAGCTATAATTTGTCAATATGTAATAGTAATAAAATGATGATAATAATAATAATAATAATAATAATAATAATGTCCCAAGAGGGAGACAAAAAGAACAATGCAGTTGTCAGAAATCTTCAGCAGGTAGTGTTCAATGAACACTGGCTCAGGGGAGTTCATTTAGCATGAATGCTCTCCAAACAAGGGCCAAGAGCATGCAAAACTTACAAATGCCTGATTTTACTTCATATTTTAAAATGAAATTAAAACTCATGAAAATACTTATTTAGTTAAATTATAATTATACATTGTGCTCCCTCCCATGATTGTTAAATGTTGAATTAAACATTAATTTTTTGTGTAGTTTTTAAAATCTATTTTATTTATTTGAGAAAGAGAGAGAGAGAGAAAGAGAGAGAGAGAGAGAGAGAGAAGCAAGAATGGGCATGCCAGGGTCTTCAGCCACTGCAAACAAACTCCAGACATTCGCACCACCTTATGCATCTGGCTTACGTGGGAACTGCAGAATCAAACCAGGGTCCTCTGGCTTCACAGGCAAATGCCTTAACCACTAAGCCATCTCTCCAGCCTTTGCATAGTGTTTTTATGTAGTTATGTTTAACTTGCATAGTACAATCCTAAGTGGGTCATTTTTACAAAGATATTCATGGGCCTCATCTTTTTTTTCCCCAAGGGCTTGTCTTAATTCTTTGATATCAAAATGACTCTCTTTTGAAGGAATGCCCTCATGCCCACAGATCAGCCCTCTTCCCTGGGTAATGGGTCCAAGTTTGCTGGTTCTTCTCTAGCCAACGCAACACGTGTGATTTGAGAAGTTTCCTGATACCATGTCCACCAACCTTGAGATATCCTGCATCTTTTGTGAAGCACAAATTCACTCTGCTGCTGGCTTTCCTTTGCATAGCATTATTGCATTTAACACTGAGAGGAAAGAGTGATTCCCATAGCGATTTTGTAGCAGTGGGGATTGATGTTTGAGGGGAGACTAACTTCTAATTTGTCAGCTCATGGAGGTAGTGCTTCTCAAACTTCAAAGTGCACACACATCACTGGGGATCTTATTAACATGCGGATTCTGAAATAGCAGAATGAAGTGAGTGAGGCTGGAGAGGCTGCAGGACTAAACAGCCTCCAGATGCCACTCTATCCTGTTTCTTCACAAGTCTCACTTGGTGTAGCAAGGCAAACTGTGTCTGTCCCTGCTAAGACTCCTGTCCCACCCCCTCTCCATCGACCACCTGTGACCTCTGTACAGCAAACACTTAGGAAACAGCCTCTCAGAGCCCCGCAAGGGCCACGTGGCAGAAACTGACTTATTGTCTCTGCTTCCTGAGAATGCATCTTGTTTAGGAGTGATATTTTAGTGCTCTTGCCAGACATGAGCTGTCAGTTCACTTGTGAAGCACAACACGAGAAATTTATGAACTTATTTCCAGATGTTTTTGTGTAGTAAAATGCACACAACATGAAATTTACCTAGACCACTTTTAAGTGTGCATGCAGTTCATTGCAATTAAACAGAGTCATAATGATGTTCAGCCACCATCCATCCTCAGAACTTTTCATTTCATAAAACTGAAATTCTGTGCCCATTAGTCAACAGCTCCCTATTTCTTCCTTCCCCTAGTGAGTGGCACCCGGCATTTTACTTTCTATGGTGTTGATGGCTCTAGGTACCTCAGATAAGTGGAGTCATGCAGGGTGTGTGTGTGTGGCTTATTTCACTTAACATAGTGTTCTCAAAGCTTATCTGCAGACAGTACATATGATTTCCTTCCTTTTAAAGCTGAACAATGTTCTGTTGTGTTTATAAATCACATTTTGCTCATCCATGCATCCATAGGTGAGTACACTCTAGTCCATTCCTAGGAAGGTGAACCCAGACCCTAGGAAAGTAGATGACAATCCTATTCCACAGAGCCAGATTCATGTTTTCCCTGAGGAGGAAAGCATGGAAAAGGAAAGGATAAAGTCAGTTTATAAGTGACAGGAGCTCAGAATGAAAAAGTTGCTATTTTCTTCCTAACAGGACCCTTCACTAATACAAGCCATGGAGTTGTCACTCAGGCCACACTCATTTATAGAATCCATGCCACCAAAACAGGTGACCCTCTCTTTGCTGCGAGAAGCTAGCATAGTTTTTTGGCTCTCTTGTGAAGAGGGGCTTCATTAGCTTATTAGCGTCAGCACTGTGGGGTATCTCTCCACTATACTGCAAAGCTTTGCAAAACATTTCCTTCATCTGTCTCTCATTAGAAACACAGAGGAAGCCAGGCATGGTGGCGTACGCCTTTAATCCCAGCACTTGGGAGGCAGAGGTTGGAGGACTGCCGTGAGTTTGAGGCCACCCTGAGATTACATAGTGAATTCCAGGTCAGCCTGGGCTAGAGTGAGACCCTGCCTCAAAAATCAAAACAAAACAAACAAACAACAACAAAAAAGAAAAACACAGAGGATGTGGTTGCTCTCGTCCCCTGCTCTTTGCCAAATGTAAACTGAACAAAATGTAGGAGAGCCTCTTGCTTTCCTGGCCCTCCCCGTTCATGTGGGCAAGGAGCTAGTTTTCCTTGCCACGGGGTTAAGGTATGGTCTCTGCGTTCTTCACTTCTCTTCCACTAGCTGATCCCTTTGTATGAAAACAAACAGACTGTACTAAAGCTAAAAGGCTCATGAAAAATGTCAAAATGTTGCTCTCCAGGGTTGCTGTATTGTTTCTATATGCACTTCATCACTTTATGGCAAAAATAGGAAAAAGAATGGTTGGACCTTACTGTCTACACAACCAATCAAGGTGGGAGTTTTGTGACATTTGTTAAAATAAGTATAGGCCTCTCTCTTTTTCTTTCTCTCTCTCTCTCTTTAGTAGGAAGGATGAACTTGGAAGATAAACTTCCCTTATTGGGATAATTTATTCTTATTATTAAAATGTTATGGAGCCAAGTGTGGTGGCACATGCCTTTAATCCCAGCACTTGAGAGGCAGAGGTTGAAGGATTGCTGTGGGTTCGAGGTCACCCTGAGACTACATAGTGAATTCCAGGTCAGTCTGGGATAGAGTAAAATCCTACCTTATGGGGCTGGAGAGATGGCTTAGTGGTTAAGGTGCTTGCCTGCGAAGCCTAAGGACCCATGTTTGACTCTCCAGGTCCCACATAAGCCAGACGCACAAGGTGACACAAGCATTCAAGGTCACACATGCACACAAAGTGGCACACACATCTGGAGTTCCATTACAGTGGCTGGAGGCCTTAGCGTGCCAATTCTCTCTCTTTCCTACAAAAAGAGGCCAGTCTATTGGGTTTGTCTCAAAAAACAAAAATTTTTTTTTGGTTCCTTTATGTCCCAATAAAGGCTCAGCAAATGGAAGTGGAGGGAGAGGGCTCGGGGCTCCTACTGAGAGCAAGAGGATCTAGAAGGCAGAGACTGGGAGCTTTGCCTTTTCACTTGTTCATCTGTCTCTTGGCCACTTTATTAGTTTCTGTGATTATTTGGGAGCAAGTAGTTTCAGTTCCTGTGCAATATTACTAGGTATTCCTTGTATAAAAATATCACAGCCTATACATATAAAAATTGATTAAAGAAATTCGTGGCTCACCCTATATTAAAATGGGGTGTATCTTGCCAATAATTAGTCCTTGGAAAATCCATGTTCATTTTGCTTTTAAGATTGCATGTTGTAAGCCCTCCTACTATATGACTTAGTATAGAGCTGCTTTTTCTTCATTGATTCCTTTTTTTTCTTTAATCATATGTTCCAGAAATTATCTACTTAAATCACACATGGGTTAAGTAATACTTGGATCCTATTTTTAGGTAGGATGCAGTCTAAGAGGGCATGATAAGACGTGTACACAAGTTCAAAAAGCCCAGTCTCAATGTGAGTGAAGTGGGATGCCTCAGAAAGCGCCCCTGGCTCAGAGGAAGAGGTCATCTGGACAAGACAGAGGTTCGTGAATAGGAAGGAACAGGGAGACCAAGACAAGTAATGAAAGACGCTGCTGGGCCTTGGGCACTAAATACGTGTTCAAGGAAGACAGGTGGCCTCTAGGCCGTGCATTTTTTCACTCACAAGACCAATAGATACCAAGTCCCAATTGTCTTCTCTGGGTACAATCTTTTGTAGCTCAGCTTCCTTCTTTATTCTCTTTAAGTATTTTTTAACATTTATTTGAATGTGTGTGTGTGTGCACGCACGTGCATGCTTGCACATGTGCACATGCACACATGTATAGAATAGCCAGAGTCTTTAACTGCTGCAAATGAATACCCATCCAACTTTCCATGGTAGCTGGGAAGTTAAACCCAGGCCAACAGGCTTTGCAAGTGAGTGCCTTTACACAGTAAGTCATCTCCCCAGCCACCCTTCCTTATTCTTTTTATACTTTCCTTTATCATTATTTATTTACTTTGTTTTTTTTTTTTTTTTTTTTGAGGTAGGGTCTCCCTCTAGCCCAGGCTGACCTGGAATTCACTATGCAGTCTCAGGGTGGCCTTGAACCCATGGCGATCCTCCTACCTCTGCCTCCTGAGTGCTGGGATTAAAGGCATGCACCACCACACTCGGATTACTTTCCTTTTTTAAAAAAAAGTTTTTTTGTTTGTTTGCAAGGACACAGAGAGAGAGAATTGGCATGGCACACCAGGGCCTCTTGCAACTGCAAACTCCAGACCATCTGGCTTTATGTGGGTATTGGGGAATTGAGCCCAGGTTGGTAGGCTTTGCAAGCAAGTGCCTTTAACCTGAGCCATCTCTCTAGCCCTCCCTCTTTTTTGTTTTTATTTTTGTTTTGATTTATTTACTTTACAGAAAATACCATAATGGCCTCTTAAACCAAACCAAACAAATCAGTCTCTGATTATATAATCTCCCTTCCCCATTTTTGGCTCTTTCTTAGTGTTGCAGTCAGGTTGGCATTGCTGGCAGAAAACACCCAACCAAGAGCAGCTTGTGGGAAAAAAAGAGGTTTGTTTTGGCTTACAGACTCGAGGGGAAGCTCCATGATGGCAGGGGGAAATGATGGCATGAGCAGAGGGTGGGCATGACCTCCTAGCCAACATCAGTTGCCAAACAGCAACAGGAGAGTGTGCCAAACACTGGCAAGGGGAAATTGGCTATATAATACCCATAAGTCTGCCCCAACAATACACTGCCTCCAGGAAGCTTTAATTTCCGAATTGCCATCATCTGGGGACCTAGCATTCAGAACACCTAAGTTTATGGGGAAACGTGAATCAAACCACCACATTCCACTGCTGGGCCCCATAAACTGATAACCATCCATAATATAAAATGCAATGCATTCAATTCCCATAGTTTTTTTTAATCAATCCTAATAATTTTTAAACATCCCCATAGTCCAAGATCTTTTAACTGAGCCATAATACCAAAAGAATCCTCCCAAAACCCATAATGGCCTAGAACAAACACTCATACTGCAAAAGATGGCATTGGACATAGCAAATAAATATTCAACCAATATAAAATTTATAATTTATAAAATATAAAATTTAAACAGGGCAAACATCAAACTCCATAGCTCCAAGTCCAACAACTCTAGACAGTTGCAAATCTCCAAGTCTGATAATTTTAACCAGCAACAAGTCTCTGGAGTTCCAATTCCACCCCTCCAGCTAGGCTACTCATAATCCTGGGAAACATCATCTGGGGCCAGCATCTCTCCTTAGCAGCCATCTCATGGTCCCAGCATCTCCACCCATGGTCCATCCTCATGGCTCCATTGGGTCTCCATGCAGGCAATCCTACTTCACACTGCCCATGGCCATTTCCAAAATACAAGACCATGTTGCAAATTCAATGACCCTCTCTTTCCTGAATTTATTATACTCCATAATACAAGGTAGGGTGCCAATTTGTTAATCCAGGAGGGAATAAAGCAGACTTTGAAGAACAGGTCACTCCTTCAGCATTCAGGTGCCTTCAAAAGACTGCAATCTTCCTATTGTCCCATTACAGGTCAGCTGGCCCAATCTCAGTGGTTGTAATCTCTCATACAATTACAGCTGAACAGGCAGCAGTTTTAGCAAAGAGACCTCATTTTTTTTTTTCTGTGCCTTATCCCTCTGCTCACACGAGTCCATTTCTATCCAATGCAACCCTGCACAAATTCTCAGGACACAGATAAAACAGCATGCTCCTCACACAAACTACTTCTAGCCCAGTCCAGGAAAAGCTCTTTATCATTCTCATAAGCCAAACCTCACAGTTCTTAGTTCTTATTGCATTCAGGTCTTTCAGCTCTCACCACAATAGTCCATCAAGCTATACTTATAGCACTACAAGGCATCTCTTAGGCCTAGATTTCAAATTCATCCACATTCATCCTGCCAAGCAGTTCCAAAAGGCCAAAGCCACACAGTCAGGCTTCTAGAAGCAGTGACCGCACTCTCAGTACCAACTTTACTGTTGTAGTCAGGTTCACATTGCTGGCAGAAAACACTCGACCAAGAGCAGCTTGTGGGGGAAAAAAAGGTTTATTTGGGCTTACAGACTTGAGGGGAAGCTCCATGATGGCAGTGGAAAACAATGACATGAACAGAGGTTGGACATCACCTCCTGGCTAACATCAGGTGGTAAACAGCAATAGGAGAGTGTGCCAAACACTGGCAAGAGGAAGCTGGCTATAATACCCATAAGCCAGCCCCCAACAATACACTGCCTCCAGGAGGCTTTAATTCCCAAATTGCCATCAGGTGGGGACCTAGCATTCAGAAACCTAAGTTTGTGGGGGGACACCTGAATCAAACTACCACAGTTAGATACAGAATATTACCCTGTAGAATCTGGAACAAATTTCTTTCTTTTTAAAAAAAAGAATATTTACTTGAGAAAGAGAATGAACACACAAGGGCCTTCAGCCACTGCAAACGAACTCCAGATGCTTGAGCCAGCCGCCCCCCCCCCCCACGGTGCATCTGGCTTATGTGGGTAATGGGGAATCAAACCTGGTCCCTTAGGCTTTGCAAGCAAGTGCCTTAAACCACTAAGCCATCTCTTAAGCCCCTGAAAAACATTGTTTTAAAAAGAGACTTTATCTCAAAGGGATAACATTTCTGAGGGTAACACCTGAGGTTGTGCTCTGGCCTCCACATGTGTCTACACAGGAGCAGGCTTGCATACATGCACATCACACACACATGCACACACTTAAAAAGCAGATGTTTCTGGCAGCTTCTCTTTCTGTTCCTCTCAAGGCCATCTCTTGCCTCCCTTATTGAGACATATGGACAGTTCTGTTTGTCAGTCTCTCCCTCGCCAGGCTTCTCTCTTCCTCAAACCTTCCCCGTATGCTCCCTCGTGACTCTCTTGCAGACAGTGTCATCATCGGGACCTCAGTGCTCAGGCCTTCCCTGAGCTCATCGGAAATCATCTCTGTCAAGTTCATTTTGTTTGTGAGGCTCAGGGTTATACCAGGGTGTGCCGTAACTTTGCACAGACCCCACCTAGCCTCTCCGGGTGGCCTCTCTCTGTGAATAGAGTACACTTTTGTTCACAGTGGCCTGGGAGTATTTGTACCTGGCTGAAATTATCTGGTTTGTTTGCCTATTTGTGCTTTGCCAATCTCCCTAAATAGTTATGTGAGAACCTAACTCTTCTATATTTTTCAAAATTATTTCTCCAGTACTTTAGTGTGGCTTTTACTTCAGGGCTTAGCAAACTGTAGCAATTCAACAAATATTAGTAGAATGAATTAATGAATTTTGTGTTGCCTGGGTTGATCCTGTCTCTGCATTACTGTGGGTCTCTGGAGACGCATGTAGAGTATTTATCACAGAGTGCTGTCATCCTCTTTCCACCTTCATCTCCTCTACACTGTGAGAGCCCCAGAAGTCAGAGAATATTCTTCCTCAAGCCTGTGTTGGCTAATGCAGTATCTGATATGTCATGAATATTCATGAAAATATATTCTATTTACTTATTTATTTATTGAGAGAGAATGGGTGCACCAGAGCATCTAGCCACTGCAAATGAACTTGCATGTGCTACCTTGTGCATCTGGCTTTATATGGGTGCTGGGGAAGGGAACCTGGGCCATTTGGCTTTGCTGGCAAGTGCCTTAACTGCTAAGCCATCTCTCCAGCCCACGTTGTAGATATTCTTGAAAGCATTTGTTTATGTTAACATCTGAGTCCCTGGATCTCAGTGAAGAGAAGACTAGTGATTTATTAACATAAGAATGTTTGAAGGATGGGGCTGGAGAGATGGCTTAGTGGTTGAGCGCTTGCCTGTGAAGCCTAAGGACGCTGGTTTGAGGCTCGATTCCCTAGGACCCATGTTAGCCAGATGCACAAGGGGGTGCACGCGTCTGGAGTTCATTTGCAGTGGCTGGAGGCCCTGGCGCACCCATTCTCTCTCTCTCTCTCTGCCTCTCTCTCCCTCTCTCTGTCTGTCGCTCTCAAATAAATAAATAAATAAATAAATAAACAAAAAAAAATTTTTTTAAAGAATGTTTGAAGGAAAAGTAACTTTGAGGAAAGATGAGTTTAGTTTGGGCTTTGAGTTGCCAACTGAATAGTCAGGTGAAAATGTCCAGAAGATTACAGGGAGAATGGAACTCTCGAGAGCAGCTAGCAGCAGGGGAGGCTGTGGTAGTGAGTGAAGACATTCTCAAAGGAAAGGTTGTAGGTGGAGGTCACCGATGGAAAGCCTGCAGCCATGTCCAGCCTGCAGATGCAGTTTTCCCTCTCACAAAGTTGTGGTCAACATTTAAAACTCAGGGGATCTTTCCATGAATTTCAAACTTTTGCCTCCCATGAAATATCTGAGGCTGTGAAGACATTGTCCTGAAATATATTTCTTTTTCATTGCTTTAACCAAATATCTGACCAGAAGCAATTTAATGGAGGAAAGGTTTATTTCAGCTTAGAGTTTGGGGTGACAGTCCATCGTGGTGGGGAGGACATAGTATCAGGAGCTTGAAGCTGAGTTGGTTGCACTATGTCCACAAGCAGAGAGTGATGAATACTTGGGCTCTTCTAGCCTGCTCTTTTCTGTGGAGTCCGGGACCCCAGCCTATGGAGAGCCGATGCCTGAATCTAGGATGGGTCCTCTCCCTTCAGTTAACCTAATCTAGAACATATCTCACAGACATGCCTAGATACTTGTGTCTCTGGTGATGCTAATTCTTAACAAGTTGTCAACTGAGATTAACCATCACATGGAGCGAGTCTCCCCAAGTAAGGGTTTCATGTGTCTTCATTTTACTACTTTGGGTTACCTACTTGGCCCTAAAAAGTCTCAAATTCATGCAGAAATGAGAAGGAAGAGGACCAGAGGCCACAGAGACATGGCAAGGGTAGTGCCTAGATGCCAGGTGGGTAAAGATCCACAGGCAATGGGAGGAAATGGGTTAGCTATAGAAGTCTATGTGGGACATATGCCAGGAGAGGGCACAGGATGGACACAGCCTTAACATTATTAAGTACTGCCTGGTTAGGCATCACATCACATGCCTATAATTCCAGTGCTTGAGAGAATTCAGAGCTCCAGGCCAACCTGGGCTATTAGTGAAACTCTTTCTCAGATGATTCAATATGATTTAGATCATATAGTGTAATGGGGTCATGTAAAAGACCAGTTTTAGACAAAGGAGCTGCTGTAAGCTAGATAATAGGTCTGATTTTATGATGCTTGTGTCATTTTCATGTTCACACAATATTTGCCAAATTGCCCAAGCAGTTATTTAGAAAATGTGATCATTTTATCAATATATACCTTGACTTAAAAAGCAAGCATTTCAAATAATGAGTAAAAGATTCTGTGTCACCTGAAGCAGTCAGTATTTTTTTAATGACAAAAATTGGTTTAATCATTTTTTTCCATCACAACTGTAAAGCTGTGTTTCAGCTCACGTAGTAGAACTCATATAATAGCTGGACAGAGATGGGAATTGAATTAGGTCTAATTATTTATAACCAAAGATGAGTATCAACTAGATAAAGCTTTCCAAGTGCCCCAGTACTGTGCACTCCCCTGAGCCCGAGTGCCTATCAGCCTGGGTGTGTGTGTTAAGACACAGTTCTCAGACATTTGTATGCACGTTTCTGGTCAAAATCCTCTCTGAAGAACCCCATCACCAGTGTAAAGGACATTTTTAGAAAACTGTATATATATATTTTTGTTTTCTTTTGTTTTTCGAGGTAGGGTCTCACTCTGGCTCAGGCTGACCTGGAATTCACTCTGCAGTCTCAGGGTGGCCTTGAACTCATGGCAGTCCTTCTACTTCTGCCTCCGGAGTGCTGGGATTAAAGGTGTGAGCCACCACGCCTGGCTAGAAAACTATATTTTTGAATGTCCTTACGCTGTGATGATGGAGGGCAGAAATCAGAACTCTGGGTCTTTTAGCCTGAGTCAATCCCTCTCACGTGTTCTGAAAATTTATTTTTTGATAATTTTCCATTGGATCCATAAAGTCAAGGCAGGCCATGATTACAGTTAGGAAGGTAGTAGTAAATCCCTTCATCTTTATTTCCTCTTCAATAGGAAAACACATGAATTATCTCTCTGCCTATTGGACCTACTGGAAGACATATGGTGCTGGAAAATTGGAGTTGAAGAAATTAGAGCTGGCTTTTTATCATTATTGACAAGTAACTGGACATTTACAGTTATTGCTCATATCTCTAGAGGCAGTGTTAAAAGTCCCCTTGGGGAAGACATTGCAGGAAGTGTTTATCATTCTTCATGGTCAGCTTTGGTCTGGGCTAAGTCACAGATTAATGCACTAAGAAAATATTTTTTAAAAGGAAGAAACCAGTTGTGAAGAAAAGAAAGAGTATAAGCAGGGCCAGCATTGATGGAGAGAAAGGGCAGATCGGGAGCATGTATAGTACCATGTGGTGGATTGTCTGTATAGGAGTGAGGCAGGGAGAGGGACCAGAGAGGATGATGAGAGTCTGCTTTGGACTGTTGGGTGGACATGAATTGACCATTACAGTTGTAATAATAGTTTAAGGCTTGTTACAGTACAAACATAGTAAATAAACATATGACAGTCATTATGATTTAGAATTATCTTCATTACTTCTGCCTTATTTTCATTGAAACAAATTTAGAAATAAAGGAGATGGCTGTACCAGGATCAGAAAAGTTAGAATGCCTTTTGTCAGTTTTTTTTTGTTTGTCATAATTTACTTATTGTTAGAGGCAAGGCAGGACAATAACCCTTGAAGATCCACCTCCAGTGAGGGATTTCTGAGAGCTGAGTTCCACGACCTCCCAAAGAACACCACCAGCTTGGCAACCAAGTGCTCCAGCTCAGGAATCTGTGGGAGACCTTCCGTGTTCAAGTTCCAGAATATGCTGCAAATTCTCATCCATTCTTATTCATCATGATCCACCTTCTACAGATTATATAGTCCCAGCCCTAACATCATGTCATTGCATTCTAGATACTTCTACATTTTTCTAAAAGGGAGGGACCATCTTTTCAAAACTGAGCCATGTATCATTATCATACATAATTTCATATCATCCAACCTGGTGGGTGTTGAAATTTCATAAATAATTTTGTGTATGAGTATATGACACAAACAGTCTATCCACATGTTTTTGGCAGCCACCGGAATCACTGCCTAGATCTTTTGCTTCATTAGGGGCTGGAGAATAGTGACAATCTGTTGTTCCTTCTTTGTTTTCTGGAACTCTTCTAAAATGAAGAACTTCTCTCAGATAAATCACTGATATGCAGCAGAGGCAGCATAAAGCTTCATTCCCTTCTTACTTAAAACTTTTTAGAAAAATGAGTTAAACTTCCAATATCTTATAAACATAACCAATAAAATATTCTTGTAAATTGGAGAGGATTCTGGTTGCTTCTAAAACACATTGTTCTCTTTGATCTATTAGAGTAATCAATCCTTTGATGTTCTGTCTTTGCCCCATGAGAGTTTCTTCCATTGGCTCCGTAATTATTGTGACATACCCACAGTTCTCTGCTTTTTCAGGCTGTACAGCGTTCCAGGCTCTGACTTTATAGAGTACCAATCCCAAATCTGGAATGACTCGAGAGATTCTTGGTGTCTTTCATCGGAAAGGAATTCTTTTCATCAGAAAGGATTTTCTTTTCATTACAAAGAAACTGGTATTCAGGGCTTACAATGAAGATGTTCATTGTTAGTACATTACAAATATTTTTTCTAGTCATTTTTTTCATATGGTGTAGGTAGAGAATATTTTTCCTTTAAAGAAACAGAATATGGGCTAGAGAGATGGCTTATCAGTTAAGGCCTGCAAAGCCTAAAAATCCAGTTTCAATTCCCAATAAAAAGCCAGATACACAAGGTGGTACATACATCTGGAGTTCATTTGCAGTGGCTGGAGGCCCTGGTGCATCCATTCTCTCTCTCTCTTTTTCTCTCTCCATCTTTTTCTCTTTCCCACTCTCTCTCAAATAAATAAAAAAGGAAAGAAAATTAAAAAAAAATAAATTTAACACATCAGTCATCCATAGAAACACTTATAATTTCAACTTAGAGTTGTTAGGGCTTCACTTAATATTTTGAGTTTGTATTTATATTTCTTTTCTTAAATGCTAAAAATTCAAGGTTTCTAATACAATTAATTTAATTATATATTTGTTGGATCCAATTATAAATGAGTATGGAAGTACATAATTGATCTGTTATCACTAACAGTAAGGCTATTGAAAGTTTAAGATTTCTTTGCTTTTCAATTTTTTTTGTTGTTTTTTGAGCTAGGGTCTTGCTCTAGCCCAAGCTGACCTGGAATTCACTACGCAGTCTCAGGGTGGCCTCAAACTCATGGTGATCCTCCTACCTCTGCCTCCCGAGTGCAGGGATTAAAATTGTTTGTGCTTATGATATTTCATAAGAAGGGACAGCCAAATTACTGTGCTTTGAAGACACATTTAAATGAAAACCTTTCTGTGAGGTTAAATCAGAAACTCAATGCCAAATTTGTTTGCTTTTGCTTTTTGTTAATAAGGTCTTTTGTTATAATTAAGTTTTATAATTATGTAAAACACATTATTCTAAAGGTAAACTTATAAAACAACATATATTTAGAGAGCCTAGTTTTATCCATTTTGCTGCACTTTTTTCTTCCTTGCCATGATATGCAGAAACTAAATTAATTTAGTATTTGATCTTATTTGGTATGAGAAAATCTGTATATTTTTCTAGTCTTCCCTTTCTTTTCTTTTAAAAAATATTTATTTTATTTATTTGGGAGAGAGAGAAAGAAATAGATGATACATACATATATATATAGAGAGAAAATGGGTGTACTAGGGTCTTCAGCCATTGTAAATGGACTCTAGACACATGCTCCACCTTGTGCATCTGGATTATGTGGCTCCTGGGGAATTGAACCTGGGTCCTTTGGCTTTACAGGCAAGCACCTTAACCACTAAGCCATCACTCCAGCCCTAGTCTTCCCTTTCTTAGACAAGTGACTATCCTACTATGTATGCTACACTCTTCTTCCCCTGCTTTTCTTCTGGTTTTCTATCACAAGTTTTGCTCCATACCAGTATAAAAAGATGTTCTTCCTTCCTTTCTGAAGATGAAAAGTTTTCTCTGTGTCAAGGTAGAGTTTATTACCACACTTTAAGAAAAATAGTTTTCTGATCTCTTTTAGAATACAAGGATCTCTCTCTCTCTCTCTCTTTCTCTCTCTCTCTCTCTCGCTCTGTCTTTCTCCCTCTCTCTCCAAGCACCAGCTTCAGAGATGAAGCTTTTGGTATTTTCACTTCCCAAATAGCAAAGCTTTCAGCATTCCAGGCTGCTAACTCAGCACCTTCCAATTTGCTCGCCTGTGTTTTACGATTTCCCATGGGCAAAGGCGTGTGCTAAACAACACTGGTGAGATACAAAGGATAACATAGTGTCCACCTTCCACAAGCTCAGTATTTGTGTAGGCACCTAACACTTGAAGCCAGACAAATGATCAAGTGACAAATCTGAACATGCTTTGAAAATCTTGTAGAAGAGAGGGGTCATGGTAGATGGGATTTGGCTGTCCTTGCAGAAAGGCATTTGTATCAGAAGGAGGGTTCAGGAGGCTTCATTAGAACTGCATGACTGCTCTGGGAATTTAAAAGAGCCCTCTCCAATGCTTCACAAGACACACCTGTCTTTAAAATTGTACAAAGTAAGCCTTAAATCTGCAATGTTCAGCTTTTATCCCCCACTTTATTAACAGATACTAATCATACAGAATAATGTGTTTCATTAAGACATTTTCATACACAAATATACCATATTTTTATTTCTTTTGGAGATACTGTTTTTCCAGGCTTGGAAACCTTGAAAGCTTCAGTTTGCACGCGAATCTCAAAGATACCAGCACCAACGTTGACCTCCCAGCTACAGAGAGTCTTGAGTCACTGGCGTCAGGCTCTTCACTTTATAGTGGTGGGCTGTCCTCTGTGGAGGCCAGGCAGTGCTGTGGGACTTGGAACTTTTAAGAAGAGAAAGGAAAAATAGGAGAAGTCATGGGGTCATGGTCTGAAGTGACACAAGTCTTCCAGCTCTTTTTATCACGGTTGAGAAAGATCCCCATGTTCACATGACAGCTGGAGGGTTTGGGGTGGGGGAGGGCTGACCCGGCCTTTCTGCCATTAGTGGTTCCCCTGTCTTCCTCTTGCTGATGCTTCACTGACTGTCTTCGAATAAAAGGGTTCAAGTCTCTTTTAAAATGTTTGTTTGAGAGTTAGGTTCAAATCTAAATTGTGCATGATAGCTCATGATATATAGTAAAGCAGAAATTAGTATTTAAAGAATAATCTCATATATAAATGAAGAAGTATCAATCTAAAGATCATAGGACATTTTTACCTGGGGCTTCACATCGGTAGGTGGCAGAACTTGTACAAGAAAACTGGGTCTCAGGGTTGATTCCCCAGAACCCATGTAAAACAGATGCACAAGGTGGCACATGTATCTGGAGTTTGTTTGCAGTGGCTGGAGGCCCTGGTGTGCCCATTCTCTCTCTCTCTGTCTCCTTCTTTCTCTCTCACTCAAATAAAAAATAACAATTTTTTAAAATGTGAAAATCTGGCTCTTTTTTCTTTTTATTTCCCCTTTGCAACTTTTAAAATTATATGTATATATAATTTAAATATTATATATATATATATATATATATATATATATATATATATATATATATATATATCAGAATCTCTATGTGTACCTGGGGCTGACTGGAACTCACTGTGTACTTTATGCTGGCCTCAAACTCATGATCCTCCTGTCAGCCTCCTGGGTACTGGAATTACAGATTTGCATCACCACACATGGCTAAGCCTTGGGTCTTCTTCCCTCCCTCATTTGAACATTTGGTGAATGACTTGCCAAGGAGAACTGGAGTCACTTCTTAAGAGGCCTAAGTGGTGGGCAAGAAATCAACACTGAAAGACTGTTGTGCTTTTTTTTGTTTTTGTATGAGTTTTAAATATAACATAATGGCCTTTGAGAATAAATCTTAAGACTCCAAACTTGACAATGTCCATCAGCTCCATTCCTTCCTTCTCTTGAGTTACAAGGACATATTTCCATTTTATTGCAGATTGAACAGAAGCAGTTTTACCATATGCCGGCAAGACTGCTTTATGTTTCAAAGCACTCCAGATTTATCTTGAGTGAACTTGAGGTGGGGGCATATAACTGTTCTCAGTGCTGTGTTCTGTCTCTGAACAGGCTAAGGACAGTTCCCAGCTGACCTTACACCATGAATCTATGCAGCCTACATTATTTTCCTTTCTAGGACCAGATCTTCATGGAAAATGTAGGGGCTGTGAAGCAGCTCTGCAAACTGACCAACAACCTTGAGGAAAGAATAGAAGAGCTAGAGATATGGAACCAAAGGCTGGCGAAGCTCAAGCGACTCAGTAGTCGGAAGTCCTCGGCCAGTGAAGCGAGCTCTGTCAGGTGTGTGCAGTGTTGCCACTGAAGTCTGGGGAAGGAAAGGGGCCGGCGTCTCCCATAATTAGGTCAGTCTAGGTGGTCTTCTGATCAGGCGTCAATCATTACTTTCTGAGTTACTGGTCCCCACTCTTCTCTTAGAATGGTTTCAAACACAATGGTCTTAGATGATACTATTACTATTTGTGTTGCTTTAAAAACAAAATAAAATGATGAGGCATCTGCTTAGCAGCCTCAATGAAGGAAGTGCTAAATTTTAGCAAAAAGATGGCTTTTCCTTTAAGGAGGAGAGGCGGTCATTTCTAAATTTAGAGAAAACTATGTTTGGTCCTCAGGGAGAAAATCTTTTTATTGTTTGTTTTTATTACTTACGGAACAGAGCTAAATGCACATTTCCTGTGGTATAGTTCTAAAAAACTAAAGAGAGAAATGTAATGTTTAATGCATTCATCTAGGCTTACTGAAGTTTATTTTTTCTCCCCACAAAAAGGACTCCCAGTTGCTTTGACTTTTCTTTTTTCAAATTATCAGTGTATTACAAAAGAAAGTCATGCCGCTGTTGTTTGTGACAGCTTGGGCCTTTGTCATATACCTGCTAGAGAGGCATCTGAATAGTAATCAATTTTCTCTCTCTCTTTTTTAAAGCAAATTTAGCAGAGCTGTTAGTACATCTTCTCCAAGAAAGGCCATTTCCAAAAAATCCAACAAGGTAAATCAACTTAAATTTAAAATGCACAAAGATGGTATTTTCTATACAAAATGAAAAGTCTTAGTTGAGCCTGGTGGTATAGGCCTGCAATCCCAGCTACTTGGGAAGGTTGAAGTAGGAGAATGGAAAGTTCAAGGCTTCCCTGGACTATAAAGTGAGTTCAAGGCAGCCTTGATGACTTAGATCCTGTCTTACAGCATTTTTTTAAAAGGAGTTTTAGATGTAGCTCAGTGGTAGAGCATATGTCTAGCATGCGAGAGGCCTTGGGTTTGATTTCCAGTAAAATACACACACACACACACACACACACACACACACACACACACAGAGTCTTTAGAGAAATTTATCAACACCCTTCCCCAATTTATTTGTTGATGAATTTCTCTAGTTTGTATCCTCTGTATGTCTGGTTTTAATATTAACTTTAAAAAAATACTTTAATTTATTTGCAAGCAGAAAGAGAGAGAGAGAGAGAGGGAGAGAGAATGGGTATGCCAGGGCTTCCTGCCACTGCAAATGAACTCCAGACACATATGCCACTTTGTGCATCTGGCTTTACATGGGTCCTGGACAATCAAACCCAGGTCCTTAGGCTTTTCAGGCAATTACCTTAACTACTGAGCCATCTCTCCAGCCCCTACCTAATATTAACTTTTTTAAATGACAAAAGTATAAAGAAAATAATCCAGAACATGTCCATTTCAGAAATACCTTGCCAGTTTTTGTTTATATTGTCCCCATCAGATGACAGTCTAACAACCTTCACATGCTGTGCATACTCTTGACCTTACCTATTTCTTTATCTTTGGCTTCTAAGATCCCAGAGACTTCAGTTAATCCTCAAATTTCTCTTTTCTCATTGATATTTAGTATTAATATGTAAATGGAAGGATAGATATTCACTTGCTTGCAAAGGTTAAAATGTGCTTTCATTAATGGGTACAGATTACATGTCAAGTGGAACAATACTACTAGTAAAAAGGGAAGGTTAATTATTAACTTAAAGTATGTGCTCTCCATCACAGAGTTGGGTCAGTGAGGAAGAAGATATGGTCCCCTCCTAGGGTCAGTTCACAGACAGATTGGAACACAGCTTACCCCTCTGACCCCATCACTGGTCCAAAGGGGCCCTTTCCCAAGGGAAGATATGTGCGACTTTAATTGCTACTTTGTTAAAGGCTGACCTTGTGTTGGAGCCTCTGTCTCCACTTCTCATGCTGCATTGTGTTGAACTTTTGTTTTTTCTTTAATTCAGAGATAATTCAAAATTCTAAAAACTGGTAAAATATTATGCTGCTGATAAGTTTTTTGGTATAGCAGTAAGCATAAACATACATATATGCACTTGCGTATATTTATATATGTGTGTATCTGCACACACAAGTTTTGACAAATCGTGTAATACATTGCAGAAGAGAGATAATTGCAGTCTCTACCCTACAAGTATTGTTGGTAGCATTAAATGTACCAAAGCTCTTAGCACATGCCTAGCACACGTCTCTCAGTAAATTAAAAACACTGAAACACGGCACAGCAGAGATACTTTTTGTACCCTGGGGCATCTAGTCAGCTTGCCACAGGGTGGAGGGGAAGGTATCTACATCCATGGCAATCGTGATAGGCACAATTTAGTCACCTGTGATTTAGGCAGCCTTGTGTCCACCTTCCATACTTGGTGATCCCAGGGACCAGCACATGGTCGGCACTCAAAAAAATATTTGGCAGATAAACACATGAATGCAGAGCCCTGTCTGGAGAGAGGCCCTGAAGGCTCGCAGTTTAAATTGGATACATTAAGTAGCTCGGTGTCATAGATGTGCGGACGGGGTCAGGGTTGGGGTGTGGACACAGTATCTGCCACTTACATAGGCTTCTCAGCTGTTGCACGCTCTGTAAGAAGCCAGTGGGCAGCAACGACGGATCAGATGTGATCTCATCTCAGGAAATTATAAGGCAACCAGGGAGATGGAAAGAAAGCAGAGAGAATAGCTGTTCCTGGTGGACTGGATGCTTCAGAGCTCAGAGTGCTGCAGGAGAAATTTGGGAGCCTGGTGATAAAGGCAGGGCATGCTGGGACTCAGTGGAGCCAAAGGAGAGGTTCCATGTGGAATAGTATCAGCAAGACTCTGGGACATGGAACTGGCTTCACTGAAGGGTGAGGTGGGATTTGGTTAGAAAGGATGGTAAAAGTAAGGCTGAAAACCCAGGCAAGGCTATCCACTAAGGAGTTCATTGAAAAAGCCATAATGATCTTTTGAATAATACAAAAGTTAGATAATGTTTTCTTCTTTTTTTCACCTATGGTCACAAAAGGGGGCAACCCTCTGTATTTCAGGTTTATTGCAGAGCCAAAATTTGAATTCAAATTCTGGCTTATGACGTATTAGCTACACGTCTTGAGTGAGGAACTTAGCCTTCCTGGGCCTTCTTTTTATCTCTAAAATGAGGATGATCAAAGCACCTTTCTCATAGGGCTGTTGAGGGTGACTGTGAGGGTTATAAACATTCATGTGTGTGAAGCACTCAGAGAGATGCATAAAATAGATTAAGCGCCGTGTACACGTCCACTGTGTGTAAGGTATGTTTTCAAGCATACTCTTCACATGTCTCATGTTATGGTGTGTGGCTGGTATCCTTCAGGGAGCTTGATTAAGCATAGATAACAGGAGCGTTTTGTTCCTCCTACATTATCTCTCTGGAGGACATCTTAGCTAGGGTTTCTGGCCTACTACCACCAACTCACTAAGTGACCTTTGTGCCTGGAGGACTCTTTAAGGGGTCCTTGGGTCAAATGTGTGGGGGTGGGGAGTGTGCTGCTAGGCTGGGCGGGAAGTGCTAACGAGCACAGTGCTTGCAGTGTGGGAGTAGTGAATGGACCTTACCAGGTGGTAAGTAGCTAGCTGCGAACTTTCTGGACATGGCCAAGACACATCTGGAGGAAGGCAGAGATCTGCTGATCGAGCTGTCATCTAATCCATAGGTTATTGTTCCTTTCCTCTCTTTCTCCTGCTGTGTGATTCCTGCTTCTACCTTGTTGGGCGAGGAAGTAAGCTCAAGTTAGAACACAGAGGAAGTAAGTGGAAGAGAAGGGATGGCATAAGCACACCCCCTACTGAAACAATTTTCAGGGCATTTAAGTTTTAACAGGCGCTATAGTCATCCTTATGCACACATGAATTTGAGAATCATACTGTGAACTAGACTCTCCCAGTAACTCAGAAGAGTAGGCAGCTATTATTTCTTTTTTATAGTCCTTCTTTATTGGTAAGGAAAATGAGAACCAATGACATTTAGATGATTTGCACAGGATTTGATTCCCCGTCTTAGGCCATTTCCTTATGCTTGGTCAGAGAATTTTGAACAAAACCATGAAGATCTAAAACAAAGCAGCAGCTGAGGAGGGTAAGTTCAAGGGGGAAACAATTATTCTGTGAATAATAATTTAATTCCACTCAGTTTGACAAAGTTGAAAGCTCCTTTCCTGCACTGCACAGTCAGAACAATTCCAGTGCAATGTGGGAAGGTCACAAACTGTTGGCATCTTGGTATTCAGACTAGCTTTCAGCGGCACTCATGGATGACTCAGTTACAGTAGCCCCAGGCTTGTTTACTTGTTAAAAAAGAAATGATGGAACACACCCCTCCTTTCGTATTGAAGGACATTTTCCTTAGTCAGAAACAAACCCAAGAAATAACTGTCAATTTTAAGTTATTTCTTAATTACCACCACTCTCTAATACCCTTCAATTAAAATCACAGTTTGGCTTTGTATTTCCAGAAGGAAGCAGACAATACTCCCTTCTGCATTACCAGGAAATTGGCATTTAAGCAGTGCCTTATTACAGCAGGCAGAGAACCTCTTCAGCTAGATTCCCCACCAGTTCCAGTTCCACAGTTGCCTGTGTATAAGCACGTTTTCATGCCACAATGTACCTGTCCTAAGTCTTGTCCCCTTCACTTCCAAGAGACTGTAACTTGCTAATTTCCATGCCCTCCTGTACTGCTGTATGTAGTAGTACTCAATAAATATGTGTGGAATGGATAGAAGAATGAGATGGGTACCTTTGTACTCTAAGGAGTGCTTGATGGGATTTTTGTACTATACAAATTTTTCTCATGGTCCACCATGATGTATGAAATTCTCCCATTGGGTTGTAGTCCTTCACATCTGGAAGAACTTTTGATTCCCCGAAGTCTATGAAGAGATGGACATCTGGGTCAGATAGGGTCTTGTCTCATAGGCTGTTTTCTTTCATAAAACTAATGCAGGTTTGTTGGGCCCAGAGAAGAATTAAATTCTATAAAGATGCAGAATATCCCAGGCTTATCAACCCCAACTTTTGGGTCCTTATCCTATTTTTTTTTTAAAAAAAGGACAGACTCTGAGAAGGGCAAATTATGAATTATAGGGCCTAATTTAGGGAGAATTAGAATCCAGGGGAAGTCTAGCTGAAAGACTCACACCAGAATGGAATTCTCCTTGCCTGGCTGGAAAGGAAGCAGTGAGAATAGAGAGAATCACCTTCACACAGAGAAACCTCCAGGGAAGAAGTCTCTGGAGAGGGGACACACACACACACACACACACTAAGCCAAACACACACGTGCCAGGCCCATTTATATGGGTCAGATAGCCACTTCGGATGAGCCTGGCCATTAGACTCAGGTGTGTAAGAGAGAGACCTGATTGGGTCATGGACTCGAGGGGCTGGCTCAGGAAGAACAGCCCACCCAGGTGTGCCAGGTCTGGGAAAACTTGAAGAAGAAGCAGGAAACATTGCTGCTGAGGAATTGTTTGCAGCCATCATGGATAAGACTGGAACACAGTTTCTAATCCCACCAGGGTTTGATCCTGGTGGGCTGCCTATAAAAAGTTGTCCTACTGTTTCTCTTTCAAAACCTCAAGAACAAATGGCAAATGAATGGTACAGATGATTGTCCTGTTGGGAAAGGAGAGATTGCTGTATCCTAGAATATTAGGGAAAGAGAGGCTTTGAAAGAAGAGAGGAAGAGAGGAGGGAGGAGATGTAAACTGAGGCAAATCCAGGAACCGTCCCCAGGGAGACAGCAAAGATTCCTGCTCGAGCCATCTTTAGGCTTCCTTGTCATAACCATTGTGCTGATGTAACCCTGTTCATTAATGAACCTTTCTGTAGGTTTCTTTTTTAGGAAAAAAGCAGTCGTGTCCTAACTGGGTTTTCCAGACATTGGTTGTAACTCTGATTGCTGTGATGGCATTTTGGTAAGAAAAACTTCAATGTTGAACTGTCAGCTCTTCTCCTGTCTCGTCTTTTTCTCACACTTGAACTAGGGACTGACATTCGTTTACTTTGAAGACAAGAAGCCCTTTAAACCAGGCACTGACCTTTGATCATTTAGAGATGAGGGAGCCCCTTTGAAACTCTTATTTTGAAAAAAAAAAAAAAAAAGCACAGGCTTTCTGTACTTTGATGTGTGTTGAAGGATGATTTTATTTTTTTCAACCAACTGTTGTGATTTAGCAGCAAACTGGTGTGTGTGTGTGTGTGTGTGTGTGTGTGTGCACGCGCGTGTGTTGTTTCTATTTCTTATAGCTTTGCAAATAACTTTCTCAAATTCTTTGCTTCTTTCCTATCTGCTTGGGAGAAAGGAGTAAGTAGAAACATGGGACTGTATTCCCTCTGGTCATTCAGATCTAGATGCTCTTTGTTCTTCAGTGCAGACTTTATACCAAAGGACGCCAATATTTATGCAAATGTATTCAATAGAAAAAAAAAACTGTAGTCAGAACTACTAAGGAATTAAGTCAGCAGATGCAGTAAGGATGCCAGTAGTTGCTAAGCAAATGGAGTGATTCTTGACCACTGTCCCCAAGTAGAGGTGGGAGTGAGCCAGTTAAAATACAGGCGCTTGCTCGGGCTTCTTGTCTCCAGGCTTCTGTGGCAACTGGGATGACCCCCAGTCTGAGCCCTGGTCATCTTGCCTCTGTTCTCTAGGCCTGTGAATAGTCCTTTCATATAGTTAGTTTAACATGTGAAAGGAAAAAAAAAAAAAAAAGCTTGGTGTGTGGGGAGAAGAAAAGGACTTAAGTCTGGACTTGGTCTTTGGAGAAACAGTTGTTCTCAGGCACAACAAGTGAAGGGCCAAGGTTCCTCCACCTAACATAGCTTCCTAGCTGCAGAACTCAGTGCAGGACTACCGACTTTCACCCCTCACCACTGCCACTTCTGAAACATAATTTAATTTTTTCATTGATTGATTTTGGTGCTGGGGATTGAACCTGAACTTTGCATGCTCTACTGTGACTACATCCCCAGTTTCACCCCCTACTGCCCATTGTGGAGAGCGTTTGATGCCACTACACAGAACTCCTGTCTGGAGCCTTTGCATTTTTCTCACTTTGCTAAGCACTTGTCTTCTAAGATTCCCAGCTAAGGAGAGGGTTCGCATCTACCTTTAGCAGATGCATCACGTTCTCCAGAGACATCGATGATTCCCAGTCCATGGAGAGGTGATAGCAGGTCTAATTCAAAATACAGACTGCTTTGTAAACATGCTTATCAGATCTTCTGAAGCCTAATATCACCATAACTGCGAGGTATTAGGCTTGTTATCTGGTTTCTGGCCTCTGATATACCCGAGAAGGCTCAACACCAGCATTTGCACCTAAAGAAGAGAGAGATCCATTTCATCCTGTGATACTATATCTCTGGGCTATGCATCAAGGCAGGTACCAAAGACAAACCAGGAGAGAATTGAAGTGGGAGACACAAGAGAACAGAATGAGGGAGACTGGACCACAGCAAACAGTTGCCAGGGTGACACCACACATTCTGTCTAATGCATCACTGAGGCTCAGTGCCACTTTTCCCAGGCAGGACTGAGCCTGCTGGGCTGTCTCCAGCTGCTCCTTGTGTGTGGAATTCAAATGTGTGGCACATTTTCTTATGCATACACAATGATGGTACACCCACCACTGTGATGGAGAATAGCATAATGAGGAGTTGAGTTTGGAGAACAAGGTATGAAGTCAGGCTGATGGGACATCAAGTCAGGTGACTGTTTCAAGCCCAGCACACATGAGACTGTGAAGTCACAGGACACTTTTGTGTGGCTCTTGAAAGAGTTCTAAAAATACCTCCAAAAGATGAAGGCATGAAGTGTTTGGATTCATGAGCCTTGTTGGGATTCACGTGTCCCAAAATCCAGTACTTTTAAAGAAAACCTCCATTATTTTGAAGTCATGTAGTCTGGAAATGGGTGCTTTATTCCATTTTGTTTCCTTCTTCTGTCTAATTTGATGCATTGTGCCCTGCAAAGACAATCAGAGGTGACCAAAGAACTTGGCTTCTACAACTGATTAACCCTATTCCTGCTTTCATCGCTCCGCTGGGCAGAGTGGGTGATGAGCACCTCCAGTGGGGGTGTGAGTTTCTCCCCGACTTTTCTCTGCAAGGAGCAGAGGGCTGCCTCAGCTGCTGACATACTTCCTCTTGTAATCTTCCACTGGTGACAGCTTGCCAGGGCCAGGGGCCTGCTCTGTGTGACACTCCATCAGCATGGAGTACTGCGGGAGTCTCTGAGCAGCAGGAAGCCTAGGGCATCTCACCAGGGCAGAAAAATCTCACTATGCTCGTTTCCGTAGTGTTTCTGCCACCTTCAGCCACGCCGCCCCTGGTCTTCCCATCTGTGCGGCCTGTGAGAATACATCTTTTGTCAGCTGGAAGTGTGAGTGAAATATATCTGCAAACAAATCTGCCACATAAGGCCTCTTTCACAAATTTTCTCTTGACAGTGCCTTGACCATAGTCTCCCTTTACATACTAAGTTTGAAGGATCAAGACCAGCATGCCTCAAATCTCCCCCTAAGGTAAGAGCTCAGATCTTGTGTTTCTCTGGAAAGGCTCTTGAAAGCTCCTTTAATTAACCATTTCCCTCTCTTTCAGCAATATCACAAGCCCACAGGAGCCCACTGTGCTGCCCACAGCCTTTCCCTCAGGTAAGGCCTTCTGTTCCTTACCACAGACCCAGCCCTGCTCCATGTGAACATCAATAGAGGAAACCAGCCTTGCTGGTTAACCTCGCTGCCAACCTCCTCTCTCCCCAATGCCTTGCAGCACCTCACACATCCCTGGCAACCACACAGACCTCCTTGCAAGTACCTGAAATTACCTTCTGTGAGATCTTGCCATGTCAGGAGACTTATTGCTGCCCCATTTTGGGTATGAGAAGAATCTTTTCAAGTTCCATGCAAAGACGACCTGAGAAAGAGGAGGAAATCTATCAGAGGCAAAGAGCAGGTAATGTGCTCAAAGAGAAACAAGCAGGGCTTTGAAGTTGAGGTTTCTCTTGTCAATATTTACTTAGTCTGTTAATGGATCTGGACAGTGGTCCACTTCTTCTTTGGTGTGGGAAAGTCTTTTAATGACACAAACACATGGACTGGCAATCATCTAAACACTGAGTTTCCTTCCCAGGGATAAAATGTTGGTTGATTCCTTATAATTTTACCAAGTGAAAGGGTCTCATTTGTCTATTACCAGCAAAGATAGAAATAGCATAAGTGAAATAATCATGTGGACATGGGCTGAATTTTTCTCTTCTTTCTCCTCTTTCTTTCTTTTCTTTTTTCTTCCTTTATTTCTTTCCTTCCTACTGTCCCCTTCCTCCTGCTCTTCCTCCTTCACTTATTGAGAACATAAATAGTGTGGTATCTGGGTTCCTTCCCAAAATAAATACAAGAGATTTTGGAAACCCTAATTTAGAGTTCAAGGTAAAGTCTAAGTCACTGAAAAACACCAGGTTGACATTTGCTTTCAGAAAACATTCTTTTCCTTTTAGATGTGTATGTGTGTGTGTGTGCGCGCACACATACGTGCGCAACATGCACAGTTGGTTTTGAAGTGATAGAATTTTCTTGTTCCTTTAAGATCTTGAAAGATTTAAGAATCTGGTTAAGAGCTACAAGTGTAATTATCTCTGCAAAATCAGGCACATTTCTTCCCAATGCATACTAATTTTTTGTTGTTGTTGTTGTTTTTTGTTTTTCGAGGTAGGGTCTCACTCTGGTCCAGGCTGACCTTGAATTCACTACATAGTCTCTCAGGGTGGCTTCGAACTCATGGCAATCCTCCTACCTGTGCTTTCCTGAGTGCTGGGATTAAAGGCGTGTGCCACCATGCCTGGCTTAATTTCTATTTTTAGCCATCTTCTATATACACTTCACAAATATATAAAATATTATCATGGCAATATCAATGAAACAAATTAGCATGGCTTATCTCTCAGGAAGCTGTTGAAATAACTTATAGGGACTTCAAGTGGCAAAGGCTTATTTCTGACTCTGTATAACAAGTGCATATCAAGGAGGGCTGGGTCAACATATCCTTCAACACCCGGCTGATGGCAACTCCATTTCAGTACATATTCCCACAATACTGTGGTAGTAGCATGAGGACAAGCCACTAACATGAGGACAAGACACTAACTCTTAAAACATGTGCCTCAGTATAACATGTGCCACTTCTACTTACACTTTATTGGACAAGGCAAGGGACACTGTGCATGTCTGGTTAAAAAATGAGGAAGGGCTGGGGAGATGGCTTAGTGGTTAAGGCACTTGCCTGCAAAGCCCAAGAACCCATCCTCAACTCTCCAGGTGCCACGTGAGCCAGATGCACAAGGTGGTGCAAGTGTGTAAGGCTGCGCATGTGCACAAAGTGACACATGTGTGTGGAGTTCAATTACAGGGGCTAGCGGCCCTGGCACACCAAATCTCTCTCTCTCTTTCTCTCTCTCTATTGCTCTCTCACATAAAAAAGAGGAAGCATAGAAGAATAAAATGAACAAACAATATTTGTAAGCAGTCCTGATGGCTGGTACACAGAATATAGTCTGTGGACAGTTTGGAGTCCGTAATGTAATTTCCTTTCTGTTTGGTATTATTTTATATCTCATTGTTGGAGGTGATAAAGTAGTACTTTAATGGAAGGCACTGTCATAGTAGCTTCCATGAATAAGCTATTTACTCCTCACAGGTCTTCCTGATAGATACTTAATATTCCTGTTCTTTGGTTTTTTTTTTTTTTTTTTTTCTCTAGTGAGAAAGCTAAGGCACAGTTTTCCCTTATAACACTTTTTCCCTCATGAAAACAGTATTGAGTTGAGCTTGGGAATAGATGTCTAACTACAAAATGAGGATAAAGCTTCATTCTGAAATAAAAATAAAAAGGAATGTTCAGTCATCACATTCTCAACATCCCTAGAGCTCTCATCTATCTCTATGACAGCATGTGGAAACATGGTTGGCAGCTTTCCCTCCCCCCTCCCTCTTTTTACCTTGAGTGTCCTTGTTGTGGACATATGATGTACTTCTGTGAAAGCAGGACCCAGAAGTGAATACCCCACTTGTGAAAGATGTACCAATATCAATGGATTCTAAATAGGCAAAGGTCATGGCTGGTCCACTCTTCATTTTCATGGTTTCTTGGTCTCTGAGTGAATTTACTATAGTAACAACCAGCTCTTTATATGAAGAGAATATTGAGAACATCCCTTAGCAAAACAGGTGAAGGATTGCTTTTCTTGTTTTAGTAACAATGGTAGGCTCATCTTGAATTTCTATGTCTTTGGAGAAAGATGATCTTCTCTCAAGTGCTAGGCTGTGTCATAGGATGTCACACTAGTGACATCTTATCCTTTTGACCCTGACACTATTATTAACACACTTTCACCATAAATTGATTGAGAAAAGCATGCTCCCACACACAGACTGGCACATCCATACCCCCCACAGTGGATATGAGTGACCTCAGTGAGGCAGGCCCTCAGTGGAATGCGGTGGGGGGAGGGAGCATACGAGTATAACCAGGTGAGAAGATGACTAATATGCAATATGTTCATATAATTAAGTTCTTAATATAAAAATGTGGTGATTACAATGAACTCAATTCAGGAGTAATAGGGCTTGTTTTTAACTGAGTTGTCTATATGTTACATTCATACTATTAAATTTGGTCATTGGTAAACTGAAAAAAAAAAAAAACAATCAAAATTAAGCAAACAAAACTGATTCTCCAGGTCAGTTGCTATCACAGTTAGAATTGGAATCTGTATTCCCCTTTTCCCTGACTGTTTCTCCCATTCCTGTCCACCATCCTGCCTCCGTTTATTTGGACATGAGATACACACATACATGAATCCAGTTCTACAGGGGCAGAAAGTAACCACTCTAAGGCTCTAGAAAGCCTTTTCCATGCCCTTCTGCCCACTAGGTCTGCCATTAGCCATTGGGATGCCACCAGTGGAAGATCTTTTTGAGGGTCCAAGAAAAGGCCTGGTGCTCTGCTGGTGATCCAGGGTACAGAATAGCCTTAGGACTCCTAAGTATGAAAAAGGAGAAGGCAGGGTCACTGTTCTTTCCAACCAGATGTTTCTAAGGCATTAAAGGACAATTAAAAATGAAGGAATAAAAATAAAAAAGAAATTCAAAAAATAAAATAAAAACTTGGGCAATCTCTCAGTGGGATGCAGAGTAATATCTAACAGTTTACCAGGCCCCAACAGGCACTTATGAGCCTCCTCCCTGAGGAGTCAGACAGCAATAAAATAAATGAAAGAAAATCAGCATTTTATGACATGCTGGGCTTAAGTCATTGTTTTTCTTTTGGGTCTAAGTCAATTGTGTTTTTGTAAAGTCTCTTTGGGAAAAGCTACACCTCATTCTATTCATTCACTTTGTCCCATCTTTCCCCCTTTAAAAAATTTTTTAAGAAAGATCAATCAGGAAGCGAAAAGTGTTTCAGAACATTGAACTTCTACTCTGAAGAAACAACTGAATATGATGGAATGGATTTTAATACATGAAACCCAAAAGATTGAGGTAGTCAGGAGAGTTAGATATTAAAAAGCAAAGAGCCTGTGTGTGCGGGGGAGGGGGGAGGTTGGCATTGCATCGAAGGAATTCTGCAGATTATAAGAGAGTTGTTGAGTTCAAAACTAGTCATAAAGAAAAGTCGCAAAGCAAAACGGCATGTGGAATTCAGGCTCATTTTATTTTAGACATTAGAACTCTGCGAAGAGCCTGTGGCCAAAAGAAACTGAGAGGCATATGTAAAGTGAAGGTTACTCTTGTATTACTACAAGAGGGTTTATGGTTTTATAATAACCAACGTTTTAGAGTTGAAAAGGTTGCTTCAGAGAAGTGAGAAACTATAGGTGGTTTTTAGGGGATCCAAAATGTATTTTCTACCTTTGAAAAATCGTTTTCATAATTCCAATCTGCAAGATTATCACTTCTCAACCTTGCCTTTTATTATTGTTCTAAAAAACACTTCAGCAGGGTATAGAAGCCCAGGACTGGAATCCCCATACTTGGGATGATTAGAAGTTCCAGGCCAGCCCGCCTTACATGGTGTGACCCTATCTTAAAACACCAAACCCCAAGACAAAACAAAACAAATGGCAATACTTTTCATCGCCAGATATTCAGTCCTATTTATAGGGCTCTCCAAGAATGTAGAAACACAGTTCTGTGGAAGGGAGGCAAATGTGTACTGTATGGCCGGAATTTATAATGACCTTTTCCTGCAGAGTCGGCAGGAAAGTAGAACAAAAGGTATGGGGGGGGGGGACAGGATGGAGAAGTTCTGGCTTCCACTTCTCTTTAAGCCTCATTTGCCTCAAGACCTACAGCCTTCTGTGTAAGCAGCTTAAGGAAAACTAACAGTAGAAGACATGCGCCTGATACTTATTACTGGAAGAGCTAGACTCTAAGACAATCGGGAAGTCTTTTGGTAAGCATATGGATTTATATGTAAAAGGGAAATGAATATTCAGTTTTCTAGAAAATTCTCATATCTCAAGATCCATTTCTCTTTAAAGGAAAGCATATTGTTGGGTGGGTGCTCAGAAACTTGTGCTACCTCCCATGCCTCCCACATCTAGTCTCAACAGCCTTCAACTCCCTACTTCGGGAGTTTTCTCTTCGAGTGTTTAAAAGAAAAAAGAAAATAGCAGTTAGACAGTTGACCTTTCTTATTCTTTTCTGTCTTCTTTCCCTGGAACTTTTCCTTTTACCCTTCTTCAAATATTTATTGAGTACCCACAGAGAGCCTGACATGTGCTGCCCAGGGAAGCATGATTGTGCACAAGGCCTTCTTCAACAAACTCGCAGTCGGGCGAGCAGGCCAGTAAGCAAACCCTCCCGCCTAATGAGAGATGCCTGGGAGAGATTGTCCCCAAGCATTATGCCCTGTTGCTTCTGCTTTCTATGCTGAAGTTTGGTAGAGAAACTCATATAGATCTCTATCTACAAATTTAAAAAAAAAAAAAAAAAAACAGTGCCCAAACTACAAAATCCTCTCATTAGATTTGTCTAGCATTTTTGTAAGTTTCTATTATTCTTTTTAAGACAGTGACAAAATATCTGAGAAAAGCAACTTGAAAGGGAAACATTTTGGCTTGTGGTTTCACAGGCTTCAGTCATTTGGTTCCGTTACTTTGGGCCTGAAGTGGACAAAACATGGCGGCGGGAACATGTGGAGGATGAGGCTGTTTACCTCTTGACAGCCAGGAAACAGAGAGAGCCAGCCTGCCCTAGCAGGCTTCCTCCTGCTGCTCTTGTTCCATCCCAACCCCCAGCTTATTGGATGAAGCCATTCACATTCAGGGTGTACCTTTCCCTGCTTGGGTCATTTCTGGAAATGCCCTAGCTGACACACTCAAGAATATGCTTTGCGAATTGCCTGAGCCTCGAGTTCTTAAACTTTTTCACCCTGTGACCCCTTTTGCCCAGTACTTGGAATTGAACTAGGTCCTTAGGCTTGCAACGCACTTTGTTGATTGAGCTATCTCCCCAGCTTGACATGCAATTTTAGAATCCGCGCTGAGAACACTGCTTTGTTCAAATATCCAAAATGGTAGAAGTATTTTTAGGGACAGTTCATAAATTGTTGGAAATTCTATTCTAAACCCTAGCCACAGTTCATTTAATGACTTTTAAAAAACAAAACTCAACTTGACAACTCAAACAATAATTTTAAAATCAAACATCCTAACACAATCCAATCTGAACATATACTAATTGGAGACTTACACACTAAGGATTTATGGTAGGTAAATATGAAAAGTCTTTGCTTTCTGTAATTAATCCATCATGTTTCTACAAAAGCAGAAAACTGTATATACAGTAAAAACATGGCAATTGGCTGGGGAGATGGCTTAGCGGTTAAGGCACTTGTCTGCAAAGCCAAAGGACCTAGGTTTGATTCCCCAGGACCCACATAAGCCAGATGCACAAGGTGGCACATGCATCTGGAGTTTGTTTGCAGTGGTTGGAGGCCTTGGCATGCTCTCTCTCCCTCTCTCTCTGCTTCTCTCTCTCTCAAATAAATAAATAAAATAAAAAAGTAAAAAAACTCATGGTAATTTATAGCATGCAACAGTTTCAAATCTGAGCTGAAGTGATTAGGCAGCACGGGCTGCTTCTGGGTGGTGTGACAGCGTGCGTGGTGCAAAGCGCATATGGTGTGTGTTCAGAACCAAAGCTGCAGCGAAGTCACACAATTTAACACGAACAAGCGCTGAAACCTTGGGTTTGTCTGTTGCTAAGATTTTGACCCCTGCCCCCCCCCACCATACTTGGTTATGTGACCCTGAATGTGCTGAGGCCTAGGATCCAGTAGAGTTGATGTAAAGATTAACCAT
Organism: Dipus sagitta; assembly: GCA_036346955.1. Lineage (NCBI taxonomy): Eukaryota > Metazoa > Chordata > Mammalia > Rodentia > Dipodidae > Dipus > Dipus sagitta. Next base: position 123,313,285 of record CM070777.1, read on the forward strand.
CATACCACTAAGGGATTGTTTATCTACTGTAAAAAGCTACATTTTTTGGGGGGGGTGGCTTTTGGAGGTAGGCTCTTGCTCTAGCATAGGCTGACCTGAAATTCACTGTGTAATCTTAGGGTGGTCTTGAACTCACAGTGATCCTCCTACCTCTGCCTCCCAAGTGCTGGAATTAAAGGCATGCCCCACCACGCCCAGCTCCTGCAGGGGGAGAGGAGAGCCTGTGTGAAAGAGAATGGGTGCGCCAGGGCCTCTAGCCACTCCAGAAATATGCCCCACCTTGTGCATCTGGCTTTAAGTGGGTCCTGGGGAATTGAACTCAGGTCATTAGGCTTTGTAGGTAAGTGCCTTAACCACTGACCCATCTCTCCAGCACCAAAGTTGCATTTTTTTTTCCAGTCTTAAGAACATCTGAGCAGTTATCTTTTCAAAATAGCTTTTGTTTGTTTGTTTGTTTGTTTGAGGTAGAGTCTTATTCCAGCCCCGGCTGACTTAGAACTCACTCTGTAGTCCCAGGCTGGCCTTGAACTCACAGCAATCCTCTTACCTCTGCCTCCCAAATGCTGGGATTAAAGGCATGCACCACCACACCTGGCCACAAATAGCTTTTAAAATGCCTTTATTTACTTATTTAGCTCTGCCAGGGCTGTGGCTCTACACCAGTGATTGGACTCCTCTCTTCCACTGGCTGCAAGTCCATCCTTACCTTAGACTTTAAACTCGCTTTTTTTTTTTTTTTTTTTTTCCTGTGTGGATCAAATTTCAGACATTTTCAGGATGACGAGATGGTGGTTTTGGAATGAGCCAGTTTGGATTGGAAGCCCTTCTCTACTCCTTTTGCACACAGTGAACCCCTTGTACCTAAGGTAGCTGAGCCGGTGGGGCAACCATCCTCTTGGGTCATTGTAAGACACTCAGAACAATGCGTAGTAGAAAGTGTCAGTGGGTCATTGATATAGCTATCATTATTCTCCAATGCCAAAACACCGATGGTCCCCTATAATTTTTCCTAATATTACATACTCCAGTTATTAAATCGCCAGGAAGGAGCACCCAATTAATTTGATAAATTTTGCTTATCTTCAGAAACTATTTGTATAATGGTAAATACTTCATCATTTTACCATGGAAACAGTGTTGTTCCTATTTTCTTCATTTGTAACCCACTCTGTCCACTGCTCTTGAAACCTAATCTCTAATTTAGAAGGGCCTATTATGTAGCAGAGAGGCCATGCATTAGGTATGGTTGGAAAAACCAGTGGGGACAGACAGATGCACCCTTGACTCCATGCTCTGGTGGCAGCTGTCTCAAGTCTAAAGGGAGGATTCAATCAAACATTTCGTTTCTTCTGGGTCTCCCGGAGCAGTTCAGAAATCAGATTGCAACATGCTTGCTGCGGTTTCCCGCTGCCCCCTGTTTTCTGAATGTTACCTTTGTGATGATCTCAGTTCAGCAGCCGCTTATGAACCAGGCTTGGGTGGACAGAGCTGTTGCCTTTAGGACCTGTTCTCACTCAAGTAGAACTGGGGTGAACACAAAGGGAACCCTGGCATCTTGGACTGCCCAGCAGAGGAATGGGCTATCTATCTCTGGAGCTGTGAGTCTCCTGTTATTGGAGGTAGTCACACTAGGATCCTCTAATGATTTATCTCCAATCTTTATGTTATCATAAGTTATGCCAACGTAAGTAGAAAAAGGCCTCAGGTAATCTAAGTAAAATGGTTTGGATTAGCAACATTACTAATTCAGAAACTAGATAAGAAATAAAACTACAACTAGGTCTCATGAATCAGTAAAAAAAAAAAAAAAGGTTCCCATAGTATAAGCAAGACTCTACCAATAGATGCAGAGGATTTAAGGAATTTAATAGAGGTTCCTTATTCTGGAATGTCATGAAAGGGCAAAACCACATTAAGTGATTAAGATTGTATGCTTTCCACATAGTGACAGGTATATGTCACTGATTGATGACTAGACGATGATGCTGAAATAAACGCTTCAGCACTGGAAAGGAGGGAGCTGTGAGCTGCAGGGCCTCCCCGGGATGGTGTTTGGTCTGCTCAGGCTGCCAGAACAGAGAACTCCTAGCAGCTGGTGAAAAGAGCAGACATTTGTTTTCTCTAAGGATTGTAGGCTGGAAGCCCCAAATCCAGGGGCCCATAGGGCTGACTTCTGCTGCCTCTCCTTGGTCTGCCCTCTCTTGTTGCTCCCTCAGATAATCTTCCCTTCGTGCATGTGCACCCCCACATCTCCCTGTGCCTATATTTGCTCTGGTAAGGCTACCAGTCATATTGGATTAGGGCCACCCTAGTAGCCTCCTTTTAACTAAATTATCTCTTTAAAGGCCCTATCTCCAAATAACATTCTGAGGAAGAAGAGGTTAGGATTTCAACAGATGATTGGGGGGCTAGGCAACTCACTCCAAATTACATAGCTTCCTGGAGGGGAGAGTGAACTAGATATGTAAGGAATGGAATAGGACCAGGTAGATGGAAATGTGGGAGAAAGAAACAAAGGACTCATTGAGTTCACAGAGCGCGGGGTATTTCCCTTTTCTCATCCTGAACAGCCCTAATGACTGATGGATGTTTTCACTCTTCAGAAGACAAAAGCAAAGCACTTCCGGCCAGAGATGTGCACGTCAGACCTGACTGGGGCAGTGACTGTAAGTTGACATTTTAGTGACACTCATTTTGCCTTTGGGGGTCAGGCAGAATTCCAAGCTAAAATAAAAAGAAGCATTACTGGAGTGGAAAACAGGAACAAAAGAAGCACTCCACAAGGCACATACATACACCCCACCACCACACAAACCAACGGGGCCACTCTCCATATTCAGCCATCCTGACCTCTAATGAGACCAACGTGGCCACTCACCGCCAGAGAAGTTGAGGTTGAGTTCTGTGTATTTTAATAAGTCTTCTTCTTTTGTCCTAATTATGTGTTAGTTCATTTTCTGGTTTTGGAAGCAGATTGCATTTCGTGTGGCATCCTCCATCTCCAGTAAAATTCAATTGAGTAGGTCCAGAAATTGTTTTGGGTGGTACAAATGTATTGGAGCCTAGATTTTTATTAATTTTGTTCTTAAAATTTACTATAACCATACCTCAACAAAAACAAAAGCCCTGACTCCTACCTTCTCCTCCTTTTCCCTTTTGAGTGCATGGGATTGCACTTATATAGGCACCTCTCTCCCCCTACACAAGTTCATTTTCTTTCATCTATTTCTTCTCAATCCAGGGATTGATACAACCATCAGTTCTATTCAGATCATGGAAATCCAGCAAGTCATAGATCGTCGCTACTGCAGCAGAATGCTCCAGTGCGGGTGGGTGAGCCTCCCCACCATGGCTGTCCAGAATTACTCAGCACCCTAGTTTGAAATGGCACTGAAAAAACAGAATTGCATGGTGAAATCAATGTTCGCTTACATCGTTCCCTAAGAGAAGACACATGGGGTGCAGAGGGATAAGAAAATTATAAAATGGTGTTAGTAAACCACAGCCCAGTGATCATGTGACTGAGTGTGCAAGCATAATTTTATGTGTGTGTGAGTGTGCAACCATATAAAAGAGTGTGTGCAGGTACGTATGAGTTGTGTAAGTGTATATGTGAGTATGTAAATGTGTGGGTGTGTGTAGTAGACCTGTGTGTAGTAGACAGCTTCAGTTCCCTGGGATCAACCTCCAGAGCAGACACAGTTATGGAGAAAGGAAGTTTACTGAAGATAGAGGAGAAGTTCCATGGTGGCAGAGGAAGCTGGCTCAGTTTCATAGGCTCACACTGAGAGCAAAAGCCAAAGCCACCAACACCAGTACATGCAAGCACACCTTAGGAGCCTAGGCAAAGTTCAAACACTTGGTATATCTTAGTTTGGAATTCAGATCTACCTTAGGGCTCTAGAATCCACCTACAGTGATACCTGCTACAGCCAGGTGGCTACAGATCTAAATTAAAACCTTGAATAAACTCCTGTATCTATTGGATACAAACTACCACAGTGTGTGTGTAAAGTGTGTGCACTAGAGTGTAAGTATAAATGTGTTTACCAGAGTGTGTGAGTGCAAGTGTGTAAGCATGTAACTGTGTGCAAGAGTGCAAGTGTGTGATCATGTAACCGAGTGTGTAAGTGTGCAATCAAGTACAAGAGTGTGCAAGTGTGAAGATATAAGTGCAGATATGTGATGAGTGTGAGGGTGTTTGTGAGGGTGTAAATACTTGAGCATGTGAATGTGCAAACACAAAATGAATAGCTGTGTAAACATGTGAATGCACAAAATTGCAAATGTGCAGTTGTGCATAAGTATGTAAAGGTGCAAGAGTGTGAAAGTGTGCTCATGTAAAAATATGTGAGCATGTAAAGTGTGTAAGTGTGCATGTATAAATGTGTTTGTGAGAGTGTTGTATACAAGAGTGTTACTGTAAGCATGTAAGTGTCTGAGTGTGCAAGACTATAAGCATGCAACCATGTAACTCAATGTGAAACCAAGTATAGCAGGTCCAAATGAGTGTGTAAACTAGTGATCATGTAAGTGCTAGAGTTCAAGTGTGTAATCATGTGACTGAGTGCAAGTGAGTGTAGAAGTATGTAAATGTGTGTGTGCAAGCATGCAAATGTGTGATCATGTGTTTGAAATTGTAAACATACAATTGTGTATGTGTATGAAAGTGCAAAATATGTGAGCATGCAGATATGTCCATCTGCAATGTGTAAGTGTGGATAATTGTGTGAGAATGGGCAAAAGCATTTAAAGGTGTGGGTGTGTACATGTGTGAATGATTGGGTGTGTGATTGTATGATCATGTGAGTGTGTACATGTGACTCTGAAAGTGTGTATATGTATAATTGTGTAAGTGTGTAAAAGTATATGAGTGTGCAAATATGTGTGTTCGTATGACTCAGCGCAAGTGTGTGTGGGTACAAATGTGAGAGTGTGTGAGTGTAAGCGTGTAAGCGTGTGAGCATATAAATGTCTTGAGTGCAAGTCCAAAAGTGTTCATTCAAAAGGCACATGCCCTCATGTCCAGCCCGTAACCTGTATTTTAATTTGTTTGTGATGCCTATATTCAGCACCACCATAGTCACTTCTCACAAAGCCCTAGGAAGTTGGTCATTTTCTGTGAGCTTGAAAAAGTTTGTCCCAGATCACTCACCTAATATGAACCAGAAAGAATCACGTTGGTTGGATGACATTATGAAGAAGAATCAGGCTACTCAGACTCAAATCCTAGAATTTGAATAGTTTCTTCTCCTTGCATGTTTACTTCTCAAACCTTGTAAAAAATATATATCTATATGATGAGATATGATCAACTAAGTTGGGTTGCTGAGAAGCATGCTTGTGCTGAGAGACACATAATAGGCAATGAAGTCCATATATCTAAACTTTGCCAGAACAAATACAGACTATGTATGTATGTATGTATGTATGTATGTATGTATGTATAGTTCTCAGTATACACTGCTTAAGTTTTCTGAGGTCTAACTGACAAGTAAAATTGTATATATTCAAAATATACAATGTAAAGTTTTTCTTTGATAGTCTTTAATTTTTTTCTTTTTTTAATATGTGCCATGTATATGTATAGTGTATGTACCTTGTGTGCACATATGTGGAGGCCAGAATGGAACATTGGTGTCTTTTTCTTTTTAAAATATTTTTTATTTTTATTTATTTATGAGAAAGAGAGAGAGAGAGAATGGCCACACTAGGGCCTCCAGCCACTGCAAACGAACTCTAGACGCATTGCCACCATGTGTGTGAGCTTTAAGTGGGCACTGGGGAATTGAACCTGGATCCTTAGGCTTCACAGGCAAGTGCCTTAACCACTAAACCATCTCTCCAGCCCAGGGTGTCTTTATCTTTCTTCTGCACTGTCTTCTTGAGACAGTCTCTCACTGAACCTGGAGCTGCAGACCATAGATTCCCAGCAATCCTCCTGTTTCTGTTTGTATCAAGACTGGAGTTCCAGATATGCATGGCTACATCTGGCTTTTTTTTTTTTTTTTTTTTTGAGGTAGGGTCTCATTCTAGCCCAAGCTGACCTGGGAACTCACTCTGTAGTCCCAGGCTGACCTTGAACTCACAGTGATTCTTCTGCCTCTGCTGTCCGAGAGTGCTGGCATTAAAGGCGTATACCACCATGCCTGGCTTTTATCTGGGACTCAGGTTTTCATGCACGTGTGGCAAGTGCTCTTCCTAACCCCTTGTTTTGATATTCTCATATCTTGTGAAATGTCAGTTCTTTAAGTTTTCCTATATGTTTGCTTTTACATTTTTAACGACTTAAATTAATAAACAGAATCTGAAATGACTAGCTCTTTTCTTCTGCTTGAGTGGCTTTAAGACCAGTCTAGACAGAAATACACTATTTTGCTAAGGTTTTTCATTACAACAGAAATCCATGGAACTCCCCAATACTAAATAACAATCAGGATTATAATAATTATAGTAGTTTCAGGTTCTAAATGTATGTATTTCCTCCTAAAATTGTTTTAAAAAAAGTGAGTTCTGGTAGAAAAACTAGTGTATTTAATGCTTCCTTTTCAGGAGAATTATAAGTTTGAGGCCTTTGCTGCATTTTTCTTCTGAAATACATCCATAACATGCCTAAAATCGTTTGTTGTGCATTTCATTTTGAGTATTTGGTCTGGCATTTGTTTTCGTCACCTTTAGATCTTGGTCGTATATTTTATGCTAAGACTTGAACAAGATCTCTCTGACATTGGACAAGTATGTTTCTGAAAAACAATCATCCTATATGACGTTAGACTTGATCTTCTCAATTTATTATATAATATCTGGCAGGTTGCATAGTATGTAGTAAGTGGGAAAATGTCTTTGAAACCTTTCCTGCATATTTTGGTTTCTAATTTTATTTTCTTCTAAATTTAGACCTGGGCATTACAATTACAATATTCCTGTTAATAAGAACACACCTACCAATGTCAAATTCTCCCTGGAAATCAAGTAAGTGCACGGCTGTAAGAAACAGGACTGCTTTGCAGGGATTTCCACAGTCCTGTCAGTCTCTCTTCCGGCCTAGTAGGAGCTGCTAACTGCTTTTCCATGTGTCCCTCCTTCTTTTGTCTCTTGAAGCACAACAGAGCCATTGATAGTGTTCCAGTGCAAGTATACCCTTGGCAATATATGCTTCCACAGTAAAAGGGGACATGAAGAGACCCAAAGCCACGGAGAAGTCTCCCAGGCAATGACACAGGTAATATGCTCTGGCTGCTTCACATGATGTCCTTGTTCCACTAGAAGTATGTTTAGAACTGTCACCTGCTCCTCACAGAAGGAGGGATCCTGGACCCAAATGCCAGTGCTTCCTGCTGGCTGACCCTGGCCTCAGGGCTTGGCCTAGCATCTTCCTTGTGTCCAGCAGACATTCCAAAGACACATATCAGAAGCTGTTATCTTAAAGCATGTCTTAAGGAGGCCAAGGAAATACTTCCTCCGCTGGTGTTGGTGTGCTTCCCCACTGCGAGTACAATGCAATTAATGACATGGAGCTCTCACCCATTATTTAGGGATATCAGCACATCTGGAACCTTCCCGTGGCCCCATTCTCTGATAGCGCATACCATTTCCGTGTGGCTGCACCAGTAAGTTTGCCATTTATTTCCAGTAAGAAATTAAACAGTCAATAAACAAAAATACTTTCGGTGCCACAGCAGTTATTTTTGCATTAATCTTTCTCTCATTTTCTCCCATTTTCACAGGATTTAGCTGACTGTTCAACTGATCCATTTTTTGCTGGGATCTTCTTCACAGACTACTTCTTTTATTTCTATCGGCGCTGTACCTAATTTATTTAATTCCAGGACTGTAGTAAAGAAAAATACTCAGAAGTACAGTTAAAAGGAACTGGTATTTCCTCTTGCAACTTCTTTCACCTTTTCTGTAAAACATACACATTTACTGTTGAAGGACTTATTCAGGGTTGGCTTCCAACAGTTTTGAGACATTAGTGAGGAGAATAAAGTGTTTTCTAGAACTTGATGGAATATGGTGTTTGATTTTGTCATGACAATGAAGAAAACATTTCCTGGAGTAATAAGTACTGCTGGCTTTGAAACTATTGCTTCTGAGATTAAGGAAGCTGTGAGGTGAAAATAAATTTAGCATTAGCTCGGCGTGGTGGCGCATGCCTTTAGTCTCAGCACTCAGGAGGCAGGGGTAGTGAGTTGGAGGCCACCCTGAGACTCCATAGAGATTCTAGGTCAGCCTGGGCCACAGTGAGACTCTACCTAGAAAAAAAAAAGAAGTCTACAATTACTTTGTCTTTCTATATTTCAAAGCTTTTGAGAAAAAATACCAAACAGCCATGTCAACTTGGGCCCACTCTGTATAGACTCTTGTGTATATCTGATATATTGTCGGGGAGGGGAGAGGTTGTTGGGAGACAGGTCTGATGGTGAGCTCACATTTAGGTTAACTATTGTTTGGCTGTGTAGGTATTGTGACTTTGTATACACACACATTAGCCTGCTATGAGATGGGTAAGAGAAGGAATTGTCATGCTTGATGGGCTTTCAGCTTTCCATGTGGGTGTGCTGTGTTCCCTTGTGGGGATGGGCCCCTTATATTCAGAGCCCACTGAGATGAACCAGCCCAGCGGGTTCCAGACTGGCTTGTGCTGCCTCGCTTCTGCATTCCCTGGCATACCTCATCAGGGCTCTTGCCTGCTGTGCCTCTGCCTCCCTCTGGCCCCACAGTGCCCTTGTGACTTCCCACAGCATGGAAGTCCCTCTTGTTTTGGGAATGGTAAGTCAAGGACTGTCTTTTGGCAGCAATCACCTCCTGATTTGTTGGTACATTGAACCTCAATTTTATAATAAGATTGTTAACACCAGCCACTTTTAATTTTTTTTTTTTTAGTTTTGGTTTTTTGAGTTAGGGTCTCCTTCTAGTCCAGGCTAGCTTGGAATTCACTCTGTAGTCTCAGGGTGGCCTCGAACTCATGGTAGTCCTCTATCTCAGCCTTCCTACTGCTGGGATTAAAGGTGTGCGCCACCACGCCGTGCTCACGAGTCACATTTGCTGTAGTCCCACAGTGCAGGGCTGCTGAATGGCCGGCTTGCCTTAAGTTAAGTTCAGTTAGGATGAGGATATTTGAGCCGTTCCTGTCATAATGGTAGCCAGGACTAGTACTGCCTGCTCCTCCTTCTCATTTTCAGATAGTATTAAATACGTGGCATGTAGATGGAAATCAATTGTGGGACCTTGACTTTTATGAGTAGATTTGGGGTCTTGCTCTCCCAGAGGCATTTTGGAATAAACTTCTGAACAAAAAGGGGTTTAATTCCAGGACTAGGAGTTGAGACATTGGAGCTGGATAGCCTCAGTTGTGAGTTCAATTCCTTTTTTTTTTTTTTTGGTATTTTTATTTATTTATTTAAGAGCAACAGACAGCGAGAGAAAGAGGCAGAGAGAGAGAGAGAGAGAGAGAGAGAGAGAGAATGGGTGTGCCAGAGCCTCCAGCCAGTGCAAACGAACTCCAGATGCGTGCGCCCCCTTGTGCATCTGGCTAATGTGGGTCCTGGGGAATCGAGCCTCGAACCGGGGTCCTTAGGCTTCACAGGCAAGCGCTTAACCCCTAAGCCATCTCTCCAGCCCTGAGTTCAATTCTTGACTGAACCTGTTATTCCTTAGGCAAGTTATTTAACTTTCCCAAGCCACGGTTTCCTCATTTATACAAGGATGGTGAGCATGTACAACAGAGAGAACAACAGAGATAAGAACTATTACAGTAATGTTTGTATAAAATAGAATCATTGGAAAGATTGCAGTGGGATTATGAAGGGATTAGATAACTAAATACACTTGTCTCTTCAAGGCACCTTCATCAAACAACAAACTGCACCAGAACATAAGCATGCACATTGCATCATGCTTCGGTTTCTCTCTCTCTCTCCATATATATGTGTGTGTGTGTGTGTGTGTGTGTGTGTGTGTGTGTGCGTGTGCATGTATATTGGTTTTTCGAGGTAGGGTCTCACTCTAGCTCAGGCTGACCTTTAGGAATTAATTCACTATGGAGTCTCAGGGTGGCCTCAAACTCACGGTGATCCACCTACCTCTGCCTCCTGAGTGCTGGGATTAAAGGCGTATGCCACCACACCCGGCTTTTTCTATATTTTGAACATGAGTTTTTCTTTACTAACAGAATGGCCTTTGTAAAAATGGAATACAGTAGATAATTCTTGGGAGGAGCACTCCAGAACCCCCTCCACACCCCACTCAGTTTCTTAGAGTCAAATCAAAACTTGTTTCTCCTGAAATATGGCACCAGCCTGTCCCCACACAACCTGGGGCCAGGTAACAGAGTGCCACTCTGCCTTCATAGAATCTCAGGTAGTCACTAATTAGACTCTTCCAGTAAAGAAATATTTGCCACAGGATAAATCCCATGTCGTCTTTATTCATACAATTTTTTTTTTTTTTTTGGTTTTTCGGGGTAGGGTCTCACTCTAGCCCAAGCTGACCTGGAATTCATTATGGAGTCTCAGGGTGGCCTCGAACTCACTGCAATCCTCCTACTTCTGCCTCCCGAGTGCTGGGATTAAAGACATGCACCACCATGCCCGGCTATTCATACAATTTTTTAAAAACTTTGTTGACAATGTGGATATATGTACATAGTTAATGTTGATCATAACCCCATGCAATTACCTTCTTTTGTCCTCCCTCCACCCTCCACATTTCACTAAATCCCTTCTTCCTTCCAACTAACCTCTTTTCTATCTTGTTGGGTTTTTCTTGTCCTTCTCCATCATACATGGCAGGATGTTGAAGAGTCGAACACTGTGCAGGGCTTGTGCACCTCATAACAGCCCTCTGTGAAATCATGACTGCCACAGTTCCAAAGCACTCCACCCCATCTCCTGACTCATGGCTCTTCCATTCCCTCTTCTGCAACGTTCCCTGAGCCTTGGAGTGGCTGATGTACAGATGTCTCATTTAGTGCTATTCATACACTTTTTAAGGACAACATCAACAGTAATATTGACTCTAAGGGGATTTCTGGAAAATGAGTAGTTTTTCCCCATTCAATTTCATTTGAAGGGAGGAGTATTTTTCCCACAGGAAACCTGCAGGAGATTGTGTTGAAAGTCTTCAGGAAAAAAAGGATTTAATACCATGAGCAGACCTGTGGCAGCCTTTGGCACACTGGGAGTAGTTAAATTTACTGGAAGAATAGAAACTTCTGGAAGATTCTCTTTGTATTTACAGCATTTCCCCAGCTGTGAGATTGACCCCTGTGGACCATGATGCTTCAAGCCAGATAATCATCCTACTTTCCTCTGGAATATCCTCAAACTCCAGTGATTAAAATGCCTCTAGCAACCTTCCTCCTCAAAACTCATAACCCCAGTTTAATGATGAGAAAACATCAGACACATCCTGAGACACAGTCTACAAAATGCTGGAATAGTATCTCTTTAAATTGTCAAAGTGATCGAAAACAAGGAAAGTCTGAGAAGCTATCATAAGCAAGAGGAGCTCTAAGTGATGACCAAGTGAACTGTGGTACCCTGGGTGGGCATAGAATGAAGAAGGATCTTAGGTACAAACTAAGAAAATTTGAGTAAAGTGTTCATGAAATTCTGGACTTTGGCTAATAGTAATGTGTTACTATTATCTATTTAATTGTGATGAGGTGGTAGTAATAAAAGAAATTAGGCATGGGATTTATAGGAATTCTCTATATTGCCTTATAAATTAGTTAGCAAGTCTTACACTGTTTTAAAATAAGATGTTTATTTTAAATCATTCAGAAAAATATCTACAAGAGCTGAGTTAAAATATTGCATGCTGCCACCAAGTACCACCGATGATTCCTGCAAAAATTTAGTCATGAAAAATAGGTACCATTTTTTAACTTCAAGCTAAAGTATCATAGTTCCCTACTTTACCAATTATTTAAGGTCAGATTCAATATATATCAATTCAACCCAAATGTAGAGTATTATAACATAACCATATAGCATAAACAAATAGAATTCCAGCAGTTTTATGAGTTATAATGAAGGTACTCAAACAGGACTTTGAAAGTTCTAACTGATTTTTTAAAACAGTGAGCCAGAAAAATTCATTTATGACAATTGAGATGTATGTGGTCAACCCTCCAACATTTGTAAGCCAAAAGACTTTATAGTGCTCTCAACTTAGCTCTTCTTAAATTTCTATTTTAATTTTACCCATACAATTTTTTGTTTGTGGAGATGCTTTTTGAAACTCGGTCTCACTCTGTAACCCAGACTGGCCTTAAACTCGCAGCAATCCTCCTGCTTCATTTTCCCAGCTGCTGGGATTACAGGCATGGACAAGTACACTTAACTCTCATACAGTTTTGGACTTTCATCTTTAGTGACAATCAATGGTACATTGAGTGGTGAAATTAATGAGCAGCAAAAAGAAAAGCCCTCTGCTCCAAAAGTGATTCTGTTGGCAGTCACGGAGTACTTTCAAGACCTCAGGGCATTTGAGTCAACAAGGACTGTGTGAGATTGAGAGTGAAGGGAATCAGTGCTGTCTCTCATCATCTACACTGAGAAACTGAAGCACAAAGAGGTTAAACCAGCACAAGAAGTGAGCCAGCTTTCTTGGTGCCCAATTTCATCTCTGTTCACTAGACTACTTCACTTGCCCTGGAGAATTTTCTCTTTGTTAACAAGTCTTTGGAGTTTATGAGACCACCAACTCAGATATTGACCCACCGAAAAGATACTAGCACACTAATGGCTCTGTTAAGTGATATTTCTTCAGGGCTTGTTAGGTGATTAGAGGCCATTTAGTCATAACATAGAATGGAGAGGGGGCTGTGAGGGACAAAGAAGGGTGGAATCTCCTGTCACCAGCCACCAAGTTACATCTATTTATATTGCACTGGAGCTTAACAGCTCACTTAAGAATGCTGAGGATCAGCCACTCTGAGGAACACTCCAGTAAAATCTTCACTTGGCAGAGCTAATAGTGTTTGGCTTTCATGTCTTCAAGGGCATGTGTCATTGATTTTTGCGTCTGCTTCTAAAGAGCCAATTGAGCTCTTAAGAAACATCCAAGGATTTAAGATGTAGTGCATTTTTGATGAGGGGTTGTTTAAAGCATGTAGAAAGGCAGCTTCAGAGCCTTTTCCCTTTACCAACAGCATTGTGTATACAAGTCCACCCTTTCTTGGCTGGAGTCCATGAATGGAAACATCTTTGTCAGTTCTTATGACATGCAACTGGAGGAAGGAGTAGCTGCCAATGATCACAGTCTCAATCCTTCAAGTTCTTTATGGCCCCACATAAATATAAAATGAGCTCATCTTGTAGAAAGACTCTTGATAATAAGCCTTCACCAGAGTTGACTTCTCAAGCCGGTTTTACCCAGTCTGGCCTTCTGTGTAGATGCAGAGTGACTGGGAAGTGTAAGAGTCTGGGAATTGCTGAAGAAAGACCTAGAATCAAATAGTATGTAAAAGCAAAGAGCATTTATTCTGCAGAATCAGCCAGCATGCGGGAGTCAACCATTCATACAAATAGTGACCCTGAGAGGAGCTGGCATCCTCCTTTTAAGCATAGATAGGGGAATTTTAGCGGGCCTAATCTATCTTAACATGATTGGCTAATTTGAACAGTAACTGTACTTATACTTCTCTGATTGGTCCTAAAGTTTTGGCAGGCTAGGTCTAGGGGAATTCCAGGCAGATTTGGAAACCCTTCATCATGATTGGCTAGGCAGGCACCAACTACAGTTGTACATCTTTGATTGGTTGGGGCAAAAGGCACAAAGGGGACATGTCTGGGCATGTTTGGACATGTCTCCAGGAACTGACTCAGCCCCTGGGCGGTTATCTCCTCCAGCCACATGTCAGGGTCACTGGTGATTAACAGCCCGCCTTTTTCTAGAAGTCTTGCCTGTCTCTCTGGGAAACTGAAACTTAGGCATAGTTAGGGTGGCACCTTACTGAAGCCTGTCATGGCGTCAGTTTGGTCCCTTTAGAAGAGAACTAAACTCAGAGAAGACTTGGTGCAAGTCCTAGATCAATAACTTCTCCTTGGTGCCATCTTGGACAGTCACTTAACTGCTCTGTGTTTCACTTCCCCACTGCAAAATGGGATTGAAAAAAAAGAAAAAATGACACAATGAAATTTGAGGAAAAATGGTTGAACCTGGAACAGATCATTCTCAGTGAACTTACCCAATCACAGAAAAAAAAATCGCCACATAGTCTCACTCATCTACAGCACCTAACCTGAATCTACCCAATATACCTTACATATCCAGCAAGCATCTCCTAGACTAGACACTAGGATGGAAGGGGAGGGAGGGGAGGGCATCGAAGGGGTGGGAAACACAAATCTAGACCCAAACGGTGATGGTACCATAATTTTCTACTTACTAAAAGACAGACCAAATGGCTGATCCTTCACCAGGCCCTTATAGGGAACACCTGAACCACAAGACACTGGAGAGGGTAAGATCAAGACTAACCTTAATCTTCTACATCTTCCCTCCCTCACTTCCCCTCTCCCTCTCTCTCTCTTATCTCTAACTCTTGTATTTAGTTATCTTTTTCCTCATTTTCTGGGCACTGACCTGTAACTCCCAGTACCAGCATGGGGCTATCATCCACAATGAGCTTTTGATCAGAGAGATCTACAAGGTTTCCTAAAAGACAGACAGATTTCTGTCAGAGTACTTGATGACACACCAAAGGCTAGTGGTAAGACCCTACTGCTGAAGACACCTTATGTGATTGACATGCAAATTAGAATGGCATGGCTGGAAGTTGGAAGAGAGTCAGTCCCCAGACAGTCAGCGCGTCTAGTGCCAGAAGGTGCTACGTGGGCGACTGGGGGAAAATGACCAATATCTGTCGAAGCAATGCATGGTCTAACCTACTTAGCAGCAAATAACTTGTTGTGATGCCCACACAAGTGCAGTGGTGGCACACAGCCATGGTGGGGAACCAACTGCTCTCAATTTGGCTAACTGATCCCCTCACTGGTATGGGACCCATAGCTGGAGCTGGGAAACAAGTCAGAACCATATCCAAACATAAGCCCACTCTCCAGTATCAAGCTACCATCAATTGTGGGCTACAAGAGGGCCTACACCTAGTAAATTCTCTATAAAAAAAAAAAGGGTTATCTCATTTGTCCTGATGCTAACTTACTCTCCGTTGGAGAATCTGCTTCTCTTTTTCAAATAGATGTAGATCCTAAGGAGAGAGCCACCCCATCATACCTCCAAAGGGCCCCAGCTGAAACTAAGAAAAATTGGAGAAACAAGCAAGGGGGCTGTTTTCCTGATGAACCGGATACCAGCACAAGGGGGAAGGAGATCAGCACAGAGAAAAATCAACTCCTACCAAATCAGAGAGCCAGAGCCTCAGAGGCCCCCAACACCTCATCACTGAAGCAGACCAAAAATGAACCCAACATGGCTCAGGGAAATTTTGTGGAAGAGGGGGCGGAAAGAATGTCAGAGCCACATGTTGGGCCATGATATGCAGAGACATTTAGCTTACCCATAATTGTGGGCTAACTCCACAATGCATGACCCGTATACCTCAACAAGGAGGGGCCAAGGGGAGGGGGTAGGTGACAGATGAGCCTAATAATGGTACCAAACTGACTGTATTTGCTGAATACAAAACTAACTAGTAAAGAAAAAATAAAATAAAATAAAATATACTAAGCCAAAAAAAAGAAAAATAGTCTCGTCTGTCACCAAGGGTTTCTGTGAATACTAAATGAGACACTTACATAGAACTTCTTTGTTAAGTAGGAGATACTCTTTAATTACAGTAATCATTAAGTTTTCTCCCTGGGGAGATACTGTTTTTTAAACATTTTTTTAAGTTTCTATTTTTATTTGTTTATTAGAGACAGACACACAGAGAGAATGGGCATGCCAGAGCCTCTAGTCATTGTAAACAAACTCCAGATGCATATGCCACCTTGTGCATCTGGCTTATGTGGGACCTGGAGTATCAAAACCTGGGGCCTTAGGCTTTACTGGCAAGCACCTTAACCACTATGCCATCTCTCCAGCCTGGAAAATATTATTTTGAAAGAATAAGTAAGAGCTGGGCATGGTGGTGCAAGCCTTTAATCCCAGCACTTGGGAGGCAGAGGTAGGAGGATCACCATGAGTTCGAGGCCTCCCTGAGACGAATTCTAGCTTTTCAGGTCAGCCTGAGCTAGAGTGAGACCTTACCTCAAAAATGCAAACAAACAACAAAGAATAAGTAAGACTTTGGAATTCTCCTTTCTTTTAATGATTTTCAGTCCACTGTGCTTAGGACAAGTTACTTATAAGTCCAGCTATCATTTTTCAACTGGCAGATAGGATGCCTTGCACATAATAGCTGATCAGTGAACATTTCCTCAGTGAGAAGTACATAAATAGAAACAGGGAACAGGGAGTGGGACAAGAAGGCATTCTAAGACAGATTGGAGTTCCTTTCACTTTCCCACTATGATTAGTGTTATATTGCTACTATTTGGGATGAAAAGATTATTATTATTACTATTTGGAGTAAGGGGTTGTCATTCTTTCCTTCAAACAAATAAAAAAAATACCACTAAATGAATTCCAATGGAAAATACCAAAAATCAAATGGCATATTGTCTGTCAGGTTCCAGAACACTGGTAATTAGCTACAGCTTATTGTTCATCATTTATATTTATACTGCTGCATTTAATTCTGCACAACACAACACAACTGCATAGATTTGAAATTAACTGCAGATTGATGGCAAAGCATTTAATGAATGTTTCCCATTGTGTCCAAACATTGAATGCATTATGTCAGGAATTAAGCTGCTAAAGTATTTCTACTGACATGACCTACAAGATCTCAGGCCTGCAATCCTACCCAGTTACTGAGAAAGAGTTGGGTGATGACATTCTTGGTTTCAGGAACCATTTGTGGAGTTATCTACAGCAGAGAAGCTACTGCACATAAGACTGAAAAGAAAAAAAAGACTCAGTAATTCCTAGTGATAAATGCAAAAAAACAAACAAAAAAACGCACAAAAAAAATCCACTCCATGTAAATAAACATGATTCTTCTCCTTCATGCATTAGAACCTGAGCTCTGTAGTACTCACTCAGTCCATTCACACTTGTGGACAACTTTTCTATGTGCCAAGCTCTGGAAGGTGCTAGGAAGCAAATGAAGCTTGGGGACTTTATTGACCTTTCTGAGACATTGTGGAATAACCAGACAGCACTTACAATATGAAAAGCCCTGTGACTATGACGTTGGGCTTGGGCTATGAGAATAGAGGGAAGGGGTGATAGTGGTGCCTCTCAAAAGATGGGAGGCAGGGGAGGGGAGGCATCAAGCAGGAGGAAACATCTGTGCTGCCTGGGTATAAAAGAATAAGGACTTGGGCTCTTGTTTTAAACAGGGCAGTAGAAAGAGAAGTTGCATATGAATCTGCTTTTTATAATGAACCTGCTTTTAAGGACTGGGGGTGTAGCACAGCAGTAGAACACTTTCCTAGCGTGTATGAAACCCTAGATTCAAGTCTGACCACTTCACAAATGAATGAATGAATAAAATAGAATAGGCACATCCGGGCCTGCAAAGTAAGTTATTCTAGCCGCCCCCCCCCCCCTTTTTCAGCTCTTCCACAGCTTCCATGCAAGAGAGACACTCTCATTTCTCAAAGACACCATTTCCTTTCCTCAGCTATAAGAGCCAGCCACTTATCCCAGGAGATCCGAGGAAACCCTGGGAAAAGCAAAAGATTTTGGGTGGAGTAAGAGAGATGATTCAGTGCATTGGCAAGGAACCACTGGGTGGGGAGCTGAGCCTGGGACTGTGGCTGACTCATCACCAGGTACTGGCCTCTCTGTCTGTGGGAGAGGCGTGATGAGACGTGTGCAGTGAGCAAAGACCATGAGTCTTTTGGTCACTCTACCTTTCTAAATAAACTGTACTTCTCATCCTTAAATCCTAAGTGCTCATGGTGGGAAGGGCTCAGAGACTCTCCTGAAAATCCTCTCAGCATGGCAGCTCCCTTCTTATGGTAGCAAAACTCCAGATTTCCTTCTTCTGAGTTATCACTGCTCTCCATCTCTGTGAACTGTTCAAGACAAAACCATCTGCTCACTCCGGAGAACACCCCAGGAAGATTGCATTCCCTTAGCAACAGTGGTTAGCTTGAGGGCATGCATAAGATCCAAGTTAGGCTGATTAGAACCATCCCGAGGCTGTAAGCAGAGCGGCGACTCTGTAGGAATTACTAAACTGGAGCTGCTGGAGACTACCTCACCATCACGGCAGACTGCCTGCTAGACAATGAAGTCCACACAAAGGGAAGACAGTGAGAGAAAGGCAGATGTCTAAGCCAGATATGTCCCGTGGACATAGCAGTTAGATGGACTAAGACATTTCCATTTTGCTCCTTAGCGAGATTGAATTTAGATTCTGGAACACAGCCAAAAGAATTTGGATGAATACCAGCCTTTATCAAGATTGAACATTTTCCACGCGGGATACCCCATGGCTGATTCTGTCCTGATACGTTATTTATGAGAGTGTCTGTCACTCTTCAAGATTTGGAAGGTGGCTCCTGGAGTTGTTCTTGCCTGGAAGGTCAGGCTGTTTACTCATTCCTCCTTTTCCTAATCATTGCTAAGCCCTAAGTGAAAATCAGTCAAAACTAATTTTGGGTGTGTATGATGTTGTCCCTTTTACAGGAGAAGGATCATACAGTGAATATAGACATGGAGTTGGAGCTTCACAGGACCTAGACAGCCACTGGAGGCTCACCCTCTGCCCCATCACGTTCTCCTTGGGGCCACATGGCATCTTTCCTGCTTCTCTCTACAAGGTCCACAGAAACTAGACAGCCATGGGTGGCTTACTCTACATCTGCTTCTCTTTGGGGGGCCACATGACATCTTTCCTGCTTCTCTCGGTAAGGCCGAGTCATTCTTTGTTCAGACCAAATTCTCTGCTCACTCATTTGCCTGCATCCATCATAGCTAACCCTACAATACAGCCTAGACCTCACATTTCCATCTACTTCCAGGTTGGCCCTGCAAGGCTAAATGTCTCTCGAAGTTCCAGTTCAATGAATGAGAATCTGACCGGTGTACTCTGGCCGAGCTGTTGGCCTGGGGTTTAGTCATTAGGTGAAAGGATCCTGTGCTCTATGGGCCGCCTCTTAACAGCTGGGGTGTGGTGGCAGATTGACCCCAAGGAGAGAGTGTAGAGGGAAGGTGATTGTAGAGCCTCTTCAGTACAGCCTCTTCATCTCGTTCGATTTCCATATTTCTGAAAGACAGAAATGAGTATTATTTCCATTTCACATAAGACTTAGGCTGTCTTCTGAGACTGCGAAAGAAGTAGGTAACATCAGTTTAGGATCTGAATTTCTTGACTTCATTTCAGATCTCACATGCTTTCATCAGCAATATTATTTCTACTGTGGAATCATATGGTCTCTCTTTCTTGAGCATAACAATGGTATCTAGTGCTGATTCTCAAGGGTTGCGTTTAATAGCACTAAGTCATTAAGGAAAACATGGACAATGATCAGAAAAACGTGAGAAAAATCTGAATTATGGGTCTTGAGCAATGCACTACTATTTAGGCATCAGGAAGGAAGTGAGAAAAGTTCCAAAGAAATACAGGTGGGGAAAGGTAGATGTGTGCTTGGGGCTGATTTGTGGTATTCTTTAGGCTGTGGTGGTGGGCAATTTCATTCCTGATTTCTGGGTCTCAACAGTAAGTGCTGCCAATGGAGCATGGGCTCCCGTTTCAAGGAATCGTCTCTGGGTCTTCTGCAGTAGGGATACTCAGTCTCAGACTTACAGCTTGTGTTCCCACCATCTTAGACTGTTCTGCTTTTCCTTTGTTCCCCATATTCCATTGAACTAGGGTGAGAGAAGCAAAAGTTCATTAGTACAATCACAAAATGTAAGATCTTAATAATCATAACCTATCCAATTTGCAAAATTTGTATTAGATGTGACCTGCTGTTTAGGATGGATTCCTCACCGCCACATGTACCTCCAGTAGTTCTGAGAATTCCTGAGCATCTACCATTGGTGCACAGTGGTCCATCCTTAGTTATGCTATAAGAGTTGAGGTTTTCTTTTTTCACTTCTAGGGATATATGGAGAATTATTCTGAGGGGCTGGAAAGATTGCTTAGTGGTTGAGGTGCTTACCTTCAAAGCCAAAGGACTCAGGTTCGATTCCCCAGGACCCACATAAGCCAGCTGCACAAGGTGGTGCGCATGCATCTGGAATTCATTTGCAGTGGCTGAAGATGCTGGCATGCCCAGTCTCTTGCCTTCTATATCTGCCTCTCCCTCTCTCTCTCTCCCTCTCTCT
This sequence comes from Dipus sagitta, assembly GCA_036346955.1. Lineage (NCBI taxonomy): Eukaryota > Metazoa > Chordata > Mammalia > Rodentia > Dipodidae > Dipus > Dipus sagitta. Next base: position 123,333,646 of record CM070777.1, read on the forward strand.
CTTTCTCAAGTAAGTAAATAAAAATTCAAAAATATTAAAAAAAGAAGAAGAGAATTATTCTTGGTCACTACAATTGCTATGCTTAATGGCTCATTTGCTGACATCTACCAAATATGCCACTAACATTGTTCACGGTTCTGTTCTCACTAACCATGAACATCTGGGCCTCAGGAGCCTGGGCCAGATCTGTGTTGACTCTGTGTGCCCCTCCCACACTGTTAACCAGCACATTGTTAGAGACTCAGCTTCGTTTCCCACGATTCAGACTCAAGTAAATTCAGGATGCTTGGATCAGGGGATGACCTACAGCTTACATCTTCCCGCCTCCCCTTTGCCTTTGGTCCCAGAGCCTAACCTATGGGAATTTCCTTACTTTCCTAGGATAAACCCACTGGTCAAGACACTGGGGACCCCAGAACAGAGATTTTAGGATAGAATATAAATAGAGCAATGTGAAAGGATGGGCACCTTCTGCCAGATTTTCCACTGTCATAGTGTTTTGCATAATCCATCATTGAAGGAGAGTAAAGGCAACCCCTGTGGGAGTTTAGGGAAATGCAAGCAGTTCCAGGACCTGCATAGCTCTGCCTCCACTCTCTCTGAGCTTGGGAGTACCTGGGGACCAAGGTCTAGGCTTTGCCCCCAGCTATCTGTGTAAGGAAAGAACTGACTCTCCTGCTAGACTCCTACAAACAAAATGTAAAACCTAAACCACAAAACAAATACAAGCCCACATTTCCTGAGGAGCACACAGACTCAATTGAAACATTCTCCAGTTGAGACACTCTATGACTGGAGGACTTTTCTATTCCTTGACCTACTTATACCCAACACAGATTTCTGACCTGTGGAACTTTAGAACAATGCACAATGACTTAAGTTGTTGCACTGATTCACCACTGATGCATACTAGTTTCTATTCTTGTCTTAGTCATAGACTTTCTGGGACAGTTTGTTTCATAAACTAGACTTCAAACATCTATTTAAATTGCTTTTGAAATGTAAGGGTTTTTTTTTTGTAAATAGTGATTAATAAATTGAATTATTCCATTTCTATTATGACACTTCAACAAGTGATTTTTTTTTTTGAAACGGGGCATGGAAAATGGAAACAAAAACCATGCTGAAGAATAGGAAGAATAATAATATCTGTGTATGTGTGTGAGTGTATACCTAGAAAATGAAGTTAAGTTAGCAAAAGTTGAGAGGTTCTTACATTCTATGTATATAATCCTTGACATCTTAACAAGTCCATAATTATATTAAAGATCTTATGGCTGGTAAGATGTTGGAAATAGTATTCAGCTTGGCTTAATAGGTATTTGTGAAGCAACTATTGTGTACCATTTATCCATAACATTACTTAAGGAAAGCCAGGTTTGTGGGAAGGAGTCCTGCCATTCTGAATTGCTTCCTTCCGTGGGTGGTCTCGTGTTCTCTGGGCAGGGGAGATCGAGCTCCACTTCTGATGTGCTTTATGAGCGAGGCAGCCTTCTTTTACAGGTAGTCAGTCCAGGACACAGGCCCAAAAGAACATGGATGCTGGCCTTCCCTGGTGAGACCAGAACTCAAGCGTCATTCATTCTGATTAAAGTTGGTGATAAAGAGCAGATTCCTGATGCATCCTCCTTTCTCCAGGGCAGTCTCCATGGCCAGTCCTTTCTGAGTCTTTGCTCTCCTCCTGCACCCACCAAATAATTAAGGTCCTCCGTACACAAGTGACTTTGGCAAAATTTATAAAAAGGCCTGATCCAGTTTACCAAATTGGATTTCCTTGTTCCCTCCTCAGCTGGGGGCATTTCTGCCTTTCTTTTCTCTTAAAATAAATCTTTCAGGGGCTGGAGAGATGGCTTAGTGGTTAAGCACTTGCCTGTGAAGCCTAAGGACCGCAGTTTGAGGCTCAGTTCCCCAGGACTCACGTAAGCTGGATGCACGAAGTGGCACATGCATCTGGAGTTCGTTTGTAGCAGCTGGAGGCCCTGGGAGCCCGCTTCTCTCTTTCTCTTTCTGACTCTTTCTTTCTCTGTCTGTCGCTCTCAAATAAATAAATAAAAATAAAAATAAATCTTTAATAATTTATCCTTCTTCATTTCTGTGTTTTTCAATTCTTTGCTATTAGTGGACAAGAACAAGAGACTTAAGAGTCACTGGCTTGGGGAATTCTAATCCCATCTGAAGCCCAGGCTCTCAACCTTATAACACTTCTAGTCCACTGTGGCTGCTACTCACATTCAGTCTCAATCTTTCTAGGCTTGAGACAGTTTTAAACATGTGGGTTTGCATCTTATTGGTTCTCCCATCAAAGTGGGGAAGGATTTTACAAAGCAATGGTTTCTTCAACTGGTCCTTTCCCAAGAAAAGGGAACTGCTCTAAGACATGATGTGCTCATGTGGTTGGCATCTGAGTCCCCACACCTGGTTAGGTCTTCAAGACCCAGGGAAGGAGTATCACGGAAACCTTTGAACAGGCCCAGCATTTTAAATTTAGCCATGCTATCTGTCCTTGGCAGTCTATGGCACAAAAACCACAGCCCCAAATAATAATGGGCCACATCGCCTTGGTGCTATAGAGCATGGCTCTTCAAAGCTTAACGTACTTACAGCTTATTTGGGGATGATGGTGAAAGGAGGGTGCACTTTCAGCCTGTCTGAGGTAGGGCCCGAGAACTGGCCTTCCTCACAGTCTTCTGGATGCTGTTGCTGCTGCTGGCCCACAGACCTACCTTGAGAAGCAAGACTCCAGTGTTTGCTATGTCTTCCCATTCCGTCCTCACAACATGCCTGTGAAGAACCTGCCTATTCATGGTTCCAGAAATAAACACAAGGTGCCATGAGGTAAACCTCTTGCCCAAGTTTGCATAGCTGGCCAGACTTCCACTCAGCTGTCTGAATCCATGTCCGGAGCTTTGGTTAGCATCCATTCTTGGCCTCTGACATGTCTCAGGAGATGATACACATCTGAGCTTTGATTTGCGGAAAGCATGCTCGTCCGTGCCCTGTGCTGTTCTTGTTTTATCTTGATAGTTCATCTGCTTCAGGTCGCCTGTTAGCAACACGTTTGCTAGTTCTCTCCACTTTACACATCCACAGGTAGGTATAAGGCCTGTGCTTTCTCATATTTGAATTATACATACATGATTTTAATTGAGGTTTGATGGCTTAAGTATTTACAAATTTATAAGACCCAAGTCATACAGGCATTACATACAATAACAGCATAAGCTAGAAGCTTACCAAAGCATAGTGGGTAAAAATAGTGGGCTAAGGGGCTTTTAAATCCTGTTTTTAAATCTCTTCCTAAACTTATGAATGTGGGTCAGTTACTACTCTGTGTTTTGGTTTTCTAGTATAAGGAGATAATATGATTTTTGTGACCACTTAAAAGATTTAATTAATTCACCAGACCTAATACCTATTATCTGCTTTAAAAAAAATTAGCAATCTTTAGGATCCAAAGTTAATAATTAAAGTTAGCAAGTTCCCTGGATAGCAATTTGCTATCATCAAACGATCATTATAGTCATATTTTATGCCTTATCAAATGGTTTTATTAAGTATTAAAAGGCAGCATTAAAAATATTTTTAAAATTAGCCATCAGTTTTCCTCATCCGGTTTAATCTTCTCTTTTTTAATAAGGAGCCACAGAGGCCCCAAAAGCTTAAGAGATTTCAACATTCATTAACAAACAATTGTGGAGGTTCTCCAGCATGACAGACATTGACTAATTGGTGATGAGACTCGTTTTGTAAGTTGAGAAGCAGAAGAGCTGATAGTGAGCACAGTTCCTCTGATTTGTGCACACGAATGTGTCACTGCATACTTCTTGGACAAAAGAGCTTCAGTTCTATGGGCAGCTACTACTAACCACACTGACCCCCCCCCACCCCCAGCAGCCACTACACTCTCATCTCTCCCTGTGTGTCCCTGGGGGAGCCTGGGAGTGCGGAATGAAAGTGATAGAGCCCTAAGCTGAGCCACAGTGCTGCAGAACTGGCTGGAGCAGTGTGTGGTGTGTGGTCAGGGGGGGATGTGAAGCAAGCCCCAGTGCTGCCCTTTCTAGGTGACTGTCCAACCCCTTCATAGAATGCCGCTTTTCTTCTTTAAAAACAGAATTATTTTTATCTATTTATTTGAGACACAGATAGGGAGAGAGATAATGGGCACATCAGCGCCTCTAGCTACTGCAAACGAACTCCAGATGCATGCACCACCATGTGCATCTGGCTTCCATGGGACCTGGAGAATTGAACCTGGGTCCTTAGGCTTCAGCAGGCATGCGCCTTAACAGTTAAGTCATCTCTCTACCCTGAATGCTGCTCTTCAAATGAGCATAAGTCATCTGGCTGAAATTAGTGCCCTTGGTATTTCTGTCCCTAGAGATGACAAGGAATTTGGTTACTCTGGCTGGGGGTGGGGCAGTGGTCAGCAGCTAGCCCTCCTGCCCCATTAGGCAGGTTCTATTTCAACTGTATTTAAAGGCTTTGTCTTCAGAGAATTCTCTGGCTCTCAGGTTTGGAGCTTTTGTTTGGAGCAGTCTCTCCCTTCTCTTCAAGTTTCAGGTGTGGCAGCTGGTATGTAACTAAGGGATAAGCACAGAGAGAAATAAAAATCTTTCATTACTTTTACAAAGCCAGGTATGTGTAAATAAACAGCAAAGCAGTGCAAATGCATCTGAGAGAGATGAGAACAGTAACTCCCAAGGGCGGCCAGTACCCCATCTTTTTCAGCAAGAATTCCTTAACATTTCACAGCTTTGTATTTTCATCTTCATTTAGAACACAAATTTAGGGTCCTTGGTTGCAACTGCTGGGGTAGATACCAGATAAAAACTAAGCCTGTTATTGAAAAGGTTTATCTCTCACTGCAAATTAATTCAGTGTTATTATGCAAGCTCCTCCTTCAACAACATTATCAGTGATCCCTCCTGTGTATGAAGTCTGGGTGTGTAGAAAGCCCAGGCATGTTGAAAATAGACCTTCATAGTTCCTCTAGCCCACGGGAATTCAGTGCCCTAGATACAGTGTTTTCTGGATTACAGGAGATGAAGGGCTCCAAACTGTAGCATGTGTGAGGTGGAAGATGCCGTGATTATTTGCCTCAGACAGAGAATGTGAAGTTACACGGACTTCCCAATGCAGAGTTAGATACATTTAGACTTGATCAAAGTTCAATTTAGAGCAATGTTGCTTTCTTGGAGCAGTGCACACACAGTTTCAGGCTTTGTTTTTTTAAGATGATTTTTTTGTACATATTTATTTATTTATTTGAGAGTGACAGACAGAGAAAGAGGCAGATAGAGAGAGAGAATGGGTGCGCCAGGGCCTCCAGCCACTGCAAACGAGTTCCAGACACATGCGCCCCCTTGTGCATCTGGCTAACGTGGGTCCTGGGGAACTGAGCCTCGAACCAGGGTCCTTAGGCTTCACAGGCAAGCACTTAACCGCTAAGCCATCTCTCCAGCCCCAGTTTCAGGCTCTGTAAGCTCATACAGAAACTACAGTTCTCTCATGCATACCTTTCCACCCTCGCTACTATTTTAGCTAGTTATTCTTGTAGCGTATTTTTTAAGAACCATATTTCTTAAGAACATGCACATATTTTCTCTTGTTTATTAATTTCAGAGGAGGATATTAGTGTCCTTGTATCCCACCCTATTCTATAATATATTTATATCAAAGTTCTATAACAGTATCAGTTGTGCTTTGCAAATGTCAGTCGTGATGGGGCATTAATATGATTATATGTTCTGTAACTGTTTATTGTTATTATTGCTGTAGCTCTCTGTTTTTGTGTAGCTGTTGGGACATTTTTATCAGTCACTTGTTAGCTGGAGGACCAGAATTGGCTCAGTGCTGTAGTCAGTGGGCAGCTAGCTCCCTCCACTCGTCACACCTCTTTTGGCAGCATCTTCTCCTAGACTGGTTCTATCTGATGTCTGCCCACCCTCACTGAGCTGCAAAATGTGGGGTCCCATCATAATGCGGATACATAGGTAGGAATCAGAAGTAGCAAAAATGAGAAAGCAACGTAAATAATGATAAGAGGCAAGCTGGAGCATGGGACTATCGAGAATGACTTTTGTGAGAGCTTAGATGCTGTACACCTGCTGTAGTTTCTATGTGGATAAGAAGTTAGAAAATAGTTTTAGAATCACAGTTGAAAATCGTTGTTCTTTTCATAAATAAGCCACGTATGTTTGTGCAGCCTGAAAATTGACTTTGTTCAGAAACATACAAATCTTGGAATCATCCATCCTTTTCCTTTACACTGTGCTCGTCTCCTTCTTTGCCTCTCGCTGAGAGAGGCCGAGTGCTGGAGTGTCCAGTGCCACTCCAGCTTCCCACAGATCCAAGAAAGAAGGGGCAATCAAAGCACATTTTCTCCTCCCTCCCTCCCTCCCTCCCTCCTTCTCTCCCTCCCTTCTTCTCAACAAGGGGGCGGAAGAAGGAAACACGAAGGGACTCAAAGCATGTGCATGTATGCACACACACCCATTGATCTCTTCTAGAGTTTTATTTATCCCTCCCCAGTTCTTTTAGGACCTTGAATATATTGAGATAGGGACATATGAAGAAGCCTCCCTTGATAAATGTTATTTGCCAGGCTTTGGTTTTAGTTCCTCTTTATGAAGGTGAGAACCACTCCAGAATGATGCCTCTGTTTCTTTGTGGCTTGAGAAGTAAAGACGGCAATGCAGGATGGGAGCCATGGCAGGAAAAGGATCGTGGGAAGTTTGATCCCTGGGTGTTCCTGATGCAGGATTTTTTTTTTTAAAGTCTCGGGAGGGGTTAGATTCCATAAAAACTCAGGGGACCCCAGGCCTATGGACCCCAACTTTGGGCCCTTATCTAAGTTATCAAAGAATTGAAAAGATGGACTCAGAGAACTGTATAATTATAAATTATGAGATTTATTTTAGGGAGAGTTAGGCTCCAGAGGGAAGGCTATCAGGGGAGACTAAGACAAAAGAAGTTCTCCACTCTCCCAGCTTGGCTGGGAAGAGGGAGAAAAGAGGGAGAAAAATCTCTCTCATAAAGGGAAAAGTCTAGACATATGTATAAGGGGGAGGGGAGAGAATGTGTGTGTGTGTGTGTGTGTGTGTATGAGAAAGAGAGGGGGGGGGGGAGAGAGAGAAATAGGAAAGCACCAAAAACAAGGCAGGAAAAGGCCGGGGCAAAAAGCTATCCCAGTCTGACTGAGAAAGAGGGAAGGAGGCCGATAGTACCTTCCCTCATATAGGGAAACAGTTAAGAGCTTACCCAAAGGTCCAGGAGACAACAACATGCAAAGGAGCAAGGGGCCAAGAGCAATTTATACACGTGTTTCAGGCCCATTTGTGGATAAAACATTGAGTGAGGGTGAGCCCCAGACTCAGGTGTGTAAAGAAGAGACCTGATTGGTTGGCAGGTTCAAAAGGCTGACTTAGGAAGGGTCAGCTGAAAGGCTTGTGTGATGGTTAAGGTGGTATCAACTTGATCTGTTTAGTAATCTGCAGAAATCCCTTTTGGATGGGTCTCAGAGATTGCTTCCAGGAAGGATTAACTGAAGGAGGAAGTCCTTCCCCCAGAGTGAGCTCTTTCCCCAGAGCAGGTGGCCCCTCTCATATGGGAACTTTATATAAGAAGCTCTGGATGAAAAGAGCCCCTTCCTTCCTTCCATTTGGCTGCCAGAGCTGCTTGATGCCTTCCAGCATGGATTGAAAACCAGCGTCAACTGAAGACCCGTGTGGATTGAAGACCAGCCAGATTGGGACTGCTGAGGCATCGGGCCACGTGGACTGACCAGCTATCGGGTTCCTTGATTCTTGGGCCTGCAACTGCTATTGGACTACCCTAAGCTAATCCAATAAATTCCCTTGTAATATAATTCATTCTAGGGGTTCTGTTCCTCTACAGAATGCTGACTCACACAGCATGCTAAACCAGGGAAAACTTGAAGAAGCAGGAAGTTGTTAGTGGAGCTGATGCTTGCAGCCATCTTGGGTGAGACTGGCTCAGACATGGCTTCCAGTCCTGCTAGGGCAGGCAAGGAGGCATCCATGTTCTCCTTGGGCCTCTATCCCTGGATGACTACCTATTATAAAAAGCTATCTTGCTCCTATTCTATACCATTTCTGCTTTTAAATCCTGGACATAGAAAAAAAATTAGCTGGGCATGGTGGTGCACACCTTTAATCCCAGCACATGGGAGGCAGAGGTAGGAGGATTATTGTGAGTTCAAGGCCACCCTGAGACTACTTAGTAAATTCCAGGTCAGCCTAGGCTTGAGTGAGACCCTACTAAAAAAAAAAAATCATAACTGATGCAAGTTACTCTAGGTCATAAGTTAAGAAATAGAAATTAGAATAGTTAACAAATAGAAAAATGCTGGTAAGTACTTTTAATAAAAACCAAAAGTTACTCTGTTTCATCTTTACTATGTCCCTTCTAGAGACAGAAATAACTCTTAAAAGATTTGCATAACTGTGAGCCTTCTCATGACCTGGGTAGACTCCTCAGCTCTCTTCCAGGTTTGTTACTAGTATTTAGTCTAATCAGTGAATTGGGATTTTCTTTCTAAAACTTTTACCTTAAGAGACATAGTTTCAAGAAGGAAAAACAAAGCCTAGAAATGGCCTTAAACCTAATCTAAAAGGAAATGAACTATTTGGCTAATTGGTGTAACTAAGGTAGTTGAAGATAGAACATAAACCAAATGGAAATGATCTGCAGAGGATGTAAAGATCAAAAAGTCATTTGTGAGTGTTCAGCATTGCTTCTCAGAGAAGATGCTAGCTAATGCAACGGGCCCGGCTAGCAGCTGTAACCCTAAATCTGGAGATGGATAACTTGGTATATCAACCTGATACATGCACCTCACTCTTAATTCTCTAAATCTGTATTTCCCAAAAGCCCTTTTGATTGTACTCTGGCTTTCCATATAGAGTTTCTTGCAGAGAGCCAATATTTGAACTGACATAAGCATTCCAGTCTGCCTGGCAGCTATGGTTCCTGTTACAAATGAATTGGCCTTCAGTTCGTGCTTCACTTGAGAAGTGGGTTTGCATGAGTCCGGCTACCAGAGAGTAAGCATACTATGGGGCACTAACAAAATTAATTAGATTACAAGTTTGAGGCAGTCCAAATCACTTCGTCCATTTTCCCTCACACGCCTGCTCCTGCCATTTTCCAGAGCCCATGGCAAAGGTACAAATGGAAGTCCTCTGGCCTGTGTCTTAACCCTCTTTCCTTCTCACCAGAGAATCAGGGAACATGTGAGTGTGTATGAGGGTATCTATCCAGTCATCAAGCTCTGTCTTGTGGCCACCTCTCAGGGTTTGGGATAAACATTTGTCAATGGCTTCTTTTGGTAGCAAAGACCCAAGGGGATCAAGTCAGACTTGGTGTTAGCTCCATGCCATTTGGTCTGAAGGAGAGAAGTTGACCTCAGCATGGGAACATCTTCTTGGCTTTGTGAATTTCTCACCCTTTAGAGAGGGGTTTGGCCAGATGAAAGCCAGAGTGGGGCCCAGGCAAGAGACCTAGTTGCCTACTCCGAACAGTGATACTGCTCTCTTGATTGTTTATTCCCCATTCCAAGGAAATGCCAGAGTGGCCATATTGCCTCTTCAGATAACTGTTCCATCTCAGCTCTCCAAAACTAATAGTTTCTAACAGAATTAACTTTGCCCTATTGTGGTCTAGTGAGGATTTGACTCAAGCCTGTGCACTATAAGCAAAGTGTTATCTTGCCTAAAACTGCCCTCCAGAGAACTAGAAATAACTCTGAGGCTCTCTATTAACATTTATATAGGCTCCTTACATTGCAGTTGAGGGTCACAGCCTCATTTGTTTTAATTATGAGGTCAAGGACACAAAATACTTTACTTAATTGCTAATGGAAGTTCTGAATCTGAATGAACCTGAACCATTTGGCTCAGGAAAAGTAGCACAGAGTGTCAGCAAATGACATTCAAATACTTTAAAATAATTTAATCTTCCAGAGCTCTGTGCTTGACTGATGGGAATGAGAATTGGAAAGGAACAAAGTGGAAGCTACTTTCTTATAAATGTGCTTTGGGGCAGAGTGGTTGCACAAGCGATCACATTTTGTTCCAAGAGATTTCACTGCACGAGTGCTCCATCTAACCTTGCTCACAGAACAAAGCCACAGAGCTACATTAACTGTGGCTGGGAAGGAGTTTAATCTTCTTGACCAGCTGGTCTATCATCCAGCTGGGTTACGCAGGGGGGACGAGGACGACGATGAGGAAAACATAAAACATGCTGTGACAGCAATTTCATGTGGCCCTCTGACAGAAGATGCATTAAAATTACATAGATGGGAAATCAATATTGACAAAGTTCTGGGTGGGACAAAAATATGGGTCCCTTTTTAATACTATTGAAATGCTGAGAAGGTGTTACCAGGGGCAAGTCTAACTTCTTTGACTGCTCATTCAGTTTTCTCCTCCGTCAGTCATTCATTGCATTCAGCAAATATTTAAGTGCCATTAAATGCAAGGCATTGCTCAACAAGGGACCATTCCAGTTGACTGTTTTCCATTGCCGCCTTTCTTCCTTTACCTATACCTCATCTTCAACTCCATCACCAGGAAGGTAGTCTGACTTAATGGCTAGCCCCATAGTCTATGTAAATATCAGCGGTTCACTTCTGTAGGTCCTGATTTATCCCTTTTGAAAAATATTTTTAGGGCTGGAGGGATGGCTTAGCAGTTAAGGCCTTTGCCTGCAAAGCCAAAGGACCCAGGTTTGATTCCCCAGGACCCACATTAGCCAGCTACACAGGGGCTGGAAGCCCCAGCACACCCATTCTTTCCCTCTCTCTCTTTCTCTCTCTCTCTCCCCCTTTCTCTGTCAAATAAATAAAAATAAAATATTTTAAAAAATATTTTTATTTATTTACTTGTGCAGGGGGAGAGAGGGAGCAAGCTCTAGAGTAAGGGTGTGCCAGGGCTTTCCCACTGCTACAAATGAACTCCAGACACATGAGCTGCTTTGACAATCTGGCTTTATGTGGGTACTGGCAATGGAATTCAGGGTGACAGGTTTTACAAGCAAAGGCCTTTAACCACTGAGCTACCTCCCCATCCCTTCCTTAAGTCTTGACGTTTTCATCTGTAAAGTAAGTAGCAGCACTTACATCACACTGGTGGCTACATACCCAATAAATATTAACTAGGAATAATATTATGAAAAACAGGGCTGGGTATGTAGGTCAGTGTTTGAGTGCTTGCTCTACATGCATGTGGCCCTGGGTTTAATCCCAGTACAATAAAAAAAAACCAACTACCTACACTAACCATAAAATTTGCTTCATAGGCTGCTGAAGATAGCTTAGAGATTACCTTTAAAAGAGTACTCTTAGCCAGAAATTAATCTAATCTAGAGCAATGTTTGTACCTTCTAAGATTTTATATTTTTCTTATTGTTATTGTTACTATCACTATTTTGCAGTGCTGAGGACTGAGCACAGATCCTCATGCTTTCCAGAAAAGCACTCTATCACTGAGCCACATCCCCAACCCAAAGCTTTACATTTCTTGAGCAAGAAGAAGTCACCATTGATTGAGCACACACTATGTAAGGATATAAACAAAGCTTTTTAAACATGGAATACTCCTGGGGGAAGGGTCTGTTTCTTTTACCCTGAGGTTTAATACTTGGAGTGCTACAAAAGATAGATTAATAGGAGAGTGAAAACAAAAAGATTTATTTCATATGTACAAGGGGAGTTGTGGTGGGGGACTCATAGAAATGAAATAAAATCTCAAAGAGGCAGTGTTATCGTTTTCATCTCAAATGTCAACACAAGCTAATGTTTAGATACTTGGTCCACAACTATTGTGGGGGATCAAAGAGACTTTGACAGGTAAGGAAATAGGTCACTGGGAATGAGTCCTTGAAGGCACATATCTCTGGTCTCTCCTCTCTCTCTCTCTTTTTCATGACCTTCCATGAAGAGAACTGAGTCACTACCATGCTTGTACTGCCACAATGCACTGAGCCTTCAGAAATGATCATTCAAAATAAATCATTCCTCCTTTGCATGGTTTCTCTCAAGCAGTTTGTCACAGCAATGAGAAAGTAACCAATTCTAACCTAAAACTGAGCCACTTGTAGATTCATGCCAGGTCAAAAATGTTCAGTCCATGTCAACTCATAGACACACACATAAGCCAGAGTAGCTTGAGGCAGGGCCAAGTACATAGGTGAATTCAGACTACTGAGTATAGATGTTCTGGTACTGAGATGGAAAGAAGGTAGGAAGATTTGGAATACAACTCCCTGGCAGGGCATGGGCAAGGGCCAGATTCAATCCTCAGCACTGGGGAACAAAAGTAGAAAATTTGCTTTATAATTTCCATAGAGTGGTTAAGAATGAAATCCGGGCTAGAGGAATAGTTTAATGGTTAAGGCACTCGCCCGCAAAGCTAAAGGACCCAGTTTTGATTCCCCAGGACCCAAGTAAGCCAGATGCACAAGGTGGCACATGCTTCTGGAGTTAGTGTGCAGAGGCTAGAGGCCCTGTCGTGCCCATTCTCTCTCTCTCTTTCTCTGCCTCTTTCTCTCTCAAATGCCAATAAAAAAAATCTAGTTAAACAACAATGGAATCCTATGTCTGTCCAACCATCGAACAGCCACAACCACTGTACTGCTAGGAGAGGACCAGCCCAAAGGCAGAGCCAAGCTGGCTGAGAGCACCCAGGACCTGAAGGTGCAGCTCAGGAGCCCTCGCAAGGCAGCACTCAAACACTGGCCTACTCCTAGGTTTTCCTGACATGTGAGTCAATTTTCATTTTGTCTTAGCCATTTTGGGTGTTAGGGTTGCATCAGACCTTTTTCCTGTCATTCATATTTTGATCTCTTTTTATTCCTGTGCCCTTTCCCACAAAGCATTTAATTGGTACCTCACATGTAATCCTTATCAATTATGCCTTTGACCATTAAATGTCTGCGGACTTCAGAGCAAAAGACTGGGATACAGTACTGGCTGTGACACCCACCAATGGTGTTATATTGGCCCTAATGGCATATAAGCTGCGCAAGACAAAGATCTTGGTTTGAACCATTTTCATTGTGCACTACTCATCCAATATCCAGTTGTCCCATCCCCCAAGAACAGACCTACCAGTGATTATGGCCCTGTCACTGCCCATAATGCCCATCAGAGGACTGCTATTCCCTTGGCCTCCTTTTGTGCCTAGCTCTTCCCTGGCTTTAAAAACATGTTGGAGAGGACTGGAGAGATGGCTAAGTGGTTAAAGGTGCTTGCTTGCAAAACCTGAGGGTCCCTGTTCAATACCCCAATACCTATCTAAAGCCAGATGCACAAAGTGGTGCATATGTTTGGAGTTCATTTGCAGCAGCAGGAGGCTCTGGCATGCCCATTCACTCTCTATAGATACACACACACACACACACACACACACACACACACGTGCACATACGTGCACACACACATCTCTGCCTCTCAAATAAATTAAAAAAATTTAAAAAGAAAATATGTGGACTGGAGAGATTGCTTAATGGTTAAGGAGCTTCTCTGCAAAGCTATAGGACCCAGGCTTGAATCCCCAGAACCCAAGTAAGCTAGTTGCACAATGTGGCACATGCATCTGGAGTTCATTTACAGTGGCTACAGGTACTGGCACACCCTCTCTCTCTCTCTGCCTCTTTCTCTCAAATAAATAAAAGAAAAAAAAAAAAGAAAATATGTCACAATATAATCTTCCCCATCTGTTAACACCTAACCAGTTATGAGAAAAACATACCTCAGTAGCTAACTACACTTTCTAAAATATAGGAATAGTATTTAAAGAATAATAATATTGCTCCCATAGTTCATCTTGACTGGAAATAATCATGTTATGGAATGACAGAAAATAACTCCTATTCTTTGGCTATTAAAAATGTCCCTTCCTAAACCAATACTGTTTTTTTTTTTTTTCCCTCTGAGAGGCAATCTAAGGAGTTAACTGTTGGCAAATGAATGGACTATGAAAGAATACTGTTTTATGTCCAGATGTTCATCTAAGATGTTGTTCTTGAGCAAATGGGAAAATACAACAGTATGATTGAATAGAGTCAAGATGTGCATGAGCTGGGAACACACAGATTAAAGGCTTGTAGACAATGGCCTGGGTTATGACTCCATTTATGCCCCTTAATAACTATATGGACTTTGGAAAATGACGTAATTTCTCAGTGTTCTCTTCTGTAAACAACAGGATTTATAAGTGACTCAATAAACTGATTTGTGATGATCAGTCTGGTAGGTACAGAGTTGCTTTGTGACCTGGACAAGGCAAGTGACCCAGGGTGAGAAATCTAGTATCTTAGTGGGAGTTTTACACAATACTTGGTAGAAGTTGGATTAGAATATCATTGAGAAACCCAAGTGCAATTCTTTATGAATTGGCTACATTCATTTTGTGAGTAAAGTAAGATCTAAATTTCTGAAGTTTTTTTTTTCCCCTGCTACTTGCATGTTTAGAGTTGATAACTATAATTAAATTAGGAGACAACAATGTAATACAGCTATATAAATATAATTCTTGTGACAGAACTAGAGCATAAAATCAAGTAGCCAAGCAAGTGGGAGTGTAGACCAAGAGAAATCCGACTTCGGGGGGCAGGGTTGGGTTAAAGTTTCTCTAGGCTTGGGCTAGAGAGATGGCTTAGCCGTTAAGGGGTTTGTCTGCGAAGCCAAAGGATACCAGTTTGATTCTCCAGGACCCACGTAAGCCAGATGCACAAGGGGGCGCATGCATCTGGAGTTTGCAGTGGCTAGAGCACCTGGCCATTCTCTCTCTCTCTACCCGCCTCTTTCAGTCTCTTAAATGAATAAATAAATAAATGTTTGTTTTTTTAAAGTTTCTCCAGGCTTGAGATCATTCCTCTCTCTCTAGTCAGCACCGAGTTTCTGTGCATGAATATTGTGTAGCATTTGCTCAAACTTCTCACCACAGAGTGAACCGAGATTCTTACGAACTAACAAATTTGTCTCCTTAATAAGATTAATTTGGCTGAGATCTGCCTGCGGTTAGTCACTATGTTGACATTAGTGAAATTTTAATCTACCTCATTTATTTTAACAATTTGGCAAATATTTACTGAGTTATTTCTAAGTGCCAGCCATCACAGGCACAAAGGGAACTGCATATGATCCTATATGCAGAGCAAGCTGGAATGAAACCGAGGATGACTTAGCATGAACCGGAACAATGGTAGTGCTTTACCGTGACTCCCGACCGCGGGGCTCCGAACACCTCCATGCAGGGAAGACAGCCAAGGCCATGTTGTGTCTTTGGGAGGCTGGGACACGGAAGTGGTGAGCATAGGCAGGAAACCGTGGTGCATATGCGTGCGGGCGCACTCATGCGTACACACAGAGGTCCAGAGCCTTTGGGCTTCAGATTTTTAAAATACATTTTTGATTTATTTGAGAGACAGAGAGAAAGGGAGGAGGAAAGAGAGAGAATGGGTGCACCAGGGCCTCCAGCCACTGCAAACAAACTCCAGACGCGTGGGCGCCTTGTGCATCTGGCTTACGTGGGTCCTGGGGAGTCGAGCCAGGGTCCTTTGGCTTTGCAAGCAAATGCTGTTATGCTATGGACTTCAGTTTGACAGCACAAAACTAAGAACTGGGGCAAAATGGAAAGTCGAGGCTTCTCCTGGCTGTGGGTCCCAAGAATTCTTCATTCTGGTCTTTATGTCAGAAGCAGAATCAGATTTTCTTAAGGACTTTCTACCAGCCAGGAGCAAGGGTGAGGAGTTTGAAGAAAAAATGAAATGAGCCTAAAAGAAATGAAAAAAAAATTAAAAAGCCCACAGAGGCAGAGGGAATATTCTAGCACACTTGCATTTGTGGATGGAGATGACTCGTTGTATGTTTTCGCTGTTCAAAGGACTGCTTCTTGTATGAGAGAAGTGCCATTGAAGTGTGTGTCTGTGTGACATTTGCTTTGTCCTCAAGCCAACTGACGTTTATTATGTCCTGCTACCCCACTAATGGCTTGCAGGGAACAAATGTTTTTAGGACAACTGAGGGCAGTGTAGAAAAAGCCGGTTTAGCCTGGCATGGTGGCAACTGCTTTTAATCCCAGTACTCGGGAGTCAGAGATAGGATCGCGGTGAGACTATGTGGTGAATTCCAGGTCAGCCTGAGCTACAGCGAGACCCTACCTTGAAGCCCCCCCTCCCCCCAAAAAAAGCAGGTTCAGAATTTTGAAAACTTCTGGCACATTCTGTGAAGAGTGTACAAAGAGAAGCAGAAAAGGATCTAGTGAGGAGAGCAATTCACAAGCAGGAAAAGAAGACGGATTCTGAGCACACATTATCCACATTGTTGTCATATCAAAGCACGCAAGTCCATGACGCAGTCAGCGCCTTGAATTCTCATTTTCTCTAAATAACACCCCATTTCTCATTTCCAACCTATACAGTCCAGAACTTTCCTTTGGCTGCAGGAATCCAGCCCATGTGATTTTTAATCTACATTTGTTTTATCCATATGACAAATATTTATGGAATACTAAGTACCAGCCATCACAAGCACTAAAGATACTACACGTGATCTCCAACAGAACAGCAACTTATTGCAGTGTAACCTCAAACTCCGGTGTCTGCGTCTTCTAGTCACAGAACTAGACATAAGCAAAGTAATGGAAGGGTTCTCTAGGGTTGCTCAGCTAGTACTATTGTAGAATAGGGTTCAAACTTTGGGTGAAGTTCAAGTGCAGAGAGTAGCTCACAATAGACCATCACTTGACATTCCTATGTAAGTACCATGCACACCTGATTTTCAGAAAGAACTCACTGGAACCAGGCATGGTGGTGCACACCTTTAATCCCAGCACTCGGGAGGCAGAGGTAGGAGGATCACCATGAGTTCAAGGCCAGCCTGAGACTACATAATAAATTCCAGGTCATCCTGGGCTAGAATGAGACCCTACCTCAAATAGAAAAATCAAAAAGAAAAGAAAGAGAAAAAAGAAAAGAAAAGAAAGAAAAAAAGGACTCACTGGAAGGTAAAATTGCTAAAGCCACTTCCCCTGGTGATGTGGGGTCATTGATTGAATGAATCTCTGACAGGAGCATTTGGTAGAAAAATGATACTTTTCACTTCTAGTGATATTCCCTGACCCTCCTACTCCTCACAATAATCTGAGGACTCTTTTCTGTCACTCTCTAGCCTAATGCTAATGAGCTAGTGGAAGACTACAAGCCCATCAGGGATGAGAAATCAGAACCAAAGAGACTGGAATCCTAAATGACTGTGTAAGTCACCCCTAAATGACTCCTACTTGGCTAGCACCCTGAGTGCCAAAACAGAGCAAAACCATGGTCTCAATGAAACTGCTATGACTAATCTATGTGTCCTATGCTGGGGGTAGTCCAATACGGAAAAGAAAACTATACATAGGCGCTCTCCAGCGCTATCTTCACAGAGTCAGAGATCTAAAGGGAGCAGGCCAGTCTTCTGTGATGCTTGAAACAGGAGTAAAATACACAAATGTTCCAAGAGCCAGGCTTCACACCTGTGTGAATGAGTGTGAAAAACAGTCAGTGTGAAATGCTAGGCATTTCTAGGAAGTGGGCCCAAGTGTGAAACTGGAACCTGTCTCAATCCAGCTGGGTCTTTCCAAAACTTTATTGGCTACAGTGAATACCTGCAGGCCAACTTGGTCCAATAAAGCGCAGTTCTCACGTGGGAGATTTCATTTCCCTAGGTTGCCCGTTCTGGGGGCTGATTGTGAGGTTCTTCGGTGCATAATGTTTTCTCATTCATTTCACCTTTGGATATCATTTGAAGGCAGTCTCTCTGGTCCAAGATTCAGCTGCCTCTGGATCTTGTGCTTTGAGTCCTGAAAGTTTTGATCTCTGAGAACAAATTCATTAAGTTAGTGTATAATTACCAACAGACAAGCTATACAATTTGTGTAGTCATTTAGTATTGACTCCATTCCAAACCGCAAAAACAGAAATACTGGTTGGGTGCTAAAGTATGAAATTTCTACAGTGCCTGCTGTCTTCTGTCTTGGCTGGGAGGCAAAATCAGTCCTCCAGGGCACTGTGACCTCCCTACAGCATATACTTGGTAGGCACCAGGTATGGGTACCTCATGAGTCACCCACTGAAGGCCTGGTAGGACTGCCAGTCCAGGGTGGCCTGGCTACTGTCATGTCTTTGTTGAGATGCTATGGCATAAGCACCTAATCTTCCCATCCCTATGTCCAGGGTAGAGAATTCTACCTCCTCCTCAGTGACATGGTGGCTTCCCAGGTCACTACAATGGAAGGTAAGCAAGCAAGAGCCCAGGGAGGGGAGGAGCCACAGAAATGGCCATGGAGGTAAGAGTACATCTGAGCAGAGTCTCCAAGTCTGCCACCTCTGTGCTATTGTTCTACGACTCTTCATCCACAAAATTCCAAGTCTGCAGGTTTAGCCTTCTGAGTATGACCTGCACCCCTGTGCAGCTAGCCACCCCCACCCCCCAGTCATCCCTGATTAAGGAACATTGACAACCTACCATGTAAGTATCAGGATCCAGGCATGAAGGAAGCAGAGATAGTCCTTCTCTCATGGAGTTTATATTCCCCTAAAGCCACTAAGAGATATTGATAAGCATGTGAAGGGCCAATATTTTAACAGCCTAGTCTCAGGGAAGATTTTAACAGTCTTTGCACTTACCATAAAGATTTGAACTCTAGCCTCTGCTTTACTTTTACTAGCAACATTGTGACAGTGGGCAGTTCCCACTCTGTAAAACTCATCTGTAAAACAGAAAAGATAGTGATATCATATGTCTATAGACAAAGAGCTGACACAGGTACATTCATGTTTTCTGTTAGGATTCTTAGTGGTAGTACTGGTGTTACAGTACAGGTAAACTGTAGTTTAAATGAATAGAACAGACAGGAGAGATGGCTTAGTGGCTAAGGTGCTTGCCTGCAAAGCCCAAGAACTCATATTCAAATCCCCAGGTCCCATGTAAGCCAGATGTACAGTGATGCAAGCATGCAATGTCGTGCATGCACACAAGGGGGCGCACACATCTGGAGTTTGTTTGCAGTGGCTAAAGACCCTGGCACACACATTCTCTCTCTCTCTCTCTCTCCCTCCCTCCCTCTCTCAAATAACAAACTAATAAAGATGACATTTTTCATACTTTCTACTGAAGTATTTTGAGGATTAGGTAAATAACTTAAAAATGTCAAGGTAATGAAAGGTGTTTGCTCAAGGGTGTAATGCACAAAGATAAAAGGCAATGCAGAAGCTGTTCCCTGCTATAGGATAGAATCCATCGAATATGGTTGGATTTCTACACATCTTGAGCATGGCCTTCCAGAAGGGCATTCATGAATCAGGAATTTCCCAGAGTGCATTGACAAGAATTTGTGTTGAGTTACCAGAAAATTGACATGACATATAGTATCCATTTATCTAAACAATAATTTCTGTCTCCCTCCTCTTCCTTCCTCTCTCTCTCTCATTTTATCTCATTCACCTTTCCCTGTTCATGGAGCTCCAATTCATGAGAAAAGAAATGTCCAAACCAGAAAAAGAATTCATTTTCTAAGTTGTTTTAAATAGTCATCCTCAGCTGGAAATTTATAATCTCCCTAGCAAAAATTTTACTACCCATCCTGAAAAACAGATTTTGTGTTTTATTTTAGGATTTTAAAATTACTTTTCATGGATTCTTTTGTTCATTTATTCACTTTAGATCGATTTCTGTAACTCATCACATAATCCCCGCCAGTCCTGCCTCTTATCAGTATGGGCTGCATCCAATTTAAGTCATCTCCATTTATTTGCCCTCCATTTTTTCTCCCATTTTATAAGCATGTGTGCATGTGGGGTGTGTACATGTGTGACCTCAGCACTCAGACTGTGTTACAGATTTAAATCCATAGCCCTGGGCTGGAGAGATGGCTTAGCATTTAAGGCACATGCCTGTGAAGCCCAAGGACCCAGATTCAATTCTCCAGGTCCCATGTAAGCCAGATGCACATGGTGGCACATGCATCTGGAGTTCGCTTGCAATGGCTATAGGCCCTAACACACCCGTTCTCACTCTCTTTCCCTCTATCTGCCTCTAATTAATGAATAAATAAAAATAAATCTTTAAACCCATAGCCCTCTTCTGAAAGGATGGGTGAAGTCTCCACAAGACTGGTCAGGCATCAGTCCGCCCTGAGTCTGAGTGCTTCCACAGTGTTCAGATGTCTTTGGAACCTGGCTGCAAGCCCAAGATATTTCAACTGTTTCGTATAATAAATCTTCCCATCCTCCATCAGTAAGGGCCCCATAGGAAGATCCCGGGGATAAAATGGGAAAAGGCCCTGGGGAGGAGAGAGAAAGCGAGGGAGCCTGGGAAATGTAGCTAGAATACTTTTGGCTTTTCTTTGTCTGGCTGTCACTTAATCTTTGTACCTCTAACCAGATCCTTAAGAGACTTCAGGAGAATTCCAGCACTCCCAGGAAACAGATTACTCCAAGACTACAATCTTCCTTGGAAACTGAATTATATGGAAAGGAGACAACATTTCACACTCCCATGTGTGTCATGCAGTGATGTATCTGTCCTCTTCTCCAAGCACTTGAGTTCTTCACTCTTGGGTTTATTTTGTTTAAAATAAAATTCCTGTGACTACCCATAGTCTGGTAACCTAGAAGCTCTGCCCAGTTTTGGATTCAATAGGTAGTAATTGTCAGGTTTCACAATGGTACTTTCCCATTCATTTAAGGAAAAATGAGAAAGTGACTCAGTAGATTTTTATTTAAATTCCTCCAGTTTTAAGCAAGACTCATGAAATCCACCAGTATTTGTCTATAGGTTTGGAATGTTCAGCAGTAAGCTGAGCTGTTCTGTCAGTTTGGGCAAGCCATGATAATTATGGGCTGCCCTCCACATCTGACGGAAATGTTTAGATGTGTGTGTGTGTGTGTGTGTGTGTGTGTGTGTGCATCTACAGAGGAACACTTTGATGTCTTGCTTCCCTGACAATTGTGTTCTTATTGTTAACACCCCTCCAGCCAGGGGGTGGAATGTGGGGTGTGGATATGAGGAGAGACAATTGCATGCCAGGAACTGGTCTGGGCATAGAGCAGAGAGATGTCACTTAACAAGTGTGAAAATTTGGACATGTTATTGAACCTCTCCAAGCCCCTTTCACATCTGTAAAATGGGAGATACTATACACACACACACACACACACACACACACACACACACACACACATATATATATGAATTTTTTTTTTTTTTGAGGTAGGGTCTCAGTCTAGCCCAGGCTGACCTGCAGCTCACTCTGTAGTTCCAGGCTGGCCTCAAACTCACGAAAATCCACCTACCTCTGTCTCCCAAGTGATGGGATTAAAGGTGTGTGTCACCATGCCTGGCAAATAGGTATTATTTGTATGAAAGCAGTTAACACTTTCTGTGCCAGACACAGTTCTAAGTGTTGATGTGCCCACATTAACTTTAAGAGGTAGATATTAGGGATAAGAGAGTAAATTCAAATACAATGATAAGGATAGCTAGCTATTGCTGAATAGTCATATACTATCATTATATTATATACCTTACCTATAATATGTCTTACTTGGTTTTCTCACAACCTCTTAAAGTGGGTGTTACCATGCCTGTTTTTTCTTTTATTTATAAAGAAGCTAATGGATGCTAATTAACTTGCACATATTTGGTTAGCTCTTAAGAGACAGAGAAGTAGGATTCAAATTCAGGTCTTTGTGATTCCAAACTTGTTCTCTGTTCACTATGTTGCCAAGTATTTTTTTTAATCTTGTTTATTTATTTATTTATTTATTTATTTATTTATTTGAGAGTGACAGACAGAGGGAGAAAGAGGCAGAGAGAGAGAGAGAGAGACAGGGAGAATGGGCATGTCAGGGCCTCCAGCCACTGCAAACGAACTCCAGATGCATGCGCCCCTTTGTGCATCTGGCTAATGTGGGTCCTGGGGAATTGAGCCTCAAACAGGGGTCCTTAGGCTTCACAGGCAAGCGCTTAACCGCTAAGTCATCTCTCCAGCCCCCAAGTATTTTTTTTAACTGTTCTATTTTTCATGGTAACAGTGTCTTCTGCTATATAGTAACAGTACTATACAGGGCATCTTACTGTTCATGACCCTCCCGCACAGGTTTGAGCCCGGTCCTGATAGCAGTGGTCAGGAGTCAGCAGTCCACTGCTGATAGCTTAAGGTGGCACATGTAAACATTCCCGCAAACAAGATAAGCTGTTTTTCTCTTGAGCCCACTCCCAAGTCCTCACCTTGCGAAAACTTCTGCCCCCTCCATCACCACCACTGCCATCATCACCACGGCAACCACCATCCTAACTAGCAAAGCCATCACTCCCACCACCACCACCACCACCATGCCCCGTGACCCCTGACTCATCTTCCAACGCTTGCTTCAAACATCACGTCTTCTCTGAACCCTAACTTTGAGCTCTTTTAGTTATTTGTTCAACAGATATATAGAGAGGGCTCGGTGTGAGTCAGGTACCCTTCTAGAAACTACAGTATTCAAAAAGCAGATGAAATTCTCTGCCCTCATGGTACCTGCATTCTTGCTTAGATAAAATTTCCCCATGACTTCCTGAAATTCTTCCTCACGTTCTATTCTTGTGATAATTTAATTGCAGGACTTTGAATTAATGCAATTCTTCTCCATTAGTCTTTAAATACAGAAAGGGGCAGGTTACTTTTTTGTTCTCCATGAACATAAAACTTTGCATTTAATAGGCACTCAGTGAGTATTATCAAATAACTGACTCTCAGAAGGACACACTAATTCATCTTTCCTGTAGGGAGCTTGGGAAGTGGGCATTCTCTATACCAATTCCCAGGATCTCCTTAGGTGTGAGCTCAAGCAACCAGCCTGGAAGCAAAACACAGAAATTCTGAAGATGAAAAGGGAACAGTCTCGTGTGTCTTGTAAATGTTTCCTGTTCTGGGAATGTGGGAACAAGGCTCTGCACAGTGATAACGGAACTAGAGGCTGGAGGCATTCTTCTGGTAAGCAGCCTGCAAAATTTAGACAAAATTCATGCATCTAACATTCCAACAATATAGTTACTGTCCCAGGGACATTTTCATATAGGTGTATGGGGTACATGCAAGGCTGTTAATTGCACAAATATTTGTGGGTGTTAATTGCAATGCTATTTGTGGGTATCTTCATTTACTGGGAAAGCAAATGGGTAGAATATTGTGGGAAATACTACCAAGTGCTCTGCAATGGCTAGGAATAATGGGTTATAAATACATACAGCAATATGGAACCTAGCAACATGTAGCCACACTGATACTTAGTGAAAGAAGTAGAAAATAGAGCAAAAATTTTAGCATGGCCATTTGTGTAAATTGAAACTCCAGACACACTATACATTACATGTTTTGCCCAAACACATGCAAATAAAAAGGTTTACACTCAACATAATAAAATGTTCACCTATGATGAAGCGAGAATGGGAGTGGTGGTGGGGATAGATTCAATTAGTTTATGCAATAACTTAATTGAGGTATAAAGTAAGAGAAGGACCTTGCATGGACCAATGATGTCACTGAACACAAGGTTCAAAAGCAAATAAACAAAAAGCTATTGTCCGGAGCATGTGCCTGCTTTGTGAGACACTCTTCCAGGCCTGGCAGTCTGTTGTGTCTATGCCCTGATGCCACTTTTAGGTCACATGGCATATGAGGGTGTTTTTAAATGTCAAAAATTGTTTTTTTCTTCCACAATGACCACCTTTGTTCTCTTTCCCCTGCAGCAGTTGTTGACAGACTGAGTGCCCAGTGCCTGCTCCTGCCCACCTTACAGCAGAACTTGGCAAGTCAAGGGACATCCCTGAAGTTGGCTCAGCTGGCTCTGTGAAGCCTGTGAGTCAGTCCCTCAGAAAGGTCTGTCTTCGGTTTGCCAAACCAAATGCAAAACGTGAATGCAAAAGTCCCGCCTGTTCAGTAATCCAAATGGGGCATCTGGGGCAGGCCATGGTCTGCCAGTCATGTAGAAATGAGTACATGACCCCTGCTTTTAGTTCCTGTTTGTGGAGCTGTATTTTTTGGCTATCTCTGTAGACGTCATGCACCTTGGTCTATCCCTAACATTGACCCAGCTCTCAAGTTATTGTTCCCAGAACTTTGGCTCCCTGAGCAATAAGCCATCAGAGTAGCCATGCCACCCTAGTATGGTATTGTGCAAGCAGTACAGATACTCATGCTTTCAGTGCGGAGGTTGATAAAGGCCAAACGCTCCAGTGTAAATCCACTGGATTGCCAAGGCCCAAGAGGCATCCAGAATGTATTTTGGGAAGTGTACATCCCATCCTGAGAACCAGAGCAGATCCTGGGAAAGCCTGAATGAGGACATCTGTGGGGACTGCACGGGATGTTCTGATCTATTCCAACTTGGGACAGAGGTTGAGTCTATTACAAGTGTATTAGTTACTTCTCTCACTGCCACAATAGATGCCCAACAAAAGCAACAAGGGAGGAGGGATTTATTGAGGCACACAGTTCCAGGGGATACATTCCATCATGGTGGGGACACATGGTGGCAGGAACATGAAGCAGCTAGTCACATTGCATCCAGTCAGGAAGGAGAAAACAATGAATGTTGGTGTTCAGGTAGCTTTCTCCTTTTTAGAAAGCACACAACCCAGCCCATGAAATGACACTGTCCATAGTTATGGTAGATCTTCCCACTTCAACTAACCTAATCCAAAGTCCCTGACAGCCATGCCAACAGATTTGTTTCCATGGTGATTCTCAATCCTGTCATGATGGCAAGCAGGTATTAACCATCACAAATCTACCCTTTGTCAACTTGATACTCAAACATAACACTTTGATGCCATAACCTTCCACCCCTAGTCTCTATAGACTCATGGCTATCTCATTAAGCAAAATGCATCCAGTCAAAGTTCAAAAAAGGCCCCCGTAATTTTTAACAGTCCCATAACTGTGCAAAAGTGTAACTACAGAGTTTCTTCTGGCACTGAGGAAATATCTTAGCTGAGATCTCCTATAACATTAAAAAACAAATTGCATGCTTCCAACATAGAACAATATAGAGTAAAAACATTCTCAATATATCAATACATACAGGAAGAATGGGGGAATAGCAAAGAAAGACTGGACCAAAGCAAAGCAGAAATCCAACAGGGCAAAAAATCCAAGTCCTGTAACTCCATGTTGGGCAACTTGGGCTTATCATCATCTGGGCTTCCAAGGACTTAGGTAGCCCTGCCACTGCAGCTCTGTTCCCTGTAGGACTCGTAGCCTCTCTATGGACCTGGCTCCTCTCTGAGCCTGCAGCTTTTCTTGGTAGACATCTCATGGTTCTGGAATCACCAACATCCTAGGATCTCCATTGCAATTTACAGTTCACCTTCATAGCTTCATGCAATGACCTCTTAGGACTTTCTTGCCTGGCCTCAGTGGATCTCTAGAACTGTGGATGATGGCTGCATACTGCCCCGCCCCCATCTTGCCTTTTTCTTGTCTCCAAAGCCAACACTGCATGGGTGATGCTGTGAACTTCTACTACCAGCTTGGAATGTAGCCTGGCCCCCTGGACCACTTTGCAGCAGTGCCTATATGCCCTGTAGGCTGACATTGGTGAAACATTTCCCTAGCCAATTGTGTTCTAGCAGGGAACAACTTCAGTTTAGGTTTCTTCCTTCAATTCATTTTGGATTTTTATGAGATAGAGCCTCCAGTGAGTGGGTATTCCTCCCAGGGCACCTTTCCTATTGTCCTAGTGCTGTTTCTCTACAATGACGCTGATCTCTAACAATTACAACTCCTTTCTCAGCATCAGCCTTTATATTATCTTAAGACTCCCTCTACCAAACAAATTAGATCATTATGTTTGAACTTAGCATCATTCAAGATCTCAGACCCTGGGCAGAATTCATAGCATATACCATGAACTGCCGCTTTGTTTCCCTCTGAAACCTCCTAAGTTCCCACTAGGATGGCCGATTAAGCACTGCTTAAATACCCAAGGCTTGTTTTAACCCAGAGTTCTAAACTCACCATTCCTCTGGCAAAAGAGTTTCCATGTCTCTAGCCCACATGGTCAGGTTTGTCACAGCAATGACCCCACTACTTTGTATCAGTTTTCTATAATAGTTAACTTTTGATTGCATTGACAGAAAAAGGAAACTTAAGGAAGGAAGGGTTTATTTCAGTTTTCAGTTCCAGGGGACACCGTCCATCATGGCCGGGAAGAAGCATGAAGCAACCAGACATGTTACATCCACAGTTGGAAAGAAGAGAGCAGTGAATGCTGGTGCTCAGCTGGCTCTATCCTGTTTATACAAACCACAGCCCCAGCCCACGGGATGGGGCCAAACACAGTGAAGGTGGGCCTTTCCATCTCCACTAAACTAATCTTGAAATTCCCTGACAGACATGCCAAGATGTTTGGTTCCATGGTGATTCTAGATTCTGTCGAACTGACAATTCGAGATTAACCATCACAAGAGTAAGGAAGACCATTTGTTAGGCCCTCCCAGAAAGCCAGAAATCTTGAGTTCTGATATTTTTTTATTTCTGATGCTATCTCCAAGGGAATATACATCCAGGCCCAGAAATATTATAATAGGGTTGGTAGAAAAAAAAATCCTTATTCCCTTCTAACTAGCTTTCATAGTGCCAGAAAATGTTATGTAGGCTGCTTGGAGAGAAAATTCAACAATAGTTTTACCTACCTCTGAAATATATACTGCTCAACTGATCAACAAGGAGAAATGTGTCCATGGCTATCGTAGTGGAATGAATGTTGTGAGGGAAACCAACTGCCTTCTGATTGTATCTGAGACCTGCTCCATAAGAAGGAATTCACAATTTGTGCTATAAACTTAGTCAAAAGTCTATGGCTGGAGAGATCATAGGTCTTAAAAGAGAGCCTACTACTCTTATTGTGCAATCAGGAGTCAAACTGCCTTCTAAATTTTTTAAAAAATATTTTATTTTTATTTATTTATTTGTTAGAGAGAGAGAGAGAGAAAGGACACACCAGAGCCTCTAGCCACTGCAAACAAACTCCAGATTCATGTTCTATCATGTGCATCTGGCTTATGTGGGACCTGGAGAATTGAACCTGGGTCCTTAGGGTTTGCAGGCATGCACCTTAACCAGTAAACCATCTCTCCATCCCCCCCTTCTAAATATTTATGTTTATGCCAATAGATTAGTGCATCTCTCAGCCTCAATCAGAGAAGTTTCTTTCTGCAGTGGGCAAAGGTTAATGCAGAGTTGCATGTCTAGCCAAAGTGCTGAGAGTAAGTGACTGCTGTGTGCTCAGCCCTCAATGGGACATCTATAACAACCCCTCTAAGGCTCAGGAAATATTGCAGAATAGGGGGCAAAGGCAGAAAGAAAGTTAGAGTTGTTTGGGGAGGAATGCTATGAACAATGACTTCTAGACATGACTGTTACACTCATGAACATGCAGCAGCTGTGGTTTCCTGTACATGATTGAGCCGTCAACACCCCACCATGGATGGGGAAGGGCATCGATGAGGCCCCACCCCTTCCAGAAAAACTACTGGAATTAATGGTCATTAGTGGAGGGAAAGTCATGTTCTTCAGTGGTTTAGCCACTGATACTCCATGCTTTGGTAAATAACTCCCCATGCAAGCAAGCCTAATTAAACTCAGTGACACACACACACACACGTGCTCACACACACACATGCACACACACAAAATAAAGACATGAAAGTAGTAAGGGGACTAGTTGGGAAGAAAAAGGGGTGTAGTGGAAGTGGGAAGGAGATTAAAAAGGGTAATGGGGGATAACATGGTCAAAACACACACACATATGAAATTGCCAAAAATAACAAAATAGAATGAAAAAAATTAAAAACCCTGATTCATCCAAAAGCAAAAAACAAACAAACAAAAAGCCCAACTTTATCATATCACTTTAGACTTATGGTTCTTTCTTGGATCATACTGTCTGTAGCACCCTGAAAATGAAATGTCTATTAGTAGAATAGGATGATAAGTTTTTAAAATTTTTTTTAGTGACAACTTCCATAATTGTAAACAATATCCCATGGTAATTCCCTCCCTCCTCGTACTTGCCCCTTTGAAACTCCATTCTCTATCATATCCCCTCCCCCTCTCAATCAGTCTCTCTTTTGTTTCGATGTCATGATCTTTTCCTCCTATTAATGATGGTCTTGTGTAGGTGGTGTCGGGCACTGTGAGATCATGGATATCCAGGCCATTTTGTGTCTGGAGGAGCATGTTGTAAGGAGTTGATGGTATATACATTAATTTATTAGATGTAGGCGATTATAACTACAACATTTTATAAACTTCTTTTGTAGGTTTTCCTCTAAATATGCATATATATATATATATGTATATATATATATATATATATATATATACACACACACACACACACACAAAATAAATGCATATTTAGAGGAGAATGACAAGAGTGATGTGTGTGTGTGTAATTAGTTAGTTACCTTCTTATTGTTGGGACAGATACCTGACGAGATCCAGGTGAAGGGCTCTTACAGTTCCAGGTTACAGTCTGTCAAGATGGGGAAGACATGGCGGCAGGAGCTTGAGGCATCTCTTCACATGGGGAGCACAGAGTGATGGGTGTTGCTTGCTTTCTTCTTTTCATACAGTCCAGGACCCCCAACCTACAAAATGGTGCTGCCACAGTTAAGGTGGCTCTTTCTACCTGAATTAAGCAAATCTAGATAATCCCTCACAGGTGAGTTCAGGTCCTGTCACACTGACCATCACTGTAAACCATCCTGTGTATGTATGTATGCATGTATGTATGTATGTATGTATGTATGTTAAAGCCTCAGAGAAGTGGAATTGGTTTGAATATTTCAACCTCTGAGCAGCCTGTGGTAATAAACACACAAGCACACACAAACTCCTCCTCTTCCACTCCACAAATAGAATCAGAGAATTGGGATTTTTTTCCCCCATTTAACAAGATACAAATATTTATTCTGTCATATACACAAATACAGATGCATTCCATCCTAATTATTGGCTGCACAGTTTTTACTATGTAGATATGTTATAATTACTTATTAATTTGAGTACATATTGCTAATTATTAAAGTCATTTCAAATTTGCCAGGGATGTAATTACATAATGTTTAGCTTCCTTTTCATTGATTTTAGCATGTTTATTCAACTATGTACTTAGGTAAAATACTAATGGTGGAGCTTTCTTTGACTTACCAAAGACTTTTAAAAGGTGCCTAATTTTGTCCTTATGATTTTACAATCTACCACTTTCACCAAGAAGCCTTGGTTTCCTCAAACCCTACATGGGTAGCATCAGGCTTCTTGATCATTCCCAGTGTGACATTCGGCCCTTTGCTTGATGCCTGGGTTCCATCTTGGTCCATCTCATGGCTAAAGAATTAAAGCACTTTATTAGTTAAACGGTTGGCTTCCCATTTCAGTGACATAGCAACTTTCTCTGTAAGCCAGCGAATGTTTATGCTGGTCTATAAGACTGAACTAAGCTTTCCTTTCAAGGTATGCCTGGAGCACTGGTCTGGCTGGCAAGGATAGACTGAGCATATTTCTAAGCTCAGCGAGATTGATTGATAGCCAAGTGAAGGACTGTGTATGGTCAGGGCCAACTTCAACTGGAAAATTATTGTCAGGCCACCCATCAGTGCCATTCACTTCACCATTCCTCTGATTTATCTTAGAATCCAGCTAAACAAATTTGTTTATGCTGTTAAAATCCTGTTATTCAATATGCTATTTGTCTTAGGTATTTAAATGTGTTGTCAATAAGTCATCTGATTTGTGTTTAACAATATTAATATTTTTTACTTGCTTCATCTTTAATTTTGCTTGTGTGTGTGTGTGTGTGTGTGAGAGAGAGAGAGAGAGAGAGAGAGAGAGAGAGAGAGAGAGGAGTGGGCAGATATGCTAGAAGTGCATGGAGTCCACAGGAGAGTGTTGGATGTCCTTCTCCAGAGCTCATCCACACTTTTCCTTGAGAGTGAGTATCTCTCTCTGATCAGGGAGGATTTTCCCTCCTATTGAATCACTGATTCTCTGGTCTCTGCTCCTCAAAACACTGGGGTTACAGATGTGCCTGTCCACACCCAGTTGTTCATGCAGATCCTAGACAATGGAACTCAGCAGTCTCAGACCCTATCCGAAGTCCCCCATGCTTCAGCAGGAGCTCTTCCGCTCTGAGCCATCTCTCCAGATTCATCAATTGTTTGTTTGTTTGTTTTTTACTGAAGTTGCTGTAAGATAAATGCAGAAATGATGATACTTAATTTCATAGGAATAATTAAGTCTTAAAATTTATGTTTTCATTTTTAATATTCTGGATATTACTTTGATAAAAAACATATGTATAAAATTCTATTTTCTCCTGTCACTAATCATATATCTTCTCAGGAATTATTCCTCTACCCTTTACTTTAAAAAATGTTGAGGAGCAGATGGGCTGGAGAGATGGCTTAGCGGTTAAGCACTTGCCTGTGAAGCCTAAGGACCCCTGTTCGAGGCTCGGTTTTCCAGGACTCACGTTAGCCAGATGCACAAGGGGGCGCACACGTCTGGAGTTCGGTTGCAGTGGCTGGAGGCCCTGGAGTGCCAATTCTCTCTCTCTCTATCTGCCTCTTTCTCTCTCTGTGTCTGTCGCTTTCAAATAAATAAATAAAAATAAACAAAAAAAAATTTTTAAAAAAGAAATGTCTTCTTAAAAAAAAAAATGTTGAGGAGCAGAGATTCTAGCGTTGTCCTGCCAGTTCATTAGCTTGAACTTGGCCTTTTGTCTGTGAAGCACAGTTTAGTCTAGAGGCCTTGGTCCTTCTGTGACTAGGCTGCTTCTTTATAACCTGATTTGGGGGTGGGGAGGTTTCAAGTGATGTTTAACATACTTTTGTATTTTATGGAGCTGTTTTTTCAAGATAAAGCTTATCAATGTGGCTTAGCTCATCTTACTGTTCTTTTGGAATCAGTTTTCTAGATGTTTCTGGGACCTGAGAGACAGGAAGACCGTGGCTGCTGCACCGTGGGGAATGTAGGGGATGGGGCCGGCTGCCAGCAATGACTGCAGAAGGAACTCATCAGTTGGTGGCAAATGTTGAAGATTATTCCCTGCAAGCAAGATACAGGCCAAGAACACTGACTTCCAAATTAGGCAAAAATCCTTCCAGACCCCAGCCAGCTCTGCCATGTTCTGAGTAACCTTCGTTTCTCTTGTATAAACCTCAATATTAGTACTCACTTTAAAGATCAGATGAGCATTTGTTCATATATCAGGCTCTCAGTACACCACTTGGATAAACTCAGTAAGTTGAGTTGTTCTCATGAATGACACATAGGGGTCTTTGACAATGTTCATAAAGTATTCTTCAAGGGGGCAGGAAACTGCAGCCTACAGGCCAACAGCCATGTGGGTTTGAATGGAGCCCCTCAGGAAACATGTCTGATCCTGTAAGTTCATACATTCATTTCACTCATAACCCCTGATGTGAGTTCTTTTCTGCTCATGGCTGAGGGAGTAAGGCCTGAAGGCATCGCAGGAGAGCTGCTCACCAAGGAGCATAGCAAGTGTGAAGGTCCTGGGGTGATTGCCTTTGAATTTCCTCCCTCCTCTGTACTTCCTACTGGGCTTGACCTTTCCACTGTGGTTTTCCTTTGGGGGATGTGATTAGACTGTGAGCTCCTAGAAGCTAGAACTGTCTGATTTATCAAGGCTCAGCACAAGGCTAGTTACACAGTGGATACGTGATAAGCTGGACATAACACAGTACACTCCATTAGCCTAACTCACCACACCTCCACTCTCTTTTCTCACCAGCAATTGTAGGGACTATGAGCGAGAATCGTATTTCCTGAAGCAAGCACTTCCAGTATCACATGACATCTTTTCCCCAGTTATGAAAACCCACACCTTCTTCCTCTTCAGTGCTTCCAAGTTCAAGCTGAGTTTTCCTCTTCACATATCCCAGGGCAACAGTTAGAAAGTTAAGGCAGAAGCATAGCAAGGGGCTTTGTTAGCAGGTGTTGCCAGTGAAGTACGCAGAGCTTGGAGAAGGACCCTCTGCAATCCCTCTTTCAGATCAGGTTGGCAATGCTTGGGGCTGTGGGCAGGGCAGTGCCTGAGTGCAGAGACAGGCTGCGCTCTGCATGGTTGGTCAGGATCAGAGTGTGAACCCCAAAGAAAATCAGCCCTGGTCATTGGAAACCTCCAGAAGAATTGACATTTGGTCTTCTTTCCCCTTTAGTCAACTGCCTATCAGGCTCATACCTATGCTTCTTTCTTGCTCCTTCTCCCATGTCTCTGCCCCAAGTCACCAACTTCTTTTCTTTCTCCCTCCCTCCCTCCCTTCCTCTCTCTCTTCTTTCCTTCCTCCCTCCCTTCCTTCCTTCTTTTCCTCCTTTCTTTTCTTTCCCTCTCTCTCTCTCTCTCTGTCTCTCTCATCTCTCTAACCTGATACACAGTGAGGCATGCTCCATTCTGCATGCTGAGGCATCCTTCCTAGGCTGAGTTCCCAAGGTGATGTGTGCTGGCCAGGGCCAGGCATAGTAAGAACTTATTTTGGGTAGAAAGCACACTGATTCATAAGGTGTTATTTTTACATTCCCTGTTTTTTGGATTGTAACTATACTCCAGAAACATTCTTGGATTGAAGTTTCAGCATGACACATAAAAACCTACAGTGTTTTGTGCATAATATAAATTTGGTTCAGACCACTGGTCACACTAACCAAGCAAGGAAAGTTTCCACTATAGGTTCTGGTTCCCATTCTGAGCAAAGTGCAAACTTCAGATTTTCCTGTGGTTTGTGTTCCTTGGTTATTCTGCTCAGAAAACCAAAGGCTTTTCTGAGTGACGTGGGTAAACACGTTGCTAAAACAGGCTGTCTAAACCAAATAAAAGACCAAGTTCCAATTGTGTCTCTTAAATAAGCCTCAGGCAGGTCCAGAAAATGCATTCGTTCTTTCCTTTTGCTCATATGTGTGCACACACATCTGTGCATTATTTGTGCTGACACTATCTAGCAAGGGAACAGAGGGGACTCAAGGGTCACCTTCCAGTTACT
Organism: Dipus sagitta; assembly: GCA_036346955.1. Taxonomy (NCBI): domain Eukaryota; kingdom Metazoa; phylum Chordata; class Mammalia; order Rodentia; family Dipodidae; genus Dipus; species Dipus sagitta. The sequence continues at coordinate 123,366,764 of CM070777.1, forward strand.
GGGGTTCAATATAAATACTGGGTTTCATTAACTCTGACATATCTTCTCACATTTTTAAAGTGTGGATATACATATGATGTGCATGCATGTATGCTTATGTGCAGGAGTGCGTGTGCGCGTGCGCCACAGTGCACATGCGGGGGTCACAGGGCAACTTTTGGATGTCGGTTCTCACCTTCACTTGAGGCAGGGTCTTTTTGTTTCCCACTCTGTTTGCCAGGTTGGCTGGTCTGTAAGCTTCTAGCAAACTCCCCTGTCTCCACCTCCCTCTCACAAGAGGTGTGCTGGGATTATTGAAGCCTCCACAGCTTCCCACTGTGGCTTCTAGGAATGCAAACTCACTTCCTCACGGTTGCGTGGCGAGTGCTTGATCTACTGAGCCACTTCCCCAGCCCCATTATTTTCATGTTTTAATAACTCTAATGTCAGTGGGTCTCAAAATCTATAACATGCCAGGATTTAATTGGCAGTGGGGTTTTTACTTCACTAGTAATACCCAGAATTAGTGGCGCCTGTGACAATCAACAATGTCTTAGACTTAGGCATGCTGTCTGACTTGAATATTTGATCTGTGCATACAGGTGGAAAAGTCAAGTATGTGAAGTCTCTGGAGGCCATAAGGCCAACTTCTCCAGAAAAGTCCATCTGCGTCAACTCCGGTATTACAACATACATGTTTTGTGTCTCTCTGTGTTACACAGTTAACATGTGTTGAGTTCTTACTACATACAGCGGGCATTGCTCTAAGCACTTCACCTGTCTTCACAAGCTTTTGAAATAGATACATTACCCTCTTTTAGCCAGAGTCCAAGCAGGAGACAGATGACACATGTTATCTAAATAGAAGACTGACTAGAAAGCACTAAGTAAAAATGAACTTAATAACTGGGTAACCAAAGGGATAAAAGTGAATCAAAGTATCAGAGAGGTAAATGTAGACAGTAGTTACCACCTCTAGAAAGAGGATGGAACTACTAGAATTAAGAAATGGCTGGTCAGGATGGCTTATGCCTGTCATTCCAGTTCTTGGTAGGCCAAGGCAGAAGTATTGCCTTGAATTTGAGGCCAGCCTTCCTACATGGTGAGTTCTAGACCAGTGGGGTCTGCAGAGTGAGACTTTGAAAAAGAGAAAGAGGGAGAGAGAGGGAGGAGGAAGAAGAGAAGAGAAAGAGGACAAGGAGGAAACAATAGCTTTAGGGATGCAGCGGAGAGAGCTCCAAGGCGAGCCTGAGGCCTCTGCTGGTCAGGTCTTGGGGGAGGCAGAGGACACAGGGCAGGAGAGCTGGCTCTGCAGTGCTGGAGGAGCTGCCAGTTGAGGTCCGTTGCTGCTGCTCCTCCAGGGCAGAAGTGTTTTAGAAATGATGCTCTCTGAGGTCACGTGACTGGAGATTCAAAACCAAGATCTGAACCCAGGTTTTCCTGATCCTATCGTCTATGCACATAGTGACCACCCAGACCTTTGTCCTCTCTGAGGCCCTTTATGTGTTTGTTTCTCTTTTTCATTCACTCAGTCAACAGCCATTGCTTGGGTGCCTACTCTGTGCCAGGTAATGTACTTACTGTGTGCAAGATATTTGCAAACAAAACCGACATTGTGGTGTCCTCCAGGAACTGACGTTCCGTCTCTTTTCCTGTGCTGTTTCTCTCTTGCCAGCGAGCTGCATCTGCATTGTGTATTTTCATTTTCACGTAGTGCCTGCCCTGCTCTGCCTTGCTGTTGCAGATACATTCATAACTTGTAAAGTATCTTGATCCTTTTCTTCAACCACGTTACCTTCATTTTTACATCATCATATTTCTCCCCATATCCACTGACCAAAAGGCAGGGCTGGATCTAAGTTGTGTGTTTTCTTTCCTTCTACAAAAAGTTTCAGAACGTTTGTTCTTCAAATTTCTGAGTGGATGAGAGGAATAGTTCATTGTTCTCTATCTTCCAGCTCAGAGCAAAATCTAACTCAGAAGTAGGCTCCACTTACTGGTCCTTCATTTTCTTGTGTGCCTTCTCCACAGGCACCAGTCACGGAGAGTCTAGAGAAAGAAATCCGAGGAAACAGCATCTGTAATGGTCCTGACAAGCAGAATTGCCAACCTGCCACTCAGGATCAGCAATTTCCCTTCTGTTCAAAGAGCTAACAGTGTGTGTCCTGGTTAAGGTTGGGAATCCAGATTACCATAAATGTGAACACCAGGTCTTCCACTTTCACTCTACGCATTTGGCTTTATGTGAGTACTGTACGTGAACCCAGGCCATCAGACCTTGCAAGCAAGTGCCCTTAACTGCTGAGCCCAGGTCTTCCACTTCCTAGCTGTATATTATCAGATAAGTCGCTCATTCTCTCTGTGCCTTGGTTTCCCTCATCTGCAAAATGACAGTAATATTAGCATTATACCATAGTCTCGTTAACATAGAAAGACATGCAGAAGAATATCCAGTCATTATTATTTATAACACAAATTACACCATGGAAACATGAGTTCATGCCTAACATCTTTATGCTGTTTCCGTCAGTGCTACATTATGTTGCTATCCTTGGGAAGTTATAAGCTCCTTCCCATGGAGCTGCTCCCATATGTGCTGAGGAAATAGAAAATATAAAAATAAAATCTACTGAACAGGTCCAAGATCTCCTACAAGATCACACTCGTGTCAGCCTCTCACCTTGGCATTCGTCCATCAACTGCATTCCACACTGCCACAATCTAGCATTCTCTAGGTGATGACTGACATCCGCTGGCAACCCACCACTTTTATCTTTAGAGTTCCTCTGGAGCCGCACTCAAAGCACTCCTTGAGTTCACTGGTAGACCTGCTAGTGTGTACGATGCCTTGACTCAGTTCCCCAGCACCTCTCTCTCTCTCTCTCTCTCTGTACACACACACGGTCCTCTTTACTGATAGTGTCTTTGAGCTTCTCAAGATGAGGCTTCTCTCAGGGAAGTCACTGCCTTCATAGATAAGTCTCTTATTCTAGAGATTTGGAAAGTCTTAGTCTCTTCTATTTATCTGAAATGTTAACTTCAGAGATCATGAAGATCAGACAGCAAATCTGGTGTTCCTTCACTGTTTTTTTTTTTTTTTCAGGTAAGCTTGGGTGTCAAAGATACATGACTCCTGGTGGTCAATGACAATAATCCAGTATTCCCAATACTGGCCTGTGCATTGGCCATCACTGTCACCCATCTACAGGACACTGGCGTTATATTGACCTATCAGCTGGCTTGCATGTTGAAGGATCCTCCTCTTCCTTCTGAGATAGTCTCATACTGTGGCCCCTGCTGGTCTGGAACTCACTACATAGCTTGGCTGGCCTCAAACCCTCAGTTATTCTCCTCTTGCCTCAGGTTACCAACTGCTGGGATTATAGTGTGAGCCAACATACCTGGCTCAATTTTTTTTTTTAATTAAAAAATGTGGGGCTGGAGAGATGGCTCACTGGTTGAAAGTGCTTGCTTGAAAGCCTGATGGCCTGGGTTCAATTCCTCAGTACCCAGATGCACAAAGCAGTGCATGCATCTGGACTTTATTTGCAGGAGCAAAAGGTCCTGATGCACCTGTTCTCTCTCCTTGTGGTGGCCCATGCCTTTAATCCCAGCACTCAGGATCACCATGAGCTCAAGGCCACCCTGAAACTACATAGTTAATTCCAGGTCAGCCTGAGCCAGAGTGAGACCCTACCTCACAAAACCAAAAAAAATTAAAATAAAATAAATAAATAAATGATAATTTTTATAAATCTAATATATAATATCAATATATAATATAAAAATTATATAAGTATGTAAATAAAACTTGTGCGTGTTTTTTGTTCGTGTTTTTTGGAGAGTGTCTCATGTAGCCCAGGTTGGCCTCAAACATGATTTGTAGTAGAGCCACTGCTTCCACCTCCTAAGTGCTGGGATTATAGGCATGAGCCTGTAGACTAATCCCTGAGCATCTTTAGCTATGGGACTAAACAATATGCAAAATTACATTGAATGCCCTAGGCTTCTAAAACTATAGAGAGAGCTGTGGTGTGCTCAAATAGCCTCAACTGTTTATGTTTAAAAGTAGTTCTTGGGCTGGAGAGATGGCTTAGCAGTTAAGGCATTTGCTGCAAAGTCTAAGGACCCAAGTTTGATTCCTCAGAACTCACATAAGCCAGATGCACATGGTGGTGCATGTGTCTGGAGTTTGTTTGCAGTGGCTGTAGGCCCGGTGAGCCCAATCTCTTTTTCCCTCTCCCTCTTTCTCTCTATCATAAATACATAAATAAAATAATTATTTTTAAGTGGTTCTTTATAAGCAAGTTTATGATGTAAATATCTAGTTATTTGCTCTTTTGTTTTGTTTTTTTGAGGTATGGTTTCACTCTAGTCCAGGCTGACCTGGAATTCACTATGTAGTCTCAGGGTGGCCTCAACCTCTCGGTGATCCTCCTACCTCTGCCTCCCGAGTGCTGGGATTAAAGGCATGCACCACCACGCCCGGCTAGTATCTAGTTATGCAATTGTTAGTTCTCAAAAACATCCAGAGAAATTAGTGAACTGGCTATGGTAGTGCCCTTATCCTAAAGAGCCTCTTGACCCTTGGGAGCATCTGGCTTAGGGACACATCAGGCTGTCTTGTTCTCTATCCTCATGAACTCCACTGACAGACTTTTCTCAGGGAGGCCAACAGCCAGGAGCTCCTCAGCCCACTGCGAGCCCGGAGCTCTGGCTCACAAGGTGGACCTGCCGGGAAGGATGAGGTTAAATTCTTTAGTGAGGCCAACCAAAGCCCGGGAGCTCGCCCACTGGGCCTTTTCCCTGGCGTGGCTCTGAGAGCTGGGGAAGGCTGGGCTGGGGGTGCCCAGGGCGCCTGGTCCTGGAAGAGATGGAAGCCAGGATGCCAGGGGCAGGATGTCCGGGGTGAGTTTTCTGGCCAAAGGAGCTAGGAGCTGGGTGTCCCGAGCAGCTGTTTCTGAACCCGGGGAGAGGCAGCCCTGGCCTGGAAGACTGCCCAAGGCTCCGCCCAGCCGTCTGTGGAGCGGCTTTGATGAGCTGCCCTGGGCCCTGCCCCGGTGCTTCTCTTACCCAGACAGCCACAGCCTTGGCTTCCTGCGTGGAGACGCACCAAAGGCTGCTTGTACCCTGGAGGGTACCGTCCAGGAGGCGGGCAGGCTGGAGACACGATAGGAAGCGGCCCTCCAAGCCGCCTCTGCCGGGCAGGCCACCAGGCTGAGGGCAAAAGGCCCAGTGCGAGCCTGCGGAGCAGGGAGGGCGCCTTGGCCTGGCATTCTGCGGCCTGTGAAGGAGTTTTCTGTCTCACCACACAGCCCAGAGCCATGAAAGCAATTTCCCCACTCCTTTTGATGAGACGTTTTAGGAAGGGAGAGGCATAAAATGCTCTAATTCATCTGCCTTAATTTAAAGCGGGGACCTTTTAAGTGAAAACAATAATGTATAAAAATACATATTGCAGTTACCCATCTATTACTTTGGGCAGGGATGATATGTACAAAAAAAAAAAAAAGAAAAGAAAAAAGAAAGAAACCAACGCATGCATGCATATGTGTGTATACGTGTAAACATGCATGTGGACATCCTTCCTTCCTTCTTTCCTTCCTTCCTTTTTTTCTTCCTTCCTTCCTCCCTCCTTCCCTTTCATTTATTGCCACAAGGTCTCTGACTGGCCTGGAAATTGCCAGGAAGGCTGGACTAACTGCCCACCCAGCCTCAGAGTCCCATCTCTGACTCCCCTGCACTGAGATGCGAAGCTCTCAGCACCATACTGAGCTTTGTTTTACATGGATTCTGAGGCTGCAACTCAGTTTCTCATGCTCCACTCAGAAGGCAGGCACTTCGCCACCTGAGCTAGCTCCCCGGCCCCCAACCTTTTGATCTTTACTTTTTAAGGAACTCAAGTTAGTGTGTTCTGTATTTATGGACCTCCTTTGATATACTAGGCATTATAGATGTTGGCGGTCAAAGAGAGATAAATCCCAGTATCTTTCCTTGAGACACAGTACAAAAAAGAATGACGGTCCTTGACAATCAATCAGATACTCATCAAGGTCTTTGACAAGATGTTCAAACTATAAAAAAAAATGGGTGCATAGGACCACCCAGTGTCCGGGTAGGACATTGAGGAAGACTTGTCCATCAGGTAGACTCATAAGATTTTATTTATATCTTAATCTCCAAGTAAATTGACATATATTAAACAAATAGTATAAAGCAGCTAAAATGTTGACCAATAAAAAGAACTTGAAAAGCCTCCAACACCATGAATACATTCTTATAATATAGCTCTAGACATATACCACCGATCCTGCACGTATGTTGGCTGGAGCACATAAATGGAACCACAGAACTAAAAATACAAATGGGAAGGAGACAAAGCAACTTGAGAAAAACCATGGTCTCTGAAAAAAAGATCTCTGGGAAAGACACGGGGAAGTAGAGTGAGGGAGAGTTTTCAAGGCACTACTCCATCTGTCTTATTTGCTTATTAAAAACAGAAGTGAAGAAATATGCTAAAAAGTTTAACAATCACAAGAATCAGGTGGTGTGAATTAAGGATATTTGCAAATTATTATTTGTGCTATTCAAATGTTTCATAATAAAATAGGAAATTATAAGAGGCAATACTAAAACAAAAAAAAAATCTTTTTATTGAAACACAAGATAGTTGTCTGGAGCCAATCCATGTATTGCATTAGACCAAGTGTGGTGTGACAAGCACTGGTGTTTATGTGTCTGGCTTCCTAGTGGGTTTATTTAGTCCTAAACCTTCTTGTCTCTTCCATTGGAAACCACACCAGTTGGCTCACACTGAACTGGCTTTCTGAGAAGAGGGATGGCTTAAGTATGACCTTTGTGTCCCAGAACGAGCAGTGCCTTGCTTGCAGTTGGAATTCACAAAATGTGTGTTGGATGAATGACTTTCCTTGAGCTCAGCTATTGTAGGTGTCCTTCCGAGTACGGCGCTCACACACCGGAGGGGAGACTGTAACAACTGTCTAGCTAGACTGGACAACAGGGTAAGCTATGGCAGCAGGTGTACAGCCCAGGTGATTGAGGAGGGAATATTCTAATTACATTTCCCATGTATTGGTATATCTCTTTGGGGTAAAAGGTTGCTTACCCTGGAGACTTGACTGAAGTAGAAATCTTTTTACAAAAAAAGAGTAGCTCATTGTAGTAGTAATTTTCTTTGTTGATGTGACCAAATACCTGACAAGACCCTATTTAAGAGTGGAAGGGTTTATTTTGGCTCACAGTTTGAGGGTATAATCCATCATGGCAGGGAAGGCTGGATGACATGTGCCTGAGGCAGCTGGTCACATAGCATCCAGTGATGGTGTCACCCACAGTTAGTGTGAATTTTCCCACTTGAAGTAGTTAGTCTAGAAACTCTCTCACAGGCATGCCCAGAGGACTGTCTCCTATGTAAGTCTAGATCCTACAAGTTGACAATATTAACTATCATACCTATCAAGCTGTCATACTGTATCATCCTCCATCATCATATGGGCCAGTTAAGTTTGTCAGATTGTCCCCAACGCACAGCTAAACTGAGAAAAATCACTGAATCACTAAATCACTAAACTAAGAAGTGTCAGAGGTTGGCTTCTAGGACAAGAGGAAAGTACGGATGTTCAATTTGGAAGCACAATTCAGAAGCTGTCCATTGGAAGGAACTGAGTGTAAGTCCTGAGAGGGGAGTAGACAATAATACAAAAGCGGGACCACGGGAGGGTTAGCCCACAGGGTAAGCAATGCATGCACTGGCAGATTCACTCAGCCAGTCACAGCCTAATCCTTCTGGTGATCTTGTAGCTTTGTGGAAGCTACCAGAACATGGAGTCACTTATGCCAAACTGTAGGAAATTGGAGGAGCACAAAGGAGGGCCCTGATTCACACATGTCTATGATTTAAATCTCTTCCAAGGCATCTGTGAAAACTAAATTGCACAAAGGCCACTGTAACTGTACACAAAGAATTCTGCTGCAAGGACATCTGCCTTTTCAACTTTGGACTGATGCCACCCTTGTTAACGACCCTTCTAGCCAAGGATACTTGGTTCAAAACAACTTACGTAACCTTCCTCATTTTGTCTTTAAAATGGTTTTTCCTTGTCTCAACCTCTCTGGATATGCCTATGTTTTATCAGTAGACAAATATCCCAGATTAAAATCCCATGTTTATTCCTGAATGCATTTGTTTCTTTGGAGACCTCCAGCGTTGTTATTTCGGTTAGACAATCTCAGTAGTTTAGAGCACGGTAAGCTCTTTGTGAATGCCCACACAGTGCTTGGTAAAGGGGTGGTTCTAGTGACAATAGGCCCCCAGGAAGTCTCTCCATTTCTACATGACTCCCAGTGAGTTGTAGAGTTGTGGAGTTGGCATCAAGACCTGCTTCTGCCTCCCCAGGTCTTTCTAGACTCAGATGAACCTTTCTGATTGTGCCCCCACATTTTCATAACTTCCTCTTCTATGGTCTGTGAAAGGCTGTCTTTGGTGAGGGTGAGCAAGAAGGGAATGGTCGTGCTACTCACACTTCATGGAGTGCCTCACACACCCAGAACTTTTCTTCCCTTACTCTTCTAGACTTGGGGTAGCATCAGCTTTCCCCAAGGAAAACTCCATTGTGTCCCAGGGTGGGTTAGGAGAACCCTTCCAGGGTTCCATATAAAACTGTATTTTGCTGTTTTCCCACTTACAAAAATTATATGCCATTCATCTGTTTGTTCATCTGTTTGTCTGGTCACTGAGAAGAGTGAAGTCTCTCATTCATTTCATCTGTACTGTACTGAGAATTTAAGTGGTGTTATCACATAGGTCGAATGGAACCAAGCCGATAACAGGCTGGTGACTGCTGCTCTTGAGCTCTTACACTCTAGTCCGTTTTTTTGTGTCTTATGTTTTATTTTGCTCTATGAAGCACAAGCAGCACCAGACAGCATCCTCCTTGTAGAAATGTAGGCAAACATACTTATGGCACAAGGAACAGGTCTTCAATTAGCCCCCACTCCCTTCTCCCTAGAGGTTACCACTCTCATGAGTTGGGTTTGTTTTCTCTCTGAAGTGTTTTTATGCATCTAAAGATATACAAATATGTGAAGAAATACACTATTTTGCTTAGTGAGTCTGTATTTCACTTTTGCCTCCTAATAACATTATTGGTCACTCCATGTAAGACCATTTATCCCACTGAGTTATTTTTTAGTGATATTTAGCAATCTATACAGGCTAGGGAAAGGACTGGAATTGATTTATTTTTTTAAGAAATGAACATCTTTAAAGGTAATACCTAGTGCACAGAATTTTGTGGGAGGGCAAGCCTGAAGCCATGTAGCCAGGAGCAGTGCTAAGAATAGGGTATGGAGCTGGGTTCTGTGGGCATCCAGTGAAGACCCACTGCCATAGCCAGTTCCAGTGGGGCTGACGTCCCAAGCTCCCTCACAGCTGAGCTGCAAGAAGAGCTTCTGCCCACACTTGCTCAGAAACATTTTTCCCTCTAGCAACTTGCTCCTCTGCACTCATTATCACTCCTGTGGTCACTTTTCCATTCTTAGGGGAATGAGGCAATCGAGTGATCTTTGGGCAAAGAACAAATCTTGAATTAGCAAAATGAGCTATGGAGATTTGGTGGTATATATCTTAACAATAACTGGTTAGCCATTAAATAGAAAAGTAGATCTCATACCCAAGAGCAGTGAGAAATAAGTAAGAGAAAACCACCCAATTTAAAATAGAATCCTGGCTTCTGATATCCAGGTCCCATTTGGAGTCAGAGAGGTGGAGTCAGGGACAGCAGGGCATGCCCTCCATTGTTGTGCTGGGAGATGGATGTGAGTCTTTTCAGCACCCCTCACAGGCGTTACAATTGACAATCATAATTAAAATGACAGGTGTGCTCTTGAATTAATTGTTTAGTTTTATGGTGTACATCCTGCAATATAGTCTAACTACTATTGCTAGCATTCTTCTACTAAACTCTACCATATTTGCACGTGCACGTGCGCACGCGCACACACACACTACTGGCATTTGGCTCTTCCAATGTAACAATATGAATAAAGTTCATTTGTTTGTTTGTTTGTTTGTGGTAGGATCTCACTGCAGCCCAGGCTGACCTGTAGTCTCAGGGTGGCCTCAAACTCATGGAGTTCCTCCTCCTACTGCTTCCCAAGTACTGTGATTAAAGTGTGTGCCACCATGTCCCCACTTCACTTTTTGCTTTTTATGCTTTTATATTATTATATTGTTTTGGCAATGATAATATTTTCTGAACCCAAGCTAAAACTGCATGCCTTGAGTAAAGAAATTGAGAACTTTTCTCTGGGTGTCATTAATCTTATAGACAAGCTCAGTAATTATGTGAAGACCATTCATTATGAGTTTACTTTGCTGTACTCTGCATACCTTTGAGTGACATTCACTTAGAAACTATATGTTCTGGACTGGAGAGATGGCTTAGTGGTTAAGGCACTTGCCTGCAAAGCCTAAGGACACATGTTTAACTCTTCAGGTCCCATGTGAACCAGACTCACAAGGTGGTACAAGTGCACATGTGCAACCAGGGTGGCACACCCATGTGAAATAGCTGGAGGCCCTAGTGTGCCAATTCTCTCTCATAATTTTTTTTTTAAATCTGCTCCAATCTGGGTGTGGATCTCTGGCAAACACTTGGACTCTCCTAGCTACTTAGAGATGAAGACAATGTGAGAAGAGGCTCAGAGGATAAGGGTAGGCAAGAGATTTGAGTAAGCTACTACGTTAGAGATCATTTTAGGGGAAAGTATGCTAAGGTGTCCAAATGCAAACTGTTTTTTTTAGTCTGAACTGCAGGTCTGGGGCACTTTTGTTGTTCCATTGGTGTTCTTCCCACTGGCAGAAACGCCGAATCCTCACAGCATAGCAGCACTAGATGCCACCCGCCCATTCCTCTCCTATGGAGCACTGGGCTAGCTTATATGCACTTTCTCGCTTCAAACTTGAAAATCCTTTGGTGGGGGATATCATTGTAATTTGTACTTTATAGATTCAGGAAATGGCCTAGTTATTAAATCTAAATTCTGACATATGCATAGTCCTCCAAAGAGTGCACTCCCTCTCTCTCTCCTCTTATTTTTGCAGTACTGGGGGTTTGGTGCTCTCTATATGTTATGCAAATATTCTACCACTGAACTATATCCATATCTTTTCCTTCCTTCCTTCCTTCCTTCCTTCCTTTCTTTCTGAGGCAGAGCATCACTAAGGCCCAGGCAGATCTTAAACTGTTTCTTCCTGCCTTAGCCTCCCAAGTACAGGCCTGTACTGCCAGGCTTGGCTTAAGGGTTTCTTCTTGAGGGATGTCTTGAAATTGCACAAGAAGGGATTGACTTGACTGAAGCTTTTTATGAGGCAAACGCTGGGAGGAGAAGGCACAGTTTTGCCTCCTCAAGGCAAACAGGTTTATCAGACCTTCTACAAGAGGGGGTTGAAAAAGAAGGATCCAGACAAGGTATGGTCTAAAGAGGCCCTCACAGAGGAGAAGACAGAGCACCACTGAGGAAATTTGGGGATCGATGAATAAATAAATGGGTTTTTCTCAGAGCTTCTTGATCAGATCACCAAACCTGCTAGCAGAAACAAGATAGAACAGGCAGGAAGATGGCCTGGGTTGGGCAGAGCGGCCAGCTTTTGAGATAACCTGTGGAAGAAGGCATGACAAGGAGCAGAAGGTACATCTAGGACAGAGAAACAGCTGCCAGACAGGCTGTGTGCACACAATTGCATTTCCATTTCTGAGGCACAGAGCCTAGCCCTCCACCACAGATCACAGGCCTTGTTCCCTCAGTTTGGTGGGGACCTAACCTTCATTTTCTACTTACAGAAAAGCTTCCCCTTTCCTCCTGTCCCGACTGTCTTCCCATTTTCTGTCACAGAGCCAGCCTGAAAACAGGTTTGGGGTGGTGGGCCAGGTTCCATGAAGCAGTTTAATTTACTCATGCACCAGGCCACCCGCAGGCAACTGTTCTGCCCGAGGAGGGAAGCACAGTGAGAACAGGTTCCCACATGAGTAACATTGAGGAGCAGGCTCACCTTGCTCAACACAGTATCTTCCAGGCCAATTAGACAGGAGGAGATCCTCTGTGGCCCAAACGTCCCATATTAAAAGCCTTCCTTCATACGTGAAGGGCTTGCAATCAGTCCCGGGGATATACGCTCAGGGCTGAAAGAAGAAAGCTCATTGCACATGCACTACAAACAAAAAACTACATCATGGGTCTCATTTTAAAAAATATTTTATTTATTATTATTATTTATTTATTTGAGAGAGTGAGAGAGAGAGAATAGGCATGTCAGGGCCTCCAGCCACTGCGAATGAACTCCAAATACATGTGTCACCCTGTCCATCTGGTTTTGCATGGGTCCTAGGGATTCGAACTATGGTTTTTAGGCTTTGCAGGCAAACACCTTAACTGCTGAGCCATCTCTCCAGTCCTTTATTTTTTTTAAGCAAACCTAGAAATCCCTTGCTAAGAATATGCTTATTTATCTCTTTTCTGATGATATGAAAATTATTAAAATATGCCATACTTTAACAGCTCTATTTTGGTCCATTTTTGTTTTTCATACAAGCAGCACCTCTAAGAAGGGCAAGGGTCATAAGTACTTTGGATAACTTCACTTTCTACTTCAAAATGAAGAAAGCAAAGGAACTGGCTATTTGTGTGTGATTGCTATTCTTATAACTACATGTTTATACCTCTTCTTTTAAGTACCACAGCCATTTCATTATATTTTTTCCCACCTACAGTATCCCATGTCATTTTTACTTCCAACTTGAGCCAGCAATGTGCTCATTTATTAGCTAGACTAGGAGCATGTAGCGTTTAATACCCTCTCAGATCTTTTTGGGGTGTAGAATTTTTCTGGGGCCTTCGGGGGCCCCACTCCTTCTCCCCACATCTCCAAGGGCTCTCCTCCTCCACAGTCCACAGCCCGGGTGGGAAAGCTAACTTTGCTTTTACTGCCTGTTTCACCAGTTGTATCATTTCACAATACTTAGCAGCAGAAGTTCTGTCCAATACAGAAGTCATTACACCCCTCTTCCCAAGCACTGTCTGAACAAAGTGATTGATATCAGCTGTTGCTAAACCAAGTGTGGCCAACCCCTCCCTGCCTCTAGATAGTTCAGGAGCCCAATGGGGGAAGAGGTAGTATTATGAAAAGAGTGAGTGAGAGAGGGAGCTGTAACCTCAGGTTGTCTGTGGAGTGAGTGCTCAGGTAAGGCTCCTATAAGACTTTATATCGCACAAAGAGATGAACATCTTGTGGAAGCAGTTTCCAGAAGGCCTAATTAGCTGCTGAGAAAATAGGCGCACTAAGTGGAACAGGTTAAAAATGACTCGGGAGAGCCATCAGTGAGAGAAGATAAATAATAAAATATTCATAGCTCTTGAGACAACGGGCAGTTCTGGCTTTCCTAATTTGACGGTGAACAATGAAGCTAGCTAAATTGTGTGGGACTTCTCACAGGGGATCTTTGTCTAGCAAAGAGAAACAATGCCAAGACAGAATTTCAGAAAGTGTGATGTACTGTAATATCTACATTAATAATCTAACAAACACAAACTTAAGCAGGATGGCCCTACCAAAAAGGAAACTGGATAAGGAAGAAGCAAGTTCTGAGCATTGTACCCACAATGGGAGCAGACAATGGAAATCACTCCTCATACACAGTGTGATGCCAGCTGGAGAGCTCTCCAGGTTGTTCTGGTCTCCTCCAAGGCAACATTCTCAGTTCTTGTGCCCCTGGAAGAGAAGAGTTCAGACAGGTCACCAAGCAGAGCAAGCACATGTGAGTTTAATCACAGCAAACAAGGAAGCAAGAAGACACTCATAGAAAAAGTGGAGCGAGCAGAGAGGCACAGGCCCTGATTATGCCAGGCATGGGTCTTCTAGTCCTCTTCTCTCTGTTATCTCATCCATGCCTCCCCCTGAGTGGGCATTTTCAGGTTCGGAGGAATGTTTTTCTCAGAAATCCATTTCCCCACAACTCAGTCTGTTTTAAGTAGGTGTGTAAGAGGCAAGTATATGTCTAGGGGTTTAAGTGCTCCTAAAGTTGATAAGTTCACCAGGGCAACAGCACTCTGCACATGTTTCCCTGGTGAGGAAGTCCCTGGAGTTGCTTTGAGATGACCCAGCTAGTGGGCCACAACTCCCTGTTGTTATTGACTCTCACCATCCTAAATCCTATCTTGAGCTGGTCCATCTGGAGTGAGCTATTGTTCCTTCTGTTATCTTTTGGGGTCTCCATTTGTCAGTCTTTCCTGGAGCTAACCTTCTGCCTAACACAAAGAATCAGATAAATCTATGTAGACATGAATTTAAAAAGGCAATTAACAAATGTCAACAGGAGGTGAAACAGAGGTTGGAATTATCTGACATGATTTTACAGCCCCCATCAAAAAATACTCTAGCACGCAGTTATGAATTCACCTGAAATAAGAAAGAAATACAGAGTTTTGAAAAAAGAAGTAAAAGCTATTAATAAGAAAAGGGAAAACTTTAGAACTGAAAATACAAATAAAAAAACCTCCTATTAAAAAAATGTGAAAATGACCAGAATAGACAATTTTCAAAAGAAGAAATACAAATGGCCACTAAATATGTGAAAAAATGCCCAAAATTAATAATCATGAGGGAACACAAATCAAAATCTCAATGAGATGTCACATTACCCTCACTGGAATGGCTGTCACCAAGAGGACAAGAAAACAACAAGTGTGGTGATAAAGATGTAGAGAAAAGAGGATTCTCACACACTGTGAATGTAATCAGTGCAGCCACTATTGAAAACAGCACAGTGGATCCTCACAAAAATTGAAAAAGAGCCAGGATATAATCAAGGAGTCCATCTTTTGGGTATACCTTTAAAGGAACTGAAATCAATATACCAAAGAGATGTTTTCTTCACAATACCTAGGATATAGAATCAGTCTGAATGTCCATCAATAGATGAATGAGTGAAGAAAATATATTGTATACACAATGAAATATTATTTAGCCATCAAAAGAATAAAACTCTTCTAGTCCAACAACGTGGAACTGAAGGACTGTTAGGATAAGGGAAGTAAGTCATTCATAGGAAGACAGATGTTATATACATGTTCTCATTTAAATGTGGGAGCAAGAAAGTTGATCTCAAAGAAGTAGAGGCTAGAACAGTGGTTACCAGAGCCTGGGAAGGTTGGGTGGATTGGAAAGTATGCAGGAAGGATGGCTAATTGGGTATAGCAGTGAAATTTCACAGTAGGATAACTCTAGCAGATGAATATTCCCAACACCTCCAAAATCAACATCTAAGATGATAGAGATGCTAATTGCCCTGATCATTAAATATTGTTTGTATGTATTGTAATGCCACACTGTAAACCATTGAGATATACAATTAAGTGTCAATTAAAATAAAATCACACCTAAAAATTTTCCATGTCTTACTGGATGTAATGAGTAACAGAATGAGTAAAGCCTAGGAGAAAGTCAAAGAACTTGAGGCTAGAAAGATAGAAATGAGCTAACCTGAACTACAAAGTAATATGCGAATGGCAAGAAATAAACAAAGCTGTAGGAGTCTGGGGCACAATATAACAGATTTGCATTCATAGTGTAGATTTCCATGGGAGAAGGGAGGATGGAGAAGAAAAAGGTACTCAAAAAACTAACCGCTGAAAACTTCCCAAATTAGTTAAAAGATACAAAATTACATATTTAATATGGTCAGTAGACCTTGAATAGGGTAAATTCAAATAAACTTATTCCTAGAGAACCTAGAGATATCATAATCACATTTCAGTCAGACTCAAGATAAAGAAAAAGTAGCTAGAGGTATGAAGGGGATTGTAGAAAATAATGGCTCAGGTGAGAATAGGCTTCTGATGAGAAAGAAGCCAGAGGCCAGAGGGAAACAACACACATTCCCCAAGGGCCACAAGAAGAGAGATTGTCAGTGGTGACTCCCCTTCCAAGTGAAAATTTTCTCCAGAAAATGAAGAGAAAGCAAAGATATCCCCAGATGAAGGAAAACGCAGATATTCTGGTATAGCAGATATAACTTAAAATTTAAAATTTCTTCAGACCAAGATCAAATAAAAGAAAGAAAACTGGAACCTCAGGAATAAGAAGGCAACAATGTGAAGAATAAAAATATGGGCAAATATAACATGTCATACATCTTTTTGGTTTTCTAAATTGTGCTAGATGGTTGGTTAAATGACTTTACCATTAGCTGATGTGCTATGCAATGGAGATGCTTAAGATAATCATCCTACTGAGAGGGTCAATGGACGTGATGTTTATCCATTATTCAAACTGGTAAAATCTTGACACAAAAAGGGAAATTAAATGGATGAGTAAAGAACTTTTTGGATATGAGAAAGTTTTTTCTATTTTATGATCATTTGGTATATGATCATTTGGTCTAGGACTATCCATGTTTGTTTTTAATTTGTTTATTTTTATTTATTTATTTGAGAGTGACAGAGAGAGAAAGGCAGATACAGAAAGAGAGAGAGAGAGAGAGAGAGAGAGAGAGAGAGAACGGGCATGCCAGGGCCTCCAGCCACTGCAAACGAACTCCAGACGAGTGCGCCCCCTTGTGCATCTGGCTAACGTGGGTCCTGGGGAATCAAGCCTCTAACCAAGGTCCTTAGGCTTCACAGGCAAGCGCTTAACCGCTAAGCCATCTCTCCAGCCCTATCAATGTTTTTTTTTTTTTTAATAGGAGAAAGTCTGTCAAATTGAAAAGATAAAAATTGTCACAGACTCTTTTAAGAAGCATGAAAATTTCAAAGGCTAATAGACCTCAGTCCTGTTTGGGTGAATAGCAGGGTCTCAGCCATTATTTTAGAAATATGTGACTGTTATACAAGTGCAATAAGGCAAATATCTTCATGAAACTGAATCCAGTGGCAATTCATCACAGTGAGACCCTCTTCTGATGCTGCCTTTGTTATTAATGAAACAGGTCACCTGTAGCTTTTGACCCTCTCAGCAAGGCTAGGGGAACATGCTGGCTAATGTGAAATGTAGTCTCTCAGTCCTTGCTGGGAACAATGCATAGTACTTTCACAAATGACATGGGTTTCATTCAAAGTCACACCAAACTAAACACTATTAGTATTGTTATTGAGGGCTGGAGAGATGGCTTAGCAGTTAAGAGCACTTTCTGTGTAAGTATGAGGGTCTGAGGAGGCCTGAGAGACTCATGTCAACAGCTGAGCTTGGCCATGTGTGTCTGTAACCCCATCCCACAGAGGAGCACGGACGTGAGAACTGCCAGAGCTTGTGAAATAATGGCAAGCTGTGGGGTCACTAAGAGACCCTGACTCAAGTAATAGGTTGACAAGCAATGGAGTAGGAAACTTGACTTTTCATTCTGGTCACCACAGGTGAGCCCATGGGCTACTGCGTGGGCACACACATGCACACACACACACACACACACACACACACACACACCTGCTCTTAATTACGTAAACTAGCCATAACTTTTTCAATTTTATTTATTTGAAAGAGAGAGAAAGAGAGACAGATTAAGAGAAGAATGGGCACACCAGGGAATCCAGCCACTGTAAATGAACTCCAGACACATGCGCCACCTTATGCATCTTACACGGGTCCTGGGGAATCAAACCTGAGTACTTTGGCTTTGCAGGTAAGCACCGTAAACACTAAGCCATCTCTGCATCTCTACCGTGTAAATAAAAATCTATCACCACATACACAAATGCATGCTGTTTATATGCTTGGATTAGATAAATAATAATGTTTACTTTTATTTCATGATTACAGAGCTTTTAAGAGGTAAACATAATATCTGTTAGATGGTAATCAAATATTAAATACTTCAGTTACTAAACTGATATTGGAAAACACAGGGTGTGTGGTAACAATGAACTTCTTAACATAATTCCCTTAAACAGACAATGTACACACACAATCACAAGCAGGATGAACAAGGCAGGCCTCACCACAGAGACAAGCCCCTGTATACATGGAGAGAACAAAACTGGAAATATACACCTCTGGATACATTGGGTCAGCCTGGATTGAGTACAGGAATGCTAGAGTATGCAGGCCTGAGTACGCCCTGACATCCAAGGACACAGGACTCTCAAGCGGAAGACTCACAGGTTTGTGGCATCAGTTACACTGAAGATGTGAGCAGGCAGCTCAACAGAGCTGATGGAGGGAGAACGTGAATGGCACTGATGTATTCTTACGTGCCTGAGCGTTTTAAAAATTATGCACTGTCATATGGAGCAATGTGAGTGTATAGAAAATTCAAAGCAAAAAATTTTAGCAAATGTATCTATATGATGCTTAATAACTTAGAAAAACTAAACGTTGTACCAAACTTACTCTATTTGACTCAGAAGTATGCACTATTTACATTGTCAAAATAAGGGAACACTAAATATTGACTAAAGGAAATATAATTACATTGTGCAGATAGGAGGAGATAGGCAGAAGAAAAGGAACAGAGCTTGGTCTTTACTTTCCATGGAAGGAGGTTAGTGCATAACATCTTCCTTCAGCAACTCCAAAACGTCATTCAACATGTAATTTCCAGAAATAGCGAACTAAATACTAAGTTAAGGAGCTGGAAGAGTTAATTGTGATATTAAAAAAAAACCATGTTGGGTAAGAGAGACAATGAAGGACAAAGCTATGGACGGCAAATAAGATGAACAGTTGTTTAACTTGAGGTTGAGTTTTCCTCAGGAGTCCTTCAAGCTTGGACTTCCACCAAGACCCTTGAGTGCTATTTCACTTAAGGGAATTACAGACAAGGAGCACTGAGCAGGCAGGACAGTACCTGTCCCCACATTAACCAGAGCAATGACCTTTTCTCTAGCTCATTTTTTGAGCTACTGTGTGAGATTATATTTGAAGAGAATTTTAAAGTGCTTTAACAAATAAGTGTTTGGAAATAACTGGTTCACATCTCTGGAGAATACTTCCAAAACAGATACACAAGCCAATAAAACACCCAGCTTTTATTGCTGCTTTCTGGTGTGGACTTTAGATTGGCTGGGGCTAGCAGTGAGGAACACACACTCCCAGCTCCCAGCAATGACCCGGACTGTAAGACAATGTGGAGTTCTGGAGAAATAATGGACTGGGCCCTCAGAGCTCTCACTGGAAAAATTCGAACTGTGGTTTCAGCAATACGGACAGGACTAGCTCTGGATCCTGGAATTCACATTTAAAAGAAAAATAAAAGTGCTGGGGACGTGGCTCACTGGGTAAAGCACTGGCTACACAGGTATGACGATCAGAGATAAGTTTCCTAGCACCCACAGAAAAGCTGAGTGCAGTCAGCACACACCTGTAATCCCAACACTCCTACAGCAAGATGAGAGGCGGAGACCGGAGAAATCTCCAGAAGCTCAGGGCCAGCTAGGTATTGCATAGACAGTAGAGACTTACAAAGACATCCTGTTTCAAACAAGGTGAAAGTAGAGGACAAACACCCAAGGTCGTCCTCTGCCCTCGCCCTCGTGCACCGTGGCACACTGTATTCCCACACCCACACACATGAACATGTGCACACACCCTGTACATGCACACACATAAAGATTAAAATAAGTAAGAGGAAAGTACACACAGAGATATACCAAACAATGACTGCCTCTCTCCATGGGAAAAACTCATAAGTAAGAAACTGTGAAGGGGGGAGAATGACCACTGAAATTTTAGTCTGGGGGTGCAGTTCAGTGGTAGAGTGCTTGTCTAGAATGCACAAGGCCTCAAGTTCAATTCATATCATAAAAAAGAAAGAAAAACAACCCAAAATCCAACCAGCCCAAGGACACTAGGCAATGCCATTATTTGCAGCATGAATAGACAGTTTGAATGTAGTCAAAACTTATAAAATGCCAATTTATAACAAGTTAAAACAGAAAAATATAACTCAGTTGGAACTTAAGGAGAGAATTGGAAATTTCCCTGAAACAGTCCCAACTTCGTGTGATTTACTCTTTTTAGAAAAAGTGATTTAGTGGAAAAACAATAATGTGATTTGATTTGTATACTTTTATGAGAATTTTCACATAAATAAATTCACAAATTTAGAGGGGATCCTTTTTCAGACTAAAGATTGGGAGTTGGTGAAAATGATTCATTGACTTGCTTTTTCTTAAGGTGCCATAGCAGTCATTACCCAAATAAAATAGAAGAAACCTTAATATCCTCTAGTTACAACAAATGTTAATCCATGAACATCAGTGGGCAACCCTGGAGTTTGGGTTGGAAAGGGACAGGGGAACAGGCAGGCAGAACTGTCAGGGAGGGGTGACTGTGAGGCTGACACATGCTTGGAACAAGGAAAACTCCAGCCAGTTCTAAAAAGCTCTTCTTCAGATTAAGTTTGGATTAACTTCACGTCACATGGATGAACTGGGAGGCATATCCCAGAGGATCACAGTTATACCAGCTCAAAGGGTCACATTTTGTGAGAACTCATTATGTTAACCAGAAAGTGGGTAGAAATTATGATTTTACAATAAGAATATTTTAAAAATCTTATCCCTAATACTTAAGTAAAATATTTTTTTCACTACTAAAACTATCTTGATATGATTTACTCTCTTAAATGGTTAAAAGAAAAATGTAATGACTATCTCAATAGATTGTGAAAGATACTTGCACAAATCATACACCTATTCTAAATCAAAACATAATGTGATTATATGTAGACATATGAAATATTTGTTTTAAAGAACTTTATCCCAAACTAACTGTTAATATAATGCTTAGTGCTGAAAACAAAAATGTTTGCAGTCTTGATGATAGAACTCAGGACCTAGCATGTAAAAGGATTCACTTTCTCACTGAGCTATACCATCAGCCCTTAATGTTGACAGTTTATAAGCATTCCTATGACAGGCAATAGCAGTTGACCATCAACACTATTATTGGCAGCAATTAGACAAGAGAAATAATAGTAAAGATCAAGTATGCCAAGAAGCAGTTATGTTTCTGAGATGACACTGACTCTATTGCCGTAGCCATATCATGTGGACAGGCTAAACAGTTCTATAAACACATCCTTAATTAAGGTTATTTAAATCCAAATAGCTGCCTAACCCTAACCCTACCTCAAAAAATCAAAACAAAAAAAAAAAAAAGAAAGAAAAGAAAAACAATACAATATTAGCTTTCCCTCAGGGAAAGGAGTTCTGAAGCATTTACTACTCATCAGTTTAAAGTCCTCCTAAAGATAACTGTTGGGAAACTGTGATTTGTGGTGGTCAAAAAGAAAGGCTCCTTTAGTTTCTGAAGGGGACACCTTTAAAACCACTTAAATGTCAAAGTTTACGTGGTGAAGCAGAGCTAAACTTGTTAATTTTAACATTGCTCTTACATCTGAAATACACTTTCATGATGTTCTGGTGCTTCTCTTTTTCAGATAGATGCAGGTCCTAAGAAGAGAGCCACCCCATCATACCTCCAAAGGGCCCCTGCTGAAACTAAGAAAAATTGGCGAAACAAGCAAGGGTGCCGTTTTCCTGATGAACCGGATACCAGCACAAGGGGGAAGGAGAAACAAAAAAAGATCCTCAGGATTTCCAGTCAAGATGGCATCCACCTAACCATGCTTCACCTGGTGGGGAAGGAAAGGCAAGATCTTTGGGGTCCTTGGGGATTGTTGATCCTAATAGACCTCCAGTGGGAGGGTGCGGAGGAGCATAGTAGGGAATCCCCTGATTCCCACACTCTCAGGTGGCCCACCAGTCCCCCAAACTCCTCAGGCAGCCGTCCCAGGCACCGTCCTAGCTGACCCACCACCAGATCCCTCCTGCACTACTGGCAGGCTACCCGGTCCCAGGCCAGCAGGCCAGCGTTCCCCCTCCTTCCTGGGGTTCCCCCTCCTTCCTGGGGTTTCCCCACCACCACCACCGTGATCACTGCGCTGTCGCAGCCGCTGCCCTGGCCTGCATGGGCCAGGTTCCTCCTGCACTAGCTGCAGGAGACCCAGTCCCAGACCAGCAGGCTAGCATTTCCCCTCCTTCCCGGGACTTTTTGCGCAGGTCACGTCCTCCTGCACTTCCCACACGCTACTTGGACCCAGGCCAGCAGGCTAGTGTTCACCCTCCCTCCCTTGGTTTCCCCCCTTTCCTGCCAACAGGACCGCCGCCCATCCCCCCGGCATAACCAGACCCACAGCAGTCCCAATTCCCTGCCCCACAGTGTCACAAGAACTGGTAGCCCCATCCACGCCATGCTACACTGTCCCAATGGACCTGCTGGCCCATCCCCTCACCCCTCAGCATCACAGGACCATGCAATTCCATCCTCCCCGCTCTGCCACACCCCCACAATGGCAGTCTGCTTTGTCCCATCCCCCACCACCACCACCATCCCCTCGTGCCACCTGACCATGCAGTCCCATACCCCAAACCACCAACCAACAAGCCCCTTCATCAGGTCCTCAGGCCCACACAAGAGCCTAGCAGGCTCTTTCCTCTGAGCAGACAGCCCCCATTACTATCAGAAGCCTAATGGATGCAAACATAATAGGGAATACTCACTGAAGACACTTCAAGGGTAGACTACAGCTTCCTCCTAAATTAAATAAGATTACTACACTGTGCTGGGCAGACCACAGCACAAAAGGAATGACATGAAATATCAAATGCAAGTAAATCCAACAAGGTTGCCCAGTCCCACAATGGATGTCTCTAATCAAAACATAGAAGAAACAATAGGATCAGAACCCCAAAATGAAGATACAAGCTATGCAATCCTGGCCAAAGCAATTAGCAGAACTTGCAGAAAATCAACAAAGGTCCAATAATTGTATGAACACTACCCTTGCTGGATTAGACCTAGTAGAAAAGAACGAGGAAGGGTTCCAAAGACAGTTAAATGATCTGAAGGAGAGTGAAAAAAAAAAAGAGGACCTCAATAATCAGCTGGCTAAGCTCAATGAAGACATAAATCAATGCAAGGATAAATTCCAAGAAGCATTAAGAAAATCGGAAAATGACATGAAAAAGGAACTAGACAGAGGGATGGATATTATACATAAAAAGGCAGTAGAAAATACAAACCAAATCGAACAAGTCCAAAACTCCATAGAAACTCTCAAGAATAGAGTCAGCCATGTGGAGGATAGAAACTCAGAAGTGGAAGACAAAACAGAAGAAATGGTTTGTGAGTCCCAAAATTTGAATAAGTTCAAAAATTTTTGTGAACAGAACATGAGGGAACTATGGAATACCCTTAAACGTTCCAACATTCATATCATGGGAACACCAGAAGGGGAAGAAATTCAGACCAAAGGCATGGAGAACTTATTCAATAAAATTATAGAAGAAAACTTTCCCACCCTCTCAAAAGAAAGCCCCATGAAGTTACAAGAAGCTAACAGAAATTGGGAGAATTATCAGGACTTATTTCAAAAATTTCTACTCCACAAAACTGAATAATATGGAGGAAATGGACGAATTCCTGGCCACATACCACCTACCAAAGCTAAACTCAGCAGATTAATCTCCTAAACAAACTTATCACACCCACTGAGATTGAAAATGTAATCAAAAATCTTCCCCAAAAGAAGAGTCCTGGACCACATGGCTTCTCAGCTTCAAGCCTTCATGGAAGAAGTAAAACCAATTTTTCTCAAACTGTTCCACAGGGAAAGCTCCCCAACTCCTTTTATGAAGCTAGTATCACCCTAATACCAAAACCAGGCAGAGATGCCACAAGAAAACTGTAGGCCTGTTGCCCTGATGAACTTGGGTGCAAAGACCCTGAACAAAATCCTCGCAAACCTAATTCAACAACACATCAAAAGCATTATCCACCTTGATCAAGTAGGCTTCATCCCAGGAACTCAGGGTTTGTTCAACATATGGAAATCTGTCAATGTAATACAACACATAAATAAGCTTAAACACAAAAGCCATATGATCATTTCAACAGACGCAGAAAAGGCCTTCAACAAAATACAACATCACTTCATGATCAAAACATTGGAGAGAATAGGCAATATAATAAAGGCTATATATAAAACACCTAAAGCCCAAATAATAATTCATGGGGAGAGACTGAACCATTGAGATCAGCAACAAGGCAGGGGTGTCCACTCACACCTCTGCTATTCAACATAGTACTAGAAGTCCTAGCTCAAGCAATAAGACAGGAGAAAGAAATAAAAGGGATATAAATTGGAAAGGAAGAAGTTAAGTTAGCCCTATTCACAGATAACATAATTCTACACGTAAGTGACCTGAGAACCTCCATCTCAAAACTCTGAAAGGTGATTAATTCCTTCAGCAAAGTAGAAGGATACAAAATCAACACACAAAAAAATCAGTAGCCTTTCTATATACAAAAGACAAAGATACAGAGAAAGAAATTAGTGACATTATCCCATTTTCAATAGTAGCAAAAAAATAAAATACCTTGGAATAATATTAACCAACGATGTGAAAGACCTATACAATGAAAACATAAAAATACTCAAGAAAGAAATTGAGGAGGACTTGAGAAAATGAAAGACCTCCCATGCTCCTGGATAGGCAGAATTAATATTGTGAAAATGCCAATCTTACCAAAAGCAAAATACTGATTCAATGCAATACCGAAAAAAATCCCAACATTTTTCTTCACAGAAATAGAAAAAAATGATCTCAAAATTCATATGGAATGGCAGAAGGCCTTGGATATCCAAGCGCATCCTCAGCAAAAGAAACACCTCTGGAGGCATCACCATACCTGATCTAAAACTATACCACAAAGCTATAGTAACAAAAAGACATGGTACTGTCATAAAAACAGGATTATAGACCAATGGAATAGAATAGAGGATCTGGGCTTTGGGTCAAGTAACTACAATCACTTGATATTTGACAAAGGCCCTAACAATGTAGACTGGGAAAAAGACAGGATCTTCAACAAATGGTGGTGTTGGACAAACTAGATAACCATATGCAGGAAAAGGAAACTAGATCCACACATCTCACCATGCACAATAATTAAGTTGAAATAGATCAAAGACCTCAATATAAAACCAGAAACTCTGATACTGCTAGAAGAAAAAATAGGAGGAACTTTCCATGATATAGGAGTGGGAAAAGAGTTCCTGAACAAAACCACAGTAATTCAGGAAATTAAACAATCACTCAACCATTAGGATCTTATGAAGCTAAAATGTTTTTTCACAGATAAGCATACAATAAACAGAACCAGTAGATTACCCACAGAATGGGAGAAAAATTTTGCCAGCTATACAAATGACAGAGGCCTAATTTCTAGAATCTACAAAGAACTCAAAAAAGTAAACAATAAAAAATCAAACAACCCACTCATAAAATGGGGCAGAGAACTGAACAGGGAGTTCTCAGAGGAAAAAATACAAATGACAAACACACACTTAAGAAATAAGGGAAGATGAGGGCAGGATGAAGACAGTGAAGAGTCTGTGGTGTCACAGGAGCTGGAGGAAGAAGGTGTAGCATGGAGATGAATGCGAGACAGAATGACCAACAGTGACAAGTGACAAGAAGCAACCACCGGATTTGCTGACAGCAGTCATTCCAGAGCCTTCCAGGGACATCATGGGGACAAAAGCTGCACTGAAATGGATTATTTACATTTTTGTGTGTTCCCCCCTCTCCATCGCAAGGTAAGGTCTCACTCTAGCCCAGGCTGACTTGGAATTCATTTGTTAGCCCCAGGCTGGCCTTGAATTTATGGTGATCCTCCTACCTTAGCCTAGGTAATGCTGGGATTAAAGGTATGTGCCACCACACCCAGTTTGCAGTGCATTGTCTAAAACAGAACAGGAGGAGAATGGCAGAGAACAAATACAACACATAATGAATTTTACTGCTAAAAGTAACAAAGAAATGGGATCAGAGCTGAGAAATTTAATTGTTCTTGATGGAAGAAACAATATAATGGGGCTGGAGAGATTGCTGAGCAGTTGAAGGAGCTTGCAAAGTCCGTTAGGCTGGGTTTAATTCCACAGTACCCATGTAAAACCAGTTGCACAAAATGGCACATGCATCTGGAGTTCGTAAACAAGGGGTCTAGATGCACCCATATTCTCTCTCTCTGCTCACAAATAATTAAAAAATATTTGTTGAAAGAAATAATATACACTAGTGGGCACTTCTTGCCTTGCTAGCCAGTTGTGTTGCTTGCAGGGTCCACTGCTGATTAAGATTGTTGATGGGGCCTGGGGAGATGGCTTATAAAGCACTTGCCTGTAAAGCCTAAGGACCCAGGTTCGATTCCCCAGTACCCATGTAAAGCCAGATGCACAAGGTGGCACATGTGTCTGGAGTCTGCAGTGGCTAGAGGCCCTGATGTGCCCATTCTCTCTCCCTCCCCCTTTCTCTCTCTCTTTCTCTTTCTCTCCATGCAAATAAATAAGTAAAATGTTTTTAAAACTTTAAAAAAAAGAAATAATATACTGTTTACATACTTATAGGGAACAGTCTATCTAGTAAAGAAAGAAAAGCATTAGCACTATAGGAAAAGAAAAAGAACCTTACCAGAGTGACAGCCTTGCATGTGAGAAAGGGACCGAGGTCAACAGGTGCATGGAGGTGGTGACTTTCAGCAGATACACAGCTCTTCTCAAGTGAGAGGCACTGTGCGTAGGTGCAGGTGTTGCTGTGGGCACCTGCTCCAGAGACAGGTGAAGCAGTGCTCTTCAGGTCCATGGAAACGTTTGCTGAGGATTAGACGGGGGAGAAGGTAGAAAACTGTTGAGGAAAGTAGAATGGTGTGTCTTTTTATTTAAAGATATTTTTATTTACTTATTTGCAAGTGGGTTGGGGAGGATGGGTGCACCAGGGCCTCTAGCAGCTGCAAACAAAGTCCATATGCTTGCACCACTTTGTGCATCTGGCTTTATGTGGGTACTGGGAAATCAAACCTGGGTTGCTTGGCTCTGTGGGCAAGTGCCTTAAGCACTGGGCTGTCTCTCAAGCCTGAGTGTGCCTTTTGATTTTCTCAGTCATTAGTTTAGAATGGAGCAGTCATGGGTCAGTGCTTTCCTCCAGCCAGAAGCCGTGTACTGGTAGATGGAGAGTTCAGTTAAATTAAGGTTGGCTTTACTAAGTCAGTGCAAAGGGAAAGAGGCAAAGGAATAAGGATATGCACTCAGACATGATAATCATGGATGTCATAGATCACGAGCTGAGGAAGAAGAAGAGTGAAAAGAGGATTCAGGACCGGGACAAGGTACTGTGGCCAATGGTATAAAAGTGTGGGTGAAGTCAAAGGATTCTTGAAATTGAACATTAGGGACAAGTCAAGAGATGGAGTGAAATTGAGATAATAAAGGAGTGGATTGTTGGTAGAAATAAGACTATAATAAGGCCTTCATAGTGAGTGGCTGAGGTAGAGGTCAAAATTATTGGAAAAAAGGAACTCAAGAATTGAAAGATCGGGGCTTTAGGAGGATCATATTTGTGTATAGGGAAACTACCAAGAATTGCTAGAGAGAAAGACTGATCTATGCAATGAAGGCCTTTGATTTAGTCCTTTGCTTGATCATCAGCTTAAACCATGGGGCCAACATAGCTGCTGGGTTGGTTAAGGCCCACTTGACACATTTTGATATGGTAGCCCCAATGCTAGCTGTTCTTTAAAGGTTTTCAGGTTATATTGCTGTGGTAAGCAAAGGGTAATTTATAGAGACTAAGGCTGGCAGACCTTCCAGGGTGAGAACAGGCTTTCTGAAGGGCGGGACCATTTGGCAGAGATCCTGAGAACATTGAGGTGGGAGAAAGGGCTAGAGGCCAGAGTTCTACACATCACACACATGAAAGCCCAAGACCTGTGCCCCAGCTCCTGTTTCCCATGGAGAGGAGCTGGACCGCTTCTTCTGTGTGTGAATGCAGAGTTAGAAGAAGAGAGGAAGTACAACAAGGCTTATAGTCGAGATTCTCATCCAGAGAGGACGCTGATGCCTCTCACGCATGAGGATTGTTAGTTCATAGAATTGGATTGTTAGATAACCACACTGTCCCTGAGAGCTACAGGAAAAGAAACTGCACACATGCCCCTCTTCTTGCCTCAGGCAGCTTTTCTGAATAAGTACACCCCCAGGTCTAGTGTGTGTGCTGTCACATTATTCATCCGGTATGAACCACCAGCAAACGTGATCCATCCCTCTTCTCTCCTTCTTAGCTTACATATAAAGAAGGAAAGGAAGGAAGGAAGGAAGGGAAGGAGAGGGTAAGGAAGGGAAGGAATTCTTTTCTTACTATACATCCAGTAGTATGTAGCATAGTGGCGTGTTTTGTAAAGGTTTGAGGAATTGTCCTGGGAAGTCCAGCAGAAGAAGGAAAACTCACAGTATTAAGGCATTTTGCAATGCCAATGATGGGTTGCTGAGGCAGGGAAGGCAAGCATAGAGCATGCTATGCATCCTTCATACTCCCAGGGTCATGGCAGATGTCAAACGACTCTTTTCTGCTTATTAAACTCAGAAGATTATTATTTTTGTGCAACATTCAAGAGTTAGAATTAACACTTAATACCTCATATGTACCAACCATGATAAGAATGCTTGATCACATAACTCAAGGAGAGTTGATCCTGGGCATCCAACAATGACTGGGGGCCCAGCACAATACATCTAAAACTTTAGTTAAAATCCAATGAGTATGGATAGAGTTGGAGAAACTCATTCTAACTGAGGTCATACAGGCACAGAAAGACAAGTGCTACATGTGCTCTCTCAGCTGCAGTTCCTAACTGGGATCAATTAGAGATGAGTGCAAACGGTAGTGACTGGAATACGGGCATAAAAGTAGAATGAGACCAGAAGAGAGAAGAAATAGGGAGAAGAGGCATTACTTTAGAGATTAGGGGAAGAACAGAATATATTGGGTGGAAGGGGCTTGGCGGGGTAGGGAGCGGGGAGGGTGGGGAGGAAGTTATGCAAAAGTTAAGACAACATGAATCAGTTCCATGAAAATCCTAATTCTGACTAGCATTCTACAAGATACAACCACCAATAAAAGGGGGAGGGCTGGAGAGATGGTTTAGTGGTTAAATGCTTCCCTGTGAAGCCTAAGGACCCCAGTTCAAGGCTCGATTCTCCAGAACCCATGTAAGCCAGATGTGCAAGGTGGCACATGCATCTGAAGTTCGTTTGAAGTGGCTGGAGGCCCTGGCATGCTCTCTCTCTCTCTCTCTCTCTCTCTCTCTCTCTCTCTCTGTCTGTCTGTCTCTTGCTCTCAAATACCCCCTACCCCATACTACCCCACAGGGATTGACTGAGGCTTACATGACCCCACAGTGAATACCATTACTCCATTGAGGAGGGGCCCCGAGGTAGCAGGAGCAGGGGCAAGGGGACTAAAGAGTATAACCTGTTCTATATAAAATAATTTTTAAAAGCCAATTGCAAGGCTGGAGAGGTGGCTCAGCTGTTCAGCTCCCCCGAACCCATGAGAAAAGCTGGGCAGGTCCACCCATAGCTGTAACCTGTCTGTGGTGGGTGGAGACTGGAAAATTGCTGGGACTCAGTGACCAATGGCAGCTCCAAGTTGAGGGAAAGACCCTGGCTCAAGGAAGTCTCTGGATAGGCAAGAAGAGGACATTGTACAGTCCACTCTAACATCTGCTCAAAATTGTCTGCACACACATGTATATACACCGCACCTCACATACCACACCACATAAACACACACAAGAAATACAACACAACAGCAGTAAGCTTTTCATTGAAGATCATTTGACTTCTCCAATAAAAGAACAAGAGGATCTGATAGGCTTCTTGCTCCTACCTCATTACCTCCAGCCACATATTAGAAGCCTTGGCTCAATTACTGAATGTAACTCAAATATGATTTTGTAATGCTTTCTATCACAAAACTGACAAACAGCAACTACTGTATAGTGTTTTGAAGATTGTGTACTTAAAGTTAGATAGATATGAATTTGTACTAATTACTATCTCTTTACTCACAAATAGAGTTCATAATATCCCACCCTCAGTTTCTTTTCTAGAGAATCAAGACAACTAACACTGCTAAAGGTAAATTTGACCCACTGCAAAAAGTTAATTTCATTTGTAAATTGTCATGCAAAGTGGCTAAAATTGAACCAATGCCCATTAGTGGTATCTACAGTTATGGATGTATAAGCTACAGATGATGAGCTCACTACAGGTCCTGCCCAACATTTCTGTGCCTGGGAGTTGGCCTCTCCACTCACTATCATTTTCCATTAAGAAGACAAAAAAGAAAAAAAAACTTCAGGCAGCTGCCTCTATGTGGATTTCTGATTATGAGTCACTGTTTAAACTTTAGCTGCTCTAACCAAAACCTGGATAGTTTTTGCAAGCTGCTGTAGACATGGGTTACAATATTTAACTCCTTCAATGGGAACATAGAGGAAAGGGACTTTTTATGTGTTGAAGGTATACTTTGTTAACCTCTCTGTCCTTATAAATATAAGATCTTCTAGAAGGAAGGGATCAGATTAATTTTTTTATACCACAACCACATCCCAGTGATATATACAGTATTATTTAACTGTAAGGCCTGTGTCCTCAGCTTATTATCATTGGCCCAGAACAAACCTCTAAGCCAAAGATGTCACCACTGCTGGGGAGGCTTTCCTAGGTCAGGCAAAGAATGAGGAAGATTATTCCAGCTTTCTCCTTTTGCCTGCTTGCCAATCTCCCAGCTGTCCCTTCTACTGGCCAACCAGCCTACTACTCAATAAAGAGCAACTATACTTTTATCTTTAATAAGAATTGGATAATCAGGTAGATCTATCTAGATGGCAGTTCTTTTTGGAATGCATGTGCATTTCTTTCTAGTGTTTCTTTCTCATGTTTAGTAAACAGAGTGCATGCTCCAGTTCCACGAACACTTTTGAAACATTGGGTAGCACAATCAGCTTTCTGCATCTTGAGGCTTTAGAGGCCATTGGGATAAAGCTGATTCATTCTTTGAACTGTCAAAACAAGAATTATGCTTGCAAATGTGAAACATACAGATTCCTTGCACCAAACAACCTAACTGAAGAGAGAACGATACATAGAGTGGAATAGCTTATCGTCTGCAAAACCTGCTTGTTCCAAACATTCTGGCTTGAATCTTTTGATTTTTGTTCTTTAATACAACAAAATGGCACATTTCCCTGACATTCACCAGGATAGCATCATTATTTTTCTTCTACTACCCACTTGCCATTTTCCCCCTTCAATGAAATATAGTTTCCTTTTCTTACTTATCACTTTATTCTTTGTCTTGTATGAATAGAGCAATGCCTCATCTTTTACAGATAAAATAAATCTGGACTCCCCATAAAGAAGGGCTGCTTTATTATTAATGACTCCATCCCTAAAGTTGTCAAGCTTTCATGACATCAGTTTTCCCAAAGTCATCTGTTATCTTTGCCTCATGTTACTATGCCGAAGACTACCTGCAGGTTCAGGACAGTACAAGGCGAGGAAGGTAAGGAGACCGGCAGCGGGGTGACTGAGATGTCTTGGAGCAATCAGCATATATGAAACTAAAGTGTCCAATTTTGGCTTATCTCTGGATACTACACTAAAATATATCGATATATCAATTATTTGTCAAATGCCCACATTGTGTCAGATGCTATTCTAGGCCCAGAGACATGGTTATAAGTGGTGGCTCCTATTCTCCAAAAGCTCAGTGTGTGATATAGGGAAACAGGCAAGTCACTAACATTTAGAGCCTATTTCACCAAGCACTATGGGAAAACATGGCAGGGCCCGAAACCCAGCCATGGGCAGATCCGATGGTGGTAATGGTGCGGCAATAGCTTCCAGGAAAAAGTGCTACTTGAACTGAAAAACGAGTGCTGGTGTTGCATAGACTGAAAGCAGAAGAATGCTTTATAAAAAGGAACTGTATGTGCAAAAGCTTGTAACAATGTGTTGCTAGGAAATCATAAGTCACTAAGGGCCAGGTGGTGACAGGAAGAGAGTGGGAGATGAATGGGAGAGGTAATCAGGGGACTAGGTGTTGACAATTTTCATGTCAGCTGTGAATCTGCTCTTTACCACCAGTCTGATTTAACTCGGATTAAAAGAAATTGATGACAGACAGTGGAAAGAAGACAGACTTTTTGCAGTCAGGCAACTTGGATATGAACCTTGGTAATGTCACCGTTTTGTAACCTTGAGCAAAATTATTTAACCAAGCCTTAGTTGCCTCAGTAATAAGAAATAGATAATATCTGTTCTAGAAGGTTATCATTAGGACTAAGTAATATATGATGTGCATAGTCTCTAGCACATTGCATGGTGCCATGTTCAGCCATAATAACTATGATGGAATAAATTGCTATAATCAAGAGCAACCACAAGAAGCCTTGAGTCACACACCTCTGTGAGCATAAACAGGACTCTGGGTTGCCTCTATTTACCACTGAGACATTTATCCTGCCTTGACCTGTTTGTACCCTTCAGTTTGGACTCTTTGGCGTGGCACCTTTAATAATAACATACATATTTCACAAGTTGGTGCTATGTTACTGCCTAATAAATGAATTGTTTGGAGTGACATTTTATAACTTCAGATTCACACTGCTTTCATTTTCTTCCTGCTAGAGAATTGACGAGCTAGAGTAGCCTATTAGAACTCACCTGGGGAAGTTGAGAACAGAGCACAATATTGGAATAGAAACAAATTAAATATCTACAAGTAGAGGAGTGGTTTCATAAACAGGTGTGTATATGTAATAAACTATTATATAATAGTTACAGGCAATGCCATCACTTATATGGATAGATTGCCAAGACCTACTGCATTACACACATGCTGTGACAAAATACCTGACAAGAGCAACTTAAGGAAGGAAAGATTTATGTTGTGGTTTGAAGGTGAAATTTCCCCCACAGGCTCATGTGAAAATGCTTGGTCCCCAGCTGGTGGTGCTATTTGGGAAGGTTGTGGAACCTTTAGGAAGTCAAAGCCTTGCTAGAAGATGTGGGCCACTGGAGGTGGACTTAAGGTTTTATAGGCCAGCCCCACCTCTTATCTGCCCTCTCCTACCTGACAGTGAATGCAATGTGACCAGCTGCCTGAAGTTCCTACTACCTTGCCTTTCCTTCCAGGATGGACTGTACCCCTGGCTGTAAGACAAAATAAAGCCTTCCTTCCACAAGCTGCTTCTTGTCAGGCATGTGGTCAAAACAACGAGGAAAGTAACTAACACAGTTTACTTCCACTCACAGTTCCAGGGCACAGTCCCTCAAGGTAGGGAGGGTATGATGGCAGGAGTATGGGGCCACTGGTCTGGAAGCAGCAATGTATGACTCGGCTCAGCTTGGTTCCTCTCAACAGCTAGGTTGGTTCTTCCTACCACCACTAACCTAATCTTGAAATCCCTCCCAGATATGCCCAGAGATTTGTCTCCTAGGTGATTGTAGATCCAGTCAAGAAGCAGACTGTGTAAAGATATTTTGAGAATGACACTATCATCCTTTGTCAAAAATATAGGATATTTATACAGAATCTTTTATGCTTTCTTTGATTACCTACACAGAAAGACTCTGGGAGGCCAAACACCAAAGCAAAAAGTGGTTATTACTTTGAATTTTCCAGTAGCAGAAGGCAGTACTTTAAGGAGATACTAGCTTTTCCAGAAGCATTTTAATACTTTACAAGTACTATTCATACTAATTGTATAAATAGATTAATTTTCAAAAAAGAAACAAAAATCTGGGCGTGGTGGTGCATACCTTTAATCCCAGCACTTGGAGGCAGAGGTAGAAGGATTGCCATGAGTTCAAGGCCACCCTGAGACTACAGAGTGAGTTTCAGGTCAACCTGGGCTAGAGTGACACCCTACTTTGAAAATCAAAAAAAAAAAAAAAAGAAAAGAAAAGAAAAGAAAGACAAAAGACTTTGAGATTAGATGGATGCAACTGGTTTAAATGCTAGCCTTAGTAGCTTGTTAACTCCAACTTTGGGAAGGATGTACTTCCTTTGTCCCAGTTCCTCATCCAAACAATGAGGACACCCACACTTGTCTTGCTGATTGGCAGCAAAGACTGAAAGTAAAATTCTTGCACAGTATCAGTGCTGTCCTTGTGCTAAGTCTAATGTTTTCTTCTTTCTTTTTAAAAGTTTTACATTTCTAAACATTAGGAAAAACAAATACAAAGTGATTACATTATGACCGCAGAGTCACACAGCTGGCTAAAATGAGAGCAAAGACTGTAACCCAGGTGTCCTGTGTTACTGTGGAGTTGCCTGTTACTCTCCTGAAAGGTTGAAGTATGATGAGAAATGTGGCCTAGAATTAAAATGATATATTAATGATTATTATTTTATGTAAAGTTAGAGGACTTGAAAAAAAATGATTGTAAATCAGTGCAGTACTTGGCATGGAGTGAATACTCAATAAATATAAATTGTTATAAAAATCAACAATATTTGTAATCTGATAAGACTCTGTAGGTGGAAAAAGGAGGGGCCATTATAGACATTTTTATTTTTAAAATTTAATTTTCTGTTAGTTTATAAAGTAATGGATTTTTAAAATTATTTATTTTTATTTATTTGACAGAGAAAGAGGGAGAGGGAGAGAGAGAGAGAGAGAGAGAATGGGCATGCCAGGGCCTGCAGTCACTGCAGACTAATTCCAGACATGTGGGCCCCTTGTGCATCTGGCTAACGTGGGTCCTGGGGAATCAAACCTGGGTCCTTTGGCTTTGCAGGCAAACGTCTTAATCACTAAGCCATCCCTCCAGCCCAGTAATGGGTTTTATTAATGGCATTGCCATATATATGTGCTACTATACTTGGTTCTCAATCATTCCCTCCCCTCATTGTTCTCCCCTGTGCCCTGTGTTTCCTCTGACTGGTTCCCTGACCTCCCCTGAAAGACCCTCACCCTTCTTCTCTCTTGTCACATGTATTACATCATCCTTCTTTATGCTTTCCTTTAAGATCTCTTCCTTCCCATTCATGATCCCCTTTGAAGTCTCATGACTCCCCCACACATAAATACACACACATGTATATACACACATATAATTTTAAATCTAGGTTCTGCATATAAAACACAGTATATGTCTTTCGAGTATGGCTTATTTATCTTCACTTGTTTCCAGTTGCATTTATTTATATGTTGATGGGCATTTAGGCTGGCTCCACTTCATGGGTATTGTGAATAGTGCAACTATAAACACAGATGTGCAAGTATCTCAGTGGTATGTTGTTTCTGAGCCCACTGGGTACCCAAGAGTGAGTGGTATAGCTGGGTCATATGGTAGTTCTAGTTGTAGGTTTTTTTTTTTTTCTTTTTTAAAGAAAAACAACCTCTATACTGATTTCTGTACTGGGTGTAGCAGTTTACATTCCCATCAATTGTAGACACTTAAAGGGGATTAGAAAGACATGTAACCATATCTATAAGCACATATGATAATGTTATATAATCAATCCTGTAGTTTCCTTTGCACCATCCAAAAAAAATTAGATTTAGAAACAGAGACACAACTTCTTCTAGCTGGTAGATATTCATAGCCATAGTAAAAAATAATCATTGTAGATGGAGAGAAGAGAGAAGGATTTCAGTGAGTTTAGATTGAGTCAGCAACACCCGCAGGCTTTCACTCTGTTGTTTCACTTCCCTCTCCAAGGCCAGAGAGGTCCAAAGTCTCCCATTTGAAAGCTCTGTCAATAGATTCTGAGCTGTACTGGCACCGTCTTCTGACCTCGAGTTTCAACGATGTTGCTTTGGTTTTTACTGATTTATGAAAAGATTTATATAAGGATTTACTTTTCTTCGGACTCTGGCTGTCAACGATTTCTTTTATTTGTAGAGAACTAGATCAACTGCAACCATTTCCCTTTTTCTTTTCTTTTTGTCTGGGTATAGCTTTTCATAGTATCAAGGAGTAGAATGATTTGTAGGTTACTAAATCTTGGTCTTTGTTTAACATGTAACTTTTATGTTCAGTGAGAATAAGATCCTAATACTCAGAACTTCATATAGAAAGTAAGCCTGAATGAAAAGTCATATTGTCTACTAACCAAACCCACTAACTACATAATGGATGGTCAGAAAATATAAGCCTGACTCCTCCAATCTGGCTTTGTTCTCTAAGGCTAGAATTTGTTATTAAATGAACTTTTGATGCTTATTTTTCCTTGGAAAAATAGCAAGCTCAAATGTGCCTCATAAAATACACGAATGCAGGCTTTGCAAAAAGCAGATGTTATATCTTTGATATGCCTTATCTGATGTTCTCTCTCTGACAATCCCTTAGCCTGCTAGATAATAAAAAAATTTACAGCCATCTTTTAGAGACTGAGGAGATAGCTCAGACACAAAAGTGCTTGTCTCTGAAGCATGAGGACCTGAATTCAATTCCTAGGACTCACATTTAAAAAGCCAGATATAGTGGGGCACACTTACTTTTTTAATTAAAAAACTCTAGGGCTGGAGAGTTGGCTTAGCAGTTAAGCGCATGCCTGTGAAGCCTAAGGACCCAGGTTTGATTCTCCAGGTCCCACATAAGCCAGATGCACAAGGGGCGCACATATCTGGAGTTTGGTTGCAGTGGCTGGAGGCCCTGGCGCACCCATTCTTACTCTCTCTCTCTCTCTCCCCCATCTGTGTCTCTAATAAATAAATAATAAAATCTTAAACTCTATCAAAAAGTTTATAATCTTCTCCCACCACCTTCTTTTGTCCCCTCTCTCTTCAATTCCCTTCCACTGAGCACCCACCTTTTCCCTACTCTTTCATATTGATGTATTTTTCCTCTTTTGCCATCCTCCATCATGCAAAACAACCTATTAGTGGGCCCAATATCATGCATCATGCAGGTCTTGTGCAGATAATGATAGCCACTGTGAGGTCATGAATACAGTGACTACTTGATGTCTGGGAGACAGCATTCCGAAGCACTCCTCCCCTCCCTTTTGGCTCTCACATTCTTTCCACCACTTCTGTAGTTCTGGAACCATTAAAAGCACGATGATATGTCTCGTTATGTACTGAACACTCAACTGTCACTTCTTTTCAGCACTTTGACAAGTTTTGCACCTCCCTAGCAGTGACTGCCATCTGAAAAGAGAGACTTCTTTCACTCTGGTGTTTCACTTCCCTCTCCAAGGCCAGAGAGGTCCAAAGTCTCCCATTTGAAAGCTCTGTCAATAGATTCTGAGCTGTAGTGGGAACTGAGCAGCACTAATATATATGCATAGATGTAAGTATGTAGAGATTAATTTGGTGGACATAATATGGCCATGTAATCAAGAAACAGTGGTTAACTTACCCCTAGTGTTTATTACCCTTCAAGGCATTAGCTTGACTAACTTTTCAGTATCAGGTAGGAATTCCTCCCATGGAGCAGGCTTCAAATCAAATTAGAGAGTAGTTGGCTACCCCATAACAGATACGCCACTATTGCACTAGTGGTGCATCTTGCTTGGGTGATCAGTTATAAGCTAGCAGGGTCCACTACTTGTAAAGGACACAAATGACTTTTCTTCTCCAACAGGCTACATAGCACTTTCCAGCACCGTGACCATCAGTCAGCAGGGAGGAGGCCTCCAGCTCACTTCTAGCTTGATTTTTTTGTGTCCTATAACCAAAGCATGTTGTGTCTTTAGTAATAGGGGCTTACCATCTACTTCTGGTGGGCAACCAAGAGCCTTGGTGATAGACTGAATTGTTTTGGGGATCTCAAGGGCTTTGCTGATCAATACCCTACTGGGAGGTATCTCAATCCTGACTGAAGATTTTCTGTGACAACCAGTGGTTCTGGGAGCAGCATTTGCACTCCCACAGTGTACGTCTGCCCAAACTTTCTCTCTTTTAAAAGACTTACATATTTTTTAAACAAGGTAACCAAGAAGTAGGTTTTCATTTGGGTTATTTATAACCTCTTTAGTTTTATTAAACTTCCTCCCACCTCCTTCATCCACCACCCCAACCCTACTTAGACCACCCTACATTCTACCCCCAGTATTCTCCCCCCTCTAGGTACTATCCCTCTTCTTAAACCCTCTTCTCTCCTACCTCCCTCATGGGCCCTCTCTAGCTTCCTGGCCTCTACTACTGAATCTTACTCCAACTCATAGGCAAATCTAAAAATTTGAAGATAGAATGCACATATGAGAGGAAAGCATGAGGTGTTTGACTTTCTGAACCTGGGCTAACTCACTTAGTATAATCTTTATATCTTTTCCAGGTTCATTCATTTTCTTGTAAATGTTATGATTTCATTTTTTACAGCTGAAGTGGAGTGCACTTATAATCCAAGAGCAGGGAATACAGAGACAGAGAATCCTTGGGGTTCACTGGTCAGCTGGTCTAGTCTAACTGGGGATCTCTAGGCCAATGTGAGACCCTGTTTCAAAATGAAACATCTGAGGGTGCCCTCTGGTCTCCACACACATAAGCACACAGTCCTGCACCTGCACACAGATATATACATAGACACTCATGCATAAAGTTTTTGGGAAAAAAATAATTTTAAGCTAAGCATGGGACCCTATCCAATCCAATTATTTAAAAATATCTTTATGCCATTATGTCTCCTTACTTACCTCAGGCAATGCTGAATACCCCGCATTCCTTTTGGTCCTCTCCAAGACTGTCTCTGGGAGTGGAGAATCATATGGGTATCATTTAAGGGCAAAAGGAACAGACCTGAGCAGTCGGCGCTATCTTCATCATGAGGATGGTGGCACATAAGGGCCTTCCCAGTTCAGCCGATCACAGCAACATTAATGGGAGTCTTCTCTCCCAGCCCCCCACAGTTAGCTGAGGCTTTGTATTATACCATTGTTCCTGTGCTTCCTCTACTAGGCCTGCTTCCTCTGCTTTTCCCCAAAGACACTGATCCCTGAAACACCTGGTTCCTCAAACTCTGTTTACTATGTACTTCCAGATAAGCTATCTTAGAACATTCATTCACTCCCTCACTTTCTGTCACTATCCTCATGCCATCCCTATACATGGTGAGGAAATAAACTGGCATGCTATTCTCAAAGGCTGTCAGTCCTCCTGTGTACAAAGGATGTATGACATAGGTCCAGTGCTCCTGAGCTCCCATGAATGTCTGGATCCTCCTGAGTACAAGCCTCAACCTCTGCTCCAAGCCTGTTGTTGGAGGAGGGCAGTATGTCTCTGGCCTTTCACTCTTTATTCCTAACTCCTTATCTTTCTCTCTCTCTGTTGCTATTCACAAAATACCTCACATTAAAGAGTAGCCTTTTGACTTCTACTCATCCTTTTTCTTTTCTCCACCCTTGACCCCCAAGGTCATCTCTGAATTTGATAAAGATAAGTGTTTAATTCTATGAATCTTTTTCAAAAAAATGTCTTTCAAATCTATCTTGTTACATATTCGAGTAAGTCTATTTCTCTTTGTATTTCTGTATGAGACTGTCAACTTCTCCTTCTTCCCCCACCTTCATATTCTGATGGTCCGACCTTCAAGAAAACTTGTATTCTAATTTTGGTTGCAGTTTAACCAGCCTCCTATGAGCTGTGCACTTATTTCTAGTCAGTCCACAAAAACCTTTATGTGAGTCCAAAATGTTTACAGGAAATGTCTGTCATTATCGCCTGTGTCTTCACTATTTATCCTCAGGAAGCCCAACCCGCCAGGTAGCCAGAGAAAGTACACTATATTTTGTACAAGCCAATAATGCCAGTCTGATCTATGGTCTGATCTGTGGTCTATTCCTGGACACCCTAGGTACATTTTCAACCTTTAATAGCTCTGCACTTCTCCCCTATGCCTGTGCACATGGGGAGGGGAAGGTCTGCAGACTTGCTGTCAGCTCTGGAGAAGATAGTCATCCGCCTCCTTGCTGACCTCTGCAATTTCTGATTTAGACTGCTCTGTAACCTGGCCAGCACCAAGGTATAGCAAGAGCCATTATAGTCTTTAAGGAGACCTAAGATCACTACTACTGGAGTCTGTTTTCCACTGCTGCTGATTTCAGGGTGGGAGCCCCTGTGCTCTCCTCTAATCCCAAGCTTCTGCTGATCTCTGGCCTCTTCTTGCCTCTGTTTCTGTTGGCATGGTGTCAGCTACCTCTGGGCTCCACAGAACCAGAAACATGACTAGAGCTCATTGGCCAGTCTTCTAGTACCATGTCCATGCACTTGCTATGACACTGTGTGTGTGGAAGAATTCTGCCCAAGCTAGGTCACTGCCAGGTGTATACAGCCTTCCCACACCACGACCAAGCCAGGGATGCTGGGCATTAACCTTGGCACTTTTGGATGTTCCAGCCTCTCTAGTGATTGTGAGAGGACTTTACTTCCTTCTCCCCATTTTCTAAGGGGCTTCCTGGTGCTCTCAGTCCATAGAGGAAAGGCTGGTATGAGGGCGCTGCTATTCGAATCCCTTCATCTCCTTTGGATCTGCTTCTTTCTCTGGCCCCTGCTTCCTCCACATCCTGCCCCTATTTTGCCTACACAGAGCCAACCAAGCGAGGCTCCGGGGGAGTGTCTCCCTGATTCAAAGGAAGAAATTTACATTTCATATATTTAAACTTAATTCTCTGGATGCTAAGAAAACTAAATTTTAAAAATTATCTCTTTCTTAGAAAAAAATGGCTTTTGAGCTTATTACCTCATTTTAAATCTCAAAAAGTTAAGCAACCCTCCACTCTAACAGCCCAACCACTCTGTTGGAGCACTTGAACCCTCTTCTTTCTCAGCTGAGAAGTTGCTTAGTAGCAAAGTTTATAGGACTTGGAAATGTTTCTGAATAGGACTCAGAGGAGTGGTATATCTCCTGTGTAATTCTAAATGTAATAGTTTTTCACTATGCATTAGTGATTGTGGTGTGATGTTTTAATTTTCATGATAACCCCATAGAGAAAGTATTATCATGCCACTTGTGAAGATGATAACTGAGACCTAAGAGATCCAAATAACTTGCTTTTGGTCATGTAATTGAGTGGTGGATCCAGGGTTCAAGTTCGGGTCTCTCTAACTCCCAATCCTTTTTCTGTGACCACTATAGTTCCCCCCCAACAAAATATAATTGGCTGGAGAGTTGGTTCAGCAGGTATGGAAGCTTGCTACACAAGCATGAGAGTCTGAATTCAATTCCCAGAACCCACATAAAAAGCCAGGCATAGTTGTGCAAGCTTGTTACTAATCCCAGTGTGTGTGTGTGTGTGTGTGTGTGTGTGTGTGTGTATGTGTCAGGGAGTAGGGGATTGGGGAGAGGGCAGAGACAGGAGGGTCAAAGAAACTCCTTGTTCAACCAGTCTAACCCAAAATGGGAAGCTACAAGGTCACTGAGAGTCCGTCTCTGTGAGATAGAGGACACCCAATGTCTTCCTCTGGTCCCTGCATATATGTGCACAACTGCATCTACATGTGCACACAACACCCATACATGCATGCACACCCCCAGAAAACAATGGGGTACCAAACATAATTTTGAGCACACAGAACTCTCCTTTGGGCGATTTTCTGTTTTATAACAGGCAGTTGGGCATATTTCTTGAGAACTAAGATTTGAAACTGGGATGTTCTACTTTAACAGGATTTTTGTCAGGTTTTTTAAAAAAAATATTTATTATTTGCAAGTAGAGAGACAGAGAAAGAGAGAGAATGAGCGGTGTGCCAGGGCTTCCTGCCACTGCAAACAAACTCCAAACATATGTGCCACTTTGTGCATCTGGCTTTTTTACATGGGTGCTGGGGAACCAAACCCAGGCCTTCAGGTTTTGCAAGCAAGTGCCTTTAACCACTGAGTGATCTCTCCAGGCCCTCTTGTGAGGTTATAGGGAGGTAAGATAGGAAGAACATTTGTCACAGAGCTTTGGCATATTGGAGAATGAGATAACTGTTAGCAACTGCTATTAAGAAGGTTGTAGAATGATATTATCTTGCTGTCATCAGGCTTAAGGTCTCAAAATCAAATAGTTTTCAAATTTGATATTCATAAATATTTAAATTGTCTTCTGTTGCCTCCCCCCTTATCTCTTCAAAGTTATTCTCTTCACTGTAGGAAGTAAAACCCTGCTGTGAGTGTTTAGGCAGAATTGTTGCTTTGCCTGTGTGTTGCTTGCTGTTTTTGCTCTGTGCAGAAGTAATTGTTGCAATAGAACATTCCTGTGAGTTGCTATTATTATTATCATTATCACTATTAGTAATAATTTGCCTTTGCAGTGCACACAGATGTCTTCTTGCAGAGAGGCAAGGAGAGTATCTACAGGAAGTACCAGGCTGTTCAGTCAGGCACATCTAAGTGATCCTTGGAGAAAGTGACTTAATCTCCATGACATTCAATTTTTGCTATTTTTGCCTAGCTCCCTGATACAGTTCATATCATGTTAAATAATACAATATGCTTCAAATGTCCAAATATTAAATGTTATACAAAAGTTCAATGAAAGCTTTTTCTTTCTTAACTTTGGTCTTCACTGTCCTTTTTAAAATATTTTATCTATTTATTTATGAGAGAGAAAGAGACAGATAGAGAGAAAGAGAGAATGGGCACCCCAGGGCCTCTAGCCACTACATATGAACTCCAGACACATGTACCCCTTTGTTCATCTGTCTTATGTGGGTCCAGGGGAATTGAACCCAGGTCCTTAGGCTTTGTAGGCCAATGCCATAACTGCTAAGCCATTTCCCCAGTCCCTTCACTGTCCTTTTTAATTACCTTAGAAAGGGGACCATGACTGTGTGTGTGAGGTGGTTGTGGGACAGGGGTATTTTTATTATTGGTATTTTTAGTCTTTTTTGGGAGGCAGGAGTAATGGTGCTGGGGGTTGAACACAGGGTCTTGTGCATGCTATGCAAGTGCTCTACCACTGAAGTAGTCTTCAGCCCCTAGTCTTCTGTTAAATAGTGAACATTTCTAGTATAAATCATTTATTGAAAACCTAACACTGAGTACTTCAGAATATGATCTTTCTGGATATAGGGCTATGGCAAATATAACTACTTAGCATGAATTTGGAGTATAATAAGGTAGAGCTTTATCCAATATTTCTATTGCCCTTATAAAAGAAGGGCAATCTGGACACAGACTCGCACATAGGGAGAGCACAATGTGAAGCTGAATGCAGAGATTGGGAGGGAGCTTCTGTATGCCACAGAGGACCCAAGATTGCTGTCAAAGCACCAGACACTGGAGGGGAAGTTCAGAAAAGATCTCTCACAGCTTCTAGAAAGCATCAACTTTGCCCACACTTTGTTTTTGGATTTTCAATCTTCAGAAATGTGAGCTTCTTCACAGCTTCTAGAAAGCATCAACTTTGCCCACACTTTGTTTTTGGATTTTCAATCTTCAGAAATGTGGGACAATAAATTTTTGTAGCTTGTGACACTCGATTTTTATCTTGGCAGCCCTAGCAAACTAATGTACAAACAATGAGAACAAGGGACTTCTCTAAAATGTTTAGCATGAACATTCTAAATGCATATTTATTTCCCTTTAGTCATATTAAAAGTTACTTTCTGCAATCAAAATCAAGGGAGACAAGCAATTTATCCAGAGAAGAAATTACTAAACATGAAGAATGTACAATGACATGTAATTCTTTTATGGAACTTCATAAAACTCTCACTTTCAATCATAATTTTATTTCCTTTTTATTGGTGTGTGTGTCTTGTATATAGCACTGAGCTTCCTAAGGACATTTTCATACAAGTATATCATGTGTTTTGAGCACATTCCCCCCATATTTCTGTCCCTCCCCTTTCTTGTCTCCCCATCCCATTAGTTCCCTTTGTTCTCCTACACAGTTTTACTTATATTTTCATGTCATATGTACATACATGATTTTATGTATATGTATGTAATCTAGAAACCACAAATGA
The DNA here is from genome assembly GCA_036346955.1 of Dipus sagitta. Taxonomy (NCBI): domain Eukaryota; kingdom Metazoa; phylum Chordata; class Mammalia; order Rodentia; family Dipodidae; genus Dipus; species Dipus sagitta. Next base: position 123,410,571 of record CM070777.1, read on the forward strand.
GAGTTTCTTTCTGAAACTAATATAATTCATTAAACATGATAATCTACAGTTGCATCTGCAAACAACATAACTTTGTTCTTGTTTATGGCTGAATAAAACTGTTGAAACACAGCCAGATGGTGGTGGTGCACACCTTTAATCCCAGCACTCGAGAGGTAGAGGTAGGAGGATTGCCAAAACTTCAAGGCCACCCTGAGACTACATAGTGAATTCCAGGTCAGCCTGGCCTGGAGCGAGGCCTTACCTCGAAAATCCAAAAAAGAAAAAGAAAAAAGAAAAACTGTTGAAACACTTGCATGTTAAAAGTATATGGGTTGGAGAGATGGCTTAGTGGTTAAGGTGCTTGCCTGCAAAATCAAAGGACCCAGGTTGGATTCCCTAGGATCCACATAAGCCAGATGCACAAGGGGGCACATGCATCTGGAGTTCGTTTGAAATGGCTGGAGGGCCTGGCCAGCCCATTCTCACACTCTCTATTTCTCAATCTATCTACCTTCCTACTTCTTTATCTCTATCTCTCATAAATAAATAAAAATATTTTTTAAAAAGTGTAAATGACTTTGATACAATTTTTACCAATTCTCCAGTAAAATAGAAACAATATAGAAAAATGTGAAATTCATAGCAACATTAAACTCTAAGACCAACAATAACATTTTTGTCAAAATGTAGTATACATACAGGCTGCAAATTAATGAAACGAGATAGATAAACCCTTCCCAATACTCTCTAGATGTGTTCCTCCTGAGACAGGAAACTGTGTGCCTGAATCAAGGTTGGAAGACATTCTCTCTTCCCACTGCTTCTCTCTGGGGCTGCTCTACCCTAAGAAATGTCAGGTCATGAAAGTGTCATGATTAGGACTCATCGTTTGCCCATCCCTGATGGCGTATAACTACCACTTTCATTCAGAAGCTAAATCTCTTGATGCAATGAGTCAGAAATTTGTTGAGCAGTAATGTCATTTTGCATACTTGGAGGTAGGTTTTTCAAAAGTAAAATGTGGGCTGCTGACAACTAGTCTGAGCCCTTTCTCCTGGCACTAGGTTGGACTGTATTTTCCCACCTTTTTTTTTTTTTTTCTTTTTTTGTAGAGTAACTTTCTTGGTCAAAGTCAAGAAAGCAATAGGAAAGCTCTAACATCCATTCTGACATTGAGATTTGGTTTTTGTTTTTATTTCATGAACTGAATCTTGATTCTAAGATTATAGGAAGCCATTTCCCATTCTGCCTCTTATTCCTTATTACTTGTAGTCACACTGCTCAGCACAGCCCTGCCCAGCAGAAGTTTTGCAATGAGATCAGCCCATTCTATTAAAGCATCTGGGAAACAAAATATCAACCCGGAGGTGCCAGTACTCTCGTGCCAGCCACCTGTCATTACCGCATTCCTGGGGAGAAATTAAAACTGAAGATTATGTTCCTTTAATATTAAAGTAAAAACAATGTAAAGATCCGTGGGATTTGTGTCTGAAGTCAGGCTCACCTTTCTTCTAAGTTAATGTTCAAAGAAATTAAATTGCATTCTGTGCAGCTGCTCAGCCCAACACTTGCCAACCCCAGGCAGAACTGCGATTCCCTTGGTGGCTGCCACTTTAGCCGTCTCTTTGGGGATGCCAGGAAGGTTCCTTTAGAGCCTTAGAAGCTAACATCATCTCCTGTGTGCCTTATTTTATCATAAGCCTGCTATAGCGGTAGCAGGACATAACAGATGGACACAGAATTTCACTATCCCCATGAGGAAAAAGAATGTCAATGCCCAGAATCTAAAACCATTCCTCTGGGCAAAAAAAAAAAAAACAAAAAAACAAAAACAAAAAAAAAAAAACAAAAAAAAAAAAACACCTATCTGAAGAGCTTGTAAGACACTGCTGCCACAGATCACAGCAAACTCTCAGCAGCATCTTCTACGATGATTCCAGCCTCACCAAGGTTGTCTTTTATCTGTAGAAATGCCACATTTGTTGGGAGAGGAGCAGGAGGTGGAATCTATCCAGATAAACTGTTTCCTCTGTCAGCGTGGAGCATTGACAACACTGATGAATTCTTTCTTTCACAACTGATACCATTCTGCATATTGAAAGCCTGTTCATTCCTATGTGTCTAGTACCCTGGAGCCGGGAGGAGAATAAATTTCCCCCGGAGGTAGGCTTGTACCTACGCCTCAGTGGAAGAGCCGTTTTCAGCCCTGTATACCAGCAGCTGCTGCCACTGCCTTGGCCCATTTGTTGAGATATCCAGATCTTCCACAATCAGATCCTCACGCAGTCAGTCGGCTGGGCTCTCTAAGACTTTTGCAGGTTGCTGGCGTCTTTCCTGTTCGGCCTGTGTTTCCATCCATCCAGTGTCATGTAGTTAAAAGCCAAATAGACCACTGATGGTAGTTTACCCTCAAAACGGTGGACAACCCTTTTCCTCCATAGCCGCTTCTCGTTGGGCATTTTATCCCAGCAAGGAGAAGGAAACTGCTCTACTCACTGAACCCGGAGCTCCGGTTGTAGGTCAGCCTGGCTGCTAGCGATTCTATAGTCCCTTTGCCCCATAGACCTGTGGTTACAGGCATCCACGGTCATGCCCAGCTGTTTGCATGGGTGCCAGGGAATTGTACTCAGGATGAATCAGGCTCTCTCAGGCACTCATGCTCATACAGCAAATACTCTTACCCACGGAGTCGTTTTCCCAGCTCCCCAAAAGATTTTTGACATGATGTATCAATAGTAATTTTTAAATTTTGACCATTTTTCTCAGTATGTCAAGTCTAGGAATACATGTCAAAGACAGAAATAGATATGCAGAGTCATGAATAAGATGATCAACAGAACACTATGATAGTCAAAAATTAAAAACAAGCTGGAAATCACAAAGTAATTACTGTATTATAGTCTATCTATAAGATGGAATATTTCATAACCAACATAAATGTCATATGAAAACTAATTTTTATCTTAGAAATTTTGTTTTACATTTTATTTTTGAAATCAGTTTTGACTTATTAAAAAGGAATAGTACAGAGAACTCATAAAGCATTACTCAGGTTTGACTTTTTAAAAAGTCACTCATATAGACTCATGTGTTTGAATTCCATTTTTAAAAAAATTATTTTATTTTGAGAGAGAGAAAGAAAGAGTCAGATAGAGAGAAAGAGAGAGAGAATGTGCATGCCAGGCCTCAAGCTACAAACTCCAGATGCATGCTCCACCTTGTGCATCTGGCTTACATGGGTACTGGGGAATTGAACCTAGGTCCTTAGGCTTTGCAGGAAAGTGCCTTAATCACTAAGCTACCTCTCCATCCCCTGTGTTTGAATTCTTGATCTTCAGTTGGTGGTGCTGTTTGGGGAGTTTGTGACCCTTTCAGAGGTGAAGTCTTACTACAGGAAGTGTGTCAGGGCAGGCTTGAGGTGTTGTGATACAATCCTTGTTGGTGCTTTTATACTTCCTTCATGCTGATGTGAAGATGTGATGCCAGACTGTTCAATGCTCCTGCCATGCTTTCTCCATCATGAAACTTCACCAGGAAACTTGTAAGCCAAAATGAACACTTTGCTTCCATAAACTGCTTCTGGTCAGGCATTTCGTCCCAGCAATAAGAGAATAACTGCTACAGATTCAAGAAATACAGGTGTCAAATTCAAGAAATTTATCCAAGTTATCTCTTATGTTTGTATATTTAGGTGATTTCAAATATTTTTCAGTTTAAATAACATTGTAAAGAATACCCTTGTACAAATGTGCCTTCATGTTGTTGGAGACACGTCTTTAGAGTTATCTCCTTAAAGTAGGGCCACTGGGTCAGAGGATGAATGCATATGTAGTATTGATAGACATTATGTAATCCTACATCCTTTGTAGGGATTCTGCACTCCTACCAACAATGTATGAGAGTTTCTGTTTCCTCTTGGTCTTGCCAAAGTTTTAGTTTTGATGATCTGCTGGGTTAGTGATAATATATTGGTATTCATTAACTTGTCATTTCTCTTATTTTAAATAAAACTAGATATATTTGTGTACTTAGAGTGTCATACACATAAATAACTTTTTAACTGTTTTTTTCTATGAATTTTTTTAAACTTCAAAGTTTTTTCTATATTAAAGGAAATTATTGCTTTATCTCTAAAGCATGTTATGTTGCAAATGTCTATTATCAGTTTCTCCTTTAATTTTGCTCCTATTTTTTTGTCACACAAGAGGTTTGGTATTCATGTAAATAAACATGAGATTTTTTTTTCTTCATTTTTTATTTATTTATTTGAGAGCGACAGACACAGAGAAAGAGGCAGATAGAGAGAGAGAGGGAATGGGCGCGCCAGGGTTTCCAGCCACTGCAAACGGAACTCCAGATGCGTGCGCCCCCTTGTGCATCTGGCTAACGTGGGTCCTGGGGAATCGAGCCTCGAACCGGGGTCCTTAGGCTTCACAGGCAAGCGCTTAACTGCTAAGCCATCTCTCCAGCCCCAAACATGAGATTTTTTAAAATTTGAATTCAAAGTCATGCATAAATAGTATTCCCTCTACCAAGGTAATAGAGAAATTATATTTCCTCTAGAATTTTGTAGGTATTTTTTCTAACATCTAGATCTCTTATTCATCTGGAGTTTGTTCTTGTGTATGGTATGATGAGTTAATCAATTTTTTTTCAGAGTTTTTGCTTGGTATGGTAGCAAATGAATATGGTGCAGCTACTCAAGAGGTTTAGGCAGGAGATCTGCTTTAGCCCAAGAGTTTACTACTGTTGGTGTTATAAGTCTACACATATAACACCTCTGAGTTGGGGGTGGTCATTAACTGAAATTCCCAGGTTCTTGTATTTGGAAACAAAAATTTGCACCAGGCATACATGGTAAGGTAATAGAAATAGAGACAGTTTGTTAAGAAAGAGAAAGGCAGTCCTGAGGATGGAGGTGGGCAAGTTAGCTGGGGAGAGGTGCACACTATAAAGGACTGGGCTCTGATGCTCATGCCCTTTATCGGTCACTTACATAGCCCCCACCCTCTCCCACACTTGTGTATGGCAGGGTTTTTTCAAGCATGCTCTATGGTTACATGCAGCCAGCAGTTGTGAAGGTTTCCAGTCTTTTCCGCTGTCTTCACTGATTTCTGGAATCCACCCTATTTTTCCCTATTCTTCTACCTTACAGGCAACATTGTAAGACCCCATTTCAAGAAAAAAGAAAGACTTTTCAATTATGTGCCTAAAAATGGAAGATATAAAATTATATGTCCAACATAACACTTACATACATTTGTAGAAAGCATATTAGAAAGAAGTCACCAAAATGTCACCACTATTTATGTCTGGTTAATAATGTTACAGGGAGTTAATTTTTTCTTTAGTGTGTTTTTAATATTTGAAAATATTAAAATATAGTGAATATATATTTCCTTATAAAAATAAAAACATGTTACTTAATTTAAGAAACTATTTTTCAAGTCTGAGAAAGACACTTAGAAAATATACATTTTGTTAAAGTAGAAAAGAACAGGATAACTCAGTGCATATTTCTCCATCTTTTCTTTGCACGTCTCTGCTCACATTTTCTTTCTCCTATTTTCCCACTCTTTATGTCTTACAGAGCAGTAAAATACATGCTGAAAATGAGCAAGCTTTCCACAGCGTACTATTTATTGCTTCCAAAGCTACTTGGGGTTAATTCTTTCATAAAACATCACTGCAGGTTATGACAAGAACTCAAGGAGACCACGGTGCTAATGGACAATGTAAAGCCCTCTGGCATACCAAACGCTCCCCCCCCCCCACCCCTTTAGCTGGCAGTCATGAAACAAGCAACAGGTATGTGATTACAAGGCTTTCTCTGTGTTATCCAAAAGGGTGTAAAATTTCAGGTCCCTTCATTTTAGCAGTTGAGTGGTCAGAGGAAAATTATTGCTTCCTTTATTTTATGGTACTAGTGAGTCCCCAGGATATGGAGCTGAAAAATCAATGCCAGATGGTTCAGTAGCAGACATGTCTGATGGTTCTCTGAGGAAAACTGCAGTGGAGTACTCAGAATCATCACGTCCAGTGTCCAGTAGTAACATTGTTCTGATGTTCACAGTACACAGAGAGAGGTTGTCTCATGAAATCATCTCAGCAACCCTACAAGGAAGACACTAGTGTTTTATTTATTTACTTTTAATATTTTTTTTTATTTTTGAGAGAGAGAGAATTGGTGCGCCAGGGCCTCAACCACTGAACTCGGAATCCAGACACTCATGCCACCTAGTGGGCATGTGTGACCTTGCACTTGCCTCACCTTTGTGCGTCTGGCTAACATAGGATCTGGAGAGTCAAACATGGGTCCTTACGCTTCTCACGTAAGCACCTTAACTGCTAAGCTATCTCTCCAGCCCAGAAAACACTATCATTATATAAGATATACTATGCATGTTCCAGGTGAGGGATAAGTAACTTTCCCTAAGTAAGACACCCCTGATGTAGCAGAACCAGAATTTGCGTCTATACACTTTAGGCTCCAAAGCCAGTATTTAAAGACACTTCTGATGCTATGGGTGAGCATTAAGTAAGAACATCTTAACATATCCATTACTTGGTGCATCAGTAGAGCCCGTGGCACATCCAGATGGGACAGTCTCCTTGGAGTATGTTTTCCAGCAGCTGTTCTCAACAAGACTTCCACAAGAAAACTAAACTCTACCAAAAAGTGAATAGAATAGTATCTTCTTGTTTTTCCAATGATGATGACATAAAGTTAGTAGCATTCTAGATGCAAGAGGGAGAAGTTAATTTATTATATACAGTGGATGCTATAGAACACTAGTTCTCTCTCTCTCTCTCTCTTTCTCTCGCTCCCTCCCTCCTTCACTCCTTCTCAATAAGCTTTCAATCATAACCAGCCTATATTGATGTCACCAGCTGAATCTCCCAGTTCCATTAACAATGCCTGAAGGAGTTCTTTATATTGGTAATAAAAGGATAAATACAAGCTGATGAGATGGCTCAGTGGGTAAAGTGTGTGTTATGCGAGACTATTTGAGTTCAGATCCCCAGAGCCCACTTAAAAGCTGGACACTGGTGTCAGTGCACTTATGGAGAGAAGGGAGGCAGAGCCAGGACAATCTCCAAGAAGGCTGCTGAGCAGCTACTCTGGTAAGCACAGCGCTGAACAATGAAAGACCGTGCCTCAAACAAGGCTGAAGGCTAAGACAGGCCCCTGAAGTTGTCCTCTGGCTTCCGTGTGTGCACCCCACCCCCACACACACACATACCCCAAAACAAAAAAGAAAAGGATAAATGATATACTGCCTATTATTGCTTCACTATCAATGTAAGAAGTTATCTATAGCACAACAGGCTACAAATAATATCTACAATGCTTTTGGTATTGTGCTCAAGCCCATTGTGGTAAGGGATGAAGAAAGCTGAGCTGGGAGGATGGAAGAGAAAGGATGTGCCTTTGCCCTGCTTAGAACCTCTCCTGTGCTTGGTGGTACTTTCTGGAATTCATAGCTGCCTCCTTCAGTGGATTTACATCTGACTACTTATATTTATAAAATTGTTCAGATCTCAAACTCTGATGATAGTCTTTATCAAAGACAGTTTATATTTTAACATATTGATTCTTCTTTTCTTTTCTTTTTGGTTTGTTTTGTTTTTTGGTTTTTTTGAGGTAGGGTCTCACTGTAGGATAGGCTGACCTGGAATTCACTATGGAGTCTCAGGGTGGCCTCGAACTCATGGCGATCCTCCTACCTCTGCCTCCCGAGTGCTGGGATTAAAGGCGTGCGCCACCACGCCTGGCTTTGATTCTTATTTTCTAGACATGACGTGAGAGCACTCGAAGCAGTATGTCTGCAAAGCAGCATATGTTCTGTAGTTTAGGTACTAGTGCAGGGCCCATCAATACCAATAACCAGAACTCCCCCTTTCACTTCCTTTCTTGTCCCTCAATCATGTCTTTTTTGTTTTTCCCTTTTTCTCTGTTTCAGGACAAGTACTTACTGAGAAAGTCTTTCCCTTTGATACTAATTTACCCAAAACCTAATGAGTGTCATTGTTCTTGGCTAGATATCACAATTTAGTTGTTTCATGGTTTCCAGTTACACAAAATGAGTATAATTGGCTATCAATTATTGTTTAATGATCCATAAAATTCCTTCATGCTGGATAGCTAAATGCCAAAATATTTTTCAAGCAAATATGAAATGTTTCAATGATATTTGTATTTCTGTGAAACAGAGGAGGAAAAAATACATTGTATCTAGTGTTTTCAGAGAAGCTGGTATGATGTCTTAGAGACTGCACTAAAACTGAGTGATCTAAACACCAGCACCACCAATAACAACATGGAAAGAGTCACGGGGGATTCTAAACTCTTGAATATCTGATGCAGTCAGATGAGGCCAGATTACTGGCATTGTTCCATTCTTTATTCACACTCTATTAAGCCTCTAGCTTCAAGGGGATGTGGTTGAGAACATGGGCCCTAGAATCTGCACAGATCCATTACTCCTAAGTAATAATGCAACAATCTAGGAGGCTGCAAGGGTAGAACAATGCAAGATCAAGTCTTACAGTATCTGGCACAAAGACATACTAATAATTTCTAACTATCATATCGTAATTGACAATTATTGAGCACTCAATAAATTTCTGTAGGCTATCTCATTTACTCTCCACAGCCTCCCTATCCAATAGGTACAATTATCATTTTGGTTACTTAGGTGAGTAAATTAAGGTAAAGGGAGGTTAAGCAACTTGTCCACATTCAAACAACGTGTATGACAGAACTGGATTCAACCAGGCAATCTGATTACAATGCACTCCACAATTCTGCTAAATCAACGCAATGCTACCTCTGTGAGCCTTGCAAAATGCTTAAGCACTAGACATTAAGCAGAAATTAACTCAGATGCTTTTCAATCATGTTACTTGTCAGAGCTAAGCTGCAAGAGTAGCATCGCCCATAATCAGTCACCACTCTCCTTGGGAAACAAACAGAGTAATATTGTTCTACCAAGGATAGCCATGAGCTCCTTGTGAGAGTGAAACAGGTGAGCTGCTTCATTTCTCATTCAAAGTCTCTAGTCTCTCCCTAGTGTCCTTCCTAGGACAGCATGTGGTTGCAGACCCATCGTAATGGCACTGGGCACACAGGCCTGGGCTCCAGTTGAGCTGTGGTTTGAATGTACCATGAGTTGGTTTAATGAGACATGGCAAGACACAAACATGACTGTCAGAAAGAAAGATCCCCAGAAACAGGAGGCATTACAACATCATGAAGAGCCAATCAGGAGACAGAAAGGGTATAACAGTTACCTTCTTGTTGCTAGGACAAACACCCAACAAGAAGCAGTTCATGGGGGCTGGAAAGATGGCTTAGTGGTTAAGGCACTTGCCTTCAAAGCCACAGGACCTTGGTTCAATTCCCCAGGACCCACGTAAGCCAGATGCACAAGGTGACGCATGTGTCTGCAGTTCATTTACAGTGCTGGAGGCCCTACCATGACCATTCTCCCCCTCTCTCTTTCAAATAAATAAGTAAAAATTTAAAAATTTTTAAAAAGATAAGCAGTTCATGGAAGAAAAAGGTTTAGTTCTAGTTTACAGTTTTGAGAGGAAGTTACTTTATGGTTTGGAAGTTATATCAGGGGCAGACCGCCAGGCATTACATCTCCACAACAACAAGGAGGAAGAAGAAAGAGTGAGCTCCAAACATCCAGTGGGGCTGGACTAATAAATCTCAAGACCCTTTTCCAGAGACATACCTCCTTCAGCAAGGCTTAACCTCCCAAAGGCCCCATGAAGCTGTGGTTAAGTATGAGGGTTAATCACAAGCTCACGAGGCTATGGGGGACATCCCACATTCAAACCACCATAGGGGGTGAGAGGAAAGCATGGGCTTTCATTAAGCCTTCATTAGAGGTTCTCACAGAAAGGATTCTGTGATGCAGGGCAAACAAGGTAGCTTAAGATGGTCTAGTCTGAATAGTTTTGGTGGGCTCTAGGGAATGGGGACTTACTTTCTCTAGCAGACCCTGTAATGACTTGGCAGGAGTAGAGAGGGCTTGCCCAGTAGAAGTGGTTGAGGGTATGAACTCTTTTTTGATTTGCACTTCAAATGTACTTACTTGTGTTATTTCTAGGAATTAGCAAGCCCTAGGAAAGGCAGACTTTGTACCCAACAAGCAAAACTTTGCAAAATACAGAAAACAAAAAGCAAAACATGATTACTGTACTTTGGCCAAAGTGTCTTATTCTGTTTGTCTCAGATGTTGCCCTTGGCAACATCTTCTGGAACTCATGGCATCTTGGCATCACACAGGTCAGGAGGTTGCTTCAGGAGAGCTCAGCACTCTCCATGGGCGACCATGCCCCAATCTCTATACTCATGATTATGTGTTCACTATAATTCTTCTGTATCTCCAGGTCACAGAGATAATCAGTGAGGCAGCTGAGGGCAATGGCAAAGCATGAGCAGCTTGAGCCCTTGGAAATCCTAGGAAGTGGCCTTGTAGAATCTCATACCAACCACACTTGGTTGCAAAAGAGCTTTTTAAAAAGCAGCACAGTGTGTTTAGGTTGAAGGAGAGCCAGAAGTAGCACTCCCCAGCTTTTATCATGTCCTGTTTGACCTGGAACAGATCCCAAGGTTTCCAGGGCAGGGTTTAGGAATAGCACCTGGGGTAGAAAAGAAATAAGTGATCTTTTTGGTATTTGATATGTAGTATGAATATTGTCAATGCCCACCATCAGAGAGTATTTAGTAATGACAATATTGAGGAAAATAACAAACTAGCTGGGTGTGGTTCTGCACACCTTTAATCCCAACACTGGGAAGGCAGAGGTAGGAGGATCACGGTGAGTTTGGAGTTAGAAGCCAGCCTGGGACTATATAGTGAATTCCAGGTCAGCCTGGGCTAGAGTGAGACCATACCTTGAAACCTGCCCCCCCTCCCAAAATAAAATAGGCAAAATTGCCAGGCCACTGATCAGAATAAGTGACAAAGCTGAGGGGAGTGGCACACGCCTGTAGTTACCACACTTGGGAGGCTGAGGCAGGAAGACTACTGGAATCTAGAAGTCCAACATCAGCTTGGGAAACATAATGAAGCCAAGTCTCAAAAACTAAGGCAACAAAACAGAAATGAGTGGCTGGGAGATGTCTTAGCTGGTTAAAGCCCCTGCTACACAAGACAAGCATGAGGACCTGGGCTCCACCCGCAGAAGCCATGTAAAAAGTTGGGCCTGGCTGTGCATGTCTGCAACCCCAGCACTGAGCGGGGCAGAGCAGGAGGATCGCTGGGGCTTGCTGTTTAGTCAGTCCAGCTGTAAAACAACAAGATACAGGTTCAGATCTCTAGGAAATAGATGGGAGACACCTGAAGCCCTCTGCACACATGTATAGGGGACATGCACATCTGCACATACATGTGAAGATGCCATGCGCAGCACACATAACACACACATAGCCAAAATTAAAAAAATTAAAATCCAAAATTGTAAAAATAAACAAAATTGAAAGTGATTATAAATACAATTTTTCTTTTGTTTATTTGTTTTTATTATTATTATTTGAGAGAGAAAAAGAACCAAAGACAGGAAGATAGAGAATGGGTTCATCAGGGCCTCCAGCTGCTGCAAAAGAATTCCAGACACATGCGCCACCTTGTGCATCTGGCTTACATGGATCCTGCGGAATTGAACCTAGGTCCTTTGGCTTTGCAGCAAGAGTCTTAACTGCTAAGCAATCTCTCCAGACCTATAAATATATATTCTTAAAGTAACTAAGCACTGTAGGTGACTACATATGAATAAATTTAAACATTTCAGTAAATGGACAATTTTTTAGAAAACATTTTCCAAATTATTCTTCAAATATATCAGAAATGTTCCTATTTTAAGATTGTTTAACTCCTGTTTCCCTCTTCCTGTAATATCCTTTCCCCATACATGTGAATACCCAAATACCTTACTTTAAATACCTTATTTTAAGTTTATATTTTTGTGAGGAGTTTGTTGGCTACTCATTTAAATTCCAACTCTCATCACAGAATTCACATCATTTTTCTCTTGGATTTTTTGTTTCATCTTATCGCTACTTGTTTTATTTTTAACAGTGACCATGTCTTAACATACATACATATATAGTATATATACGTACATATATATAGTTTATTTATAAACTTCCTTGTTGATTCCTTTCTTTAATGTAATCTATAACAGCCAAGTTTTTTTAATGTTTTCAATTTGTTATGTTCACTATTGTACTTCTATAGCCTAAATCTTTAGTTCACAGGAACTACTCAATGAGTGTTTATCGAGGCAGTTCAGGGTTGCCAGGGCCTTGTAAATAAACTAAGGGAGGAACGTCCCAGAGCCTGTAAGGGGGAATCTGGTTCTTCCTTATCTCTTTTTCCCTAGAGAAGTCTTCACAGCCAAGGCCAGAAATGTCAACAAAAGATTACCCCTTTCCAAGAAGGGATTACTGTCTTTCCTGGAAGATTCCTAGATTATCCCCTTCCAGGAAGCACCTGGAGACCTGGCATGTGTTCCCATCCAATAAATTCCCTTACAGGACTCCAATCAGAAACGTCAGATGAGCTTTCCCATTTCTTGGAACCCCCTCCTGCTTTATATCAGGAGCTCTGCCTTATTTTCTTCTCTTAAATTCTATAATAAAATCTTTCTGAACCTCACCCTCTATGGTCTGTGGATTTTATTATTCAAAAGACAAAAACCTGGAAGCCACTGACTCAGTAGAAGTGTTTTGTGACCTTGACCATCCAGCATTCTAACTCCTGGGTTAATGTCCAAAAAAGAGCTAAGATTAGCTCCATCACTCTCAGAGACACACCAAATTCCCATATCACCAATATTGGAATGCTGAATTAAATTTATGTGTATGTGTACATGAATCATGAACAAAGAACTAGGGAAACAAAGATTGTGTTGCATAAGAACCAATAACATTAATATGACTAACATTAAGATATTGATGTGAAATGCCATATGCTTATCTTTTTTTTTTTTTTTTTTGCTGTATATCATGAACCATATGCTTATCTTAATGAATCAGAAAAAGAAACTCAAAAATGTGTATATGCTCTTGGTTGCTCACCAGAACTGGATGGTGAGACTCTATTGCTAAAGATACAACATGCTTCAGTTGTAAAAGACTGAAAACAATCAAGCTGGAGCTGAGTTGGAAGCCTTATTCCTTCTAACTAGTTGCCATAATGTTAAAGAAATAAGACACTTTGAATAGAATGCAGTAACCATAGTGCTATACAGGAGGCTTTTGGGAGAGAAAAGTCAACAGTCTTACCCAGCAGTGGGCCCTGTGAGCTATACAACTAACCTAGCAGGTAAGATGTACTCACTGGTGCAGTAGTGGCATGACTGTTACAGGGTAGCCAACTGCTTCCTGACTGAATCGGAAGCTTGGTCCCTGGAAGAAATTCATGCCTGGTACTGAAAACCTGGTCAAAAGTGGCTGGAAAGGCCATAGACCATAGGAGGAAAGCTACTATTGTTGCTTGGCTAAAGAGAAATATAATGCCCATCAAATTGCCCTCTAAATATTTACATCTATGTCCACAGGTTAGTGCTATTCTCATCTTGGGTTAGAGAAAATTATCAGTGATTACTGAGGAGATTCAAAACTCATCAAAGTCCTGAGAATAAGTGACTGTGGTGTGCTCAGCACTAAATGACACACCCCCTCCAAGGCTCAGGGAACACTGAGGAATTGGTAGTGGAAAGAATGTACAAGCCAGAGGATGGGAAGGAGGGCTTTGGTGTTGGGATTCAAAGTTGAACTTTTTTTTTTGGTTTTCTGAGGTAGGGTCTCACTCCAACTCAGGCTGATCTGGAATTTACTATGTAGTCTCAGCGTGGCCTCGAACTCACAGTGATCCTCCTACTTCTGCCTCCCAAGTACTGGAATTAAAGGTGTGCACCACCATGCCTGTCTTAAAGTTGAACATTTTAAAAGATAGTTTTATTTATTTGCAAGGAGAGAGAGAGAGAGAAAGAACTCCAGGTACATGTGCCACTCTGTGCATCTGGCTTTATATGGGTACTGTGGAATGAAATTCAGACCATTAGGATTTGCAAGCAAGTGTCTTTAACTACTCAACCATCTTTCCAGCCCTCAAAACAGAGTTTTTAACCCTCTCCACACCCACCATGCTGGCATGGTGTTAGTCCCTAGCAATAGATACATTTCATTAATCTTATATATGTTGTCTTCATGCATTCTCTGATGTTCAGTTCTATTTAAAAAGTTTACATGTCAGCCACAATCTCTGCCACCTTAGCACACAAAATTGGCCCATCAACATTTCATAATGGATGCAGTAGGGAAAAAAAGACAAATTAAAAGAGGGACTATTTGAAAAGAAGAAGGGATTCTGTGGAAGGGGGAGGGGAACAAGAGAAGGTAATGGGAGGGGATTATAATCAAACTATATACATATATGAAAAATTGTCAAAAAAGGAAAAATGTATATAGAAGGAAACTTTATCTACCTAGTAAAGTGAGTATATTAAAGATGGAGAGCAAATGTAGTCTAAATGTTTATAAAAAGTTTCCATTAAGATAAGAAATAAGACATTATGGTTATAGTTATCCTATTCAACAGTGAACTAAGGTTTCTCACCAGAGGAGTAGCACAAGATTAAACAAAGAGAAAAAGATAATGATAAGGAAAGAAATTTTCACTTTTCAACTATACCATTACTTTTTTTTGAACAAAAGACTTACGATAACTTGTAAAATTAAGAGACTGAAGGGCTAGAGAGATTGCTTAATGGTTAAGGTGCCTGCCTGTGAAGTCTAAGGACACCAGTTCAATTCTCTAGTACCCATGTAAGCCAAATGGACATGGTGACACATGCAGCTGCAGTTCATTTACAGTGGCTCAAGGCCCTGGTGCACCCATTCATTCTCTCCCTCACTCTGCCTCCCTCTCTGTCTCTCTTTCAAATTAATAAAAAATAAATTTAGAAAGACTTTAAAAAGAGAGATTTAATATTATCTGATCTCAGATCAATACATTTAAGAAAATAAAAATCTCAAATACCAGCAATAGTGATTAGAAAAAGCAGTCACAATTTTTAAAAATTATTCAAGAAATGCATACAAAATATTACAAGACTATGTTAAAGTAGATATGTTCCAGAATGACTGGGCTTTAGTGTATGAGGACAGGCTCTGATGCTTTTCTGTTGAAGAAAGAGAGACAGACAGATCTAGGAATTAAAGAGTATAACTTACTCAAGGTTCATTGATGGATATGTGACCCTAAGAGGCAATATGATCATCTGAATCTCTGTAGTTTGGGTCAGTTTATTCAGTAAGTGAATAAATTGGTCAGGACAAAAGTGACTTCTTCTTAGCTTAAATGTACCTGGTTTATCTTAACCTAGTATCAAAAAGTCAGTAGGTTCCTGGTGCCAGGGTCCAGTTGTGAAGCTCTACATATCACTCTAATGGCTTTTATTACTTATGGTTTACTGAGAAACTATAGAGAAAAAGTAATTAGGGTTACTGAGGGACAATCATGGACGTTATGACTCAAGATGAATATAGTCATGTCAAGTGGAATCCACATAACATGGCTAAAAATGTAAGTGCACATATCAGATGATGCTGATCTTTGGGGAAAGGGAAAATAAAGAGATTGGAAAAGAAATAATAGATATTTTTCAACCAAG
This sequence comes from Dipus sagitta, assembly GCA_036346955.1. Classification (NCBI taxonomy): domain Eukaryota; kingdom Metazoa; phylum Chordata; class Mammalia; order Rodentia; family Dipodidae; genus Dipus; species Dipus sagitta. The sequence goes on from CM070777.1 coordinate 123,426,249, forward strand.
TGGTGGGAATACAAGTTAATATTTGTTCATTTTGGTGGTATTTATTACAGATATTCCCTGTATTTTCTATATTTTGGAGTCTTTCTTACCAATATAAATAAATTCAAGAAAGGATCTAAGTAACCTCAAAAATTATATTAGGAAAGATATTAATATTTTCATTGGCCAGGCGTGGGGGCACACATATTTAATCCCAGCACTTGGAATGCAGAGGTAGGAGGATCGCTGTAAGTTTGAGACCAGCCTGAGACTAAATAGTGAATTCCAGGTCAGCCTGGGCTAGAAAGACACCCTACCTCAAAAAAAAAAAAAAAAAGAGAGAGAGAGAGAAAGAAAGAAAGAAAGAAAGAAAACTTCTCTCGCCATGAGTTCAAGGCCACCCTGAGACTCCTTAATGAATTCCAGGTCAGCCTGGGCTAGAGCGAGACCCTACCTTGAAAAACCAAAAAAAAAAAAAAAAAAAAAAAAAAAAGCAAAGAAAAGAAAAAGAAAACTTCTCACTGATTACTAAAAATTAGCACCTATCGTTCATGGACATTTATAAATGTTTTTGGAACTATTATACCATACTTAAATATCCTATCTTGGGCCTTTCGGTATGGTCCACTCACTTTCTGGTCTTCCACAGCATTTCAGACTAGAAAGCAGCTACTTTTAATAATGCCTGAGTTGTCTTCTTGTAGCTTGAATAGCATATTCTCAGGTGTGCTTTTTAAAAATAGGTTCTACACTTTCGTCTTTGAAGTTGCAAGTAGAACATGAGTATTGAATAGCAGAGCAAGACTTAGCATGCTGGGCGTGCAGGCACACCTTCCAAAGCTTGAACTTCCTGCCTTTGGCTAACCTGTTTGGCAAGAGGTCTTTACCTGAACATTAAGGAACATTTTTCTTACTGAAAACGACTCAAAATTCTATGGCACAGCAAGGCAGTCTCACATGTTTTCAGAATGTTAAGTTCCTTCTCCATTTTGAATTATGGAAGATTCTAGTGTGTGGAGGAAGAATGTATGTGCCTGGTTTTATTTTATCTGATTGCCCCAGAGTTTATGCACTATTCAGACTATTCATTGTAAGTTAATTTATATGTTAATAATCACCACCTATAGATGAAATTATTAAATCAGTCTTCTTTTTTTGACAATTACTTTTCCTGAATAATACCAGCTAATCAGACAACTAAATTACTTGGGACCTTGCTAATAGAGGTCAGCTAGAGCTAGCAGTAAGAGAAATCTTCATCTATCACTACAGGAAAACTGTTTCTTATAGAATATCTTATGGTCAGAGGTTCTACTTAAAAAGTGAGAAAATGGGCTGGAGAGGTGGCTCAGCGGTTAAGTGCTTGCCTGTGAAGCCTAAGGACCCCGGTTCGAGGCTCAATTCCCCAGGACCCACGTTAGCCAGATGCACAAGGGGGTGCACGCATCTGGAGTTCGTTTGCAGTGGCTGGTGGCCCTGGCGTGCCCATTCTCTCTCTCTCTCTCTCTCTCTCTCTCTCTCTCTCTCTGCCTCTTTCTCTCTGTCTGTTGCTCTCAAATAAATAAAAATTTAAAAAAAAGTGAGAAAATGACTGAATTTCTTCACCAGAGAATTTCTGAACATTTTGACCTAAAAATTGAACATTTTGTTTTCCCTTTTATTCATCAAACTAGTTTATAACCACTCTCAGCGCGAAACTCCTCTTGTTCATGTAGGAGGTGGGCCGACTCAGATGTGATACGAGGAAAAAACTTCCAGGATAGGCATTGAAGGAAGGGGGTAAGTAAACTCAGACTTGTTTTCTATATTTACCAAAAGGATAACTGAAACAGAGCAGCTGTTTGGCAAAACTATGAACAGACTGATCTGAGTTTGGTGTCCTTCTGCCTCTCCTCCTATCTCTCTCCTTATAATCCATCTTCTAATGTTGTCCAGCACTGCTCCCCTATAACCTTCAGTAGTACTCAGGGCTTCAAAATGATACTTCCTGCTTCCCACATGAAAACCATATTTCTTTAGTGCTAAGCTCTTAGGTATCAGCTCTGGAATAAAGCAATTCCTTACTCACTTGCAATTGATTAGTAATACTTTCATTTAGACTTGTCCTAAACAGCAAGTGCAGAGATGTTGCCTAGAATTTCTTAGACTGCTCCATGAGCCTTGTATATCATGTCCTGCCAGTGAAGCGAGCTCCTGGGAAGCTGTAGGGTCATAGGGCAACCTGAAGCTAAACTCAGTTAAGAACCAGCTCTGCTGTTGTGGGGATGAAAGTCTGGGCTCTGGGAGAGCTTAGAACTCCCCAAGCCACAGAGCCAGTGGCTTTTAAGCTCTTGTCTACAATTAGCGAGGACTTGAACAATGGAAAGATGAGGAAGGGTAAATTATGAAAGATTCGTTTTAGGAGAGAGTGTAAATAAGAGAGAAGAAAAGCTGCCAAACTAAAAGAGGCTTATACCTCCCAGTTGAAGGGAAATCCATGTGGCAGCTTAGAGCAGGTCTTTTTATAAATCAGATGTCCAATTAGGACGAGCCTCATTGCCAAGTTCAGATGTATATGAAGGGGCTTGAGTGGTTGGTGGGTCCAGGGAGCACAGACTCAGAAAGGACTGTCCAAGAAAAGCTAAGGAGGAAGAATCGGGAAGTCATCTTGATGAATCACACTGAAATTCTCTTCCAGTCTTGCTAGGGCAGGGCGACATCCATGAGGTCCTGTGTCTCTAAGTGATTGCCTGCAAAAGGAGGTTACCTTGCACCAAACCTCTATTACCACCAAGTCCATGTGATAGCTACCCTGACTAACACACCTACACATAGGAGCTTCTCATACTGAGAAATGGATAAAAGTTGCTGAGAAAGTGACAAGAGACCAGATAAGCAGCATGTGTCTAAAGCCACAAATCCCTTTGAAGTCTCTCATTACAACCGGTATAAAGCAGAAACAGTGAGTGCAGATCCAAACAATTGTGATCTCTGAATAAAACAAACCAACCAAGGAACAAGCCATGTTGGCTTTGTCTTCATGAGTATTCAGACAACATTCCAGTAAAAAGATCAGAGGTAATTCATAGTATTAGGAAAATAATTTCTGTGGCCCAATACCCTGAGGTCACCCTGAATGTCATAACAGTTCTATAAAGTACCAGGCCTTCAGAGAGGATTATCTTGGGATTTGTGGAAAGAAGATACAGTGTAGTCACTGAAAGCCCCCAGGCAGTCACCTTTTTGTAAATAATATGAGACAGAGCTCAGCAGTATTTTGTAGGCAGGTAACAGGAAGAATGCAGAAATATTCTTGAAGTGGATCTTGAACATGAAATGGTTCTTGTTAGAAAAAATTTAAATGTAGTCAGGAGACATTTCCTTATTATCCAGAATAAAGCCTGGATATGTAAAGTCTATTTGTGTTTTTAAGCTTCAGTTAAAGATTTCAGAGCCTGTCTTTGAGAACTAAATCCAAAGTAAATCTAGCAGGAAGGGGGATTATATGGTAAACATACAGATGTTTGGAATGAGGTTTCTTTATTCTTAGAAGTAGTATGTACCTGAATGAGGATTGACGAGTCAATAAATGAGGGTATGACACTGCTATTAAAACTATCTGGAATATTTGGAAGATTTTAGCTTTGTCTTGAAATGAATCTATGTGCACATATCCCTGTATGTTCAATAAAAAACTAACTGTATTAGTCAGAATTTCATTAGGAAATACGTGATGTAAGCTACTGGTAAGAACAAGGAGGTTTAACCTGCTTCAGCAGCAGGAGACTAAGAAGTCAAGCTAGAATAGCACTGGAAGCTTCCTCCCTGTTGACTAGCTATCATAGTGCTAGAAGATAGTATGCAGGCTGCTGGGAGAGAAAAGTCATCAACAGTATTAGTCAGCAGTGGCCTCTGTGAGCTACATAACCATGTTAGCCAGGCAGGGATGTGCTCACGGGTGCAATAGTAGTATCTCTATTATGGAGATGATCAACTGTTCTCTGTTTTGATTTGGGGCCTGCTCCATGCTAGGTATTTTATGCCTGGTACTCAAAACCTAGTCAAAAGCCTATGGCTGGGAAGGTCATAGGTCTTAGGAGGGAAGCTACTACTGTTTTGTAGTTATTTTACTGCTCCCTCTTTTCAATTAACATATACATCTCCACCTTTGGTTAGAGAAACTTCTTTTTGCAGTTGGTGGTAACTACCATTGAGTACTCAGTGCTAAATGTAACATCTGTATTACCTCCTACAAAGCTCAGGGAACCTTGAAAAGAGGGAGCAGAAATAATGCAAGAGCAAGAGGATAGGAAGGAGTGCTGTGGAACACCGCCTTCTGGACATGACATGGCCATTGCATTCATGATTTCACAACAACTATTGTTACTGCATAAGACCTCACAATATTGGTCCCATCAACATACTGTCATGGATGACAGAGGAGGGCATGTGGCCCTCATCCTTCACTGAGGAGTTATTGACAGTTAATTTTTGCTGGGGGAGTGGAAGGCATTTTCTTCAGTGGTATAGCCACAGGTAGGCTGTATATGCTTTGTTTATGCAGGCCACCCTAAATGTACTAAGTGGTACACACACACACACACACACACACACACACACACACACCTCCTCCTCCATGTAGACCAGTTGACAGAAAGCTGGAAAAATCCCATGATGCACACAGTTCAATGGGAGAGAGAGAAATCACCAGTGACGATACCCAACAGTGGACAATGCAAGCCTTATATTTGGCCAGCCAGGCCAAATGAGCCAATGGGTGTAATAGTGGCATGTCTGTTATGGGGCAAACCAACAGCCCTTTACTTTGACTGGAGGCCCACTTCATGGGAGGGAATACATCCCTGATACTGAAAACCTACAGCAGGGGTAGTCATGAGCCCTAAGGAGTGTAATGTCTGCTTCTGTCTGGCTAAAAGTATATACTATGCTCACCAAACTGCCCAGGAAGCACTTCTCTTAACATTCATACCCATACATTAATGCTACTCTCACTTTTGGCTTCAGAACCTTCTCTTTTCAGATGGCAGTAACCTTGGGATGACTCAGGAGGCACCATGGTGCTGAGAAGAAGTGACAGAGGAGTGCTCAGCACTGAAATATCTCTATCACACCTTCCAAGGCTCAGGGTCCATTGCGGAAGAGGTGGTGGAAAGAATGTAAGGACCAAAGGAAGGGTAGGACTCCTTACAACATGCTCCTCCAAACACAAAATGGCCTGGATATCCATGACCTCACAGTGACTGACACTACCTACAGAAGACCATTATAATAAGAAGGAAAGATCATGACATCAAAATAAAAGAGAAACTGACTGAGGGGGGAGGGGATATGATGGAGAGTGGAGTTTCAAAGGGTAAAGTGGGGGGAGGGAGGGAGTTACCATGGGACATTGTTATAAGTATGGAAGTTGTCAATTAAAAAAAAAAGAAAAAAGAGGCAATAGTTGGGAAGAAGAAGGGGTTTTTTTTTAAGGGGAATAGAAAAAGTAGACAAGAGAAGGTAGTGGGATAGAATTATGATAGATAGATAGATAGATAGATAGATAGATAGATAGATAGATAGACAAATAGTTTTTTCAAAGGAGATTCATTTTGCTCATAGCTATGTGTGTTTAGAGTTCATGACTTGGCAGCACCATGAGGTCAGCCTCTGATGACTTGCAGTGCCAACATGTCATGATGTGTGTAGAAGAGCTTACATTGCCAGATGGAAAATTAGAAAGATTGGATTCCTACAATCCTTTCTGTGAGTAAGCCATCCAAGACCTCCCAGTAGGTCCCATTACCCAGAGGATCCACCACTCCCAACAGCATGACCCTAGAGATTAAGCCTTCAATCACAATGGACCCTTGGGGGCTCAACATTATTTTCAAGACTGAATACCAATACACAGTGAAATTAATAGAAAATTTGAAGAGTTTATGTCTTTGTTAAAAAGCCATAGGCACCCAATCCTCACTCCAATCTGTCATTCTGAAGTATGAGCATATAAGTATCTAACAAAAAGTGCTATTAAGGGGCTAGATGGATGGCTCCGGGGGGGAGGGGGAGGTGGGAAAGAGCATTTCCTGTATTAGTGTTAAAGGCTGAGGGGGTCTGAGAGATCTCTTGAGTTTAATCCCCAAGACATATAAACAGTTGAGCATGGCCATGGACATTTGTAACCCTAGTGTTGTGGGCAGCAGAGACTGGATAAACACCAGGGCTTGCAGAAAAAAACTGCAAGTTCTGGGATCAGTAAGAGACTCTGGCTCAAGTAAGAACAGGTGAAAGAGCCCTTAAGGGGGATCCCAATATTCCCCTTTGGCCACTACTGGTAAACACCTGCCCGCCCTCAGGTGAGCATATGAAGCTCTGCATGGGTAAACTGCATGGGCACATACATATGCATACACACCACACACATACACACACACACACACACACACTAGGAAGCAATAGCTGACGTTTTCTGCTGCACCTTTTGAGCAAATGGACAGTAGACTATGAAGAGGATCAGACATGCCACTCTGAATTTGTCACTTTGGTATATTGATTATTTTGAGCTGGAAGCCATCAAGAGACAATTGATTCAGAAAGGGTATTTTGCCCTTCATATTTTTAGCTGAAATTAGAGCAAAATTTTTCATGGGAAAGCTGTACCAGGAGGAGGAGGTGTGTACAAACAACCCTTACTAAAACAGCCCTTATCTTTCATCAGTCTCCTCATATTTCCTGGTTCCTTACCCATAATTCATCATGCCTAGCTAAAACTCCCTTTCCTCTGTCTTGTCATGTCTCCATTGCTTACTATTCTTTTCAGAACTGTACATAAGGCCCTGGTTCATTGTTAGACCCACTGGAATTTTCACTAATATTAAATAAAATGATATGCTTTTTCCCTATTAATCTGTCTTGTCAGTTCGACTACCAGGCTTCAGCCACACAACATAAGAAGGGAGAATAAAAGGCTTTCTTATAGAGAGGAGAGATTTAGATTGTGAGTTTCAAGAAAAATTTCAAATGGGAAAGGTATTGAATTACATATCTGTGCTTACCTTAATAGCTACTCCTAGCCTGCAAATAAAACTCAGGACAACTAGTGGGGGTGTATTGTGTCACATAATTGAAAGGTACATTTGGTTTTGGCCATAACTCAATCAAACAGCCTAAAACTTGGAACTTCATCTCTCATCATTCTAACTCACTCATGGCTTTTCCTTTGTCTTTGGTTTTTCTTTGTTTGCTCTCAGGCAGACTCTTCCTTATGATATCAAGATGACCAACAGAAGCACCAAATTAATATCTCTGCCAATGTCACAGCCCCAGAGCAAAAATAAATTCTATTTCACAATTATTTCTATAAAAACACCAGGATTGAGTCTCATGAAACCAACATGGAGCTATTGAATTTACTGTCACGTCTATCAGGAAATTAACACAGTGACAAAGGACACGGTCTAGACTGAGTGGCTAAATCTAGGTCACTTGTTGGTCCCCAGAGCTGAGGATGAGTCACTTCCACACAAACCACATGGACTAAAGATAAAGGAAAAGCGCTTCCTCAAAGGAAAATAGAAATGCTATCAAAATAAAATAATAAATGCTAAAAAGATAAAAGCAACATATGACCACCATTTTCCCAAATATAACCTAATCTCAGCTGCCTTTTGAGATTCATAACATGCTTTTCTTCACTAGTACACTGCCCTAAATCCCACTGGAAACATATATTTAAGCAGTTACAATAATCACTGCCACCTGGGGACATGACAATCATGGTTATCTTAATATCTTAAATCTATGAAGGCTCTATAACAACCATTATGCAATTAGAAAAGTTATGATAATTCAGCCATAAATTATAGGTATACTGACCCAACTAAACAATCTCAACATAACATAACAACAAATCCAGTGTCAGGATACCTGATCAATTCATGAGCTCAAGAACCCCTGCTCTTACTTAACACTACCATCTTCAACACTGGTGGTGTCCTTTAAGTAGGAAGATAGCATCAATATGAGAGTTCACAGATGAGAAATTATCTCCCTTTGTGATTTTATCTTTGGAAAAGGAGAAATTCTCACAAAACTATATCCTTACAATATGTCCATTTTGATTTATGATTATGATTATGATTATGATTTATGTCACATATCAATCCCAGAATTGTATTCCTGAAGCTATCACTGATTAGAAGAATGGTTTATTTATTTATTCCTAAAATCAAGAATTGAGAAGCCTGATTCAATAAAATTAAAATTTTATGCTCTGCAGGGCAGTATCAAGAAAATGAAAAAGCAAGCCATAGACTAGGAAAAAAATTTGTAAAAGAAATATTTAACAAAGGACTGTTATCCAGAACATCCAAAGAACTCTTAACACTTAGCAATTAGAATGTAATAATGAGCCAAAGACTTTAACAGAAACCTCACCAAGAGTATATATAATACTTTAGCATAAAGTACTAGGGAAGTGCAAAGTAAAACAACCATGAGATGCCATTACCTGTCTATTTATACACACACACACACACACACACACACACACACACACACATATATATATATATATTCACCCAGCTTCACTGGTATTTGAGAAACATGGAAGCAACAAAGATACCATAGGTGAATGGATTAAAATATAGTACATCAAGACAATGGAGTACTATTTAGGACCAAGAAGAAATGAATTATCATGATATGAAAAGCCTGGAAGGAAACTTAAATGTATATTAGTAAAAGAAAGAAGCCAATGGAAAAGGCTATTGGTGTAGTTCATTATGTACTGCTATAATAGAATGTGTGTATGTGTGTGTGTGTGTGTGTGTGTGTGTGTGTGTGTGTGTATGCACATGCATGGGTATGGTGTGGATTTGTATGTATATGCATGTTCATATGTATGGCAGGCACACGTGTGGAGGTAGAGGTGCACATGTGTGTGGAGGTCAGAGGTTGACATCAGATATCTTCCTCAATAGTGCTCCACCTCATGTTTGGAGACAGAATTTCTTACTGAACCTGGAGTTCACCCATTCAGCTAGACTAGTTATCCAGCAAGCCCTTGGGACCTTCCTATCCCCGCCTCTCAGCACTGAGATTACAGATGTATGCTGCTATGCATTTCTTTCATGTGAGTGCTGGAGGATCCAATCTCACGTAGTCATGCTTCTGTGACAAGCATTTTACTTACTGAATTATTTCCTCAGCCCCGAAGACTGGGTTATTTACAAATAATAAAAATTTATTTTCATAGTTCTGGAGACTGGGAAGTTCAGCATAAAAGGGCAATATCTGGTTGGAGCTCTCTTGCTGCACCATAACATAGTGGAAGGCATCATATGGTGAGAGAGAGCAAGAGATCAAACTCAGCTTAAAGTATTTTTTAAAGTATTTTTATAATCAACATTAATCCATTTTTTTATATGTGCAGCACTCACGTAATAAACATTTTCAACAGGGTTTATCTCCCAACACTGTTGCATTGGGAGTTTCTAACATAGGAACTGTGGAAGACACATTCAAGCCAAATTCCAACCCTGACCCCCTCCAAAATTTGTGTTCCTTTCAAACACATCTCAAAATATATCCCCAAAGCCTTAATTAATTCCAGCACCAACTCAAAAGTCCCAAGTCTAGAGTCCCATCTAAATCAGATGTGGGTAACAGTTCATCCTGAGGCAATTCTGCTCTAGTTGTAAAATTGGGAAATGAAACAAGTTATTTACTGACACAGTACAAATGTGGGACAGGCATGAGTAGACATTACCATTTGAAGAGAAATAATAGGCAAGAGGAAAGGAGTAACTGGACTTAAGTAAATTCAAATATCAAGAGAGAAATTAATACTAAGTCTTAACAAAAGCAGTCTTTTGTGACTTCACCCTGGCATGCTGTGGCAGGGTTTAGATCCCCAAGGCCTCAGGCAGCCCTGATCCGCTTTACGGTGCTCAGCCCACCTAGAAGCTCTCACAGGTTGGAGTTTTATGTCCGCTGCTTTCCCCTGACTGGAAGTGCACTCCAGTGGCCTTCAGTTCTTTGCTTTTAAGGGCTGTCCCACGTCCACAACTACACCCAGTATTGCACTGTCTGTGGTGGTATCCCTCTTACGGCTCTGCTGGGCATTGCCCAAGCAGGGTACTCCGTGGTGGTTCTATGTCCACAAGTCCACCGAGGGTCCTAGGTCCTACATGAAGGCCTTTTCAGACTCATAGCTCATGAACTTGGCTGACTGATGAATTCTTCAGAGTGATGGGCACATGCCTCACGTACACCAGCTTAAACCATGGTTGGTGCTGGCATGGAAACACTGCCCAGAATGCAGAGTGTAAGCGCCACCCCCCCCCGCCCCCCGCAGGCAGCCTTGAGGAGCAAAGCCTGAGAGCTCATAGGCACCTTTCTGGAAAGCTTGCTCTCCACAGTTCAGGCTTCTCTCTCTGGGACCTCTGAAATGGTTTCAGATTCATTCTTCCCTTGTCTGTCTCCAACATGCTCAGTTTACACTTTTGCTCTATGATTTACATTTCTTGTCTTAATTTTTGTTTCATTTAGTTTTTTGAGATAAGATCTCACTCTGCTGTAGCACAGATTGGCCTCCTATTCACTATGTAGCCCCAGCTGTCCTCAAAATCATGACAATCCTCCTATATTAGCCTCCCAAGAGCCAGGATTAAAGGCATGAGCAGCTATGCCCAGCTAATTTTAGATGGGCATGGGGGCACATGCCTGTATACCTAGCCCTTAGAAACAGCACAAAAGCTCTTGCCAGATGCCAAAGCTAGACTCTTGAACTTCACAGCCTACAGAAGCATGACCTAGTGAGCCTTTACTGTTTATAGATTACTCAGTCTGTGATATTTTGTTATATAGCAGAAAATGGACTAAAACAGGTTCATTCAAGGGGTAAAATTCATAGTAACCTATATATCTTGGGCCATATCCTAGGTTCTGCCAGTACTATGCACACACCTGTTTCCCCAAGACCCTGATTTTTTTCCAATCTCGTAACTTGCTGGCTGGTAAGACTTTACTATACTAGATTTTAGTTCCATCTAACTCATACTGTTCCTGCTATGGAGGCTTCCACCAGGTAAGTAAAGCAATATACCCATTATTATGTTGTACAAGTAGCTAGCAACTACATTTACATACTCTAATGATATGTTCTTATAATTTGAAAAGACTTACAAACAGGAAGAATCTGAGATAGTTAAAAGGTTAATTCTAGGGCTAGAGAGATGGCTTAATATATGTAAGTCTGATAAATAGAATCTGGATCCCCAAAACTAATGTGTCACATATGCAGGTCATAGAACAACTTCAGGTTTGATCCTTGTCTTCCATGCTTTTTTTTTTTTTTTTTAACAGAGTCTGTCTTGTTTTGTCACTGCAAACTCCAGATCAGCTAGCCCATTAGCCTTGGGATTCTCTGGACTTGGCCTCCCATTCCTATAACTATATAGGGATTAGAGAAACACCATAGCTGCTCAGATCTAATAATAGTCAAGATGTTATGTTGACCATGGTTCAGCAGTCCAGGGATCCCATCCTTCTCTCCCCGTCCCCTCTTTTTTTTTTTTTTTTTTTTGGTTTTTGGTTTTTGTTTTTATGAGGTAGGGTCTCACTCTACCCCAGGTTGACCTGGAATTCACTATGCAGTTTCAGGCTGGCCTCAAACTCAAGGCAATCCTCCTACCTCAGCTTCCTAAGTGCTACCATGTCTGGCCTTAATTTTTTTCGTTTATTTATTTGTTTATTTATTTATTTAAGTGTGAGAGAGAAAGAGGCCAGCGAGTGGGGGGAGGAAGAATATGGGCATGCCAGGGCCTTCAACTGCTGCAGATGAACTCTAGATGCATGTGCCACCTTGTGCATCTGGCTTACGTGGGTACTAGGGAATTGAACCTGTGTCCTTTGGCTTTACAGGCAAGTGCCTTAACCATTAAGCCATCTCTCCAGCCTCCAGCCTTCTCTCAAAGCCTTCCACAGTACACTTTGCACTGGCTTCTTCGTAAAATCTTTATTCACACCTGAACATCTTAACTATTGTCCCCTACTTAACTAGAGTTATGGTTCCTTCCCTAGATCTTCTAGCATTCTCCACAGGAAGCTGGGTCATGTTTCTAAATTTCCAGCTACTAGCTAGCTAGCTATACAACAAATTCAGGTTCTAAAAACTTATTTTTTTATATTTCCTATCTGATCAGACTAATTTGGGCATCAATGTCATATGGAAGCAAGTTACTAAGCCCTTTGGACTTGGCATATTAGGCGTTGACTATCAATCTATTACTCAGTGTGCTTGAAGTAAGGTATAAAATGGGACTTCAGGATGCCAAGCCCCATTATTGCCATTCCTAACCTCCTTTCCCTAATATTCTCTTTCGCTAGGTCTCAGCATACTCTTTAGTCACATCTGCCCAAGTAGTGAGTAGAGCAAGCAGAGAGCCTCAGTCCTTACGGGCAGAATGCCAGTTCTCTGATCAAGGAAGTGACCTAGGACCTGAGTGAACTTGACATGGCACTAAGTTCCATGACAGTAGGCACTGTATCTGTCTTGTTCACCAAATCTTTCCAGTGCCTAGTAGAACTTAGTACCTTGTGGAGCCAGTACATGCAGATTAGATGAATGAAGGAGTAAGCAGGTATGTGAGTAGAAAGGGGTATTCTGGCTATGAAATCCAACACTATAAATAAACCAAATGTTTCCCATCTGCCAGCATCGCCCTGTGAAAGAAATCTACTTGCCCCGCTAGGTCCTGCCCCATATCTGGGCACAAGAGCAGGGTTAGGGCACTGTGCAAGGTAAAAACATGGAGCCTCTTTTCATAAATTAAGAATTTATTTTACATCTGTGTGTGCAATATGCATGAATATGAGTGCATGTGTTTGTATGCATGTGGGCACACACATGTGGGTGTAAGTGTTTGTGTGTGCATGCATGTGGTGGCCAGAGGACAGCATCAGGTGTCTCTCTCAATTGCTTTCCACTTCATTTTTTTAATTTTTTTGTTACTTTTTATTTTTTATTTATTTGAGAGCGACAGACAGAGAGAGAGAAAGAGGCAGATATATATAGAGAGAATGGGCACACCAGGGCCTCCGGCTTCTGCAAACGAACTCCAGACGCATGCGCCCCCTTGGGCATCTGGCTAATGTGGGTCCTCGGGAATCCAGCTTCGAACTGGGGTCCTTAGGCTTCGCAGGCAAGCGCTTAACGGCTAAGCCATCTCTCCAGCAGCTTCCACTTTATTTATTGAAGCAGGGTTTCTCTCTCAAACCCTGAGCCTCACTGATCCAACTAGTCTAGCTTTCCCAGGTGATCCTCTACCTCTGCCCCCAAACACTGGGGTTACAGGCAGATGGATACGCCCACTTAGCACTTAAGGGAATCTCTACTCTGGTCCTCATGCTTGGACAGCCAGTACTTTACCCACTGACCATCTCCCCAGACCCAGAAGTTAAGAAATGACAATGCAGCATTAAATAGTGTGCAGAGTTCTCTGAGCCCTGGCCCTTACGTGACTGCACAAGTTACATGCCCAGTGAAGTCACCAAGCCAGCAGTCCTATTTGTGTAATAAGCCTGTTACCCAGACACAGCTGACCCCTAGCAAAGTCACATAGCTACACTGGGGAACCGGATCTAAGAGAGAGAACTGTAGCTAGCTCCATGGAAATAGGCACTGAGTGCTTGCCTACCATGGCTTCAGGGCAGGAAGCTATTCTCAACCATGTCCACATAGTTTCATGTTCAAGGAAAGTTGTAGGATAGCAATATTAAGAGGATAATTAAGACACTATATGCCCCTGGTGAGAGTCAGAGGTGGAGAAGTTGCTTGATGCGTTCTCAGGAGGCTTGACCGTTAAGAGTCCATTTTTCTGGTCTCTTGAGGCACAACTGTGCTTGGACAATTCCCCCTGCCCTTCTAACGGGCTCATAAGCTGAGCTAATTGGAGTAGTGGTAGTGTGAGGTTTGTTTTGCTTTATACTTTCTTCCTTTCAACCTAAAAAAAAAAAATTTGACAAATCCAGGAAGACGTAATAAGCCAACGGTGTGACATTCCAAAGGATTGGGTTACTTTTTCTTAATCTTTTCTTCCTATAGTGAAATGTTTGCAAGACTACAACAGTCAAGTGGCCCAGGTAGAGAAGAGAAAGTTGGGCAAGTTCAAGTCCCTTAGCTGTTGTCATGTGGACTAATAGCTGGGCCAATTAATACAAGAGGGGACTGAGTAGAAAAATCACAAAGTAAGATATTTTAAATATGTTTCGAATTTAAAACACTTCAATGAATATGCACTCACTAAATGTAACATAGGGTCAAATCCTTTCTTTCCATTGTAGACTAAATTAGGTTCAGAACAATTTTCAACGCATTATATAGCACCTATGATTTCCCGTACTACATTATCTCCAAATTCTGTTGAGAATTTTAAGGCTATTACAAATTAAAATAATAAAATGTTTTACCTAGATGTTTTGTTGATATATACTCATTGTAATACTGATGGGCTTCATAATAACTTCTTTCAAATATATCATTTAATTTGGCCACATTCACATGTGATACCCTCCCCTTTCACCTTTCTTTACCTCTTCTTACCCACTAGTTTCCTTCCTTCCTTCTCCCAGTCCCCCTTCTGCTTTCACATCATGTAAGTACATATATGAATATATTTATATGTATAACATGTGGTTTTATGTGTGTGTATGGAATCAAGGATTCATAAATGAAAGAAAAATATATTTGTCATTTTGAGTCTGACTTATTTTGCTTAATATCATGATTTCCAGTTGTATTTACTTTCTAGCAAATGACATAATTTCATTCTTTTTATGGCGGAGTAAAACTTTTATGCATATATATAATTTTATTTATACATTCATCTGCTGATGGATACCTAGGCTCATTCTATAACTTGGCTAGTGTGAATAATTCTATAATAAAATTAATATGCAATAATATCTTTTTATTTATTTATTTGAGAGCAACAGACAGAGAGAGAAAGAGGCAGAGAGAGAGAGAGAGAGAGAGAGAATGGGTACGCCAGGGCCTCCAGCCACTGCAAATGAACTCCAGACGCATGTGCCCCCTTGTGCATCTGGCTAACGTGTGTCCTGGAGAATCGAGCCTCGAACCACAATCCTTAGACATCACAGGCAAGCGCTTAACCACTAAGCTATCTCTCCAGCCCTATATGCAATAATATCTATGGTGTGTAGACTTAGAGTCATTTGGGCATATGCTCAGAAGTGGTAGTTCTGGTCATATTGTAGTTCTGTTTCAAATTTTTTGAAGAACTATTATGCTAATTTCCACAGTGGCTGAACCAATTTACCTTCCAACCACCAGTATATAAGGGTTTCCTTTCTACACATCCTCACAAACATTTGTTATTTGTTTGCTTTATGATAACCATTCTGATTAGGGTGGGATGATATATTACTTACTTTCTCATTGCTCTCAACAACTATCTGACCAAACACAACTTGGGGGGAAGGAAGAATTTATTTTGGCTTATATTTCCAAAGGGTACTTTCTATCGTGGCAGGGAAAGCATGGGCAGAGCAGGAAGCCAGTGCCACATCATCACATTAGCAGGGAGAAAACAGAGAATGAAGAACAGTAAGTGTTGCTGCACCTACAGGCACACTTCCCCCAGTGAGGCTCCACCTCCTAAAGGTTTCACAACCTTCCCAACCAGCACCACTTTGCTGGGGATCAAGTGTTCAAACACATGAGCCTAGTTAAGCATTACATTCAAAACACCCCAGATTGAGTTACAGTGTAGTTTTAATTTATATTTTCTTGATTGCTAAAGATGCTGTCCTATTTCTTGAGTTTATTGACCATTTGTACTTCATATTTTGAGAAATATCTGCTCATTAGTCTACTTAGTGATTGTGTTGTTTGGATTTTTAGTATTTAGTTCTTTGAGTTATTTAGATATTCTAGATATTAATCATCTGTTATATGTATATCTAAAAAATATTTTCTCCCACTTTATAGGCTACCTCTTCACTTGATTGTTTCCTGTGTAGAAGTTTTTAAGTTTCATATAATCCCATTTGTCAATTCTTGGTATTATTTCCTGAAGCATTAAGTGCTTTCTGAAAAGTCCTTGTCTGTGCCTGTAATTTAAAGTGGTTTCCCACTAGCAGCTTCAACGTTTCAGGCTTTACATTAATATTTTTGATTCACTTTGAGTTGGTTTGGGCACAAGCTGCGAGTAGGAATAGACTTATATTCTTCTACAGATAGATATACAGTTTTCCCACCACCATTTGTTTAAAAGGTTACCATTTCTCCCAATATATTTTTTGAAATCTTGGTCAAAAGTCAGTTGGCTATTGCTGTGTAGGTTTGATCCTGGGATCTCCATTCTATTCCATTGATATACATGTCTGTTTTGTGACAGCACCATGCTGTTTTTGTTACTATGGCTCTGCAGTATACTTTGAAATCAGGTATGGTGATACCTCTAGCATTATTCCTTTTGCTAAGGATTTCTTTGGCTATACAGAGGCTATACAGGGTCTTTGTGTTTCAGTGTGAATTTTACGATTTTCTTCTATTTATGTGAGGAATGGCATATTGAATCTGTAGATGTGCATTTGTAATAAGTCCATTTTCACTGTAAATTCTGCCAATTGACAAGCATGAGAGATCTTTCCAACTTCTACTGTCTTCTTCAATTTCTTTCTTAAGTGGTTGAAAGGTTGAACTGTAGAGGTCTTTCACCTTTTTGGTTAGATTTATTTCCATGTATTTTTAAGGCTATTAGGACATGGGCTCCCCCCCCCCGAGACTTCTTTCTCAGTAAATTTGTTATTGAGGTATAGAAATATTACTGATTTTTACATGCTGATTTTTAGCCTGCTATTTTTCTCAAAGTGTTTGTTGGGTCTAAGAGTTTTCTGATGGATTTTTTGGTGAGGATCTCTTATGTAGAGGATTATATCATATCGTCTTTAAATGGGTATAATTTTATTATTCCTTTCCTATTTGTATCCCTATTATTTCTTATTTTTATTTATATGTTTGAGAGTGACCAACAGAGAGAGGAAGAAGCAGATAGAAAGAGAGAATGAGCATACCAGGCCTCCAGCCACTGCAAATGAACTCCAGATGCATGTGCCACCATGTACATCTGGCTTATGTGGGTCCTGGGGAATCGAGCCTTGAACTGGGGTCCTTAGGCTTCATAGGCAAGCACTTAACCACTTAGCTATCTATCTAGCCCCTATTATTTCTTTTTACATTTTGATTTATTTGCACCTGTGTGTGTGTGCATGTGAGTGTGTGCATGTATGCATGCACACGCCACAGTGTGTGAGAGGATGACTATGGGGTGTTTTGCTCTTCTATCTTCTTTGAGACAGGGTTTCTTGCTGCTGCAAATGAATGCCAACCTACCTGGCCTGTGAACTTCAGACTGTCCTGCCTTACCTCCCATTGTTGTAGGCATGTTGGGTGGCAGACAAATGTGCACTTTGCATCTGGCTTTACCCTAGGTTCTGGGGAATCAACATGGTTGGCAGGCTTTGTGATCAAGCCCTTTTGCCCACTAATCCATCTCCCCTCTCCTCCTTTATTTCTTCTGTTTATCATTTTGCTTGAGCTAATATTTCAAGCACTATATTGAGTAAGAGTGGAAAAAGTGGGACATTTTGTTACATTCTTGATTTGGGGGAAATGCTTTGAGTTTTTCTCTATTTAGTAAAATGTTGGCTATATAGTTGATGTATGTAGCCATTGTTGTGTAGAGATAAATCCCTTCTATTCTTAGTTTCTTCAGGCCTTTTCCCATTAAGGATTGTCAGATTTTGTCAAAGGCCTTTCTTTTGAGTTGATGATGTGATTTCTGTCTCTGAGCCTGTTAAAATGATGCATTACGTTTATTGGTTTGCATGTGGCGAATCATCTTTATATGCTTGGAACAAAGCCTACCTGGTCATGGTGAATCGTCTTTTGAGGTGCATGACTTCAGTTGCAAGTATCTTATTGAGAATTTTTGCACCTATGTTTATGGGAAGATTATCTTATAATTTTGTTGATGTTGGGCCCTGACCTGATATTGATACCAGGGTAATACTGACTTTATAAAATGAATTTGCTAGCATTCCTTCCCTTTCTACTTTCTGGAATAGTCTAAAGAGCATTGGTGTTCATTCTTTAATGTCTGATAGAACTCAGCAGTAAACCAACCCATTAGGTCCTGGTTCTTTTTTTTTTTTTTTAAGTCGAAAGACTTTATTATACTTTAATTTCTTTCCTTGTTGTAGTTCTACTTAAGTTTATATCTTCTTGGTTAAATTTGGGTGGTTATATATGTCTAGAAATTTATCTATTCTAGAGTTTTCAATATATTAGAATATGCATTTTCAAAGTGTGTTCTAATGACTCTGATTTCATTGTATTTTTGTTAATGTTCCATTTTTCATCTGTAATTTATTATTTTGAGCCATATCTTTCTTTTTTGGTTAGATTGGCTGAGGATTTGTCAACCTTTACTAATCTTTCAAAGAACCGATTCTGCTGTATTAATTCTTTGTAGTCTTTCCATTTCATCTTATCATTTTTTTCTCTGATCTTTATGATTTATTTCTGTCTACTGATTTGGGGATTAGCATGTTCTCTGGCGTACATCATTAAGTTGTTATTTTGAGATCTGATTTTTATTAGCTATAAATTTGCCTTTTTAGGCCTGTTTTAATTGCATCTCATAGGTTCTGGTGCATTGTGTTTTCATTTCTATTTTATTCTTAGAATTCCTAAATTTCCCTCCTGATTTCTGTGATGAACCATTAATTCATTATTCAACAAAGGGGTGCTCCATTTCCATGATCATGGTGTGTTCTTTAACCTCTCTTTTGATTTCTTCTTTCATTTTGTTATAATCAGATAGAATACAAGACATAATTTCAGTTTTCTTGTATTTGTGAAGATTTGCTTTGTATCTTAAAATGTGCTCTAATTTAGAGAAAGTTACATAGGTTGCTGAGAAAAGTATGTATGCTTCAGTATTTGGGGAGAAATATTAATTAGTTAAAACCATTTGATCTATAGTTATTTAACTCTGACATATTCTTTTTAATATTTTTTGTCTGGATGATCTGCCTATTGGCGAGAGTGAGGTATTAAGGTAATCCACTATTATTGTGTTGAGATCATTTTCTATCTTTACATCCAGTAGTTCCTGTTTTAGAAATTGGGTGTGCTGATGTTTGGTGTATATTCTTTAGAAGTGTAATATTCCTTAATCAATGTGAAGGGATCTTCTCTATCTCTTCTGACTAGTTTTGGTTTGAAACCAAAAATAATTTTTGTTTGTAGCCAGCACGGCTACATCTGATAGATTTGTTGTTCCATTTGCTTGAAATATCTTGTTCCATCTTTTTTACCCTAAGATTTGTGTGTGTGTGTGTGTGTGTGTGTGTGTGTGTGTTTGCCACTGAAGTACATTTCTTGTAGGCAACAAATAGATGGACACTGTTTTTTAATGCATTCTGCTGGCCTACATCTTTTTATTGGAGAATAACACTCAGAGTCATTATTGAAAGGTATGTTTCAATTATTGTTTTGTGTTGTTTTTGCAATGCTTGGTACGTTCCTAATATTCATTTGTTTATTTACTATTATGGTATGGTCTAGCCTTGCCAGTAGCCTCTTGAATATGCTTATCCTTCTCTTCAATATGTAGGAAGGAATCCTTCAAGTATCTTCTGTAGTGCTCATTTGGTATTCATGAATCCCTTCAGTTTGTGATTAGCATGGAAAGTTTCTCTTTCTCCTTCAATTATAAAGATGGATATCATAATCTGGATTGGCAGTTGTTGTCTTTCATAACTTAAAAAATAAAACGTTCTGTGTTCTCCTGGCTTTTAAAGTTTCTGCTGAGAAATCTGCAGTGATGTTGATGGGGATGCTTTTATATGTGACTTGGTGCTTCTCTGTTGCAGCTTTTAGTATTCTTTCTTTGTTCTTTACCTTGGGATTTTAACTATAATGTACATATGAATTTTAGAATGCATTACTCACTTTTCATATTGTTGTGATAAAAATACCTGACAAGATCAACCCAAGGAAAGAAACGTTTATTTTGGTTGCCATTTTAAGAAGGGATACAGTCCATCATTGTGGAGAAGGCATGGCAGCAGGAAGGAGATGCAGCTGATCAAACTGTCTAGAAGCAGACAGGGAACAGGAAGTGGAATCGGGTTTCAAGGCCCTCCCATAGTAAGACACTTCTTCCAGTGAGGTTCTACCTCCTAAATGTTCCACAACTTTCCAAAACAGCCACCAACTGAGGATCCAGAGTTCAAACATATGAGCCTACAGGAGATGTTTTACTCAAACTACTAAAGGGAGATTCTTTTTTGGCCTTTTCTATTCGACATCTTAATCCTCTTACATCTGGATACCCAATTCTCCCAGGATTTGAGAAATTTTCTACTATGATTTTATTTAATATATTTTCTATGCTTTTTAAGCTTAAACTTATTCCTCTTCAATGATTCATAGATTTAGTTTTTTGATGGCCTTCCCTATATTTTATTATTTTCCTTGTCATTGTCTGGATGTTCTAATTCATCTACCTTGTTGTCAAGCACTGATATTCTATCTTCTACTCAATCCATTCTTGTTGAGGAATTCTACTGACTTTTCCTTTTTAACTTCTTGTGCTTTTCATTTCAATTTTTTTCTAAAATTTTTATTTATTTATTTGCACACAGAGAGAGAGAGAGAAAGAGGGAGGGAGAGACTGGACATGTCAGGGCCTCTAGCACTGTGACCAAACTCCATATACATGTGCTACTTTGTGTATATGCCTTTACATGGGTACTGGGGAACTGAACCCAGGTCCTTAGGCTTTGCAGACAAGTGCCTTAACCTCTGATGTATCTCTCCAGCTCCTTATTTATAAAATTTTAATAGTTTTTAGTCTATTTCTTTATTTAATTCTACTTTCATTTACTTTGTTGACTTCCTTATTTCATTCAGCTGCCTTGTTTGGGTTTTCTTTGAATTCATGAAGAGTTTATTAGTGTCTTCTGATTTCACTAAACATGTTTATAATCATCCCTTTGAATTATTAGTCTGGGCTTTCATTTACTTCACTCTCACTGGAGTTTGTTACTGTGGAATTCATAATATTCAGACAGCCATGTGGTCTTTATTTTTCATGTTTATAGCATTTCTGCATCAGGACTTATGCATCTGGTATTGGGTTGTTGGTTCCCTTTTTAAACATATTTTATTTATTTATTTATTTATTTATTTATTGGAGAGAGAGAGAGAGAAGGCATGCCAGGGCCTCCAGCCACTGCAAACAAACTCCAGATGCACGCACCCCCTTGTGCATCTGGCTTACGTGGGTCCTGGAGAATTGAACCAGGATCCTTTGGCTTTTCAGGCAAACACCTTAACCCCTAAGCCATATCTCCAACCCCCTTGGTTCACTTTTTAAAAAATATTTTGTTTATTTATTATTTGAGAGAGAGAGAGAAAAAAAATGGGATGCCAGGTCCTCTAGCCACAGTAAATGAACTCTAGACACATGTGCCATCTTGTACATCTGGCTTACATGGGTACTGGGGAATTAAACCTGGGTCCTTAGGCTTCACAGGCAAGTGTCTTAACTGCTAACTCTCTAGCCCATTAGCTGAATTTTTTTATTACATGTATTCTTTTAGTGGAAATATTTGTAATGGTCAAGTGAACATAGGTTGTAGTAGGGTTAAGATGTCCTTTCTCCTTCTGAACTGGATGTAGCTCAGTAGCAAAACTCTTAGCCAATGTGCTCAGGGCACTGGGCTCAATTTTCAGCTATACTCAGAGTATAAGACTGATTGCAAAAGCAACTACAACTAAAAAATGTAACCACTATGAGCATACAGTTAGTAATAGTTAACTGAAAACAGTCACCTCTTCAACTCCAGTAATTTTAAATTATAAGGGAACAAGGATAGTATAGTAGATACTGAAATATTAGTTGCTAAAGGAAAGAATGAAAAAAATAAACAACTGAATAAAACTAGCAATTAGTATTAGAATAATAGAAAAATATAAGGGGACAAAGTAAATATAGGGGGATAACAATAATTACAAAGGGAGGAGTTAGAGCAGCTTCAGTAAAAGGTAAAAATCAAAGGAAAAGGAGCTATGGACATTCAATCAGACAATTTAAAACAATTCCAGGACTTGGGAGCCTAAGGCAAGAAGATCCTCAATGCCATCCCAACTTATGCTGTTTGTAAAAGCCAATGCAAAGAATAAAAATAAAAAGAGAGAAAGAGAACAGGGTAGGACAAAGCTGGCCCACTAAACTAAAATTAAATATTAAATATGAGAAGTATACAAGTGAAGGAAATAGCATTGGTTGGGGTTGTAGAGTCTGGATGTTATCCCTCACATGGATGTGAGTTCTAGGCCTGTCTCTCTATGATCGTTCATGTGGGTGCAGCTGCCAGGTCTATCTCTATGTGGTCCACTGCAGTCTATGTTTCAGACCAGATTTTCACTTCAAGGAACATTGCGTGGTTCTGACTCAATGTCCCCTCAAGCTGGTAGTATTCCACAGGCCAAGTCTCAGAGGGGAGAGAAAATGTGAGAGAGGGAGAGAGAGAGAAAGGGAGAGAGAATATGGGCACAACAGGGCCTCTTGTCACTGCAAATGAACTCCAGACACATACACCACATTGTGCATCTGGCTTTACGAAGGTACTAGGGAATTGAACCTAGTCTGGCAGGCATTACAAGAAAGTGCCTTTAACCACTGAGAAATCTCCCCAGCCCTCATCAAGGATCTTTTAAAAATTCTTTCTTGCCACTGCTTCAGTCTGGTCTTTTGTTTTGTATTTTGTTTGTTTGTTTTTTGTTTTTTGAGGTAGGGTTTGCCTCTAGCCCAGGCTGACCTGGAATTCACTCTGCAGACTCAGGGTGGCCTTGAACTCACAGTGATCCTCTTACCTCTGCCTCCCAAGTACTAGGATTAAAGGCATGTGCCACCACCAGCAGCTCACAGTCTGGTCTTGAGAAGAGGATTTTCCCAGCACAGCTCCTCTCTCTGCCATTGCAGCTGCTGTATATGGTCTCTCTCTCTCGCTCGCTCTCTCTCTCTGTCTCTTTCTCTTTCCCCCTCCTTTTCCTCCTCTTTCTTCTGTTCTGTATTCCAATTTTCCTTTATTTAGTACTGAAACTAGTGTTTTTCCTTCTTGTAGGATATCTGCCTTCCAACTATCCCTGGTTAATTCCCTGGGCATTCTATCTATGCATGGGTGTTGTTTGTCATCTTCCAAAGTCACCTCTTTTTACAGATTTTTATATTTATCAATATTTATTATTGTATTGTCAACAATGAATTTTACAGTAATTTTAAGTGACATTGTATCTTTATAATGATATGACATTTTATTTTATTGTTTTATTGAGGTAGGGTCTAGCTCTAGAGAAGGCTGACCTGGAATTCACTATGTAGTCTCATGGTAGCCTCAAAGCTCACAGAGATCCTCCTACCTCTGCCCCCTGAGTGCTGGGATTAAAGGCATGTGGCCCCATAAGACATCTTTTAAAGAAGATTTAAATGCAATTAATTTTTAGCAGTATAAAACTGAATAGATTTTGACAAGTTTGTGTAACTTTTAACCACTACTATAATCAAAGTATAAAACATTATCATAACTACCTCCACAATTTTCTCTTGTATTCCTTTATAGTCAATTTCCTCCCCATCATCAATCTTTGAAAACTACTGATTTGTCTCTCTCTTCCTCTCTTCCCCTCTGTCTTTCTTTCCCTTTCTCTCCCTCCCTCCTAGAAAGGCCACTTTGGCTTGTGAGAAAGGTTATAACTTGATTTAGTCCCATAGTTACGACTGTGGTTCTGCCATATATGCACTGTGTGACTTTGAGCAAATTATCTATCTCTTTGAGATGCCATTTTCCAGCAATAAAGAGGAAATAACTATATTCTTCTAGTTTATATATTCACTTGACATTAGCAGTCACATTAACCTCCATCTTTCAGTTAGAGGTCTGAGTGCCAGGCTTCTCCAGCCACAGATATGTGATGCGTGATGCCCATCCTGCTTTATCCCACCTCAATAAGGTCTGGTCCTGATGCATCTCTCTGAGTTTCTACTTCTTGTGTGTTTGGCAGAACATCAGGTGTCCAGCTCACTTGTTCTTCCGCCAAAATTGTACAATGACTTTTTTCTCATTCCATACTCTAATCTTTGAAAATAAATCACTGAGTCCAGCCTGCACTTAAGACAGAGGAGTGAGGAAAACTTGCCTCCAACGTCTGGAGGGGAGAAAACTACACAAATACTTTGGAATTCTTGAGTAAATATTCACTTTTCTCTTCTATTTGTTTATTTTATCATTGACATATCAGTGTGGACACATAGCTACTTTATTTGGGGGGCTATACTCCAGTATTACATTATTTATTTCATTATTCAAAGTGTTTCAGATCAGACTACTGGAAGTTTCTTAAGTTTGGCTCTTGTATCCCTTAGTCATTATCCTTTTTTTTTTTTCAGAGTGGTTAAGGAAGGAACACTCCTTGATTTGCTGGTGCTACAAAATGTTCTGGGCTCATGTTATATTTCCCAAGTACCGGTCTTAGAATCTACGCTCTTTAATTTATACAAATCTATACTAGATCAAGACCTATCCACTCCCCTGGGATTGAAATAGAAAACTTTAAGTGATGGGCTTACACTGGTACAAGCAACAGTAAAACCCAAAGTACTACAGCATGAGCTATTTCACCCATCTAGCACAAACTTCTAGTATAAGGAGTAGAGGAGCCCTTTAATAAACATTACTTGTCAAAAGGGGATCTATATTCTTTGAAGTCAGTGGAAAATTATCAGGCATAGAACTCAAGCACACATGATGCTGTCAGAATTGGGTCTTCATTTATCTTACTCAGTGGTAAATAAAAAAGAACAAGCAAATCAATATCAAGTACTGGCTCACTCTACTGCCTTTTCAAAAACTCTGCCTCCAAATATTCTGCATCATATTAAAGCATGTTAAATAAGAGTTTCAGAGGAGAAGGAAGGGAAGGAGGAAATCAGATATAGAAAGATTTGTGAAGCTTTCCACTCCACTCATCTATGACAACTGGCCTATGATATAGTAAATTGGCCTCTACTTGCTTTGTCTACTCTGGGAATTAAGGTCTTGACTACAAATGTTAATTGGGCCCACCAATTTTGAGTATTTTACCTAATTAAAGCTTCTAAATAAACCCTCCTATGTGAAGATTAAGCTAATAGGCATAAGTATATATAGCACTTGTAAACAGGAATAAATGTTCATAGTAAGTTTCATATAAGTTACATATAAATAGCAATACTGGGCACCAGTGAAAAATAAAACATGGTAATGAGGATAGACTCTTTAGTCCTCTTAAGGTATAATTTTCAAAGGTTAACATCACATTCTCAGGTAAATATAAAACTCAATATGCATAACATTTTATTTAATCAATGAGAAAACTAGTAAGATTTTATGATAGATCCAAGTATCACTTAAGAAGCTGGGATACTTATAGAAAATTTACCAAGGAAATATTAGGTTAATAATCCTAGGTTAATGACCAATAGCCCAATCTCTGGAGCCTGGGCCCAAGGAAACACCACTATCTATCTGACAAAGTCTCTGAGGATGGACTTACCTAGGCCTTTAGTTCTAGTAAAATTGAAAAGAAACAAGAGCCTTCCCTACACTAGGAAGCCTAACCTATTATTTCATATTGAAAGTCTTTGGCTAAGGCAATAGTTCAGTCAGTAAACTGCTTGCTTTGCAAACATGAGGACCTGAAGCTGATTCCAGAATCCACATTTTTTTTTCGATTAAAATATTTTTATTTATTTATAATCAGAGAGAGATAGACAGAGAGAATGAGTGTGTCAGGGCCTCCAGCCACTGAAAACCAACTCCAGACACATGTTCTACTTTGTGCATTTGACTTTACATGGGTACTGGGAAATCAAATCCATATTGTTAGGCTTTTCAGGAAAGTGCCTCAACCACTGAGCAATCTCTCTAGCCTGATATCCTGAATTCTTGAAAAAGTATTTCATAATAAAAGTGACTATAGATTAAGCATGGTCAAAAATAAAAAAAAAATAAACCAATTGACAGAATCCACATTTTAAAAGCCAACAAACAACAGTGTGGTGACACATAATTGTAATTCCAGCACTGGGGAGGTAGAAACAGGTGGAACCCTGGACTTGCTGACCAGTCAGCCTACTTGGCAAGCTTCAGGCCAATGAGAAACCCTTCCTCAACAAAGGTGAACAGCATTTCTGAGGAACACCTGAGGTTGTCCCCCATCCTACAATCACTTGTACACCTGTATAGACATATGAACACATATGCATGCATATACACATCTTGAGGCTGCTTAATAAACGGTAACAACCAAGAGTCCCATCTCGTCTCTTTTCCCTACTTCATCATGTACTCCACTTAAATCTCATCACCTGGGGAGATGGCTCAGTGGTTAAAAGCACTTGCTGTGAAAGCGCAATGACCAGCATTCAGAACTCCCAAACACACATAAAGCCAGACCAAGTAGCACATGAGTTTGTGATCCCAGTGTGTCTGTGGCAATGGGAAGTAGAGTCAGGAGAATCCTGAAGCTCATGAACAAACTAGTTTGACATTCACAGGAGCAAAACAAGGAAGATATTCCTCATACAAGGTGGAAGGCAAGGACTGGCACCCTGATGTTGCCTTTTGACCTCCACACATGCACTGGTGCACTCACCAACCCATATATACACATCACACACACACACACACACACACACACACACACACACACACTCATCTCTTGACACAGGCCTTCCTTTCCTATCTCCTCTACTCCAGGTACTCCCTATCAGAGTTCCCTGGTTTTTTTTCTCTCTTTGGCAACTTTCACAATTTATGATTTTTCATTTATCTTGTCTGTCCTATCAGTGAGATTTGGAAGCTCCAGACAGCAGGGGTAATATATATTCTATTTACCACTGCATATCCAGAACCTAGCCCAGTGCCTGGTGTATACTTGAAATTTAGTAAATATTTGATAATGAATGAACCTGAACCCCAAGTAGAAGTACAATATCCCAACATCACAGAAATGGGCATGTCATAGAAGTTGTACATTTTAAAGGATTATTTCTAAGTACTGTGTAAATATATAAATGTTTACTCTGTGTTAAATGCCTAAATGTAAATGAAACTGACTTTGAATAACTTATGAGAACCCTTACATATGAGAGATTTATAAAGATGACCACTCCTTAATCATTTACTATGCTTTTCTTCCTGAAGTAATGATAGATTAGATTTCTAGATAAATTAGAGTTATCTATCACCTTCATTTTTACCAACACATCTATGCCTTTCTCTGCATTTTATTTAATACAATCAAAGCATTCAATAAACTCAAAGGAATTGTGCCAATGTCAAAAGTCCTTAGTGCTTATTTAAATGCACACTGTGGTGAATGTTCTGGATGTGATGTTTTGTAAATCATATACTTAGTTAGATGGTAGCTACAGAGTTACCTCACAAATCTCATTATCTGATAACACTTCCCTCACTATCTATTCTTACTCACTCTCCTGGGAATTCCAGTTCACTTTATTAGAATAAAATGAAGTAGACAATCTGTTCTCATCACTCCTATCCTAATGAGACATGTTTTTGCTATTTCTACATCCTATTATTTTAAGTAGCTAAACTCAGAGGCTCATGATCAGTCTTACAGCCAGACTAATGGGACAGAAAAGTACAATCTGGAGATAACATGGGCTAAATACACTGTCCTGAGTTCTGGATTCAGGAACTCTGAATTCATGATAGAAAATTTAGAATGAACTCTTTGAATGTAATCATATTTGAGAGCAAGTCCTAGGAATTCAAACAGATGTAAACCTAAATACACCAATTTACTAAACTATGTGTTCTTTTAAGCTATATTAAAGGACTATTTTACTGTAGTTTTCGTTATTTGCTTTTTATGTTTGACCTGTTTTTTTATTTTGGAAATTAAGAGGACAAATAGAGGTAAAAAAAAAAAAAAGTAGTGCAGCATGAAATAATTTTAAAGTTAAGTTTTGCCTTATAAATTACATATAACTTGCAACAGATGGTACTGAAACAGTTTTATGTGGGGATTTAAAGACATAGGGAAAGGAACTGGTAGACTCTCAAGTGATTCTATTGATAATCAAAAGGTATAAAGCCAAGATTGTAGACATTAGTCATTATGTGACCTTGTCCTAAAAGAATTGAATCTAGAATGAATCATTTAGCAGGTACAAAAGCAACACCCTCCAAAGTACATTAAGAATCACTTGGCTTTACCAGACTGATCTGCATTATGAAACAAAGAGGAATCAGTTCAATCAGAAAGTTCTAGATGGACAAAATTCCAGGCCAGCGTCCGTCATTGCCAAGAAACTACATCAGGTCTGAGAACCTTTATCTGTACTTGGAAGGACTTAAATTAGATCAAGTAGTTGATCTAGTTTAACAGTAGCTCTTCTGCTTGAATATCTTCAACATCAATGTGCCCAAAAGACTCATAATGTTTAAAGCATGCCACCTACCTTATTATACAAAGCCACCTTCTTATAAAACACTACTTTCAAAATGGGCTCCTATTGGTTAGGAATTCAGCACATAAAACACAGACTTTTGTCTTCTTCAACATTTTGTCTGGCATGGCCACCATCTCTTCATTCCTCTTATATGTTTCAAGTCATAATGACTGAATCAGGTAGACCTCGGTGAGTGTCAGCTTTACCAGCAACCAGCTTGTAACCATCTTGAAAAAGTCAATAATCTCTGAGATTTAGTTATTGCATCAGTAAAGTAAGCAGATCTATTTATCTGTTCTGTAAGGTCTGGTAAGGATGAAATGGGATGATACATGAAAAGCCTTTGGTGTGACACCCACCACATGAAGTGCTCAGCTCTTATTATTGCCTATCTCTTTCTGTTTTTCTGTGTACTGTGGGCTTGTGCTGTTGGAGAGGACTTTGACTTCCATTTAGGCAAGCAGAGGTTGATGCCATACAATGAGTTCAAGGGAATAAGACTGGAGGGAGTAATTATGAAATGCTGAACTTATGCTTCACTGAGATGATCTAAAATAAAATCATTTTAAAGCCATTTATAAAGCTAAGTTACAAGTTACCAAGGAAACTCTTGTCTTGATTCTGTTTAGCAAATTGGTGACCAAATCCCCATTCATAATTCGAAATTCTTGAATTAAGTTTAATAAATTCCAAATGTAGGTTATTTTGTTGAAAACCATAGTCTTAAATTTTAAATTAATAAAATAAAATGATTATAGTGGCTATCTCTGGGTGGCAAAAGTATAGGCAATATTTATTTGTTCCTTTATACATCATCTCTCCCACATCCATGGATTCAACTAACCACAGATCAGAAACAACATTTTAATTTTAAAAAAGTCTGTACTGAACATATACAGACCTGTTTTCCTCTTGTCATTTCCTCTAAGTGGAAGGATGTATAAAGGTTATATGTCATTTATGTAAGGGACTCAAACATCTTCACATTTTGGTATCCAAGATGATTCCCAGAACTCTACAGCTACTGAGGGATAACTGTGCTTTATATTATTTTCCAAGTTTTTCTTTTCTAAAAGAAAAGTATTTTTATTGTCAGAAACTAATATAAAATATGAAATAACTGGACAAAAGGTGACATGTATCTTACATGGGTCTGTTTTGTTGTGAAGCTTCTTAAATTCTCCAGTAGCTGTTGAGCATTTGTACCTTTTCTTACTATAATTATAAATAATATGATTATCTATCCCTCTTCTGAGTGCTCAGCATCAAAGTTGCTGTTACAAAGACTAAAATTCTAAGATTTCCATAGACCAGACACTCCCACTGGGGCACAGGGGAAGGATTCAAGTTAGGGATGATGGATAAAAATATATATATGCACTTTTTATCTGTATTCCTTATCTGTACTGCATGCACTTTCTTACACAGACACATATAGGCAAACATAAAAACATATACAAAAAGTGATACATACATATATGGAAACAAATTTACATACACTTACATGCTCCCCATCTCACTCCCACTGCTTTTCATACTGGAAAAGTTTTGACTATTGCTAATAATGTCCAGCTGTGCCATTTCCTTGGGATCTTTACCCATATGTTGCTTTTTCAGATCTCATTTCTCTTGCCATTTAGTCTTTCAAAATGAGGCCATTCCAACAGGCCCTGGTCTAACATATGGTTGGCAAATATCCAATGAGCACAGGCCGCTTAGCTAGATAATTCTAATACCACAGATGTGGCCTCTGCTTAAATGATCTTAGATGGATCCCAGGGCCTAGAAGTTGAAGGCATGCTAAGAGACAAAGTCAGGAGTTATGGTTGATAGGAAAGTATATTAGCTCCCAATGCATTCCTCTAGGTGTAGGCATATGTTCGGAATTACTAGAGACTTCTAAGGAGGACTAGCCATAGATCTTCCTCTTTAGAGTTAGAAATTAGAAACCATGTAGTTGAGCTATATCCCTTCACACACGCCAAAAATGCTAGTATTTCTCCCAGAGGTATCAGGTCCTCAGATACTTGAATCTCAGAAGAAACTGGTTGCAAAAAACGGAAGCCTCCCTAACGATTGACATCAAAAGAAGCGTGCAGGAAGATCGCTAGGAACCACCACAGAAGTCAAGTCAGCCCTTAGTGCCACAAGGATGAAAATGGGACACCTTAAAAGAAATTTTTGTTGTTGTTGTTGCTGCTTTAGAGGTAGGGTATCACTCTAGCCCAGGCTAAAGAGGAATTTACTATGTTGTCTCAGGATGGCCTCAAATTTGTGGAGACCCTCCTATCTCTCCCTCCCAAGCGCTGCGATTAAAGGCATGCACCACCACACCTAGCCCTCAGAACATTTAAATCCCACATTTTAACAGAAAAACTAAGTGCTGGAACAAAAACTTAATAAAATTACTTGAAATATCAATAATTTATTTCCATCAGTAGTATTTCCATAAGAACTTTTTTAAATGACATGATAGTACAAAAATTACCTCAGAGAAGAATACCAAAGATATATTTGGATCCATACTACTTTTCCAACCTTCCTATCACATCCTGGGATGTTTTCTTGTACTTTTCCATCTTTAACTAAAATAATTATGTGCTATCACCACCAAGCTAAATATAGGGACTACATGATTGAAAGAAACAAGAACCTTAATCAGTAAGAGTACTACTGCACAAATGCACTTAAAACAGAGCACATGTTGTTGTATAGATAGTTCCAACAATAATGTAGGATAAGAAACTAAGTTCACATGTGAGACTCAGAATTTCACACAGTAGGAAATGCTGGCGTAAATGTGTTCATATCATAGTCCAAACTCCTGTCCTTGACCTGAAAAGCTCTAGATATAAATCTGACTCTGTCACTTTACAGTAAATGACCTTCAATAAGTTATGTATCTTCTTTGAATTTGTTATACCTGTGTCTTAGGGCTATGAAGAGAAGTGAATAATGTAGAGCATTGAGTATAGTAGGTATTTAATAAATACAGACAAAAATAGTAGCAGGGGGAGAGTGAATGTAAGATTGCTGATGGATTAAGAAAAGTTCAAATGGAAAGTTCTGAGAAGAGAGAGTACATAGTATCTTGAGGGGATAGCAGGAAGAATGTAAAAAATGAGCATAGGTTTCTTGGGGGAGACTGGTGAGGAGGAAGTTATATGGCTAAAATTGTATTGCATTCTGGAGTTTTACATAGTCTTTGAAAAACTCTGAATGTAAGACAATACTCTAAGGGTCATATGAAAGATTTCTATTTACTCAGGGATATATTTATAATGAAATTTTCATTTAAGATGGTTACTTTATGGGATTTGTGGCTTCTCTTAGAGTGACTTTAACATTTCCTGGGGCCCAACACATTTCTGTGTTAATAGAAGAAACGGAAATAATAGGTTTGGATCTACAGATGAAACCCTTAAAACACATCCATTTCTTGTATAGAATACTAACTGTTTTCATGTAGTCATGGTCACAGGATATGGATGCAGTGGCCATTGTGAGCTTTTAGATTTGTAGTACAAGCAATGAAGGACAGAAGCAAAATGTGATCACTTATGTGCACAACTATGATACATCACATTGGACTAACTAGCTTCATGGTCCATCAAACTGAAGGTTCTGCCATCAGTCCTGAGGGTACTCAGCACAAACACAGTGGTCATGCTGTAGTTCTCTGCCCACCACCTCACATCACCACGGATTATGGGCAGACTTAAACCTAAATAACATAAATGTCTTGATTACATGTAATGGTAAGTAGAAAATAATGTAATTCCAGGAAAAGAATACCCTAACCTAACCAGAGCACATTGCTGAAATCATCTTATTTCTATATACATTGTCACTACAAATATATTCTCACCATTAGACCCTCCAAGTTATGTTAATCATCATTAATCTATTTAAACTAGTATTTGTTAATTGCTATAAAACCAAAGACTATAGACAAAGAATAAGAAAAACTGCTTTAAACTACATATTCAAATTTGTCTTTATTCTCAATAACCTTCCATTTTTCTTATATAAGATATTATTAGATATTAGTGATAAATGTCTCAAATAGGTATTCTTTCTTTTCATAAGCCCTCAGACTGTGCCTTTAGGAGCTTGGCAAATGACTCAGTGATGGTATACACCTGAATGCCTCAATGAAGTGGGGAATCAGGAGGTTGGGGAGATGGTTCAGCAGTTTAAGGATCTTGATTTCATCACATGCAAGCCCAGGTTCAATGCCCTGGCACCTAAAGCCAAATGCACAAAGCAACTCATGCATCTGAATTTCATTTGCAATTGCAAGAGACCTTGGCATGCCTATGCTTTCTTGAAAAGAAATTAATTTTTTTAATAAACAGATTGTAGAGCCACAGAGTGGATAGAAATATCCTGAGGCATACCCCCCATAGTGACTGACTGAGATCCTAATTACCCCACAGTAAATACCCATTATACCATTGAGGAGGGCCTTCAGGGAAATGAGGACTGGGGAAGAAGGGATATAAGACTATAACCTATGTGAAAAAAATAAATTAATTAAAATAATCAGAAGTGGGGAATCAACCAGATTATTGAGTTCTGAAGTGGAAGGGATAGGCTATGGGAATTAAGCAATCTGCCCTCCTTGGCCTCAGTTCTCTTAGACCCTGCACCCAAATAAAGCTACATGTGACTGCCACTATTCCTTATCAGAGAATAGGGACCAACCATTATACCCTCCACAACCCATGTTTCCTACTGCTAAAATGCCTCAGTGCATTTTTGATAGACTCTGCCCTCTTCCCATGACTATCTCTTGTGGTTTTGTCTCACCCACCACTGGGTTGATGTATCCCCATGAACTTTTTTGTTTGTTTGTTTGTTTTTTGAGGTAGGGTCTCACTCTAGCTCAGGCTGACCTGGAATTCACTCTGTAGTCTCAAGGTGGCCTTGAACTCACGGTGTTCCTCCTACCTCTGCCTCCCAAGTGCTGGGATTAAAGGCATGCGCCACCACACCCGGTTGAACTCTTAATTATCATTTATTTTAGGCTTTCTGATCTTCAGAGTAGTTTAGCCTGTAACAATAGACCCCCTTTTAAGATGGATTCTGAGTATAGCACTCAGAGATGGTGAACTGGATTTCTTCTCTAAAGCTAATGAGTTTGCAAGGGGAATCACTTTCAGACCAAATTCTCATTCTAGACTTGGAGCTTTTACGAACATGGATTTCTCCTGTGCTAGGTCTGCTATTCATACCACCGTGGCTGCCTGCAGATTCCCCTGTTTGTACTTGTGGCCTTGAATTCCGCTCCCTAGCAGGGAGTCTGGGGCTAGAGCTTTGAATTTTTCATTCTATTCTTTACTGAGTTACTTTTCTGTTCTTGGCATTTTTTAGTTTTCCTGTTATCTTGTTCTTGGTTCCTGCAGCTCTTCTACTCCTCTCTTTGTCCTGACTCTTACTCAGGCACACAAAAGATACACCTATACCACTGTCTTATCCCAGATATTTTCCAGATGTGGATTTGAAAGCCAAAATTTTATTGTGGGTTTTATTTTCTTTCTGAAAAAAAAAAGATTATGTTATTTGTGGATCTTATTTGTTCTCTTGTATGTACAGTCCTATAGGAAATACAAGAATGAAAAGGAAGTGTCTCACCCTAACAAACTCCACCCCTAGACTTTTCAGGCAATCATTCACTCTAGGCTCTGCCTTCACAAAGGATCTACCATATCTAGTAGTCCAGCCAGTCTAACCAGATGGGCCTTCTCTGAAGGATCGTATGTTTGCATATATAATTCGCCTCTCACCACAATCCTCACTCATCAGCACATAAACCCACTTGGCAAAGTCCCTGTTATTATTCTTTATGACATCTTCATAGGAGATCACTAGTTTTGCTAAAGCATTTCTCTTCCCTCTCATGCTGTGACATTTATCTTTATAAGTGCACGCACCTAACAAAATGTCTAGTATAAGGTGAGTGCTCAGTAAATATTTTTTGTTTATTTATCCTATCTCCTTATAAAAAACCTGGAGCTTTCTGGTAGCCATAACCAAAAAGAAAAACATAGAGGGAGTGAAGCACATGAATCCCATAAAATAACTTTATGCTTTTAAATTTTTTCTTGTGTGTGTGCACATGTATCTGTGTGAATAATATTCTATTTTATTTATCCATTTATTTATTAGTATGTTCTTGGGTTTTGATTATTTCTAAGAAAAATATTACCAATATTATGATGAGGCGAATTCTTAGAGCTCTGAAATGTTATTTTTTATGATATTGTACTTGGAAAAAAAATATCTCACTCAGAAAGTCGAACATTGCATGTTCTCTTCCATATGCAGATCTTAGCTTCAAACTTTTAAATTTGTGTGTGAGTTGAAGTCACTTAGTAGTAAAGGCCACAAATCTAGCAAGTGGAAGGCTTAAGGGAAGATATAGTAGCTAAGTAAATAGATGGGCAGCAGAATACTGGTGGTGGAATGGTCTAAGTGGGATTATGGGGGGTAGATGGAGGAGATGAGGGGGTGGACTAAGGGTTAGTTAAAACTAAAGAGGCTATAAACAAGCCATATGTAAATCTACTTCTTTGTTAGATAATTTAAAATACATAAGTTTTGGGCCAGCTATGGTGGCACATGCCTTTAATCCCAGCACTTGGGAGGATTGCTTTGAGTGCAAGGCCAGCCTGGGTCTACAGAGTGAGTTCCAGGTCAACCTGAGCTAAAGTGAGACCCTACTTCAAAATAAACAATAGTTAATACAGATAGATAGATAATATAAATTTTGGGCAGAAGTACCCTATGGGGGTATAAATGTTCACCCAAAAGCCATAGATTATTGCAGAAAAATTTCAGTGTCACGGTTAGGATATCTCCCAGTGAGTTGTTGGTCAGCAAGGTTCCCCAGGTACCCTAAACAATACAATGCAAGCTATTGCCAAGCCTTTTGGTTGCTCACCAGAACTAGATGGTAAGACCTTATTGCTGAAGATGCCATATGCTTCAGTTGCAAGACACTGAGAACTCAAACTAGAACTGAACTGGATGCCTTCTCTCTGCTATTTAGTCACAGTGCTAGAAAGTGACACACAGCCTGCAGGGAAAGAGAAGTCTTTGAGAGTCTTAACCAGCAGTGGACTCAGCAAACTACACAACTGGCCACACAGGCAAGATGCAACCACAAGTGCAAAGGTGGTGTGTTTCTTATGGGAATAACTGACTTCCTCCTAAGTGGATCTGAGTCCCACTCCATGGGAGGGAATTGATGACTGATACTGAAAACCTAGTCCAAAGCTTATGGCTGGGAGGGTCACATGCCCTAGGGGGAAGTGACTACTATTGTTTTGCTACATGGATATAGTATGTCCTCCAAGTGGCCCTTTAAATACTTATGTTTATACATATATATTAGTGCTGCTCTCACTTTGGGTTAGAGAAGGTTTTTTTCAAATGGCGGTAACTGCTGGGGAGACTCAAAACTCATCAAAATGCTGAAAAGAAGTGACAGTTCAGCATTTAAAGAGACATCTTTATCATATGCTTTAATGGGTTAGGGATATAGTAGAAGAGGTAAGGGAAAGAATGTAAGGGCCAAAAGGCGGGGAGGAATACCTTAGAATGCTGTCTCCCAGACACAAAGTTGTATTCATAGCCTCATAGCATTGTCCTTATCTGCACAAGACGTACATATTATTGGGCTCATCAACAAGTGGTTGTAAATGACAGAATAAGGAAAGTAGAGGAGGTTCAGTGAAGGAGGGTGGGGCACAAAGGAGGGTTATGGGAGAGTTTACATAAATTTTTAAATAAAGTTTTATATTTTAATAAAAATAATTTTAAAACATAAAATTATTTTATGAGATTCATGTGCTCCACTCCCCTATGTTTTTCCTTTTGACTATGGCTACCAGGAAGCTCCAGGCTTTTTATAAGGAGACAGGCACAAATAAGCAAAAATGGCTAGTGACTGTCCAAGAATCCCCCCTAAACAATACAGGCTATAACCAATGATCTTGATTGCCCACCAAATTATATGGTAAGACCCTGTTTCTGAAGACACCGTATGCTTTTGTTGCCAAACATAGAGAAATCAAGCTGGAACTGATCTGGAAGCTTCGTCTCTTCTAGCTAGCTTTCATAGTACCAGAAGTTGCTATGTAGGCTGCTGGGGAAGAAAAGTCATCAACAGTCTTACCTAGTGGTTGACCCTGCATGTAAAACAACCAACCATCCAGGCAAGGTGTGCTCGCTGGTACAATTGTGGCATGATTGTTACAGAATAGCCAGCTACTTTCTGACTAGATTTGAGGGCCACACCACAGGAGGAGATTCATGCCTAATAATGACACTGTAATCAAAAGCCTGTGGCTGGGGAATTCATAGGCCCTAGGAGGAAGCTACTAATCTTATTTGGCTAAATGGATATGTTATGTCCATCAAAATACTCTCTAAATATTTGTGTTTATGCCCATAGCTTAGTGCTGCTCTTAACTGTGGTTAGAAAAGCTTTTGTGCAGTGGACAGTGATTACTGGAGCAACTCAAAATTCATAAAAGTGCTAAGAGTAATTGACTGTTTAGTGTTCAGTCCTAAATAGGACATCTATATCACCTCCTTCAAGGCCCAAGGAGAGGAGAGTAAAAATAACTGAAGAATCAGTAGCCGGGTGTGGTGGCACATGCCTTTAATCCCAGCATTCAGGAGGTAGAGGTAGGAAGATCACCACGAGTTCAAGGCCACCCTGAAACTACATAATGAATTCCAGGTCAGCCTGGGCTAGAGTAAGAACCTACCTCAAGAAAACAAAAATATAATAAATAAATAAATAAGTAAAAATTTTTTAAAAATGTAAGAACCAAAGGATGGGGAAGAGTACCATGAAACATCATCTTCCAGATGTGACATGGTTCTTGCAGTCATATTCATAGTAGCTATGGTTACCTGCACAAGACTGAGCTTATCAATATTCTACTACAGATGGGGAGGGGACCTAGTGAGAGAGCAACCAGTTACTGGTTGCTAGGAGAGGGGGAGACATTTTCGTCAGTGTTACAGTAAGTAATCTCCCACCCATGGTCATGCAAGCAACTCTAATTCAGCTCAGTAGGACACTGTCTCTCTCTCTCTCTCTCTCTCTCTCTCACACACACACACACACACACACACACACACACACACACACAAAAGATATCAAAAGTAGAAGTGGGACTAGTTGGTAAGAAAGTGCTAAGTGGGAGGGAAGGGGATGAGATAGTAATAGGAAGTGAATATGATCAAAATACATTATGTTAAAATTACAAAAATATATCATGTGCATGAATAAAATTGTCAATAAGTTTAAATTGTCAATAATTTTAAAACACATGCAGATTCATGCTCTATAATAGCACAACTAAAGGGCATTTAGAAACATTATCTCTAAAGAACATGTAAGTGTTAACCACTACAAAGAATATGGGAAAGAATATAGACCAGGATTGTAACTAAGAGAATGATGGGAGAATTGTCTTAACAAATAAGCTCGGAGAATGCCATCTGTTTCTACTTAGTTGAGTCCTGTTCTTCAAACAGAAGGTAGGAGGTAGTCAGTCTAGGCTGAGAGGGAACACAAGCTTAGAACCAAAGAAAAGGTGGTCAAAGAGCAACTGACACTATGCAGAAAACCTGGGGTTATAGATCAAAATATTACATGAATAACAGAGAATCAGTACTGAAATTACTATATTCCATGGAAGTGACCCCCAGTGTGTCAGCAAGTAGATACTTCTCACTACAGCTGATGATGATGGGATAGTTAAAAATGGTATATAGGGCTGGAGAGATTGCTTAGTGGTTAAGGCGCTTGCCTGTGAAGCCTAAGGACCCATGTTTGACTCTCCAGATCCCACGTAAGCCAGACACACAAAGGTGAGACAAGGGCAAGGTCACACATGCCCACTATGAGGCACAAGCATCAGGCATTCGATTGCAGAGGCTGAGGCCCTGGCACAACAATTCTCTCTCTCTCTCTCTCTAAAAAAAAAAAAAAAAAAAAAAAAAAAGAAGAAGAAGAAGTCTGATGATTTCTGATAGCTTTGGCTATTCAGTCTCTCATTGCTAAGGAGACTGGCAGCTTCCTAAGAGGACAAAAACCAAAGCTTATGCCTCAATTCAGAGTCCCTCAATGTTATTTCCACTGAGTTCTTTGGATGAGGCAAGTCATAAGCCCAACCCAGATTCAAAGGTGTGGAGGAAAAAAGATACAAAGTCACAGTTTTTAAAAAAAAAAAAAACTATAAACATGTAGGATAAACTTGTAGCTACCTTGGTAAACACCCTACCATAGCTAGAGAAACACCTTTCTCAAGGAGCTAAGATGCAAGCCAGAAAGGCCACAGAAGCCTTCATACAAGAATCCATCAAATATATTTATTATAGGGATGTTAGAAGCAGACTGGACCACTGCGTGCTTAAATATGAAAAGAGTTAGGGAAAATGTTTACCAAGACAAACAAAAAACTTTTCAGTCACCAAAACTGCCAATTCTGAAACAATATAGGGACTAGAGAACAGGACAACTATATTTAAGAATCCAGTCATTTCCTAAATGTTTACTTTGAAGTGCTTTTTCTACCAGATCTTCAGATTGTTGGCATCTTCACAGTGCTTGAGGATCAGTGCAAATTTTCCTTTTTTCCATGGAGCCATTGCCTGGCTGCCTAAATTAATGTTAGTCTCCCACACAGGACTATGTCATTTTTCTCCATGGCAATATTGCCACATGAATATCTTCAATATTTATCTTTGTTGATCATCTAATTCCATCACTACACTTCATGAGGTTTGAAATTCAATTCATTCATTTAACATGGTAATATCAGAATGTGATTAATGCTTGAAAAGGTAGCAAAGTCTGGGCAACATAATTATTTTTCCATTTATATCCCAGGTTTGGCTCTTTCTTAATCTTTGCTGTACAGCCCAAAGTAAATGACATCACCTCCTTATCCCTGAGCTCAGAACTTATCAAGCATTTCCTGTGCAAACATGCCTGTCTGGAACTTCCTATTATATTAAAGAGTCATGTGTTTGGAATGTATCTGATTCACTTCAGTTCCTTCTTTTGCAAAAATGTGGAAATATTCACCTTGCTTACTATGTGAATTAAGAAAGATTCCATTTGTAAAATGTCTATTTCAGTACCTAATATAGGATAGGTACTCACTAATGGTAGTTAATGTCCACAATTCAATTGTGCATAACTGGACCTATGCATAACTCAAGCTCAATCAATATTTCATTAATTTTTGCCTTTGTTTATAAACTCCAGTCTCCTATTTCTGAAGGATTGCTTCTTATGTTTCTCTAACATTCAAATGGTCCGTCTGGGTCAGAACAACAGAGTGTCAGATAAGATGTGGTTTTCACATGTAACCATTGGTATTCTTTTTAAAATTTATTGTATTTATTTGAGAGATAGAAAGATATGCAAGGAGAGAGAGAGAGAGGATGGGCATACCAGGGCCTTTGGCCACTGCAAATGAACTCCAGATGCATGTGCCACCTTGTGCATCTGGGTTACATGGGTCCTGGGGAATTGAACTCAGGTTCTTTGGTTTTGCAGGCAAATGCCTTAACTGCTAAGCCATCTCTCCAGCCCAGCCATTAGTATTCTTAACTGCTGAGCAGTTCACTAGTTTTCTGCATCTTCCAACATTTTAGTCATTCCTTCCTCTTTATCCACAAAACACAGGGCTGTCTTCACCTAAGCATCTATGCTTATCCAGGTGGTGAGTGCCTTATATTTTCATGTTACAATAGTAAAGGTTGCTAGCAATGATGTTTTATAGACTATCCGAGCCTCCGCTATTCTATCATTTTACTTTTATTAATGATATAATGATTCCTAGTCACATCCTGTACTCACAGCATGAAATCCTTTTCATTAAGCTAAATTTATATTAACGGAGCAGCTGTAGTGTCCTGAATCTGGTGAGCCTGCTGTTTGTCATAGAGTGTTCTCCCTAAATGCCAGATGTCAGATGCCTCAAATCCCATACTCTCTCTCTTCACCCTCTTATGTTGTTGTCAGGTACTATCCTACAGGCAGGACAGCATGTGACATGTATGTGTCACCTTCTTCAATTGTCACTCAGTCCCTTCAGGATCATAACATCATCTTGGACTCATTGGTCATTTTACTGCTTTCAAGGAAACATGCAGAAGAGCAATGAGAGGAGGAAACCTGACATTCTCCTTGGCCTCCGCAGATGTGTACATAGGGTACATGATCTACATACACCAACACCACACCACATACACACTGCATCACACATACTATACTCACACATGTCAAAAAATCCTTTTTGTTAATGTGTGTATGCAGGTGTGCATACACATGTGTGTGAAAACATTGTTGTGAACTAAAGTTCCCAGAAAGAAACCATACCTGCAATCATCAGGCAAGGTTAATTAATTGAACAGAATGTCAGTGATTGTAGAGAGGTTGAAATGCTGCATGCCCATAGCCAGATTTTCTTGGGTTATCTTAGCCCCTTTCATGGCCATTCATCATCCACCTGTATGCCTGGCTTAATATCAAGTCAATCCTTTGGATATGTTTGAATAGACCCCCTGAAAATGTAATCGGATAGAGTCTAGAGCCTATAGCAGAGATATTTCCTGCTTTCTTGTCACCAGCCCACCTGATGCTTCCAAGGCACTTGAAGAGTGTCTTGCTCTATAACTTGTGTTCTATAACTAGAAAAACTTCATGAAATGTTTAACATGTTGGAATATGGAATTTGAGATAACCTAAGTCT
Organism: Dipus sagitta; assembly: GCA_036346955.1. NCBI lineage: Eukaryota > Metazoa > Chordata > Mammalia > Rodentia > Dipodidae > Dipus > Dipus sagitta. Next base: position 123,467,617 of record CM070777.1, read on the forward strand.
ATGTTCCCTAGCCATGCTTACTCATATTTTGCTCCAGAATAAACTTTCTCTCAGCAAACTTGAAGCTACATTTTTTTTTCCTACATTCAGACTAACTGACCAGCAAGCCCCAGCCAGTCTCTGGTCTCCACATCCGTCATGGCTGGGGTTACAAGTGTGAGTGGCCACATCCAACTATTTCTGCTTGGGCGCTGGGGATCAAGCTCATATGATCTCAGGTCCTCATGCCCTCATGCTTGTGCAACAAGCACGCTTACCCACTGAGCCATCCCCCAGCCTCCAACACAAAGGTTTTGTTTTGTTTTTGCATTACTAAATGGCTCTCCAGCAACTTCTTTCTCTTTTCATTTCATCCCTGTGAGGAGGCAATTAACAAATGGCTACACTGTGTCATAACTAGCTGTCATGAACAGTGGGTGCCAGGTCTAGTGTTAAAAATGGAGACTCCTGCTGGGCATGGTGGCGCATGCCTTTAATCCCAGCACTCAGGAGACAGAGGTAGGAGGATCGTCATGAGTTCGAGGCCACTTTGAGACTACATAGTGAATTCCAGGTCAGCCTGGGCTAGAAAAGGAGACCCTACTTCAAAAAATGAAAAACCAAAAGAAAAAAAAAAGTAGAGACTCCCTGATTCCCTTCACAGGTCTCAACATACCACCTTCATTAGCATAATAGACATAGGGTGTAGCAGTTTTCCTTTCTTTTTCTTAATCTTTCTTTTTCCTTGGTTGGGAGAATTAATAAATGTGACAGGAATTTCTGAGGCTATGTAAAATAGTGTATTGTGATGGTCAATAAAAGATATTTACCAGTCATGGACACCTGACATCCTTCTATAGCTTCCATACGTGCACATGGGATGCACATGTCTGTATATACACATGCATATACTGCACATGAATAGACATACTACACACACCAAAAAAGATATTTACCAATTACATTAGTTTAAATTAAAACATTGAAACAATTATATGACTTCCGTACCCCAATGAGAAACATGCTCTCTGCTTTGAAAATTGGGAGTGTTACATAGGTTATGAAATTTATATAAAAATTTAAAACTTAGGCTGGAGAGATTGCATAGCGGTTAAGGCACTTGCCTGCAAAGCCAAAGGACACAGGTTCAGTTCCTCAGCACTCACGTAAAGCCAGATGCACAAGATGGCACATGTGTCTGGAGTACATTCGCAGTGGCTGGAGGCCCTGGTGCACCCATTCTACCCTTTTACCTCCCCCACTCTATCCCTCTAGTAAATAAATAAAAATTTAAAACTTGAAGGTTTAAAACTCAAAGAATATATGTTCCTCACTGCAATTCATTTTATTAAAATACAGAGGCTAGAAGCAGTATCTAAATTTTCTTCCAGCTCAGAAAGAGAAGGAGAAGGAAGAGGGGGCCTATGTTTATTTTTGAGCAATTGACTGGGTTTGAATAGGCTGTTATTCCACGGGATGAATCTGGCAGTAGGAAACTCTTGTACTTACCTTCTCATTGCTGCAACAAAATACCCAACCAAAAGCAGCTGATGGGAGGAACGTTTCCATTTTGGCTTACAGTCTCCAAAGGAAGCTCCATGATTGCAGGAGAAAGCATGGCATGAACAGACACTGGACATCACCTTTGCCACAGCAGGTTGAAAACAGCAGCAGGAGAGTGAGCCAAACTAGTAAGGGGAGTGGGCTACAACAACTCTAAAACCTCCCAGAACAACACATCACCTCCAGCAAGACTCCCAAATTGCCATCAGCTAGGGACCAAATATTCAAAACATGTGAGTTTATGGGTATATCTGACTCAACCCACCACAGAAACAGACAGCTAAATAACTCTGCCACTAAAGAAGGGTAAGGATTAAAGTTTTTCTTCTTAAGAGAAGAGGACAGAAAACAGGAAAAGTAAGAAAGGTACAGGAATCTGACATCAAGTTAAGATACTCAACTTGACATGTTATTTTTTATGACTGTTAAATAGTAAGAATACTGCACAGTACCAACTTTAACAAAGTCATATCTACATAGACCTCTGAATATTTTTAACTGCCATTAAAATCCTCAAATGGGTTGACATGATCTGAAACATGAGCAACAGGAAAAGGAAGGTGAGTGACCTATACATTATACTAAATAAACAGAAGCAAGAATACTGTGTCAAGATTGACAATTGAGACCATAGGGAACACACAAAAATCTTTAAATTTTTTTTTTTTTGCATATGTACAATCCACAGGCTGGTGATGGTCTAAGTCAATCTCACCCATGTCTTAGGTGACTCCAGAGAACTAAGATTTATCTTAGTTGTGCAAGAAAAAATACAAAGTATTGTTTCCTACTTTTATATTGAGTTATTAGTGTAAGTCTTTTGGTAACAAGTCCTGTACAGTGGAGGAACAGAATGTATTTGCGGAGAAAAGCAAATGACTTCTGAGATGTACTTTTCAAGAAAAAATTTTGGAACTCTATTGAAACAGTACATCAATCATAGGACCACATCAAATGAAAGCACGATTTCTTCCAATAATACTTGTAGATTTTTATATATCGGATTTTGCCAGCAACAGGTTAAAGAGCTTTGGTCTAGGACTGGAAAGATGGCTTAGTGGTTAAGGTGCTTGCTTGCAAAGCCTAAGGACTCATGTTCGAATTGCCAGGTCCCATGTATCCAGAGGCACAGTGATGCAAGTGAGCAATGTTGCACATGTACACAAGGGGTGCACAGTCTAGTTTGTTCACAGTGGCTGAAGCCCCTGGCATTCCCATTCTCTCTCTCTCTGCCTTCTTTTTTTACTCTCTCTCTCTCAAAATAATTAATTTTTAAAAAGCTTGTGTCTGTAAGAAGTTGGTAAACATATATATTTTTTTAAATAAAAATCCTTAAATGTTACTATGCATTTTAAATTTCTCTACCATGTGACTTGCTTTTGGCTAATGAGTACATTTCAGAACAGCTTGCTCTATGGGAGTCAGAAAGCAGAGAGGCACACTAGTCAGACCAACAGGGAGAACAAATGTTGCTAATGGAGGAAAACACAGACAGATGGCTGGATCTGTGAGAGCGCACTCGTCCACTGTGAAGGCAAGTGAGAACGAAGTTGTTTGGTGCATGCCTGTAGTGAGATGGGCAGAAATTATTCAATGTTTTCAGATCAATTTCCTTCTACTCTATGCAGAACACTGCTAGTGAGTTTGCAGGATGCTTCCCTGAAGGAAACAAAAGGATTTGAAATTTTTGCTCACTCACTTTATTTTCACATTTCCAGAGACAAGATCTTCATTAGACCATTTATCTTCATGATTTTTTTAATGGATTTTACATTGGTTCAAAGACAGAAATAGAAAACGTTGGTTACCAAAAATTCAAATTACACTTTGTGCTGGTTAATCTTCACTGTCAGCTTCACAGGATTTGAAATCAGCTAGGAAACACCTCTGTATGTGCCTATGAAGGTGCTCCCAAAAGGATGTAACAGAGTCTGAAAGACACACCTGGAGTGTGAGGGGCACAACCATGGGCTGAATGAAAAGGAAAAAGTGAGTTGAGCTTTCTGCTTTGAGACTGTGGATACAGTATGACAGACGCCTCGTGCTCTGCCATGATGGACCCTACCCTCAAACTGTGAACTGAAACCAACTCTTTCTGCCTTAGTTGCTTTTGCTAGGTATTTTGTCACAATAACAAGAAAAGTAACTAATATACAAGTTCCCATTCTGTTGATAGTCTTTTAATAATTATTTTAATAATTATACATATTATGAGAGTTTTGTCCTATCAAAAAGGTAATATTATGGAGGAGGCAACAATACTTTCTCAAAATCATATCTTTTATTAAAACTTAACTTCTTTTAACATTTTTTCCTTGCAATAGTTGATCTCCAAAGCCAAGATTATTGTTGTCTACTTCTATCTCAGCTATACAATGAGAGAACTCAATATTGTCTAGCTAATATTATATTATTATATTAATTCTAATTGCTAGAATTGCATTACTTCTAATTAGCATCCCTTCAAGTGTGACAATTTTGAAAGAATGCTTATTAACCAGAATGAAATACTAATTACAATATCCATACAAGGTGGCAGACTTTTGGACATTACCTATTTTGAGGTGGCATGTCAATTAACTTAGGAATTCTGTGGGGGATAATTTTCTGGCCATTTGGAGAAAAATGAAATTAGATCCCTACATCAGACCACATACAAATAGTATGAGCATGGTACTGGCATTAAAAAAAAAACCAGACATATAGGCCGATGGAACATAATTGAAGACCCCTGGCCCTTAGTTCAACTAACTACAGCTATTTGATCCCTGACAAAGGAGCCAACAACATACCCTGGAGAAAAGACAGCATCTTCAACAAATGGTGCTAGACAAATTAGATAAGCACATGTTGTCCAATTTGGTATTTGCACCAGAACTGAGTAAGAAAGCTCCACCATCATCTGTGTGAGTGGTCATCATCCAGGCTGTTGAGGGTCCACATAAAACATAAAGGGAGAGAACAGTTGAATCTACCTCCTTCTGGAGCTGTGATGCCCATTTTCTCCTGCCCTTGGATATAAGCACCAGCTTCTCTGGCTTTTAGAGTCTGAAACTTGATCCAATAACATACCAGTTTCTCCAGTCTTCAGCCTTGGGCTGAAAGTCACATCACCTGTTCCCCTAATCTTCAGACCTTTGGACTTAGTTTGAGCCATGCTGCTGGCTTCTCTCTTTTTCCAGCTTGCAGATAAGATATCATAGGACTTCTTAGTCTACAAAATCATGTAAGCTAATTCCCATGAAGTCTCTTCTCATTCATCTATCTATCTATCTGTCTATCTATCTATCTATCTATCTATCTATCTATCTATCTTTCATCTATCACCTATCTATCATCTATCACCTATCTATCATCTATTTAACATCTATCAACCTATCAAACAATCATCTATCTATCCTATTGGTCATTGTTTTGGTTTCTCTGGAGAACCGTGATAGAATTGCCTTGCCACATACCATTATGACTGTTGTCTCACTCTAAAATTTTCCATTCAGGGATTGGAAATGTATCTGAAATGTATCTTGTCTAACATTCATGAAGAACTGGGTTCAATCCCAAACATCCCCCAACAAATAAGTAAATTATCCAGGTGAAAAACTATCCACACTTTTAACATTTGAACTCAAATCATACCTTCTCTATAAAACCCAAATGATGTATTCTCTCATACTGAACTTTTGAGGAAACTAATACTATTTTCTACATATAATCAAACCAGTTTTGTCTTTTCAGTGTGGTGTGTACACATATTTTTATCTCCTGCAAATATTTGTGAATTTTCACAGAGAAGAAGTAATGTCTTCTACTTCTGTAACCTCACACTGCATATGGTATACATGATAACTTCTTGATTATTTTCCTGAACACCGATTTATTGCATAGAAAGCAGTGGGAAGGTATATGGAACTCCAATACTGATGACCTTCCTAATACTACCCCCCAGCCCCGCTCAGATCTCCACCCAGCACACAAAGAAAGAAACATTTCCCAAATGGCACATAGGTCCCTCCTTTATTTACACTTAAGTATGACGCTGTGAGACATGATCTGAGCTGTTCTTAAAGGCTGCAGTGCATACTATAAGCTAAAATGAGGGGTGAATAGAAGGCTAGTTCAGTGAGGAAGAGAGATATAATAGTGGTTTTGGCAAGGCAATACCAGAAGAGGTCAACAGAAAGGAAAGGACGCTGGGCACACTTTGAAGATAGAGGAAGCATATTTGCTTGCTGACTGGACATAGTGTAAGAGATAAGCCAGGAGTGATGCCAAGTTTCAGAATGTTAGCTCTATAGCTCAGAAAATAATCACTCCAGATCACAGCAAGAGGATGAAGAATGTATTGGTTATCCTGGCTCATGTTTGGAAGGGACGTAGTCGATCCTGGTGGGGAAGATAAGGTAGCAGAAGTGACTCTCAGCTGTGGCGGCCAGCTGGCTCACATCTCAGTGGACCAAGAAGCATAGAGGGAAGTGCTGGCACTCATCACAGTTTCACCTTTTTCCTTTTTTATTCAGTCTGGATGCCCAGCCCACAGGATGGTGTCCTCACATGGTGGGTGAATCTTCCATCCTTAAACGTCTCTGGAAATACCCTCACAGACCCTGCCAGAGGTATGTCTGAAGTGACTGCAAATCAGATGAAGTTGAAAATGAAAATTCACCATCACAGAGGGTTAAGGGTGTTTCCAAATGTGGACAGAATATCTCAAAGTTGGATACTTAAAAATTATATAAGACATATAACAAGTGTAGTAGAACATGTAAAATATTTAAAATAATAATTTCATAAAAATGAATCAATAAGATGGACATGGTAGTGCACACCTGTAATCCCAATGCTTGGGAGAATGAGGCAGGATCATCATAAACTGAAGTCCAAACAGGGTTAGATAGCAAGACCTTGTCTAAAATGAAAGGTAGAAAGAGGTAGAGAGAGGGCTGGAGAGAAGGTTTAGCAGTTAAGGCACTTGTCTTCAAAGCCAAAGGACCCAGGTTCTATTCCCCAAGACCCACATAAGCCAGATGCACAAGGTGATACATGCATATAGAGTTCATTTGCAGTGGCTAGATGCCCTGGCATGCCCATTCTCTCTTTCTCTCTCTCTCTCTTAAATAAAGATAAAATATTTTTTAAAAGAGAGGGAGGAGGAAAAAGGAAGAAAAGAAAAATATGAATCAATAAACAAGGTAGTTATTAATCCTAGGAAAAACAGCATGCATGTGCATGTACTGTTTTGTATATATAAGTACATATGAACTTCCAGCACCTCCAACAAATAAAAAATTAAATTATCCAGCTGAAAAACTACACACATTTTGAACTCAAATTGTACTGTCTCTATCAGCATATATGGCAAAGCATATAAGTATATATTTATTGCGGCTTTGTGGGTAACTATATATGTAATATTATAAATTATTAAAATAATTATATGTGATATATAATATTTATAATATAAATATAGGTTAATTAATTTAGGAAAAGCTTGTGATATAATTCTATTGGAAGGATAGGGGAAAGGAAAAATTATAAGGAACTACATAAATCCTTATTTGCCATAACAGGAAGTCAACAGAGAAGTATAAAATTGTCAAATCAAGAAATAGGATTATAAGCATGGTATTTAGACATGAAGGCAAGTTAGAGAAAACAGTTAAAAATCATCAAAAATGAAATCTTACTAGGTAGGGGTAAGATACCTAGTTAATTGGATTTCACCCTTGAAAATTAGGGTGAAAGGCATGCATGCATGTTACTAAAAATGTCCATTGGTTTCGCCATACCACTGGTCTTAGATCCAAACTTTGATGCCTGCCATAGGAAGTGGCGCAACTGAGCTGAGTGCACCTGTTTTTAATTATTTTAACACAGTGGCTCTCAAACATGGCTGCTCAATGGAATCACCTGGGAAACTGAAAACTAGTGACTCCTGGATCCCATCCCCAGATGTTGTGATGCAGCTGGTCTGATGTGCAGCCTGGTGTTGGTAGTTTTAAGAGCACTTTGGGTGATTTTATGTGTGGTTAAGATAGAAAAGTACTTCGTTGGTATAATTTTACTTGTCACTACTTGCATAAAGCACTCCGATTTGGAAATAATGGTAATTATCTGTATAGTTTGCAATGGGCGGGGGGAGGAAGAATGGGAGACTGAGAGTCTGCTGAGATCCTCTGCCATGAGCCAGCTCTGTACTCTTAGAAAATGCATCAAATCTGGATTTTCATTTCCTTACTTGTAAAATTAGCATGTTGGACTAATTATTCTCAAATGCTCTCTCCAACTTCACATTTTTGTGGTGATGGATATAACATGTGTTATAAATATATAGAACAAATATATTCTTTGTAATATTGAGAGTGGTTATTATTATTTAAGGAAATATATTCTAAATTCTTATATTATTGCCTTTTGGCTACTTTTTTCTACACATAAACACCACTTTCTCCCCATTGCCTACTTAGTGTACAATGTAATACTGAATTCATCCTGGGAAATAAAAGAATGAAAGCACTTGAAATGAATTTACATTTCATGGCAGAGCACTGTGTCAGCTGTCATTTATCTGAAACATCATTTGCTAAATTGCATACAAGAAGACAAACGTAGCCTGTTTGTTATTTTCCCAATAGTAACAAATAGTAGCAAAGTCATTCCTGAAACTTCTCTTGGCTCCACACATATTTCTTCAAGAAGCAACCTTTTGCAATATGTATGCCCATGGCTAATTTTAAGGAGCAATATGTCATAAGTTCAGGTGAAACAAATAATTGATTACAGTGCTGGCTAAGCTCTCTGGATTTCTTATTGTCAAACTCTCTCACGTGATTATGTTGGAGACCTAGAATAATGGAGCAGTCAATTCTTTTTTTTTTTTTTTGGTTTTTCGAGGTAGGGTTTCACTCTAGCCCAGGCTGACCTGGAATTCACTATGGAGTCTCAGGGTGGCCTCGAACTCATGGCGATCCTCCTACCTCTGCCTCCCGAGTGCTGGGATTAAAGGCGTGCGCCACCACGCCCGGCTATAGCAGTCAATTCTTAATAATGGATACTAACAAGGAAAGATATGAAGCATAAGGATTCATATAGATAATTCAAGGGACTTTGTAATGAATTTCACACACACTATGTGCATATATAGGTATGTATATATTTCTAATTTGCCTTCAAAATTATGTTTTCTTTAAGATAATTCATTTTCATTGCTTGAGTCAATAAAGATAACTGGTATTAATAGATAGAAAATAGAAACTGGTCTGACACACAAAATCAGTTGCTCATAATGACATAATCATAATCAAGAGTAAGCCGGCCAGTTTGGTGGTGCACACCTTTAATCCCAGCATTCTGGGGGGTGGGGGAGTGGCAGACACAGGTAGGAGGATCACTGTGAGTTCAAGTCCAGCCTGGGACTACAGACTGTGTTCCGGGTCAGCCTGGACTACAGTGAGACCCTACTTGGAAAAAACTTAGAAAATGGGCTGGTGGGATGGCTTAGAGATTAAGGCATTTGCCTTCAAAGTCAAAGGATCTCTGTTCAACTCTCCAGGAACCATGTAAGCCAGATGCACTAGTGGTCACATGCGTCTGGAGTTCGTTTTCAGTGGCTGGAGGCCCTGGCACACCCATTCTCTCTCCCTCCCTCTCTCAATCTCTCTCTCTCTCAAATAAATAAAAATAAACTTTAAAAAAGAAAAATCTAAAAAAAAAGAAAAGAGTAAACTGTCAATAAGTCTATTTGCATATACTTGTATTTGTCCATGACTTTGACTTACTGCCTTTTCAGGAATTTCTTTTACCCAAATAGAAATCAGAAGCTATGGTCAAAAAATGAATTCTAGGCTGGCCGTGGTGGTGCACACCTTTAATCCCAGCACTTGGGAGGCAGAGGTAGGAGGATCACCATGAGTTCGAGGCTACCCTGAGACTACATAGTGAATTCCAGCCTGAGCTAGAGTGAGACCCTACCTCGAAAAACCAAAAATAAAATAAATAAATAAAAATAAAAAGGATGAATTCTAAAGTGAAAAAAGGTCAAACCCATGTGCTACCTTGCAAGTAGTTAAAAATGGATTGAGAATTCACCATCTGGCTGGGAGTATCTTGGGAAAGTAGCCACCTTCTGTTGGGCATAAACAGAATGAAAGCTCATTGAGCTATCTGCTATTTATTTCTAGGTGGCTATGGTCATGTTTTGCATCTCCCTGAAAAGTGGTCATTATATGAATACACTTGAGTCTAATATTTGTGCTAATTGAAAAGTTGTGGGAAATAGTCCTTTTTCTCAGCCCCTAAATTTGCCTCACTTTTCCAAGTAAAATATGAATGTGTTATCAGTATTTAGATTGTTGTTGTCTGCCCTATGAGAAACAGGAATTTAGAAATTTCAGGTGAAAGTCAAAATCAACATCATGATGAAAAAAGATTAGTGGGCAGTAGGATCTTGCGACTGTCTTGGCATCACAGCTTCTATGCATTAGGGCTAGAAAATATACATACTCCCACTGTATCTTTTAAAGAAGCACAAAATAGTAGGTTTCATTTTATTTTTATACATAGACATCATTGTTCTTTGCTCATATTTACCCCCATTATCTTCTCTTGACCTCAGTTCCGCACCTCATTGGTTCCTTTTATATTTGCCTTTCTCCCCTCAAGTCCCCTGAAGGACTCTAAATTAGCATAGCAGAGAGACACTAGTACATCCACTATTCACAGTATCCAAGCTATGGAATCATCCTAGGTCTCACCAACAGATGAATGGTTAAAGAAATGTGGTCTACAGGAGCTGGGGACATGGCTCAGTGCAAGCATGAGGATCTGAGTTTGGATCCATAGCACCCATAGAAAATGCTAGGCTTGACATTGTGCAGCTGTAATCCCAGCACTGGAGTGGTAAAATAGGAGGATCCCTGGGGCTTGCTGGCCAGCAAGTCTAGATTAATAGATGAGTTCTGGGTTCAGTGACTGACTTTGTCTCAAAAAGTAACATGGAGAATAATCAACTCTGGCATCTACATGCATCATCTGTACATAAATGTGCACTCACGTGCATGTAAAAATGCAAAAAAATACTTATGCACCACACATACACACAAATAAAATATGATATATATGATGGAGTTTTAGTCATCTGCAAAGAAGAATGGAATTATGAAATTTTTAGGAACATTTTATGCAAACAATCCTAATAAAACACACACACACAACAACAACAACAACAACCCCCTGAAAGTTGGGAGGAGACTGGTTGGGAAGAAGAGGCTCAGTGGGAGGGGGAATAGGAGAAAGTTATGGGGTGAATATTATCAATGTAATTATATACATGGATAAAATTGTCAAAAGTAAAATTAAAATTAAATAAAGAGTTAATTTGTCATAACAACTATGTGGGGTATGTAAGGTAATTAAAAGCTATATTCTGAGACTGAAATCAAAGAAATGAAATGGAGTGTTGGAAATAATATAGCTATCACATGTTGGGAAGAGAGGAGGGAGAAAGAGTTTGCAACCACATAACCATAATAATAATCATAACCTAAATTTTTGAAATATCAAGTATATTTTTAAAGTATCATTGTGTTTATTAAAATCATTCTTAAAGCCCACATATGTGTGCATACCAATATGAAAGAAATAAATGATTTGTTAATTTCTTAGCCAGGCGTGGTGTCGCACACCTTTAATCCCAGCACTTGGGAGGCAGAGGTAGGAGAACTGCCGTGAGTTTGAAGCCACCCTGAGACTACATGAATTCCAGGTCAGCCTGGACTAGAGTGAGACACTACCTAGAAAAATAAATTTTAAAAAAGAGTTTGTTAATTTCTTGTAAAAATAATTTGATTCAGCAAAACAATTCAGGATAGATAACAGTGATAATAATGATGAGAATGACCATTTGCTAAAAGCTAGAATTTGTCAACAACTGTGTTAATCTCTTAATCTAAATTTTATCTAATCCTCACTTCTCAATAAGACAGATATTATCTTCATTTCACACATGAAAAATATGATAGAAAGAGAGGAACTAAGTGAGTTAAGATTTTACAGCTGGTAAATGATAAAACATTTTACATGTGATATGATAAACACCTGGGCATAGGTATATGCGATGGGATAAATACCTGATTACATAACATATTTCAAGTATCATTTCCTACCTTTGAATTAAAATTCAAGCAGGTCCTATGATTGTTTTTCTGGTCACCCTTAAATAAAATCACACATACAGTCTGAGTATAGTAATTACTATAGTGGATAACAATCAAAACTTCAAAATTGTACCAGTGTTAAAACCTTTCTTTTTATCACGCCAAGGACTTGCTTAGGGCAACTTGGGAAGGAGCAGGGTTCCCTTTACATCCCTGCTCTTTTCCTCCTATTTCATAACTTCATTTCTAAATGTCTGTTTCTGCCAGGGAAGAAGTTGAAGGAAGAAGTGGTAAATGGAATAAGGCTTGGGCAGGACTGTTAATGTTGTGAAGTGGCTTACAAAAATCCTCAAGTAATGTTTTTTTTTAAGTACCAGCTTTGAGGTCCTATGAGATGTAAATTTCCTTTTCTGTTCTAAATTGACACTCTTGATATGAAAGACTCTATCTTGGCATTTGTTGAAAGAAACTAATCTAGACAAGTTAATATGGCCATTATTTTATTTCTTTAATCTAACATTATCTTGTGCTAAAGCAGGTTATGCATTCATCATTCCCACAGCACACCAAGGAATATTGTTTGGAATAGGAAAACTGTATTGAAACCACCTTTATTTCATGAACTTAATTATAACTATTGCGAAGATTTCAGGTAAGCCTCCTGCAAAGTTATATTTGCAGCGAATATATACAGCAGACATATTACCTCTGCCCATGTGAGGGTTATAATAACTTCATGACAAGTAATATATATTTATGCCTAACTTACTTCTGATAAGAAAACTCAGCACCAAAGAAACTGATCACTTTCTTTTTTTTACCATTTCTTTCTTTATTAGTTAGGTACATACACAGTGTATAAACATCACATTTTGGTACCATCCTTATGCTCATCCTTGTCCTCCCCCCTCTGAAGGGACTCTCCTCATTGGGGATGCCAGTTATCCCCATGGGGATTGTGGGTCATGCATTGTGGGGGTAGCCATCAGTTATGGGAAGAGGCAATGTCTCTGTGTATAGTGTCCCAACTTGTGGCTCTAACAATGTTTCCACCCCCTCTTCCATGAATTTCTCTGAGCCATGTTGGGTTTGTTTTAAGTCTAGTTCAGTGATGAGGTCCTGGAAGCACTCTTGCTCATTTCCCCAATTACTCTATGGTTTCAGCTGGGGCCCTGGTGAAGTGCAATGGGCAATCCCTCTTCAGATTTTGTATCCATCTGAAAAACAGAAGCAGATTCAACAACAGAGAGTGAAGTCAGCATCAGATAAATGGGATAACCATTATTAGTTTAGAGAGAATTTAATAGGTGTAGGCCCTTTTATAGTCCAAAATTGGTGGGAGGTTGATATTGGAGAGTGAACTCATTTTTGGATATGATTCTGACTTGTTTCCCAGTTCCAGATATTAGTTCCATTCCACTGAGTGGATCCATTAGCTAATCCAAGAGAAGTTGGTTACCCATCATGGCTGTGTACCACTATTGCACTTTGGTGAGCATCACGTCAAGCTCTTTGCTGCTCAGTAGCTTAGACCACGAGTTGCTTGGAAAGATGTTGGCCATTTTTCCCCCAGTAGCTCATGTAGCACCTTCTGGCACTAGATGAGCTGCCTGGGGACTGACTCTCTTCCATATTTCAGCCATGTCTCTCCATGTTATGTACTAACAGCATATGGTGTTTTTGGCAGTAAGGTCTTACCATTAACCTGTGGTGGGTAATAATGTGCTCTGATAGAACTCTGTCTTCTTTTGGGAAACTTTGTAGGTCTCTCTGATCAACAGCTTTTTGTGGATGTTAACCACATCCTGGTACTGGGAGTTACAGGCCAGCACCAAGGAAGAAGGAAGAAAAAGATAGGTAATGTAAAAGAGAAAAGCAAGAAGAGAGAGAGAGAGAGTAACAGGAAAAGATTAAGGTTAGTCTTCATCATACCCTCTCCAGGGTCTTTTGATTCATGTGTTCCCTCTAAGAACCTAATGAAGGTTCAACCTTTAATTCTGTCTTTCAGGATATAGGACTTTATGGTACCAGTTCCATTTGGGTCATTTTGTGTCTCCCCCTTACCCTCCCCTCCAGCCCCACCCTCTCTATTGTCTGGTCCCTGAGATAGCTATTAGGTATATAATCATCTTGGGCAGATACAGGTTAGGACCCACAGATGAGCGAGACATGCAGCAATTGTCTTTCTGTGATTGGGTGAGTTTACTGAGAATGATCTGTTCCAAGTTCAACCATTTTTCTTCAAATTTCATTGTGTCATTTTTTTCTTCATTCTGTGTAGAATTCCATCATGTAGATACACCACATCTTGGTTATCCATTCATCTAATGATGGAAATCTGTGTTGATTCCAGTTCTTAGCTATTATGAATTGGGCAGCTATAAACATGGTTGCACAAATATCTCTGAACTGAGGCATGGAGCTTTTAGGGTAAATGCCCAGTAAGGGAATAACTGTGTCTGTTGGTAACTCTATAGCCAACCTTTTTATGAGCCTCCATATTGCTTTCCATAGTGGTTGTACCATCATACTTTCCTACCAACAGTGAATGGGGGTTCCTATTTCTCCACATCCTTGCCAAATTTGTTTTCATTTGATTTTTTAATGTTTGCTATCCTTACTGGGGTAAGGTGGAATCTTATAGTTGTTCTAATTTGCATTTCCCTTATAGTTAGGGATGTTGAACATTTTCTTAAGTGTGTGTTTGCCATTTGTATTTCTTCCTCTGAGAACTCCCTGTTCAGTTCTATGCCCCATTGTGTGAGTGGGTTGTTGGATTTTTTATTGTTTAGGTTTTTGAGTTCTTTAGATTCTAGAAATTAGACCTCTGTCAGTTGTATAGCTGGCAAAAATTTTCTCCTGTTCTGTGGGTAATCTAAAGGCTCTGCTTATTGTATGTTTGTCTGTGAGAAAACTTTTCAGCTTCATAAGATCCCAATGGTTGAGTGAGTGTTTAAGTTTCTGCACTACTGGGGTTTTGTTCCAGAAGTCTTTTCCCACTCCTATATCATGGAAAGTTCCTCCTAGTTTTTCTTCCAGTAGTAGCAGAGTTTCTGGTCTTATATTGAGGTTCTTGATCTATTTGGCCTTAATTTTTGTGCATGGTGAGATGTGTGGATCTAGTTTCCTTTTTCTGCATATGGATATCCAGTTTGTCGAGCATCATTTGTGGAAGATGCTGTCTTTTTTCCAGCCTATATTGTTAGGGCCTTTGTTGAATATTAAGTAGTTTTAGTTACTTGACCCAATGTCCAGATCCTCTATTCTGTTCCATTGGTCTATACTGCTGTTTTTATGCCAGTACCATGTTGTTTTGTTACTATAGCTTTGTAATATAGTTTTAGATCAGGTATGGTGATGCCTCCAGAGGTGTTTCTTTTGCTGAGGATATGCTTGGATATTCAAGGCCTTCTGCCATTCCATATGAATTTTGAGATCATTTTTCCTATCTCTGTAAAGAAAAATGTTGGGATTTTTATTGGTATTGCATTAAATCTGTATATTGCTTTTGGTAAGACTGCCATTTTCACAATGTTAATTCTGCCTATCCAGGATCATGGGAGGTCTTTCCATTTTGTCAAGTCCTCCCCAGTTTCTTTCTTGAGTGTTTTTATGTTTTAATTATATAACTCTTTCACATCCTTGGTTAATATTATGCCAAGGTATTTTATTTTTTGTTTGTTGCTATTGA
This sequence comes from Dipus sagitta, assembly GCA_036346955.1. Lineage (NCBI taxonomy): Eukaryota > Metazoa > Chordata > Mammalia > Rodentia > Dipodidae > Dipus > Dipus sagitta. The sequence continues at coordinate 123,483,001 of CM070777.1, forward strand.
AAATGGGACAATGTCATTGTTTCTTTTTTCTTTTGCATACAGAAAGGCTACTGATTTTTGTGCATTGATTTTGTGTCCTGCTACATTGCTGAAGGAATTAATCACCTCTAAGAGTTTTGAGATGGATGTTCTCAGGTCTCTTATGTATAGAATCATGTCATCTGCAAATAGGGCTAACTTAACCTCTTCCTTTACATGCTCTCCATTCATGCATAAATGTCATCAATCTTCACATTCCCCACAGAAACACAGAATTTGAGTTTTCCATATTTCCCATGCAAACCTTGCCTTAGCACCTTCTTTTGAATGTATTGCCTCCCTCAGTCCTCTATATGCAGAAAGTTTGGACTACTACTAGCAGTCTGTAAAATCATAGCTTTAACTGAGGTTGATTTCAAATATTTCTTTGCTGCTGTTTTCAAAGAATAGCTAAGAGGAGGTAAGCACTCTGACATTAAAGAAAGAAATTAATTCTAGTGGTTTCATTGTAGCAGGAGTAAAACACTTCATGGGCTGAGAAGATGGATCATAGTTAAAGATGCTTGCTTGCAAGGCTGACAGCCCAACTTCAATTCCCCAGTACCCACATAAGGCCAGACACAAAGCAGTGCTTGATTCTCAGGTCCAACGTGCCTATGGCAATGGGGCTCAGAGCCAGGAGAATCCAGAAGCTCACAGGCCAGCTGGACTGGCAAATACAAGGTGGTGAGACCCTGTCCCAAAAAGAAGGTGTTGTTGGACACCTGGGCAGATTTCATAGCTTAGTTATTATGAATAGTGCCGGAAGGAGAGGACAAACACCCCAAGGTTGTTCTCTGAGAATGACCATTCAAAAAGCATAAACATACTTAAAAACATTTTAGGGCTGGAGAGATGGCTCAGCAGTTAAGGCACTTGCTTGCTAAGCTTCATGACCAGGGTTCAATTCCCCAGTGTCCAAGTAAATCCAGATACACAAAGTGGCACATGCATCTGGTTTGTTTGCAGTGTCTGAAATGCCCATTCTTCTCTTCTCTTCTCCTCTCTTCTCTTCTTTTCTCTTCTTCTCTCTCATTCTCTCTTGAAAATAAATAAAAATATTTTTAAAACATTTTATATAGAGCACCATAAAATATAAATATGGAAAGACATGAGCTAAATGTTATCCAAAATAATAATTCAAACAGGCCAACATTGTATTGTTAATATCTTTTTTTTTCATATATTTGCAAGCAGAGAGAGAGAGAGAAAAATGATACAGAGAGCATGGGCATGCCAGGGCCTCCAGCCACTGCAAATGAGCTCCAGATGCATTCTACTTTGTGCATCTGACTTTCTGTGGGAACTAGGGAATCAAATCCAGGTTGTTAGGCTTTGCGGGTATTAAATAATAATTTACTTATGGTTTGAGTTGACCCAAGGTTTTGAGGCATTATATATATGTAATATTTTTCCTCGAGATTCTCACTAGATAATCCATGCATTTCTTCAATTTCAGATTCTCTAAAATTAAAGTCACAGTATCTTCCAAAAACCTTCTTTTCCTCTTCTAATTATTTAATTACTGGCACCTTGTTCATCTGATCACCCATGTAACAAACTTTGACTCTTTTCTATCACTTATATCCATATTCAGTATGAACTCCTAAACATTTTTAAAATCATATTGTTACTTATGTTTCTGAATTTTTTTTTCAAGGTAGGGTCTCTCTCAAGCCCAGGCTGTTCTAGAATTCACTATGTGGTCTGAGGATGCCTTCGAATTCATGGCAATCCCCCTACCTCTGCCTCCTGAATGCTGAGATTAAATGCCCAGCTTATGTTTCCTAATTTTTAAAGTTTTATTTTACTATGTTCCATAAGGCCATTTACCTGCTTTTAGATAATGTACTTTTAAGCATATTACCCCCATACTCTGCTACTATGATGCTCCTCCCCCCATTGTTTTCCTACAGTTTCACTTCTATTTTCATGTCATATATATTTGTATGACATAATGTGTCTCCATAAAGTCCAAGACCCACAAATGAGAGAAAGGATGAATATTTGCTTTTGTAGACTTAATTAGCTATCTCCAGTTGCCTCCATTTTCTTGCAAATGACATAATTTCATCTTATTTATAACTGAAAACAAATCCCATTGTATACAACCACCATCTCTTGATCTATTCCTCTGTTGTTGGACACCTGGGCAGATTTCATAGCTTAGCTATTATGAATAGTGCTGCAATAAACATTGATGTGGAAATATTTCTAAGGCCTAGTAAGTGCACACCCTCATTTTACTCCCTTGAAACAATGGTCTCCTGTCTCTCTATCAATTTGTCTCCACGCTATTACTAAACAATTCTGAAATGCTTCTAGGGTGTTCACAAACGCAAATTTTCTCATGTTACTGATCTATTTAAAACTCTTTGTGGTTAGCCAGACATTTGTGCACTAATTCCCAAAGATCTTTGATCAGTGTTCCATGACCAGAAACTGCATAGTATATTCTTGACTAGAGATTCATAATACACATTAGAATTTTTAAAATTTCAAACTATTAAAACACCAAAAGAAGTGTTGACACCATGTTTTCTGTACCTTTTTTTTTTTTAACACAGAACTGTTGTGCTGATCAAAAATCTGCCTGGGCTAAAGACGTAGCTCACTGGTATAGTCGAGTATGCTCATGTCCCCAGGTCCAATCCACAACAACAAAAGAAATCTACTAGGAATGCTGCTTAACATGCCATATGATCTGGCTCTGCTGACTCTTTAGCTTCATTCGTCCCACACCGCATGCCCCACTCTACTTTCTTTTCTATTCTTTTTTTTGGGGGGGAGGGTATGTATATGTGGTGGATCTGCATGTGTGGGGGTACACGTGTGTGGGTGTATGTGTATGTGTGGAGTCCAGAGGTTATCAACAGATGTCTCCCTCAAATCACTCTCTGCTGTATTTATTGAGACAGGTTCTTCACTTGAACCCAGGCCTAGTTGATTTGGCTAGTTTAGCTAGCCAACTTGCCTTGGAGAACCTGTCTCTGCCTCTTAAGCTCTGGGATTACAGGTGGGTCACCATGCATTTATGTAGGTACTAGGGACCAAAGGAACACATCTTCATGCTTGTACTGCAAAAGTGCTGTGTCCAAAGAGCCATCTCCCCAACTCCCCACTCCATTGTCTTATACCACTGAGGCCCTGTGTGTAGATATTGGCCTATCCTGAAGCTATTTCTTCTTTCTATCCTCTTCAAGAGTTGTTTCCAAAGCCACTTCCTGGAAATTTTTCCAAAACCCTGCTGTGTGGTTTGATAGCACTTTATACTTACCTCCTTTGGAAGCATGCTTACCACATTGTCTCTTGAAAGTAATGTTTAGTTGTATCCATCTTCATGTCCCCTAATACATTCTATCTTCTCAGTGGTTGCAATGATTGTGTTTCCTCAAAATTCATATGTTGAAATCTAACTTCCAACACAGTAGTGCTAAGAAATGGGCCTTTGGGAGATGATTACATCAACAGGGATGTACCTTCATGAATAGGATTAGTGTCCTTATTAAAGAAAGCCAAAGGAAGCTTGCTTGTTCCTATGCCTTAGGAAGCTTCCTTAACAAGACATAATCTTTGAATAGAGGGTGATCCTGAACCAGACACTGAATTTTCTAGTCCCTTGATGTGGGATTTCCCAGCCTCTATTATGAGAAATAAATTTTTGTTGTTTATAAATTACTTATTCCATAGTATTTTTGCTATAGTAGCCCAAGTGAACTAAGACTGGAATATACTGGACTTTAAGTACCAAAATAAAGCAAATACTGCCTGGTTTATGTATTTTAAATAAACCTCATAAATATTAATTGAGTCAGACATCAGTTTCTCTTAGCCAGAACTATTTGTATGAGGCTTTAAAAATACCTACATTTATACATAACTTTATAACTATATATATAAGATGGCTTAGTAGTTAAAGGCACCTGCTTGCAAAGCCTAATGGCATAGGTTCAATTCCCAAGTGCCCATGTAAAGCCAGATGCACAATGTGGTACATGTGTCTGTTTGCAGTTTGTTTACAGAGGCAGAAGGCCCTGGTAATCCACTCCCTCTCTTTCTTCTCTGTCAAATAAATAAATAAATAATTTAAAAGTTTTTATACAAACACATACATAAAAAGAAGCACTTATTTGGGCTCACAGTTTTGAAGTTTGGTAGGAGCATACAGCAGAGCAAAAGTGATCACCTCATTAACAGGGCTGCAAAGACAGAATGGAAGTGGAACAGGCATGGGCACCCCAGCCCTCTTTTGAGGCAATATTCCTGATGATGTGAGGGCTGTCAGTGTGGCTAATCTCTTCAGGGCTCTGCTACTTCTCAGTAGTGCACTCCGGGGACCATGCTTTTAAAACATGAACATTTGGAGAGTACTTATCCAAACAATATTTCTGAGAAGGACTTAGGGCTTCAGTTCGTGTTAGCAAGGATTTAAAAATTGTCTTACTAGTTTAAGATTTTGTTACAATTTTTAAGTGTTTAATTTTATAGTTTCTGCCCTTCGATGTTTGCTAAGAATTTTTTACGTCCTATTCACGCCTTAGTATGAAGACATTTAAAAATAAAATTTACCCTTCCAATGGTGATTTAGTATGTGTCATCACCATGGTGCCTCCACAGACACTGGCGCTCCTTTTGCATATATGATATTGTTGTTTTAGAAATCTGAATAGTGTGGCATTTCACTGAGTTTCCTTTTGAGCTAAATCTTTGAGTTGCACAGAATGCAGAAGGCAAGGGAAGAGGATGTGGCTAAAGAACCCCTGGTTTGGTTCATAAAAGGATGCAGTGAAGTAAATTAATGCTGACACAGTGCCCTCTGTCAAAGCAGCCTGCTGCTCTAAGCGAATGATCACAAGCAGCATATGCGCCACTTAGGGGAGAGTGCAGCATTCCAGATGGCTGTGTTTCATTTCATTTTTAAACAGTCAGACTTTTAGAAGAGAGAGGGTGGACTCTGTATCCAGGTCATTCCTAACTCTTCTCCAGGGAGATCATCTGAAGTTATTGCTTTAAAGTGCTCAGAAAGCCTGACTGGTAAATACTGACTACTTCATTACAAGCCTAACCTTTTCCTGAAAGTGAGGCTAGATGTTTACTAAAAGGCATGCTAAAAAGTACCTTTTCCCCATCTCAATTCTCTTTTCTTTCAGTTGTTATACATTACTTGTTTTCTATTATGCTTTTGCAGAGCAATTAAACCCCTTCTTACTTTTGATCTAATTAGAGTTTGTATATTTGGATCCTTTACTATTAATTAGCTTTGACTTAAATATCTCTTGAAATATTTAACAGATTTCTTTTACTATGAAATAGAGATATCTGCTGGCAATGGGATCTCAATTAATTGCTCCATCCAGTTGTATAGGGCAGGTCCATTCCTTGTCCAGTGACATGTAGTTTCCGTCATATATACTATGCTAGCTTTCATTATGCCATTACATGCACAGTGGGAAACAGACTGCTATGTGCTCTTTGTAAAAAAAAAAAAAAAAAAAATTGATGAGACCAAAGAGTTGATTTTAGCTTAAAGTCTCAAAAGGAAGCTTCATCATGTCAGGGAAAGGATGGTAGAGCAGAGGCTGGCCATCACGTCTTGTCATAGCAGCTGGTAGGAAGCAGCAATGGTGAGCTGACTGTGATATGCTTTGATATAGGCACTTTGAGACAATTTTAACATTACAAGTTCCAAAATTATGGGAAAAATGAAAATTTTAACAGCTCTGGCTCAAAACCTTCCCTAGAATGTCAAGATCAATCATAGGATTATAGAATAAATCTTGACCAATCACTTATCTATGAGTAGCAGCTATAGCCTTGATACATCTCTAACCTAACATCCCAAATGTTTCTAATTCCAAAATAATAACAGAGATATTTCTATTTATGTATTCTGAGATGTAACCTTTTGTTTGGGATTTTTCTGCTCAATATTTTCAAACTGCTATAGCTCCTCTTTCTCATTTATTTTTCTCATTATCATTTTTAATCTCTAGAATTTCTGTTACCCATTTCCATTTCATATATTCAGTTGCTTTGGAAAAGAACCCTCACTGCATCTTCCATCATATATGTCTAAAATTCTTTTTACTTTCTTTATTCCTCTGTTTTCTGCCATGTTGTCAATACCTCCCAATTTAGGTCACCAATGGACTTCATTACTTTGTCTTTGTTGCAATTCGATAAGGAATAAAATGTCCAAAAGTAAACATGTCTTTACTCTGATGCCTATCTTGGTAACAGACTCATCCTCATTCTTTGTCTAAAAACTACTGCATGAATCCGATGAAGTCAACTTCCAAATGATATTCATTATCTCATATACAAAAGTTTCAGGATCCAAATACATAGATACTCTTTCCTTTGTTCAATAATTTTAAAAGGAAAAAGTATTTAGTGTACTTGCTATAATCCATTTTATATAAAAGGAAACATGTCTGAGATTATATTCTACCTAATATTTATGCACATTTCCCCAATGTTTGATGTTTGATTTACCAGGATCTATCTGTTTTTGCTTTATTTTTTCCACATTGAAGTATGTAATAGCTGGACTTGAACCAAACTGATATTGAGGAGAATCCATTAGATTAAGAGATCTCGGTTCTCATCCAGATTTTGCCCAGATTTTGGGTTTCCTACATCTGTAAAATGTAGGAGTTAGATATGGACTTTTTTAGTGTCTGCTTTCTGACCTTTTCAGTGTGCTTTTAAATTTTCCTTCCCTTATACTGGCCTTAGGTAACATTGAGCAGACACTATTAATGAAAATGACTTAAGAGTCATTTTTTACCACAAAACATTCACAGACCTCTGTATTCCCCCTTATCTCGCTTTAAATTCCATAGGAAACCAGCAGAGGCAGGAGATTCATTAAAAGTTTGAGGCCAGCCTGGGCTACATAATAAGACCCTGTCTCAAAATAAAAAAAGTTTTCACATGTGATAGCTAAGGAGAAAGAAGCACACAGGCACCAGAATGCCCTGTTTGACTATAGTATAATTTCCCTCAGTACATTTAACTTACTATATCCTTTTACTGGAGATTGGTTTCTTAAACTACTGGGGTGAGCCTTGCATTTGAAGGTGTGAAGGAGAATAATGGATCTATCTTGCATAAATAAAGGACTATAAACTTTACAGAAGACATTGACTTCTATTTTTAAAAAGGGATAAGCAGGGCTGAAGAGATGGCTCAGCGGTTAAGGCGCTTGCGTACAAAGCCAAAGGACCCAGGTTCCATTCCCCAGGACCCACATAAGCCAGATGCACAAGGTGGCTTATGCATCAGGAGTTCATTTGCAGTGGATGGAGGCCCTGGCATGCCCATTCTCTCTATCTGCCTCTTCCTCGCACTCTTAAATAAATAAATAAATAAATAACCAACCAAAAATTTTCAAAAGGGATAAGCAGAAAAACCTTGGGAGTAAATGGCCTCTGACAAATGCTACTTTAAAGACTATACACTGAAGAGTAACTGACCCAGGTACAATGAATGAGCGGTGACTGATTCCTGTATCCTGCTGTAGTGTATTCTTTCATTTTATCCACCTACCAAACCCGCAAAGTAACCAGTTCCCTTACCCTCCAGGGAATTTCCTAGACTAAGTCAAAACAGAATTCTGCCTAGAACTGCCTTTCTTAAACAGCTCTTTACCAAAACTATCAAATTATACTCATCAGAATGCCTTAACTGATGCAGTAGCCTATGTGTTCAGATCTTCTAAGAGTTCATGATTCAGTCTCAGTAGATTTTGTTTGTATTTGGAAAAAACAACTCCTGCTATCATTGTTCTTTCCTATATCTTTTTAAGGCTGTATTTACACTCAGTTTCTTTCCATCCTTTCTGTCTTTCTGTTTATTTGGGGATTAGTTTATGTTTATAGTTCCTTGAGGTATAAAGATAGTTTTCATTTGAGCTTTCTTTTTTCTCAGTGTAGATACTCATTGCTAGATCTTTCCCTCTTCAAACCACTTTCCCTTCATCTAATAAGTTTTGCTATATTGTGTTTTTATTTATTTTAACAATGTTTAGTATTCCTTTTTGAATATTTCTTTGATTATTTAGAATTGTTTCAATTCAATACATAAATGACTTTTTCAATTACTGATTTCACAATAGCAAAGTGTTTCATCATTGTGGTTTGAAAATACTAGATATGATTTTATTTTTTTAATTCATTAAGATGTGTTTTGTGACCTCAATATACAAATTCTACTGTGGAGAATGTTTTATATTCATTTGAAGAGAATATGTATTCTTTTTAAATATATTTGTCAGAAGAGAGAGAGAAAGAGAGAGGGAGAGAGACACTGAGAGAATGGGCATGCCAGGGCCTCCAGCCACTGCAAATGAACTCCAGATACATGTGCTACCTTGTGTATCTGGCTTACATGGTCCTAGGGAATCAAACCTGGGTCCCTTGGCTTTGTAGGCAAGTGCTTTAATCACCAAGCTATCTCTCCAGCCCATACAGTGAGTTTTATGCTCACCTGTTTTCAGGTTATTTTTGTTTTAACTTGAAGAACTTCCTTTAGCATTTGTAGTATGGTAGAAATAGTGGTGAATTCCCACAGATTTTGCTTTTTCAGGAAAATCCTTACTCTTTACATGTGATAGTTAGTTTTGCCAAGCATAATATTCTTGGTCATCAGTTGTTTTTTTCTTTTTCAATGCTTTGAATATATCACCCAATTTTTCTTTTCCTGAACAACAAGGTTACTATTGAGAAATCCACTTATCATCCTATGTGGCTTCCATTGTATAGAACAAGTCTTTTGAGGTGATGTGTGTGTGTGTGTGTGTGTGTGTGTGTGTGTGTGTGTTATTGTTGCTTTAAAAATAATCTCTGGGGGCTGTAGAGATTGCTTAGTGGTTAAGGCACTTGCTAGTACAGCCAAAGGACCAGGTTTGATTTCCCAGTACCCATGTAAAGCCAGATGCACAAGGTGGCACATGTATTTTGAGTTCATTTGCAGTGGATGGAGGCCCTGACATGCCCATTCTCTGCATTCTCTCTCTCTCTCTCTCTCTCTGCCTCTTCTCTCTCTCAAATAAATAAATAAATAAATAAAATTTAAAAAATCTCTGGGGAGATCATGTCACCTGACCTCCATGGACAAGCTGAAGACTTGTGCTTTCTCTCCTTTCAAGACTCTCTGCTTGTGCTTTCACAAGGAACTTCTCTTCCAAAATTCATTATTGAACAGAACCCAGAAGTTTGTGTCTGGTCCATGATGAGTGATATGACACTGAGTGTCTGAGAAATAATGAAGGTCATGACCCAAGTTCATGGTGTGAGAGAGGTATTGAAGGCAAAGCCTCTAGTGGAGGGGAATAAATCTCCAACATCTGAGAATTTGATTATATTTTGTTCAGATGTCTTTGTGTTGTATTCAGGGTTTGTTGGACTTTATGGATCTTGGCATTCATTTCCTAAAACAAACTTTAAAAGTTTTGTCCTTTCTTTAAACAACTTTTCTTCACCTTTCTTTTTTCACCTCCTTGGAACTTTCATAATGCAAATGTTAGTTTGATTGATGATGATTCATAAATCTTCATTCTTGTTTTTCTTGGAGTAATTTCAAATGACCTACCAACAATCTCACTGATCCTCTCTGTTGCTTGATAAAAGCTACTATCAAAGCTATTTGTGGAATTTTTCAGTTTAAACATGGGTTCTTCAGCTACAGCAAAAAAAAAAAATGTGGGTTCTATCATGTTGAACTCATTTTGTTTTTCTGATTCTGTTTAGTTGTCAGTGTTCTCATATAGCCCATTGATCTTGGAGATGATTATTTTGAAATTATGCCTGCATATGCATGTGCACATGCATGTGCATGTTTGTATGTGTGTAGATACATGTGCAGGCCAAAGGTTGATGTCAGTTGTCTTCCTTGATTGCTATTTATTGAGGCAGGGGCATACCAGTTTGGTTAGTCTAGCTATTCAGCCTGCTTTCTAACTCCCCTGCCTATACTCCTCCAGTGTTGGGATTACAGGTGGGGAGTCATGACTTCCTGGCATTTGTTGGATATTGGGAATCTGAACTCCAGTCCTCATACTTGCATGATAAGTATTTTGTCCACCAAGCCATCTCCCTAGCCTCTATCTTGAATCTTTTTTAATGAGGTAGTTTATAGGTCTCCATGTTTATAGGATTGGTTACTAGAATTTTGCTTAATTCTTCTGGTGGGGTCATGTTTCTCCGATTATTTTTGGTCTTTGTGACCTTGTATTTGTATCTATAATCTTCTAGTCTTAACAAACTGGCTTTTGCAGGTCAAGTCTTTCACCAGTCCGACTGGCCAGAGATTCTAGATGGATAATTTAGAGAGATCTGTGGGCAATTGTGGTGCTGGAATACTCAAGCAGATTGACCCAGTGGCTGGATCCACTTGGATGAGCCTGGCACATGAGTCCATGTGGGTAGGCATGTAACCTCCATCTTGGGTTTGGACGTAAAAATTGGGTCTCTGGGGGTAGCCTGGTGCTAAAGCTCATTGGCATGGGCCTGGTGATAGAGATTATATTGTGTGGTGGATTGAATGTAAAACAACCAGCATAGCCTTGTGTATTTTAATACCTGAACCTCCAGTTACTTACACTGTTTGAGAAGGTTGTGGAACCTTTAGGAGGTAGAGCCTTGCTGGAGCAAGTATATCACTGGGGGCAGCCTTGAGGTGGTACAGCTCAGCCCAATTGGCTCCTCTACTTCCTCTGTGAAGACATGAAACAGGCTTCTTGTTCAAGACTGCCATGCCTTTCCTGCCATAATGGACACTGGTTTTCAAAACTGTAAGCTGAAAATAAACCCTTTGCTTTCTTATGCTGCTTCTTGTCAGGTATTTTGTCCTAGCAACAAGAACATAACTAATGTACATAGGCATGTGTGCAAGGGCCAGCTGGAAGCCTGAGTCTACCAGGGCCAGCCCAGTACTTAGGAAGGCCTATTTCTTGTGTACAGGGAATGAGGCTAGTGTTGACTCTATGGAGCTGACCTGGGGAGACATGAGTCATCAGGGGAAATTCTTGGCCTCGGGTACATGGACTCTAACCTGAAGCTTGGGTATGCGGTAAGTAGTCTAGCACTAAGTCTACTGTGGCAGGTGGGGTCTAGGTTTTCTGGATCCTAGGGCTTCAGGGTACTAGTCTATATTAGGGTGCCCTGAAGTTTGTGTTCATGCAGTTGGCATAGAGCTTGGGTAGCAAAGGAGAGCCTGGTTCTGGGTTGGGTCTGGAGCCTGGGCTGCAGTGCCTATCTGAAGTTCAGGGTCATTGGGGTTTTCCTGACACTGGGATGGCCTGGTTCTCAGGTCTAGAGCACAGTCATAAGCTCATTTCACTTTCTTTTCTCCATACAGAGTTTATCTCTGTGTATGCTGTGTAGCTCAGGCTTATGGAAGGAGGATATATTGTGTTATTTTTATTTTGGGGAGGTCATAACAAAATACCTGAGACTCAGCTTTTTTAAAGAACAGGACTCTATTTTCTTATAGTTCTAGAGGCTGGAAAATTCAAGATGAAGGCACCATCAAGTTCAGTTGTCTCATTAATGTTACTCTTGGCTTGCCAGGAAGCATATGATTATGGTACTTTCCAGAAGGGAGAAGCAGTACTAGACATGTGGAAGAAAGCAGAAGGGCAAGCAGAAATACTGCATGAGACCTCTTATGCAAGGGCCTTAATGCCATTTATGAGGGTAGATGCTCTGATTACCTAAGTACTTCTTAAAGGTCCTATCTTAATAATATTACATTGGCCATTAAACTTCAACATTTCAATTTGGAAGAGACACATTCAAACTATAGTCCATGGTTACTGTGAAACTCCTTCCTATCCTTTTTAATGCACTTCTCTGGTACTAGTCTGTAGATAGTTGTGCAAATTGATGTTCCTGTAAAGACAAATATTTAACTTACATATTCAAGTATTCAAATATTTGACTTAATTTTCCAGTAGGTGGCACTCCACAGTAAAGCTGAGCATACTATTACTACCCACCTTTCCTATCCAACCACCTGAAATATTTTTTCATTGATTATATAGGTGAATAAGAAAGCAATTGCTATTAAGAAAAGTACTTTGCAGTTTTCTTTGTAATAGATTTTTCATGCTGTCAGTTGACAATTAGATAATTCTTGTTACAAAATAAGCAAATTCATATATGACATAAGAAACTCAAAGGAAAGAGATAAATGTAAAAGCATTCTTTCATTCTTGCAACAAAATTTAGAACTGAGGAGAGGTAAATGTAAAACCAGTATCAAAAGAAATGGGAGATTGCTGATGTATCTTCCCAAATCCATTCATTTAGAAATAAGACAAACTTGAACTGAGTGAATGGTAGTCTAAGTTAAACTAGAAAGTCTTTGAAAACACTTTTACTAAGGTGCTCTGTTGTATCATATGGTCAAAACAGTCAACTTTGCAAACGTATCTATTACTGGACTAGCTGTTCTGTGAATATATATATATATATATATTCTTATATGATATTTTACAAGGTATATTCATATACATGAATTTATTTCATATTTTATCTTTATACTAACCATGTCAAGTATACAAATATTTTCATGTCTATATTAAATTGACTCAGAAAGATTACTTAATTTAAGTGAGGTTTACATCTGGCCAGTAAACTATAGAGCAAGGAATATAACACAAGCAATGCTTATTTTTCCATATCACATATCACATTGAACTTCTTTTTCTTCTTTTCTTTCTCTTTTAAATTTTTTCAAGGTAGGATTTCACTGTAGCCCATGCTGACCTGGAACTCACTCTGTAGCCCCAGGCTAGCCTTGTGTTGATCCAAGTGATTGCTGGGATTAAAGGAGTGTGCTGCCCTGCTGGACAATCTTTCTTTTTATACATTTAAGATTTCTTTTTTACTAGTTCAATTGCATTCACAGATACAACATTTAAATCATACAATTACTGCTTTGGTTTGAATGTTTGTTTCTCCTCCAAAATTCATATTGAAACTCATTCCCCAACAGCATAGCTTTAAGAGCAGGAAAGCACACCTCTGGGTGCACTTGTGATGATATGTCCAGAGACAATTAGACTTGAGGATTCATGTCTAATGAATGGATTAATCTCTGGAAAGATTTATAATATGGCACTTTTGGAAGGTGGGAAAATGGGAAGTAGGGCCTAGTTGAAGGATTTGACATGGGGGTATTGCTGGTGGCCAATATCTTGCCCTAGTACTTTCCTGTATGCCCTGTCTGCTTCTTGTCCATCATGGAGTGAGTAGCAATTTCTGCCTCATGCTCCTGCTGCCTCACCATGGTCCAGAATCAAGACAGCTGAGCAAACACGAACCTCTGAAATCACAAACCTATATTTTCTCTCCTCCTTTAAATTGTTTCCCTCAGGTATTCTGTCACAGCAACAAAGACAGGAACTAATATAGCACCCTTATAAATGACTTTAGGTTGCAGGGAGCACTTTTGGGTCTTTTGTTCTTCTTCTATACAAGAGCACAGGAGTGGTTCCTCTTTTGTCCTTTCATCCTTCCTCATGGGAGGACACTTATCCTTTATGATGAACAGACCTCCATTAAATACCAAATATGGCAGCACCTTGACTTTGAATTTTCTTTCAGAACTATCAGAAATGAAATTCCTTTTAAACTGCATTACCCATTCTTATGTGTCTGTATTCCACCAACATGAATGAACAAATAATATCTTCCATCTCAATATTATAAAACTGAATTATGTACTCACAGTTTCCCCTCTTGCTTTCCTTTTATGTACTCACTATGAACTTCATACAGCCAAAAGATGATAAGCAGGTTGAACTAGCCAGGCCCTTTTTGCCTTTTGTTCTCCAACTATGTGAAGACACAGAAATAATGAACCATCTTGGAGGTAGGAGGAATCCCTCAGCAGACACTCAACCTTCTGGAACTCTTGATTTTGGACATCCCAGCCTCCATAATTTCAGAAATTAATGCTATGCATAAAATTTACAATCTCAAGTATTTTGTTGTAGCAGCACAAATTGACTAAGACAAATAGTTTAAAAATTATGTTTTTGAGTTCTGGGCAAGATGGTAGGCTAGATGCTAACTCCACATGACCTAGTTAAGGAGAAAAATCAGTCTATCTATTCCAAAGAGAGAAATGGGACAAGCTTTGGAAATTCACCAAGGCAATTTTAGAATGACTGAGAAGTATCAAGAAAAAGATGAGTGGCATGACAAAAAAAAAAGTTAAGCCAACTAGAAGCCATTCTGCATGCAGTTCAATGGAAGAAACAGAAATCACCAGTGAAGATACTCATCAGTGGACACTGCAAGCCTTATAATTGGCCAGCCAGGCCAAATGAGCCAACAGCTGCAATAGTGGCACGTCTGTTATGGGGGAAACCAACTGCCCTCTAATTGGGCTGGAGGTCAACTCCATGATAGGGAATACATCCCTGATACTGAAAACTTAAAACAGGGGTAGTCATAAGCCCTAGGGGTGTAACGTCTGCTGTTGTCTGGCCAAATGTATATACTATACTTATCAAACTGCCCAGTAAACACTTCTGTTAATGTTCACACTCTTATATTAATGCTACTCTCACTTTTGGTTGAGAATCTTCTCTTTTCAGATGGCAGTGACCTTGGGATGACTCAGAAGGTATCATGGTGATGGAAAGAAATGACTGCAGTGCTCAGTACTGCAATATCTGTATCACACCTTCCAAGGCTCAGGGTCTAATGTGGAAGAGGTGGCGGAAAGAATGTAAGAGCCAAAGGAAGGGCAGGACTCCATACAACATGCTCCCTCCAGACACAAAATGGCCTGGATATCCATGGCCTCACAGTGCCTGATACTGCCTGCATAAGACCATCATAAGAGGAGGAAAAGATCAAGACATCAAAAGTAAAAGAGAGACTGATTGAGATGGGGAGGGGGTATGATGGAGAGTGGAGTTTCAAAGGGGTAAGTTGGGGGAGGGAGGGTATCACCATGGGTTTTTTTTTTATAATCATGGAAGTTGTTAATAGAAAAATTAAAAAATTCAAAAAAAATGTTAAGCCAAATAAGTCTCCAATAGAGAAATGGGAAGCAGAAGCTTCATCCAATTAAGCCAAGTGGCCCTAATGAGAGAGATTGGCAGTCCTCCCCTCATGAAAAGTCTACAGTGCTCAGGCTCAAATCCAGTCAGACTCTAATAAAACAATGTTTCTACCAGCAAACAGGTCAGCAGTGGAGAATCCCAATTTTTACTCTAGATGACTCAAAGGGCAGTGTTCAAGCACTATCTTGAGAGGGATACCAGTTTTTAAAGCTGACATGCCCTGTGGCTATGAGAACAGGGTAAATCCACAAGTTAGGGAGCCCTAACCTGAATTTAACCTGTGATAACCCCAGGGCAAATGACAGTCAGTGATGGTTTACATTGATTGTTAACAGGACATAGGATCACCTGTGAGAAATTATCTAAGTTAGTCTCTGGGCATGTCTGTAAAGGATTATCTTGATAAGGTTAACTGAGGTGGGAGGACTCACCTGAACTGTGGACAGTGCCATACATTTCAAAAAGTAAGGCAGGATGACTCCCCCCTAAGATTGTAACTTGTCAAGTAAGGAACTCAAAGATACAGAAATAAGTGAAGTTTCAGTGTCACATGTCAAAGGTTTACTAAAAAACACAATCAATGAACTCAAAGAGGATACAAACTAGCAGATAAAGCCAATTCAAGACCTGGAGAGGAAAGTCACTATCATAGAGGGAAAAGTCAGCAAAATGAAAGAGAAAATCTTTAATATGAATAAATAAATCAGCAACAGGGAAGATAACTTCAACAAGGAAAAGACCAAGTAAAAGAATAAATATCAGGGATGGAGGACAAAGTGAAGGAAATATTTCATTTAGACATTAATAAAAATAATAACAAAAGAACAGGAACACAACATCTAAGAACTCTGAAATACAATGAGAAGATCAAACCTAGATGAAGAAACTCCATAGGATTGAAGGAGTGGAGAAAATAACCAAAAGCATAGACAACTTAATCAATAAAATTCCCAAACACAAGAATTCTAAATATACACAATCAGAAGAATTTCTCCATGACATTTTATAGTCAAGTCAAAAACACAAAGTAAAGAAATATTATCAAAAGTTTTAAGGGAAAAATGCCCATTAACCTACAGAAGTAGAAACACTAGAATATTAGATCTCTCATGAACAACCCTGTAGGCCAGGAAAGCATGGCATGATATGTTACAAGCTCTGAAAGTAAATAACTGCCAACCCAGATTACTAGACTCAGAAAAGCTGCATTTTAAGAGGGATAGAGAAATAAGTACATATCAAAGGAAGCACAAACTGGAAGTTCATGACCCTCAAACCAGCAATGCTGAAAATGCTTAAAGGAATACTATACACAGAGGGAAAAGAAAGACAGTCTCAACCATGAGAGCATTGGAAAGAACAAACTTCATGAGGGGAATGGATGAACAAAGGAGAGTTAGGAAGGAATCCATTGTGTCTAACACACTAAAGTAGCAAATCACTAAAAATAACAGGGGAGAAAGAAGAGTACAAACTTTCAACTAACCAGAAAAACAAATAAGAAAATTACAGTATTTAGTAACATTTCTTAATAATAACCATATGTACATGGCTTTAACTCACAGAAAAGACACTGGCTGACTGAATTGAGAAACATTATCCAGCTATCTGCTTCCAAGAAACATACCTCACTGGAAAAAGTATCCAGAGTTAAAGGGTGGAATTCAATCTATCAAATGAATGGAAGCTGAGAAAAGTTGGCATAGTTATTCTGATATCTGATAAAGTTGGTAGATCTCATATCAAATTTATAATGAAGGGATGACAAAAGCCACCACATATTAATAAAAGGAATAATTCATCAAGAATATATAACAATTTGGGCTTGCGAGATGGCTCAGCAGTTAAGGCACTTGCCTGCAAAGCCAAAGGACCTAGGTTTGATTTCCCAGGACCCACATAAGCCAGATGCACAAGGTGGTGCATGCATCTGGAGTTAGTTTTTTAAAAAAATACATAACTTTATAAATATATGGAACAAATATTGGGGCTCTCAACTTCATAAAAAATACCAGTGGGCATGGAAAGTCAAATAAATCCTTAAACAATAATAGGTGACTTCAATACTTCAATTTTAGGAAATTCATGCAAACTAAAAATCCCCATTGAAATTTTAGAGATAAACTACACCATAGATATAATGGACTTAGCAGATAATTGCAGAATATTGTACCCACAAGAAATTGAATACACATTATTTTCAGCAGCCTATGGCATTCATAACCACAAACAAGACTTAACAAATACAAAATAACTCAAGTAATTTTAAAATTTTTATCAGTTCATAGTGGGGTAAAACTAGAAATCAATAGTAACAGAAACTACCCAAACTGTACAAATACCTGGAGATTGAACTTTTGAATACCAGCAGATCATTGAAGTAATGTTGGAGGCAGGGATTTAAAAAATTCCTACAACCCAATAAAGATGAAAGCACAACCTCCCAGAACATTTGGGATTTAGCTAAGGAAGGTCTAAGAGGAAAGTTTATAGCTGTCAGTGCTTACATTAAAAAAACAGAGATCTTGGACTGGAGAAATGGCTTAGTGGTTAAGGCATGCCCATTCTCTTTCTGTCTGTCTCTCGTCTATCTCTCTCCCTCTCTACTTGTAAGTAAATAAATAAAACAGAGATCTTAAAAAAAGAAAGATATATAGAGAAACCTAATGGTACAACTCAAGAGCCAAAACCAAAGCAGGAGATAGACAAGAAATAATAAATATCAGAGCAGAAGCTATTGAAATTGATACTAAAAGAACAATACACACCAAAATCAAAGATTTGGCTCTTTGAAAAAAGAGAAAAATATTGATGAATTTCTAACTAAACTAAGAAAAGAGATAACCCTGTTCATAAAATTAGAGATGGAAAAAAGGATGTTCTAATGGATTCCAATTAAAGAATACTTTGGATATTTATAGTCCTAATGTCTGGAAAATCTAGAAGAAATGGATAATTTGTAAATACACATTACCCAACAAAATGAAACCAAAAACACATAAACATCTTAAGCACATCCACAACAAGCAACAAGATTGAGGCAGAAATAAAAAGTCTCAGAAAAAAAGCCCAGGACTAGATAGAGTAACACTGTTCAATTCTACCAAACGTGTGTGTGTGTGTGTGTGTGTGTGTGTGTGTGTGTGTGTTCTCACATGCATGCATGCACAGAGGCATACACACAGGTGGAAACCAGAGAATGATGTCAGGTGTCCCATTTTTGGCTAGACTACCTGATCAGTGGGCCCTAGCAATCCGCCTGTCTCTACAACCTCAGTTGTTTGAAAACCAGTGATCTACAGATGAAAAGGGAACAAACCATCAGTTTTTTTTATTTTTTCTAAGATATTTTTCAAAGTTGAAATAATTAATTGCTACATGGCATTGTCTACTGACAATCAGATAATTTATATCTTCACATTCATCATGGCATGCTGAGTTGAGTTTTAAAATAGTCATTTGATTGGTTTTTAAAAAGTTTTTAGCTTCTATAAACCACTTTCAATGTTACAGATCTATCAACTTGCTCTAGTGTTTGAATCCCATTCACTTAAGAGTTGTGGGCTTTGGAGTCCCATAAAATGGGCTTGAAGTTATGTTGGTTATTTTCTATTTATGACAGTAGGTAAGCCATTTCACCAAGTGTCATTTGGCAAAGTAAAGATAATAATCTCTGCATTGATATTAGAATTAGGAGCACACATCATGTGAAAGCACATCACGCAAAAGAAACCAAATAATGGTTAACTTCTTTCCCTTAAATAGTATTTTAATTGGCTTTCAAGGATGTATTATGGTACTTTTGTAATTACAACCCTCTCATGTTGAATGCCTACTATTCTATTTATTACTTAGGAAATTTTTGCTGATATTCTGCTTTCTATATGTTCCTAATTGAAAGTTATTTTGTATTAATAAATGAAAAAGGGTACATTTAAAACAGACTTCAAAGAAATTATAGTCCAAAGAGTATAAATTACCCGTCTCAATTTGTACATGACTTTTTGAGACTGGCATACATCTAACCAGTGGGCATAATGCCCTGTAAACAGATGGAGGTGAAAGCTCAGGTGTCAGCTCCAATATGACCATGGTTCATGTAGAAGGTGAGAATAGTAACAGCTGATGCAAATTGCCATCCATTCCTCCTAATAGCTAAGTTTGTCAGAAATATAAAAATTCTGAAATATATGAATATTTATCCTATTTTAACAGGCATTTTAAAATATTTTATATCCATATATTTTGATACATTTAAAATATATCAGTATTATTGGATGTAGAAAATTTGCTCTTCCTATAGTTATAGCTAAGGGACTGTGGATGTTGTTTAGTGGTAGAGTGCTAGCCTAGTATGCACAAGCCATAAATTCAATCCTCAGCTCCATGAAACAAACTCAAACCTGTATAGCTGGAAAAAAAGCAAACCCTAACTTGTCAGATTACAGAGATAGTTTTGGCTTCTTTTATCTGGTTTAAATCCAGAACTTAAAATTAATAGGCAGAGGTTTACAAATGTAGTAATTATATAAAGACAGCATTGTTCAATTTAATGCCAGAGAAAAACTTTAAAATGTGTAGGTGATCAACAATAGAGTACTGCTTAAGCAAACTGTTCTATTTATACAATAGTTAAATAATGCTACATCCAAACTCTATTATGCAACCTCTAATATTATATTGCAGAATATTTAAAGAAGTGGAAAATGATCATAATAGGTAAACATCATAAAATGATGTTTAGTATGATAACTTTAAAAAATATTTTACTTATTTATTTGTAAGCAGAGAGAGATGAAGAAAAAGAGAATGGGCATGACAAAGCCTCCAGCTGCTACAAAGGAACTCCGGATGTATGCACCGCTGTGCATCTGGCCTTAGGTGGGTACTGGCGAATTGACCACTAGTCATTAAGCTTTGTAGACAAATGCCTTAACTGCTGAGCCGTCTCTCTATCCTAAGTATGATAACTTTTGCTAGATCTATAATATACATATACACATGTTAAGAAGGAACAAAACAGGGCTGGAGAGGTGGCTTAGGTTAAGGTGTGTGGTGGTTTGATTCAGGTGTCCCCCATAACTTAGGTGTTCTGAATGCTAGATTCCCAGCTGATGGAGATTTGGGAATTAACACCTCCTGGATGCAGTGTATTGTTGAGGGCAGGCTTATGGGTATTATAGCCAGTTTCCCCTTGCCAGTGTTGAGCATACTCTCTGTTTTCCACCTGATGTTGGTCAGGAGGTGATTTCTACCCTCTTCTCATGCTAGTCTTCCCCTGCCATCATGGAACTTCCCCTCGAGTCTATAAGCCAAAATAAACCTTTTTATTTTCCCCACAAGCTATTCTTAGTTGGGTGTTTTCTGCCAGCAACACGAAACTGACTGCAATGAGGTGCTTGCCTGTGAAGCTTAAAGACCCAGGCTTAATTCCCCAGTACCCACATAAGCCAGATGCACAAAGTAGCACATCCATTTAGAATTTGTTTGCAGCTGCTAAAAGCCCTGGTGTGTCCATTCTCTCTGTCTCTCTCCTCTTTCTACTTGCAAATAAATAAATTAAAACAAGCAAACAGGAAAGAAATAATTACTCTTAGCTGGGCATGGTGGTGCAAGCCTTTAATCCCAGCATTTGGAGGCAGAGGTAGGAGGATCACCATGAAAGCAGATATTCCAAATGGTTATCAAATAGCATTTAAAATAAAGATCAAATAGATAGAGGAGATCTTTATTCTTTATCCAGAAACTGACTGCATCTCACCAAATCCCCATTGTAGTTCCAGTCTACATTATCATCTCTGTTCATCTAGAATATTATAACATACTACTTGGTCTTCCTGATTCTGCTTATTCCATTGTCTTCAGACCTTATTAAAAAAAAAAAAAGGTCATATTACTCATCAATACCTTACATCACTTAGAGGTAAAAATCAGCTACCAAAATACTTGATATTTATGACTGAAACTCTATCCCTTCTCCACAGGACTTCCATCTTTCTTAGGATATTACCTCTCTTACCTTTTCTTTTAGTGAATTCCCATTTGCTCACTCCTTTCCAGCCATGCTAGCCTTCATGCTAGACCTCGGACATACCAGGACTGCTTCCCCCTTCCTGGAATTCTCTCCCTCAGGTAGTCACTCACTTACATTCTTTTTTTCCTCCAGGTTTCTAGGTAGTCGTCATAGCAGAGAGGACTTCCCTTTATTGCTTGTAGTATTGAAACCCTCCATGTACTCATTTCTACCCAGGCTCCCTGTACCCTTCTCTGCCTCATCTTTTTCTAGTGTTTAGCTACATCTCACCTGCCAAAATTTTACTTAAGAATATTTTCCATCGCCTGCCTCACTATCTCTAGAGTTTGAGCCCACAAAGCAGGGATTAGGGTCTGTTTTGCTGAGATATCTCCAGCTGTCACACCATAAATGGCTAAAATAAAGATAGTGTGAGAAAAGATTTCATTCAGTGATCCAGTCTCTCAAGGTCAACAGTAAGTTAATACATTTGATCTTAGCCAAAGGGCTGAGAGGCAGTAAAAGTAAGTTATTAAATAGAAGAGAGCAGTTTAGATGGGTTCAAATTTAAGTTCTATATTTATAATATGATAATTATAATATTTATTTATCAACTTCATCCATTAGTTAGGTAGCCTGCCTAAGAATCCAAACCAATTTTTTTAAATTAAGTAAATTCTGCTTTCTTAATTGTTACAAAGTTTTTAAGAAGGAAAGGACTATGGTCTGTTACAATAGATTGGATTGAAAGGTTTCTGGTCAAATTCCACTTTCCATATTATAAAATGATGTCAGTTAAACAAGCCTGATTAAGCACATTGCAATTTAACTGCTGGACTTATTAGGTTTAAAAGTCACAAGCTTGTCTGACAAATGCAAAATGTGGTATTATTTTCCTATTGTCCAATGATTATTAATGATCAGGCCAATGAAGCCATTCTTTGCTATAACCCTAAAATGCCTTCACTAAAGCATAATTTTCTAATTAATGAGGCCAAAGAATGTTCTATGGAAACCATGGCAAATTCATGCTGATCCCATTGACTATAGAGAATAAAACCCAAGCCTGTTTATTAAAACTTCACCCTTTTGTAAGACTGAAAAATGACTCTTTTCCCTCAGAGCTTTGGATTTGTTATTGTCTAGAAAAATAACAAAAAAGACTGAACAACAATCTCTTAATTTTTAGCAGACCTATGTATCCTAAATTGAATTAAAATATAGTAATAACAGTTATAATATTACATACTCTTCCAAATAAAATATAAGCATATAGAGATCTTATAAAGGACAAGGCTATACATTCTGACAGTTGTAGTAATAGACCTCCATGATTTTCATGATCATCTTACACTTCTTACACAGTGGGCCTATTCTGTGGACATGAAACCTGTACAGTAGCATAAAGCTTTGTGTTTCACTGTATTATCAGATTAAGTTGATAGCCTTTCAAAGTAGAGATCATGTGACTCTGAGATCATATATGGAACTAGTAAATTTCTATGGAGAGTATGCCAAGGTAGAGGGGAGAGCAATATGGCAGCAAACAATCCAGGGAGGCCAGAGATCACTATGAACTGCTCAATCTCTCCACACCTACAGTTGTGAACCAAAGTTCACATGAACCTCTAGCTCTGCTCAAGGCTCATGGGATGGCAGTGTCCCTAGTCAAAAAACTGAAGAAGCACAATATCCATAGCTCAGGTTATTGTCAATCAATAATCCTTTTTATAACATTGAATAATAATTCTTCCCAAAGTAGGATCCCTGGCCCCTAATAACTTGTACAGTGCCCTATTTCTCTGTAACTTCCTCAATTTCCTCTGAAATTGGAGTGTTACTATAAGATCAAGCAATCATCAAGGATGAGGCTCTAAATGAGTAGGGAGTAGGCATCAAAAATTAACTTGTGGGCTGGAGAGATGGCTTAGCGGTTAAGGTGTTTGCCTGCAAAGCCAAAGGATCCCAGTTCAACTCTCCAGGACCCATGTTAGCCAGATGCACAAGGGGACACACGCATCTGGAGTTCATCTGCAGTGGCTAGAGGCCCTGGTGCTCCCATTCTCTCTCTCCCCCTCTCTGTCTGCCTCTTTCTCTCTCTCTCAAATAAATAAATAAAAATAAAGTTAAACTCGGGAGGCAGAGGTAGGAGGATCACTGAGAGTTTGAGGCTACCCTGAGACTACATAGTGAATTCCAGGTCAGGTTGGGCTAGAGTGAAACCCTACCTCAAAAAAAAAAAAAAAATTAACTTGTGGCTGGGGCAGGAGAGATAGGTCAGCATTTACAAGAACTTATGTATTTAAATAGAAGCAGGGAATACATTACCTTAGTTTTTTTTTACAAGATTAAATTGATTGAATAATAGGGTTATCATGGCTGATTTCACAGTATAATTATTATTTTTAATGTTTACATTTTTATATTTAACATTTGTGTAGCAACAAACTAAATGAAATCCCTTCCATTTGCTTTTCTTTTGGATCTTTAGACTGGATAGATATAAAAGCAAGATATTTTCGTGTCAACATTGAGAAAAAAAATTTAGACTTGAACATTATTTATGCCTACTTTGTGTACAGTTTTTTAGGTAAATAAAATTCCAACCACCACAGAGAAAGGGGGGATGGTAGAAGGACTAACTTCTGCTATCTAGCTCAGGAAGGTCTACTAAATATATTTCCCAAATTTAAAGTATTGCACAAGTATACTATAATTTTGTATGGTTTTTCTATAGATGTAAAGTATAGGTAAGACTAGCAAGTAAAGTAATTAATTTGTGAAAAAATCATTGTGTTGATAAAACCTGTTTCTTTGTCCTTGGAAAATAGTCTGTCTTTTTAGAAGTTAAAATAGAAACAAGCAGCCCCAACTGCCAAATAATAATACAGAAAATAAATTTCACACTATGTAGACTGGGTTTGAAAGAGGGTTTCACAGAGGACAACAAATCAATCTTTAAGTTTTTTCAGCAAATCAAATAAGTTAATTTCATGTTTGTAAAGAAAGTATACAAAGTACTTAAGTTTATTAATTTATGACCTTTTCAGTAAAAGATGCTGTATCTACAGTTACAAAAGTTCTCTATTATTCAGCACTGATTTAAAACATAACAGAAAGGAATTTGAAAATAGAAAAGAAATATAGGTACTATATATAAATACAGGTATTATATATAAATGCTTGGTTGTGATTATGTGGTTTACCTTTTTAAAATCATCCCTTACAGGTTTGGATTTGTACTTAATAAATATGATATGCATATTAATATTGGATGCCTTTAAACAAATTTGTAATAAATCTGATAGATGGAACAAAGCCAAAATAAGAAAAAAAATTCTGATTTTACTGGTCATAAAAGTCATAAAAGTCTATTTTCTAATGGCATACCAATAAATCATCATCCTTTTTAGCCTTATATTCGATTTATAGCATAAAGCAGTATACCATTTCCCTACTCTTAAATCACTTTGGATTTTCAACTTCAAGAATATTCCATTATTGCCTGGCATAGTGGCTCATTCCTGTCATCCCATCACTTGGAAAGCTGAAACAAAATGGCATGAGTTTGAGGAGTCAGGGCTACATAGTGATTCCATACCAGCCTGTACAAGAGTGAATACAGTTGAGACCTTGTCTCAAAAGACAAAAATACTAGACCCAAATGGCAATGGTACAATAAAATTCTACTTCCAAAAAGGCAGACCAAATGGCTGAACCTTCACCAGGTCCTTACAGGGAACACCTGAACCACAAGACACTGGAGAGGGTAGGATCAAGACTAACCTTAATCTTCTACATCTTCCCTCCCTCCCTCCCTCTCCCTCTCCCTCTTTCTATCTCTCCCTCTCTTTTCTCTCTAACTCTTATATATTCGTTATCTTTGTCCTCCCTTTCTTAGTGGGCACTGACCTGTAACTCCCAGTACCAGCATAAGGCTATCATCCACAATGAGCTTTTGATCAGAGAGACCTACAAGGTTTCCTAAAAGACAGACAGATTTCTATCAGAGTACTTGATGACCCACCAAAGGTTAGTGGTAAGACCCTACTGCTGAAGACACCCTATGTGGTTGACATGCAAAATGGAATAGCATGGCTGGAAGTTGGAAGAGAGTCAGTCCCCAGACAGTCAGCGCGTCTAGTGCCAGAAGGTGCTACATGGGCGACTGGGGGAAAATGACCAATATCTGTCCAAGCAATTCATGGTCTAACCTACTTAGCAGCAAATAACTGGTTGTGATGCCCACACAAGTGCAGTAGTGGCACACAGCCATGGTGGGGAACCAACTGCTCTTGATTTGGCTAACTGATCCCCTCACTGGTATGGGACCCATAGCTGGAGCTGGGAAACAAGTCAGAACCATATCCAAACATAAGCCCACTCTCCAATATCAAGCTACCATCAATCATGGGCTACAATAGGGCCTACACCTATTACATTCTCTATTAAAAAAAGTAAGGGTTATCTCATTTGTCCTGGTGCTAACTTACTCTCCATTGGAGAATCTGCTTCTCTTTTTCAGATAGGTGTAGATCCTAAGGAGAGAGCCACCCCATCATACCTTGCAAGGGCCCCTGCTGAAACTAAGAAAAATTGGGGAAACAAGCAAGGGTGCTGTTTTCCTGATGAACCGGATACCAGCACAAGGGGGAAGGAGATCAACACAGAGAAAAATCAACTCCTATCAAATCAGAGAGCCAGAGCCTCAGAGGCCCCAACACCTCATCACTGAAGCAGACCAAAAATGAACCCAACATCGCTCAGGGAAATTTTGCGGAAGAGAGGGCGGAAAGAATGTCAGAGCCACATGTTGGGGCATGATATGCAGAGACATTTATCTTACCCATAACTGTGGGCTAACTCCACAATTCATGACCCATATACCTCATCAAGGAGGGGCCAAGGGGAGGGGGTAGGTCATGGATGAGCCTAATAATGGTACCAAACTGACTGTATTTGCTGAATACAAAACTAATTAATAAAAAAAGAAAAAAATACTTTTTTTAAATAAGAAAGAGTATAGTATACTTGTGTGATTTACACATACCAATATAAAAATATATTCCTAAGTTATATTCAGTGCCTTTAAATCATAGTCTCATATAAAAAATCAAGTTTATATATATATATATGCATGTATATTATCTTCTTTTTAATATTTTATTTTTATTTATTTATTTGAGAGAGAGAGATACAGAAATAGGCAGGTAGAGAGAAGGAGAGAGACACAGAGAGAGAATGAGCATGCCAGGGCCTCCAGCCACTGCAAACAAACTCCAGGCATGCGCCCTTGTGCATCTGGCTTACATGGGTCCTGGGGAATCAAACCTGAGTCCTTTGGCTTTGCAGGCAAGTGTCTTAACCACTAAGCCATCTCTTTAGCCCATGTATATTATCTTCTAAGTAAATAAAAGGTAATAGTTTCATACTTTCTTGTGGTTCTTATAATACTATATCATATTTACTTAATTTTTTATCTAAAAAAGTTAAGAGAGAGCAATTCATTGGAAGCAAAAGTATCCATCATCTATTTATCTAAAAACACACACACACATATATATAGGCCCATGAGCCATATTTCCTCAGATAAGCACTTGGACAATTCCTTACGTGTTCAGGTGTATGTTTAGGTCTAACCTCATTCAAGCCTACCCTGATAGCTATTTACTAATGAAATCTATCCTTCTAGTAATTACAATCCTTTTTTTGTATGATCTTTTTTTTTTTGGTTTTTCGAGGTAGGGTCTCACTTTAGCTCAGGCTGACCTGGAATTCACTATGTAGTCTAAGGGTGGACTCAAACTCACGGCAATCCTCCTACCTCTGCCTCCCAAGTGCTGGGATTAAAGGCATGCACCATCATACCCAGCTTGTACGATCTACTTTTGCACTATAGCACAATCACAGAATAATATTTATTTTGTTGACTTATTATCTGTATTTTCATGCTCGAGTGAATCTCAATTTAGGTTTTGTTCAGCATTATAGTAAACAGTTTGGAATAAAGCCTGGAATGTAGTATTCACCCAAAAATATCTGTTGAACTAAAATGAAATGAATGAGGCCAGAAACAATAATCAGTCTTCATGGAGATACAAATATACATAAAAATACACCTCTTTTTTTAAAGGCAAGTTAACTATACTTCTTGGATGAGGTGTTAAGAACATACCAAGAATATTCTCTAAGGAATCTTGAATTACTAGCCTGACAAATAAATTTCATACATGCACTTGATACAACCTCAGTTCCCACAGGTCTTCTGCTCAAACATTACCTCCTCAGAGATGTCACTGACCACTTTATATAAAGGAGCACCTTTTTTGACAGTTTCACCTTGCTTTCATTTTCCTTCATAGTGCTTTTCACTGTATAGTAGTGTGTATGCGTGTATGTATTTGCGTGTATACAACATATATGTATATATAATATAATAAATATATAATATAAACTATATATATATAGAGAGAGAGTTTTTATTATTTATATTTTCCCACAAAACAGAAAACTTACCTGTCTTCCTTATTGCTCTGTTTTTTTGATTAGATAAGTGCCTGGCTCATGGCAAATATTTTGTCAGCATGGAAAATTTGTATGCTCTCACACTGTTCTGTAAATGAAAGAATGACCTAATTGTTTGGACCCAGACCTGAAGATGGAAAGCAATCACTTGTATTATTCTCTCACAAAACAATTCTTCATGCTTCATAGCATATGTAAGGTTTAAAGGATTGACTACATATGTGGTACATTTTATTGTACAAAATAACAATAAAGATTAAAAAAATAAAATTCAATATCCACTTGGAAAATCAAATTATACTTAAATACAAAGTACAAGTTTTATATTAACTCTGTCTGAGACAAACTGTATCACTTTTTTTTAGAAGTAACTGATTTAAGGGGCTGGAGAGATTGCTCAGTGGTTAAGGTGCTTGCCTGCAAAGCCTAACAAACTGGGTTTGATTTCCCAGTACCCATGTAAAACTGGATGCACAAAGTGATGCATGCATCTAGAGTTCATTTGGAGTGGCTAAGGCCATGGCATGATCCCCCCTCCTCTGTGCAAACAAATATTTTTCTTTTTTCTTTTCTTTTCTTTCCTTTCCTTTTCTTTTCTCTTTTCTTTTCTTCTTTTCTTTTCTTTTCTTTTCTTTTCTTTTCTTTTCTTTTCTTTTCTTTTCTTTTCTTTTCTTTTCTTTTCTTTTCTTTCTTTCTTTCTTTCTTTCTTTCTTTCTTTCTTTCTTTTTTTTTTTTTTTTTTTTTTTTTTTTTTTTTGAGGCAGGGTTTCACTCTAACTCAGGGTGACCTGCAATTCACTTTGTAGTCTCAGGGTGGCCTTGAGCTCACAGGATCCTCCTACCTTCACCTTCTAAGTGCTGGCATGCACCACCACACCTGGCTCAAATAAAAATATTTTTAAACAAAGAAGTAAACTGATTTAAAACACCTTGTCCCAGGCATGGTGGCACATATGTATAATCCCAGTGGTGGTGGTGGCGGGGGGAGAGATAGACTCTCTGGGACTTGCTGGATAGCTAGTCTAGTATATTTGGTGAGTTTCAGACCAATGAAAGACCCCACCTGAATGATACACACAGGAATCCTAAGGGAGATATCCATGGTTGCCCTCTGGTACCAGCACACATGAACACATACATATGCTTGCTTAAAGAAATAAAGAAAAAAGCCCTTCAAATTCTGTTTAGCTTAAGCAAGGTCAATGCTTAAAAAAATGGTAGTACAGATTCCTGTTCTCTTTATTCCTACTCCTTTGTTTAATATCCTAACCAGGTGACAATATCCAGATTGATTAACATTGCTGCCTATGAATGTTAATACCAGAATTGAATGACAGCTGCCTATCCTTATAATGAGTGGTAAATGAAAAGGAGAATAAGATTTTAATGGCATTGTATAAAGCATATTGCTTGCCTAGTCTTTCATGTTTGGGCCCCAGAATTGCTACCCAAACTGTCAGCTCTAGAAATGCCTTTAAATACTAGCAAGGATGTTTTCAAGCTGCAGAGCTATATAAAGTTCCCAAATCGATGAGTAATTGAAAATATATTCTAATATAAACTATTTAATTTCAGCATACATATTGTTTTTAAGTACTTGTCTGGTTTGCTAAAAATTAGTACAATGAGTAAAAACAGGAAAAGTTTTCATGTTTTCAGTACCCACAATACCAGGTAAAATCTCCCTTTCTCTGAGTGGTGATGGTATCTTGTATAGATTCCAGGATTTTAGCCAATACAGTTCTTTAGCCAATACAGAATTGCAAACAAATTCAATCTAAAATTAAAGAATCAGCCTTGTTAACTTTAAAGCTTCAATCTGCAGCTCAGTTGAAAGCTCTTCTCTCTCAGTTCCTTCTACCCATCCTCAGTGCAGGTAGAGCTCTTGTTATTTGGAAGCTGTGTGGGATTAGTCTGGCATTCAGACACCCAATTCTCTAAGCGTAGTGTCCTTGGTTTGTGGTAGGAGAGAGAAAAGGGCAAAAATTTACCCTTAGTTAGATGAGCATGAAATCTTTATTACTAGACACTGATATTCTCTGAGTGTCCAAAAGCTCTGTGTCTGATGGGGTTCCTTTCAGGGAGCCATTAGGGTTCCCTGCATCAGGTTTACCTTGCATTCCTCTCACTGACAAAATGGCTCAGCTCATCTACCTTCTCTGGCGTCACCCCCTCCCCCACCTGCCTCCATTGGCCATCTTCATTGTTCTTGCCACACTAAATGATGTGAATGGAGGCCACTTTCCTCCTGCCCTGGCCTCCTTTTGCAATTATATTTCCTCTACTCAGCATCAGGAACAAGACAAATCCTTTTTCTTTTTTTGTCTTGTTTTTTCAAGGTAGGGTCTCACTCTAGCCCAGGCTGACCTGGGATTCACTATGGAGTCTCAGGGTGGCCTCCATCTCATGGAGATCCTCCTACCTCTGCCTCCTGAGTGCTAGGATTAAAGGCATGCGCCACCACACCCAGCTCCAAGACAAGTCTTTTTTCTACCAAAAAATACCTAACAGACAAATGTGTTTCTTCTTCTTTTGGTAATCCCAGTCTTTATTTTCTTTTTTCTTTAAACATTTTTATTTATTTATTTTTTGTAAGAGAGAGAGAGAGAGAGACAGAATGGGCACGCCAGGGTCTTTAGTCACTGCAAACTGACTCCAGAAGCATGTGCCACCTTGTACATCTGGTTTATGTGGGTACAGGGGAATTGAACCTGGGTCCTTGGGCTTTGCAGACAAGTGCCTTAACCACTAAGCAATCTGTCCAGCCCTATACATGATTTTCAACCCCCCCACACACACACACACTGCAATCACATCACACTGCAATCACATATTGGAAAGAGGCATTGTCCACAAGCATTGCTTCCCTTTTCTCTCTTAGGAGCACTTTTTGGCTCAGGGTGGGCAGACCTGAGTGATGGTTATGATGGAGGTGCTAGGGCTGGTTGTTTGTTTAGTACTACGGGTTACTCAATGTTATGTTAACTAAGAATATAAAGCATTTAAAACATCTTATTCTCAGCTTTGGGGCATGATCACTATTATAGGGCATTGGAAAAATGTATATACAAAAGGAATAAGCTGTAACTAATTGTGGTTGTTTTGAATGTATGTTCCCCATTGACTCTGGTATGTTATTAAAGCTTGTAACTTAGGTCTCCAGCCACCTGGCCAGAAGAGATGTCACTGGGGGCAGATCCTGGGGTCCAGACCAAAGACGTGTTTGGGGAGGATGTGAATTCCAATCCAAAGGTATGCAGAGGTTTGAGCTCTGCAGGGGGTCCTGCTTACTGCTGGTCCATGCTTGCTACTTTTTAGTGTTGCTGGTTGATGGTAGTTTCTCTTTCTGCTTGGGCTTATGAGTGGGAGTCAGCTTCTTCTGCCAAAGATGGAACTTCCCTGGATCTGTAAGCTTGAGATAAATCCCTTCAACCCCTAAACTATACCTGGTTTGGGTGTTCATCCCAGTAATGTGGAATTGTCTACAACAGAGATTTGGTACCTAAGAAGTACAGTATTGCTGAGATGAATCTGATTATGTGAACTTTGGTCTTTTGGAATTTGTATATTAGAGGAATATGCATGGACGTGGTACTTTGGACTGCAGAAGCCATGGAGTTGGGAAGCAGTTTTTTGGGCTATTTTGGTGAGAGTTTGAAATTGCTAAGTGCAGAGAGAATTTTTTTGGCTTTTGGACTTTTAAAGAGGAAGGAAAGATGACAGAGAACTCTGTTGGAACTGGGCCACTGGGATAAACACTGGCTGAATTCTTTTGCCCAAACCCAGAAGTTTAATCGAGGTTGAATTTGAAAGTTAGCCGGGCATGCTGGTGCATGCCTTTAATCCCAGCACGTGGGAGGCAGAGGTAGGAGGGTCACCGTGAGTTTGAGGTCACTCTGAGACTTCATAGTGAATTCCAGGTCAGCCTGAGCTACAGTGAGACCCTACCTTGAAAAACCAAAAACAGAAAAGAAAGGAAAGTAATGGATCGGCTTGCTTGGTGGGAGATAAGACAGATGTAAGACTTAAAATTGGGAAAATTCAAACAGATTTAAAGTTACTGGCACAGAGACAGGTTTTAGGTTACTGAAGCTGCTATTGTCAAGCAGATTACCATCATTAAGAATGGACAACTACTTACACTGAAATAATGGAAAGATGTCTGAAGCCATTCCACCCAGGAAAGACTAATGGTAGAAAAGCAAACACTTTTGAAAGGAAGAAACTTGCCCTTCAAGGTCACAATTTATTTCCTCCCTGGATTAATAACATAGCTGCCTCTGCACACCTGGTATGGATTTTGGAAGCATGAAAAATGTATGGAAGTGGGTCATGAAGTGCACATGGTTGCAGGGGCTGCTGCTAAAATACAGAATGGGAAACAGAATTGAAATAAACCCTTATTGGAGGTCAGTGAGGCCATTGTAAGATGGACCATGGTTTGCAATGAAGACCTGAAGATGTTTTGGATATTAAAGCAGGACTGTGCAAAAGATGTTGGAGTGCTATTGGTTCAGGATGAAAGTTTTCCCTGCCTACTCAGCCCAGCTGGAGAGATGGAAAATGGAAATGCAAAGACTGTCATCATTGGTTATGGATATCAGACTTAAACTGCAGATGTTTGATGTTTACCTGACAGTTATTGATATTACACTGGTCAAGTCTTTCCTTGTTATTTCTTATAGCAATGCAATGTTTACTCTGTGCCATTATGTTAGAAGTATATAATTTGTTTTGACTTTACATGACTCACAATTAACATACAGTCTTAAAAGTTGGTAAAATTTATGGGACCTCTAAAGTTGGACTGAATACAATTTACAGTGTGAGATGGTCATGAGTCTATTGTGGGCCAGAGGCAGAATGTGGAAGATGGAATGTATGTCCCCCATAGACTCAGGTGATTTATTAAAGCTTGTAACTTGGGTCTCTAGATACCTGGCTATAGGAGGTATCACTGGGGATAGTCCTGGGGTCCAGCCCAAAGGTATGCTGAGAGGTCTGAGCTCTGATGGTATCCTGCTTGCTGTGGTTCATGCTTGCTGCATTTTGATATTGCTGGCTGGTGGTGGTTTCTCTCTCTCTG
This sequence comes from Dipus sagitta, assembly GCA_036346955.1. Taxonomy (NCBI): domain Eukaryota; kingdom Metazoa; phylum Chordata; class Mammalia; order Rodentia; family Dipodidae; genus Dipus; species Dipus sagitta. The sequence goes on from CM070777.1 coordinate 123,515,727, forward strand.
CTTGGATTTATGAATGACAGCCAGCTTCTTCTGTCATTGATGGAACTTACCTGGATCTGTAAGCTTGAAATAAATCCCTTTCTCCTCTAAACTGTGCCTGGTTTAGATGTTCAGCCCAGCAACATGGAACTGTCTACCACACTATTTTGGTGTTACTGATGGTTTACTGTCTTGCTTGGGGTATTATAAACCCTTAGTCCTAAAAGGATTAGAGAAATATCTTTTATTGGTCCTTTTCAAAAACTGACACAATTAACATCCCATGTTGATTCCTTATACTCAAGTTAATGGTAGAGAACCCTCAATCTTTATGTACAGGATCTCAAAATTAACCCTTTCAAGTACAGTATGTTCATCAAATATATGTAGAACATAGCATTTGGGAGACAGAGGTAGGGGGACTGCCATGAGTTCTAGGCTACCCTGAGATTAATTCTAGGTCAGCCCGGTCTACAGAAAAACTCTATCTTGAAAAACAAAAACAAAACAAAACAAAAAAATCAAACCAGCTTTGCACTGTAGAACTTCTTTTACTTAGCTTGACATATAGCATTTCCAGTATGTGGTGGTGGTTTGGAGGTAAATATGTCTCCCATATGCTCAGGATTTTTATTAAGCTCATAACTTGGGTGTCCAGGGCCCTGACTGGCAGATGTGTCACTGGGGGTAGATCCTAGGATCCAGCCCAAAGGTATTTTGGGGGCTGAATCAGATTCCAGCACAAAGGTGTGGAGAGTAGGTCTGTTCTCTGGCAGTGTGCATGCTGCTTTCTAGTGTTTGCTGGCTGTTTGGTTGTTTCTCTGTGCCTGGATCTCGAACAGGGGCCCAACTTCTTCTGCCATTAATGGACCTGTAAGCTTGAATTAAATCCCATCCTCCCCCTAAACTTTGTCTGGTTGGATGCTCATCCTAGTAGCATGGAGCTGTCTAGGACACTATGCTTTACTGATGTCTCCCTTGCCAATAGTGAGCAGTAGCCTAGGAAATAATGTATGGCAGAACTATGGAATCAAGTTTGAGTCCTTCCTTCCCTTCCTTTCTCCTCCCTCTTGCTTTTTGTTTCTACAGGGAACTACATAGATGCATGTAAGTTCTCCAATTTAAATAGAGTACAAATATGTGTATCCACTCGAAGTAGAGAAAATCTCTTCATACTATAGTAAATAAACATTTTTGCTTTTAAAAAAGGTTTCTGTATTGGCAGAGAGAAACTAGATTTCAGGATAGGGCTACCAAATGGGTATCCCTTCCCATTTAGTAGTCATACACTTTATGATTTCTTTTTGTATTTCACTCTCATATCAGGCAGAGCTGCCAAGGTTGTAAGAGATCAATTAACTATCTCTCAGGGTTTTATCATTCAAATCTTTATGCTCACTTTTATGGATTTGGATATGGTTTGATTGTGTCTCTTGAGGGTTCATGTGTCACAAGGTTGGCTCTTTTGTGGTGATGCTGGTAAGCGGTGGAACTTTTAAGAGGAGCCTCTTGGGAGGATATCAGGACACTGGGAGTGCTGCCACCAGAAAAGATTGCTTGAGTTCTTGAGGAGCCCTACTTAGCTCCTGTAAGAGTAGGCTGCTACAAGAACAAAATTGGCTCCTCTCTACTCTGGCTTCTTGTCTTGCCACTGGGTTCTACACATATACTCCTGTCATTGTGATGTTATCTGCCATGGAGCCCACAGGGACAGACAGAGGCATGTGCTATGTTTTTGAACATCTAGAATTGAGCTAAATAGGGGCTGGGGATTTAACTCAGTGGATGAGCAATTGCCTAGCAAGCACAAGGCCCTGGGTTTGGTCCTCAGCACTGAAAAATAAAATCACAAAAAGACCAAAAAAAAGGGGGGGGACTAGAATTCAGCTAAATAAACCTCTTCACAAATCACCCAGCTTCAGGTAATTTGTCATAGTAATAGAAAATGGACTAGTACAATATGGATTATGCTCATGAAGAATTCTAATTATAAGATTATTTGTTAAAGGAAAAAGAGAAGGTTTGGAATATTTCTCCAAGACCACCTTTACTATTGAAAGATATGGTAGCTGTAACAAAATTCTCAACATAGAAATTACAGAAATTAATGTTAGTTGTGCTAGTAAGGTACAAGAAGTGCTCTATGAAATATAGTGATTATCTCTACTATAGGTGCTGCTTTTAACACATTGTAATTATGACTATAGGTTTTACTTCATAGAGTGGGACATCATGTTAAAAACACAAAGTTGCGGAAAACTGTAAAGACTTGGTGGTCATCTTCTGCGACTTTAAGATGGTAGCAAAATAACATGATTGTTAGCTGATATTATGAAATGTAATCATTTAAGAATATGCTTTTTTTCCTACCTTACCTGTTTTTTTGTTTTTGTTTTTGTTTTTTTTCTAGGTAGGGTCTCATTCTGGCTCAGGCTGACCTGGAATTCACTATGTAGTCTCAGGGTGGCCTCGAACTCTCGGCGATCCTCCTCTCTCTGCCTCCCGAGTGCTGGGATTAAAGGCATGCGCCACCATACCTGGCCTTACCTTTTTTTTTAATACCATAGAAAATATCACTCATTCTGCTAACATATTTATGCATGCATTATTTATTTAATATCTATTTACATGGACTATTACTTCCTTGCCTTTAAACCTTTCAGATGCTTCTTAGTAACTGTTATTTATTTCAAATTTGTGGGCTGAGGTGTGGTGGCGCATGCCTTTAGTCCCAGCACTCAAGAGGCAGAGGTAGGAGGACTGCTGAGTTTGAGACCAGTCAGGGACTACAGAGTGACTTCTAGGTCAGCCTGGGCTACCTGGAAAAAAACAACAAAAAATTCTTAAGGTTACATATGAGCCTTACATATAAAAACATAATATCATCACAACAACTACCACTTATTGAATTTTTGGTCCATTCCACACACTTCTATATACCCTGTGCCAACTCAAACAGCATAGTAATATTTTTATGCCCTATTTTCAGGTAGAAAACTTATGCTTGGAGAGGTTAAGCAACTTGCCCAAGGATAATCAGCTTGCATGTTTTAGCTGGATGACATTCCAGATTTTAGCATTCAAAAAACCTCAAGCTTTTAACCCTTGCTTCCCAAATCCCTGTTGGTCTATAACATATTCTTCAATATTTATAATTTCTCATAAAACTTGAGCTTTTATATTTACTTCAAAAATATTTAAAATCAGAGCTAAGGAGATAACTAAGGTTAAAGGCACTTGCTTGCATAGCCTGTGGTCCAGGTTCAACTCCCCAGTAGCCATGTAAAGCCAAACTCAAAAAGCATCTGGAGTTTGTCTGCAATGGCAAGAGGCCCTGGTGTGCAATATGCTCTCAAAAATACATTAAGAGTATGTGGAAAAGTTTAGTTAAAATCAGGAACTGGAGAGATGACTCAGAAGTTGTGTGCATCTTGTGTAGTGCAAGGATGAGGGCCTGAGACTGGCCAAGTTCGATCCCTATAGCACACACACAAACAACTGGTTATGGTCATGCACATCTGTAAACCCCCAGTCCTGTGGAAAGCAGAGACCACAGAAGTGCTGAGGTTCTTGAAAAATAGCAAGTTTCACAATTAGCAAGAGACTCTGCCTTAAGTTTAAACAGGTGGGTGAGTGATAGACAATGTTCTCCTTTGGCCTCCGCATGTATAGGCATAGCATGCCACACCAACACACACATGCATACATATCACACACACCATACATACTGTGCACATGCCAAAAAATATTTAAAATCAATATAATTTTATTTTGGATAACAAGGAGGACAATTATGTTAATAATTTCACTTGACTTGACTGTCCATAGTTTTGTGTTTAAAACATTATTGAAACAAAGGTATACAACATAAATTGATGAATACATGTTGGACAGACTAAATGACAAATCTTGTCACTGCTTATATCTGGAGCAAAGGTTTTAAAAACTTACAATAGAGAAAACTGGTGGGAAAACTGATTAAATAAATAAATATATATATTCCAATTCACGGTACAAAGCTCCTAAGTCCCTTGTTATTTCTGAGACAGAGCAATCTTTTCTAATGAGCTGACTTGGCGTGCTTTTGAATAACTTCATGATGGGGGCTGGTTGTGTCTGGGGATTTGAGAGTCTGAAGGTTGAGGAATCATGTTCAGGCTTTGAAGTCTGCATGTAAACCTGTAAGACCTGGGTTCAGAGAGCATTCACATATATGAAGAGTGCATAGAACCTGTGTCTTTTCCCATACCGTCTGCTTCCATCTGGTTGTTCATTAGTAGTATACTTTAATATCCTTTATAATAAACAGGTGAACATAAGTCTTTCCCCATGTTATATGATCAGCTCTAGAAAATTAACTGAACCTGAGGTACTAATGAAATCCTGTCAGTTAGAAGAGTAGTTGATAACCTGCCTTTTAACTGGTATCTAAAGGGAGGAGCAGTCTGTGGACTGAGTCCTTCCTTATGGGGATCTGATATTATCTCTGCATAGTGTCAGAATTGAATCAGAAGACATCAAACTGGAATATACTCTCCTGCTTTCAGTGCTGGCTGCCAAACTGATTGCTTGGTATATAGAGAAATAAACTTACACATCCATTGCAGGCAGTGGTGTGTGACACAATGGAAAAAGTTTGGTTTTCCTATTTCTCAAACACAATGCCTGCTACATAACATATTAAGGTGATGTGTCTATTCTATTATTCCTCAAACTGGTCTGTTTAAAATCATTTTTAATCTAGAAAATGACTTAAAAAGATAACAGAAATTCACAGTAGTTCATTACTACTGTTCATTACATTACCCATACCATAAATGCTGAGTAGCTGTCCAAATTCTTTGTGTTGTGTCACTGTAGTTAACAGATTTCTCAAAAAGGTGGAGATCCTCCAGCAGTGTGAAAGGCTTTTATAGGTAAACAGTAATCTCAATCTGTGTGGAAGATTCAGATCCACAAAAGTGGTCTTATACATGCATGCAGTGTTTATGTTTCCCGTCTCCTAACTGAAAGCATTATCTCCTAACTGAAAGCATTATTAGAATTGGTGGGCATTTACTGCCATAGAGATTCTAAAAATGTGAAAAAATATGTTATGCCCCAGGTTTAAACAAAGTGGTGTCTTTTGCTTTCCTGATTCTCTTCAATTTTTTATTATTATTAAGTTTTACTCAATTTGTCACATAATTGGGCAGGCAAGCTAAAGGCTTTTTGCCCTTTATATTCTGAGTGATTTCAGAGTTGAATCCAGTATTCATAACCTGTTGCTGACTTCTCTCAGTGACTTAAAAGAATCCTAGTAGTTTATAGACACACCTGTCCCTCTTATTGCAGAATTGTGATCATAACTGTTTTGACTGTTTAAATGAAATTTGTATGAACCATGTCTTCACAGAAAATTTCCAATGCAAGTTTTGAGAACTAATTTAACTAGCTCCCTTTTGAAACAAACTGCTCTTCAACCAAGTTACTTTCATTTTAAAAGCTCCTATCTCTGATATATACAAATCCTAATTCTTCATACCAGACTTCTGACTTTATTTTTCCCCACAGTACTGTAAAATGGATTCTTATAAGTATGCCAAAGTTTCTACTGAACCCTTTTAAAGCTGAACTCTACCTTTTATTGATTTTCCCCATAATCTCCTGATGAATGTTTACAAATGAATGTCTACAAACATTCAAAATTATGTTGATCCAGATATAGATATATTTGCTCATTTAAACTTGTACCTTACAGCATGCTCTATACATCTATTTCTTAAGGAGTTTATTTCACACACTGTGTACTACAATTTATTAGCAGTAGAAAGTTCAGTAAGATATTATAATTTTGTATGAAATTACTCAGCTATTTCAGCCATGAAAAATCTGCAATGTGTGCACTTTCAAATAATAAAATGTAAAGCCAAGAAAGCAATGTGATAATTTTACACAGATACAGTTTCTGAGACTAAGAATTATAGAATGAACTCAACCTGAAGTAGATTTTTAGGTTGTATCTTCTAAGTCCCAGATTTTCTTGGGAGTACCTGTATCTCATAATCACCTGTCTTCATTTTCATTTATACTGAATACATTTTTGCTTTATGTTTAAGAGGCATAAGTAAATCTTTCAATGATCTGCTACATATAATGCCGTTTTTAAATAAAAGATGGCTTGCAACTTTTAACATATGGTGGGATAATTTGGGTTTTGATTGAGAAAATATCTTACCTACATTTAAGCATTTGACCAAGGTGAAGTACTCTAGAGAGCAGAATAAAACCTGTTTTTGCTGATCCTCTGGCATAGTGTATGAAATAGATTTGGATAGGTAAAACCTTTAATTGAGATGATTTATAGATATATAATTTCAATTATTTTGGGAGGTAAGAGCAATGTCAGGTGATAAACGAGGGTATGATACAACATGCAACTGCCAACTATTCTAAGTGACCTTTCCCTTGTAGTACTAGCTAAACCTTGAAGATGAATTGAATAGCAGCAATTTATTTTTAAACATCCTTATCTCCTCCTTTATATGGCATTTACAACATTCCAAAATCCCACCAGCTCTCCCAGATTTTAATCACTCGCTCATGGACATGTCTGCCATCTTGAAATACGTCCCTCACTGCACATTTCATGTTGAAGTCAAATATTAGAAAATACGCCTTATAAAGATGGAATGAAGATAAATTTGGTTATATGGATGAATTCTAACCTCAAATTACTGGTGTCTTTATATGAAAAGTTAGAACACTGATAAGCTGAGGGAAGAACATGTGAACACACCTGAAGACAGTCACCTATCAGCCAAGAGGGGTCTTCAGAAGAAAACAACTGTTGATGCCTTGGATATTCAGTCTCAAGTGTGAGGAATAAATTTCTGTTGTTTAGAGCACAGTCTATGGATTCTGTAAGAGCACAGTATGCTTTTTTTGCATGCTACTCCCTTTACTGAAAATGTCCCTTCTTGTACATTTCTCCAATCTTCATGTCACTCAACATGAAACTCAATTGTCCATTTACATTGTGTAGTGAATTCCCTGAACTGAAATGCTCCACTTTTTTTTTTTTTTCGAGGTAGGGTTTCACTCTGGTCCAGGCTGACCTGGAATTAACTATGTAGTCTCAGGGTGGCCTCGAACTCATGACGATCCTCCTACCTCTGCCTCCCGAGTGCTGGGATTTAAGGTGTGTGCCACCACGCCAGGCTGAAATGCTCCACTTTTGAAAAGGATGCTAATTCAGGGAGTCTGAGACCTAAAACTTAAAAGGTCACACAACCACTCCACAAAGTTATGTTAATTAGAAACTGAAACATTTCTGTAGGGGGAGGAGGGGGAAAAACTAAGTTCCAGAGACTCAGAAAGTCAACAAGTGTGGTGAAAGGGTTGAAAGACCCCATCCTACGGCTGGGAGGAGATTCTCAGATTGAGCTGCCTGCAAGTGGTGCAGTGAGCTCTGGGTAGCTTCCATGAGTTCTCACCTATGCTGGGGGTGGGCTTTTTGGTGATATAACTGCCTTTGAGTCTGAGCTCACCCAGGATGGGTAAGTGTTCTCATGCTGTGGCTGCCTTTGAGTCATTCATGGCTCCTATAAGCAACCCTCACTCATCCTGCTCTGTAAATACCCCCAATAACCTCACTGGTTCCCCCAAACTGGTTTTCATGCAGTTGTACTTTGGTCTGTTGTGTGTGCCCTATCTGGAGTGAAGACATGTTCATACCCCAGGAAAAAGGTTTCCTGTGACAACATAAGTAACTCCATCTCTGACACATCAGCTTTCTCTCAACTTTTCTCTTCAGTAAAATTTTAGCATGTCCCACAACATAAGTAGATATAAAGGAATCAGAATAAAAGTGTTTAAAACAGTGCTTAACTTGTACTGAACCCTAAATATGAATTCAGTTGCTGCTTAAGTTGTTTTTTAATTTTTTTGTAAGGAATAACTTCTTTCAAAAGCTCAAGTAGAGGATTATGAGAGAGTGGCTGTAGGAATGAAGAGGTTTAGAATAGACATATTTAGAAAACAAATATATAAGAATGGAAGCTTTGTTGAGGATTCGAGAAGATTAAAGGTTTGACAACTTGGTTTGTGGTGTTTTTTTTCTCAGAAACAGTCATTATTTCTTTAAAAGATAAATATATCCTTTTATTAGAGAGCAAGAGAGAGAGAGAGACAGAGAGACAGAAAACTGGCAACGTCAGAACCTCTAGCCCCTGCAATCAAACTCCAGATGTGTGTGCCACGTTGCATGCATCACCTTGTGCATCTGGCTTACATGGGACCTGGAGAGTCAAACGTGGGTCTTCATAGGCAAGCACCTTAACCGCTAAGTCATCTCTCTAGCCTAAATGTAGCCTTTTAATTGTTCTTACTTTTAAAAGTCCCTATTAAGTAAAACTTTAAAATCATGGAATAAAACAACTGTAATAGTAACTGCTGCAAGGTTAACACCATCTTATAGTTTTCTTTTTGAGTCTTACAAATTTTTACAAAATTAGAAGCAAATTTTAAAACTTTTCTTGTGTATGTTACCATCCACCCTGAGTAGAATTTCTTCCACATCACTTTGAATGCCTTAGAACTATTCATTGTATGGATGTTGCTTACTCTAGTCAACAAATTAAGTAAACATTTGTAATCATACTGTGATACACATTGTTTATTTTTTTAACTTTTCTGGAAGAGGAATTGCTGTGCCAAATGCATGAGCTCAAGGTTTTTTTTTTTTTTTTGCTGCTGTTGTTTTGTTTTTAGGTAGAGTTTCATTCTAGCCCAGGCTGACCTGGAATTCACCATGTAGTATCAGGGTGGACTCAAACTCACCTGGGATTAAAAGCGAGGGCCACTAATACTTATTGCCAAACTCCATTCTAGAAATGTGCAGCTGGTTCACATTCTCAGCAGAGTATGAACAGAGAATTCCTACTCCAAATATTCTTTGGTGCTCCTTGATTTTAGTGTCTAACCAGATCTTTTCTTTCCTGTAATCACCTTACAGGTAAGTCTAGGATATTTCATCAGTTTAGCACTATTTTTCCTGGCTTGGATATTTACAAAATTTTTTTAAATGTATTTTTGCAAGCATAGAGAGACAAACAGGCGGGGGGGGGGGCAAGAATGCGTATCCCATTCTTGGTACATGGCAGAAAAGGAGGCAAATGAGAAGGGTAAGAATAGGATGAAGTTAAGAGAACAGGCCAGAGCCAAATTATGCCAGCTTGAAGGCCAGGTAAGGGTTTTGGATTATATTCTATGTGCATAGGGAAACTACTGGAAGGTTTTGAACAAGAGAGGAATAAACTCTAATACAAATTATAAAATGACATTTCTGCTTGGTATATAAGAACAGTTTGCTCTGGAAAAAAAGCAGATAGTGTGGGTATAACTAAGTGGGAAAAACCCGATAGTGTGGATACTGCTATGATTTTGGAAAAGGTGATAGTGGCTCAGCCAGGGTAGTAGGGTTGAGAAGTGGATGAATTCAGAATATATTTCTAGTGCTGATGGTACTGTCCAGTTAGATGTGGAAAGTTCAGGAGAAATACCAGAAGATTTCTAATTTTATGCCTGAGCAAATAGGTGAGTAGTGGTACTGTGTATGTACAGAAGCAAAAGTTAAATGAGTGAGGATTCAAATGTTATTTTTCAGACATATTAAATATGACATGCCTATCCTTTTTAGCCCTTGCCACAGCAAACATGTTAGTCATATCCATGCTTTCCTGTTTTTGATTCTAATGTTTACTATTTTTTAAATGTTTACTATTATTAACAAGATGTTTCATATGAATACATCATGTGTTGGTACCCTCTTTTCCCTCATCCCTGACCCCATTCCATTGGGGACTCTCCTCAGTGGGGTTACAAGTATTCCCCATGGGGTTGTAGTTTATGTGTTGTGGGAGCAGTAGTCAGTTATTTTACGGGGGAGGAGATGTCTCTGGGCATGATGCCTCAACCTGTGGCTCTTAAAATCTTTCCACCCCCTCTTCCACAAAATTCCCTGAGCCTATTTTTAACAAATTATGTATGAACCCATTCTTTCCTTAATATGGTATTTTTTTCTGAATCCAAGTGAGAAATTGTTCTGAGAAGGGCTTTATAAAAATGTAACATATATAATGGACAAACATGTAACCATAGCCATTGACTGTTTTTCAATTAAAAGTAAATTTATCAATCCACCCACTCCCCCCAGCAAATAAGCAAATTTGATCATTATCATCAGTAACGAAGTTTTTGTTGCTGTTGTTTTTTGAGAGCTGGAAATAAACTCATGGTGATCCTCCTGCTTCAGCTTCCAGAATGCTGGGATTATAGGCATGTGCCACCATGCCTGATGGAAGGATGAAATTTTTGATACCATAGGACAATTTAGAAGATTTATCTAGTGCTTACTAAAAACCAATCAACATAAATAAACCCTTAACAAATGCTAATGCATTCAATACCTAGAATGGCCTGAGGTAGGAGTTAAACAAATTTTACAAATTGATGATAGACTTGGCACAAAGTATAGAAGTTAAGTTGTGAATACATCCTAACAGTAGTGTTCTTAGCCAGTCAAAGTATCAGTCTTTTTTTTCTTCTTCTTCTTCTTCTTTTTTTTTTTTCCTGAGAGCAAGAGTGACAGAGAGAGAGGAAAGAGAGAACTGGTGTACCAGGACCTCAGCCATTGCAATGGATCTCCAGATGCCTGTGCCACCTAGTGGGCATGTGTGACCTTGTGCTTGCCTCACCTTTGTGTGTGTGGCTTAGTGGGATCTGGAGAGTTGAACATGGGTCCTTAGGCGTTGCAGACAAGTGCCTGAATCGCTAAGCCATCTCTCCAGCCTTTTTTTTTTTCTAACACTTCTACCCTACACATTTATTAAGAAAATGTCTGTTATCACTCCAAGTAAAAACTAAAGGTAAACTCTCAAATCAAACCTTTCCCCATTAGAAGTGATTTTTCTCCCCATCAATTTTAACAGAAAATTTGTGCTTTTCAAGTAAATATAGGGATGGTAAGAAAACAGTCTATCTTTTGGCATTAACAAATAGCTATATGTTAAGTCAAACTAACAGAATAGAATGACAACAACTTAACATTATTATATACATAGAACTATCTTTCACCTTTATCATTTCATCTTATGGCTGCAAACCACTAAGTTATACTTTCAAATTACTAATAGCTAGATTAAGGTGCTCGGTAATGCATTCACATGGAAAGGTATTCATATACAGATTATTACATATGCCTAGAGGCATATCCAGTCTTTTAACACACTACCATATGGCAGTAAGATATGACAGGAAGAGGAACTGTTGGGGGGAGGAGCCATATAGAAACATGTAATTCCTACTTGAATTTCCTGAAGCAAAACAAAATAAAACACACAGAGAGAGTAAAGTACAATGTTTAATGAAATGAATAACCAGGCAAATACTTTCTGCTGACTACATCAGCACTATTAGATGTTTAAAAAAATTTACACAACTGTTGATACAACAAAATACCTTATATTCAAAAACATGTCACTTATTAATACAGTATACTTATTTTTCTTACTGTTGGCTGTCTATGATACATTTAAGTTGCATTATCATGTTTTGGGAAGAAAGGTTATTTCATAATAGAAACAACCAAGGGAAGCAAAAGTTGTATATACTTCCAATTACTTGTCCTTGACATTGACATAGTCTATCACTGGGAACAGAAAGGGGCAACAATCTTACGTTAGGAAAACTTCACAATTTCAAAACACGTGGAGAGGCTTTCTTTTACTAAAAGTGTCTTAAGTATAAAAAGTGAAGTTCATGGATGTATAAAGAAATAACGGAAGATGACTGTACTGCAAAAAAAAAAAATCCAAAATTTCATTTTCATTGTCAACTACTGGTTTAGAAAGCATTGATTTTCGTCCCTGTCCCCTCAGGTTTAGGGGTCTTGGGGTCCAGCAAGACTAAGTATTCACAACAGTACTTTCGAGCATGCTCCCGTTACTTCTTCCCACCAGGTCTGGAAGACATGAAAAGGAGGAGGAGGAAGGGGAGCGGGTCGACATCACGGTTTCTGCCCAGGGGGAACTCACTTCTGGGGCGCGGGCGACGCGCGGCGGGTGTGTGCGGTGCAGGGCGGCGCGGCGCGGCGCGGCGGAGCTGCGGGAGGAAAGGCCGGCGGCGGGCGGTCAGAGCGGCCGAGCCGCCCCGACGCGAGGACAACGTGCAGGGGCGGGCTGCGGCACACACACGCACACACCCCACACAACACAAACACAAACACGCTCCGCGCCCCCAGGTGGGCGGACCCACGCTCCCTCGCCATTCCCCGCCCCCGGGGACCCCAGGCCCGAGCCCCGGCGGCGCCGCACAGGCCCCGCTCTCCGTAACGGCCGCTCGGGAGCGCCGCGCCTCCCCGTCAGCGCGCAGGAGGAGACGCGGCGGAGCCCCCGGAGAGGACGCCGGGGGACGCGGGGAGACAAGCGCTTCCCCTCGTCCTCACACGACCGCGCGGGAGCCGCTCTACCCACCTCAGCCCCGTCCTCTCCGCTTCCACCTTCCAACGCCGCCGCCGTCGTCGCCGCCGTCTTCGGCGAAGCCGGAGCGACGGGGGTCACGGCGGGGGTCAGAGGGTAAAGGTCTTGCTCCCAGCAGCCTCCGCGGTGGATACGTCGCCATCTTGGATCCGCGGGACAAGAAAATTCATGCGGTGAGTTTTTGGCAAATTTTCGGAAGTCTGGCAGCGGAGCGCGCGGCGGGGGAGGCGGATTCAGGGCCCCCGCAAGGCGGGGGAATGCCTCGGGGCCAGTCCGGTCGCTCCCGGGGTCCGAGGGTAGCGTCCCGGCCCGCCGCTTCCCGTTGCTTTTGTCTCGGCTCCAATCGAGAGAGGGAGAGCGGAGCGGGCGGGGAGGGGGTGGCGGCGCTGGAGGAGGGAGGGAGCGAGCGAGCGAGCGAGGGAGGGAGGGAGGGAGGGGGTGTGTATGGGGGTGGTGGTGGACGGGACGTACGGCGTCGCCGTGCTCGGGCCGCTGCCGCCGCTGCAGCTCGGGAGCCTAGGCCCGGTCCCGTCCGTCAGCGGCGGGGGGCATTTCCCCGGGACTCGGTTCCCTCGGGCTCCCGCCAGCGCGGAGCAGCCGCTGCCGCCGCGCTGCTTCCTGGGGTGGAGGAGAAGGCGGCAGCGGCGGCATCCGGCGAGCACGGTCCCCGTTTGGGTCGGCTCTGCCACGTTCCCAGCTCCTGCTGCTCCCTGGCTCTTCACGTTCTCTCCGTACACTCACAGCATCCGCCACTTGTGTGTTTCTCGTTCGTGTGTGCATGTGTTTGTCACCGTGTGTGTGTGTGCGTGTGTGTGTGTGTGTATGTATGTGTGTACGATGGGGACACCCGACCGGCTAACGGGCCGCAGGAGACTCCAGGCCTTGAGGTACCGAAGGCCATTGCAAGGTGGAGGGAGGAGAGCAACTAGGATGCTGCTGCTGCTATTGCTGCTGCCACGGTACCCGGAGGGCGAAGCTTCGCTGGTGCTGTACACTGTATCCGGAAGGTCCTGGGCCGGCAGTGTGTGTGTGTGTGTGGGGGGGGGTGCCCGAGCTGTTTCTGGTCTGTGAAGTTGCAAGCCCTAGGTTTTCACTTCCTCCGGGGCTTCTCCACCTTTTACTGTCTTAAGTGTATCTTTAAAAAGTTTCACAGAAGAAATGAGTTAGGTTTAAAAGACGTCCCATAGTTCTTCATTGAAGTCCTGTTGTCTGTGCAGGAGAACGTTTCCAACTTTTGATTTAACTCTTGGCCCTTGGAGAAAGCGAGTTTTCGTTTTCTTGTGTAAAAAGCATTCGTAAGGTTTTAAAGTTTGCATTTACTCTAGGCCTTAGGAATTCGGTATTAGCACTACAAAAATCGTACGTATGGGTACCACTATCTTGGAAGGAACCTGAACATCAACTTACTTTGAATCATAGGAGACATCTTCACTTTTCTACATCCTGCAACCCAAGTGTAACATACTTCGTTTCATTTTCATAAAATTATTGCCCAAAGAATCGTGCTCTTAATTATCTGGACAGTTTCTAATAAAGTGCATTATTGTGACCCTTAGCTTTATTTTTTGCAGAATAGTAGAAGGTACTCTACTGAGTTAACCAAATGTGTTCACTGAATATTTTTAAAGATATTTTTATTTATTTACGAGACAGACAGCAGAGAGCAAGTATGGGCGTGCCAGGGCTTCTAGCCCCTGTAGACAAACTCCAGATGCATGTGCTACTTTGTTCATTTGGTTTTACGTGGGTACTGGAGTCTTGAACCTGGACCATTAGGCTTTAAACAAGTGCCTTTAACTGCTGAGCCACTTCTCTATCCAGCCTTGGATGATTTTTAATAACAGTACAAAGCTAAACACATTCCTGTCATTTTGATATTGGGAATTTTTAGAGTTCTGGGATCATTAGTGGGGCAGTTGATTTGCCTTTTGAAACAGCAGAAGTTAGGTAATTATGGGGTATGGATAGGATAAAAGCTCAAAATATTATATTTACATACTAGGTTTATGTTGAGTTTTGGGATGCTGGGTATATTTGACTAGTTCTTTCCAAAACATCAGTCAATTAAACTTTTGCAATTTTGGAAGTTAATTTTATTCCAGGTCTAAAGGGTTAAAAGTACACTAAATGTGTACATTCATGTGTTGTTATCAAGATCCTGTTTCTTTGAAATGTTAGTCAAAAGGTCAAGATGATAAGTAAGGAGTATATGTTGTACTCCCCTGTAGTTTGTAATCTTAAATGTAAAGGAAAAGTACAGAAAGACAAAATTCTTTCCCCTCTTCACTTTCCTTAATTTTTCAAGATCCTTTGTTTACATTTAAGATGGTTTATCTTTATAATTTTCTCTGAAGATTTTTGTGAATGGTTAATTCTAGACTGGAAGTAAAGTGATTTTTTTTTACATTGCAGTTAATGCTTTATTAATACAAATAAGTTAATGTAGACTTCATTTACTGGTAGAACACTTTTGCACTAATTATATACTATAGAGATATCTGGGGCCTATACGAGACTGAAATGTGCCTGCTGGCTTAACCAAGCAATAAATATAGTCTTAAAATTTTTTTGTTTCTGTTATACTTTAAAGTAAATTTTTAATAAATCTGTTTATTGGGGCTGGAGAGAGGGCTTAGCAGTTAAGCGCTTGCCTGTAAAGCCTAAGGACCCTGGTTCAAGGCTCTATTCCCCAGGACCCATGTAAGCCAGATGCACAAGGTGGAGCATGCATCTGGAGTTTGTTTGCAGTGGCATGCCCATTCTCTCTCTCTCTCTCTGTCTCTCTCTGTCGCTCTCAAATAAGTAAAAATAAAAATGAATAAATTTTAAAAAATGTTTTTATTGGAGAGGGAGGGACAGACAGACAGAATGGATGTTCTAGAGAGAGAGAGAGAGAGAGAGAATATGGATGCACTAGGGCCTTCAGCTGCTGCAAACAAACTCCAGATGCATGTCACCTTGTGCATCTGGCTTACATGGGTCCTTTGGCTTTGCAGGCAAGTGCCTTAACCGTTAAGCCATGTCTCCAGCCCTTAAGTTAATTTATGTAATGGAAAAATGAGGGCAAGATGCACACGTGTGAGAAGTACCTGATCTGGAAGATGAAGTCACACTCAGAATAATGTCTTCTTAAAAGAAATAATTGCCTTTGTTTTCACTTCATAACTTTGGATTGTTTAATTTACATTTTAATTATTTGGAACTGTGTAATATTTAGTTTAAAACTTCAAAATCATCTTTGTTCAAAAGTAAGTCCTTCAGTTTTACTAGTAGATTTCATTAAACCTTCTTGTAACTTGTTGACTGTTTTTTACTTTTCAGTAGATGCTGATATTAGCAGTAAAAAAAAGTATTGCAGGGGGCTGGAGAGATGGCTTAGCGGTTAAGCACTTGCCTTTGAAGCCTATAGACCCCAGTTTGAGGCTCTATTTCCCACTACCCACATAAGCCAGATGCGCAAGGTGGCGCAGGTATCTGGAGTTCCTTTGCAGTGGCTGGAGGCCTTGGTGTGCCCATTCTGTCTGTCTGCCTCTCTCTCTCTCTTTTTCCTCTGTCTGTTGCTCTCAAATAAATAAATAAAAACTTTAAAAAAATATTACAGAATTTTTCACACTCCATGGGAGGATATAATTTTTTTCAATGTCAAATTTGCTTCGTAAGATTTTTTGATGTAGAAGAACACAAAGAAAATGATCTATATCTCTACGTATGAAATAATAAATAGACATTAATAAACTAGTAAAAATAACGGTTTACTGTTTTTGCTCTTTCAAAGTGATATTAAATAATAGTGTGTTTTGATTAAAATTTTTCTACTGTGGCCACATATTTACAGATTCTAGATCCCAGAGACATTAGAGAAAAACGTGTGAATATTTATAATTTTCTTACTTGGATCTCTAGTGGGTTTTGTAACAAGAGCAACAAAAGAAACCAAGGTACCAGGTAGTGAAGTTTGAGAGGCAGAATTAACCTGGATTGTACTGCAATGTTTAAATGGAGTTATATACAGGAATGGTTCAAAGGCTCGAGCATGAAGATAAAAGTCACTCTGCTTGCTGGTGCAAAATAATTGTTCTTCCTGATCAAGGATTATTTCTAGCTTTGATACAGGAATTAAATTTTATTGTGACATGTACAAGATATGAAAAGAGGTACATACTAAAATTGATATCTGTTGTAGAAAGGTTGCTTTTGAAAAGAAAAATTATTTTAAGGTTTTAAAATTAAATTTTTTACCTTGGCTCAGTTTATTGAGCTCTTCAACTTAAGCAATATTAAATTGTTCATGTTTCTTTAATTTGTTTGGTATCCTTTAGTTCTACTTTAAAATTTCACCCTTAAAACAAGTTACATTGATAACGGTTTTTATTAGGGACACCTTAGAGTCCTTACTATCTGTCCAAAAACTTGTCCTCTTAAATAAAGATGTGCATCTCTTGACATATCACTTAGGAGATGCTGGATTATGAAGATACAGAATTAGCCTAGAATGGCTGGTCAGTGAGCTCCAGAGATCCTCCTGTATCCACCTCCCCAGTGCTAGGATTACAAATAGGCAGCATCATGCCTGGCTTTTTAGGTGAGTTCTGGGGATTGAACTTGTTTCCTCAAGTTTGAGATAGGCACTTTGTCCACAGAGCTAAACTCCCCAGCCTTCCTCTAATATGTGTGTATGTATGTATGTATGGGAGGGGGGGCAGAACGTTGATATTAACTGTATGTCACTCTTGTTGCTTGATAAGCTTCTTTTATTCAAAACTCTTCTCTGATGTCATTTTATTGACTCTCCAAATCTTTCTATATCATTGTTGGGTGTTACAATGTGTTGTAATTTACTCTTCATCTCTACTTTCCTTCATAACCCCTGCTGGACTAAGCACCAGAGAGAGAGGACTCTATCTTGTTTACATTTACATTTCTAGGGTCTTCTATAGCGTGCAGCACTTGGTAGTTATTCTTTGAACAGAACTCTTGCTAGATTGACAATGCTGGTCATTGTTTACCAACCCACAAATCACAAGTAACACTTTCCAAAAAAGGGATAAAAGTGTGTTGTGTTCATTCCTCCCACCACTTCCTTGACTCTGTAAAAGATTTTTTTTTCTAATTCTTATTTCACGTCTTCTAAGTATGGGAAAATAGGCAAATAGCTTCTTAAAGAACTGTGTAGAATTAGTGGTGAACTAGAGGAAAAATATTACTAAGAGAGTAATACCTTGTTTTCTTTTTTTAATATTTAAAAATTTTTTTGTTTATTCTTATTTATTTGAGAGTGACAGAGAGAGAGAAAGAGGGAATGGGCATGTCAGGGCTTCCAGCCACTGCATACGAACTCCAGATGTGTGCGCCCCCTTGTGCATCTGGCTAATGTGGTTCCTGGGGAATTGAGCCTTGAACCGGGGTCTTTAGGCTTCGTAGGCAAGTGCTTAACCGCTAAGCCATCTCTTTAGCCCCTGTTTTGTTTTTTTTTTTTTAATTTTGTTTTTTTGAGGTAGGGTCTCATTTTAGCCCATGCTGAACACTCATCATATAGTTTCAGAGGGCCCTGGAACTGCCTCCCCAGTGCTGAGTACTGGGATTAAAGGCATGTGCCACCATGTCCAGCTGTCTAGGTGCATTTTGTATGGCCATAACCATTAGTTGAAGGAGACGTTTTGTTTTTACAGATAGTGATACTTATAATACCTAAGCAATGAACTCTTACTAGATTTAGGCTGTTTGAAGTAAGTTTCTAGTTTGTTTTTCTCTTACCTTTTCTTTTTTAAAATCTAGGCCCAAAGTTTCCTACAAAGTTGGAGTTCTCTAATACTGGTTTTGTTTTTGATGTACTGGGACTCAAACCCAGAGCTTTGGCACATGCTGGGCAAGTGCTGTAGCACTGAGCTGCATACCCAGCCCAAGGAATTCTCTGGTTTCAAAAGCCATCGTTCTTAGGAAAATTCAGTGAAATTAAACAACTTTATATACCTTTATCAGAAGTCCCAAATTCTCTCTAAAATTTGGAAATGATTTTTTTGTAAAGGTGTGACAAATTTCAGCTGGAATTATTACTGTTTAATTTCCTCTTACACCATTTTTAAGGATTTGTAGAATTGTAGGTACATAACAGTACTTTACTCGTCTAAACTCTGAAAAGTTCTCTTTTTGTTTGATTTTCATTTTGCTTTAAGACTCTAACCTGGTTAGTCTGGAACTTGCTGTCATGTTAACTCAAACTTGTAATGATCCTCCTGCCTCTGTTACTAGAGGGCTGGGATTACAGACTTGTGCCATCACAACCTGCTGAAAAGTTATAAGGAATATTTGGCACTTAGGAGCCTGAGTAAGAGTCCCTTAAGCCTTGGGCCAGCTTTTTGCCCATCTTAAAGAAGTAGAAAATGAGTTCCCTAATTGTGTTTAGTAGAGATGCTAATGTTTGACTTAATTTTAAAAATTATTCTTAACATTGTACTTCAGGTGTTTTCCAGAGGCTTGGGTGATTATGAATTGGTGAAAATAGAGTGCATGTGTTGCTTTTTAAAAGAGAATTTGATCCAGTACTCAGGATGGTAGTCTTTGCACTGCTTTTTTTAATGTGTCTGTGTGAAAATAGGTCTCCACCTAATAAAATTTTACTATGCCGAAGAATGATAAATAAACAAGGGAAATTGTGTATCTTAGCAGTTTGGTTAGCATTGAATAGACTTACCTTTTTTCCACCCTTCAAACATTGGTTACTGTTTTTGCATTTATATATTGAAATATAGAAGCAGCTCCATTGTGTATAAGTATCTGGACAACATGTAATGGCTGATTATGTAATACAGTGCATTTGGGAGCGGAACATTTGGTTTTGTGGCATATCTGGCAGGGAAATGCTGTGTGTTTCTTTTCATATTGTAAATTATGATGCTCATCTTGCATATAATTTTACAGGATTTTCCTTGTAAATCTTTCATAGATCAGTAAGTTTACTGTGCCAGTCAAAAGATGTAATTCCTTTGACTTTGTGCTTAATATTTTAAAAATAGAGCTTAAAAGTACTTTTATGTACATTATTTCAGTCTAATATGGTTTTCATTTTGATGTTAACTTTTAAAATAAGTTTAAATTCTACCATTAACATTTCTAAAACAATTAGGCTGTTTTGAGTAACATTTAAGTGAAAATTATTTTTTCATCATTTTATCTTTTCATCATTACACTGGACTCAAAAGTTTTTATTTTTCTAGAAAATTATGATTTATTTTATTTATTTATTTATTTATTTTTTATTAGTCAGTTCTGTATTCAGCAAATACAGTCAGTTTGGTACCATTATTAGGCTCATCCGTGACCTACCCCCTCCCCTTAGCCCCTCCTTGTTGAGGTATACGGGTCATGCATTGTGGGGTTAGCCCACAGTTATAGGTAAGCTAAATGTCTCTGCATATCATGACCCAACATGTGACTCTGACATTCTTTCCGCCCCCTCTTCCGCAAAAGAAAATTATGATTTATTAAGTTAAATAGGTATAAGTGGAAGTTTCGCTTTATTTTTATGTCATCATCTAGCAGATTCAGAATATTTATATTGATAGAGAAATTTGAAAGAGTAGCAGTAGGAAATATCTGTTTGAAGCTGGACCCTGACGGTATTCAACAGCTACTTATATTTTAATAAATTGTCAAAATTAATTGAGAAACACCAAAGACATAAGTAAAAATATTAAAGTGAGATAAGTAATACATGCTGTTGATGGCTTATTGCACAGTTCTGAGAGGAGAGGGTCGCCTTTAAGCTTTGCCTTGAGGTAGTAGTACATGAAGTGTACTTGGGGTATTGTTTTTGTGATTTTGTATGAGTGAGCATGCCTAGTGGGAAGAAACTAAGCTATAACCATTCTGATCTGTGCACAGTTGGGAGAAATTCCAGGCAGATTTTTAAACATGTTAGGCCACACCTTAAGGTTTATAGCAGACCACTTAATCTGGCAGTTAAGTTGGCAGCTTCCAAAGTGTTTTTAATGTTACATATAATGTTTGTTCATGAGTGAAGTTACATGTCTTAAAATAGATGCATATGTGTAAGCAGTAGTAATCCAGTGTTTCAAGGATTCTGTGAAACACCTCAGGTGTTTTTTAAAGAGAGAGAGAATTGTTGCACCAGGACTCAACCACTGCAGTTGAAGTCCAGATGCTCTTCCTAGTGCACATGTGCGACTATGGCTTACGTGGGATCTGGAGAGAGATGGAACATGGTGGGTCCTTAGGCTTCACAGGCAAGGGCCTTAACCACTAAACCATCTCTGCAGCCCCTCGGGTGTTTTTGAGCATAGTATGAAAATCATTATACTTCATGATCTATAAAGTCACTTTTCCCCTTAAAATTGTATGGTTTTTTTTTTGGGGGGGGGGCTTTTCAAGGTAGGGTCTTGCTCTAGCCCAGGCTGACCTGGAATTCACTATGCAGTCTCAGGGTGGCCTTGAACTCATGGCGATCCTCCTACCTCTGCCTTCCAACTGCTGGGATTAAAGGCGTGTGCCACCATGCCCTGCTTAAAATTGTATGTTTTGAAGGAGTTAAGAGTTTAGATTTTTCTTCTCTGCCAATGCAAATTAATGGAATTTGTTTACAGTAGTATTTGGATAGAAATTGTTGAAACAAATTTTATGTTGTTCGTTAGTATGTGTAGATGTTTACAACTAAGTCCTTACTAACAATTGTTTATTCTGTGTTTTATATTGTAGGTGCTGGTATATAATAGTCATCAGTATGTTTTCACCTTCATCAAGCTAGTATTGTGATTAGTATTAAAATTAGAAGGATGAGACTGACAGTAAACAAATGAACATGATTTCAGAATGTTGGAGTTCATAAAGTAAAGGGTGATAAGGGGACAGTATTTGAGTAGTGATGGAAGAAAAAGATTTTTAAAAATAGTGTTGAGAGGACCTATGTGGAGGTGTCTTTGAGGGTAAACTAGAAAAGGAGAAAGCCATGCAAAAATCTGGGTAGATAGTTTTCCAGGAGAAGGAATAGAGTACCGTGAAGTAGGATCAAGTTCTACATGTTTGAAGAGCGCAATGCATTTCGTAAACAGTGACAGTGGTTTTTCATAAATTGAGTGAATGCTAACCAAGAAAATCATGATTGAAACATGATCTGTTTCTTAACTGCTGCAAACATTGTAGTAGACTAGCACTGAATAAAATGTATCAGGAGCTATGGGGCAGGAAGGGAATTGTTTTTCACTAAGATGCTTTGAAAATGTTTTCTAGATCTAACAGAATGGGGGTTCTGTCTGCATTAGTGGAAAATTATATAGGAGAACAAATAGAAAAATTACTAAATTTGCATTTCCTTAGAATAATGAAAACCTTTGCAGATTTTTAGTTTTGTGGTTTTAGGTTAAAGGTGTTCCTTAGAAATCAGTTGACAGTGGTTTTAATTTCTAATAGGATGTCTTTGTTTGAGTACTTCAGTAACTATGCATGATTCACTTGTGGTAGGATAGAGAGAGCAGCATCCTTGAAAGAGCCTGGTAAGTTGATTTCAGGCAAATGATGCAAGGTCTAGGTTCTGAAAGGAGATTTTGGATTTCACTACCTTGAGAAGAATAAGGAATCAATGTTGTATTTCCTGGGAGAATATACCAGGTTTGAGGAATGACAGCTCTTGGTAGAGTTCTGAGATCTTATAGGGATTAGGTGTTGTAGCCACTGTGTGAAAGGCCATAATACCATCTTTAAACTTTTAACATTGGTTCTCTGAAACTATTGACTCTTTTTAAAAATATTTTATTTATTTATTTATTTGAGAGAGATAGAGATAAAGAGGCAGATAGAGAGAGAGAGAACGTGCGAGCGAGCACGAGAGCATGAATAGACGCTCCAGGGTCTTTAGCTGCTGCAAATGAACTCCAGAAGTACGAGCCACCTGTGTATCTGGCTTTCTGTGGCATCTGGGGAATTAAACCTGGGTCCTTAGACTTCATAGGCAAGTACCTTAACCGCTAAGCCATCTCTCCAGCCCTGAAACTATTGACTCTTAATGGCTTTTTTAAAAAGCAGTGGAGTAATATTCAGATCTGTGTATCAGGGACATTTCTAGATTCACAGCTGATAATTAAAATTACAAGCTTTATGATATATTTTTAGTGTATTTGTGCATTTTGAACAATTGTTGTCTCCTTTCTACCAATTTAATTAGCTGTATGATATAACCTCCCTAAATTTCAGTTTTCTAATTTGAAAAATAAGTATAAATAACAATAATCACTTCATAGAGTTGTCACAAGGGCTAAAGGTTCTTGTGCGGTTTTAATTTTTTTTGTTTTGAAAGTGCTTGTTACATTAAAGATAAGGTACTGAGGCAAGTTAAACTTAGCTGCATGTTTAAAAGTGCCCCTACTCTTGTATCAAGTTCGTAAGTGTAAGTGAGCAATACAGTTTTAAGTTGAGGGTCAGGATATGTTTTTTCTTCTAATTTTGTTTAAGTGACGTTAGGTGAAGTATGATGCATAGAATTTGTGGAATCATACTTTAATTTTAGCATTCCTCTTAGCATTTTGCACAGGGCACACATATATATATTTGAAACTCATAAGGGCCTGATAAGTATTTGATTTTACAGAAGTCTTAATATTTTCTTAACTTTTTCCTTACACCAGTGCTATGCCAATTTATGTTCGTATAAAAGTTATTCTAAATTTTAAAAGTTTAAAGCGCTTTTTAAATTTTTCTGGGTAATGGGTATTTTTTATCATATGATCTATTGAACAAAGTCTAGACATTTTTCTGTTCATGGTCTTCATTCTCATTGACAGGAGTAATGTTAAGAGTAAGAGCTGGGGATGATGGTGCACACACACCTTTAATCCCAGTAATCAGGAGGCAGAGGTAGGTGGATTGCTGTGAGTTTGAGGTCTGCATGAGACGACATAGTGAATTCCAGGTCAGCTTGGCCTAGAGTGAGACCCTACCTCGAGCCCTTCCCCCACCTCCCCCCCCCTGAAAAAAAATGAGTGCTAGGTTGTAATCATTACCCTGATCCCTTCTAAGCATCACTCTTAAGTTTCAGGGAGAGGTTAAACAATAATGTCACACAAGTATGAGATGACACTAGTCTACAGAAGTACTGTTCAAAGATTATCAAATAATTCGAATTGGATAAACTTGATAATGTACAAGTTTAAGAGAATTTGTGATCAGTTTAATCTATCAACTGTCAATGTAAAATGCCACGAAGATACCAGATGCTAAATTAGGTTCTTTTATACTATTAAGTTTATGCTATACAGAGGGCTTAAAGCTCATTTTGATATTTATTCATTTATTTATTTGAGAGAGAGAATGGCACGCTAGGGCCTGTAGCCACTACAAACAAACACCAGATGCATGCACCATCTTGTGCATCTGCCTTACATGGGCACTGGGGAATCAAACCTGGGTCCTTAGGCTTCACAGGTAAGTGCCTTAACTGCTAAGCCATCTCTCCAGCCCTCATTTTGAAACTTAGTTCTATTCGCAAATGAGTAGCTTGCTTTGTAGGTGTAGGCCAAAACAAATAATTAACTGTGTTAGATACTTTATGTTACTGATTTATCCTTTCTTTTTGTTTTTGTTTTTTGTTTTTGTTTTTGTTTTTCGAGGTATGGTCTCACTCTAACCCAGGCTGACCTGGAATTCACTATGGAGTCTCAGGGTGGCCTCGAACTCACAGCAATCCTCCTACCTCTGCCTCCCCAGTGCTGGGATTAAAGGCGTGCGCCACCATGCCCGGCTGATTTATCCTTTCATTTGACAAATATTATCCTGTTATGTGTCAGGCACTGGTTCTAAGAGAGATAAAGTGTACAACATATGCTATGGTAGATCAATGTAAGAATACAAAAGAGACAGACAGATGGAGAGAGAGAGACTGACGCCAACAGAGCAGAGAGTATGGAGTATATGTAGAGAACAAATTGAAATAGGTTAGTAAGAGTAAATTCCTTTCTGGGAAGGTGAATGAGTAAGTCTGTGGTGAAATAACAGTCCTGTGAATACTCAGGAAGGGATAAAAACGAAAAGCAAAGATACCTTGACAGAAGTATTCTGGATGTCTTGCTGAAAAATTGCAAGAACTTTGATTGATTGACGTATACTGGAAAGGGGAAGAATGGTAGGATACAGAAAAATAAGGGACCGGGGCAAATAAGGCAAGATTTTTGTAAGCCACCATAAAGAGT
Organism: Dipus sagitta; assembly: GCA_036346955.1. NCBI lineage: Eukaryota > Metazoa > Chordata > Mammalia > Rodentia > Dipodidae > Dipus > Dipus sagitta. The sequence continues at coordinate 123,540,418 of CM070777.1, forward strand.
GTGGCTTTTATTCTGAGTAAAGTGATGATCTTACATGTAATCATATCTGCTTTATAGTTACTGTACAAAGTTAGTTGAATTCTTACCATTTTATAGTTGAGTAATATTTTTTTTTCTGGAACCAGTGTAAGTGCTCCTGAACATTAAGTGGGTTTATGCACCAAGAAACCTAAGTTGATAGTATGGTAAGTACAAAATAAGTACAAAATGAATTTAGGGCTGGAGAGATGGCTTAGTGGTTAAGCGCTTGACTGTGAAGCCTAAGGACCCCAGTTCGAGGCTTGATTCCCCAGGACCCACGTTAGCCAGATGCACAAGGGGTCCCGCGTGTCTGGAATTCCTTTGCAGTGGCTGGAGGCCCTGGCGCACCCATTCTCTTGTCTCTCTCTCTCTCTCTCTCTGCCTCTTTCTCTCTCTCTCTCTCTGTTGCTCTCAAATAAATAAAAATAAAAAAATTTTAAAAAATGAATTTAATACCGTTGTGATGGTATGGTTGGCTGGGAGGTAGACTCCTTGCAGCTTCTGCCCAGCATTGCCAGAGACTATTGTACCACAAATTACTAGTCTGGATAGATCAGGATTCAAAATTAATGCATATTTTTGTACTTAGTATATATCGCTTTCACACCATTACAAAGCCAAAAATCTTATCAGTAGATATAGGTCAAGTAGGGAGCAGGATACAGTGCAGTTATGGGATTATAATAATGTGTATGTGTAACATGTGAGGGTCTGTATATGATTTGAATTCCTTGCAGAAATTGCAACTTAGTAAAGAAACCTAAGTGGCTAAATTAAATCTTATATTAAGAGTACAGGGCGCCAGGTGTGGTGGTGCACGCCTTTAAACTCAGCACTCAGGAGGCAGAGGTAGGAGGATTGCCGAGAGTTCAAAGCCACCCTGAGACTACATAGTTAATTCCAGGTCAGCCTGGACCAGAGTGAGACCCTACCTTGAAAACCCCCTCCCCCCCAAAAAAAGTACAGCTGGGGCTGGAGAATTGGCACTTGCTGCAAAGCCTAAGGACCATAGTTCGATTCCCCAGTATTCATATAATGCCAGATACACTAAGTGGCACATGCATCTGGAGTTCATTTCCAGTGGCTGGAAACCTTGGTGCGCCCATAGTCACTTTCTCTGTGTCTGCGTCTTTCTCTCTTTCTCTTTCAAATAAGTAAAATTAAAACAAAAAGTGCAGGTGATTAAGACCAGGCTAGCTAGTACTGCAAGTTTGAAAGCAAGAAATAAGAATTCTCCAACTTTGTTCTTTTTTTTAAAATTAAACTTTAAAAAATTATTTCTGACTGTGTGTATGTGCAGATGTGTGAGCATGAATGTATTGTGTGCACGTGGAAGCCAGATGACAGCCACAGGTGCCATTATCCATTTGTTTTGAGACAGGGCCTCTCATTGGCCCGGCGCTCGTCATGTAGGCTAGATAGACTAGCTAGCTGTGAACACTGGAATGTATCAGTCTCTACATCCCCAGCAGTAGGGTTCCAAGTGCACACCACCCTGCCTGGCTATGGGTATTGGTAATCAAACAGGTTCTCGTGCTTTCATGGCAAGCACTTTACCAACCAAGTTACCTATGCAACACTTAATTTTGTTGACTTCCAAGATTGTTTTGATTTGTGTGTCCCTTTAGTTTACATTGTTATTTAGTACTAGCTTGTCCACTTTAGCCAAGAAGCTAGATGAGATTTTGGTAGAGATTTTGTTGAATCTTCAGATAATTTTAGGGTGTGTTGACAGTTTAAGTCTTCTGATCTTTGGACATGGGATAACTTTCTATTTATGTAGTTCTTTCTTTCTTTCAATAATATTTTGTAGGTTTTAGAATATAAATTTTGTATGTTAAACTTACTAAGTACTTTAATCTCTTTGATTTAGAAGTGGAATTGCTTCCCTTCCTTAGCTTCATTTTTGGATTGTTCATTGTTATTTTATGGAAATGTAATTAATTATTGCACAGTGATTTATGTGCTCTATAGCCTTCCTTAACTTCCTTACTTAATCATTGTAAAGTATGTTACTGTCATTACAATCTAAACTATTGAAATGCTAAAAAATTTAGTTTTTTAATGTCTTCCTTGGGGTTTTCTATGTATATAAGACTACCATCTTCAACTAGAGACAGCTTTACTTCCTCTCCATTCTGAACATTCTTTCCTCTTATTACCTCATTATTCTCAACAGGATCTTCAGTATGTGGTTGAATAAAAGTGGCAAGAAGTGGACAACTTATCTTGAGTCCTTATCTTAGGAAAGTATTCAGTATTTCACCCCTCATAATATTGAATATGCTAGTTTCAAAGGTGCATTTTTTCAGTTTCAGGAAATTCTCTGTTTCTAGTTGTTTTTTCCTTATGTGTTTTGAGATTTTTTTTTTTTCTTGGTCAGTTTAGTCCACAGTCTGTTAACTGATTTTTTTTTCAATGGCTAACTTTAAAAGATTGTTTTTCTATTCCCTATTTCACCTATTTCTACTCTTATCTTTGTTCCTTCTTCTCTGCTTTTGGTTTACTTTGTTCATCTTTTCCTAATTAAGGTGGATGTTTAGGTAATTGCTCTCTCCCTTCCTCTTTCCTCTATCCCACTTTTCTTGTGGTTCTGGAGAATTGAACTCAGGGTCTTACCCATGGTAGACACAATCTTTTTTTTTTTTTTTTTTTTTTTAATTTATTTACTTGACAGAAAGAAGGAGAGAGAGAATGGGTGCACCAGGGCCTGCAGCCACTGCAACAAACTCCAGACACATGCGCCCCCTTGTGCATCTGGCTAAGGTGGGTCCTGGGGAATCGAACCTGGGTCCTTTGGCTTTGCAGGCGAACACCTTAACCACTAAAGCCATCCTTCCAGCCCAACACATTTTTTTATCACTGACATATGTCCCCAGCCCTTGAGGTTTTCTAACGTGTGTGTTCTCTGTGTGTGCATGTGGATTCACATGCATGTGTATAGAGGCAAGAAGCCAATGCCAGCTGTCTTCCTTTATCACTCTCCATTTTACTTTGAGACAAGGTCTTTCACTGAACCTGTAGCTCACCAATTTGGCTGGATAAGCTAGCCATGAAGTTCTAGGGATCCTCCTGTCTTCCCTATACTGAGAATACAGGCATGCACCACAATGTCTGGCATTTTATGTGGGTGCTGGAGACATATATGTTAAGTGTAATTTTATTTTTAATGTCAGTTAAGATGAGAAGAGGTGTGCTGGATGTCAAACATTGAGCTTGGTACATGGCAGAGATACAAACATGCCACTGGGGCACATTCCCAACTTTTTGACATTTATACTGTCTTATATAATTATAAGGTTTAATACTTGTTTTTTTAAAATTTTACTTTAAAACATATTTATTTGAGAGAGAAAAAATGAGAATGAGGGCTGGAGAGATGGCTTAGTAGTTAAGGCACTTGTCAACAAAGCCAAAGGGCCCTGGTGAGGTGCAATGAGCTGTTTCTCTCCTCAGGTCTGGCTCCCTTCTGAAAAAGAGAAGCAGAATCTCCAACGGAGAGTGAAGTCAGCACTGGGTAAATGGGATAACCATTATTAGTTTAGAGAAAATTTAATAGTTGTAGGCTCTCTTGTAGTCCAAAACTGGTGGAAGCTTGATATTGGAGAGCGAACTCGTTATTTGGATATGATTCTGACTTGTTTCCCTGTTCCAGATATGGGTTCCGTTCCACTGAGTGGATCTGTTATCACCCCCACAACTTTCTGGTCACCATTCTTAGTGAGAAGAAATCTTACTATCTCTTGTATGTGATATACCACTTTTCTTTTGTTGTCTCGGAGTTTCTCTTTGTCACTTGTTTATATTTTCCTTAGTTATTTTTAGGCAGCCTACTTATTTCTTATCCTATCGATAGTTAACTGAGCTTCTTGGACTATAATGTTTTCTTTAAATTTGGGAAGTTTTAGCCATTATTTCCTCAAACATATTTCTGTTCCTTTCTCTGTGTTCCTCATAGTCACATTACTCATGTCTTGGCTCTGTCAATAGTGTGCTACATTTCTGAGACTCTGTTCTAGTTCTTTGCTTACTCTGTCACTTTTCTCTGGACTGCATAATCTCCAGTCTTGTAGCTCTGTTAAATTTTCTGTTCTGTTTACTGTATAATCTGTCTTTATATTGTACCAGTTTTTGTTTTCCCAGTTCAAGTTTACTATTTGTGTACCTTTTGTGAATATGTCGTCTCTATGTGATTACTTTCAACATTTTAATTTATTTTTCTGGGCAAGTGCTCCACCACTGAGCTGTATCTCTAGCCCCTTGATTGTAATCTTCTGGGATAGTTTCTCTCTCAATTGTCCAGATTGTCCTTGAACTCACTCTGTTGCCCAGGCAGGCTTTAAACTTCAGATCTTCCTGCTTCGGCCTTCTGAAAAACTAGAACTAGAGGCTTTTGGGCCACCAGACTTTTCTTAAGATCTTTTTAAAAAAAATTGATTTGATGAGACATTGTTATCATACCTTTCTTTATGTCTCTAAGCATGGTTTCTCTAAACTGTTGAACTATAATTATTACTCTGAAGTCTTTGTTAAGTCTAACATCTTGGTTTGCTTTTCCCCCTCCTGTGTAGAACTCATTTTTTTTATATTACATAATTTGTTGGGGGGCACATATTTTATTTATTATGCTGCAGTCTATCTGGACACTGATTCTTATGAGCCTGTTCCTTGTTTAATAGCTCTGCTGTGCTGTTGTGACATTTTATATGCCTTGCATTGTGGAGTGCTTGATGACACTCACCAGAAGATACAGCCTCAGACACAGAGGCATATTATCCTGGCAGGACAAGACTCTGTCTCTTTTACTTGTAGCTCTGTTAAATTCTTTGCTGCTGTTGCTATCACATACATGCATTCATTGCCATTAATTGCTTGTGATTGTTCTGTTGTTTTTGATAGTTCTGGGGCGTACATTTTCTGTCTCCGTAGTCTTACCAAACTTTTATTTTTTGCTTTTGGAAGGACTTTGTTTTGCCAGTCTTTAATGTTTATTCTGAACTTGAGAGTTAGTCCTAGTTATCTTTTCATCAAGTATTCATTGGTAAAATTGCTGACCTGTAGTTAAGTTCTTGCTCTCTGGGAGTAACTGCTTCCTTTTAATTACCTACTGCCATGTTCTGCATGTATTTGTGAAAACCTTGGGCTAGATTGTACTCTTACTAAGTTTGATTGTTAGCTGTTAGTGACTTTTGATGGATGGTTTACAATGTCACTTCTCACCAGTGATTCTGTAGTTCCAGTCCTTTGTTTTATAAGCTATTGCTTAAGGGAGCAATCCATCTTTTGTGTCGTCTTAGGCTGCTCAAATCACTGTGTAACATTAGGCTTACTTTGATAAATGATTCATTTTCCCTTTTAAAGAGCTTGTATTCTTGGTCTAGGGAAATAGTTAAGTGGTAGAGCACTTTATATGCCCAATGTTCTGGTTTAACATACACACACACACAAAAATTTGTAATTATGGTGTTCTGCAAATGTTAATCCAACTTGTTTATGGTGGTGGTCTGTCCTCTTGCCGGCTTCTGCTTATTGAGTCTATTGTTCCTGAGAGAAGATTATTGAGATACCAAAAATGTAATGGTGGATTTGTCAGTTTCTCATTTCATGTATTTCAGTTTTTGATACATTTACTTCGAAGTTCTTTTGTTAAGTTCATGCAATTTAAGAATGTATATTTTCTTGATGAACTGGCCTTTTACCATTATTTAGTATTTTCTCTGATAATTTTTTATTCTGGAACATATTTACTTTATTTTTAATGTAGCTACTCTAGCTTTTCTTTGTTTAGGTTTTAAAATATATCTTTCCACTCTATTTGAAGTATTTAGACACCATGTAGTCTTTTTTTAAAAGTCATTTTGACAGGTATCTCCCTTTTAAGTGAACCTTTAGTTTTAAGATAATTACTGATACATTTGAGTTTCAGTAAACTGTTCAAGCTTTGTTATTTCATTTATAGTCCCTTTTTCTTGCCGTCTCTTGAATTAACAAACTTTTTGTATTTCTTTCTAATTTATCTATTGGGCTCTGTGTACTTACTTATTGTATTAGTTTCCTAAGGCTGCTAGAATAAATAGCCACAGATTGAGTAGTGTAAAATAACAAATTTAATTTTCTCATGTGTCTGGAGTACAGAAACCTGAAATTATGGTGTCACTAGGCCATATTTCTTGGTAATTTACAGAGAAGAAATTTCCCTTGCCTCATGTGTAACTTCTCATGATTGCCAGCATTGCTTGAAATAAATATCATTCTGGTGTTGGCCTCCATCTTAACATGGTCTCAGTGTCTTACCTGCCTGGGTCTGTCTCTTCCTCCCATGCATATGAATATATTAGAGATATCCCTATCTCTCTTTTCTCTCTCTCTTTTTTTTTTTTTCAAGGTAGGGTCTCACTCTAGCTCAGGCTGACCTAGAATTCACTATGTAGTCTCAGGGTGGCCTCAAACTCATGGCAATCCTCCTACCTCTGCCTCCTGAGTGCTAGGATCAAAGGCGTGCCACAATGCCTGGCTCCTATCTCTCTTTTATAAAAAGTTGGAGTATAGGGCTGGAGAGATGGCTTAGTGGCTAAGGTGCTTGCCTGCAAACCCTAAGGATCCAAGTTCAGTTCCTCAGTATTCAAATAAAAGCCAGATGCACAAGGTGGTGCATGTGTCTGGAGTTCGTTTACAGTAGGTAGAGGTCCGGCATGTTCATTCTCTCCTCTCTCTTTCTCTCTCCTTGCAAATGAATAAATAAAAGTTAAAAAATACTTTATGGAAATGCTGATTATATTAGAATATTAATTTTAAGTATTAAATAACTCATGATATTATACATACATAGTCTATTTATATACTGTAATTTGTATAGACTAGTGATGAATATAAATGATCAAGAAGGTTTTTGCATTTTTAAAATTAAATGTCAGTGTTATGTCACTGTTGTAAATACTTTAGACACTTATCTTCTAAAGACCTTAGAGACAGAAAATAAGCAAATGAGAAGATTATTCAGACAGTTGGGTGGTCAGTGATTGTAGTTAAAATGTCAATGTTAAGAATTCACTTGGTATTGAAAATTTGGGGTAAGGTTATTGGAAAAGTGCATTGCTGCTAAGTTGAAGATTGACTTGTATTTGAGAAACACAGGAAGTGAGTAGGCAACTGGTAATGAATTTTTTACCCAATACTCTGAGTCTTCTTTCCTCTCACATTTCATTGTACCTGCTAGCTTTGAATCACTCCACCTCTACAGACACTGTTCCTGCATCCAGGCAGCTACCTGTGTCTTGAGAACATTATTCTCAAATTGTTTCTTAATGCTACCTGAAAATTATACTTTCTTGATTTCTTCTACTCTCACTATTTTAATAAGTATAGTTTTATACCCTTTCCTCCTCTCACATTTCCTTTCATGGTCATACTTTTAGCTGATGGCTTTGTTTCTTATCTTAGTAGATCAGAAGCAACTGTTCATCTACTATATCCTTCCAATGCAGTATCTACCTACTTACCTGCATCTACTCTACTTCTTCAATATATCTTTCCTTGCTCATCTAAGAGCACGGTCTCTTAAACACTCCTTTTACATCTACTCAAAATCATCACTCCAGTAATCTACTCCCAAACATAGTCTTGCATCATCAGCTTTTCCTACTGTGCCAAATTTCTTGTGGCTTTTCTCTATTTCACACACTCTTTAAGCTATTCCTCATTTCTGCTTCCATGACAGAATTCCTTGTAAAAGATGTCTGTATTTTGTCTCCAGTTCCTCTCCTCCATTATCTTAGGAATTTATTCTTTTTTAGTGCTTTTATTTCTACCAGCCCATTAAAACTGTTCTCATCAAGTTACCTTCAGTGACCTTTGTGCTGTTAATTCCAAAGATTTCCATGTTACGTATTTCTTTTTAATGAGCAGCATTGAAATAGTTGTTTTTCTTTGAATATTTACCCCTGTTGACTTACAGGAATATCTACCATATTCGTTTCAGTTTTTTCTTCCTTACTGTTGTTCTCTAGGTCATGAACAACTAAAACAGATAATGGAGGAAATTGAATGACATAACTGTTGTTAAACTTGATAAACGTTTCTGGCAGCAGGAAGGCCATTGAGAGGACCCCTTTCTTACTGTCTTAATTTCAAGTATAAAACAATCTTTTAATTTTCAAGAGTTAGGTTCATAAACTTGAAATTTTGTCAGTTAAGTTTAGTAGTACTCCCTTAATTTGTATTTCATTTTATTTGGGACTTTTTAGCTTTAGTAGGGGTAACTTTTGTGTCCTGAGATTCTGAGCTTTTTAGTCAGGACCAAGAATTATGGAATATTTGAGATAGAACTATATAGTTCTGCTAAAAAAAGAAATATGACAATTTTTCTAGACTCGATCTAGTATAGTGTGCAACTGAAATTCTTGAGTTTTATTTTGTTTGTGCTTCTATGTACCACTGGTCAGCAACTCAGTATTGGGGAAACATTTATCCATGTGTTCAAGCTGAAAATTAGTTCTTAGCCGCAAGGAAACCTATATTTTGAGATGGGTCTTACCCAAGCTGGCTCTAGAACTAGCACTGACCTAGAACTAGAATTTTGTAGTGCACATGGTCTTAGACTCCCTGTCCTCTTGTCTCAGCACTCTTTAATGCTGGCATTACAGGTGTGTATTGCCATTCCTGAAGAGGAGAATATTTTTGTGATTGCAATAGCATCATTGCCGGATCTATGAACAGAAAATGTTACTTAACTTGTTTTTAGAACTTGAGAAAGACTATGGTTTTAAAAGATTGAGGCTCAGTGTATTTACTTCACCTTTATTTAGCTTCAGTGAAACTGGTCATATCTTGTACTTGGTTCTCATAACCTAGAATATAATGATATCCTATATTAAAAAATTAAGAAAAATAACTGGCCAACTGGTTCGTCTTAACTTGACTAAATTGCTGTTTGAACTTTACAGTGTTTAATGACTACTAAATTACAGATATTTTAGATATACTTTCTAACCTTCAAAGTATTAGGCCACTGCTATAAAAAACATTGAGCAGGAAAGTGGAGGAAAAGAGAAAACAGGAGAACCAGCTGGTTATGTACATTTTTTAGTCGATTACAGTCACTTAATTTACCACTTTGAGAACTAAGGCTGGAGAAGAAAAAATTATGTTAGTTAACCTTGTATTTTTGCCTTTGACAGAATGTTATATTAATAGAATCATAAGGAGTGTTTTTGGTCTGGATAGTTTTGCATAGCAAAATGCATTAAGAAATTCATCTGTGTTTGCTAAATTAGTATTTCCTTTTATTAGTGAGCAGTATTCAGTCATACACATAATGTTTTTATTCGTTTACCTATTGAAAGATATCTTTTTTAGTATGAGCATTAATCTACTGGATTTACTAGCTGTGATCGTAAGTTTTCAGTTCACTTTGATAAATACTGAGAAGATACAATTACTGAATTATATACTACACAAAAATTTAACTTTATGCTACCAAATTGTCTTTGGAAGCAGCTATACATACCTTCATTTTTGAAAGATGTTTTAGAATTCTTTGATAGAGATTCTTTTCTTTTGTACTGCAGAAATGCTGCCAGATGTGATAGCAGCCTATAATCCCAGTACTTGGTAGAAGGGAAAACAAGAACATCTCTAGTTTGAAGCAAGTCTGGGCTAGATTCTATCGTTAAAAAGAAAAGTTAATCCATATTCCAAATTTGCATTTTTTCTTATGACAAATCTTAATTTTCCCCTTTCACATTCCTCTCCTAACTCGTTTTCATTAATTTTACTCTGAAATGTTCACTGTTTTTTATAATTGTTCTCCTTGGAAGATGTTGAAGTTGGATCTGTAAGTTTATTCATGCTTTTTGGGACGGTTATTTTTTAATGTATAATTTTATTATTGACAACTTCTATACATAATAAACAATAAACCATAATAATTCCCTCCCTCCCCCACTTTCCCCTTCATAACTCCACTCTCCATTCAATCACCTCCCTCTCTCTGTTAGTCTCTCTTTTATTTTGATGTCATAGCCTTATTCTGCTATTATAGGGTCTTGTGAAGGTATGTTAGGCACTGCGAGGTCTTGGATATTGAGGCTAATTTCTGTCTGGACAGTTGCATTGTAAGGAGTGGTGCCCTTCCTTTGGCTCTTACATTCTTTCCTCCACCTCTGCAGTGGACCCTGAGCCTTGGAGGGTATGGTAAGAGATGTTCCAGTGCTGGGCACTCCTTTGTCCCTCCTCAGCACTGTGTTGCCTTTTGTGGCATCCCAGTGGTCACCACCATCTTAAAAGAGAAGCTTCTCTAACCAAAAGTGGGAATAACATTAATATATGAATATGAACATTAAGTATAGTGTTTACAGGGCAGTTTGGTGAGCATAATATATGCATTTAACCATGAGCAGGCTTTATACCCTTAAGGCTCATGACCTCCCCTGCCATAGGCTTTTGATTAGGTTTTCAGTACCAGGTATGTGTTCTGTCCCATAGAGCCAGCCTCTGGTCCAATAAGAGCAGTTTCCCCTAGAGCAGGCATGCCACTATTTCACCCTTTCCGTCATTTGGCTTGTTTTGCCGAAGTTGAGGCTTCCAGTGACTATTGTTTTCACTGCTGATGATGTCTCTCTCCCATAGGGCTGCATGCAGTGCAGCTTTTTCCAGCTTTCAGTCAGCTGGTCAACAGGGAGGAGGTTTTCAGCTTAGCTCCAGCTTGATTTCTCAGTGACCTTGCTGCCCAGGCATGTGAAGTCTTCAGCAGTGGGTCTTGCCATCTGTTTCTCATGGGAAACCAAGGGCCTTGGCAATAGCCTGTAATGTTTTGGAGGCAACCAGGGACCTTCCTGGCCAACAACTCACTGGAAGATATCCCATCCCTGGCATTGAAAATTTTCTAGTAATAATCTGTGGCTTCTGGATGTGCCACTATCCAAAAAAGTAGGTTTTCATATGTCTCATTCAGAATATCTTTAATTTTGATTGACCCCCCCCCACCTTTCTTTTATTCAATCTCTTCACCTGGCCTTGTTTAGGCCATTCCACTCCCCATAGTCTGTTCATCCATCCATCCATCCATTACTCATCTCCATCCTCTTAAGTCCTTCCCTCTCCTCCCTCCCTTATAGCCTTTTTCCAGCTTACTGTCCTCTGCTACCTATTTTTGGTTTCAGCTCACACACAAGTCTACATATTTGTAGCTAGGATCCACATATTAGAGAGAACATGTGACATTTGGCTTTCTGGGCCTGAGTTACCTCATCCTTTGCAGATCCACCCATTTCCCTGCAAATTTTATTGTTCTTTACTGCTGAATAGAACTCTATTGTGTAAATGTACCACATCTTTATTATCCATTCATCTGTGGAGGGGCATCTAGGCTAGTTCCATTTCCTAGGTATTGTGAATAGAGCAACAGTAAACATGGTTGTGCAAGTATCTCTAAGGTAGTGAGACGAGTCCTTAGGATATTTGCCTAGGGGGTGCTATAGTTGGATCATATGGCAAATCTATTTTTAGCTGTCTCAAGAACCTCCACACTGGTTTCCACAATGGCTGTGTAGAAGGGTTCCCCTTTTTCCCCATCCTCGCCAACATTTATTTTCATTTGTTTTCTTGATGATAGCCATTCTGACAGGAGTTTTTTTGAGATAGAATCTCAAAGTAGTTTTAATTTGCATTTCCCTAATGGCTCAGGATTTAGAACACTTTTTTAGATGTTTATAGGCTATCTGTATTTCTTCTTTTGAGAACTCTATTTAGTTCCATAGCCCATTTTTAATTGGGTTGTTTGATTTCTTACTGTTTTATTTTTTGAGTTCTTTGTATACTCTGGATATTAATTTTCTGTCAGATGTATAGCTGGCAAAGATTTTCTCCCATTCTGTAGGCTGTCTCTTTGCTTTATTCACAGTGTCCTTTGCTATACAAATGCTTTGTAATTTCATGAGATTCTGGGACAGTTTTTTTCTTCCCCCTTCATAGAAGACAACCCTGCCATACAGAAACTTCCCCTGTAGTTTTGCTAATGTACAGTTGTCCTTTCTGACTTGAACATTTGTGCAACTTTTTAAAAAAACAATGTATAAACTTGTTTTGGGAAAGAAGTACATAAACATATTTTCTCCTGCTTGTTCTCGTCACGTGCTGTCTACCTCATACACACACTGATGAACTCCTTCACTGATGCCCATTCATTCCCAATATAAGTATCATCAGCATACTGTATGACTGAGCATTTTACTTAATACAACATAGAGAAGAAAGTGGTGACAAATGTTAATGTTCCATGTTTGCTTGAAATAAATTAAGAGCTTTTAATTCTTTTATTTATATCAAAGGAGATAATAGTCTTTCTTTTAATATAGAATATTAGTTTCAATAATATTGGGAGGGTTTGAAACCCTAGGTCATGAAATATTTGAAATTATCTCAAGAGAAGGAAACAAAAAGTTAAGTTTTCCCTTCATACTAAAATCTGTAGTTTTCCAAAGTGAGGATGTTTCTATTTCTTTTAAATTTACTGATGAAATGAAACATTATTATTATTATTATTATTAGGCATTGTTTGTCCTCCCCCATAATTAGATTGTGCTTTTAAAGACATATTAAAGCATTGAGGTACTGAAAATTGCCTTGAATGGTTTTAGATTTTAAATGTATCTTTTGATAAAATTAGGATAATTTCAAGGTACTATATGGACTGTTGCAGTCAGGTTCACATTGCTGGTAGAAATCACCTGACCAAGAGCAGCTTGTGGGAAAAGAGGTTTATTTTGGCTTATAGGCTCAAGGGGAAGCTCCATGATGGCAGGGGGAAATGATGGCATGAGCAGAGGGTGGACATCACCCCCTGGCCAACATAATGTGGACCATAGCAACAGGAGAGTGTGCCCAATACTGGCAAGAGGAAACTAGCTATATCACCCATAAGTCCGCCCCCAACAATACACTGCCTTCAGGAGGCATTAATTCCCACATCTCGATCAGCTGGGGATCTAGCATACAGAACACCTACGTTTATGGGGGACATCTGAATTAAACCACCACATGGACTTAAACAATATATTTAAGAAGGAAAAAATTCTTAATTCTACAAATAATGGCTCAAATTTTAGACTATCCATTGAGTTGAATCGTCATGAATACATTAAGGTAAGATAGTTACCATTTTAAAACTTTATTAACATAATACACTAATACTAAAATAGGATTAATTTCAAGGGGATACATAATGAAATAATTTTATTCTCTTTTTGTGACAGTTAATGAAAATTTAAGTTGAAGTCAAATATGTGTCAGTTAACTCTTGATGGACATCCAATTCACTTGGTAATTTTTCTTTTAAATAACATAATTCCTGGCTAGCAGTATAGCTCCCTGGTAGAGTGCTTACATAGGATGTGGAAGGCCATGGATTCAGTCAATCTCCAGCAATGAAATAATGAATAAGCAAATGATTGATTGATTGATTGATTGATAAGAAAGAATACCTAATTCCTTGCTGAAGAATAATGATTACATTTATACATGTGAATTTACTAATGTTTAGACAGATCTCCTTTATTATTTTTGAGGATACATACTTCGATTAGGTACATATAAATTTGCTAATGAGCAGTGATCGTTTTGTCTTACAGTCAAGCATCTTAAGTATTTTCAGTTAAACATACAGTGTAAAATGGTCAAATTGAGTAAACACGTGGCTTCTACAACTTCGTGATTTTTTTTTTTAATGTATAAGAATAGGAGCCAGAAGATAGATTTCTGTCACATGTATTCTTTTAGCAACTTAATGTTAACTTTTCATGATTTATTTATTCTTTAACCCTCCCCCTTCCTAGCTGGTTGCTTTTTAATGTGTGTGTGTATGTATGTGTGTGTGTGTGTGTGTTGTGTTGGCTTTAATACTGATTTACTATATAAATTATAAATTAAAAGGTTTTATTATTATTAATCCAAAGTACATATTATATGATCAAAAATGATTACTTTAAGTTTGAATATAAATATTACTGGATGGAAACATTCTTAGTTCAGTAGCTGTTTATGCTACTTCAGTAAATGTTTTACAAGATGGGAATTGTTTGTCATGAAAATAGTTATCTTTACAAATTCATTTTAGATACTACCTTTGAATCTTTGAACTTTTATTGCCAACATATATTTTTGGGGTACCATTTCTGGTGACTATTATTTCTGTTTTAGGGATTTTTTTCCCTCAAAGATTCATAGTTCCTACTCATTTTGTGCTTAATTATCTCTACCCAGAAATGAGCACCATTAAATATTATATAGAGAGAGCCAATTGTCAAAAAGTAAAACTTTTGGAGTGTGTATGGAGTTGGAGGACTGAAAGCAAAGGCATCAGTTGGAGTGGAAATTAGTTCTTCATTAGAATAAACTAATAGAATATTCATTTAGGGTTTTGTTTATTAGTTGTCTTAAATATGATACATTCTTATTTTACAGTTTATAAGTAAACTCCATGAATGACATAAATGAGCACCTATATAAATAACAATTTCTGTCTACTACCCAACAACATAAACAGTTTAAGAGGCCATATAGCTAAGTGATTGAACTGAATTATTTGGATATTTTGAGATTAACCATAGACTATTTGAGAGAGAAAAAATATGCTAGTTGGGGCTAAGCTTTTATTTTTTAATCTATTTTGTTGTTATTCACTTTTTTTCTTGTGTGTGTTGTCTGGTGGGCAGTCATAACTAAAGGAAGTAGGTGTGAGAGGGAAGAGTTTTTCATAATTAATAATTAAGAGGGCAAAATGATTAGAATATAAGACAGTTTCTTTTTGTTGTCTTGTTTTTTTTGTGTATCATGTTGGATATTTTTGTTATTTATACATTTTACATGTTAGTAATTTTGATGGCTTTTTTCCATCCTAGAGGGAGAATTGGTGAGCAGTCCTTCCTGAGACACGGCCCTTGAGTGACAGTTCTGTTTGATTGCCTCCAGTACTGTGAGGAAAGGACACGACTCTATGGTGAGGACTGATGGACATACATTATCTGAGAAAAGAAACTACCAGGTACAAATTTTGTTTTTCTTTCCTTTTTCTCTATTGGTCATATGGCTACATTGAATTGTAAAAGTACTAATAGTTAATTGAGAAAAAGATAGTTAATTGAAACTAGCAGATTACAATGAATAGACCTCTGTTTGGGAAATTAGGATTATAATTTTAAAAATATATATTAGATTGTTCAGTTGGAATAGTTTAGGAACATTTTCCAAAGTTAAACATGTTCATGATATATACTTTTAGTATTATAACAAATTTTCTAGTATATATGTTGTAACATAGATTAGCTGATACATAATTTTTTACTTGATGACTAGATTTGGAAGTAGTAGTTCATAAAGTAAACTGTTGCTCTTACACATATTCCTAAAAAACTAAAACACAAGTTTGGGGATATATTTTATGCAATAGATTGTAACAGAAATTTAAACAGATTTGAATAGAACATAGAAGAAATAGAAATGAAATCTAGGGTGGTTGTCATTAGTTTAGTGTTCTTACAGTATCAGATTCTTATTTTCTTATTTTTTAAATTGGTTAATAATATCCATACCTAATATAATATGTAAGAATATAAAGAAGATGGTGGAAATTTACATTCCTATTTCTGTTTTTAAAAGAAAGACTTAAAACAAGGAGACTTTTAAAGATAATGCTAGTAAACAGTAATTTTTTAAAAAACTGTTAACAAATGTCATTTGAATTTAACTTTTTAAAATGAATCATTTTGTTTATTTGGTGATGATTCAGTATTAAATTGTAAAGTAACCTAGAATATAGACTAGCTTAAAGTTTAAGTAGAAATAAATTTTCAGCAGATTTTCTTTCCCTTCCCCTTCAAGTTTTACTCCTTCTTTGGGAAGGCAACTACTGTGGTAATGCCAGGTCTGGTTAACTGTGCACTTATGAATCAGTCATTGATTTTAGTGCAGCTAATCCTTTTTTCCCTCAATTAAGGACAGTGAATAGTGTAAAAAAAAAAAAAAAGCTTATTGTATATTACAATGAAGAGACTTCAATTATAAGATCTGGGTTGTATTTATTAAAAGATCTGGGTTCTATTCAGTAAAAGATGCTTTTATATTTTAGCCTGTCTGGAATTTTTAACTAACTTGATATATACAGTTTCTTGCTAGATCTGTTTTATCTGAAGAAGCTAGAGTAGCTGAAGATACCCTGAATCAGTTGTCCTATGACCTT
The DNA here is from genome assembly GCA_036346955.1 of Dipus sagitta. Lineage (NCBI taxonomy): Eukaryota > Metazoa > Chordata > Mammalia > Rodentia > Dipodidae > Dipus > Dipus sagitta. The sequence goes on from CM070777.1 coordinate 123,556,670, forward strand.
CTTTTCTTATTTGTCTTCATATACTTGACTAGTGTTTGCTAGTTATTTGCACTAGCTATGTAGCTTTTCCTGCCTCTCAGCCACCTCCAGCAACTGTGACTCGTAAGCTTTTGATTGTTCAGAACTTTTGATTTTGTTCACCTTTGGGTAGGGTCTGCTAAATTACTTTTTAAGAATCTTGTGATTCTGGGTTATGTGGCATGTCAGTGCCCATAATCCTATTTATAAAATGTGAGTTAGAATGCTTGTTTGATAACATATTGCTAATTTGCTTCATGGAACCATTCATTTAAAACTTCAAAATTTATACTAAAAAAGGAATAGAATTCTGATTTACATATGGAGAGATTTGCTTATTTCTGCTCATGCTACTCCAAGAGTGCTCTCTTACTGCAGTCATAAAATATATTGCAGTAACTTGTGAATAATGCAAGTTTTTTGTGCTTACCTAGAAAATGAATTCTTATTAGGCTTTTGCTAGCCAATACTGTTTTCCATTTTGTCTTGTGTTGTTACACAGTAATGCTGAATGTATTTGGAAATAATTGTTTAAATATGGTTTGTAAAATTATTTTATTTTTGAAGCCTCCTTTGAAAAGAACATGCATAGAGATATAGTTCTGTAGATATCTGTAGATAGTAGATATATGTCTACTATTATGACTATACTAAGAGCATGTGGGATAATCAAATAAATATTAATCACCAAAGTAAAATTTGTATTTATTAGTAGCTCTTAGAATTTGTGTGTTTCAAGATGAAATTGATAACGATTTTTGAAATTTTTCTACATGGCTAAAGTAAAATTTCTTTGTAGCCAAGTTTATAACCATTTTCATTTATCTTTGAGAGCTTTTGCTTTTGGAGGTTATTAAAGTCCTAAATTATTTAAGTATTCTGATAAGAGGCTAATAATGAGTTTAGCATAAAAAAGGATAATATTTCTCACAGATCTTGTTTCCTTATAGACCCAATTAAAACTTTACAATTTGGGAGGGTGGGTTTCCAGTTTTACTCTAAAAATGACCTTCAAATGAGCCTGAATTCCTGAATTCAGGTAGTGATATCTATATGTTTTGATTCTCACAATATTCCCAGTTAGGTATTTTGAGTTTGAATACAGTGAATTCATATAGATAGATTGGTTCATTTTTTTTTGAAGAATTATCAAGCTTTATCCAAGAAACTAACATCAGGTGTATTTTGTGTGTGCTACAATTTTATCTTCCTCTAACTTAACACTAATTTATACTAGTGATGATCATAACAAATATGAATCATTTAATTGACTCATCAGTGCCTTTACTTTCTTAGTCAAGCTCCGAAACATCACACCTGGTCTACATTCTGGGGTCCCACATGTGTTGTGACTTTCTTGGTGCCTTTTGTCTAACTCCCTGAAGTGGATCTATTTATTAATTTGTCCATAAAAAGCTGATTTTAGTCTGCTTGTCATGCACCTTTTATACCTTTGAATCCTTTACTTAGGTTGGGTCCATTCATAGAATGCTCAGACTTCCTTCACAATACTCAGTAATTCCATTTCAGTTTTTCCAAAATCCATTTTGTGATGGGCTCAGTACTCCTTTATTTTGCCTTTTTGCCTACTTTTTAGTTTAGTGTTTATCCTAACACAGTATAGTCATCTGTCTCTTTTTCCTGTAGATAAGTGCTATTTGATACAAGCTCAGTAGCCACACATGACTAAAACCATTTAACTTAAATAATAGTAAGGTTTTAGTTTGGCAATCACGTAAGCCACATTTCACATACTCATTGTCTACATGCTGTTAGTGACTGCTGTATTGAACAGGGCACATTTTCCTCATGGCTGTATGTTTCTTGAAAACTTTAACCAAGGCTTTTTATTTTGGTACTGACAGTGGCTAGCATGATGTCTAGTATTACTAATTATAAGACATAAGTAAGGAAATGCCAATACAAGACATAAATAAGGAAATGGAAATACAAAGTAGTATTAATAATTAGTAATGTAATGTGCTGTTATAATCTTGATCAGCAGTAGAAGTCACTTTGATTTTAAACCTAAACTTTTCTTTCTTTTTTTTTAGTTTTTCGAGGTAGGATCTCACTCTAGCCCAGGCTGACCTGGAGTTCATTATGTAGTCTCAGGGTGACCTCGAACTCACAGCGATCCTCCTAACTCTGCCTCCTGAGTGCTGGGATTAAAGGCATGTGCCACCACACGTGGCTTAAACCTAAACTTTTAAAATAAACTTTGATATTTTATTTGGCTTTCTTGACTGCTCTTGGCCATTTTCCCTGGGCCAACTAAGAACATCAGGTGAAATGAATTCCCAGGTCCCTCATTGGATTACTCACTGCTACATATTCAAACACACATTTATCCTTATCTTCTGAAATCATCAAATGTAGTAACATTTGTTTTCTAAAAGACAGTAAGACCAAAGGTGTGGTTTATGATGTATTATACCGTTAATGAGCTGGTATTTTTTAATAGTTCTCTTAAGGTAAAATAAAGTTTTGCTAAGTGAGTATTTAAGTAAATCACTTGCAGTATTGGTTTAAGTGATATCAGGCAGATTTTGTTATGTTTCCCAAGAAGATATAAATACCTGGTGGCAAACCTGCACACTCATTTTGAGACTGTGATGTTAGTTTTGCGAATTTAGGACCTTCAGGAAAATAAATACATCAGTTAATTGCCTCAATTATCCATTGAAAGGTATTTGGTTTTTTAGGTTGAAAATTAACATGTTAGTACAAACATTTCTGTGAACTATGGAAAACACAGCAGCAACAGTTCTTTGAAGATAATAGGGCAGGTAATGGTAGCTTAGGTTTTAATCTTAGGTCTTTCTGAATTTCCACATGAAAATAAAACAGCTAGATAGCAAAACCAAAACCCATGAAAGTGTGTAGCAAAATTTGTGACTTGTGATCCCCAGGAACTCCAAAATAAGAGTAGATGAAAACTAACAATTGATCTAAATTTATCAATATTTGTGGTTAAAAAGTAGAAGTATTATAATGTCTGGTGGATCTGAGAATATAAGCACTCAAAGTGTTCAGCAGGTATTTACTGGTGAATACCATTAGTCAGTTTGAAATTAGAAGAGATTTTTTCAGCTCATCAGATGAGTGTGAGAGCCTGATGGAAGGTCAGAGTGACATGTGGCATCCTGGTTCTGTGAACTTGTTTTTCCTGGTTTTTTGGAAGTAGGATTTCACTCCAGTCCAGGGTGACCTAGAACTCAATCTGTACTCCCAAACTGGCCTCTCAGCAGTCCTTCTACCTCTGCCTCCTGAGGGCTGGCATTAAAGGCGTGCATCTGCATGTGAACTTTTGAAAGTAATCAGGGTGCTCCCTTTTAGGACCTCAATGGGGAGAGGGATCAAAACAGAGCAGGACATGGATAACAGAGACGTGAAAAAGAGAAAGTCCAGATAAAAGTGGGAGAACAGAGCCAGAAAAATCTCAGAAAGCCAGCCATCATAAAAAGGGCAGTTTCTGAAAGAAAGTAATATTCTAAATTTCAGGAATATTCAATTCACAAGTGGTTTTCTACAAATATGATTGGACTATTTGTACTAATTTTATGTTTCATCTACAGTGTTAATATTTTTTCACAATTGATAATGTCAAAATTCATTTCTTTTTCCAATCTGTTGAGGTGATGTTTTTGATATATTTCTCTGTTGAAATTAAGAAAGATATTCTCAATTGTCTTGTAAAGAGTTTTCAGTTTTATCTTTTGTACTTCAATTTAGTCTTAATGTGAAATTGGTTGTTGTATATAGTACAAGTTCAGGATCTAGTATTATTTTCTCTACCTACATAATTATATGAACATTATGTGTTGATTTGTTCCATCTTAACCAGTCAATTATTCTGGCTGTCTAGCTCTGTTGTAAATGAGGTTTTAGCCCCTCTTCTGTTACATGGTTTTTAAAAATTTTTATTTATTCATTTAAGAGAAAGAGGAGAGAGAGAGAGACTGACAGACAGACAGACAGCAGAGAGAATGGGCACACCAGGTTATCCAGCCACTGCAGCTGAACTCCAGACTCATGCGCCCCCTTGTGCACCTGGCTTACATGGGTCCTGGAGAATCAAACCTGTATCCTTTGGCTTTGCAGGCAAATGCCTTAACCACTAAGCCATCTCTCCAGCCCCTGTTACGTGTTTTTACCTGCATTGGTACAATATTTTGCAAAGTACCATAGCTTTGTGTTTAATACTTATGTTTCTGTTAACCTTAGTCGTCATAAGTGTCTTGACTTTTCTTGGTCATTTGTGCTATTACAAATTTAGAAACTTCTTTAAAGTCATATTTCCATTCAGTCAAACATTACTGAGTTCCTAAGTGGAATTGCATTCATTTTGAGGGGCAATTGGTAGGTTTATAATTACTCTGCATGAATTCATATATTGAGGTATTCTGTATTTTTCTTAAATTTTTATTAATTTTAAGTGGTCTTGTAAATCTTTACTCGGATTTATGCCTAAAATTTTTTTGTTGATAAGGATTGATGTGCTATTTTTAAGAATTACATTTTATAGAGGTTAGTGTTAAAAGGTGAAAGATTTATATGATCAGAAGGGAAAGCACAGTATGGGTGATTAGTGTTAAATTTAAATAGTTAACTTAAATTTATTTTTGTATCCATCAGTGTTGCAAACCTTTATTTCTATAATTAACTGTAGCTTTTTGTTTTCATGCAAACAATCTTGCCATTTTGTAATGATAGTTTTATGGCATATTTCTTTTCAGAACTCTCTAATACCTCTGATAAATTCTTGATGTTTTCTAATTTTCATTTTCTTCTTTTTTTGGAGGGGTGTGGTGAGTAAAGAAAAGGAGATTTATTGAGAAAACAGTGGAAAAGCCCTAAGCTGTCAGGGCAGGCATGCTTAGGCTATCCACTAGAATCCAAAGAGATAAAAAGGAGAAAAGAAAGATTGTGCTTTTTGAGTTAAACGCAGAAAAGATAGCAGGCTCACAGTGTAGATCTGTAAGCAATAGCTGAAAAAAAAGTGTTACTAGTAATCTTTTTCTTGTTACTTGTCGTTCAGGGAAAGCTGTAAGTTGTCACGACTAAATATGTTGCAAATTTTATGAATATATGTTATTAGTGTAAAGAAATTGTTCCTATTGTCCTAATACTAACACACACACACACACACACACACACCCCAATTAAGAGAAAAGAACAATACAAAAGAAAGAATGTGTGTGTTTTGTGTTTAGTAAATATTTGTTGGTTGGATGGGTCGAGTATTTTTAGTTGTTTCTGAGTGGAACATTTTGGCTTTTCAGTAGTCTGATGTATCAGCAAGTAGTACCAAACCCCTATCTATTTTCTGAGTCTCACCTGAAATTTAACATCCTAAGAAAAACATTTTCTACCAAGGTCTTTGTTAATGTTTTTTTTCATTTTTCATTGTTTGAGGGGGTAGTGATAGCATTATTTGTGCTTTTATTATTATTCATAATTGAATAAGTTGGGGACTTATATTTCATTCCTTTTTCTACTTTCAATTTTTCCTTTTCCTTTTGTTGTCTTCTTTTCCTCCTCTTTCCTTTTTTCTTCCTTCTTGACTTTGATTTCATTTTCCTTTAGCTAAAAGATTCAGAAAGACATTTTTTTCCTAATGTATTTCTGAGAGCAGTGAATTCTTTCAGGTTTTCTGTGGTTGAAAAACTTATTTTACCTTTATTTTTAAAGATACTTTTGCTGGGTAAGAGATTGGAAACCAACAGCTTTTCTTTTAGAACTTTCAAAATAATGTTCTAGCTGGGCATGGTATGGCTGGCACATGCCTGTAATCTCAACACATGGGTGATTTAGGCAAATGGAATGTAGAATTTGAGGCCCACCTGTGTTACATTGTGAGATCCAATCAATCACTTCACCAGATCATTTGAAGAAATGGTACTCTACTGTCCTCTTACTTATTTCTAGTGAAAAATTTGTGTTTTAGTTTTAGTTCTCTGCATTGTTCTTTCTCTCTCTGGCTGCTATTGTGATTTTTTTTTTTTTTTTTGGTTTTTTTGGTTTTTCAAGGTAGGTTTTCACTCTAGTCCAGGATGACCTGGACTTCATTGGGTAGCCTCAAACTCACAGTGATCCTCCTACCTCTGCCTCCCAAGTGCTGGAATTAAAGGCATGCGCCACCACGCCTGGTAGGTTTTTTAACCTCTTTTATTTATGATGTTTTTTATATAATATTTATTTATTTATTTGAGACAGAGAGAGCTACAGAAATACGGAGGTAGAGAGAGAGAGAGAGAGAGAGAGAATGGGTGTGCCAGTGCCTATAGCCACAGCAAACGAATTCCAGATACGTGTGTCCCCTTTGCATTTGGCTTATGAGGGTCCTAAAGAATAGAACCTGGGTCCTTTGGCTTTGCAGGCAAGTGCCTTAATAGCTAAGCCATCTCTCCAGCCCTATTTTTTGTTTTTTGATGTATGTTTGATAATATTGTAACTTGTAATTTTCTTCATGACTCTAGTGCTTGGAATTTCTTGTTCATAGCTTTTTTAAATTGAATTTGGGGATTTTTAGTCGTTTATTAATTTTTCTGTACTCTTTTGTCTTATGGAAGCTCTGATTATGAGTATGTTAAGTTGTCCTGATGTCTCCCAGCTTCCTCATAATCTGCTCTTTTATTTTTCTTTTGCATGTTTCCTTTAAGATAATCTTTTATAACCGTGTTTTTAGTATGCCAGGTTATTTTTCTTTTTAAAATTTTTATTATAATTTTCTAAATTTTTTTAATTTAATATTTATTTACTTGAGGGGGAGAGAGAATGGGCACACCAGGGTCTCAAGCCACAGCAAATGAACTCCAGAGGCATTTACCACCTTGTACATCTGACTTGCTTGGGTCCTGGGGAATTGAACCTGGGTCCTTTGGCTTTGCAGGCAAGTGCCTTAACTGCTAAGCCATCTCTCCAGCCTTCCAGATTATTTTTCTACCTCCTCCTTTGGTATGCACAGGCAACTATATTGTCACTGTCCACTGTTTGTCCACATATTCCTCTTATAATTCTTGAGGTTTCCTGGATTTGAGTTAACTTACATAGGAAGCATTTGATCCTTTTGAGACTCCCCCCCCCCTTTTCTTTTCCTTCTTGTTTCCTCATCCTCTCCTTTTTCTCTCCTCTGTCTCTTTCCTTTTGCTGTCCTTTTTAAAAAGTTTCATTAAACAGAAATATAATATTCAACCAAAATATACTAGCCTTGTTAGGGCTAATTTTCCATAGTTATTAAGCCAGTGTTTTTCTTAGCACTTTACTAGGTACCCTGAATTACAGTGTTTACATATATATTTTTTCTCCCTCTTACTGTGGTTCCTGGGAACCAAAATGATTTGTATGCCGATATGTTAGCCTGCAGGATTATTTCCTTTCTAGTGATTCTTCTCCCAGCCTTTTCTAGTTTGTTCCCATATATGTAGTGATGATCAGTTTACTGAAGACTTAAGAGAACACCTTTTTTATATCTCCAGAATTTTTTTTCTCTGAACGTTTCCCTTCTAACTTTCTAGCCCAATTAACTCTAGCCTGAGTTCATTTCTGAGAGTTCTGGGCTCCTCCACCCTCAGCTCCGTCTTCTCTATTGCAGCCTGGAAACAACTTTAGTCTGTTAGTGAGAATATGGTTGTTGGGCTCCCATTGATTTCTGTACCTGAAAACCATTATTTAATATATTTTCCCACTTTTTCATTTGGTTTTTGAGACAGGGTTTTGCTGTATAGCCCAACCTGGCCTTGAACTTGTGAACTTCTTATCTTAGTATTTTTGGGAGTGTCTCTATTACTAGTGTATCTTGGTTGGAAATGTTAGGAATTCATTCTTTAAAATTAAGTTAAATGAAAAGGTGGATGAAAACCATTCCTAATAGAAGAAAATGTTGCGTTAATAGTCACTCATGGCATAGATGCATTCGGTTGTATAAGACCCATAATTTGTAGCATACAAAAACACCAGGCTTCATCTAAACACTTAGAAGAACATCTGGAAAGAAACATAAAACAGCACAGATCAGTAATTAAATTCCAAGTTGTCATAGCTTTTGATTCTGTTTCACTTAAAGAAACAATTACACTATTTTCTTTAAATTCCCTCCCTTAAGATTTCCTAATGTGTAATAGGCCCATAAACTCAGAAGTCATCCATCCTCAGCTAAATTTAATAACTTTATAGTATATTAACTATTTAATGTGGCTCAACTACTACTAAAGATAGAAAAATATGTTCTTAGGAAGAAAAAGATTTTAGGACCAGAAATGCTAACATGTGTTGCTTGTGTTGCAGAGGAAATTTTTAAATTTTCTACCAGAATAATGCAGTATGAGAAAGCTTTTTTAAAAAGTGAGATAAGTAGAGTCAAGATCCTTGAGTACCTATGTCACTTTGTGCTGGTCACGTACATTCTTTTGATACTGTTTATATTTCAGAGTGAGATCTTTTTTTAAAAAGGTGTGTGTGTGTGTGTGTGTGTGTGTGTGTGTATGTATGTGTGTATAGTGCCAGAGTCTCTTGACACTGCGAATGAATACCCATCTGGCTTTATGTGGGTGGTTGAGTAATTGAACATGGAGCTTGAACCAGCAAGCTTTGCAAGCTGTTATAACCACTGATCCATTTCCCTAGACCCTAGAATGAGTTCTTTTTAAAATATTTATTTCTTTATTTGAGAGAGAGGAAAAAAAATCGGTGCATCAGGGTCTCCAGCCACTGCAAATGAACTCCAAACTCATGTGCCACCTTGTGCATCTACCTTATGTGGGTACTGGAGAATTGAACTGAGGTCCTTTGGCTTTGCAGGCAAATGCCTTATCTGCTAAGCCATCTCTCCAGTCCCCTAGAATGAGATCTTTTAAAGATAATGAATGTATTTTTCAAAAAGTATTTCAGGACTGGCTGGGTAGATTGCTCAGGGGTCAATGGTGCTTGCAGCTTAAGCATGAGGGCTTATCAGGGCTTGAGTCTGCCTGAGTTTAATTCCCTAGAACCTGTGTAAAAAGCTGGACATGGACATGCATGTTTGTAATCCCAGTCCACCGTGGTCAGAGACCAGAGAATCTTGGACTTGCTGACTGAATAAACTTCCCAGTCAAGGTTAAGGGAGAAACTTGCCTCAAAGAAGCAAGTTAATGAACAATGAGTAAGGAAGTATACCTGCTGCTGTCCCCTGGCCCCTGTATGTATGCGTGCACATGATGTGGGTGTGTCTGCGTCTGCATACACATGCGTACATAACACTACACACCATACAACACACCAAACACATCTCATTTAACAAATGTATGCAGCTGTCCCCTGGCCTCTGTGTGTATGCGTGCACATGATGTGGGTGTGTCTGCACACACATGCACACATAACACCACACATCATATACCACACCAAACACATTTCATCTAACAAATGTAGAAGGAATTAGAAAAACAGAAAATCACGATTAGAATACGGTAGCAATAGGCACTGCTGCAGTATGCTTGGATGAATGTGATAATTAGAAGGTGAAAGGTTAAGAATAAACAACCATTTATATGCTTTCAGTGTACTTCTTCAAACCATCCTAATTTTTATCATCATTTATATCTAAGCACTTTGAAATTGTAATTTAATGGTAAAAGTTGAAAACTTACATGTAGGCTGGGTGTGGTGGTGCACACCTTTAATCTCAGCACTCGGGAGGCAGAGGTGGGAGGATCACCGTGAGTTCGAGGCCACCCTGAGACTACATAGTGAATTCCAGGTCATCCTGGACTTGAGTGAAACCCTACCTAGAAAAAACAAACAAACAAAAAATTATTTAGTTTTAGCTAGTGATTAAGTATACATTTTCCTGTCTCTCCCAAATAAAAACATATTTAACTCATTTGTTTATTTTATTAATTTATTTCATTATTCCTCATAATTTAAGTTTTCTTTCAGTGTGATGCATCAACTACATTCACTTAAAACACTTGTTAATTTACAATGTCCCTGACTCATCCAATATACAAACTATTTTGAAAAGCAATAATAATAATAATAATGATAATAATAATTTACAGTAGAGAAAAGTTGTACATGTACCAGCTTAAGATCAAGGCTAATATCTCCTAGAGGAAATACTGTCATATGCACTCACATTGGAAATACATGCAGTGTACTTGAGATTGATATGGCATTAAAATGCATGACTTCATACTGATTATGAAAACATTCTATAATGTATTTGATATGACATTAGTGTCATGAAACCCTGGGTAAAGTCTCAGATCATAATAAAGTTGAATGCAAGTCACTGGGGAAAGGGAGATTATCAAGAAGACTAAATGGAGATGATTGAAAAGCTGAAGTAGCTAACTAGGAAGCCACATGTCTAGAGTGATGGTTGTCCTGGAGGAATGGAGCATGTCTGCCCTCTGTGGGGAACAGCAAGGAGCCATTGTGAGGAGAGGGAACAGGATAAGGTCACTGGGCCTAAGCTGTAGTACTGGTGCAGGAAGCATGCAAGTGCTTCTGCTTCCGTTATGTGTTCTGTTTCTTTGTCTGCACAGCATATGTTTAAGCTGTAGACAAGTCAGAAGGGCAACATCCAGCAAATAGGTTTGTCATAGTAGATGCTCAATAACAACTCTGCAAATGTTTTCAAAGTCCCACGTCCAATTCTTGAAGGGATACTTTTCATTTTAACTGGTTTATACATAATTTAGGGTTCTAATACCCCTCTATAATATCATATCACCTTCACTAATATCCATGCTTTTGAATATTATTTTGAAATAAATTGAACTGATCTTTTTATTAATTTTAGTTTTTCTAATACGTTTTTCTCTAAATCTATCCACTTTATGTTATTTAACAGGGATTCACACTTTTATGAATTGTGAATTGCATAGGGGCTGGGAGTACATAACTCAGTGGTAATGCTCTTGCTTAACATGTGCAAGGCCCTGAGTTCAATTTAGCTTCACCCCATCTCCTCAAAGTAAGTAAATCACATTATTTTGTTTGAAATCCTGTAAACGTACTTTAAAAGTCCCTCTCTCCCCCTTTGATTTGTTTTTAAAGGTGTGTACCACCACACCCAGCTCTTTCTTTTTAAGATATTATTTTCATTTATTTATTTATTAGTGACAGACGGAGAGAGTGAGTGTGAGAATGGGCACATCAGGGCCTCCAGCCACCACAAACAAACCCCATATGCATGTGCCACCATGTGCATCTGGCTTATGTGGGACTAGAGAATCGAACCTGGGTCCTTAGACTTCACAGGCACGTGCCTTAACCACTAAGCCATCTCTCCAGTCCCCCTTTGCTTTTTAAAATATTTTATTTTTATTTATTTGACAGAGAAGGGGGGTGGGAGAGAATGGGTGTGTCAGAGCGTCTAGCCTCTGTGAATGAACTCCAGACGCGTATACCCCCTTGTGCATCTGGCTAACATGGGTCCTGGGTAATTGAGCCTGGGTCCTTGGGCTTTGCAGGCAAACGCCTTAACCACTAAGCCATCCCTCCAACCCCCCCCCCCTTTGATTTAAAAAAAAATTGTTTATTATTTTTGTTTATTTTTCTCAATTTTTATTAACATTTTCCATAATTATAAAAAATATCCCATGGTAATACCCTCCCCCCTCCACTTTCCCCTTTGAAATTTCATTCTCCATTATTTATTTGAGAGTGACAGAGAGAGAGAGAGAGAGAGAATGAGCACTCTAGGACCTCCAGCCACTGCAAACGAACTCCAGACGTGTGCACCCCCTTGTGCATCTGGCTAACGTGGGTCCTGGGGAATGGAGCCTTGAATTGGGGTACTTAGGCTTCACAGGCAAGTGCTTAACCACTAAGCTATCTCTCCAGCCCTGATTTTTTGAGGCCGGGCATTTCTCTAACACTGGTAAACCTGAAACATACTCAGTAGCCAAAGCTGGCCTCTTAACTCATAGTGATCTTCCTACTTAGCCTACCGAGTATTGTGATTACAAGCCTGTATCATCATACCTGCCTCTAAATCTTTTCAGTTTTATATTTGATTTACTTAATGAATTCTTCTAATGGAAGGGTCCTTATTTGTTTTTATCACCAGTGAACCCTTAAGTAATTTATTTCCTCCCAAGAATACTCTGATACCAAAGGTGACATTGTTTTTGAAAGTTCACTAGTTCAGTTTTAGGAAATGGAGTAGTCTAACTTATTCTGTTAGTTGATGATGTTAATATGGAGCCTTAGAGCTAATGTTACTCAAGAGAGTAAGAGACTGCTAGAAGTGGATAGACAGAATGTTTGAACATACTGTATTAACATGTTTTCATGATGGCCAGGTAAGCCCTGTCTTTGCATATTTTGGAAAAGTGTGCAAGTTTTCTAAGAACCTTGCTCTTCTTTGTTGTTTTAATTAGTACTTTGAATCTATCTGCAAGATGATTCTGGGGTTGGGTAATAAGGAAGAGGTGAAGAGGGAGTCATAATGTTGAAACTGGACATTCAGATCTTTATAGCATGATTTCCTTATTTTTCAAAGAGCAGAAGAATCCCATCGTTTATCATGTTCTGGTTGGACTCCTTTCTTATCGTTTGCTGGAGTTTGAACTTCAGAGCTATGGTCTCAACCCTGCTGTAATATCTCAGGGGAGCTCCTAGTGTGGGGCTGGTGCCATGGCTCACCCTCCAACCTTTCCTTCTTCACTTCAGCCTCCAGCTCTGAGCTTTTCAATCCCCAGAGTAGCAAATGTTGAAAGAAGTTGCACAGGTAAGTATATGGTGGGAAAAGCTGGGTAAACTGTGGTACTGTCATCGGTATTTTGAGGGTGGCTGGGGCCATTCTATCAGTGAGTTATTTTGCTACTTAGAAATGTTTCTTATATTAAAGCTGTCATGTAAATTATTAAATAAAAGTTAGTGTTCTAAGAAGTAGTTTTATTTCATGAAATAGGAAAACCTTTTTGCTGAATAACCATTAATATTATAAAGGATGGTTGCTAGATTAAAAAAAAAAAAACAGCATCAGAAAACCCATGTTAAGAAAATAACCTAAGAAAAAGCCTGAGGGGAGACATAAATCCATGTATTTAACAGTCTCAGAAGCTCACAAATTTTAGTTTCAGCTAACTTGAAATACACATTCTTCCTTCCTAAAGTTTTAGGCAGGTAGTTATATTTTTATTCTTCAGGAAAGAAATTCCAACCATCTTCCTTTTTGAAGTCTTGACAGGAAGGTGGGATGTTCTACCAATACTAGCTTTAAACTTAACAAGTATCATGCAGTGAAGACACATGTGGTATATGGTTCAAAAGTTTTAGCCAATTAGTGAAAGTCAAATGATTACTGAGAGCCTTGTAGAAATATATACATAAACCTCAGAAAATTACATCAGAGACCCATTTTGTCAACTTATGTTCAAAATTTTCTTCTCATTTTCTTGATAGTTTTGATACATGTATGTAATATATTTTGATTATAATCCCCATCCATTACCTTCTCTTTTCCCTCTCCTCCATCCGCCTCCAAATCCCTTCTTTCCAACTAGTCCCTCTTCTACTTTGAGATCTTGTTGCTTGTTTGTTGCCCTTCTCCTTCATCCATGATGGAATGTTGATGTACCCAGTATTGGACAGCAGGTCTTGTGCAGGTAGACAGTTCCTGTAAGGTCATGAATACAATGGCCACATTTTGTCTGGAAGACTGCTTTCCAAAGCATTTCTCCTCGGCTTCTGGCTCTTGCTTTCCACTTCACTGTAGTGTTCCTTGAGCCTTGGAAGAGATGAAACATATGTCTAAATTAGCACAGAGTGCTCAACAGTCATTTGTTCTCGTTGAATGGGAGAGAATTCATGCCTGGTACTAAACTTCTAGTGAAAAATCTATGGCTAGGGAGGTCATATGTCATAGGAAGCAAGCTACTACTGCTGTTTGCATAAATGGGCATGTTGTACCCATCAAATTGCACCCTAAATACTTAAAATTGTGCCTATAGATTAGTGCTGCTCTCACTTTTGATAAGAGAACATTCTTTCTGCAGTTGGCAGTGACTTCTGGAAGACTCAAAACCCACCAAAAGTGCTGAGAATAAAACTGTTGCACCAGTTAGGCACTTGTCTGTCTGGTTGGTTGTATAGCTTGCATGGGTCCATTGCTGGGTAAAACTGTTGAACTCGTATCCCCTCTACAACGTGGATAGTACTTTCCATCACTATGATCGCTAAGCCGTTAAGAGGTTTCATTGTGCTGCAACTGAAGCTTGTGGTCTCTTCAGCAATTCTGGTGTACAACCAAGAGCATTGAAAATAGCTTGTATTGTTTTCGGAGCTTCGGGACCTCCCTCAACCCAACAACTCACCTGAAAGTATCCCATCCTCCAGTGCTGGGATTTTCCCATTGCATAGTATGGCTTTTGGGAGCAGCACCACCCACCCAGGGTACTTGTCAAGTTTTTTATGTAAATTATATTAGCAAGCAAACAGATAGACTTGCATATGGCTTTTTTGTACATGTTTAGTTTTGGTTAACCCACTCCCTAGTCCTTTCTTCTCTCAGTACCTCTAACCCCAGCCCTCACTTTTATACCCCTAGTATACTGTTCTTTTGTCTTTAGCCCTTCCCCTAATCCTTATGATCTCTTTCTAGGGGTAGAGAGATATTTTGTGTATTGCTGAACAGTTGATACCAAAAAAAAAAAAAGGCTGGACTGAGTTTGAAAGAAAGACAAGACAGAGAGGGAGACATTCTTCTGAATCCAGAAATTAAAATCTGCAGTCTGAAATGGCTTAACTCATTAAAACTATGTCAGGGGCTGGAGAGATGGCTTAGCGGTTAAGTGCTTGCCTGTGAAGCCTAAGGACCCTGATTCGAGGCTCGATTCACCAGGACCCATGTTAGCCAGATGCACGAGGGGTCGCATGCGTTTGGAGTTCCTTTGCAGTGGCTGGAGGCCCTGGCGCGTGTGCACGCACTCTCTCTCTCTCTGCCTCTTTCTCTCTCTGTCTGTTGCTCTCAAATAAATAAAAATAATAAAAATATTTTTAAAATGTCCATCTTATCACTTAGTGAACACCTCTTAAATCTACAAATGTTCTGAAATGTGTTAACAAAATATGTATACTTGTCCCCTGTAGCTTGGTTCTGATTTAGAGAAGGTATGTTATAACATACTCAAACTAAGCAAACTGATTTTCTGGTTTTCAAAATTTAAAACTCTCTTAATACCAAGAAGCCATATACATATTTAATTTTAAACCACCAAACATATAAGCTTTAAAAGAAAACTATACCATTATAAAATGAAAACTAATAATTTTATTAAAAAGTTAGCTGGTAGAGGAAAATTACATGTATCTACCATAACTAGTACCATAAGAAGTTGAAGTCACATAACAGAGCTTCAATCAAAGTAGTACCTTTTCCATAAATATAGGTTCTAAATTATAAAACACAAGTGGAATGGCATATTAACAGTAGTAAAATCTCTTAAGTTTAGATTATAAAACAGACCTTCTAAGCATAAAGGAAATGTTCTGATGAAAGTATTTAAAACCAGTTCTTAAAAGGATAGGAATGGAAGCCGGGCGTGGTGGCGCACGCCTTTAATCCCAGCACTCTGGAGGCGGAGGTAGGAGGATTGTTGTGAGTTTGAGGCTACCCTGAAACTCCATAGTGAATTCCAGGTCAGCCTGGGCTAGAGTGAGACCCTGCCTTGAAAAACAAACAAACAAACAAAAAGGACAGGAATGGAGGCTGGAGAGATAGCTTAGCCGTTAAGGTATTTGCCTGCAAAGCCAAAGGACCCGGGTTCAATTGCCAGGACCTAGGTAAGCTTAAGGTGGCACAAGCATCGGAGGTTGTTTACAGTTGCTGGAGGCCCTGGTATGCTCATATTCTCTCTCTATCTGCTTCTTTCACTCGCTCTCTCTCTGTCAAATAAATAAATTTAATTTTTTTTTAAAAAAGGACAGGAATGATGAATCTGATAAAAGGAGAGGAAAAACACATATGTAGATCATAGCTGTAGTTTTTTAAAAAAATACTTTATTTTTATATATTCATTTGAGAGAGGGAGAAGGAGGAAGAATGGGCGTGCCAGGGCCTCTAGCCACTGCAAATGAACTCCAGATGCATGCGCCATCTTGTGCATCTGTTTTACATGGGTCCTGGGGAGGGAATCGAACCTGCGTCCTTTGGCTTTGTAAGTGTCTTAACTGCTAAGCCCTATCTCTAGCCATGTAAGTTTCTAGGTAGGGACCTGGGAAGATGGCTCAGCAGTTACATGTGCTTGGTTGCAAAGCCTGCCTGTCTGGGTTCAATTTCTCAGCCATCCATAAAAAGCCAGATGCAGAAAGTAGCACAAGGTTCTGGCATTTGTTTGCAGTGGCAAGGGGCCCTGGCACATATACATATACAAATAAATAAAAAAAGTTAAAAAATTTTCTCAAGAATTAAATAAAATCAGAACTATTTATAATAATTATGAATCAGGATAGGTGGTTCAAAATCCTGCTAATATTGCTAAAACAAAAATTTCTTGGGTATAATGTTTTCAGTATTGTAACAATATGAATTTTCACTTATGTATATTCTAGTTCCTAGAATGTAGGCATTCTTTTAGTAGGTTTTGGCCTGTTTTGATTTCACTCTGAAGAACAATTGTAAAAATAATAGAGCTGGGCGTGGTGGTGCATGCCTTTAATCCCAGCACTTGGGAGGCAGAGGTAGGAGGTAGGAGGGTTGTATGGTTCGAGGCCAGCCTGACACTACATAGTGAATTCCAGGTCATCCTGGGCTAGAGCAGGACCCTGCCTTGAAAAACCAAAATAATAATAATAAATTATATTCAGATGTTATGAGTTTCAGTGCTTAGTTTCAGATGTTAACTTCAGATACATTTCAATGATAATTGACTGATTTTTATTCCTTTCTACCTTTGTAGACAAGAGAAAACTTGTTCATGTATGTTTAGGAGGCAGTGAAACATGTTGATAACTCCTCTGTCCCTCCCTCCCCTTTCCCTTTTCCTTCCCCTTTCCCTTCCCTCCCCTCTCCTATCCTCTCCCTTACTCCCCCTCTTCCTTCCACCCTCTTTGAGACTAGGCCTCTTTTGTTGTCCAGGCTTGCTTTGAGCTCTTAGATGTAAGCTATCCTCCTGCCTCAGCCTTTCTACTTTTGTAATGATAGGTACAAGCCACTGCATTGGGCACCTATGTTTTTAATGTTAAGAGATAATTGATTTTCTCATGGGATACCTATATCAGCATGTTAGCAGGGAAACCCCTTTCAACATGAAAGAGAAACACAAGAAAAAGTTGGCACAGGGGAATTTGTTCCTTTTTTATTCCAGTTTCTAGATGTATCTTACATACTTTAACAGACAAGTGTCTGTGTACATTAATATCTTCATGCTTAATTTCGAGTTTCATTATAAATGATTAGCTTCATCCCTTGAAACACTAAATTGTGCTCACCCTAGAAAATACTATAAAATGTTCATTTGGCCATGAAAGCTATATATATATATGTATATATGTGTGTGTGTATATATATATATGAATTTTCAATGTGTATTTCAATTTGAAGTCATCCTTACATAATTACCCTCCTTCCGCCATATGCCCTCTTCTCCTCCCTTTATTTTGTGCCCTTCCTGTCATCCTTTCTTGTGTCCTACATTGGTAATCAAAGCCCAGGACTTTGCTAAGCATTTACCCTAACACTGAGCCTCAGGTCCCCTGCCACCTTAGGTTAACAATTTTCTTATTTGATTGTTTTGTTTTGTTTTGTTTTGTCAAATTTGCAAACCTGCCTCCATCATCTGAGTTCTAGGATTATAGGTATGCATCACTGAGATCCACAATTGCTTTTAAATTAATGCGGTAGTTGTAAGTATAATTTTATTCTAAAATTAATGTGACTTCTAATAGATATGACTGTCTTTTGTCTCATATGTATAATTAGTCCATTTTCTCTTGTTACAAAGTCATCTTTTGGCTCAGGGTTATTTGATTGTGGCATGTCATACTTAACTGTTGTTCACCACACAAAATCAGGACCTCTTTTATTTGTTGTTTTTTTTTTCTCAATTTTTATTAACATTTTCCGTGATTATAAAAAATAACCCATGGTAATACCCTCCCTCCCCCCACTTTCCCCTTTGAAATTCCGTTCTCCATCATATCCCCTCCCCATCTCAATCAGTCTCTCTTTTATTTTGATGCCATGATCTTTTCCTCCTCTTATGATGGTCTTGTGTAGGTAGTGTCAGGCACTATGAGGTCATGGATATCAAGGCCATTTTATGTCTGGAGGGAGCACATTGTAAGGAGTCCTACCCTTCCTTTGGCTCTTACATTCTTTCCGCCACCTCTTCTGCATTAGACCCTGAGCCTTGGAAGGTGTGATCGAGATGTTAGTCAGTACTCCAGTCACTTCTTTCCAGCACTATGATACCTTCTGAGTCCCCCCAAGGTCACTGCCATCTGAAAAGAGAAGATTCTCTACCCAAAGTGAGAGTAGCATTAATATAAGGGTATGAATATTAAGAAAAGTGCTTACTGAGCAGTTTGATAAGCATAATATATACATTTATCCAGACATCAGCAGATGTTATACCCCTGGAGCTCATGACTACCCCTGTTTTAAGTTTTCAGTATCAGGGATGTATTCCCTCCCATGGAGCGGGCCTCCAGTCCAATTGGAGGACAGTTGGTTTCCACCATGATAGACGTGCCACTTTTGCACTGATTGACTCATTTGGCCTGGCTGGCCAATTATAAGACTTGCAGTGTCCACTGTTGAGTATCTTCACTGGTGGTGTCTCTTTCTCCCATGTAGAATGCATGTAGAATGGCTTCTTCCAGCTTTCTGTCAGCTGGAATACTTGGAGGAGGTTATCAACTCAGTTCCAGCAGGATTTCTCAGTGGCTTTGCAGCCCAAGTATGTGGAGTCTTCAGCAATAGGGTCTTATCATCTATTCCTGGTGGGAAACCAAGGGCCTCGGCAATGGCCTATAATGTTTTGGGGGCATCAGGGACCTCCCTGGCCAACAACTCACTGGAAGGTATCTCATCCCTGGCACTGAAAATTTTTTAACAGCGATCTACGGCTCCTGAGTGTTCCATTGTCCAAAACCGGAGGTTTCCGTGTGATTTATTTATATCCTCTTAGATTTTGATTAGCCCTCCCTCCACCTTTCCTTTACTCAGTCTCTTCCCCTGACCTCACTTTGGGCCTTTTCACCCCCTTTAATCTAGTCTTCTACTTACGTTTATATAATACCGACCTATTAATTAACCTCCTCCCTTCCTTTCTCTTCCCTTTATATCTCTCTTTTAGCTTACTGGCCTCTGCTACTGAGTTTTTTCCTTCTCACACAGAAGCCCAATCATCTGTAGCTAGGATCCGCATATGAGAGAGAACATACAGCGCTTGGCTTTCTGGGCCTGGGTTGCCTCACTTAGTATAATCCTTTCCAGATCCATCCATTTTCCTGTAAATTTCATAACTTCATTTTTCTTTACCGCTGAGTAAAACTCCATTGTATAAATGTGTCGTATCTTCATTATCCACTCATCAGTTGAAGGACATCTAGGCTGGTTCCATTTCCCAGCTATTATGAATTGAGCAGCAATAAACATGGTTGAGCCTGTACTTCTAAGGAAATGAGATGAATCCTTAGGATATATGCCTAGAAGTGCTATAGCTTGGTCATATGGTAGATCAATCTTTAGTTGTTTTAGGAATCTTCACACTGATTTCCACAATGGCATTCCCACCTACAGTGTAGAAGAATCAGGACCTCTTTTATTTGTTATCAGTGACCCTCAATGTGTTTTCCATTACACTTTATAAAGAAAACAGTTCAAAGTAAAAGTTGTGTATTTCTCCATAGCTAAACTGCGAAACATCAACAGCTTGGGGTTAAAACTGTCTATGTATTGTCAGGTAATATAACCTTGGGCAAGTTACCTACCTTTTCTGATCTTCAGTTTTCCAAGCTACAAAATTGGGATAATAATTGTTGTTTAAGCATAGAACATTATCATGAGGATTATTTGAATAATTTTAAAGCTCTTATAATATTATCTGGTAGGTGGACAATAAAATAATTACGCTAAAGTGTTACCATAAAAGTGTAACAGTATTAAAATTTCAAAGAAGATGGCTGAGCATTTAAGGCACCTACTTGCAAAGTCTAATGGCCTGGGTTTGATTCCCCAGTACCCACATAAAGCCAGATGCACAAAGCAGTGCATGCATTTGCATTTCATTTGTAGAGGTAAGAGGCCCTGGCACACCCATTCTCTCTCACACACACACACACACACACACACACTCTCTCTCTCTCTCTCTCTCTCTCTCTCATTCTCTCTCTCCCTGCAGAAAAATTTACAAAAAATTTTTTTTTAAGTTTTCAAAGAAGAGGGGGCTAGAAAAATGGTTCATTGGTTAAAGGTTCTTGCTTCCGAAGCCTGCCACCTACCTAGGCCAGACACAAAAAGTGATGCATGTGGCAAAATGCTCTGCCCCTCCCCCACACGTATAAATAAATAAAGTTTTCAAAAAAGAATGGACAGTAGGACATTTTAAGTAGCAGTATCGGCATGTGCAGAGGTCCTGAGGTAGAAATGAACTTACATTTGGGTGAATGGAAATAAGGCATTAGTTTAGTTGGATAAGGGGTCTTGTGAATTGAGAGGTTTAGAGAGATTATATAGGTGTGGTTTGAATATGAAATGTTCTTACAGAAATTAAAAATGCTCAAAATTTCTAAGAAACAAAGCAAAACAACAACAAAATCAAATGTCCTTCATAAGCTCATGTGTTTGAGTGCTTGGTCCTCAGCTTGTTCAACCTTTAAGCAGTAGAGCCTTGCTAGAGGAAGTGGGTCACTGAAGGTGGGCCTTGAGGTTTTTCTGGCTCACTACCACTTCCTGGTCACCTTCTTCCTGACTCTGGTGAGGTATGACTAGCTCTGCTTCTGCTGTTCTGCCTTCCCTACCATGAAACTTCCCCTCAAAACTATTAGCTAAATTAAATCCCTTTCCTTCCATAAGTTGCTTCTGCCTGGGTGTTTGCTCACAGCAAAAAGAAAGTAATGGATACAGTAGGGTCTTGTAAGGCTTTTTTTCTTTGGGGAGGCTATGAAAGATCTTGTGTTTTGGGCTTTTTGAGCAGAGTCTCATTCTATCCCAGACTGACCTGGGACTCAGTGACCCTGGTATTAGAGGTATGAGCCCCCATGCTTGTTCATTGGTAACAGATCCATGAACACAAGATTGTACATAAATGATTTTGGATGATAATTGGAAAGTAGATTTAAAAGCAAAGAATGGATTAATACCTAGCTGGAAGTTGTTAGAGTGGCTTCTGCTAGTACATGCTAGTAGAGATGGAAAAAAATATTGATGATATGGATAATTACAATAAATCCTTAGAGTTTGATTAGGTTGAGAAAACAGATGTTACAATACAGTGATAGAAGAGGAAAATTTAACTTAGATTATCACAAAGAAAAGCTTTGAACTGTGTTTCCCTGCTTATATGCTGCCCTGTTAACCTAGCACTGGAGGGTCTGTCTTCTTTTCCCTCCTAGTATTTTGCTTCTAGAACTTGTGTTGACAGAGTTGAAAGGTGTTTTGCTTGTTGGGTATTTAAATCTTTATTTTAGTTGAGATAGGGTCTCATGTAGTCCAAGCTGCTCTCAGAATGTAGTAAAAGATGATCTTGAGGGCTGGAGAGATGGATCTGCAGTTAAGGCACTTGCCTGCGAAGCCTAAGGAACTAGGTTAGATTCACCAGTACTCATGTAGGCCAGATGCACATGTGGCACATGCATTTGGAGTTCATTTGCAGTGGCTAGAGGCCCTGGAGTGCCCATTTCCTATCTGCCTCGTTTCTCTCTCTCTCTCTTTCACACACACACACATAAATATTTTTTAAATCTCTTTTAAAAAGATGATCTTGGGGCTGGAGAGATGGCTTAGTGGTTAAGCGCTTTCCTGTGAAGTCTGAGGACCCTGGTTCGAGGCTCAATTCCCCAGGACCCATGTTAGCCAGATGCACAAGGGGCGCACATGTCTGGAGTTTGTTTGCAGTGGCTGGAGGCCCTGGCGCTTCCATTCTCTCTCTCTCTATCTGCCTCTTTCTCTCTCTGTCTGTTGCTCTCAAATAAATAAAAATAAACAAAAAGTTTGAAAAAGATGATCTTGAACTCCTGATCCTTCTGCCTCCATCTACTAAGTGCTAAGATTATAGACATGTGCCACTATGCCTGGCCACATTGAAAATTTTGTTGTTTCCTGGGCTTTCTCTCACTTTTTTTTCTTTTTATTGAGGTAGGGTCTCACTCTAGCCCAGGCTGGCCTCAAACTCAAGGCAATCCTCCTACTTCAGGCTCCGGAGTGCTGGGATTAAAGGCATGTTCCACCACTCCCTCTCTTTCTCTTACTTCTGAGTCCTTGAGTATGTTTTGTCTTGGGCCGGTTTCTGCCTATACCACTTAACACACTACTACTACTTCCTCCTCATCCTCTTCTTGTTTCTTCTTCTCTTCCTCCTCCTCTTTGTCATCTTTTATTTATTTTATTTTTTTAATATTTACTTTGAGAGAGGAAGATACATACATACAGGAAGATATATACATATATGTATGTATATATAGAGACTGTTCAAGGGCCTCTAGCCATTGCAGACGAACTCCAGATGCATACGCCACCTTGTGCATCCGGCTTATGTGGGTCCTGGGGAATCAAACCTGGGTCCTTAGCCTTTGCAGGCAAGCGCCTTAACCACTAAGCCATCTCTCCAGCCCAACTTTTATTATTATTATTTTTAATGGTTTATTTTTAATTTATTTATTTATTTTACAGAGAAAGTGGGAGGGAAAGAGAGACAGAATAAATGAGAATGGGTGCGCCAGGGCTTCCAGCCACTGCTAACGAACTCCAAATGCATGTGCCCCCTCGTGCATCTGGCTAAAGTGTGTCCTGGGGAACCGAACCTGGGTCCTTTGGCTTTGCAGGCAAACACCTTAACCGCTAAGCCATCCCTACAGCCCCCATCTTTTATTTTTTGATGGAAGCTTTGTTCAAAAATCACTTCTTTCATTACTTTCTACTCATTTTTGCTTAGACAAGTTAGAAGTTCTCTTATTTGGTTTTGCCAAGGACATGTATTGATTTTCATATTGTCACTTAACTATACGTTTGTCCTTTTCTCAGTTTACTCAAAATTGGGGCTGTTAGTCAAGTTCTGTCTTCATCAGCACAATTTTTGTCATAATTCATATAATTCAACACTCAGCAGTATTCGTTGAAGTATGGAAGACCAGCTAGGGGGCCTTAAGAAAACTATTATAGAACGTAAACTGAGATAAAGATAAGTAAGAGTAGGTCAAGCACACAGTTTGAAAAGTCACTGAGCAAATAGGACTCAGGAAATCTTAAGTATGGCTTCATTTATGAATGTAATTTCCTTGTAGAAATGTACAGGTACTTTGTAATATACAGCTAGACCTTGAGTAATTGGGAAAAGACTTTAAATCATCTTGTTTGTTCTCAGAAAAGGACCAAGCATTTTGCCATGGAATGTTATTCCAGGAATCTGCTTCTTTGCGTAGCCCCACATTTTACCAGCACTGTAGGTTTCAGAGAAGGCTCATCTCCAAGAGGACTTGCTGAAAGATATTTGTGTTCGATTAACTAATTTTCTTCTTTGGATATATAGTCTGTTATGTTCTATTTTATCTGTTTTCCTCCTCTTTAACACTCAGATGCCTCCCATAAACTGAAATGTTTTGATCGCCTGATCCCAGTTTGTGGCAGTTTAGGAGGTGGAGCTTTGCTGTAGATGTGTTGCTGGGGGAGAGCTTTGGGATGTTATCGCCTGCTCCCCCTTGCCAGAGCTCAGCTCTCTTGATGCTATTTTCCACCTGCTATGGCAGAAATGATGTCCAGCCTCTGCTCTATCATCTTTTCTTGCCATCAGGAAGCTTCTTCTCAGGATTATAGCCAAAATAAACTCCTCTAATCAGCTGCTTTTTTGCTCAGGTGTTTTGTCCTAGCAACGAAAAAGTAACTACAATAATCCACATATGTGTTTTCAAGTTATATTTATAAAGTGCTGTAGTTCCACTTTTCTGACCATTTAAAAAGCTCTTCATCTCATCTGTTTATTCATCACTGGCAACTGAGCCACTTTTTTCTAATTTTTTTTTTTTGGGGGGGGGGTTCAAGGTAGGGGGTCATTCTAGCTCAGGCTGACCTGGAATTCACTATAGAGTCTCAGGGTGGCCTTGAATTCTCAGCATTCCTCCTACCTCTGCCTCCTGAGTGCTGGGATTAAAGGTATGCGCCACCACACCCTGCTCTTCTAATGTTAGAGGTTTTGCAAAATCTTTTCTGTAATTATTTTCTTGTTGAACTTTACTTTGAAATAATATATTTAATACCGTTGAATTTGCAATGGAGATCAAACCTCAAAAAATAGAGTAGTGGGAAATTTTAACCATTAAGTGCTTCTGTTTTGTCCCCAGCATAATCCTTTCTGTTACCTTAGCTCATTTTTGGGGGGTTGGAGAATGAAGAAAATTTAGTATAAACTAACTTTTCTATTTACTTTTTAGAATATGCTATTGCTTGTGGAATCAAAATAGAGATATAAATCAAAAGAAATAAAATGATTTAAATGTTTTTGATTTGTGTTCAAGAAAGGTATAAGAAACATTTTCTCAGGGTTGGAGAGATGACTTAGTGATTAGGGCATTTGCCTGCAAAGTATAATTTGACTCCCCAGTACCTACATAAAGCTAGATACACAAAGTAGTGCATCTTCAGTTCATTTGTATCCGCTAGACACACACACATACACACCATTAGTCTCTATCTGAATTCAAATAAGTAAATAAAATTCTTTTTTTTAAAAAAAACACTTGGGCTGGAGAGATGGCTTAGCGGTTAAACACTTGCCTGTGAAGCCTAAGGACCCTGGTTTGAGGTTTGATTCCCCAGGACCCACATTATCCAAATGCACAAGGCGTCGCATGCGTCTGGAGTTTGTTTGCAGTGGCTGGAGGCCCTGGCCGCCCATTCTCTCTCTCTCTCTCTCTCTCAAATAAATAAATAAAAATGAATAACAAGAAAAAGTTAAAGAAACACTGATTTTGGTATATAACATAATTCTTTCTTGGTGAAATCTTAGTTTCTGCTTTGTGTTTTTATAATCTGGTGTGAAAATCAAAAGAAGAAAGGCAGTTCACATGGTAGTAGTGAAACTGTATGGTTAGTTATACAGCTTCAAGAAAGTTACCAGGTGCTGGGCATGGTGGCGCATGCCTTTAATTCCAGCACTTGGGAGGCAGAGGTATGAGGATCACCGTGAGTTCAAGACCACCCTGTGATTACATAGTGAATCCCAGGTCAGCCTGAGCTAGAGTGAAACCCTACCTCAAAAACTAAAAAGAAAAAGAAAGAAAGTTACCAGATTTTACGAAAGATTTTATGTTTTATGTGAAGAGGCATTATGATTTAATTTGAACTAGTTTTTAATTTTTTATTTTAAAAAATTGACTTTAATATACATGATATAGCCAGCATTTACAATATAATATTGACCTATCCCTTTTCACACTGTGAAAGAACATAATTTCTAGATTGCCTAACTTAATTCCCTTCCAGGAGGAAAATGTGAACACCCTCCTTTTTAATGGTATACCCATCCACCCATCCATAGCTGCTGTTCTTCAGTGTATCCTTGGTTCAGCCACTTCTCAACAAGTCTACTGCTGTTTCTGTAGTTCAAGCTAGCATTCTCCCATCCAAGTAATAACCAGGCCCAAGGCTACTTAACTTACGTGATCTGGCACATACATGTGAGGTGGTGTGGCTGTAGACCAAGCTAGCATTTTCTATTGCTGTATTCCTTACTTATTTTTCTGCTCACTTTCCCTCCATAGTCTGTTCCTCATGACATTTCTAGAATCATTGACAAATTTTTATATGCCAAATTATGTTACTCTTTAGCTTGCCCTCTTGTGATTTCCCATCTCATGGAATAAAACCCAGACCTGTGAATTGTGATGTAGCCCTTACCACTAAGCTCTGATTTATATTCCCACATTCACCACCTAATTCATGACTTTTTAAAAAAATTTATTAATTTATTTAATGACAGAGAGAAAGAGGGAGGGAAAGAGAGAATGGGCACACCAGGCCCTCTAGCCACTGCAAATGAACTCCATATGCATGTGCTACCATGTGCATCTGGCTAACGTGGGTCCTGGGGAATCGAACCTGGGTCCTTGGGCTTTGCAGGCAAACGCCTTACCTCTAAGCCATCCCTCCAGCCCTAATTCATGATTTTTGAGTCACAGTACTGAGGCTAGGCTATGGATGTTTCTCTGTTTTATTAACCCTACCTATTCTGAAATATTCTCTTACCACATTCTATTATTATATGCAGAATAAAAGATGACCTTTTAAAATTAAATAATGGCTAATATGAGAAATTAGTGATGCCCTCTTCCTCATTTTTCTTTCTAATTTTGCCATGGTTCAGAATTCTGTGTTATGATAGCACCCATCTATATTCTGGGGCCCACTTGTTGGGAGCTCTGTTTTATTGTTTTCTGTCTCTTGTTAAAGCCACATCAGAAGTGACTTTAGCAGAACTATAGTGACATGCAATTTCTGTGTTAAAGCACACAAAGCAAAAGTAACTTCTGTATATTCTCTTCTGTTCCCTTTCTCCTTCTTTCTTCTTCCCTTTCTCTGTGCTCTCCCCAACTACCAGTCATGCACACAGTTGAGAAATCTCATATTGATAGGAGATGAACATTTTTCTATTTTTCTTTGCCTGATGCATATCATTTGCATAATATTAAGCATAGTGTTTTATCCTGTGTAATCTGTTTTGGAATTTTGTGAGTCTAAAATTGCTTTTGATGATAAATCTTACTCAAATATGGTCAAAAGATGGATTACTTTGTATTTATTTGAGTTAATTTATACATAAAAAACTTGAGGTGCCCTGGTATTCACTTAAAATTTTTTGAATTATGTATGTTTCTCCATGCTCATTCTTTCTTAGAATTAGAGCTCAGAAGTAACAGTCCTGTAAAGATAAGTAAATGTGTTACTTACACATAAGCCAAACAAATTTTTGGTCACTGTTTCTGAAATGAACCCCACTAATGAATGTCTTTTCCCCCCATGTTAGGGAGTACTTATAACTTTGGTAGAGTGGTATATGGATTCCTTCTCTGAAATTACATTCAGGATTACTGAATAGTTTTCATAAGAATCACTAGGGAATCCATTGTCCAAAGAAAATTAAATACTTATTGTCTAAGGAGTTAATAGACCCTTTGAAAATACATTCCACACCTAAAAAGATTAATGTCCCAAAACATTTAACATGGCTAATGGTTATGGTATCACCATTCACTTTTTCTGAGACCTCACTAGGAAGGATAAATAATGGAATTTTCTACAAATTTAACAGGGAAGTTAAGATCTAAAGTAATCATTGAACTAATGAAAGCATATGTACTTTCAGCAAAGTTTTACATGAAATTTGGCTTATATAGTTTGTAATATTCAAGTTCAGTAGTGACTATAGTACTTCACTTTGAAATGTGACTAACAGGAAATTATTTAATTTATACTAAAGAGAATACCCTTGATCATAAGTAGATAAATGATCAAATTTGATGTAAATACACTTGTGAAAAATATAGTCAACTTGCATAAATCTCTTCTATCATTAACATTTTGATATACTTTGAGCCTGAGTATTATAAAGGAAAAGACACAGTGTCCCTAAATTACATAGTCTTAGGGCTTGGTGGCATACTCTCGATCCCAGTGCTCAGAAGATTGAGTTAGGAGAACTGGAAATTTGAGGCCAGCCTGGGTTAGCTAAATAAAAGAACTAGTTCCATAAGGCAAAAGAAAACTTCACCTCAGTCAGCTGTTTCGGAAACTTTATATAGATAAAAACTAAAAGCAAATAAAATTGAGCACAGATTTCACTTATTTTGGTAAAGCTTGCTTATTTGTTTATTTACTTATTTATTTTGTGGAAGGGTCTAACTCTAGCCCAAGCTAACTTTGGTAGCTCAGGCTGACCTGGAACTCAGGGCAATTCCCTTACTTCAGCCTCTGAAGTGCTGGGATTAACAGTATAAGCCACAGAATAATAGGGCTGGAGAGATGGCTTAGCGGTTAAGGCAATTACCTACAAAGTCAAAGGACCTTGGTTCGATTCCCCAGGACCCACATAAGCCAGGTGCACAAGGTGGTTCATGTGTCTGGAGTTATTTTGCAGTTGCTGGAGGCCCTAGTATACCCATTTTCTCTCTGTCTCTCTCTCTCCCTCCCCCTCTCCCTCCCTCCCTCCCCCTCCCCCCACCCGTGTTTTTCTCTCTCTTGTATAAATAAAATATTAAAAAAACTATTAAGCAGTAAACAAAACAAATCATACGTTTATCTCAGTGTGGTTTTATGATACTTGTGACTTGATGAAATTCTAGTATGCCTTTGCATGCTGATTAAAGAAGAAAACTGTTTTTTTGGGCTCAGCAGTTAAAGACACTTGCCTGCAAGCCTTCTGGCCCAAGTGTGAGTGTCAGGCACTTGGGTAAAGCCAGATGCAAAGTGGCCAACAGGTCTGTGGCAATGGAAGGCGGAGCCAGTGAACGCAAAGGCTTACAGGCCAAGAAATAAGTAATTTAAAAGTTCTGTGTCAGTAAATATGTTATTAGTAAAAGTACTAATGCTCTTGAAAGCAGATTAATTTTAAAACTAAGCATAGTAAAAATGCTGTATAAATAAACTTACGTTGTAAGTAAAGATAACATGCTCTTATAGATAATTTTAAAGGTAGTCATAGTGGATGACAGAGACAGTAACATTGATGTATGTGAAGATTTTGATTAATTTTAGTCTAAACTTTTCAATAAAAATTTGTGTATGGGAAATTTATTTTTTTTTGCTACCATTTTTAAAGAGTAAATTATTTTAGCTCCTTAAAAATCAGTAGAATTGTTTACTTCTCACTTTTAGGTGTAAAAATCAGTATGTGCTACTTTTGTTATAGTCAGATATATAACTTTATCATGAATTCCATCTGCCCTTAGTTTACCTGGTTCAGAATCTTAGAACTCTTTTCATTTTATTTACCACATAAGACTAAAGTAAATCTGGACATTTTCCAAACTACTATTCTTGATAAAAGTAATATCTTTGTTTAGGTGACAAACAGCATGTTTGGTGCTTCAAGAAAGAAGTTTGTAGAGGGGGTCGACAGTGACTACCATGATGAAAACATGTACTACAGCCAGTCTTCTATGTTCCCACATCGGTCAGAAAAAGATGTAAGTTAATCAGTTACATTGTGTTTACTCAGCAGTGACTGTTTCTAGATTCCTGAAGAGCAGCTTAGGAACTCCAGGGTCCTGTCTGTGGTTGAATGATGTATATGTTAGGCATAGTTGTATGCCCTGGGGATTAGAAGATAAAGACTTTATATTCTGATGGGAAACATTAAAATACTAATATAATGTGATTCTGAGGTTGAGATATGATAATATTGTTGTAGAAAATACTCGAAAGACATGGAATAAATACTAACTCTTAGATCATCTGCTGTTTTATATAACATGGGAAGAATTTTTTATATTAAAGCAAATACACATACATAGTACAGATTTATACAAGTATAATGGCAAGTTTCATTAAAATTTTATCCTTACTGTGTAATCTTGTGGCTATAATTCTAGACCTCAGGTGCAGAGTATCTTTCCTCTCTAGTTAGGGATACTATGGCCAAGTCTTTTTTTTTTTTTTTCCTTGAGGTAAGATGTTACTCTAGCCCAGGCTGACCTGGAACTCACAGAGATCCTCTTACCTCTGCCTCCCCAGTGCTTGGATTATGCCCAGTTTATGGCCATAAATCTTTGAAGACTGTAACAGACAATATATTATGGGTTATGAATTATGTGTTTTGGAAGGTTAATAGTTAAGTGCTCCTATTTGGCATGAGAAGTTTTAGAATATAAACAAGTTACACTTAAGAAATTTATTAAAATATTTTAAAGTTCATTTGCTCAAATCCTGTTAAAGTTGCTATAAAGTATATTTTCTATCATTTAATGAAGCCAAGTACATTCTTAGATCTTGTATCTGCTCAGCTTGTTTTTTTTTTTTTTTTTCCTTTCAAATTTGCTATTTCTTAATTTCTCTAGCTGTTAACTTAAGGTTCTTACTGGTTTAAAGCAATTATATTGCTTTTAGTTTTTTTTGTTTTATTTATTGTTTTTTTGAGATAGTATCTCTATACATTTGTTTATATCTTAAATGTTGACTTCGTAGGTTTAAAAAGTTGGGATATAGTGCAGTAGTAAAATACTTGGCTAACATGTGCAAGAGATCGATTCCTGGATTTGCTGTTTAGTGCTGCAAAATATACAGAATACATTTTACCATATTTTAGAAACTGTAAACTATATGACTTGTAAATGTTACTGTGCTTGTATAATGGAAGTTGCTTGATGGAAAAATGGTAATGAAATAAGGGCTGATAAAAAGCATTGAGGAATATATGAAGCTTTCAAGTTGAAACCTGAAATGGAACATGTATTAAAAAATAACAAAGAAATGTCTGTCTTCAGAAATACTATCCATCCACATGTATTAACCTTTACCTCCTATCCTACCTTATTTACTATCCAGCCTACTTGATGTCACAGATGCAAAAAAATGTTCTGCTTTCGGAAACTTTTTGTTCTAAATTCAGATAATATAATACACAGATGGAAAACTTTGACTGTAAAGCAATACTGATGTCTTTGAGTCTTGACTTTGTCTCTTAGCAAGAACTTTTCCAAATCTCAGTGTCCACATCTGTAAGGTAGTGTTAACAACAGTTACTACCTCAAAGATTACTATTTTTTATTCCCAATAGTATAGGAAATCTGTATTAATATTTGTAAAATGAGAAGAATAAATAACCTGCTTAATTGTATCAAGAATAACTCACCACTAGACATTTAATTTCATACTTCAACTGTTTTCATTTATATGCTGATTTTTTTAAACCTCTGAAGGATATTGACATTTTCTACAGAATGTCTTTACTTTTATTCTCATCAGCATTCTCCATGCCTGTTAGAATACCAACTAATAGGGCTGGGGAGATGGCTCATTGGTTAAAAGTGCATGCTTTCAAAGCCTGCTGGTCTGGGTTGGCCTAGGTTCAATACCCCAGTACCCACATAAAACCAGATGCACAAAATGATACATGTGTCTGGAGTTTGCAATAGCAAGAGGCCCTATGTTATTTCTTTCTATCTCTTGCTCCTTTCCAATAAAAAGATTGTGTTTTTCTTTTTTAAAAAAAAGAAGACCTGCTAATAAACCTTTACTAGTAGATAAAACTTTTGTTTTATATATATGTGTATATATATATATATATATATATATATATATAATATATTATGTGTGTATGTGTATATATATATGCACCCCTAATTTTGAACTTACAGACATACACAGAGGATAATGTATCTTTCTCATATAGGTATTGACCATTTGTATTCCTTCTGTGTTTTGCCTATGTTTGTGCCATTTCCTATAAGTTTTTTCTCAAAATTTTCAGTTCAATTTATTTTGTGGTATTTATTATTCAGATATCTGTCATTTTTATTGATTATGATACCTTGATTTTTTTAAATCTTTTCTCTTTAATTTGTGTTTTTGCAAACAAATACCTTTTTTAAAAAAAAAGCTTTTTTAAATTTAATTATTTGAGGCAGAGAGAGAGAGGGAGAGGGTGGGAGGAAAGAGAATGGGCACGCCAGGGCCTCTAGCCACTGCAAATGAACTCCAGATGCATGTGCCACTTTGTGCATCTGGTTTACATGAGTCCTGGAGAATCAATCAAACCTGTGTCCTTAGGCTTCACATGCATGTGCCTTAACTGCTAAGCCATCTTTCCAGCCCCAAGCAAACACCTTTAATAACCATCTTTGCAGCCTTGAATGTATTTTTTAGCTAATACACAAAACAGAAAAATTAATATTGTAGATGTTTCAGTACATCTGCCTCTGCATTGTATGTTTAAATCAGCTTAAATTTATCTCTTCAAATGTGTCATTACTTTATAGGATTTTAAAAATATATTTATTTCCATGTGTACTTTCATGTATGCACTGCAGACGACACACTTCAGATGTATGTGGCACTTTTGTACCTGACTTTAGGTGGGTACTGGGGAACTGAACCTGGGCTGGTGGGCTTTGCAAGCATCCCTTTAGTTGCTGAACACCCCTCCACCACCACTGGCTGGCTGTGGTGGGGGTTTTTGGCTTTTCAAGGTAGCATCTTGCGCTAGCCCATGCTGACCTGAAATTTCACTATGCTGTCTCAGGCTGACTTCAGACTCATAGTGATCCTCTGACCTTGGCCTCCTCAGTGCTGGGATTAAAGACATCCCACCACCACAAATGGTAGTTTGTTTTTTGTGGTGTTGAGGGTTGAACCCAGCGCTTTGCATATGCTAGACAAGCACTCTCCCACAAGCAACATCCCCTGCCCAAGGGATTTTTTTTTTAGTGGTTTTCAGTTTTGAGGTCATACTTTTATCTTTTCTTTTTTTTTTTTTTTTTTTTTTGGTTTTTCGAGGTAGGGTTTCACTCTAGCCCACGCTGACCTGGAATTCACTATGGAGTCTCAGGGTGGCCTCGAACTCACCGGGATCCTCCTACCTCTGCCTCCCAGGTGCTGGGATTAAAGGCGTGCGCCACCACGCCCGGCTTACTTTTATCTTTTCTACTACTATTTCTAGTACTATTTGAATTTAATTCTCATTTATGATTTGTGTCCATTAGAAATGTTTTCATTTTAGGTGAGAATTGAAATAGCAGGTACTTTTTTTCCCTCTTTTTATGTTATTTAGTTGTCTTAACATTTTTATTTTAAATTTTATTTACTTATTTGTAAGTGGGGGTGGGGAGAGAATGGGCACACCAGGACCTTTTGCCATTGCAAATAAACTTGAAATGCACACATTACTTTGTGCATCTGGCTTTTTGTGGGTACTGGGGATTTGAACCCAAGATACCATGCTTTGCAAGGAAGTGTCTTTAACCGCTGAGCCATTTCTCCAGCCCCCCCCCCCACACAATTTACATTTTAGATCATGGATCAGAAAACTTTTCCTTAAACAATCTGATAGTAACTTGGATTTGCGGGCAAAGAGGCAAAATAAGGAATATTCTATTACCATCTGTAATGTAAAGAACAGTCCTTGCTTATGTAAAAATAAGTAGTATGCTAGATTTGGCCCATAGGTAGTAATTTGCCCACTCCTGAATTAGACCACTTATTTTTGGCTGGTTGAAGCATGCCCCCTTAGCACATAAAAGTGTCTGATGTTTCTTTAGTCTGTTCTCAAAATCTTGTGTTTATTATACTGAGCTGATGTCAGAATTGCATTAGTTTTGTAGACCATTGGAGGATCTTAGTGAAGTGTTCTATGTTGCTTTTTTGTTCATTTCATTTATTTAGAGTGAATGGGTGTGCCAGGTCCTCCATCCACTGCAAACAAACTCCAGACTCATGTGCCACCATGTGCATCTGGCTTACATGAGTTCTGAGGAATCAAACCTGGGTGCTTGGGCTTTGCAGGCAAACACCTTAACCACTAAGCCATTTCTACAACCCCATGATGTTGATTTTTATAAAAGTGCTTTTCACAATTGCATATCTATGCTCATACTGATTTTCTTTCATAAGGATTTTTCTCTTTGCTAGGAATGTAGCCCAGTGGCAGAAGAATGCTTCTGTTTTTAATCTTGTCTGTAGCTTTTAATAAGGAGGGTTTCATTTTCTTTTTTCTTGCATTCTTCTGATTGATCTTTCCTACTATACACTTTGTGCATGTATACATTTTATAACAACTGCATGACAAAATTCCTTTCAATGGCTTTTGGTGATTGGAATTATGAGTTCTGGGAACCCTATATATGTTTATAATTTTGCTATGCGATTTATTAGTTGTGTGTCCTAGTGCAAGTTGTAGTGTCTGTGTTTAAGAGTTCTAATCTGTAACATAGGAACAATAGTATGTAACTCATAGGTATATTTAAGGATTGCAAAATAATTAATTGTAACTGGACATATAATAAATGTTTAAGAAGTGTTGCTCTTAATATGGTTATTAGTATTTTATTTGACTCAGTGTTCTTGGTAATTTTGCATATCTATATATGATTATTTTTGTCTGTTATAAAATTTAAGATAAAGTTATGAATAAGTATAAAAGTAGTTAAACTACTGTCCTTAAAAATCAATATTCTTGGGCTGGAGAGATGGCTTAGCAATTAAGGCACTGACCTGCAAAGCCAAAGAACCCAGTTTCCCCAGGACCTACATAAGCCAGATGTACAAGGTGGTACATGCATCTGGAGTTCATTTGCTGGGCTGGAGGCCCTGGCATGCCCATTGTCTCTGTCTGCTTCTTTGTCTGTCAAATAAATAAATCAATATTTTGGGGCTGGAGAGATGGCTTATAAAGCCTGAGGACCCAAGATCAATTACCCATTACCCGCATAAATCAGATGCACATGGTGGCACATGTATCTGGAGTTCCTTTGTAGTGGCTGGAGGCCCTAGAGTACCCATTCCTTCTTTCTACCTGCCTCTTTCTGTCTCATAAATTAAATAAATACTTTAAAAATCAGTATTCTTATGCCAAAATATGGTTAAAATTATTTTAAAAATCCAGATTTTATGATTTATCATTCATAGTACATAAAATAGGACTTATCTACATAATTAAAATTATTTAGAAAAAATTTTTGCTATTTATTTTCAAAGACCTTTTATTTTAAGAGAGAGATGTAATTTCCTTTAGAATGTTCTATTTGATATTTTGGAATGCAAAAGTGGTTTTATACATATTGTAAATACATGTATTACTTAATTACTTTTTCAAGGTTAAGTCAGAGCTTGTTTGTATAATTATTTTGAAGTAATTCCCAACTCTTTAGGAGTAATAATATGTAGAGTTTTTAAAATTATATATTTGTGTTTTAACTGCTAATACTTTTTCTAGTTTCATGAGTTAGACTATGTATTTATTTTCACTGTTTATAAGCATAATCATTTGAGAAGTACAAACTTGTGGGGACTTTTCACTTTTTCACTGTAGCCCAGGCTGACCTGGAATTCACTATGTAGTCTCAGGGTGGCATCGAACTCACAGGGATCCTCCTACCCTGCTTCCTGAGTGTTGGGACTAAAGGTATGCGCCACCACATCTGGCAAGAAAATGTATAGCCCAGGTTGTCCTCGAACTTCTGATCCTCCTGCCTCCACCTCTTCAGCAATATCCTACCGGTGTATGCCACCACAGTCGGCAGGACTTATTTCTTATGTGCTGAGAAGATGAAATGTGACACCTAAGTCTTCACTTTTAAGGAGCTCTGAAAACTAGAAGAGCATGTTCTGAATTTTCTGAGAAATTATTTTGAACTCAGACCTAGTTTTCTTATAGTAGTAGACTACATACCTATAGCAACTAATAAAGATACCTTGATTTTTAACTACATAGAGTAGTAGTTAGGGTGATTCAGTCTCTAGCTATTTGAATTCTTTTGTCTTGATGCTTTCTCGTTTCTTCTTGTTTTAGAAGTTCTTGTGGTTTTCTCTTTTGTTATATCAAGTTCTCTGTTTAAATAGGTCACCCAAGAGGATGTCCTTTGCTCTTTCTTTTATTTTGTTAATGACCTTAGCCTCATACAAATATCTTCTAAATTCTTTTCCTGAATTTCAAAAGTCCATCCCAGCACTGAAGGACCTGGTTATGGTTTACTGCACTAGAATTTAAACCTGACAGATGCTGGGAATTTTGTCTGTCTAGATAGTACTATATTCTTAGTCTCTAATAATTAGGAAATAGACTCTCAGTGTTCATTAAAGAGTGACAAGAAGTGGATGCAATTGAAAAATAATTATCTGTAGATATTTGCAGGTAGAATTATCTTAAATTCTCAAAACTCAAGCATTTAGAAGAAAATATGAGTAATATACTAGGGTTTTTGGTGTTTTTGTTTTTTTAAGGTAAGGTTTCACTGTGTGTCCTAGGCTGGCATGAAAGCCACTATATAACTTGTACAGGCCTTATATTTATGATTTTGCTTCCATCAGCCTCTTGTGTGCTGGGATTCTGGGCATGCTTCACTGTGCCCAACCTGATGTTGCTCTTTTGTGTAGCTGAGATAGCTAAGTCGGTGCCTACTCAAAAAGTAAATGGAATCAAATGGAAGTTATTTGAAAGAGACTTTTAAAGGTTCTTAAACAGGTTAGCAATCGCATACTCTTCAAAAAAAAAAGCTACTTTAAAAACTAAAAATGTTGTAAAATGGGGGGGATACAATGACAAATCTGTGAAATACATCTAATTTAAGTATCTATAAAATAATTACAAAGTGTTTAATCAACAAATTATATAAAGGTAGGTTTTTTTTTTCTTTAAATTTTTTATTTGAGAGAGAGAATTAGCCAGGGCCGCAGTCACTGCAGTTGAACTCCAGATGCTTGCACTACTTAGTGAGCATGTGCAACCTTGCGCTTGCCTCACCTTTGTGTATCTGGCTTATGTGGGATCTGGAGAGTCGAACATGGGTCTTTAGGCTTCACAGGAAAGCAGTTTAACCACCAAACTGTCTCTCCAGCCCAAAGGTGGCTTTTTTAAAATGTAAGAACAGCCAGTATGTATGTATGTATGTATGTATTTATTTATTTATTTATTTATTTATGGCTTTTTGAGGTAGGGTTTTGTTCTAGCCCAGGCTGAATTCACTATATGTCTCTGGGGGACCTTGAATTCACATGGATCTTTGCCTCCTGAGTGCTGGGATTAAAGGTGTGTGCCACCAGGCCAGGCTCATACAGCCAGTACTTTAAATGGTTCTTGAGGTAACTGCATATAGCACAGACTTGGTACTGACACTAAGAGGTCTTGTGATGAGAGAAAGCATTGGTTATTAGCAGCTTCTGTAGTTTTATTGAGCACTTGTAGCTGACATGTCTTATTTACTTTGCTTCTAATTTATGAGGTGGTAGTGTCATCTTACTGGAAAGAAAGTGAGGCTTGATTGTTCCATAGGTAAGTGACAGAACCAGAATTAATACCCAGATTATGTACTGACTCCAAAGCTGGGTCCTTTGCATATATACTATATTATATTCTCTTTTGTAATGTGTTTTTCAGAGATAGTCTTTTTTTCTCACATAATTCCCAAAATTTTTATTGTATTTAATATGTTTTGGGTTTGAGGGATGGCTTAGCAGTTAAGATGCTGGCCTGCAAAGCCTAAGGACCCAAGTTTAACTCACCAGAACCCACATAAGCCAGATGCACATGGTGGTGCATGCATCTGGAGTTTTGTTTGCAGTGGCTAGAGGCTCTGGTGTGCGGTCTCGTGCTCTCTCTCTCTCTCTCTCTCACACACACACACACACACATACATAAAAATATTTAAAGTGAGATATATATGTGTATATGTATGTGTGTGTGTGTGTGTATATATATATATATATATATATATATATATATATATATATATATATATACACATATACACATACACATTTTTGTTTGTTTTTTCGAGGTAGGGTCTCACTCTAGCCCAGGCTGACCTAGAATTCACTATGTAGTCCTCTCAGGGTGGCCTTGAACTCACAGCAGTCCTCCTACCTCTGCCTCCCAAGTGCTGGGATTAAAGGTGTGTGCCACCACGCCCTGCTTTAAACTGATATGTTTTGAAACAAAATGTGCCATTATAATTTAAATAATTCTATTACTTTTTAAAATTATACTTAATTACTATATTAATTTTAACAGAAACACGTGTTATAAGTAATCATTGATTACAGTTGATTCGTTATCTTCTGATAAAATGACACTTTTTTAATATTCCTTCAAATGGATTATAAGATTTAAATGACCTCCAGAAAAATAAATTCATTTTTGTGATTAACTGTTAGCATTTAAAATCCACTCAGATTTCTCTTGCCTGTTAATAACAGTTGATGCTTTGCCAGGCTGTTACAATGCACTATTTACTAACCTTCATGTAGCAACAGAGAAGATGAGATTTAATAGTGCATACTGTTGTGAACGCATTACCCTAGCTCCTGCTCTCAACTAACTTCCTTTGGGAGCCATAGCTTTTGTGTTGGACCTCTCTTCTTACTTCCTCTACCCATACTCAGAGGGCTATTATCTTAGAACACATATACTTCACTTGTATATTTATATCCGTTGTGAGAAAGGACTCTAAAATGTCTGTTCTTTGGAGTTTACAGAAAGCACAAATGTTTGAGAAGGTATTTTTTTAAGATGCATCATTCTAACTTGTGCAGTCATATCATGCAACATCTTTGAAACCTGGAAGCAACTGTGTTCTTGCATTTATAGCCAAGAATGATAGCAAAGTCATGGTTCTTATGCATTTTATGTAGAACTTTCATCATCAGTTAAAGCTTTAATATAATACATCTCCTTTTATGTATTTTCTTGCTATTTGGGATTGAACATTTAATATGTATAAAGTATTTCCAGTTAGTATAACAGTAATAACTATTGTACTTAATAGAAGAATATTGTCAGCCATCTTTTAACCTGTTGGATTATGCTTAATGAGGAATATATAGTTCAAATATTTATGTAATTGTCCTGATTAAACCATCTTTATAGAAGGATATTTATCTTATTTGATGCTCTGTCAGAAAATACGTTAGTATACTGTTAATGCTATTTTTAAAATTATGTAATTTAGCCCCTACCTTAGGCTGATTTGGTATACTCCATTGGTTTACAACAATTGGTGTGTGTAGCTTATGAACTTTAAACTTGTCAAAGTATAAATGTTTTTTCTCTTCATTGTGTTACCCATGGTCAATATCAGCATAATTCTTTGGAGACCACAGAACATTCTCATCCTCGGTAACTTTCTCTTTTGTGATTCTCCACTCACCACTCTTTTTTGTTTGTTTTGTTTTTCAAGGTAGGGTCTTGCTCTAGCCCAGGCTGACCTGGAATTCACTCAGTAGTCTAGGGTGGCCTTGAACTCATGGCAGTCCTCCTACCGAGTGCTGGGATTAAAGTCGTGTGCCACCATGCCCGGCCCCATTCTTTTTTTCTTATGCTCCAACTACTTTAGCATAACATGAAATATTGTCACTAACAGAACCAGAATGGCTTCTTTGTAGTCCTGCTTCTTAGTTTGCTATCTTTCTTTGTTTTTTGGTTTTTCGAGGTAGGGTCTTACTCTAGCCCAGGCTGACCTGGAATTCACTATGGAGTGCTGGGATTAAAGGCGTGCGCCACCACGCCTGGCTTAGTTTGCTATCTTACCATTTCCATCCATTTGTGCTTTAATTATTACTTTCCCAATGCACGATTTGATGAACTAATTTCCTTGCTTAATATTGTTTTTTCTCTCTGTTGCTATAGGTGGCAGCTTTCTTTGTATGACATTTTAAGGAAGATCCTTTGCTATCTAGTCCCAACCTTCTTTTATTTCCCATTGTATCAGTAGGGCTATGTTTTGTCTTTTGTTCTGTCAGTACTGTTTCTTACTTTGTTTTCTAACCATGAATTAACCTTATACTAAGCTCAGATTGTTGGCCTAGAAGGGTCTCTCTTCTTCGAGTGTTACTACCAAGTTTCACTGATCCCTCTCCTTTGGCACAGTGGTCTTTTTCCAGTGATGCTTTGTACTATCAATATAGCATCTGCCAAACCATGCCGTAGAATATAATTGTTTGCTTCTCTTTCTCCTCTAGATTATAAGCCTCTTAATGACATGGCCCATGTCTTATTTTGTTAAAAATATCTTGAAGGTTGTATATTGTAAGTCAGAATACACAAATGAGAACTTACGCATCTTCATTTACCCAGCTGGAGTATCTCTTTTATACATGACACTGTTACATTTTTGTGTCCTTAAAGAAAGAAATAAAAAATAAACATAGCATGTTTCATTAATACACATTTAAGGAATTATGTTCTGTTAGGAAAAATGACATTGATACAGGAAATTCAAAGGCATTGTACAACAGATGCCATGAAATCTATATCACTTTCTGGGAAGCTATAGAAATTATATCCCATGTCTGTATTTTTGTTTGTATTTTTCACTTGTCTTTTAGTGTGGGATCTTTTGCACATATGGCTGTGTGTATATAAAATAATCAATAAATATTCTTACAAAACACAAAACTTCGGTTTAGGTCATAAACTATATTTAGAATTTATTTCAGTGTATAGTCTGAGAATCAATGTCACTTAAAATTTATAGAATTGATTCTTTGTTTTTGTTTTGATACAAGGTCTCATATAGCTAGGGCTGGACTTGCTGTGAAGCTGAACCTTGATCTTCTGATCCTCTTACCTCCACCTTCCAAGTGGAAGGATTATAGGTACCTGGTTTTATACAGTGCTAGAGATTGAAACTGGGGCTTCATCCATGCTAGGCAGACACTGTGCCATAATTGAGCTACATCCTGCCCATGAAGTCTTTATTTGGTGGTCCTGGGGATTGAACTCAGAGCCTCACTCATGCTAGGCAAGTTCTGTACCACTGAGCTACATATCACCTGCCCAAAAGTAACTTTGAGATTTTAGCTTTGTGTTTTTGTTAGTTGACCCAAGTTTTTTTTTAATTTTTCTGTTGTTGCTTATTTTTATTTATTTGAGAGAGACAGAAAGAGAGAGCGCACACCAGGGCCTCCAACCACTGCAAACGAACTCCAGATGCGTCTGCCTCCTTGTGCATCTGGCTGACGTGAGTCCTGGGGAATTGAGCCTCAAACCAGGGTCCTTAGACTTCACAGGCAAGCGCTTAACTGCTAAACCATCTCTCCAGCCCTTTTTTTTTTTTTTTTTTTTTTGATGAATGAAATAATGCTACAGTAGTTTAATTCAGTATGACTTTAAAAATATCTCATAACTAGCTGGGTGTCGTGGCATGTCTTTAATCCCAGCACTGGGGAGGCAGAGGTAGGAAGATTGCTGTGAGTTTGAGGCTGGCCTAAAACTATATAGTGAGTTCCAGGTCAACCTGGGCTAGAGCGAAACCCCACCTCAAAAAACCAAAAAAAAACAAATAATAAATAAATGAATCTCATATTAAAACTCATGAACATTTGCAGTTTTGTTCATCCAGTTGTGATATTTTAAGGAATGTGGAAATTAATACAGAATATTTGTTTAGGCTTTATGAAGAATGAGAATTGTCGGTTAGCGTGTCAGAGTGTCATTTTTATAGTGTGGTGCTTACATTTGTAAAATATGTAATACCCTGTTTTAATATGATCACTTTGTTTCTAGATGCTGGCATCACCATCTACATCAGGTCAGCTGTCTCAGTTTGGGGCAAGTTTATACGGGCAACAAAGTAAGAATTTTGTATTTATTCTGGAACACTTCATATTTAAAGAGAGAAGATAACTATTAAGTAAAGAATAAATGATGCTGCCTTATTGGATTTGTTATAATAGAATTTAATAGAAAAGATACTTAATTTAAAAAATTGTATATGGTTTATGTTTTAAACCTTGGCCTTAACTAATTCTAAATTTGTTATTTCTTGGATACAGCATTTACTGAAATTTATTTTGACCTCTCTGTCTGTATGTTCTTAAGCAATATTTCTGGAAAATTTGCTAAACAATAAGTTGTTATTCTTAGTGTATTCAATTAGAGAAGTTAAAAAGCTTTTCTTTTTTGGTTGGTTTGATAGATGGTTGACTTGTTTGGGTTTGAGTCTGTTTGTTACTATAAGCCCAGTATTTAGCAGCATTTTGAGAAATGGCTTTTTATTGTTTTTTGCTTAGCAAGTATTTCTTCTTTTACTTTTTAACTGGTTATAGCATCTAAATTTTTGACTCAAAGTTGACTTGTTTTCATCATAAAATATTTTGTTTTTTGTGAAGTACTATAAGCGCTTAGCACAGTGCCAGGCGCATAGTAAGCGCTCAATAAATGTTAGCTATTTCACACATAATTTTATAAAACTAAATTATAAAATATATTCACATTTTTTCAAATTAATTTTCCAGAAGTTTAGATATTAATAAGATCTTATCTGTATTAGTGCCAAAGATCAGCTCAGTTCTCACCTCTGTCACTAGTATCTCTGCTAATGGAAAGCGAAATTTAAAGTGTCACAAATTACCATCCAGGATTATAGGATAATTAACTGGAGAAGACAGCTAATGGTTATAACCAGACTCAAATAAAAATCTGTTTGACTTAGAACTCTCCCGATATAAGGAGAGGCAAAGTCTTGCTTGGTATCAGAACAGCTTATCATAGCACTTTACCCTGCACATTGATATTGAAGTTTAGTGGGGTGAAACTTGCTTCTTTCCTCTTTTGCTGTGAAACACAATTTGCTAGTACAGAATGAAATACTGGTTTGTTACGTATATTTCTTCAGCTTTCTAATCAAAAAAGAACATAATTTAAATTCTTTTATAGCCTAAAAATAATGTTCCTTATTTTTTCATGTTTTTTGTCTACCTGTTGAGACAGTATTTCCAACTAATAATGCATTCTGTGTTTTAATATGACTTTTACCTACCTAGTAAGCCTATGTGTAGCTGTTTTAAAAGTATCTTTTATTTCAAAAAAGCAAATTCATAGGCCTTCTTTTTAAAGCCCATAATTTATCATAGTACAAAGAAAACATAGAATGGATAAAATTACATTTGAAAAAGATTATTTTACAAGAAGAATATCAGTGGTTACAGTTGACTATCTGTACTTTGTCTGACCTAAGGTTTTTGACCTTCAAATATAAAATTGCTTTGGGGTAAGATAAGAAATGAATTTGGCTTGAAATACTGTAATGTTCTTAACATGTTAGTCATTTACTGACTTCTGACTTTTCTTCAAATCATTGTTTATTGTTAAAGACATATAAAGATTTACAAATGAGCAAATGTTTTGTCTTTAGAAAAATTAAAGGTACTTAGTTTTACAAGAAGATGTATATGACATTGTCTATTGAATCTTTATATATTAAATGGCTATGTTCTTGTAACATTGAAGTGCCTTTTTGAACGAAGAAGCTTTTTCTTTAATGTCCCATTTTAAATATTCGTCTGCTGAAAAATAAACCCTGGGATCAACTGGAACTGAGCTCTTTTGAGTCAAGGTACAGTTAATTTTGAGCATATAGGTTTGGAACCTAAAGCTGGTGAAAAAATACAGCCTAGTTACTAGTTCTTTTAGGAGAGTCTCTAGTGGACCAAATATTTAACTGGTAGGAAGGTAGGCAGGTGAGCCCAGTCTACTATGTGAGACAGGGTCAAGGTTTTAAATGTGTAACTTAAAATGGTAAGATCTCAGGGACTGACTTAATGCA
This sequence comes from Dipus sagitta, assembly GCA_036346955.1. Taxonomy (NCBI): domain Eukaryota; kingdom Metazoa; phylum Chordata; class Mammalia; order Rodentia; family Dipodidae; genus Dipus; species Dipus sagitta. Next base: position 123,600,083 of record CM070777.1, read on the forward strand.
GGATATAGAGATGGAGACTAGGTGAGGGTAGATTAGAGATATTATTCTTAAAGCAGTTTACTTTTCCAGGTGTGGTGACGCACACCTTTAATCCCAGCACTTGGGAGGCAGAGGTAGGAGGATCACTGTGAGTTCACCCTAAGACTACATAGTGAATCCCAGGTGAGCCTGGGGTACAGTGAAACCCTACCTGGAAAAACAAAACCAAAAAACAAAAAGTTTACTTCAACTACAAATTGAGGGTTCTTTTTTTTTCTCTCTCTCTCTCGTGTATGTTAAGTAGCACTATTAGCTTTATTTATTGTGGCAAAATTCATTAAGGTTTGTGCCTTTCAATGTGAGATCTACATGTTACTTATTTATTTTTTTGTGGTAGGGTCTCAATCTTGCTCAGGGTGACCTGGAATTCACTGTGTAGTATCAGGGTGGCCTTGAACTCATGGCGATCCTCCTACCTCTGTCTCCTGAGTGTTGGGATTAAAAGTGTGCACCACCACGCCTGGCTTATTTATTCTTCTTTTGGTGTATTCTTTGTTTTGACCCTGGTGATGGTGGGATTTAGACAGGGTGTTACTGTAAAGCCAATCTGGCCTCAAATTCATGATCATCTGCTTTTATCTTCCAAGTGTTTCATTACTGTGTGCCACTGCATCTGGCTTTTCTTGATTTTCTTTATTGACCCCAGAGCTTGTGCATGCTGGTTAGCATCCTCCCCCAGCTACACCCCCAGTATTTTATTTATTCCTGATCATTATTTTTCAAAGTTAGAGGTAGAGGCGATAGAAAAGGAAGTATGTTCTCTCCACAGCCTAAGGCTTGCTTAAATTAAGCAAGCATTGGGGGCTGAGGAGTCCTCTTGAAATGGATAAAGAACTACTTTAACTACCTGTTGCCAGATTTGGGTGGAAGTGATTATGTACTTAGCACATAAGGTGCCCAGAAAATACTGGCCTAGAGAATCTTAGGTTCAAGGATAGTATAATTCTGCCTAACTCTGTAAGTAACTTCACCCAAGGGTTCATGAGAAGGCTGCTAGCCCAATGTTGTTTTTAAAAACTAGTAAACATACTCTTGTCTTTAAGTTACATGATGTTTTGTACTTGTATTTGAACATATACATAAGCTTTTTGTATTGGTGTGCATTTTGGACTTAATGTTCCTGAGCTGTCTAAAACTATACTAGATTGAAATAGACAAGGAATGAGGAATTATTTTCTTTCTAGATATTTAGCACATTGAATTTAACTGGTGGTATATAGTTGAAGCCACCTAAATTTACCTTTATATATTTACTCACAATCCTATAAGATTGGAGGCAAAAAAGGAAACTAGCCTTCATTAAATTCTTCCTATGGGCATATTATCTTTTGGCAGATGAGTTAACTAGATGTATGAATAGATAGATCCACTATAGACATTTGTGTCTGAATTCTGAGAGGACCAACGCCTCTAGTTGAGATAAGAAAGAAATCTTTCTGGGATCTGGACTCCTGGTTTGTGGATGGTGGCACAGTCTAATGCTTGCAACAGACACTCCTGAAGGCTGCTTGCTTTGTAGAAAATCAGAGTGTAGTGGTTCAAAAGTGATGCTGTTGAAATTCTTAAATACATGAATGAATGACAACTTTTGGTTGCTTTAGGAATTGAGTTTGACAGATACTTTGAGTGCCCACCCTTTATATTGTGACATTCTAGATACCTTAGATGTGTGAGACCATTCTCCTATATGCCATCTCTGTTCAGTAGACATACTGTTGCAGTGCTAATTAATTTATTGCATGTCGTAATTGCCATTGTGTCAGCACTCTCTTCATGGCAAAAACCCAGCATATATTTGTTGAATGCATAATGTGCAAGATATTTTGCCTACGTAAAATCCAACACCATTAAGCACACAGATGATATTATGAAGCAGAGTAGGAAATTGAAAGCTTTGTGGTTGTTAAAATAAGTACAGTGGGCTGGAGAGATGACTTAGCACTTAAGGTGCTTGCCTGTGAAACCTAAGGACCCATGCTCGGCTATGCAGATCCCACGTTAGTCAGACACACAAAGGTGAGGCAAGCACATGGTCGCACATGTCCACTAGGTGGCATAAATGTTTGATTTCAGTGGCTGAGGCCCTGACGTGCCAATTCTTTCTCTCCCTTTCTCTTGTTCTATATGTCTCTTGTTTTTGCTCTCTCTAAAACAAAGACTGAAACAAAAAGTGTCTTGAGTGTATCTTGAGATTTTTGCTTGCTTTTAAATTCAAGAAAAAAGCTATGTTATAAAATTTCCATAAAACACTTTTTTGTTTCACTACATTATCTTCTATTTTAGGAGATTATTAGGACCAACTGTTGGCTTTTTTGCCATAGGCAGGCTTTCTAAAAACAATCAAACTAAAATAAACCAGTCAATATTTTGAATATTTGCCCTGTGTTATGTACTATTTTAAGTCCTATATAAATTAATATCCACAATCCCATGTGATGAAGATGGTTAGTAATAGAGGCAGAATTAAACTGCTTTGCAAGGGTAACTCTGAATGTAGGGTTAGAACAGATTCTTTGAAATCTGGAAGAAGCCCTAGTGAGTCATTAGCACATAAGCAGAAATTTCTAAAGTTAAGCCCACAGGTGCTTGTATACTGAACTATCTACTAAAGACATTGAGATAAGATTTATTTATTTGTCATGTATTTATTGAATGCTATGCTGAGTGTGGAATTGTTCTGCAATCTAAGAGTACAGCAAATAACAAAGTTCTGGTTTCATGGTATTTACATTTAATGGAAGGAGACAGATAAACATTTAGGCAAGTAAATAAATAATCTAACTGTGGACACGGGTTCTACAAAATTAGTTAATGGCTGAATGAATGGGATTAGTATTCTAACATGGAACAGACAAAAGGACTGCTATCCCTTAGGAGGTAAAATTTCAATGGAAACCTGACTATTGAAGAGGAGAGTCCTTGGAATGAACTTAAGGAGAGCTTTTGAGGTACAGTCTGCCTATGTATTTTATCCTGGCCTTGGACTCTTGGGTTCATGCAATCCTGTTTCCTTACTCTGCTGGATAGCAGGGATTGTATATAGGCAGCACCCCTGTACATTACACCTGCTTATTTCTCATTTTTATACATCTTGTCACTTTCTAAGACTGACCTATTACATACCATCTCTATCCTTCTGGCTTCCCACTACCACTATCAAGTACCTAGTTAATTTTTTTTTATATTTAATTAATTTATTTCAGAGAAAAAGGGGGGAGGCAATTAGAGAGAATGAGTGTGCCAGGGCATCCAGTCACAGCAAATGTACTCCAGATGCATGTGCCACCTTGTGCATCTGGCTTACGTGGGTATGAGGAAATTGAACCTGAGTCGTTCGGCTTTTCAGGCAAGTCCCTTAACCACTAAGCCATCTCTCCTGCCCCCTAATTAGATTTTTTTTTTTTTTTATCATTTCAGTTACATACTATCTCTTCCAAGAAAGCTTTTCTGATCCCAGCCATCTTCCTCTCCTAAGTCTGAGTTAGTGGTCCCTGTTGTACACACTCAAACACACTATGAAAAAAACACCTCAATTATGACACTTTTCACATTTATTTAATTTTTTAAAATATTTAATTCATTTATGAGCAAGAGAGAGAGAGAATGTGTGTGTGCATGTGTGCTTGGGCCATAGCAAACTTCAGACACATGCACCACTTTGTGTGTCTGGGGAATTGAATCCAGGCTAGCAGGCTTTTCAACTTTTTTTTTTCCCTCCCTCCCTCCCTTCCTTCCTTCCTTCCTTCCTTCCATCCATCCATCCATCCATCCATCCGTCTTTCTTTATTTTAGAGAGAGAGAGAGAAAGAGAGAGAGAGAATTGGTGCACCAGGGCCATAGCCACTTGAAATCGAACTCCAGACACTTGCACCACCTAGTGGGCATGTGTGACCTTATGCTTGCCTCACCTTTCTGTGTCTGGTTTACGTGGGATCTGGAGAATCAAACATGGGTTCTTAGGCTTCTCAGGCAAGCACCTTAACTGTTAAACCATCTCTCCAGCCCCACAACATTTGTTTTTGAACAGTCATCTGGATCTCACTACTATAAGACAAGAGAAATTGTTCTTAATGGGAATGGTAAAGGTGCAAGGACAAATTTGAACAAAGAAGTAGGGAAAAGTATTAGTGCATATTGTCTAAGCAGTAAAATGATTTTTAAGGTTAGAAAATTACTGTTTTAAATCCTCATTTAATACTGTAGAACAGGGGCTCTCAACCCTGGCTAAACCCTCAAGAAACACTGGGGAAGTTTTTAAAATCCCATGGACCATGAATTCCATAGATTCAAACTTAAGTCAATTTTCACACTTTTTAAAGATGACCATTAAAGTTCACTGGGGAATGCAAATATTAGCAATTGTTATAAAAATGGAAAGCGTTGTTGATGGTGGAAGGGAGCTGAACTAAGACTTGGGATCTGGGTTATCACTCTAATGTTCATTGCTTGTGATCTTGAGCAGGTGATTTAGTGCCTAGTTTGAGCACTTATTCTATGATATGGTTGGTTGCTGAGGTCTATTCTGTTCCTAAATTCTTTGAATTTAATGAAGGAAATGGCATAATGAAATAATGTCACAGAGGAGCTTAAGTGAGGACAAGTTAGAGGACCCCAATTGGCTGTTTTCATTGTGGGAGTGACGCCAGTTTATTCAAGAAACTGGGTGCTTTGCTAATGAAGAGGAGGCATTTATTTTTAAAGCTTTTTTTGAATTAGGGCTATTTCCCCCCACTCCTTACTCAAAACATTCTGGGGGCTTAATTTAAGAGTGAGTATTCAAGGATTTGGTTGTTATGACTTTAATATAGCTGTCTTATTGTCTTTAGTTAGCAACAGTGAATAGAATGGTATGACTTAACACACTAATTCAGAGATTTGTTGTTAATCATATTGTGTAGTAGAAGTAGAATACTTGTTTAGATCAAACTCTTTTTAGGATTTCTGATAAAGAATCCATAAAGAATTTAATTCAGGCCCAGTGTAGTGGTACATGCCTTCAATCCCAGCACTTGGGAGATAGAGGTAGGAGGATCACCATGAGTTCAAGGCCACCCTGAGACTACAGAGTGAATTCCAGGTCAGCCTAAGCTAGAGTGAGGCCCTACCTCAAAACAAAAAAATTAAAAATAAAAAAAATAGATATAGTTCATTCTTGACTGGTTATCCCCCTGTTAAATAACTAAGAGATAGCAATCTATTCATTCTTTCTAAAAGAAAAACTTGAACCAGAATTATTACCTTTTAAATTGTTTGTTTATTTTTTGTTTGTTAAAACAGGAATAGAGGGGAATAAAGGCTTTCTGTATAAGATTGGAGAGAGAGAAGGAAGGGTAGAAGGAGAGAGAGATCAAATTTTCTCCTCCCCTAAATATGTTTACTTTTAATAGTTTGACTCAAATAACTTTCAGTACGTTTGACTTCTTAAATCTTTTTATGGTACTAGTCAGTGCTACTAATTCTGTTTTCAAGAACTTCAATTTTTAAGTTAAATTTAAAATAACTCCATGTTGCATTCAGGTTCACATTGCTGGCAGAAATTACCTGACCAAGAGCAGCTTGTGAGAAAAAAGGGTTTATTTTGGCTTACAGACTTGAGGGGGATCTCTCTTATGGCACACGAAAACGATGGCATGACCAGAGGGTTGACATCAACCTCCTGGCCAACAGCAAATTTACCACGGCCACAGGAGAGTGTGCCAAACACTGGCAAGAGGAAACTGGCTATAACACCCATAAGCCCACCCCCATTAATACGCTGCCTCCAGGAAGTGTTAACTCCCAAATTTCCATCAGCTGGGAACCTGGCATTGAAAACACCTAAGTTTATGGGAGACACCTGAATAAAACCACCACACACCACCATCAAGTATTGAAGAGTTGATGATAGTTGCTAATTTGTACTTTTCTGTTTTGAATTTTGTTAGCTTTTTTTTTTATGAAGATGAATTTGAATACTAAAATTTCAATCTTGCTTAGAACAGTTTTTTTCTACTCTTAAACTATAAATTAATTCAAATATGTTAGTCCTAAATTGAATAAATAGCCTTAGGGTTTTGTTTCTTTGGTTTTGTTTTTGGTTTTGGTTTTTTGCTTCTCAGAAAATGTTTTCGTGGCAGTCATATAATATCCAATATTGAAAGTATTTTTGAAATTAGGAATTTTTATTATCTAACATAGAAAATTGTATATAGAGAGTTAAGATTGGTGTCAGTGAGTCTTGTAGATCTTCCTGATTTTCTCAAAAGAGCCAAAGGAGATGTTGGGGAAAGTATAGGCTTATAGTGATGGAATACAAGAAAGGTGAAAGGGGGGGGGGGAACAAGGGAAAACCAACAAGCATTAATAGGAGTAAAAAATGGAAAGGAAAAGGTGTAGAGAAGGTAAAATTGAGTTAATGAATGAACAAGAAAGAAAGATACCTATCTAGAAAGGGAAAAAGAAAGCTGGAGAAGAAATGAGTGGCAGGAGTAGGCACTTATACTTTGCTAAAGGAAAATTGCTGGCTTGCATAGTGCTTCCAGTTAAAGAACACTGGCAGGGCCAGGCATGGTGGCACATGGTTTTAGTCCCAGCACTCAGGAGGCAGAGGTAGGAGGATCGCTGTGAGTTCGCTTAAGATATTTTTTTGTTTTGGTTTTTTGAGGTAGGGTTTCACTCTAGCCCAGGCTGACCTGTAATTCACTATGTAGTGTCTGGGTGATCCTCCTACCTCTGCCTCCAGAGTGCTAGGTTTAAAGGCATGCACCACCACACCCAGCTAGTTGATCTTTTAAGATCTGTAAGTGTATAATTGTTGGTGATGAGTGTGTCTGGGAAATACTTTATTGTTGGAAATTTGCAGCTAGAACTGACAAGCTCCATGAAGTTAGGAGCCTTTTCTGTTTTCTTCTCTGCTGTCACCTTAGCAGTTTGCGTAGTTCTTGTCACATCATAGGCACTCAGTAAATGTGTGTGGAATAAGAGATATGAAAAGTATAATTTTGATGACTCATGGGAGAACTAAGGGAACCTACAGGAAAATGTATTTGGAGGAGGGAAAAGACTATGATTTCTTCTAAAGAAATATGAAATAGGCTGATTTTTAATTTCTTCCTTATTTTGTCCAGATTTAGAGAATGTTATTGCAATCAGTAGCATTCTTATTGGCATAAAACTTAGATACCTAGATACAAATATAGTTGTTAAGTCAATCAGTGTAAAGTGTAAGCCAATTTCCTTCAAGTATCTTTAAAATTTTTTGAGGATTCTTAATTTCAGGTAGTTACCATGAGTGAAGTCTTTGTAATCACTTAGGTTGAAATACATGGTTAAAACAAAAGATGAATTTGGCAAAGATGTTTGAAAGAAATTCCTCACAATATATGTAATGTTTTATTTCACGGTCATAATTTCAGAAGCTTTAAGTCTTTGAAATTATTAGACCCAACATTGAAACAAAAAGAAAAAAAATCATTAAATCTCTAGCTGTAAAACCAGCAACTTGCTAATTGGCTCTTTATCTTGTATATACTTTCATTTAACTTCCAGTTCAAAATGTTTGTGTCACCAATCCACCATTCTTCACTACACTAAAGACAAAAACACTTAAAAAATATGGGTCAGAACGATGGATGAAATGCTTTCATAGACAGACAGAATGACAATATAAATGATTCTGTGCATCCATGAGAGATAAAGGAGAAATCAATAAATATGTGTATGGCAATCCATGATGATGTTCCTGAATCTTAAGAAAATATATTTCATACTGTATGAATAAAGACCCATTTTATGCCATACATTCAAGAAGTAAGTTTGAAGCCGCGTGTGGTGGTGCACGCCTTTAATCCCAGCACTTGGGAGGCAGAAATAGGTGGATTGCTGTGAGTTCGAGGCCACCCTGAGACTACAGAGTGAATTCCAGGTCAGCCTGGGCTACTGTGAGACCCTACCTTGGAAAATAAAGCAAACAAACAAAAAAAGTAAGTTTGTCCAAGTTGCCTAATATTTTTGTAATTTAAATCTGAATGACAAAACCTTAGTAATATTAAAAATACTAATGAAATATGTCATTCCTCTATCTAGCCCTGGTGTGCTAGATAAATACAAGGTCATTATACTTTGAAATATTTTGTAAAATATTTTATTTATTTATTTATTTAAGAGAGAGAGGGAATAGAATTGGCGTGCCAGGGCCTCCTGCCACTGCAAACGAACTGCTGACATATGCACCACCTTGTGCAGGCAAGCGCCTTAACCTCTGAGCCATCTCTTCAACCCTGAAATATGTTTAAGGTCTTAAATTTTTTAATTTAATTGAAGTTAGTTTTAAACAATTTCTATCGTGTGTTGGGTATATAAAAATTGTGCTACTGACAAGTATATATTAATAATAGAGACTCTAAAATGCATTTACAAAGGGTCATATAAAAATTAAAGCTACTGTAACACAATGGGGTTGATTGCCTTTTTTGGTGTACATCAGTTGTGAATTCAAACAGACACACAAGATTGTAAAATTTCTTAAAGGCCTATTTGCATGTACCAATTTTACAAATATGCCCTTAATAAATTTGCCAACAATATAAATTCATAGTGTTATAACATCTTACTTTTAATACTTATTAGCATAGTTTATTGTAAACTAGAAATATGAAAGTGCAAAGGGATATTCATAATCTAAATTCAGACTAGAACTTTTTTGTTAAAATGAGAGTCCATTTGGGGTGAATTGATGATATCCATTTAAAATATGCATATTAGCTCATTTTAAAATGTCTTAAGTTGCCAACTCAGAAGATGGATACCACTTTCATTCCTGATGGCAATGAATTTCCTTCTTCTGAATCTTTTTATTAGGTGCACTAGGCCTTCCAATGAGGGGAATGAGCAACAATACCCCTCAGTTAAATCGCAGCTTATCACAAGGCACTCAGTTACCGAGCCACGTCACGCCAACAACAGGGGTACCAACAATGTCACTTCACACGCCTCCATCTCCAAGCAGGTATTTATTGATGGACCAGAATAATTTCAGAATGTATCTTCGTAGCATAAGCAAACTCTTAATTTTTAATAAGGTAATTATTTGATTTTCTGGTTCAGTGCCTTTCACTAAGAAAAATTACTCATTTTATTTCATTGCAAATTGATAAGTACAGTGCACGATGTTTTTATGCTGAAGCTAGCATACTAGTTGTCATCTGGCTGGATCAACGTTTAATCATCTTTTGGGAGCTTTTTAAAGTTACATTGTTATTCTTCAAACAAAACTAACTTTAAAAAAATCAGATAATTCTGATTCTTGCTCCCTCACCACACATGTCTTCCTTAGATAAAATAAAACAGATGACATAGAGTATACATACTAATATAGAAGGAGAGAATGGCATGAACTTTGAATTTATTCTAAATGTATATGTAAAATACACTTATGATTTATATCATAGTCACCCCAATAGTTCTCTCACCTTAAATACTACCTTGTTTAGTTCTGCTTTTATTTGCCCTTTTTTATTTGTTTACCTAGACTTTTATTTTCAAAGAGCTAGAATGACTGGACAAGAATCTAAGAAAATTAGGAGTACAACTTAAAAGTATATTTAAGGTCCAGGGGTTAGAGCAATTTATTATTTATAGAGAATTATAATGAGTGATTATAGAGAGCTTATTTAGTATAATGGACTTCTTTTTCAGGGGTATTTTGCCTATGAATCCTAGGAATATGATGAACCACTCCCAGGTTGGTCAGGGCATTGGAATTCCTAGCAGGACAAATAGCATGAGCAGTTCAGGGTTAGGTAGCCCCAACAGAAGCTCGCCAAGCATAATATGTATGCCAAAGCAGCAGCCTTCTCGACAGCCTTTTACTGTGAACAGGTAAGAAGTTTATTGGTACTGTGTCTAATTGTCTTTTAAATATCCTCCCATTTGCCTTTTCATATTCAACTCTTTGTCCTTGAGTCTTGGCTTCTGTCTCATCAGTATGTTTCCTCATATATTTGAACAAAGATTCTTTTATATATCACAACTTCAGCCCCCTAGAAACAAAACTCCTGTTCTTTTGAAATATGTTTTATTTTAGAAAGGACATTGAATCTTTTAGTTGTTGTGTATTAAAAATGAATTGTTCTTGGATTTCTACCAGACAATTTTTTTATTGATACATCCTTCCTTTATTAAATGACATTGGTCCACCTGTGTGATAAGAGTTCCAGGTTCATGAATAGGACTGGAGGGAGTTGTGTTTGATTATATTACTGTCTTGCTTTAGTTATACTTTGGTTAAATGCCTTCTAATCTAAAATACAGTTCTATGCTTTGGATACTTACTGGACAAAGACTTTATGATTATATTGAGAGAATCTAAAAGCAGTATTTTAAATTTTGTGTCTGGAGACTCAAAACAAATTGAGGTTGTTGGGTTTTTATTTTTTTACTTCTTTTTGTATGTAGTATAAAAATAATAATAGATAGGATCCATTTTGTTAGTATTTTCAAGCTGTGGGGTAACATGAGAATTATGTCTAAAATGTAAAGTCTTTCAAAAGCAACATTTAAGTTTTATTTACATCATTCATTCATTCATTGGAAGACTGCAGAGAATAAAGGACTTTAGTTGTTACTGTCATACTCATCTCATTTAGTTTCTTCTATCCAGTATAAGTATAAAATCCGCTAAAGCGGGCTGATTAGCACTTTCCCTATTTTATCTTCATCCCGTAAACTTGAATTCTTTTATGTAGGTGCATGAGTATTTTTCAATATTGTATTCCTCTTTTAAATTTTGAAAAAAGATCTTTATTTGTAATGAGTTATCACAGTTCTCGTCTGTCTGATAGTTCCTTGATTGTATATTGCTTGGGCTTTACTACATCATTCTATATTCTTTTTCATTGAATTTAATGTTTTGCCTTTCTAGAGTTTTCACATTTTAATTACTTTTTAAAAAGTACTTTGTATATAAATTATCAATGTAACATGAACCTCTGAAGTCCTGTTTACTTCTACTACTGATAAGTTTTATTTAATATGTTTACTTCTCTTGAGTACTTCCCATTTGAGGGTATCTATAATTCTCAAGTTCTAACATAATAGTAAACAGTATTTCTGTTGACTTACCTACTCTTCTGTAGAGTGTTTCATCAGCTGCATATATATCAAAAAATGGCTATAATCCTACACATTGAGGCAGAAAAGTTAAAATTGCAATCTTCAAACAGGTTAATCCTGCTCTGCACTGATTATTAACCACATTTTATCAGAAGATTAAAGATGTTAAAGATATATAGTTTCATTGTAGACTCTACATTAACAAACCTATTGATATATTTTTCCTTGTCATGTTCAGATTTGTACAGAAAGAAAAAAAAGAAATATTTGTAATTCACAAAATAGAAATTATGCATTAATTTAGAATGGGTGTTTTTATCCTGCTAAGTTGATGCTAAACTAAGTTTAGATAAAAATAGTGTGTTTGAAGTCAACTGAGTATTTATTGAGTACCTAGAACACCATAAGACAGAGGATGCAAGGTTGATAGAACATGGACTTACAGAGTATATATTGTAGTTGGGGAACATAGACCCTGCATGAGAGAAGACCTATATTGAAAAGTAATCTTCACCATTGAGGGCAGAAAAACAAGTAGTCAGGAGAAAGACTCCTGAACTTTTCTCCCTATTTTTCAAGTGTTGCGTCTGATACCCAGCCAGGTAACTCTCTTAAGGACACAAAGGGTACCCACAATCTATTCTCAGGGTTCATGTAGAAGTTCTTTGGATTTTATCTTTTAATTAATCTTTTAACATGGTTTGTTTGTTACTTGTTCTTAGGACTTTAGAGAATTTTTAAATAAAAATTCAAGTCAGAAAAATAAAATGGTTTTGAAACATGTTGTTTTGTATGAGGAAACCAAAAGTATACACTTTTGTTTTTCTTCATCTCAAAGTTAGTGTTCTTACTGTATATCTAAAATTATTTTCTATGTACCCAGTATGTCTGGATTTGGAATGAACAGGAATCAGGCATTTGGAATGAATAACTCCTTATCAAGTAACATTTTTAATGGAACAGGTAAGCTTATTCTGGAGCTAGTACCGTATTAAAAATATGATAGATTTCTGAAACACAAGAACTTCAGTATATAGGCCTATAATTTTATAAACTTTTACACCTTAAAGAGATTCTGTTGCAACCAGCTTCACTTTACTGGCAGAAAACACCTGACCATAAGCAGCTTGTGGGAAGAAAGGGTTTATTTTGGCTTACAGACTGGAGGGAAATTCCATTATGACAGAGAAACGATGGCATGAACAGAGGGTGGACATCATCTCCTAGCTAACATCAGTTTGATAAGTAACAGGGGAAGCTGGCTATAACACCCAAAAGCACACGCCCAACAATACACTGCCTTCAGGAGACTCCAATTCCCATGTTGCCATCAGTTTAGGGACATTATGTTGCTAGCATTCAGAACACATAAGTTTATGAGGGACACCTGAACCAAAACGCATATTGTCCCTGGCCCCCATAAACTGATAGCCATCCATGATGTAAAAATGTATTCAGTCTAAAGTCCCTGTTGGCCTGGTGTGGTGGTGTACACCTTAAATCCTAGCATCTGGGAGGCCGAGGTAGGAGGATCACTGTGAGTTTGAGGCTAGGCTGAGACTACAAAGTGAATTCCAGGTCAGCCTGGGGCTAGAGCTAGGTCCTACTTCAAAAACAACAACAAAGTCTCCGTAGTTTTTATCAATCCCAATGATGTTCAAACATCTCCATAGTCCAAGGTGTTTTAATTGAGCCATAATCCCCCCCCCCCAAGAAAAGGCCATAATGGCACAGAACAAACTTTCATACTGCAAAAGATAGCATTGGGTATAGCAAAGATTCATCCAATACAAGATTTAAAACAAACAGGGTAACATCAAATACTGTAGCTCCAAGTCCGACAGCTCTAGCCAGTGACAAGTCTACATCTGATAATTCTAACGGTGATGAGTCTGTAGTTACAATTCCACCTCTGTAGCTGGGTTGCTCACAGTTCCGAAAAATTTCATCTGGTGCCAGCAGCCCTCCTTGGCAACCATCCCATAGTCCTGCCTTCTTCATTGGGTCTCTACTGCAACTCAGTTAAGCCTCATGGCTTCATCGGGCCTCCACGCAGGTAATCCAACAAGCCTGCTTTACATTGCCCATGGCCATTTCCAAAAAACAATACTACATTGCAAATTCAATGACCCTCTCTTTCCTGCATTTGTTATATTTCATAGTACCAAGGGGACTACCAACTTGTTAATCCAGGGAGGAATTAAGCAGATTTTGAAGACTAGGATACTCCTTCATCATTCAGACCCCTTCAAAAGACTGCATTCTTTCTGTTGTCCCAGTGCAGATCAGCTGGCCCAATCTCAATGGTTGTAATCTCTCAAACAATTGCAGGTGAACCAGCAGCAGCTTCAGCCCAAAGATTTCATTTTTTTTCTCCTGTGCCATATCCCTCTGCTCACACCCTCTGCTTAATTCTACACAGTGCAACCCTATACAAGTTCTCAGGGTACAGGCATAACAGAAAGACTCTCACAAAACTGTTCCTAGCCCAGTCCAGCTAAAACTCTTTCTCACTGTCATAAGCCAAACCTCACAGTCCATTGTTCTTACTGCAGTCAGGTCCTTCAAGTCTGACCAGAGTGATCCATCAAGCTGTACTTACAGCACTACAAGGTGTGTCTTAGACCAATAATTCAAATCCTTCCAAGGGAACAGTTACAGCAGTTACAGTTTTTTCCTTAAATGATTTTAATAATACTAATTTTGATATTTAACTCTTAGAAGTTTTTGATCCTGTTTCATTTATAAGAATTACATTTTAGCTACCTGGAAACCAATTCTGACTTTGACAAAAAATTTCTGCAGTCAGTTGGTTTCTTTAATCAAGCACTTCAACAGAAGAGAATAGGGAACAGTGTTGCTGTTTCTTCACCTCCAACCCTTTCTTGAAATAAAGGATGTTGTTGGCATCATAGGAACAAAATTGAGCAGGATTATAAGAAAGAAATATATAAAGGAACTGGTAGGTAATAGAACAATTTATGAGATGGAGAGTATATTGAACACATATGAGACAAGATTTAAGTGAAAATGTCATTTTTGACTCTGGGCTCTTAATTTCTGCATGTTAAGTAAGGTATTCTCAACAGCATAGGTTGTTCAAGATTAAAACCTTAGCTATAAGTCAAAATTTGAGCATTTCAGTGTTCATTGTCTATTGAAAATGTTTTTAAAAATACTTACAAAGTATGTTACTTTATTGTTTAAAACTGTGCATTTGTTCATACTTTAATATATTTATCACACTTTAAATTTTTACCCAAACCTGAAATAAGTAACAGTGTATATATGCTGATGCCCCCTTAGATTTTGAATTAGATGCTTGTATAACATTGTTATAACATTTTAGAATTTAAAAAAAATCTTTACATTTTATACTAGGAAAATTATTTTTGAATTTTTCCCTAAAAGAATGTGTCTGGAACGTTAAAAACTGTTGGTTAAAATATATTCTCAGTTAATATGTGAGAAATTTAAGCTGCATAATGGAAAACTTAAGATGTATGTTAAAAGCTAATACTTAGTCAAGGTTATAATTTATATGTAAATAGCTCAAAATAGTACAACAGAGATTATTTTATAAATTGAAACAGTATATAAAATTGCAGTTTCTTTTACTTCACTTATATTGCATTTTAATGGAAAATTCATAAGTTTTTTTTTCAAACAATAGGTACTGAGCTTTCATACCCTTGTTTATTTGTAAATTAACAGCATAATCTTAAGATAATTAAGAATTATGAAATTTAGAAAAAAGTAACATTAATTGAAAAAATGGCAAAGAACTGAAAATGCATATACAGTGAGATGAAACAGATTAAGAAATAGCATAAGCTAAATTGTAGGTAGAACAAGGTCTTTAAAATTAGAGTAAAGGTCAAGAATACTAAAAGTTGAGGAAAAAGATAAAAGTAGTAAAAGTAGAAAAGTTGATGTAAATTTTATTTTTTAAAGGAAGCAGACTGATTTTAAATTAACAAAATAAATTTTATTTATTCAGTATATATTTATTGAGCGCCTACTGTGTAATAGGTAATAAAAACTTCTGGGTTTTAATCACTCCTATATCTTTCACCTACTCCTGTGACATGGGAGCCCAACTTTGGTTATGCCTAACATACATATACATAAACACATAATAGTTGCATATCAAACGAACAGAGTACTAAGCAGAAGGTCCTCATGGCTTCTCTGTCCCCTGCCTCAGTAACTTCCTGTCCATTTACAGGAGGTAATGGCATTGTCATGTGCAGGTTAAGCTCCAAGCAGTCTGGATATAATATAATCTCTATCTGGTTATAAAGAAAAGAGCAGCTATTTCCTAACAGTCTCCTTCTTGTTATCTGACACACAATTATTTTAAATTTTCACCTTTCATGGGGAAAGTAATGTACAATTCTACTCTGTCCTCTATCTTAAATCCTTAAAATTGTGGTCTTTAACTCATTGGCTGCTGCATATTGTTTTCGTCAGTTGTTATGAAGTCCTTTGACATAAAATCAATCTACCAAGTATCTTTTGAGCACCTGCCAACACATACTACAGTGCTCTGCATTCTTTAGGAAGAAAGCTGCTGTTTCAAATTATATTTTCATTTTTGTAATATCATTTTAAATGTTTATGGAATCAATAACTAGTATTCTTTTTTGTTATTTAGATGGCAGTGAAAATGTGACAGGATTGGACCTTTCTGATTTTCCAGCATTAGCAGACCGAAACAGAAGGGAAGGAAGTGGTAACCCAACACCATTAATAAATCCCTTGGCTGGAAGAGCTCCTTATGGTAATTAAGCTTTTTAGTGATGACCAGTTGAAACAGCCTTTTAATTTTACATACATATGCATTAATGTGTGAGTCCTAATATATGTCTGTTCAAGTCAGGTTAATGTAATTTTTTTCAGAATTGATATTTAGAAAATAATTTTTCCTGAGGTTACCCTGAGACTACATAGTGAATTCCAGGTCAACCTGGGCTAGAGTGAGACCCTATCCCTTACCTCAAAAAAAAAAAAAGAAGAAGAAGAAAAATCCCGATTTTTCTTTCCATATTTCCATGATAACAAAAGTGATGCATTTTGTAATTTTGCCCTTTTTTTAGTTGATCTCACATTTTGTAAAAGAATATGTCACTGGTGATTAATAATGATTGCATTGGAGATGCTTCACTAAACCAATGTTTCTCTACATTAACATTATTGGTATTGGAACTGGATACTTCTTTGTAGGGAGAGTTATTAAAGGTGCTGTCCTGTTTACCTGCAGTGCTTTAACCAGTTGCTTCATCTCAACCCACCATTGTGACACATTGTTTGCAGGCATTGGCAAATGTCCCCAGACAGAATAAATTGCTTTCTTTTGACAACCACTGTTTATAGACTATGTTTTGTTTTTATAAATTCTTGACCATCATTAATATCCTTCATAACTATTTCTCACTGTCTCAAATAAGAGACTTAAATAAATAGAAGTTGAGTAAAACTAATGGGTGAGAACCATATATAATTACAATATAACAATTTAGGCATGAAAATTGTTTGATGAACAAGTAGCTGTATTTGAAAAAACACACACACACATATTATTGTTTCTTGTGGAGAAGATCTTAAATCAGTAGCAAGACATCACCAGCACTTTAGAAGGGTCAGTTCATCAGTTATGTTAAAATAAAACTAGTTATTTCCCCATTGTCATGCATGGGTTTCTATTTCTTTACCTTTCTGAATATAAATACAAATTATAAGTGAAGGGAACATTTTGCTGCTCATATTCCAAAGTTTCCAAAGTGATTAAAAAAATAAAAAATGTGCTGTGCCATGGAAGTTGAGTACTTAGCTACTTGACTCTCAGTTCATTGGTTTTAACCTTTCTTCATAAGTCCTTTTGTTCATTCCTTTAATCTATCCTGTTGACTTTCCTTGGACCATCTCTAAATTCTCCATTTCCTTTTGTGGAACCCCAAACTGGATATTGTTCTCCAATAAGGGCCTGGCTAATGCCAGGTATAGTGGAGGATTACTTCCCATTCTTATGTGTTTTATATCTATAGCATGGAGTCCTTGAAAATAAGTAAAAATAGGGAAATGGGTGTTTTTAAACTTTATTTATTTGAGACAGCCAGAGAGAGAGAGAGAGAGAGAGAGAGAGAGAATTTGGGCGCACCAGGGCCTCCAACCACTACAAACAAACTCCAGGCACATGCACCCTGGCTTGTGTGGGTCCTGGGGGGAATCGAACCAAGTCTTTTGGCTTTGCAGGCAAACACCTTAACTGCGAAGCTATCTCTCCAGCCCTGGGGAGCTATTTTATAGTTGATTGTAATTTGCTTACTCTGTAAGTCACTTTCAAATAGAGTCCTGACATGTTCTTTTAAACTTAATTTTGTTCCTTCTCATTAGTGTTTATTATATCTAGTCAGTTACTTAAAGTAAGATTTTAAGCCCAAATTTGTTATAATCATTACCAGTATCAAATCATATTTTAAGCACCCATGTTTGACTTTAGATTAAAATTGCAGAGTGTCATTTAATCCTCTTTCATAAAAACTTTTATATATTGAAATCTTCACCAATCAAACAAGATTGAGTTCTTTTCTAAAAAAACAATCTATTTGAGAGAAAGAAAGAGAGAGAATGGGTGTGCCAGGGCCTCCAGCCACTGCAAATGAACTCCAGGTGCATATGCCACCTTGTACATCTGGCTGATGTGGGTATTGAGGAATCAAACCTGGGTCCTTAAGCTTTACAGGCAAGTGCCTTAACTGCTAAGCCATCTCACCAGCCCTAAGATTTAATTCTTTATTATCCAATTCTTTTTTTTTAATTATTACTTTGCATCTTAAAAACTTTTGGTATATTGATGAGAAAGTTAGCTTTTTATATGACTGTAAGTAAATATAGATTTGAAATTACAGTTTCCTGGATTATTTTTATTATATAGTTGGAATGGTAACAAAACCAGCAAATGAGCAATCCCAGGACTTCTCAATACACAATGAAGATTTTCCAGCATTACCTGGTTCCAGTTATAAAGATCCAACGTCAACTAATGATGACAGTAAATCTGTAAGTAATTGAGAATCCTATATGTGAGTCATGTAGCTCTCTTCCCTTCAGATTTCTCTGACATTAATACTTTCTAAATACTATTATAAATATGTTCATTTTGGATAATGTGTAATAAACTAACTTCTGAAGATTGTGGAAAATCTTTATAGCTTAGAAGATAGCCTATTTTTTTCCTATTCCATATAGGTTTGCAAATTTCTGTTGAACTTCTCAGAGTTAATTTAGACTTATTGTAGTCCCTGTCAGCTGGATCCCATGAAGTTTGATAATATAGTCTTCTAAGGAGCTGTGTTTTTTTTTGAGTAAGTTTTCTCCTTGAAGAATATTTCTGAACATTTTTAATAACTGACTTAACAAATGTGTTCATTTCTTCCACAATTCAATGAAAATAGGGTTTTTTTTTTTTTTTTGGTTATGTATGTAGGGACCATGTGTATTATTGGAAAAAGTTGGTAAAGAAGATTGGTGGGTATATAAATTTTAAAGGTTCATACATTCCTAGCTTATTTTGGAAGTTGGTTGTTGAATTTATAGGTAATATACTAAGTGTAATTTTTCTTTTAAGTGGAAGTGTTGAAGATGTAACTTAAAAGTGTACCCCAAAGCATAAAACTGAACAAGAAAGATGGTATCTTTCATGGTTTTTCTGTGATTTAATATCTGAGATAAATAAAAATAATACTTTTTCTAGATGTCTTATCTTTCATTTCTCAAATGTAAACACCATAGAATTAGTATGTATTTCATAAGACTATTATTGAAACAGAATTTTCATGTACAACTTGAAAAACAGGTAAATACTACCAATTTAAACATAATTATACCAATTTGAATGTAATGAAGAATGAATTGCAAGGTATTGATAAATTTGAATTTATATATTTTAACCTGTTTTGATTTCACATTCTATTTTTTTATACTAGAATTTGAATACATCTGGCAAGACAACTTCAAGTTCAGATGGACCCAAATTCCCTGGAGACAAAAGTTCAACAACACAAAATAATAATCAGCAAAAAAAGGGGATCCAGGTGTTACCTGATGGTGGGACTCTATAAATATGTCCAAAATTTTATAAGTACATTTTCTCTACTTTTCCTCAAAAATAATAATGACTGTGTTTTTCTTATCAGGTCGAGTTACTAACATTCCTCAAGGTATGGTGACGGACCAATTTGGAATGATTGGCCTGTTAACATTCATCAGAGCAGCAGAGACAGATCCAGGAATGGTACATCTTGCTTTAGGAAGTGACTTAACAACATTAGGCCTCAATCTGAACTCTCCAGAGTAAGTTTTTTATTTCTTTTTATGGAGACAGGCTCTCACTATGTAGCCCAGGCTGGTATTATAGACATATGCTATCACATCCTGCCTGACACATTTAGCTTTTAAATCTCATGTCATGAACTTATGTCATGTGCTGCCCATCTCCATTACCTACATACTTCTCTGGGGCTCATAAATGAGTCACTGAGTAGTGTTGTCCTAGAATCTTGTCTTTCTACTTCACACGTTTATTTGTCCCTTTGACCATATTATTATTAGAACTAAAGTCCTCCATAATTTTAAGGTAATGCTACCCTACTTTCTGACCAACAGTGTTTTCTATTTCTCTTCCCTTTAGTATTCTGACTTCTGTACTCATCTCATTCCATCTGGGGAACCTTTTACCCATTAACAACTTATCTTTTCACTATTTTTCAGTAGTTTTCATACTTCCCCTTGGATGAACTCACTTTATTCTCACCTATTAAATTTTATAGCCTGCCATAATTGTTCTTTTATATATACTCTTGACTTCTTCAGCCCTCTCCCTTTTTCATACTTGCATCTTAAAATCTGTAACTTTAGTTTCATGTGGCTGATTATTCCTGATCTGTACTCCTGAATTCATCTAGAGAAAAGCACAATACAACTTCATTGAGATAGGTGCAAGTGCTTAGAAGTGAACATACATATGTGCTTGCCTTCTTTGTTATTGCCGTAGTTATATTATGCTTTCTACTTAAAATGTCTCTTGAAAACTCAAGAGCTTAACTCTTAGCTCCTCTACCCCTTCCTCATGCTAGGATGAATCTGGTGCTTTGTGCATGCTAGGCAAGAACACTGCCATTAAGCTGTATCCAGCATGGTTTTTGAGGCAAGGTCTTGGCATTGTTCAATCTTCTTCCCTCTGTCTAAATGCTGAGGTTACAGGCATGTGCCACTATTGTTTAAGAATTTATTCACTGTGTTAAGTCCTTTCCAGTAACATTCAGATAGTACTGTTTTTTTTCCCCCTCATCTTATAAAAATATATTCTTGATACAGCCTCCCCTGTGTCCTGTTTTTTCCCTTTGTCCTCTGTCATTTTGTTAAATCCATTTCTGTTAGAATTTTGCCTCTACCACTGCAATAAAACAGTGTTTAGCAAGTTCATCAAAGTGACAAAAGTGGTCACTACTAAGAATCTCTTTCTCTTTGGTACACATTCTTCACTTGAGTTTGAGGACACCCTTCTTCACCTAATTTTACTGGCTGGCTGTTTTTTTCCACGTTTGCCTTGCTGATGCCTCCTCCTCCTCGGGACGTTTGTGTTTAGTACTATTTGTATTTCATTCCCTTGATGATCTTGTCCAGCCTTGGACTTTAAACACCATTAAATGGACTTAGAATGCCAAATATTATATTTCTATCCCAGAGTTTTCTCTTGAGCTTAAGATTTTTTAGATCTCATTGCAGTTCATTATCACTTGAATGTTCTTGCCCAAGCCTATACTTACCTGCAGCCCTCTCAGTCTCACTCAATACTTCTAGAAGCTCGACATCTTTCTTAACTCATTATACCTCATGTCCAGTATATCCACAAATAATACAGAATTAAGTCAAATTCTCACTAATGTAAGTAGCTACCACTGTTTTTTGTTGCCTGAATAGTCTGATTCATTACCAGCCAGATAGGTTTTCTCTTTGCTCCCTTCCATGTTAGCTTCTTCATTTAGTACTTGAGATAATCCTCTTTAAATATGTTTTTCCTGTGCTCAATATCTGATAAAGATTTGTTGGTTCATTGTGATTAAAGGCCTCAAATTTTGCAGCCCTCATAGGTTTTAAGTAGCCATTATATCCTCCTTAGCCTACCTCAACTGCTTTTTTAATTTGTCCACTGTGTTAGTTTCACTGGTTGCCTTGCCTCTACCTCGGATGTGGCTAGTCTACTCTTCTACCAGATACCTGTAATATATCCTTGAAATCTTTGTTCCAGTATAGGATGTTATTGAATTGTTCAACCAAGTTCCCTTCCCGAGACACATATTGTTATCAGCATTATTATTTCTCTACTTTGCTAATTGCCTGTCCCTCTTCAGTCCACCATACTTAAACAAAAAGTTTTATGTTGTAAGTGATTATTTATTTTACTTAATATATTTAAAATGCTCAGAAAAGTTCAAACTTATAAAAGGCATAGTAAATATTTGGTGAATATGAAATTTTGCTCCTAATAATTACTGGCTGGGAGAGCATGTGGGAGCTTTACATTCCTCAGTACATTGCAGGGCAATGTATTGAATTTAAAAATTCTGAGATGAATTCAATTAAAAGAAAATTAATAAATTGGGTAATCTGTATGTTCTAATACAGTTACTTACACTGTATTCATAGAATACTGAGGGGGACAGCCCTGTACTATTTTTTTGTTGCTATAAAGTCTTAATAAACTCAAGAAAGGAAACTAGAAATACAGATACTTTTCATTTGAATTCTGTTTTTCCTTGTTTTCCTAAAATTAAGTTAGAAATATACTTTTCTACTTTGTTTTTCAATGTGGTTTATTTTTCCTCTCTTATTCAGAAATCTCTACCCCAAATTTGCATCACCCTGGGCATCTTCACCTTGTCGACCTCAAGACATAGGTAGGAGAATCTGTTTGTGTTCAGAACTTAAAAATAAGATATTTTTAAGAATCAGTTAATAAGGCTTTTTTCATTTTATTATCTAGACTTCCATGTTCCATCTGAATACTTAACGAACATTCACATTAGGGATAAGGTGAGTGTAGTTTATTGTTCTGCTCAGCATGAATTCTGTCATTGTTCAAGGATCACTTTTAGTTCAGACAGCATAATACATTAGCATGGTCTCAGGGACCATGTATCTCAATTTAGTTATGCATAATCATTTTATTTCTATATTTGTTTATATTAGTGTTTTGATGCCTTGGGTTATATTTTTAAAATCAAACCATAGTTGATGGGAATAAGCTAATTTGGTAAATTTGATCAATTTTCTCTGACATTCTCGTTTTATGCCCTTACCCAAAAGAAAGATTTTTGCTTTTTTTACAATATTACATAAATAAATTTTTGTTGTTGTTTGTTTTGGTTTTCTGAGGTTCAATCTCACTCTTGTTCAAACTGATGTGGATTTCACTATGTAGTCTTAGGGTGGCTCAGCTTAAATAAGTTTTTGTTGCTGTTTTTCAACGTAGGGTCTAACTCTAGCCCAAAGTGACCTGGAATTCATTATGTAGTCTCAGACTGCACTGGAAGTCATAGCTATCCTCTTACCTCTGCCTCTTGAGTGCTGGGATTAAAGGCGTGCACCACCAAATCCAGCTTAAATAAGTGTTTTTAATGGAGCAAGACATATACCTTTTAAAAAATATTTTATTTTTACTTACTTGCAAGGAGAAAGAGAGTGAATGAGTACATTAGGGCTTCCAGCTGCTGCAAACAAAACTAGATGCATGCACCACTTTATGCATCTGGCTTTACGAGGGTACTGAAAAATTGAACCTATGTCATTAGGCTTTGTAGTCAAGCACCTTAACTGCTGAGTCATCTCTTCCTATCCTCACATATACATCTTTTAAAGTTGGCTTATTTTGGTTTTCTTTTTTACTGTTTTAATCACTATAATTCTGGTTATAGAGTTATCATGAGTAGATTATTGCTTTAATCTCTCACTTTTTCAATCTTACAAAGGAAATAGTAAATAATTTTTGCTTTAAGGAGAAAAACTTAAGAAAATTTGTTAGGGAAATTTGCACAGTGGAATGTAAATTTTAGATTTGGGGGAAGGGTAGTAGTATAAAAAACTTAACCTATAAATGTCAATATATACATATATAACTATTTGTAGATCACTGTTCTGCACTATAGAACTCTTATTACCTAAGTGTCCCATAGAACCTTTTCTTAGACCAGTTTGACAAACCCTGGAGAATTTGTTTCAGCATTGACAAGAAACTACCACTTATATGGGAAGAACATAAATGGGGAGAAAAATTGCATTCAGATTATGTGTAAAAACCAAGTAAACATTTAGGTAGTTTCATTTTTTAGCACACACACAGGGGGAGAGAATTTGGTATTTTTGTTTTCAAGTGCTTTCAGGGTATATTAAAATACGAGAATTTGACTTGGACTCACCTGCAATTTTTGTTTTTGTTGGCTGTTATTTTCTGTCTTGTGGAGAGAAATGTAAAGAAGTTCTTTCTCAAAGGTCCTTTGAAACCAAATAAATAGCTATTGACTACCACCTGAGATGTGCTAGAAACATAAAACTGGGTTGTCAATCACTGTGAATGTAGATTTAGTTAACACTTCTTGCAAACTTGTATGCCTAGCACCTCACAGCATACTTTCATGTACCCTCATTCAGCTAAGGTCTCACTGTAGCCCATGCTGTCCTGGAACTCACTCGATAGCCCCAGGCTGACCTCCATCTCACAAGGATCCTCCTACCTCTCAGCCTCCCAAGTGCTGGGATTCAAGGTGTGTGCCACCATTCCTGGCCACTTTACTCTTTTTGGTAAACCTCCTAAGTCTTTTTTGCCTACATCATAGAAAATGGCTCATAGATTTTAAGTAACTTGGATCTGATTCTATTATTAACTAATAAAGATAGTATTTGAACACAAGTCCTGGATCTCTGAGCATAGTTTTCTGGTTTTATTGCCATGTAGGATACTTTTAAGTACTCAGAATGAGATGATCAGAATATAATCATATTGCTTAGAAGTTTTTACTTAGTATTTCCTCCCCAAAGTACCAGTAAGAATTTCTCTTTTTAGAATTCTATCTACCTATTTGTATAATCATGTACTAACAATTACCTGCTATAAAGTGAAGTTTCTGTTTTTTCTATTTTTTCATTTTAGTGGTAGCACTTGTGTATTATGAAATTTAAATTTATTTCTTATTTCAGAAATATTTTCTTTTCTAGCTGGCTGCAATAAAACTTGGGCGATACGGAGAAGACCTTCTCTTCTATCTCTATTACATGAATGGAGGAGACGTATTACAACTTTTAGCTGCAGTAGAGCTGTATGTTGAAAATACTAACATTTTTATCATAGCTGATTTTGTCTGTTCCTAAAACTTTTTTAATGATGATGGCTATAGTTTTTGTAGGTGAAAATGCTTCTTCATCGAGAAATTTTAAGTAGTTGAGTGGAGGTGTGGCTCAGTGGTAGTTTGTTTACCTGACATGCATTAGACCCTAGATTAATTTTTTAGCACTTAAAAACAAACATAAGGAAGGACAGTTTTGGGAAAATGGTTGAATGAATAAAGGGCTTCTGTTTGACCTGGAGTATGTAATTTTGAGCCCCATGTCCCACATATAAAAAGGAAGATGCGGTGGGCTCCTGTAACCCCAGCATGCTGATGCCGACAGTGAAATGGGAGGCAAAGGCAGGGAAATTTCCCAGAAGCTTGCTCCATGCTCAACAAATACAGCTGGGCAAGAATCCAGAGCAAGAACCCTGCCTTAACACAGGGTGGAAAGGCAGAGGATGGACCTGAAAGTTGTCCTTGGGAAGCCAGCTATGCATGTACACACTCACACACCCAAACAAACAAATACTATTTTAAAAATACAAAACATAAAAGAAATGCAAAGACAGAAATTTTTATATTTTGTAAAATTAATTTAGATTGAAAGCACATTACACCTTAGTTTGCAATGTTTATGTAACAAGAATTAGGATTTCAGAACTTACTAATTATATAAAATGGGAGTATCAACTTGACTTGTATTTGGTAAATGGAAATTTTTAGTACTCGTGTTTCTTTTTACTCCTTGTGGAATCATAAGCGTTTAATTAGACACTGAATTTGATTGCTTAGTAAAATATTGATTAGGCAAGAAATTGCATATTTGTTGTGTATTTGTGTTATAACGAGTTGTGCCATTTTTTATTTCTCAGTTGAAATAATTTACTTTTTGCTTTTTTCCCCATGTTACCTTCTCATTTTTTAATAAAATGAGGAATAATACCTGTTCCTTTCAACTTACTCCTAAGTAAATAATGTATTCCATCACTCGTTGCCATTTATAATTGTTTTTTGTCTTGTCTCTTGTTCACATCTAAAAACTACCTTGTATTTATGGAAAAGCATTTATCTACAAAAGACATATTATTATGGGACATTTTATCTCTTTTGAATGTCACTTCACCAGTTTATAAGTGTTATAAAGCCTCAGCATTAGTTCTAATGATGTCCTTTGGTTATTTAGGAACAGTGGGTTTTTTGAAAATCATTAAACTTTTCAAAATAGATATTCTATTTTCAACATGGTTACATAAAACTAGGTGAGTTTTAACAGTAAATTCAAAGTGAGTTTTATCTTAATCTCTCGCCAAGTAACACAAATAATTGGATTATTGTTTTAGTAAACATTTTAATTTTGAATGGCTATGCAAAAGAAAGCAAGCTTCTAAACCATGTTACATCTTTTTTTAGTGTACCCAAGTTTTATCATATCACTCATACAACATTTTAAGTATTTTGTCCACTTAAAAATTGCCTTCAGTTTAATAAAGATAAAATAAAAGGTATATTTTTTAGGAAAATTAAATTATTTTTCTAGTTTTGGATAAGGTTATATTTAATAGCAATAAAAGCGATTAATAAGCCTCCATGTATGTTATATATAATTTTTGCTGAGAAATGTTTTACAACACATTAAAAAATGTTTGTTACTAGGCCATAGGAAAAATTAACTGTCTTTTTCTTTTAAAAATTGAAGTTTTAACCGTGATTGGAGATACCATAAAGAAGAACGAGTATGGATTACCAGGGCACCAGGCATGGAACCAACAATGAAAACCAATACATATGAGAGGGGAACATATTACTTCTTTGACTGTCTTAACTGGAGGAAAGTAGCTAAGGTATATATTTTTCCATGTACAAATGTACTTTAAAAATGTGTCCTCTTTAGTTATATATACCAGTGCATCTGTTCCAGTAGTATGTTAGATCTCTGCCAAGTCTATCTCATTCATGTATTTTCATATTGATATTTTGAATTAAATAGCAGATATTTTTCCTAAAACAGTATATTCAAAGCTATTTACAG
The DNA here is from genome assembly GCA_036346955.1 of Dipus sagitta. Lineage (NCBI taxonomy): Eukaryota > Metazoa > Chordata > Mammalia > Rodentia > Dipodidae > Dipus > Dipus sagitta. The sequence continues at coordinate 123,626,630 of CM070777.1, forward strand.
GAGATAAAAGTGGGTGTTTATTTGCAGGTCATTTAATGGGAAAAATTGCAAGCATTAATCATTGACTATTCCTATGACAACTAACTGTCCGTGTGTAAAATTTCAATGTCAGTGCATATTTTACATACGGGTTTATGTTTACTTAATCTTCCTAGAAATGACTGTAGCTCGGATTGTGTGACTTTAGAACTCTGGTCTTTCTGAGTGCATTTTTCATCAGTGATCCTTGGAATTGTAAAATCTGGGGTTAATTTAAAATAAATTTCAACAGAATAAAAATATTTTTGACAGATTATCATGTTTTTTTATTCAGCCTTACTAAACTGATAAAAGCTTTACACTCTGAAGAAGACATTGTGAAATGTGATTAGCTGCAAATCATGGAAAAACTGACATCCCAAGCAGATTTCGTATATAAGCCTAAACAGAAAAGATGATCCTAACAACTAAAAACCAAAATAAAAACACACAAGAAGTTAAATTAGTTTTCTTTTTGTTTTTAAGTTTCTTAGTGGTTAATGTGATATCCAACCAAATTATTATACTGTATTTGAGTTACTTCAACAATACTAATTAATATGAATCTCTTACTTTCAAAGAATGTCCCTGATTTAACATTTGTGTTAAATAGAAATAGCTCCATTAATTAAATTTATGAGACATTCTGTATTTTGCTTGTTCCTTATATAGTGTAGCACAGTAGAAAATTGTAGCTTGTGGATTTAGATTGGAATTTAACTCCTGTTTTGACCTTGTGCAAGTTTTCTTTCCAGCCCTTGTTGGCAAAAATATGTAGATAATAGTTCCTTTATTATGAAGATTGAATGATATTACACATACACACACACACACACACACATTGAGTAAACTTAACACATTTGGATATATGATAATATATTAGTAGCTTCTAATTTTTTTAAGTCATCGTTAGAGTTTACTGTTATTTTTCTAAACTTGGAAAAAGTTGGAATTGATAGTTTGAGGCTCTCCAACTATCATTTGTATCAGAATCACCTGGGGTACTGAGCCGTACTCTTCGGTTTCTGATATAGTTAAGTTTGTGCATGGGACCTAAGACTTTTTGTACTTCTAACAAGTCTCCCAAGTCATTCTAGATATCATGCTGGGCCTGGTGCAGGATGTTGCCATAGGAGACAGGAAAGTCTTTGTAGAATATGTTTTAGTAAGAAGCCAAAATTTCGTAATTCAACATGAAGCTTTTTGCTTGTTATGCCAAAAAAGAATGGATTTTAGCAGTAGATTGCTATACAATTATAGTTAAATTTTAGTAAGATTATGTGTTAATCAATTTACTTGATAATCAGTTTTTGAGATTTAAGGGCTATCTATAATGTATTTAGAACCATTAATATTGGATCTATTTACTTTTCCACATAAATAAGTCATAGTTCAAGTAAATGTTGAAGAAAGTGTTATTTATGTAAAATGTGATGATGGATATGGTACACATATTAAGTAATTTTTCTCCCAATTTTACCTATCTCCTATACAGCTTTGTTTTTACTATTAGATGACAAAAGCTGTCACTATATTGGGGATCAGCCATGTCCCTCTGCCACTTCTCATCCCAGGTACAGAAAAGAGCTGACATTTTTCCCACAATGCTGCACCGTCTTCCTCTCCTCTGGGTCCAGGCCCAAGACAGTCTGATTTATGGCCCTATGTCCCATATAGTGCCTTTGAGCATGTAGTAGCCCCAGGGCACATATACTTTTGTAGTAAGGTAATAAGGCCTTGTCTCTCGTCAGAGACCCCTCACCTTAAGTGTACAAAAGTAAAAGTTTTTCTTTGTTGGATCTCCTGTCTCAGCTTCTCCAGCTATGAGTGGCCAGTGTTATTTAATGATATTTTACTTGAAACCCCATATCAGTGCCTCTATCAAATCTGGAAAGAATCTTTATTTTTAAAACATTTAGTTAAAAAAAAAAAAAAGCTGCGAGCAGGTCGTGGTGGCGCACACCTTTAATCCCAGCACTCGGGAGGCAGAGGTAGGAGGACCACCATGAGTTTGAGGCCACGCTGAGAATCCATAGTGAATTCCAGGTTAGCCTGGGCTAGAGTGAGACCCTACGTTGTAAACCCCCCCCCCCAAAAAAAGCTGTGAAATTAAAAAAAAAAATTAAATGGCATCATTAAGCTGTTTCTGGATACTTGGCAATCCTCTTTTTTTTTTGAGAGCGACAGGCAGACAGAGAGAGAATGGGCACACCAGGGCTTCTAGCCACTGCAAATGAACTCCAGACGGCGTGCGCCCCTCATGCATCTGGCTAACATGGGTCCTGGGGAATTGAGCCTCGAGCCAGGGGTCCTTAGGCTTCACAGGCAAGCGCTTAACCGCTAAGCCATCTCTCCAGCCCGGCAATCGTTTTTTTAAATAAATATATACTATGTCTCAAGTTAACTTCAGAGCCCCCATCTTTAAAGTAGAGTATACCATACTAATAATTTTTAATTCATCCTAAGAAAACTATAATATGACTTAGTATTAGCTAACGGTATGATTATGTGGTCGTAAAGTGCTGAACATACCTAGACTAATCAGTCTGTGTTCAGTATATTATATGAGCCTTTTGCTTTCAAATCAGAAGCTTTTATCCTCTGCAATATTTGTGACTTTAAGTGCTAGGGTTCAACCCATTATTTATTTCTAGAATTCCCTATAAATTAATAATTAACATATATCAATATTTGACATTTTATATACTTACTCTTCCTGTTAAGATGACCTTAAATTATTAGCAAGCCATCTGGTTGATTCTGTGTAATATTACTAGAATTATTCATAACCCACTAATTTAAGTTATGACAATTTTGAGACAGTCTCATATAATGTAATCTTAGGAGTATATACATCCTTACATAAGAATTTTGAAAGTAATTTCTCCCCCTACCCCCCTTATTTTGGCTTTTTGTGGTAGGGTCTCTCTAGCCCAGGCTGACCTAGAATTCATTATGTAGTCTGAGACTGGCCTTGAATTTATGGCAATCCTACTTCTGCTTCCCAAGTACTGGGATTAAAGGCAGTCCACCACCACACCCAGCCTCCTATTAATTTTTAAGTAATGAAACTTTCCCTATTATCAATAGCTTTCTCAAACTAAGACTATTCAGAATTCTTTTAGTCAAACTGCATCTTCTAGATGTAACTATTTCTACTAGTCATAGGATTTTTTTAATGCCACACCTTAGTATAAATATGATTATTTTCACTAATTGTACTGGTACATGTTAGTACATCTTTGTACTTTAATTAGTTATTTATGCTTCTCTTCAAAAATCATTTCTAATAGCTATTTAGGACAATTTAAGTTAGGGATTTTAGGTGTTAAGGAAAAACAGATAGTTTCTGTAATTTGATCAGTGATGGTATTGCTTTTATAAATAGTAATTTTACTTGACTGAGTCCAATATGTAACTTCAGTTCTGCTTAAGTAACTTTTTGAGAATATACGTCCTAATTTTCTTAATAGATAAACACTTGTGAAAAAATGTTTTATAAGTATTTAAAACTCATAATGTAATCTAAAATTTTTCCATTAAAAACAAATGTGAGAGGCTGAGAGATAGCTTAGTTGGTAAAAGGCTTGCCCATGCACACATGAGGACCTGAACTTGATACCCAGGTGAGAGGGTGCCTGCTTGTGATGCCAGTGCTGTAGAGACTGACAGGCAGCTCCCTAGGGCTCAGTGATCAGCCAGCCTTGCCTGCTTTGTGAGCTCCAGGCCAGTCAGACACCTTGTCTTAAAAATGGGTGTCACCTGAGGAATGACACCCAAAGTTGTCTTTCTTCTGCCCTCCCCAGTCACATACAAAAATATGTGCATAGACTCTAATAATTTTAAAATATTTTTAAATGTTTTGTTTCTAACACAAGTAAAGCTTATTTCTGTTCACCAGATACTGATTAGGAGCCTAGCACTACTCAAACATTAAGTGTGGACAGCACACTACTTGCTTCTAGCAGATGTTCAAGGATGTGCTTGTGTTCAGTGTGTGCATACCACATCAGCACATACAAGAAATGCTATCAGTAACCCAGCTAAGTCTAGTTAAGAAACAGAGAGGCTTATGTATTTTAAGAAATATATGTGAAAGATGGAAGACAAGAAATAGATTAAATATCTATGTAGAAAAGATTTGACCTTTATAAGTTTCAGAATTTGAAGCTTTTTAAATTATTTGAGTATTTGTGCTCCTAAATATAAACATCTCTTTTATAATATGTAAGAGAAAATATGTACATTGATAAAGTTAGTCTAGTTTAAGCTCTAATAATGCAATATGATGTAGTAAAATACTAGTTTAGTGAGTTTGAGTTTTTGTCTCGAAGTTACAGATGGGCTTTTTAAGAATATGTTCTTACTAATTTGAGTTTGCAACTTCAGCCAGATAATACTTACCAATCCCTAGTCAGTAGAGGGGAAGGGGCAATGGCAGCTCTACCTTTCTGTAGTGGAGATACAGTGCTTGTGATTCACCTGAGATAATTCTTACACGGAGGCAAGTACCTCTGTGCTTTAATCAGTTATGTGCAAAGGACCTTTTTAAAAGATAATATAAACTGTTTTCTAGGCCCTTAATTCTTTCAAAGTTGTTTTTGAATGTTAATCTGTTTTGGCTCTTGGGCTAAACATACCTAAAAAACACACTGTGTTACACTAGAATGGCTTGGTTCCTAATCCTTGGTATACAACTATAGTATAACTTGGGTAAGTTACTTACGAGCCCCATTTTCTCTGGTGCAGAATAAAAAAATATATATCCTTTACAAGATGAGTATAAAGATTTGAATAAAATTAGCTTTATCTTTTGATTCATATTAGGCTATCAAATTATGCATGATGTGTAATTGTTAATGTGATGTATTTATAATTTTAAATACTTGGCTCAGTGTCTGAAAGCTTGATCATTATGGTCTAGGTTTTCGTTTTAATAATGGAAATTTTCATTTAATTTAATAATGGAAACATCCATTATGGAATCTGTTTGATACCAGACACATAAGGTAAGATATGTTAATCCATGGTTGCTAATGTTACTTGTTGGTTCAACCTTTAATAGATAATACATAATGAGGCTTATAATTTTGTGAATGCAATTGCACAGTAATTTGTGATAATTATATTAAGGTTGTAGAAGTAGGAATTTTAGATCATTTGCTTTTGGGGGTTGCACAAAGAATTTTGTTGGATTTTTTTTTGACTGTACATTTATATTTTTCATCTCTGTTTTGGGGGAGTATCATGAAAACTTTTCATTGTTAAGTTTTAAAACTCATGGAGCCATGAAATGGCATAAAAAAGTAATCCTACTACTCAGGAGGATGAAGCTGGGTATCTGAATTTGAGGCCAGCCTGGGCCATATAAAGACTTCAGGGCTAGCCTAAACTACATAGCAAAGACACTGTCAAATATAAAAGAAGGAGCTGGGCATGGTGGCGCACGCCTTTAATCCCAGCACTCGGGAGGCAGAGATAGGTGGATCACTGTGAGTTCAAGGCCACCCTGAGACCTCAGAGTGAATTCCAGGTCAGTTTGGGGTAGAGCGACACCCTACTTTAAAAAACAAAAAAATAATAATAATAATTCTTTTTAAAAAACTAACATTTGAAAGTTTGGTTAAAAGTAATAATCTAGTTAGTCTTCAGATAAGCCTATAGCAAAATTACGGAGGCTCCCATTATCTTTTCAAGATAGTGTTTTAAATTTGTGACATAGGAACCCTTGAAGATGTATAAGTTTTCAGTTTGTTGTAATTCAGGGTCCTAAGTAGTTTCTTTACTTAACTTGCTGAAAATGCATACTTTTATACTTATCATATAGAATTTAAAACACATTGTTGATCAAGCTGTATTTAACATAGAGGAAAAGAATTGGACTATCTGTGTTTGATTTTCATTCTCACTGGAATTATTGTAACTTTTTATATAAAGTAAATGTATTTGTCAAAGAAATGGTAATTAGGAAGGGATAGCCGGGTGTGGTGGCGCATGCCTTTAATCCCAGCATTCGGGAGGCAGAGGTAGGAGGATCGCCATGAGTTCAAGGTCAGCCTGAGCTAGAGTGAGACCCTACCTCAAAAAAAAAAACAAAAAAAGAAAGAAAGAAAAAAAAAAGGATGAAATCATTTAAATTCCTGATTTTTTTTTTTTTTGTTACTGTTTTTTGTAGGAGTTCCATCTGGAATATGACAAATTAGAAGAACGGCCTCACCTGCCATCCACCTTCAACTACAACCCTGCTCAGCAAGCCTTCTAAAAAGACTTCCCTTTTCTCTGGGTATGGCTGTCTCAGCACAATACTCAACATAACTGCAGAACTGATGTGGCTCAGGCACCCTGGTTTTAATCCTTGAGGATCTGGCAATTGGCTTACGCAAAGGGTCACCATTTGAGGTCCTGCCTTACTAATTATGTGCTGCCCAACAACTAAATTTATAATTTGTTTTCTCTAGTTTGAGCAGGGTCTGATTTTTTTTCCATTTATTTCTTTTTTTTGCCAGCAGACAGACTTGGGTCTGTAAAAACAAGCAATTATACTGACAGAAGTTTACCATTTAGTTTCTTAAATGTAAAAACAAAAACCCACAAAAGACTCAACAAAATTAGACCACAAAATTTGCATTGTTCATTGTAGCACTATTGGTAATAAAATAACAAATGTTTGTGCATTTTTATGTGAAGATCCTTCTCGTATTTCATTTGGAAAGATGAGCAAGGTCTGCTTCCTTCATTTTACTTCCCCTTCTGTTTTTGAAAGGCAGTTTCGCCAAGCTTAATGCAAGAATATCTGACTGTTTAGAAGAAAGATATTGCCACAATCTCTGGATGGTTTCCAGGGTTGTGTTATTACTGAGCTTCATCTTTCCAGAATGAGCAAAACACTGTCCAGTCTTTGTTACGATTTTGTAATAAATGTGTACATTTTTTTTAAATTTTTGGACATCACATGAATAAAGGTATGTATGTACGAATGTGTATATATTATATATATGACATCTATTTTGGAAAATGTTTGCCCTGCTGTACCTCATTTTTAGGAGGTGTGCATGGATGCAATATATGAAAATGGGACATTCTGGAACTGCTGGTCAGGGGACTTTGTCGCCCTGTGCACTAAAGGGCCAGATTTTCAGCAGCCAAGGACATCCATACCCAAGTGAATGTGATGGGACTTAAAGAAGTGAACTGAGACAATTCACTCTGGCTGTTTGAACAGCAGCGTTTCATAGGAAGAGAAAAAAGATCAATCTTGTATTTTCTGACCACATAAAGGCTTCTTCTCTTTGTAATAAAGTAGAAAAGCTCTCCTCACTGCATTGTGGACTTTGATTTGAAATTGTGGAATTTCTTCTTCAACATGAAAAATAGATGGGAAATGGTTTAACAAATATACTGGTATAATTAAATTTAAAATGTCTTTTCAGCTGTCAGCAAATAACTTAATGGATCTATAGTGAGTCTTTTCACTTGTAGGTTAAAAATGCAGACATTTGCAATATTAAGAGAAAAAAATTAGTAATTAAAGCAGCATTAGAAACAAATATCCTGCACACTGGGCACTCTGTCAAAATAACTTTTCTTTGAGTCCTCAAAGGTGTTTAAGGTTGTTTTGTCTATGAAGTAGTGTACAAATTAAGACAAGCACCAAGTAAATGGGGGTAGATACGACCTTCAGATCCTGGCTTATATTTCACACTCAGAAGTTACTGGAACCTTTGCTCATCTGAATACAAAAACTATCTTATAATGTCTGAACACTGAAATTATCAAAGTAGAACTAGAAATTGAGAAGGAAAGCAATCGGGTCTACTTTTTAAATTTTTTTTGTTTTGTTTTTAACTAACTCTGTAAGAATGAATGCTGGTGTTTGCAAAATCATGTTTGAAAAGTGCTAAATTTATGAAATTACTTTGTATATCAGGAATATACAGTAACTTAGTATTTTCTTTTTCTAAGTATTTTGAGATACTTAAAACTGATTTTAGGGCTTGAGAGATGACTTAGTGGCTAAGGCACTTGTCTGTGAAGCCTAAGAAACCATAATCGACTCCCTAGATTCCATGTAAGCCAGATACACAAGGTGATGCATGCACAAGGTTTCACACAGTCAGGTGTTTGATTGCAGTGGCTGGAGGCTCTGGTACACCAATCCTCTTTCTCATTAAAAAAAAAAAGTCAGGATTTTTTAATATTACAGTATTAACCCAAAGCATCACCTCAGAAGGAAAAATAACACTTTTGACTCTTTATTGCACAATAAACCTTTACATTTGACAGACATCAGAATCAGATCTTTAAAATCAATTTCAAAAGAATGAAGATTGCGGGCTAGAGAGTTGGCTTAGCTGTTAAGGTGCTTGCCTGTCAAGTCTTAAGAACCCGTGTTTGACTCTCCAGGTCCCACGTAAGCCAGACACACAAAGTGACACAAATGCACAAAGTTGCACATGCACACAAGGTGGCACATGCGTCTGGAGTTCTGTTGCAGTGGCTGGAAGCCCTGGTGTGCCAAGGCCTCACTCTGGCTCTCTCGCATTTAAGAAAGAAAAAAAGTCCAGTCTGTTGGTCTTACCTCAAAAAAAGGATTGCATTTTTTCATAGTAATGTACTTTATAAAAGGTAACTTTTTTCTACATGATCATAATGAACAAGTGGGAAGAACACCACAGTGGAGGAAGATCTTTATTTTTAAGAAAATGGAGTGTTATCTGAGGCATTGATCAGGATTGGTACCATGTAAATTGTTTTAAAAAACAAGATAGAGCTGGTCGTGATGGCACATGCCTTTAATCCCAGCACTCTGAAGGCACAAGTAGGAGGATCACTGTCAGTTCGAAGCCACCCAGAGACTACAGAGTGAATTCTAGGTTATCCTGGGCTACAGGGAGAACCTTCCTCAAAAAAACAAAAAAAAAAACGGTTTCTTATGTTGATGCTAATTTTAAATTAACTGCTCGTAGACAAATTTTAAGTACATCTTCCACTTTTTTTGAGTTTTTAACCTTACTCATAAAGAATTAGGAAATTCTGCCACATTAGCCAATTTTTTTTCTTTTTTTACCTTTCTATTGACAACCTCCATTTATATATACACACAATGTATCTTGGTCATAATCCTTCCTACCACTTTTTTATGTCCCTCTCACAACTGACTGAACATACTCCCCTTCTTTCCAACTAGTCCCTTTATTTTGATGTCATCTTTGTCGTCTTTTTCCCCTCATTATGCAGGTCTTGTGTAGGTAACATCAGACACTGTGAGGTCATGATACAATGGCCACTTAATGTCTGGAAAATAATATTCCAAAGTGCTTCTTCCCTCTTACATTCTTTCTGCTACCACTTCCACCATTGTTCCTGAACCTTGAAGAATGTGATAAGAGATTTGTCAGTTTGTGCTGAATACTCAGCTATCTCTTTTCAGCACTTTGTTGAGTTTTCAGTCTTCCCAGTAGTCATTGCCCTCCGAAAAGAGAAGCCTCTAACCAAACGTGAGAGTAGCATTAATACATGAGCCTAAACAGAAATATTTAGAGGGCAGTTTGGTAGGCATACCATATCCATTTAGCCCAGCAACAGTAGTAGTTCCCTCCTAAGATTACTGTCCCCTCCCCCCCAGCAATAGATTTTATTTTCATTACTAAGTATGAGTTCCCTCCCATGGAGAGGGCCTGAAATCCAATCAAAGAGCACTTGGTTTCTCCCATAGCAGGCCACTGTTGCACTACATGGCACATTTTGCCTGGCTGTTCAACCATATAACTTTCAGGATGCACTCACTGGTGGTTAAGCCTTCTCTTCAAACAGGCAGCATAGCAGTTTCCAGCCCTATGATATGTTAGCTGATTTTCAATAACTTGGTGTCAAATACCTCTTGATTTCAGATACAAGTTTATAATTTCTATTTGAAACCTTCCCCCCGCCCCCCGAGGTAGGGTCTCACTCTAGCCCAGGTTGACCTGAATTCATTTTGTAGTGTCGGTCCTCCTACCTCTGCCTTCCAAGTGCTGGGAATAAAGGCATGTGCCATCATGCCAATAAAACACACACATTCTTTATTATAACCTGTTATGTAGAAGTAGTCCTACACTATGCATACCACATTTTCTTTGTTGGATTTAATTCTTTTAATTTCTCCCTATATGTAGCTAAATAGTTAATTTCCATGTGCATACTATGTTGTACAAATTTTGAAATTCAACTACAATTGGCTTTGTAGAACAAAAACTATTTACTTCCAGCAGAGATTGCCTTCATCTATTTGAGTCCAAAGATCTGTACTTCTTAAGCTGTACGTGTGTGTGTGTTCATGATAAAAATCCATTTTCAGGGGTTTTCACTGACAGTTTTCCTTAGGTAAAATAAAATTTAATAAGTGGAAGTTTAAGTTTTTACAGTATATACAAAGCCAAGCATTTATCTACTTGTTGCTTTTTCCCCACTGCAACGGGGATGAAACAAGTGCTTCATCAAGATGTGATGATAAATTGGCATATCTGATATTTCAATTGGAAAATAAAATATACAAATTAAATCATTGAACTTTGAAATAATTTATTATTTTTGCTATAGTTTAATTTTCAAAAGTCTTTGTAAACATTTTCAATTCCCCTTTTGAAACTGTCAGATTTTTCTTCTCTGTCCTAGAATTAATTTTTCCTCTAAGTCACTTCACAAACCAGAGATCATCATCCATTCCTTCCTGTCCTTTGCCTAGCAAATACAGGGCCTCCACGTATGGCTGGGAAGTACTCACTCATTTTATTTTGCATAGATGTTCATGAAGTTGGCAAGAAGCTTCTCAAAACATACGTGAATAGAAAACAAATACCTTTCAGTGTTCTTTGAAATATGGTGTGTCTAGTCAGGCATACCAACTAAATTCTGTTAAGATAATCTCTGGATACACAGTGCTTGTGTAGCACATGTGAGGCTCTCAGTTGAATTGATGGTGCCACAATAAATTAGAGAGTCCTGGAGACTAAGATAAGCCAGACATTACGGTATGTTTACTTAGTATGAGCTAGATGAAAATGGCATACCACAATGTCCCCTTGCCACTGGCACTTATCAGCAAGTTAGTTCATTTATCAGTACATTTGGGGGATGATACATGAATATAATGAAAGTCAAAAATCAAAAAAAAAAGTCAAAAAAATTGTATTTATACAATCAAGATTTTTATCAAACAGACATTGAATCAGGATAACTATTTTGCAGTTTGAGTGTGTAAGAGTTTATATGTAGGTCAATATGACTTGTGATTCTATTGCCAAAATACTAATGTTTGGTTACTTTTGAAAACTATATAGTGTTCAGAATACAGTTAAGAATCCCTGTCTTTAAAATAGTCATCACACATCTGAAATATTAAGTCCTGTTTGAAAGATCTTTTCTGGATGCCAGCATGGCTAAGGAAGGCACAAGTTCCCTTTCTTGTCTGGTAGCTGCCAATCCTTGTATTTCTTTTCACATACCTTATTTTATTCCTGTCTGGAAAACAACAACATGGGGTAGGCTCAGTGTCTCATATTATAGTATAAACTGTCACCTACTAGAAAAGGAAATAGAAATAATTAATTAATAGTAGAAAATGAGCTTTGGGGGACTGGAGAGGATGGCTCAGCGGTTCAGATGCCTGCAAAGCCTAACGACCTGGGTTCAGTTCACCAGTATCCACATAAAACCAGATGCAAAAAAACAAAGTGATGCTTCCATGCATTTGGAGTTTGTTTGCAGTGGCTAGAGGCCCTGGTGTGTGTGTGCACTTGTTCTCTTTCCCTCTGCTTGAAAATAAGATATTAAGAAAAAAAAAAAAACTGTGGAAGTATTTCCCTTCAAGTATCAAATCTCACAGGTGTCAGTGAAAGGTAAGTTTTTGGGGGCAGAAGCACCCAACAAGGACAATAGCAGAAGGAACTGAAGTGCTCAACAGGAACAGGTAACTGGTTTTGTTTTGTAGACATGCTTGGTATTGAACATGGTGCCTCATGAATGCGCGATAAGCACTCACCCTACCACTGAGCTATGTCCCCAGCCCAATTATTTCGATTTTGAAATTAGATTCAGCACATAAGACACAGTGGATAGACTCCTTGGAGAGGGTTCATTTCATAAAGCAAAACTTGAACTATGCGTGCGTTTGAGGTTAACTGAAAAGGTATTAACAAGAAATTGGGATAACTGATGTATTTCTGAAAAATCTGCCAACAATTCTGTTACACCATTTTATGTGCACCTGAGGAGGAAACAGTAACTTGGTTACATCATGGCAAGCAATTATAGAAAAAAACACTCCAATTTCAAAAAAAAAAAAAGTGTTATGGACAGAAATTGTATTTTAAAACGGATACAGTGTGGAACAGAGATAATACCAGAAGACAAGAAGAGACATGGCACCATCTTCATGTACAGAAAGAACTTACTGAAGAAGATGAGTGTTCTCACTGAGATGGGTTATTCTGGATTTGGGTAGTGTTCCTTAGTACTGACTGCTTCATCAAGCATTAAGATTTAGTCAAGAAGAAATGTTCAAACAAACTGGATGGCTTTCAGAATTGCCATTGACCAAGCCACCTTTAAATTAAATTTTTTTTAGTAAAATGTTGGATTTGATAAGTTGGAGGCTTCATTTCAGTACTTTAATATGTTGATATCCGTTTAATCTGAAGTTGGAGACAGATGTCGTCTTGGCTGAAAGTAAGCTGCAGTAGACATGGTTTACTTGAAAATACTGCTGACTTTGGAAAGAAATTTAAATCAGGATTGCAAACTGCAAGTTTACCTGCTTTTTCTCCCTCTTTGGCAGGAACATTAATAAACCACAAAAAATACTAAATATGGTTGATCGTCAGATTGTATGCATTTAGCCCTTCATTTAGAAGACAAGCACCAATTTTTGTTAAGCTTCAAGTAAATGTCTAGCCCAACATTAATACGTTGCATTAGTGTCCAGTCTCCTGTTTTCTTTTAGAGTAGTAATCACGTAAGGTTGAGCAAGATTTCTGTTAAGGGCTGGAGAGATGGTTTAGCGGTTAAGCGCGTGCCTGTGAAGCCTAAGGACCCCAGTTCGAGGCTCAATTCCCCAGGACCCACGTTAGCCAGATGCACAAGGGGGCGCACGCATCTGGAGTTCGTTTACAGAGGCTGGAAGCTCTGGCGCGCCCATTCTCTCTCTCTCTCTCTCTCTCTCTCTCTCTCTCTCTCTGCCTCCTTCTCTCTGTCATTCTCAAATAAATAAACAAAATTTACAAAAAAAGATTTCTGTTAAATTTTTTAAAAGGAATTTGATCAGTTTGATGTATAAACCACTCAGCTTGAAAAGTCAAATTTTTGTTCTAGCTAGGTAGTTCCCATACCTGAGGGGCGCCTTGGAAGTGTGTTGAAATGTACATTTTATATCCCAATTTCAGAAGTTCTGATTTTTGAATGATTGTCTAGGGAGAAGTCATGAACATGAACTTTAAGAAATACCATGTCTCTTTGAAGTTATTCCTAGTGATCATACTTAAACTTTGCCCACTGCACAAGGACTAGGTAGAATAAATGTTAAGTTTCTGGTGAATCCCACTGTTGACCTTGGGATGATTCCTACATGTCATCCACTTGCCTTTTCCTGCAGTGCCCAGCATTGTCATTCAGAGAACATCCTCTTCTAATGGCAATGATGAATAGGGCAAGAGGAAAGCTCAATTCCCAAGTGTAGAACATCAAGGATGCTTTTCTTCAGGTGTTCTCTGTGAATATTTTTTTTTTTTTGCTAGTTCTTAGCTTTCTACTTATGTACATTAAAAACTGTTGATAGCAGTCCCATGCATTACCAGTATGATCATCAAATGAAAGTTTTTAAAATCCAGTTATCACTGGGCATGGTGGCACAAGCCTTTTATTCCAGCACTTGGAAGGCAGAGGTAGGAGAATCACTCTGAATGTGAGACCAACCTGGAACACAGAATGAGTTCCAGGTCTGCATAGGCAAAAGTGAGTCCCTACCTCACAATAAATAAAACCCAGCAATCCAGGGTTTGTCAAGGTTTTAATGCTATATCTCATGAGACCTCAATATTCATAGAGCTTCATAAAAATCTAAACATTTCTGTGTGTTTATCATTTTCCTGTCAGGCATTTAAATGATCTAATGGAAATGTCAAAATTCATAGTGTTCATAACTGTCATAACTATTGTTGGGAAACCAAATTATTGTTTAAAAGGCATGTAAGTACCAGTTGATCTATCCTAAATCACTAATAAAACAATTCTATACTACACACAAGTTTTAAATTCTTTATTAAGTTTTATCTTGGTTTCATTTTGAAGGCTTAGTAGGCACCTGCTATACCACAAACATGTTCAGATATCTTATTGGAAAGGATGTAAACTACCTTTATGCCCAAGGTGTGAGCTCCTATGTTAATAGTTGAGTGTACGAACTGAAAAAAAACAATTCTTTAGTATGAATTCAAGCTGTTCAAATTTTCATAAACATTTCATGAAATGTTTTGATAGTTTGGCTTAAATGACATCTTGACCACATAATTTTTTAAGTTTATAATAAATGGCTTTACAGACAAATTATGCTTGAAGATAATTTCAAATGAGTTCAAATATTTTGGAAGAAAAGCCTCAGATTTCAAGGGTGCTATGAGGTCCACAAGTGGCTGAATCTACTCAATTTTGTTAGACTCTCCATTCTCAGAACAACTATGTATTTATTTATTTATTATTTGAGAAAGGGAAAGAGGCAGAGAGAAACAATGGATGGACACTCCAGGGTTTCCAGCCACTGCAAACGAACTCAAGACACATGTGCTACCTTGCGCATTTGGCTTTTGTGGGTACTGGAGAATCGAACCAAGGTTCTTTGGCTTTGCAGGCAAGTACCTTAACCACTAAGCCATCTCTACAGCCCCAAAATTTTTCTTTTCTTTAAGGCAGGGTCCTACTCAAGCCCAGGCTGACCTGGAACTCACTCTGTAGCTCCAGGCTGGCCTCAAACTCACGGTCATCCTACCTCAACCTCCCAAGTAGAGGGATTAAAGGCATGTGCCACCATCCTGGCCAGAATTATACATCTCAATAAGAAAACATTACATGAAGGGATGACATAAATAGTTTCATCCTCTTGTGTGTAAAAATAAAGATTTGGGGCAGCCAGAGTGTTTCAAAACTACCTTTAAATCTGTTACATGGTGAACATTTATTTTTGGATGCAGTTTTAATTACCATATGTAGCAGTGCATGCATTTGGTCTGCCTTGGAGTTGTTAAATACTTCCCCCTTAAGAGAAAGGCATTCTTTCTTGAATGTTTTCTGTCTTCAAATGATAATCCTCATATATTTTCCATTACAATAAGCATCTCTATTAAATGTCAGCTATGTTATTGTGCTTAAAAGTCATTTCCAGATTTCTTTGTCTAAAGTTTTGTGTTTTTCTCAGTTCATTCTAAATTATTTGTGTCAAATTTCAATTTAGTAGACTTGCAAAACTATTTAGGATGGGAATTCTCTCTAATGAAGAACTGATCATTGTTCTGGCTTCTCGATGTTTACAGTAACATGGAAGTGCTTGTCAGTTTGATAGCATGGGAGGTGGAAGGAAGATGCGGACTTCTGTTTTATAGAATATTAAAGTGAGTTATCTTTTCCAATTTTAAATTATTCATTTTTCTTAACATTTTAGGGTTGGGGTATAGGCCTTAATCTCCTAAACCCTATCAAAAGATACTGAAGGAACAGGAGAACGCAAGACAAAATGGTTGTCTCCCCACATCAGGAGTCATTTGTAAGGCCTTACTCTTAAACAACTGCCTTTATCCTAAGGAGGAGAGGACAAAAGAAGGATCACAAGATGGTTGTTACAGCAGGTGCAGATACCGAGGTATAGCATGAAAGCATCACTTCTTTAAAACTCAAATTTTTAACAAAGCTAGGTACAATCTCCTACTAATTGCTATGCATCTGTACAGCTATTCAGAGTTTAAAAAAATTAAACAGGGAAACAGGATTATGCCACTAGCTCTAACATCCTCTACTGTTCCCTTCATAGGTTTCATAGTGGGGATTCTATACAGCCCCAACTATCCTTGGTTATAATTAGCACACTTAATATCCATTTGTAATATTCAAACAGCATTGAAAATATGACCTTATCTCTGAATTGTGTTCCTTATTAGATTAGTACATGTGTGAGTAACCTAGTTTATTTAGTTGTTCAGTAGATGTTTGCTTGTATTTCCAGAAATATCCTGTTACTCACTGTGGGGAAGTCACTCTGTATTTGAGAATTATTGTAGAAGAACTTTCAATTTGGCAGGGCTATTACACAGCAGTACTGAAGTTTTTGAAGAACATAAGTACAAAATCAAGTTTGAATTTGACCCTAGAATGTTAAAACTGCTTTAGCCCCACCCACCCTTTGAAAGAGAGGAGACAAGCTTAATGTCAATTATTTACAAATCAAATTAGTTACTGCCAAAGTTAGGACCAAAATCTGTTGGTTTGTAACTTTCTAATTCCAAAGTTGATATTCCTTTGACTACATATATGTATATGTATCTCCTAGAGAAGTTCAGTGAGCCTGAAAAACTCGAGTTGGTGAGAATTTGGGCACTTTTTGGCACTCCAGCTAGCGCTGCCAACTGACTACATCATTTACTCATGTCAATTGATCACAGTTTCCAGTTTCAACATTCTGCATGTAAATGTGTGTTTGCTTCATTCAAGCATAAGGCTAAACATGAATTTGAACTTTTTAATGCAGTTTATTACCTTGTAGCTTTCATTAAACTTAGAACAAGTTACATTAAAATTAAGTCTTATGAAAGTGCTTCAACATGGTATTGTAGCCATTTTCAGGGACCTTAACCACCTCAGCTGTCCTTTAGGCTTGTCACATGGCATCACTATTGCAAGTTTCCCCTACATTTCTGTAACACAAACACATTCAGATAACCAGACTAATTGGCTGGCTTGAATTTGAACTTTTTTTTAAAAAATGTTTGAAAATTACTGAAAAAGTACTGTTTATTTCAAACAAAATGTGAAGTCTTTGGCTGGAGAGACGGTTCAGTATGTTCAAGCCTCTGTACCTGAGTTCAATCGCTAGGCCCCACATAACAAGCAGTCTTCCATAATCCCAGCACCCTGAAAATGAGATGGAAGGCAGAGACAGGAAATTTTCCTGGAACCTCCTGGCAAACCCATCAAAGAACAAGAGTAAGATCAAGAGAGAGAAACTCTGCCTCAAATGAGGGAAAGGTAAGCACCAACGCACAGTTGTCTTCTGTCCTCCACACATGTGCCATGATACCCACATGCCTTACCTGCACTCACAACACACACACACACTCAAATACTGTTTTTCAAAGTAAAGTCAGCTTCATTAATTTTGAACTAGGTAGTATTTAAGCTCTCTTTCTGTTCAAGTATGGTCTGAGTATCTAGAAACAGTGTTCCTGGTAATAATTATAGGCTCAGTAAAAAAAGGTAGTTTATGGCCAGGAGAAAACCACCACAAAAGAAATTTATTTTGAATTTAAATCTGTAAACATTAAATATTCACAGTGGAGCACAACAAAAAATTCTTTAGTCATAGCAATCTGGAAGTCATTTAGAACAACTGTAAACATCGTAAAGTTAGGATTTTGGCTAAGGAAACAGCCCAGTTGGTAAAGTACTTGCCTCATAAGCATGAAGACCTGAGTTTGATTCCCCCACATCCATGTAACAATGCTGGGCATAGTGCTGCCTGCCTGAAATCGCAGCACCAGGGAAGTAGACACAGGTGAATCCATGGGGCTCACTGGCCAGCCAGTCCAACCTACTGGGTAAACTCCAGGCCAATGGGAGACTTGTCTCAAAAACAAGTGGATGACATGTTAGCCTGTCCTCTGACCTACACATACACAGAGGTACACATGCACCTGCACACACGAGCAAACAAGTTTCAAAGCTGCATTCTCTTTATCTGCCTTCTCTCTTTCTTTCTCTCTCATAACTAAAATTTAAAAAAAAAATTTGCTGGGCATGGTGGCGCACGACTTTAATCCCAGCACTAGGGAGGCAGAGGTAGAAAGATCACGAGTTCGAGGCCACCCTGAGGCTACCTAGTGAATTCCAGGTCAGCCTGAGCTAGAGTGAGACCCTACCTCAAAAAACCAATAATAATAATAATAGTAATAATAATAAGTTAAAGGTGGGGCTGGAAAGATGGCTTAGGTGTTAAGGTGCTTCCCTGCAAAGCCTAAGGACCCAGGTTCAGTTCTCCAGTATCCGTGTAAGTCAGATGAACAAGGTGCAGCACACATCTGGAGTTTGTTTGCAGTGGCTGGAGGCCTTGGTGTGCCCATTCTCTATCTCTAGTAAATAAATTAAACATGTTCTCAAAGCAGAAGATTAAACAAAAAAATAGAAACTCACTTCTACAACTGTCTGCTGAATAAAATGTTTCTATATGATTGTTTGGATCATATGTTTCTATGTGATTTGTTGGATCACTAGTTTCTTCCTAGCCTAGTCATTCTTAGTTGCAAACATCAACCTAACTAGAAAAAAATCATGAAAAATAAAAAGATACAATATTATTTTTGTCATGTGTGTATTTTAGCTATGGGAGTGTTTACTAACAGTTTATTATTAAAAATTTCACAATGTACCAATTTTGGATATAGCATATAAACATTTTCCCAACACTATTCCTAGGATACAAAAGCCCTCCATATGCTAAACTCATTCTAGAATCCTTAAATGTATGTACATATGAGATTGGATATTGCAGCTTTTAACGTAAATCATAGGACTTCTTAGGAGTATTGATCACAAGAACAGTAGTCATAATTAATGTCCTTGCATAGTTTTTAGTTTTCATGGAAATGAAAGTTCATTGTGACTTGCATGATTCTCCTGTGGAAATCCTGCAGATGACATCAAGTAAGTGAGTCTGGTTCTGAATGTGACGTGTTTTATTTTTACTTCAGCTGGGGGGATGCTGTTCATAGAAAGGACTGGCTGCTGCTTCCCCTGCCCTCCGCTGGGAACTGAAAGTGCCAAATGCCCTCAGAGTTGAGCATTTCTGAGTTCCCCAAGGCTTACTCTTCCGACTTACAGCCAGCGATGGCCTGTTTTCTGAAATAGAGCAAGTATACTCAGGCTTCCTTGGGACTGGACAAGGCACGTCTACCTCAAGTAAAGAACACTTTAGTAAACATTTAGAGTGTCCTTAAGGATAAAAATAGAAACTGATTTGGTTTGTAGTCTTTAGATTAATGTTTTGGTTTTAATATGAGAGCCATGATGATAGAAGACAAGATAAACTAAAAACAGGAAATAGGAGAAACTGCTTAAATAACGTGAAGCTGGATACCAGCAGTTTCTTCCACCAATTTGAGAATGATGTAAGGAAAGAAACTGACTAAATGGACAACTACAAAAAAAGAGATTTAAAAACTCTTGGGAATTTGCATTATGACAACTTCCTAATATTGTTTCCATATGTAGAACTGCCATATTTCACTTGTGAGGGAGACGTTTCATTAACAGCACACTTAAGGGCTCTGGGATAAATGGAACTGAACCCTGTTCATTAAGTTACCCTTGGGCCTCTATCCCCATGTTTTGTGAGTATGACTAATTTAGGCCTCGAGGTTCAGTAGCTCAGGGTAAAGGGGTCTTGTTACTTGCTCACCACTGTCTCACATGAGGCTGCTTTCTTGAAAAGGATTGTAATTTGCAGTAGCAAAAGATTCAGTGAAGATGTGTGATCTCGGGTTCATCTACTTCACCTATTACACTCACTGCATTCAGACTATGCATTCCTAGCAACTATTTTTATGCCACCGGAGAAAGAAAAAGTAATCCAGTAGTTTAAAAAGCATGGCGTCTTCCTTAGCTGGAGATTAACAATCCTGCCGCTTCATTCATTCAGAAAAGCACGTTAGGGTCTCTTTTCATCACTTGGAAATACTTTGTCATTCAGCACATAAAAATGAAGTACATCAACATGAAACTACAGTCGAGATGTATTTAGTATCATAAAGAGTTGACTTGTAGGAAAACAAAGTCAATAAATATGTGGTATTCATCAGGAACATAATTTCAAGTTTCTTCATTTGGGACTAGCAAACCTAGAAAAAGGTATATTTTAAAAAGTGAATATACTGATTTTATTCAAAACGTAGAGTTCTCAGGCTTGATATGATGATAAAGCTGTGGTTTGGTAACAATCCCCCCCCCAAAAAAAATAGGTATGCATAAAAGCGGTGTGTGTGGGGAGATACCAACACGAAGAATTAGGAGCAGAAAGTAGCTCCAGAAAGGATACCTGTTCCAAAGCAAATCTGCACGCCGCTGTCGCCTCGTCCAGCGCTCCTGGAACAGGCTCATCTACAAACCCCAGGGCGGGCCAGGGATGCCAAGACTTGACTCCTCAAGAGGGGAACACGAGTCTGATCTGGAGAGGCAGACGGCCTGCTGGTCCTGATGAGGACAGTGGTGTATCTATCCAAGCTGCTATATTCCTTCCGCCTGGTTCTTTCCCAACCCTAGTCTGCTCCAGCCCTGAGCACAAGCCACCTTGGGGTGGGCCGGGCGGCTGCCTGAGCCCTATTTTTGGCACAAGCTCCACCGAGGAAGTAGGCGGCAAGTTTACTGAAAGTTGCCAGTCTCAGATCCTGCCCGCAAACTCCGCCGGTTGGGCTCCAGCCTTGCAGCGCCGGGCTCCGACCTGCGTGGGAAGCGCGGGATGCGGGGCGTCCCGGGGCGCCTCCGCCGCCGCCGCTCCCCGCGGACCTCTGCGCCACGCCATGCTCCCCACGGCGCCGCCCCGGCCAGCGTCCCCCACCCCGCCCCCGCCCCGGGGCGCCCGCTGCCCGCGGTCACTGGCTGGCGGTGCCCGCGGCTGACCAATGCCCGCGTGCGGTTCAAGATTCCCGCCGCGGCGCTCGCGCGGCGCCCCCCTCCCCCCCGCTCCGGGCTCCTTTCCGTTTTTCAACTTTCACCGCCGCTGCGCCGTTTTGAAGCGAAGCTTTCATCCCGGGCGTGTCTCCATCTCTGCCGGGGCGGCTAGCGGGGAGGGCGAGGGGCGCGGTCCCCCCTGGGCGCTCGCTCACCGGAGCCGCCCCCGGGTGGGGCGGGGCGGGGCGGGGCGGGGCGAGGACCAGGCCGGCGGGGTGGAGCCGCCTCCCCGCACGGGGGTGCCCCGGGGCTGCCCGCCCAGCCGCCGTACCGTGCGGGCGGCCGCCGACCCGCGGCCCCGGGAGGGCGATGGAGTCCGGGCGCTGGGCGGCGCGGGGAGGCGGGCTCCGGGAGGCGGCGCGGGGGCGGAGGCGGGCGGGGGGCGCCCAAGGCGGGAGCGGTCCGCGCGCGCCCGGCGCCCCAGGGTGCTGGTGGCTCTGAGTGTAGCGTCTGCTCCCTGGGGACCCGCGGGGCAGCGGCCGGGGAGCCCGAGGGGGGCGAAGCGCGGCAGCCGCCAGGGGCGTAGCCGGCGTCGGCGCCTTTGTTCTCCGCTCGCGCGCTCCCCCTCGCCGCCCACTCCCCTGCTGTCGCGCGGCGGCGGCGGGGCCGGGGGCGGGAGCCGGCGGGGGGAGCGCGCCGGCCGCCGCAAGTTGGGGGCGATGGCGAAGCTCCGGGTGGCTTACGAGTACACGGAAGCCGAGGACAAGAGCATCCGGCTCGGCTTGTTCCTCATCATCTCCGGCGTCGTGTCGCTCTTCATCTTCGGCTTCTGCTGGCTCAGTCCCGCGCTGCAGGATCTGCAAGCCACGGCGGCTAACTGCACGGTGCTGTCGGTGCAGCAGATCGGAGAGCTGTTCGAGTGCACCTTCACCTGTGGCACCGACTGCAGGGGCACCTCGCAGTACCCCTGCGTCCAGGTCTACGTGAACAACTCCGAGTCCAACTCCAGGGCGCTGCTGCACAGCGACGAGCACCAGCTGCTAACCAACCCCAAGGTAAGCGCACGCCCGCCCGGGGGTGGAGGGGATGCTCCGCTCCGGGAACGCTCCTCGCGCTGCAGAGCTCCCGAGCGCCAGGGCCCGTGCCGAGGTTGGACCCGCGGGCTGGGCTCCCAGGGTGCCGCCGTTGCTAGGAGGAGACTGGAGTCGCGGGTGGGACCCAAACCCGGAACGGGTGCATCCAAGAAGCCCAGGGCTGTGGTCCTTCCAAGTGGGACCAGAGCCCGTCTTTATCCACCCATCTTATCTGGTCTCCGATTCCGACTTGCAGACAGTCCTGGTAGGTCCGGCGCCCACAGGACCGGGTTTAGAGAAATGCAAGGTGCAGAGAAAGTTAACTTCCCCCGCCCCCTTGGGTAGCGGGGACCCACGAAGTCAGTCGCGGGCTGAGCTTCAGCCCACGCGAGAACTCTGATGGAAGTCCCCCTTTGGGAGGTCAAAGAGCTCTCTTAGCTCCGGAAAAGTTGTTTTGTGCCTTTCAGCTCTTAACAGATATATATTTTACTTAAAAAAATTTTTTTTATCTTGGCGTCTAAAATTGAGCTTGAGGTATCAACAGCCTGGAATCAAGGTTGAAATTCTGTGTGGGTTCTATAGAGGAATCCTAACTCAGTGTGTCTAGGGACATTTGGAAGCAGTTTCAGAACAGCAAAACTTACTGAAAATAGAAAACCCTCAATGAAATGTATGGAGCTGTCCTTTACTGACAACTTCGTGTGGTGTCACAGTAATAAAAGGGGAGGGGGAGGGAAGAAGAGGGAAAAAAATAGATAAAACCCGGTTAGAGCTGGAGAGCCAAGAGGGAGACTCAGTTGACTTGTTCCCAGAGAGAAGAGAGCTTATAAAAAGCAGCGTCCTCCGTCTGTGAACCCACTGAGCTTTGTGATGCACCTGCTTCTGCAGGAGGCATTCTCTCTGAGTCCTTTGGTCTTTTCTACTCTCCTTGGTGCTTAACTGTCAATGTACTGGGATGTGTATTTTTCAGAGTTACTCATAGTTTTCCTCCTTGTGAGACCCATGTTTGATGACCAAGTAAAATGAATCCTGTGCACACAGGAAAACTTTCATTAAATGTGACAAGATACAGTCATAGTAATCCAAAATAAAGCAATGTGAGTTAATATTTTCAAAGTATTCAAAACAAGTGCAGCATTCCTCTGAAGTAAAATACATGATCTGGTGTCCTAAATAGTAAATTATGACTGACTTTTCTAATGAAAATGCTCCTGCTGAGCAATGAAGATTAATTTGCCTTAAAAATAAAGGTAATATTGAGTCAATAAATATAGGAGTAAGGTTTTACAATACAGAATAGAATGCTCAAACTCTTGAACAAGTGGTAATGTATCAGAGACAGATGTGGTAAATTAATCTTAAGGTTTTAGAAACTTCCCCCCCCCCAGAATTAAGCCCCAAATAACAAAAGAATGGTGCTAAGCGGTAGCAGAGATTTAGAAAATACCTGAGTTGGGTGTGGTGGCACACGCCTTTAATCCCAGTACTTGGAAGGCAGAGGTAGGATGATTGCTGTGAGTTCGAGGCCACCCTGAGAATTCCAGGTCAGCCTGGGGCTAGAGTGAGACTCTACCTCGAAAAACCGAAAAAAGAAAAAAAAGAAAAGAAAAAGAAAATACCTGATAGCTTGTCGTTTCTGGGCAGCAATAGTTATTGAAACATTGCTAACTAGTTTAAGATAGTGGCTCAATTACTAACTACTTAAATATATATTTGTGTGGATGGTTAGATGGTTAATATTTAATCAGGACGTTGACAAGTTAGAATTCACTTCAAAAAGACAATGGGCGTCACAGTTTCCAGGCAGTTTTGTAGGATCTGGCCGCAAAAGTAAACTGGAATCATTAGGACATTGATTTTTAAATCACTTGGAAGCAATCACATTGCTTTTATGTAATACTAACATCTCTTCTCTCTTCCTCACTTGCAAATAACTTTTTTTTTCCCCTCAATGCCAATTAAGAACTTGGCAGTGGTTGTCTTGAAGTAGTGTGTGAAGGTGAAGCACTCAGGAAATGACGGAGCCGGAGAAGGACTTAACGTTACAGAAAGCCATGCAAGGCATCGACATCAATTTGGGCAGCGTTCATAAGCCAGGCCATACACATCTCTTGGTCCAAATTTCGATGTGTATTTGATGTGTATATAACATAGCTTTGTTCCTTAACATCACCTTTCTGTTTTCTTTTATCAATTACATGCTTAATTTGTAAGCAATTGTTAGTGGAAAAATTCACTGTAGCCAAAATACTGTGGTAGAGTCAGTGAATGTGCAGAATCTGTACAGTGACCTTGCAGTCCATCCCTATGGTTCAGTCCTGTTGAATCTCAGCTACACAAGGCTCTTCTTTGCCTTGCCTTACTTACCTTATTATTGAAGACCCAGTTTTCCCATTCCTCCCCTTAGGGTCCCGCTCACCTTCCCTTCTCTTCTCCAAGTCTAACCACCACGAAAAAACAAACAAACAACAACAACAACAAAAAAAAAACACTTAGGAAATCCCTCCTTATAAAAAGAGAGAAAGTGATTTTCCTTAAGCTTGATGAAATAATTATAGGAAAAGGCAAGGAAAGAAACAAATATGACAAATACATAACTTGCTAAACTATACATTACTGAGATACTGATCTTTGACTAACAATTTCTTTTAAAAAAAAAAACCTTCAAGTCCTATTCGGTTTGTTGATGTTTTGCATCAAATACTTACTGTCTGAAGAAATCACTATATAGTGATGTCATGACTTTATGAGGAAGCTGATCTGCTGTGTGGATTGGCCAGAGCAAAATCGAAATGTTTGGCTCTTCTCCCTCCTGCTACTTCATCACTCCGCTGGCTCTTGTGACTCACAAGAGCTTTGGTCCTCATCTGTGGCTGCACTGTGAAATCACCTGAGAATTTAAAAAAGAAATTTGTATGCTTGAGTCCAATTCTCAGACATGTAGATTGGGTCTTGGGTGGGACCTGAGCATTGATTTTCTTTGAAAGTTCTGCAAGTGATTATAATGTGTATATAAGAGAGGAGAGGACCTTCTTACACATATACTGTGTGAGAAGAGAAACAGTAGAGGGAAAAAAAAACTGTGTTTGCAGGTTGAAATATGTTGATTGCAGGCTGGAGAGATGGCTTAGAGGTTAAAGTGCTTGCCTTTGAAGCCTAAGGACCCACATTTGGCTCCCCAAAACCTATGTAAGCCAGATGCACATGGTGGCACATGCATCTGGAGTTCATTTGCAGTGGCTAAAGGCCCTGGTGTGCCCATTCTCTTTCCCTCCATCTCTCTCTCATAAATAAATAAAAATAAAACATTAAAAAAAGATGTTGATGTTGCTGGATATAGGAAGATGATATGAAAAAAGATAGTCCAGGAAATTCTGGAGGAAAAGTCAGAAGTTGTTTGAAATTGGTATTGAAAGGATCATTTTGAATTGATTAACTAAACTTCATAATTCCAGGACACTTGCTTTTGCATCATTACAAACATTGAATGGCAAAGAAAAGATGAGTCCAAAACGGCCCTCTTTTTTTTCTTTGGTTTTTTAAGGTAGGATCTCACTCTAGCCCAGACTGACCTGGAATTCACTATGGAGTCTCAGCGTGGCCTGAAACTCATGGCGATCCTCCTGCCTTTGCTGGGATTAAAGGTGTGTGCTACCACACCCTACTTTTAGAACAGCCCTCTTGTGTGTGGTATAAGAGTGGGTGAATAGAGACTATGTGTAATTCTTGTTTTGAATATTCTTTTTCTCCCTGTGGTGATAAAAACCTGAAAACAAAGGATAAGCCTGTTTCTAAGAAACTGGTACTTTGAAAGTAAAAAAATGCATCTGACAGGCACACATTAGGCGGGACTGGAAGAGGCTCTAGACTTTTTTTTTTTCCCCCAGGTTTTACTGGATGTTTTTTTTTTTAATTTTATTTTTATTTATTTGCAAGCAGAGAGAGAAAGAGTGAGATAGGAGATAGACAGAGAGAGAATAGGCAAGCCAGGGCCTCCAGCCACTGCAAACAAACTCCAGACACATGTGCCCCCTTGTGCATCTGGCTTACGTGGGTCCTGGGGAATTGAACCTGGGTCCTTTGGCTTTGCAGGTAAGCGCCTTAACTGCTAAGCCATCCCTCCAGCCCGAGGCTGTAGACTTTAAATATTCCCGCAAGGTGGACGTAGCACCTGCAGGGCATCATGGCTTACAGCCGTGTTCATGGCATCCACAGACCCACGCACCCATCCAGGCATGCTGCATAGGCCGTGCGGCTGGTGGGGGTCTTTTTGAACTGCCTGGAAAAGTGAGTTCATTTTGAGGTACTGTGTGTTCTAGGAGGAGGTCCATCCCAGCAGCGTAATGAAAAGCTAAGCTGAGATTTTCAGACTTCTCTAATCTTTATTTCTCCACAAAGAATGGCTTTCGTTAGCTGTTGCCTTTGCCAGATGGGGAAAACTCAGAGGAGTAGGTTTGGACAGGTGTGGGTAAAACTCAAGGATTCAGCTTTACACGTTCCTAGCAGACTCTTGCCAATGCAGATGAATCTGAGTGTCCACCCTGAAGAAGAGTATGACCTAGCAGAGGGGGTTCAAAGCGCAGGTAACTGTCAAGCAAGGCAGTGGGACCTGTTATACAGGGAGGTGCAAATCCATGATAGGA
This sequence comes from Dipus sagitta, assembly GCA_036346955.1. Classification (NCBI taxonomy): domain Eukaryota; kingdom Metazoa; phylum Chordata; class Mammalia; order Rodentia; family Dipodidae; genus Dipus; species Dipus sagitta. The sequence continues at coordinate 123,653,259 of CM070777.1, forward strand.
TCACTCTGGGGGACAGCTTCCTGGAGAACAAAATATGTGTCATAAGTCTTTGAAAAGAAAATGTTTGTCTTGTTGGTGAGGACATGGGGGAAATGAGAACATTAAAGAAGGGAAAATGCCAGGAACAAACTGGGAGCTGTGTGTGTGGAGTGTGTTGGGGGATGAGCAGGTAGACCTCGGGAGCACAGGATACATAGATTGAAATCATGAGGGAAAGGTGGGAAGGTAAATTGGGACTAAAGTGTGGCCATCCTGGACAGCCAGGATGGGTCTGCTGAACATTGGAAAGCCATGGGTAGGAAGAACACCCCAAATATATTCACATCCCAAACCTGGAAACTTCTGTACATCTATGTTAGATTGCAAAAGGGGACTGAGCCTGCAGGTGGAGCTAAGGCTGCAAATCAGTTGACATTACTGTGGGGAGATCATTCTGAAATATGCTTGTTTGCCCAGTGTAACGCAGAGTCTTTCAAAGGGGAAGACAGGCAGAGTGGTGGTCAGAGTAATGCAATTTGGGAAAGGCTCAAGCAGCCATTGCTAGGAGCTTCAAATACAGAAGAGGGTCATGAGCCAAGGAATGCATACAGAGTCTTTTCCCAGGAAGGAGGAAAAAGCAAGAAAGCAGATTTTCCTCTACACCTCCAGGAAAGTATATAGCTAGCTCAGTTGAAATGTAGATTTGAGTCCCGAGATACCTGCTCCAAACGTCTGACTCGCAGAACTGTTTTTTTTTTTTATTTTATTTTGTTGTTTTGTGACAGGATCTTACATAGCCCAGGCTAGCCATGAACTCTCTATGTAACTGAAGCTGGCCTTGAACTCCTGGTTCTCCTGCCTCCACCTTCTGATTACAAGTGTACACCACTGTACCTAGCTTCAGAATTGTAAGATGATGATTTTTTTTTTTTTTTTTTTTTTGGTGCTTGGATTAAAGGTGTGTGCCACCATGCCCAGCTCAAATGGTGAAATTTTGTTGCTTTTAGTCACTAAGTTTCTGTTATAACAGCAAAACCAGTACAGAAGCCAAGGAAGGATTTTACATAAGTGACTAATAATGATTAAATATTCAAAGAACAGATATGGTTTAGCGGTTAAGGCACTTACTTGCAAAGACTAAGGACTCAGGCTTGACTCTCCAGCACCCATGTAAGCCAGACACATGAGGTAACGCATGAACACAGGGTGGCACATGCATCTGGAGTTCAGTTGCAGTGGTTAGAGGCCCTGGTGCACCAATTCTTTTTCTCTTGTGCTCTCTCTCTGTCTCTCATGCACTTTCTCTTTACTCTCTCTCATAAAACTTTCAAAGATCAGAATACACCAGATAAAGTGGCTTGCACCTGTGATTTCAGCATTTGGATGGCGTAGGCCAGCGGGGTGACAAGTTTGAGGCCAGTCTAGGCTACATAGTGAATCATTGTTTCAGATAACAAAAAAGAACGTATTAATTGCCTATGTTATATCCTTTCAGAAACATCTAGTCTACAGGATGTTAGAATCTATGATTGTTTTTCATGACCTATCTCTAATCTCCTTTATGATGTCATTTATGAAGAGCTCAGTTATATTTGTAAAGTTTCCCCAAATTATGTATTAAAAAAACTAATCAGAAACTAAAAATCAAAAAGGATTTATGATGTTACAGTACATTTTAGTTTTAATTTGACAGAAATGCATTTATTGTATCACATACTTGGCCTTGGAATTATAAAACTTTTGTGAGTTCTTGACACATTTTGTTTATTTAAAATGGTTTTTGGCACTCATTTATGAATAAAGATGTCAAGTTTTATTTCCCTTGGGTTTAACTTTTTTCAGCCTTTAGCAGAATTGCATAATCAGTTGAGTTCCTAGATCAACAGTACATTTATATTACAATTAACATAATTACTCACAGTAAGATGCTGAACAGAATGGTGTTTAGTATTGCATATGTTTCTAACTGTTTCTCGTGATGGGCTGCAAACATTCTTCAGGACACATAAATCAGTGTGTAAAATTTCATAGTTCTGATTTATAGTTATATCTTGTTCTTAAAAACAGCTAATAACTGCAAATCATTATACTTGTTATTGTGTAATTTTTTTGTGAATAGACTATGCTACTATGTTCGTACTATGTATTTGCTATCTTGAGTAGAAGAATCCAGCAAATCGGGTCACGAGATGGTCTTGCTACACTGAAACACATGCAAAGAAATATCCAGACATGTGTCATTCACTTAGCTGGGGTAGTGGACCAGCCAGACTGTGAAACGTTTGTCAATGTCCATCTGACTGTTCTAACCATGTTGCAGCTGCATATATCCATGTTTTATTTTATCAAAGAAAATTAAATTCAAGAAAGCAGATGTTGAATCCATTTTTCTTTGTAAGAAGTACATTCATGTAATTATTTTTCTCACAGTAGCTTCATTTTAAAATAGGTCTAAAGAACAAGACACAGGGCTGTGGATGTAGCTCAGTTCATAGTTTGTTTATCATATTCAGAGCCCTGGGTTCAGTCCCCAGCACTGCATAAATCAAGCATGGTGGTGAACCCCTATAATCCCAGCCCTCAAGGAGGTAGAGGCAGGAGGATCAAGAGTTCAAGGTCATCTTCAGTTACATAACAAGGATACATGATACTCTGTATCAAAAAATAAAAAGAATTTAAAAAACCAGACAATAATACTATCTAGTAAGAAAAAAAATTATCAATTCCAAAAATATTTCCTCAAAATACCTTTGTATGTCAAGGATAAAGCTGGAAACAAACTTCTTTATTATTTCCCTCACACCTGTTTCTATTGCAGGGAATTTTGTTTCTGTTAAAGGTAAAAATACTTTAAAAAATATTTGCTTCAATTTTGATAATATTCTTTTATCAGTCTCCTGATATCTATTCTGTTTCTTCTTTCAAACTGGTGCTTTTCAAGGTGGTTATCAGATCATCAGTATTGACATCCTCTGTAAACTTGATAGAAATGCACTTTCTCTGGTCACAGCCTACATCCACTGACTCATAACGCCACTTGAGTTCTGTGTTGAACTTTAAGAATTAGTACAGTCAGGGCTGGAGGGATAGCTTAGTGGTTAAGGTGTTTAACTGCAAAGCCAAAGGACCCAGGTTCAATTCCCCAGGACCCAGATTAGGCAGATGCACAAGGAGGCACATGCATATGGAGTTTGTTTGCAGTGCCTGGAGGCTGTGGCTCACTCATTCTCTCATACTCTCTCCCTCTTTCTCTGTCAAATCAATCAATAAACAAATATAAAATATTTTTTAAAAGAATTAGTACAGTCAAAGATGTATGGGCTGCATATGTAGCTCAGCGGCAAGTGCACTTACTTAGCGACGTAAGTTCCAGGATTTGGTCCACAATACCACCAAAAGAGTAAAGCTACCAAAAAACTTAGTGGAGAAAATAGGAAAACAATATACATCAAATAGTCTAAAAGGGAAAATAAAACGGACTGTAAGCAGGTAGAACAAATTTTAAAAAATAATTATTACACCTAAATACATAAAAATTATATTAAATGTAAATGGATTAGCTCTTCCTATTAAAAGATTGTTAGATTAGAAAATCCAAACCCAAATATATTGTTTTGAAGAGTACCATATTAAAAACAAACCATAAGGACACAGACAGGTTGCAAGTAAAACCACAGAAAAATAAATACCATTCAAATAACAGCAATCAAAATTATTAATAAGAGCTAAATGTGGGAACAACTCAAACATCCATGAACTGATGAATGGATGAATGTGCTGTATGTATACTATTGAAAATTATTTGGCTATAGAAAAGACTGAGATGTTTTTACATGCTGCAATGTGGATGAACCTTGAAAACATGTTAGCTTTAAGAAGGCAGCCATAAGCCATTCTTCACCAGAAGCTGTCACAGTCTGCTTCAACAATGCTTGGATAGAACCCAGCAATTCACCACCTCCCTGCAGTCTCCTCAGACTACCCCACGGCCCTGCAGCATCTCTCCTGCTGCTGCCGTGACAGTCGTGTCTCCAGACCGGGAGGCGGCCATCAACTGCCAGATCAGCTTGCAGCTTTGTCCTCCTATATCCATCTGTCCATGTGTGTTTGGATCACAATGATGTGGCTTTGAGGAACTTTGCCCAACATTTTCTTCACCAATCTGAGGAGCAAGCAGAACATGCTGCAAAACTAATGAAGGCGTGGACCAAGCAAGGTGGCTGAATCTTCCTGAAGGATATTGAGAAGTTAGACCGTGATGACTGACCGAAGTGAGATGAATGCAGTGAAGTGAGTGTTGGCCTTGGAGAAAGCATGAATCAGTCACTACAAATGGCCACTAACAAAAATGGCCACCACTCATGTGTGACTTAATTGAAACTCATTACCTGAATGAGCAGATGAAATCCAGCAAAGAATTTGGTGACCATGCGACGAGCTTACACAAAATGAGACCCTCTAGAAATCTGGCATGGCAGGAATATCTCTTGTTGAGGTTACCTTAACTTTTTCTTTCTTCATTTTTTAAAATGTGTGTGTGTGTGTGTGTGTGTGTGTGTGTGTGTGTGCATGGAGGACAGAGGACAACCTTGGGTACAGTTCCTAAGGAACACAAGTCACCTTTTTTTTTTTTTTTAATGAGACAGGGTCTCTCACTGGCCTGAGGTTTACCACGTAGGCTAGAATGGCTGGCTCGCAAGCCCCAAGGATCCTCCCATCACTACCTATCCAGTTCTGGGATTACACACACCATACCTAGCATTTTTATGTGGGTTATGAGGATCAAACTCAGCTCCTTTGCTTGCAAGGCAAGTACTTTACTAACTGAGCTATCTGTATCTCTGCAGGCCCTACCTTTGCCTTTCCTGTTAGTGGGACCAAAACATAGGCTTCGGTTCTTTTTAATTTTTTTTTACTTGCAAGCAGAGACGAAGAGAAGAGAGGTAGAGAAGGAGAGAGGAAGGGAAGGAGGGAGAGAGGGAGAGAGAGAGAGAGATACACACACAGAGAAAATGGGCATACCAGGACCTCTAGCTACTCCAGACACATTCACCACTTTGTGCGTCTGGCTTTCCATGGGTACCAGGGAATCAAATTCAGGTCATTAGGGTTTGTTAGCAGGTGCCTTAACTGCTGAGCCATCTCTCCAGCCCTAATATGTTCTTTTATCTTATATATATATATATATATATCTGTTATGTAACATAATCCTATAGCACAACCACAAAAGAGTACTTAGTATATGATTCTCTTTACATGAAATGACAGAATGTGGAGATCTATAGAGGCTGAAAGTAGATTAGTGGCTCTTTGTATTGAAAGATGTAGGATAATTGGATAGGATAGAAAAAAGGCACAAGGGAAAATATTCTAAGATTGAAACTGAAAATATGAAGAACTTTTAGCAATAAAGTCCTTCTTTTCAGTAGAAAAAAAGAGGCAAGAACGTGCACAGAACAATTCACTGAAAAATAGCAGAGTTAGATGTGTGAAAATGATGCATAATTTCACTAATATTCAAAGAGATATAAATAAATATATGAGGTGGTGGATCTAATAATTTGCTTGATTGTAGTAATCATTTCACAGTGTATACACATATCAAAAAAGCAGCCAGGCATGGTGGCGCATGTCTTTAATCCCAGCACTTGGGAGGCAGAGGTAGGAGGATTGCTTTGAGTTCAAGGCCATCCTGAGACTACATAATGAATTCCAGGTCAACCTGGGCCAGAGCGAGACCCTACCTCGAAGAAAAACAAAAACGTGCACTTTGTTTTAGTTACCGTCTTGCTGCTGTGATAAAGCACCCAACCAAAAGCAGCTGATAGGAGCAAAGGGTTTGAATTAGGCTTACAGTCTCGAAGGGAAGCTTCATGATGGCTGGGGAAAGCATGTCACAGCAGGTGAAAAAAGCAGCAGCAGCTGGAGAGATGGGTCAGTGATTAAGGCGCTTGCCTGCAATGTCTTAAGAACCCAGGTTCCATTCCCCAGTACCCACATGAAGCCAGATAAAGTGGCACATGCATCTGTAGCTTGTTTGCAGTGGTTAGAGGCCCTAGCATGCTTATTCTGTATCTGCTTATTCCTTTTTTTAAAAAATTTATTTATTTATTTATTTGAGAGAGAGAGAGAAAGAGGCAGAGAGAAATAGAGAGAATGGGCATGCCAGGGCTTCCAGCCACTGCAAATGAACTCCAGATGCACGTGCTTCCTTGGGCATCTGGCTTACATAGATCCTGGTGAATCAAAGGGCGGCCCTTTGGCTTTGCCTTTCTCTCTCTCTCTCTCTCTCTCTCTCTGACTATTGCTTTCAAATAAACAAAATTAAAAAAAAAAGAAGAGGGGCTGGAGAGATGGCTTAGTGGTTAAGCGCTTGCCTGTGAAGCCTAAGAACCCCGGTTCGAGGCTCGATTCCCCAGGACCCACGTTAGCCAGATGCACAAGGGGGCGCATGCATCTGGAGTTCGTTTGCAGTGGCTGGAAGCCCTGGCGCGCCCATTCTCTCTCTCTCTCTCTCTCTCTGCCTCTTTCTCTGTCTGTCTCTCTCAAATAAATAAATAAAAATAAACAAAAAAAATTTAAAAAAAAAGAAGAAGAGAACAGCAGCAGGAGAGTGAGCTGATCTCTGGGAAAGGAGAACTAGATATAACAGCCTAAGCCCACCCCCCAACAGCAAGCCTCCTCCTGCAAGGCTCCACCTTCCAAATTGCCATCAGCTGGGGACCCAGCACTCAAAGCACATGAGTTTATGGGGGGACATCTGATTTCAAACCACCACCCACATTAAATATGTAATTTTTATTTGTCACATATATCTCAGTGAAGCTGGAGGAGAACATTGTGCAGGAGATAGAGATGTATCTCATTAGTAAAGTGCATGCTTAACATGAGCATAGCCCTGAGTTCAACCCCAGCATGAGAGAGACGGGGGGAGGGCCAGATGTACAAATACATACACACATATACATGTATACATACGAAGCATGTTAGGATACATACCTTTCTGCCTATAAAGTTAGCATAGAATGTCACTGGTGGGATGCTGGTAGTAGCCTATTACCAGAGACCAATCAGAAAATCCTGAAAAATACATGTATTAGTTTTCTGGGGCTTTTGTAATAAGTACCATAACTTGGGTGGCTTAATGGCCACAGAAATTTATTCTTCCATAGTTTGGGAGGTAGAAGTTCACAATCAAGGTGTCAGTAGGCCTGAGTGACTGCTAAAGAGTCTAGAAAAACATCTTTGCTTCCTCCTGGACAATGGTAGCCTGCAGTCCTCCCCATCCCTTGGCGTGCAGCTGCATCGTCCACATTTTATGTCTCCTTCACATGGCCCTCTTCTGTCTGTGCCTCTGTTTCTTCCTCTTCTTGCTCTTATAATGACAAAGTCATTGGGTGTAAGGCCTACCTGAAGCCAGTATATCCTAAAGAAAAATATTATGGAGAGTTTGAAAGACATAGCTGTAAATTATGCAAAACTGTAAGGCACCTGAAATAACTATCTAATAATAGAGTGTTATTATTATATTATTTGTATGTATATTATAATGTATATTACTATTAATAATAGATATTAGTTTACATGATGAAATATTATGTTCCATTTACTGATACTTTTTTGGCTGCAAAAAGATGTTTATCATATGTTATTGGCAAAAAGTAGGTTATAAAACAGTATGACTTCATATTTAGAAAAATAAATATATGCTTGTATTTTTGTGTATTTATGCATGCACTACTAATTTTCTTCTACCTCTTATGTAATTCCTTCCTGTTTATATGGTTTTTATTTTACCATTTTCTTTTAGCTGTCAGTAAATAACAAGGTTGCACTTTTAGTTGAAAAATACAAAAGAATATGAGATTTGACTTTGAGTGTTCACATAAATTTAAATGTTTATATGGAAAAGGACAGCTTACAAAGAAAAAGTGAATGACAAGATACAAAACACCAACCACTATTGTGTATTTTTACCACGTATAGTTTCTAAAATAGTCTACAGTAAAATGGCTTATGTTTGTAATGAGAGAAAAACCCAGAAACATTTAAACAAATGAAAAACTCAGCAGCAGACTAGGAAATGCACTGGAGAGGATCGCTGTAGCCAAGGTGACACCTCCTATTTACAAGAGCACAGTCCAGGGCTAGGGAAATGGCCTGCAACCTGGGTTCAACTCCTTCGTACCCACACAAAGCCAAACGTACAACATGGTGCATGCATCTGGAGTTTGTTTCTAGTGGCAAGAGGCCCTGGGGGTTGCACATAATTCACTTATTCATTCCCTGCATTTCTTCCCATTCCCCCTCTCTCCCAAATAAATAGCATGAAATTTTCTTCATAATAGGAGCAGTCTGGTATGTTCCTATGCCCACTCCACCCATTTCAACTCAAGCCCCTGAGTAACCAAGGGATAGAAAGATCTCCTTCCTCCACTGTCTCCATTTCGAGGATTATCAAAGTTTTCACTAGCATATCCAGGAGAGTTTGGCACATAACAGACATTTAAGAAGCTGTCCGGTATAAATTACACTTGAACTTGTGATCATATATGCATCTAGGTGAAAATTATCAGGTACTTAAAAATATTTAACGTCCTAAATGAAATAATAACAGAAATCTTGGTGATAGATGTCCTAGAGCTTTAAAATTTTGGGGGGGGGGGTACGACCTTTATTGAACTTATCTACCAGAGTGGAAATAATGTCTGTACAAAACCAAATGTTTGTTACTATAACTTCTGCATCACAATTAAAATCCAAACAATTTTTTTTAAAAACAGTCAACTCAATCAAAACCCACTACTTCAGAATCAGTAGCTTCTTTGAAGCTACAGTAACAAATACAGTTAAGACTCAAATGCAGAAACTTGGTTGGTTGAAAAGGTAATTAAGCTTCCAACTTGCTCAAATAGAATTACAAAAAGGCAAAATTGTGTTTTTCACAGAGATACAGCCCACTGGGATCACTAACACTGGACGGCTGTATTTAGATATTTAATAGTATTTAGAGTCCTGAGATCATGAGGGATCCAGGCATCCTTTAGACAGTCTTCTGTTGTCCTTTCTTCCCAGTGAGAGGTTTGTGGATGTGTGGAAGAACACCACCAACAACAACTGTAGCCTTGATCATATCCACAAATAGCAAGTTGCAAGTGACGTGGGGTGACACGCTTTACCTTCAAGTCTTTCGAGGCATTTCCTGCCAATTCAAGTACCTCTGTGGTGAGGTACTCCGGGATGGCAGCGCAGTACACAGCAACAGTCATGCCAACACATGCATGGCTGGTTCTCCTAGATTTCAGGTGTCAATGGATACAGCCCACACTGAGCTGCAAGCCGGCTCGCTGTGAGTGGAAACCCCCTTTGTCTTGGCCTGTCCGTAGTCCTTTCCAGCCATTGCCAAGTGTGCTGAAGCTCACACAGCAAGGCAGGGAAGAGGCTCAGTTAGTCACACTGTGAGATTCCCAACACCTACTCCTTCTTTGCACCAAGATCCAAACTGCCTTAAACATTGTTTTTACATGTCTCTGTCTTCTAAATTATTTCCCCTCCCCACAATCACATATCTCATCCTGTAAGGCTGTGTTGGTCTGCTTCAATGACTTTAATATGTGTACAGATAATGAGTCTGTCAATGAAGTGGGTCTAATCTAATTAATGTTCATAGGCTGAGATCATAAAAATGGCATGCTGTTACATAACATTTGTAGTACACAACATATATTAAATCAAGACAGATAAAATGAGGGGAAATTGTTACTATTAACAAGTAACCTTTTGGTTGTCAGGTTCTTTGCAAAGTAAGGGATACAGATGTAAATATGTATTTTTCAAGTATTAATGATAGACAAATCTTGGTCTTTGCATTTGTGGGTACTGAGATGTCAAGCAGGGAGAACTTTACACATGGGGAGCTGTATGTGGTTAATCACATCTCTAATCCCAGCGCTCAGGAAGCTGAGGGCAGGGCAGATCCTGAGTTCTAGCCAGCCTGGAAGGACAGTGTCTCAAAAAAAAAAAAAAAAAAAAAAGGAGGAAGGAGGTTAAAACAAACAAACAAACAAAACACCTACACATCACATCCAAAATTGAAAAGAAAAAGAACTTCATAGAAAAGAGTTGAAGGACTATTACAAACTTCATATTTAAAATGTTGAGGCAAAAATATACTTTTGGGGCTCTCCATTTTTCTTTCTCCATTCTTAGCTGATAGAAAGCATATACTTGTACAAATCATTACAGGTAATACTACTCAAAAGTATCTAAGGTGCGGCTGGTGTGGGATCCCTAGATAAAACATGATCACTGTCTGAATGCAGTTTTGCTTCTCATTCTCATACATGTGCATGGATGCTTGCAAAGGAATTTGTTGTTTCTTTGTGATGAAGCTTGAATGATTTTCACTAGAGGACCAACTAATACATCTGATACAGCTGTTGAGTCTGAAGGTGTATGTGTAAGAGAACCAAGGGCTGGAGAGATAGCTTAGTGGTTAAGGCACTTGCCTGCAAAGCATAAGGACTCAAGTTCGATTCCCTAGTACCCATGTAAAGCCAGATACACAAGGTGGCACATGCATCTGGAGTTTGTTTTCAGTGGCTAGAGGTCCTGGCACACCAATTCTCTCTCTCACTCTCTTTCTCTCTGCCTCTCTCTCTTCCTCAAAAAAATAAAATAAAGTGTTAAAAAAAGAGCACCCACGATGTATTGTCAGCTGAAAGAACAAAGAGCAAGGCACAGAAGAGGGTGCTCACATTCGTGTTAAAGTAGACTGCAGAAAACGTCTAGGAGAGCTCTTCCTGTCAGTGGCCTCAGGTGACCTGTGGACACTGTTTACTTCTGTCTGTCTTGACCCAGAAAACTCCACAGGATCATACAAGCTAAAAGCTCACATCTTTATGTTCACTGTAAAAACACCATTGAGGGCCTGGAGAGATGGCTAGTGATTAAGTGCAAAGCCTAAGGACCCAGGTTCAATCCCCCAGTACCCACATAAGCCAGTTGTACAAGGTGGCACATACGTCTGGAGTTCATTTGCGGTGGCTGGAGGCCCTAGCACACCCATACTCTCCCTCTCTTTCTCTCTCTCCCTGCCTCTCTCTCTCTCTCAAATATATAAATAAAATAAGATTTTTTTTTTTTTTTTTTTTTTTTTTTTTTTGGTTTCTCGAGGTAGGGTCTCACTCTAGCCCAGGCTGACCTGGAATTTACTATGTTGTCTCAGGGTGGCCTAGAACTCATAGCGATCCTCCTACCGCTGCCTCCCAAGTACTGGGATTAAAGGCGTGTGCCACCATGCCTGGCTCCAAAATAATTTTTTTTTTTAAAAAAAAGAACACCATTCAAACTGCCCAGGACATCAAGGGTATGTATATCTGAAAAGCCCCCAAGTATCTGAGCAATGTCATGTTAAAGAAGTAGTGTGTGCCATTTTCGGGGTATAACAGTGGAATTGATAGATGTGCCCAGACCAACCAAACAGTGGGCCTGGTCATGTCCAGTGACCCAAAAAGAGCACTGGGTATGTTTTTTTTTCTTTCTTTTTATCATTTTTTCTTTTATTTTGGGGAATTTGTTTTTGTTCTTTGCTTACATATTATCAGAAATGCAGAGTGATGCTGAAAATAAGGACGGAGCTGTAGATTCTCTGGCCGTTGAACATCTACAGGCAAACGAGGCATCCAGAGTGCCCTGCCTTATTACAGAGCTCATGCTGGATAAGCACACACTCAGGGACATTCTCTCTCCACCCCCGCCCCCAGCCACTTGGACACATGACTCACTGAAAGCACACAAATTGTTCTTAGGGCATGAAAAGAGGTTTTCGTAGATGAAAAAGATATCCCAAAAGAAACTGAAGACACAAAACTTATGACATGAGAATAAATTCAACATAAAATAAATACAAAGAAAAATAAAGAAAAAAAGGAAAAATTCTAAAAGAGCCACAAGTAGTGGGACATGGTGGTGTATGCCTTTAATCCCAGTACTTGGGAGGCAGTGGTAGGAGGATTGCCATGAGTTCAAGACCATCCTGAGACAACAAAGTGAATTCCAGGTCAGTCTGGGCTAGTGTGAGACCCTACCTCGAAAAACTAAAAATATAAAAAATGATAATAAAATAAAAAATAACAAAAGAACCACAAGTAACTGCTAAGCTTGATTGCCTAGGAATGAGGCTGGGGCAGGGGCAGGGGTGACATTTCCTCTTGTAACCATCCCCATTGTTTACCCTTTTGCCTTATGTATGTATCAGGAGTTCTCATATTAATTTGTAAGAGTAGCAGTTGACCTCAGAGAAATCATTGTCCTTTGCTTCATGTCCCTCGTTTGTCCTATGAGGCTTAGAAAGCTACCTCTCATCTTGGATGATGAGGGTGAGGTGAATTAATATGTGGAAAGCACTTAGCATGCACCTCACACTTAAGCCTGTGATGAATGTTCACTGTTGGTCTTAGGAGCCTAGTTTTGTCTGTGTGTGTGCTCGCATGTGTGAATGTAGGCATGTGTATGTCATAGTGCATATGCAGAGGTCAGAGGACAACTCTTGAACCAATCCTCACCTCGCCACCTCGTTTGAGCTGGAGTGCCTCTCTCTCTCTCTCTCTCTCTCTCTCTCTCTGTCTATCTATCTTACTCAGCTGCTGCTGTTGGCTGCGCTTGCTTCCGGTTTGGAGCAATTCTTTTGTCTCTGCCTTCTATGTCACTTCTATGTCAGCTGGGATGACCAAAGCCATGGCTTTCTGCTGCCTATGTGGGATCTGTGGAGAATTGAACTTGAGTACTCAGGCTTGAGTGGCAAATGCTTTTTTTTGTTTTGTTTTAAATATTTTTATTTATTTTCAAGGAGAGAGAGAGAGAGAGAGAGAGAGAGAGAGGGAATGCTAGAACTTCAAGCTGCTACAAATGAACTCTGGGCGCATGCGCCACTTTGTGCATCTGGCTTTATGTGGGTACTGGGGAATAGAACTTGGGTCATTAGGCTTTGCAGGCAAATGCCTTAGCTTCTGAGCCAGCTCTCCAGCCTACAAGTGCTTTCTCTAAGCACTGAGCCATCTCCCTAGCCCATGAATATAGCTTTGAGTCAATTAGTAAATAATTTTATTTGGGGCCTCTATTTCTAGGGACATCTTTGCCCCATGCTTTTTACTACGCTGTGGCGGCTGAATTTTCCTGCTCTAGGCTTTTGTCTAGTGTTTACCTCCGTGTCTCTAAATACTACATTCCTGAGGTAGATGTTTTCATAATACTGAGAAAGCTTTGATGTAAGGATTTACCTTTGGTAGACTATCTCATTCCACCTCGCTTTTCCTCCCTTCATTCTTTCTAAAATGAATATTTGTTATTTGTGGGGTGGAGGAAACAGAAAGAAAATGAGTAAGTGCCAAGGCCTCTTGCCACTGCAAACAAACTGCAGATTCAGGCACCACTTTGTGTATCTGCCTTTATGTTGGTACTGCGGAATCAAACCCTGGCCATCCAGCTTTACATGCAAACACTTTTAACCTCTGAGCCATATCTCCAGCCCATCCCTTCATTCTTTAAATATGATTCTGTCATAGTTTTTGGTTAAATCAGCATTGATTGGTTAACAGTGTAAAGTTGATTTCCTGTTACTATTAGTTACTTTCTAAATTTTCACTCTCAACTTTGTTGCTTTTTCTTCTTAATATGATTATTTAAATATATTTTATTTATTTATTAGAGAGAGAGAATGGAAGTGCCAGGTCCTCCAGCAGCAAACTCCAGATGCATGTGTCACATTGTGCATCTGGCTTACATGGGTACTGGGGAATTAAACCTGGGTCCTTAGGCTTTTCAGGCAAGTGCCTTAACCACTAAGCCATCTCTCCAGCCCTGTACGTTTCTCTTATTTTTCTAAAATTTTCCTGCAGGATTACAAAATCCTTTGCATAACATTTTTCATATGCTTCTTCACAATAAAGAATCTCTTTTTAATTTTTCTTTTTAAAATATTTTATTTATTTATTTCATAGAAAACGAGGCAGATAGGTAGAGAGAACAGATGTGTCAGGGCTTCTAGCCACTGCACACAAACTCTAGATGCATGTGTCACCTTGTGCATCTGGCTTACAAGGGTACTGGGTAATTGAACCTGGGTCCTCAGGCTTCACAGATAAGTGCTTTAACCACTAAACCATCTTTGCAGTCCCAACTTTTCTTTTTTAAACAAAATGTATTTATTTATTTGAGAGAGAAAGTAAATATGGGAGTGCAGGGCCTCTAATCACTGCAAACAAACTCCAAGTTCATGCACCACTTTGTGCATATGGCTTTACGTGGGTATTGGGGAATCGAACTTGGATCATGAGACTTTGCAAACAAGTGCCTTTAACCATGAGCAATCTCCCCAGCCCCTCTTTTTAACTTTTCTATTGACAATTTCCATACCTGTATATAGTGTATTTTGATCATAATCTCTTCTCTTTACCATCTCTTGCCCTCTTCCCCCATCCCATTCTACTGAATCCCTTCTTCCTGAGTAGTCCCTCTTGTACTTCATTATCTTGTTTCTTTTGTTTTTCCCCACCTCTGCCATCTGCAATGGAGGTAGTCTGGCCCAATGTTGTGCAGCACGTCTCTTGTCCGGGTAATGGCAGTTGCTGTGAGGTCAGGAGAGCAACAGCCACACCCTGTCCAGAGGACAGTGTTCCTTAGCACTCCTCTCCCTTCGTGTGGCTCTTTTTGAATTTGAAGCCAGATCTGCATATGAGAGAGACCATGCAGTATTTGTGCTTCTGTGTATCAGTTACCTCAGTATATTTTTCCAAATCCATACATTTTCCTGTAAATCTCATAATCTCATGTTTCTTTATAGATAAATACAACTCCATTGTGTATGGTACTACGTCTTCATAACAAGGAATCTTTATTTCCACTTTTTTCCTCTCTTTCTTGATTTTCTGAGATATTCTTTCTGGACCCTTCATCCTGGTGCCCAAATTGGCCTTAGGTGCTAAGTGCTAGGATTAAAAGCATGCGCCACCACGCCCAGCTTGGTGTCCTCTTTCTTGACTCTATTCCTTCCTTTTCTTTTCAGCTTATTCCTTTCTGTTGTTGTTGGAGTGTATACTTAAAGAGCCTTCTGAGAAAGGGCACATGGGAAGTAAAAATTTTAGATCATATCTGTTAATAAAGGTTCTGTTTCCAAGGAATCAACATGAAACTAGGTTAATCAGAACACGATTTGTTAGCCAGTGCATATAAACCACTGTAGGCATATCTTCTGCCATCATGACTTTCAGCAGAAATATAATAAGGTGTTCTGCCCAAAGTTATGCTCATTGAGTCCAGATCTTTTCATCCATTGAAGCTGGACATAGGCTTCATGTAGACCTTGTGGAATATGTTTCCAGTATGAGGAAAACATATTTAGATCAACAACTGCATATTAGGATGAGTTGGGAAAGATTGTTGTACAAAGAGAAGGTGGACTGGGAATGTGAGCCACTTGCATTTGAAACTTACCTGAAGGCAAGGCCAGCTTTAATTCTGTGAATCCCAACTTTAGGTCTTAGTAAGTCAAATATATACAAGTATACAGTGGATAACATATCTATATGGTCCATTTTTAGGCATTCAAATCCTACTGGAACCTAGTAACCAATGGTTTATCAAAGGGACAATAGTCATTTTCCAAGGAAAGCATGGCTTTGTTTTCTGCTATCAGGGATTTGTGTGGGCTCCATCTCTTAGACACTGTGGAGGCTCTGGGCCATACAAGTGAATTTAGGCTGCCTTCTCCTCTAGAGTCTGGATCAGGGTTACTTGGTAAGTGGGTCAGAGTAGCAGTCCAAAATGTCGACAGATGTTTGATCCAGAATGGAGCCCTGCAAGCTTTGTGCATTCTTCTTAGTTTCAAGGAATGAAACATATAGTGATTAGTTTCCCGTTCTGGAGCAATATCCAGGCACTGGACCAGTAGACCAAACGCTTCACTGAGGTGACAGGTTCCTCAATTTCTACCGTCTTGACACTTCAGTACTTTAAGAAATCTAGGGCACTCTGTGTTGTAGCCCTAAGCAGAAAAATATCAGCCTCGCATAGACAATGCAACGTTCTATGGGGTTGTGAGGAGTCAAGGTCCCTGGCCACTAGAGCATAACAGCGCTGATGCGGCTCAGGTAAGACTGTGAAGTTTGCTCCATCACAAGCTGTCACAGTGCACTGTCCACAAGGATGGAGAACAGAGTGTTGGCCAGATAAACAGACATACAATAATATTATTTGCTATAATAGACTGTCTCTCAAACAGTAGATGAAAAGCACTGTAGAATTTTATCTGCCTTCTTCAAGAACCAAGCAGACAGGCTCATGAGGGATGAGCTGGGAATATCTACTGCCGCAGCTTCCCGAGGGAGGCAGAATTAGTTTACTCCTTTTCTATTTTGTGGAGGAGGGTTGTCTGTCAGAACCATCCATTATAATACCCTTTATTCTATGCGTGAGAAGGTTAAAGTATCAGTACAGGTACTAGTTGTGACCATTCATTCTAGCACATGCACTTTCCAACACAGGAAAGTTCATGGACTCCACAGGCCTATCATGACACCAAATCCGACTATACTTCATTTTCCTCTGACTCCATAAGCTTCCCTTGGGATATGGTCATACTTCGAGCAGTAGGGATTGAAGTTAGCACAGAGCCAGTGTCCTGTAATAATCTGGTGCCTGCTCTTTCCCCACTCACAGTTACTCTGGTAAATGTCTGCATGTTTCATTGGGAAGATCAGATATTTAGTCATTGCTACTTGGGGTTCTGCTATAGGATAAACACAGCCTTCCATTCAGCAAGGAGTTTCATCCTAGAATTACACAGAGAGGCCTGTCTTATATCACAATGATTCATAAGGTCCCCTTTAACCAAAACTCCAGGCGAGTGAATCAAAGAAAACCTTAGAAGGCTGTCTACCTTTCTTATTCCCAGGGTACCCATCCTATAATCCGTTATCTGTCAAACATCACTGTTGATCAAATTGGTTTGTTATGTTCTCAAGTTCTATGAGTCAGGAAACCGGGGCAAGCACAAGTTTATTTCTGATCCATGATATCTGAGGTCTCAGTGGGAAGATTCAAAGGCTAGAGGCTGGAGCTCTCTGCGGTCTCATTTCCTCATCTGTCAGGCAGGTAGGTGCAGCTGGATGCTAGCTCTGGACCGCTGTTCCTCTCCACACAGGCCTCTCCATGTGATCCCTTTGAATAGGTTAATTGGGGTTTCCAGGCAAAATAGTGTTTCATTACCAAGGATAAGTGTTCCTAAGAGATGAAAATAGAAGCTTTATCACTTTTTCTGATGTAGCTTTAAAAGTCACACTGCATCATTTCTGCTGTAATCACAGTCTCATCAATGTTGTAGGAAATAGGAGATAGACCCCCGACCCTTCCCAACACACACACACACACACACACACACACACACACACACACACACACACCTTTTAGTCAGAGAGTGCTACTTGACATTGTAAGAACATATAAGATGAAATTCAATGGGAAAAATATTTTCTGCCACAAACAGAGCACCAAGTTTTCTTCTCTACCATCTACTTATCACCATGTCTAGAAACTTGCCAAAGATGGGACTTGTTGGTTTCCTCATGCAGTTAAGAAAGTTTTATTTCATTGTACTGCTCAATATGGTCATAGGAGTATTGTCCATCTCCTTGAGCATTTTATTTATTTTGTTTTGGTGCTAGGGATTGAACCCAGAGCCTCATGCATGTGGTGCCCACACTCTTCCACTGAGTTACTCCCAGACCCAGAATTTAAACTTATGACCATGAGCTACCAAACAATTGTTACATGTCCAATGAGGCTTATTATTAATAATAACAATTGGATGCCATCCAGATTAAAAATTCTTGCTTTGGTCTGACTACTGTTTAGATTCAGCCTCTATTTTTGGCAAAGACAGAGTTTTTTATTTTCTAATTCTAAAGCCAAATGAAGTATTTTCTCTTGAAGATGGAATGTTGTTCCAAACTTTCTGAATTTTAATAATATCATCAGTCTCAGCAGTCTGCTTGAATCCAAAAGTTAAGTGGATATTATTCCAGATTAAAAAAAAAAACAGCTATAGCCAGAGCATACTTGGTGGGTGAGTGGAAATTCCTTCTGGAAAAGAGAGAGCAGCTCTTTATGGCTGCATTTAAGGGGAGAGAGGAGCAGCTCTTCAGTAAATAGTAGGTCAAACTATTTGGGCATTTTGCAATGCCATCTCCTGTGCTCCTCAAGAATATTAGATGATTTAGCCTTTCTGTGATATGCATATAAAGTCTTTGAACACTACATTTTTTCTCGGAATGTCACCTCCCCAACCCAGTTTCTGACAAGCAAATTCCTGTCTAGCCTTAATGACACAACCTGCTGTGAAGCTCTCCCTCATTCCTGCCATGGCGTAAATATTCCCGTCGTCTTTTTAAACCACAAACACATTGGGACTATGCTGTGAGTACTACTACACTGTGTGGTCCTGCGGAAGAAGGGAGTGAGTAATAGCTCAACTTTGTATATTCCCCAGTACTCAGCAATTAGAAAAATTTGTTGTGTAAATTATCGATTCTGAAATTCTGTCATTTGGGGCAGAACTGTTAAAGATGCAGATTCTTAGCTTTCATGAATCAGCCTGATAAGGAGGGGCAAGTCTGTTTCACAAGCAAACCAAGTGTTCTATAGAACTTAGGTTGTGTCACCCAAGAGTTCAATTTAACTTCTGTTCTTAGTTTGCCTTGCTTTGCACACTTTCTAAGCCATTTATATGACCTTTAAATCCTTCCATAGGATAATTTTTATTTAGCTTTCAGGTATAGATACACATCCTGGAACCACTTGTCCTACAATTTAATTTTTAAGCTGATATATAATTTCATTTGTGTTTCTTCAATTAACCTACATTCATAAGGACTGGGTATGCACTTGTGTGCCTGAGCACAGTGTTTGAAGTGTTGTGGAATGTATAGTTTTGCTTTTTATTCTGCAGAGAGTTTCTGATTATGTATTGATGTCATCAAGAATATAACTAAGTTACAAATCGTAGTGGATATAGGATTTCAAAAAATGAAGAATTATGATTTACAGCATAACTAAATCTGTATTCCAGTATATAATATGTTAATAACTCTTTTTCTAATTTATGTATTTATTTGCAATCAGAGAGGAATAAAGAGAAGAGATAGAGAAAATGGATGTTTCAGGACCTCTAGCCACTGCAAACGTACTTCAGATACAGGCAGCACTTAGTGAATCTGACTTTGAGTGGGTACTGGGGAATTAGACCTGGGTTGTTAGGCTTTGTAAGCAAGTGCCTTAATTGCTGAGACAGCCCTCCAGCCCCTCTATCCAAATTTATTGGGAAAGTATTTAGTTAGTGAAACCATTCTAGTGTTGTCTTTCAAACCTGTCCTCCCTACCCAAGTGACATAAAAAGAGAACTTCAGGGGGAAAATTGCCGTTTCTTTTTCTGAGATAATGCCTCACATCGAATTCAGTTCCAGGCTTGGGGCATGGCTCAGTGAATAAAGCACGTGCCATGTAAGCATGGGGACCAGAGTTCAGATCCCCAGCGCCCACCTAAAACGTCAGGTGGGCGTGACAGCCTCCCCGTAGTCCCAGTGCTTGTTGGAGGAGACAGAAGCCCCAAGGCAAGCTGGCCAGTTACACTAGCCAGTTGTTGAGTCCTGGGTTCCAGAGAGACCCTACCTCAGTAAATAAGGTGGAGAGTGATGGAGGAGGGCACCCAGCATCAACCTCTGACCTTCACACACACATGCCCATGTGCACAAGCACTTTCACACATGTGTGCTCACACACATGCAAACTTGCACACAGATGCTGCAAACACATACACAATACTATATACACAAGTGCAAAAACATTACTTCTCAGTATTCAGTTAGATAGATCATGTGTTTAATGCCATACACACACATAAACACACACACACACATTTGTTTGTTTTTGTTTTTTGAGATAGGGTCTCACTCTAGCCCAAGTTGACCTGGAATTAACTATGTAGTCTCAGGGTGGCCTTGAACCTACGACAATCTTCCTACCTCTGCTTTGCAAGTGCTGGGATTAAAGGTATGCGCCACTACGCCCAGCTCTTATGTCATATTTTTTTTAATGGCTCAAGTAAGGAAGAAAGTGAATTCTGCCTACTCTGCCCACATGATTGTAAAGCACTCCTCAAGACACCATGACAAAGAGCTTACTCAATAAAAGGTTCTATTAAAATATAAATCTACTGTGGCAGGTTAAAAAAGAATGCTGTTATAAATCTTGATAAACCCTAAAATAGGACAGTGGAAAAATAAGAAATAAGAAGTACGTGATCAAACATTTCATGTCAAGTGATGATAATGTCTTTTGTTAAAAAAAAAACTTGCTGGAAGCCTTTGTGTTAAAACTTATAATAGCTCACTCAAGTCCATCAATTTTTCTTATTTCAAAAAAATATTTAATTAAATTAATTAATTTATTTGACAGAGAAGGGGGGCAGAGAGAGAGAATGCATGTGCTAGGGCCTCCAGCCACTACAAACTCCAGACACGTGCACCCTCTTGTGCATCTGGCTGTCGGTCCTGGGGAATCAAACCTGGGTCCTTTGGCTTTGCAGGCAAGTGCCTTAACCACTAAGTGCAACTTTTCTTGATGGATGTAAGTCAGAAACCTTTTTCTTAAAAAAGCCAAGCATGGTAGTATGTGTCTGTAATGCAGACACTTGGGAAGTAAAAGCAGGAGATTTAGGAGTTCAAGGTCATTCTCGGCCACACAACAAGTTTGAGACCATCATGGGCTATATAAAGCAAAAAATAAAATAAGATAAAGATGAGGACTAAACAAATACATTTTATTGTATTTGTTTCTAAGTGCTTTTTTTAAAGTGTAGTTTTTTTTTTTTAAGGCTATGGAGATTTTGCAGTGGTTAAGGCTACTTGCTTGCAAAGCTTGTTTGCTCAAGTTCAGTTCCCCAGCCACTCATATAAAGCCTGATGCAAAAATGGCACAAGTTGGGCCAGGGAGATGGCTTAGCAGTTAAGGTGCTTACCTGCAAAGTCTAATGACCCAGGGTTGGTTACCCAGTACCCACGTAAGGCAGGTGCGCAAGGTGGTACCTGTGTCTGGAATTTGTTTGCAGTGGCTGGATGCCCTGGTGTGCCCATTCTCTCTCTCTAGCTACACCTCTCTCACTCTCCCTGAAATAAATAAATAAATAAATAAATAATTTTTTAATGGCCCAAATATCTGGCATTCTATTTTCAGTGACAAGAAGCCCTGGCATCCCTATATACGTGCAAATAAATAAATAACTTTTTAAAATTTAGTTATTTTTAAAGTTAGCATAAAAGTAATGGGGTTCATTATTACATTTTTTTACAAATATGTATACCTTGTTATTCATTTCCTCATCCCCATTGCCCTCCCCATCACTCTTTCACTCTTCTTCCTTTCCTTCTTACCTACTGAAGTGGTCCCCTCTTATGTTTTCATGTCACATGTATTCTAGTACCCTGTTTGGTTTCATTTATTTATTTATTTATTTATTTGAGGGAGGGAGGAAGAGAGAGTAAGAGAGAGAGAGAGAGAATATGGGTATGCCATGGCCTCTAGCCACTGCAAACGAGCTCCAGACACATGTGCCACCTGTGCAGCTGGCTTACATGGGTACTGGGAAATCAAAACTGGGTCCTTCGGCTTCTCATCAGGTAAGTACCTTAACCTCTAAGCCACCTCTCCATCTCACTCTATCTGTTTTTATCTCCCCTTTCTAAGATCTCTTTCTTCTTTCTCATGGTCCCATTTCTACTTTTATTACCTATATACACATACATATACATGCACACACACATATAAGCTTAAATCTGGAATCTTCATATGAGAAAAAAAAGAGTGTGGTATTTGTCTTTCTTAGGCTTACTTTACTTAATAATCTCCAGTTTTAGCCATTTTCTGGAAAATGTCATATTATTTTTCTTCGAAGCTGAATGAAATTCCATTGTTTATATGTTCCATAATTTCCTTAACCATTCATGTGTTGACTGACCTCTAGGCTGGTTCTAAGGTGAGTGGTGCAGCAGTAAACGTGGTTGTAAAAGTATTTCTGTGTACGTTCACATAGAGTGCTGGGATTAAAGGCATGCACCACCATGCCTGGCATTACTTTTAGGTTTTTGAGGAACCTCCACACTGACTTCTGTAGAGGCTGCACCATTTCACATTCCTACCAGCTACGTAGAAGGATTTCTCCTTCCCCACATCCTCTCCAGAATTTGTTGTCATTCCTTTTCTTGATGATAGCCATTCTAATGGGGTGAGATGGAATCTCAGAGTGGTTTTAAATTGCATTTCCCTGAAGGCTAGGAGTGTTGAACACTTTTTCAAATGTTTATTGGCCATTTACATTTCTTCTTTCAAGAACTATTTGGTTTATGAGCCCAATTATTGATTGGATAAGTTGGATGTTTAATTTTTTGCAATTCTTTGTATTCTAAATATAACTCCCCTGTCTGATATATAGTTGGAAAAGCTGTTTTCTTGTTCTGTAGGCTCTCTCTTCACTTTGGTGCTTATTTCCTTTATTGTTCAGAGCTTTTTATTATTAAAAAAATTTTTAACTTTTATTTATTATTAGCGAAAAAGAGAGAGAGATAGAATGAATAGGCACAGCAGGGCCTCTAGCCACTGCAAACGAGCCCCAAATGCATGTGCCACCTTGTCCATCTGGACTTATGTGGGATCTGGAGAATCAAATCTGGGTCAGTTAGGCTTCACAGGCAAGCACTTAACCACTAAGCCATCTCTCCAGCCATTCAGAGCATTTAAAATATATATTATTTATTTATTTGCACACAGAGGGAGACAGAGAGAAGAGATACAAAGGGGGGGGGGGAGAAGATGGATGCGCCAGGGCCTCCAGCCACTTCAAACAAACTCTAGTTGCATGTGCCACTTGGTGCATCTGGCATTATGTAGGTACTAAGGAATCAAACCCAGGTCATTAGGATTTGTAGATAAGCTCCTTAACCACTGAGTAATCTACCCAGCCCCCATTCAGAGCTTTTGAATTTCAAGTAGTCCTGTGTGTAATTTCCTGAGCTTATTTCTTGTCTTGGAGGTCTCTTCATAATGTCATTGCCTATGACTATATCTTGAGGTGTTTTACCCATGCTTTCCTCAAGCAGGTTCAGGGTTACTCAGGGTTTTCAGGTCTTACATTCAAGTCTTTGAACCATTTTGAATTGATTATTGTGTAGGGTGAGAGACATAGATCTAGTTTCATTCTACAATTGGACATCCAATTTTCTTAGCACCATTTGTTGATAATGCTATCTTTTTTCCAGTGTATGTTTTTGACAGCTTTGTTGAAAATTAGGTGGCTACATCTCTTTGGGCTTATTTTTAGGTGATTTATTCTATTTTTTATATATTTTATGTTTATTTATTTATTTGAGAGAGGGTAGAGAGGGAATGAAAGAGAGATTGAGAGAGAGAGAGAGAGAGAGAGAGAGAGAGAGAGAATGGGCACACCAGGGCTTTCAGCCTCCAGATGCATGCCCCACCTTGTGGGTACTGGAGAATCAAACCAAGCTCCTTTGGCTTTGCAGGCAAGCACCTTAACCACTAAGCCATCTCTCCAGCCCCTTTGATTCTATTTTATTGGTCTAGATGTCTGCTTTTGTGCCAGTATCATGTTGTGTTTGTTCCTATGGCCCTATAGTATAGATTAAGATCAGGTATTCTGATATCTCCAGTGTTGCTCCTTCTGCTTCTGATTAGTTTGGCTATTTGGGGTCTTTTGTGCTTCTATATGAATTTTAGGATTTTTCTATTTCTGTGAAGCAATGTCATTGGAATTTTGGTGAGTATTAGATGAAATTTGTAGATCAAATTCACTAATACAGCCAATTTTATTTTTACAATATTGATTCTGCCAATCCATGAGTTTGGGAGGTCTTTCCATATTCTAGTGTCTTCAGTTTCATTCTTCATTGACTTAAAATTGTCTTATAGAGCTCTTCCACCTCCTTGAGTAGGCTTATATATCAGCATTTTATTTTATATTTTGAAGGTATTGTGAAGGTGTTTTCCTAATTTCTTTTTCTTGATATATAAGAACACTATTTCTTTATGTTGGATTTGTATCCTGCTATGTTCCAACTATTTGTGTAGGGTTTGTTTTTTTTTTTCTGGTGATTTCCAGTTTTATTCCTCTATGATCTGATAAGGTACAAGAAATAATTTTCATTCTTTTGTATTTGTTAAGACTTCTTTGTATGGAGAAGGTGATCAGTTTAGAGAGTCCCATGGCAGCTGAGGAGAATGTATATTCAATTTCTGTTGGATGGAATGTTCTGTTGATATGTTAGCTTTTTAGTTGTATGATGCAATTTAGCACTTTTATTTATTTATTTATTTATTTATTTGGTTTTTCAAGGTAGGGTCTCACTCTAGTCCAGGCTGACCTGGAATTAACTATGTAGTCTCAGGGTGGCCTTGAGCTCACGGTGATCCTCCTACCTCTGCCTCCTGAGTACCACCACGCCCGGCAACACTGCTTTTTTTTTTTTTTTTTTTTTTTTTTGCTGAGTTTTGATTTGGATAACCTATCTAAAGATGAGAATGAGTGTACTTCAGTCACCTACTATCATTTTATCAGAACTTATCCGATCTTTTATTTCCATCACTGTTTAGTCCATGGAATTGGGGCCCCCAATATATACGTACGTATGTGTGTATGAATATATAATTGTTACATCTTGATGAATAATTTTTGTCTTCATATGTAATAGTCTTCTTTATGTCTTCTTACTAAGTTTGATTTGGAGTTTAATTTCTCAGATATCAGAATTACATGGGATTTCATTTGTTTCATGGACTGTTTTTTATTCTTTGATCCTTGGTCTGTGGGTATCTTTGCCAGTAAAAATATTTCTTGACAATAATAATCAAATTCAATCTACTTTTTTTTTAAATACAGTCAGCCAATCTATACCTCTTTGTTGATAATTTGAGGTCATTTATATTTGATGGCGCATGTCTTTAATCCCAGCGCTCAGGAGGCAGGGGTAGGAGGAGCACTATGAGTTTGAGGCCAGCCTGGGACTACAGCGTGAGTTCCAGGTCAGCCTGAGTAGAGTGAGATGCTATCTCAAAAAAAAAAAAAAAAAAAAAAGGAAGAGGGCTGGGGAGATGGCTTAAGTGCTTGCCTGTAAAGCCTGAGGACCCCGGTTCAAGACTTGATTCCCCAGGACCCACGTTAGCCAGATGCACACGCATCTGGAGTTCATTTGCAGTGGCTGGAGGCCCTTGCGCACCCATTCTCTCTCTCTCTCTCTCTGCCTCTTTCTCTCCGTGTCGCTCTCAAATAAATAAATAAATAAATTTTTTTTAAAAAAGGAAGAAAGAAAGAGAGAGAGAAAGAAAATGAAACTATTAGCAGTATATCACTTCTCGGCCTTTTGGCGAAGATCAAGTGTAGTATATTTAATGCATGTAGATGTGTAGTAATTCCTGTGATTTTATTGGAATGTTTTCTAGTTGGTTGTATTACTGTTTGTTCTTCTCTCTCTTCCCACTAGTAATAGCTATTTTCTGGCTGGCTGTTAGATGTGAAAGATTCCTTTGGAGCTATCCTTTGCTCATATATTAGAATGAAGTACAATGTGCTATCATGACGAAGACTTTCTTCCTCCACTGAGTATAGTATTCTTTTGCATGTCGCCTCTAACACTGGCTTGGTTGTCTTACATGCCTTATTTTGTGCTTGTCTTGAAATGTCCTTATTTTCTCCATCATTGTTAAAAGACAGCTTTTCTGAAAATGGGGAAGTGCCTAAAGGGGAAAGCTGACACTGGCAAGGATGGGAATAACCCTGTAGAAAATGGAGATCTTAAAACATACCAGTCACCCAAAGCTGCAAGTGCTAGAAATGACAAGTGGAGCCTAGGATTTTTTAAATGTTTATTTATCTGCATGTGTGTATATATAGGTTTGCCACTTGGGGTGTGGCTTTTATGGGTGCAAGCCATGCCCTCAACTGCTGAGCTATCTCTCCAGCTCCTTGTGAATTTTTGATTATTGTACTTTTGGTGGTAGGACATTTGAAATAGCATCTTTCATCAAGTTTTATAGAAATGTAGAATTTTATTTTACTTTTTTGAAAGCTATGTTAATGCACCAAGCACTTCATTGTTTATGGGTGGAAGGAATATGTGTCACTAATACGTCTCTCAAGCTGCACTGATGGGAGGGGAAACACTTTTCCTTTCTTGTTTTTTGTTGTTTTTACATGTGTGTGTGAACTATGTGTAGTGTGGTGGATGCACATTGAGGGAGATCTGTGCACCCCATGCACATGCATATGGAGGCCAGAGGAGAGCATCTGTTGTCTTCCTCTGTTGCTCATCTGCAAGTTTCCTTAAGACAGAGGCTCTCATGGAACCCAGAGATGCCATTTACTTTCTTTCTTTCTTTCTTTTTTCAAGGTAGGCTCTCACTCTTGCCCAGGCTGATCTGGAATTCACTATGGAGTCTCAGGGTGGACTCGAACTCACAGCTATCCTCCTACGTCTGCCTCCTGAGTGCTGGGATTAAAGGTGTGCGCCACCACACCCAGCTTACTTTCTTTTTTTAAAATTAGTTGATAACTTTACTTTGTAAATGTATTCATATTGGTCATATTCCCATTGAGTTATACTCTTATGCTGCCTGTCTCCTGTCCCCATTCCACCAACGGCCTCATCAGTGGAGTCGTGGGTAATCACTGTGGGGTCAAGAATGCACCAGTCTCTGTGTGGAGGACACTGCCTCACAGTACACCTTCTCACCTTGTGTCTCTTAAATTCCTAACACTTTTTCTTGCACTATGCTTCCTGAGCCTTGGAGGGCATGTTATAAGCCTCCTTGAATGTTGAGCTCTCAGCAGCCTCTGATTTTCTGCTTTGATGGGTTTTAAGTTTCCTCAGCATCTACTGTTGTCTCCCTGGAGGAGGCCCTCAGGTTAGCAGTGAGAACAGCCCAGAGATGCCATTTTCACTCAGTTTGGCTGACCAGTAAGCCCAAGCAATGTATCTGGTTGCTATTCCCCACAAGATTGTTGTAATAAGAGTTTGTATGACTAGATTTCCTACCTCTTTTTCTGAGCACCGTTTTCCTGTTTGTTTGTTTGGTTAGTTTATTTATTTATTTATTTATTTTTGAGATAAGGTCTCGCTCTAGCTCTGAAATTCACTAGGTAGTCTCAGGGTGGTCTCAAACTCACTGTGATCCTTCTGTCTTTTCCTCCAGAGTTCTGGGATTAAAGGCATGTGCCACCATGCCCGGCTCTGATCACCGTTTTGAAACTACATTTCTAAGGGATATTAAAGTTCTGAGACTACAGTTATCCACTGCATAGAATTGAGAAGGGACCTAGGTAGAATCTGAGATAGCCTTCAAGAACAATTCAACATAAATAACTTGAAGAATCAAGATCAAGTCAATGAAAAAGTTTTTTCTGAGAACATAAGTTGAACCTTTTAGAATTTTTCCTTTCAAAATAATATTAACTTTACCAAGGTGCTAGTGTAGTATATGCTTGAAATTTGACTTGTGTTGCTCTTTGAAAGGAATGCAGCCCACAATAAAAAGAATGCTTGGATTTTAATGTTAATTTTTTTTTTTTTCAAGGTAGGGTC
Source organism: Dipus sagitta (assembly GCA_036346955.1). Lineage (NCBI taxonomy): Eukaryota > Metazoa > Chordata > Mammalia > Rodentia > Dipodidae > Dipus > Dipus sagitta. The sequence goes on from CM070777.1 coordinate 123,680,936, forward strand.
TTACTCTAGCCCAGGCTGACCTGGAATTCACTATGGAGTCTCAGGGTGGCCTCGAACTCACGGTAATCCTCTACCTCTGTCTCCCGAGTGCTGGGATTAAAGGCATCTGCCACCACACCCAGCTTAATGTTAATTTTTTAATTTTATACATAACAGGTTATACATTTTTATCCCCTCACCCCAGCTCTCATTACCCTGAGGCCCTCCTCAGTGGGGTTATGATAGTCCCTGTGGGGTCCTGAAGGCCTCAGTCAGTCCCTATGGAGTAGTAGGGGCAATCATGTCTCAAGGTATTCCTACCCACTCTGTGGCTCTTACAGTCTTTCTACCCCCTCTGCCACAGTGTTCCCTGAGCCATGGCAGGCTTGTTGGCAGTCTGATTTAGTGCTGAATTCTTTGTGGCCTCTGGATTTCTGCTTTCATAAGTTTTATTTTATTTTATTTTTGAAGCAAGCAACAGACTGCTCTTTTTTATGAGTAAGAGAGAGAGAGAGAGAGAGAGAGACAGAGAGAGAGAGACAGAGAGAGAATTGGCTTGCCAGGGCCCCCAGCTACTGCAGTCAAACTCCAGACACATGGACAACTTGTGTGCATGTGTGACCTTGCACACTTGAGTCACCTTGTGTGTCTGGCTTGTGTGGGATCTGGAGCGTCGAACATGGGTCCATAGGCTTCACAGGCAAGCACCTTAACCACTAAGCTATCTCCCCAGCCCTGCTTTCATAAGTTTTGATTAATCTTTGTGTCTGTCGCCATCACCCTGGGGCTGTTTGTCAGGCTAGCAGTAAGAGCAGTATTCATGATGTCACTCTTCCTCTGCAATTTCTCCTGGGCCTTTAGTGTCAAATTTTATTTTTCATATGCATATATATATATATATATATATATATATACACACACACACACATATATGTATATGTGTGTGTATACTTTGTGCAGTGGAACTCAACATTTCATAAACACAAGGGGTATTTATTTCATTCCATATGAAAGCACAACATACCTAATACAAAACATAGTGAATGTTTTCCTCTGGCTTTTGCAGGAGCATAGGTGTGATCCTCCTGTTCAATTATTGGAGTTGCCACTTGGTAGAAATATTTGTTTTAAATGTATTTCTCCTCTAAAACTGAATGTTAAGGAATTCAAACTGAGTCAACTTAAAAAATGTTAAGTGTGCTTTGACTACAGTTGGTTATTTCCTGAAATGTTTTGTCTACCTCTTTGTCAACTGTATACCATCTATTGTTAAAAGGGCTCTGATGAATATTCATACTTCACAGCTTCTACCTCCCAAACTGGAATTTCTCCTTCCTAGAAAGAGCACAATAGACTGACATCTATTCTCATTTTATAAATTAATTGACCATGTGTAGAAAGGAAATATGTTGATAAATGGAAAGGAAATAGTTAACACCTTGCAGAAAACAAGCAACAGAAAATCACAGTCCTCTTGCAAAGATTTTCCTAATGTAAAAAAGGTATGAGCCCCAGAGCAAGGACCTACCACGGCTGTGTACTTTGTTGGCTGGAGTGGTGGCTTAGCCAGGGCTCTCAACCATCTCCCCACTGGGTAGGATCTCTCCTGGGAAAAATACTGTGGCAGTGTTTGTACCCTGGCCTTCTGCTGGTTTCTGTCTTGGTGTGCCTCCAAGAATAGAAACCGAATCATAGAGCTAAAAATTGCTTCGGAGTTTCTACAGATTAGAAAAAAAAAAAAAAAGATGAAACCCTGGAGAAGGAGATTATTTACCCAAGGCCAAATATCAAACAAATCACAGGGGGCTGGGCATTTAGCTCAGTGGATGCGTGCTTGCCTAGCAAACACAAGGCCCTGGGTTCAGTACTCAGCACCAAAAACAAAAACAACAGTAACCAAAAAAAAAAAAAAAAAAAAAAGAACCCACACAAATTACAGGACTGAAACCCCATATATTGGGTCCTATGGCTGTTTAAACCCAATTGTAGCTTTTAAAATACTAAGAACAAAGAATCTTCCAGCAAATCTTAGCTTGCCTTAGTCATGGGAGGGAAGCTATATGTACAAAGGGTAAGGATTCAGTGATTCAATCATTAATCATATTTGTATAACATGAATTTATTATATATGAAAGAATGGAATTTACTAATATATAAAAAGTTTGTATTTATACATATTAAAACATTTAACTTATGAAAGTAGTTTCATCATCTTGAATAAAAAAATGTAGCTGGGGGCTGGAGAGCTGAACTTCTGTTCAGATCCTCCAGATCCCAGTGCCAGACCCAACAGTGATGCAAGCGTGCAATACCATGCATACCCACGAGGGAGCGCATGTGTCTGGAATTCTTTCACAGTGGTTGAAAGGCCCTGAGGGAGGCCCATTCTCAGTCCCTCTCTCTGCCTCTCTCTCAATAAATAAACAAATAAATTTAAATTTGATAAAATGGATCTGGGTGTGATGGCTCTCTCCTTTAATCCCAGCACTTAGGAGGCTGAGATAGTATTGCCAAGAGTTTGAGGCCAGCCTGGGCAACAGAATGAGTTGCAGGTTAGCGTGGCGATAGAGTGAGACCCTGTCTCAAAAAAAAGTATGAATGTTATGAACTGATTCAACCAAAATTTTTTTTTTTTTTTTTTTTTTTTTTTTTTTGGTTTTTCAAGGTAGGGTCTCACTCTAGCCCAGGCTGACCTGGAATTCACCATGGAGTCTCAGGGTGGCCTTGAACTCACGGCGATCCTCCTACCTCTGCCTCCCGAGTGCTGGGATTAAAGGCGTGCGCCACCACGCCTGGCTATCAACCAAAATTTTTGAAACTTCACTATAATCATGTATAATCTTCAGGGTGAAAATATAGAAAAGAAAAATAACAGCCCTGTTCTCAACTCGCTAGCCAGCTGGGTAGGCAGACATAAAACAGACGAGTGTGATGCTGTGTGAATCTGGCTGTGATTTCACAGCTGCAGAAGGGAAGAAGGGCATTTGATAGTGGAGCAAGAGGGAGAAGGCTGTCCAACTAGGTGCGGCCGGCCTGACCTTTGAAAGGTGATTAAAGACAAGCAGTGTTGGTAGGAGGTGAGCAGCCTGTGTAAGGTACATTTTAAAGCATGTGGCCAACTGAGGAACGAGTCCTTCTATGTGGCTGGGTCCCAGGATGATGTTAGGATGGGGCAGACAAGGGTTCGATCCTGAAGAGCACTCTCTCTCCATCATGAAATATGAATTTTGTAGGAAAGTAAAGAGGAGAATGTGTTCCAATTTTTTTTGCTGTAAATAAAACAATAGAGCCAGGCATGGTGGCATATGCCTGTAATCCCAGCTCTCAGAAGGCCAAGGCAGGAGGACTACTCTGAAGTTGAGGGCAGTCTGTGCTACAGACTGAGTTTCAGATCAATTAGGACTATGTAGCAAGACCTTGTCTCAATATAATAATTAATAATAATAATAATGGAGAGGAGGAAGTGGTAGTAGTAGTTGTTGTTTCAGGCCAATCAAGACCTTGTCTCAATGTATAATAATAATAATAGTTATTATTATTATTAATACTAATAAAATAAAACAAGGAGACTCAGGTTATATCATTAAGCTAATACCCTTTTCCTTGGTTCAAAACATTTGAGAAGAGAATGTGATGAGATCACAGAATCTAGCTGTAGAGATGACAGGAATCACAATTTCCTCATCTGTCAATGGAGATCATTACAGAGTTGTAAGAATACACAAATTCAGTCCCATTAGGCATTTGTCTGCTATATTATAAACAACAACTATAAGTTGGCATTTTCTTCAGCATTGAAAAAGACCAAGTTGCAGAAAATGGCTTAGAATGCTGAGGGCTTATGCTAGCAGCTGGAGTGACGAACAGTTTCCCAGTGTTGCTGAGTCTATATCGCTTAATCGAGTCCTTTTAAGACAACTACTTCGTCAGCTATGGGGCTGGGAAAAACCATCAGTTAGCAAAATACATCAATTATATACTTGAGAGGAAATTTTCTGCTGATTTCATTGTGTGAGAGAATGTGAGCTAGTTAAAAGCAGAATAGGAAAGTATCAAGATCCACAGACAGGAATTAGGAGTAATATTTGTTTGTTTGTTGACTGACAGGTCTCCCCAGAGAGGGAGTGAGCGAGAGAGAAACTTTTATGCTTTTAATTTGTTATAACATTGTAACACATTGTTTATAAAATCTCCTTTTCTCCTAATGACTGAACATATTTTTGTTACTGGAATTTTTTTGTCATTGTGCCAAACTGGAAATTTGAAATAGAGTTAAGCAATTTCAATTTTAGTTCTAAAGATTAGAACTAAATTAGATTTACTATCTGCATAATCCCATCTCTGTCTTTAAAAATGTACTAGGAACTGAGCCAGTGAGGCCCCAGCAAGATGTAGAGAATGGTGGTCCCTAGGAACATTCCCAGCCAAGGTGCTTTGACCATATTAAAATGCACATATCTTTAATCCCAGCACTTGGGAGGCAGAGGTAGGAGGATCAGGGTGTATTTAAGGCCACTCTGAGACTACATAGTTAATTCCAGGTTTAGCCTGGGCTACAGTGAGACCCTACTTGGGAAAATAAAACAAAACAAAACAAAAAGATGGTTCTGTGATGGCTTGCTCCATTGTGGCCGCGGTACTGTTCAGCACCGTCTCTTGTCTGAAGATGATAAGGCCAGGTCAGGAGTGATTGGCAAACCCTGATGCTCAGTGGTGGCACGTTCACAGCCATGGGGCAATGGTTTTCCTTCACATTTATATCTTCCCATCAGTCCCAGCTAGTGTATTGTAATAAAATAAAGTTGTTCAGGGGGAAAAAAAGACTGCCTTTGAATATTCCATAGAATGATAGGTTTACTCTCTGTGTTTTGTTTTGTTAGTGCTCCTATATTCCTCCCTGTAAGAGAGAAAACCAGAAGAACCTGGAAAGCGTCATGAATTGGCAACAGTATTGGAAAGATGAAATTGGTTCCCAACCGTTTACTTGCTATTTTAATCAACATCAAAGGTAAATTGATATTTATGTATGCATGTTAATTTATTGGTAGCCTGCATAATTTGTTACATTGGTAAATCAGCCTGTGCCCACTTGACAAAATATACAACTTGGAGCTAATCTCAGCTCATTGTAGCACATGGTCGCCATTGTTTATAGCTGGTGGAAACCCCTTCTGGCTGTATAGGATGGGAGATATATAAAGACCCACAGGAGAGAGGGGAGGAGGGATGGAGGGAGAAGGGAGAAGGAAGAAGGGAAGGGTACAGAGTTTCTGTCATAGAGCTTGCAGTACAAATGGCAATGTCTTTACATAGAAACATTGTGCACTAGCAGTGTGATGTCACAGATTAACACACATAAGCTAAACTGTGCAGATCTGTCAGCATTTTGGATGGCAACAGATCTTTACTTTTCCTTCCCATTCTGATGCAGTATCAAAGTGTGTTCACACCATTAAAACTTTACTTGACTTAGAAGCTGTCACACTATTCCTTATGGACCATATCAAGATGACTCTTTATACCACAACACTCACTACCCCACCTAGAATATTCATGCTAACTCACTCATCAAACATTTATTGAATATTCCAGACCTCTTGCTGTAGAACTCCACTTGGATGTTCCACCGTTACTTCAACACTTTTCATTCTCCCATAATTTATCTCTTAGTGAATGGTGCTGGTATTCATTCATTTGTTCACCCAACTCAGAAACCTTTGAGTGAGTCCTAATTCATTTTCCTCCTATATCCTTTAACCTTTATTCAGCAGCATTCACATTTGTGGTGACTCTCTCATTGCTACTATTTTAGTTCAGAGCTGAAGTATTTCTCAGCCCTGTTAATGCAGAGATCTAACATGTCCTTCCACCTCCACCCTGCCGTACACCAAAATGTTCCCCATGCTGCTTCCCAGGAGAGCTCTCTAGCACAAGGGTCTAAGTAGGCTCTGCTTGATAAATTTCGGAATACAGTCTGGCATGTCTTGTTGTGACCCATGCTGTCAGATACCTGTGGTGACACAGGAAAACACTCTAAATCTAGTGGCTATAACAATGTTAAGTAAGTATTGCTTATGGTTTGTGGGTTGGCTGGATTCACATGAAATAGCTGGTCCAAGATGGCTTCTGTGCTGCCTGTTGATAGGGCACCTCAATTCTCCTCTTCCTGGCCCATTTTTCAGTAAATTAGATTGTCTTCCTTTCAGCATGGCAGTTCTGAGCAGCGTTCTAAAGAGGCAAACCTCAAGTCTAGGATTTCAAATAACATCATTTCTGACACATTCTGTTAGTCAAAGCAAATCACAAAGCCGATGGGGTCCATGACACATTGATCCAGACTCATTCTCCTTTTAGGAGGCTCTGCAAAGGATTTATGGCCATTTTTAACCTACCACAGCACACACAGCTCCTCAGAATGTCAGCGCAACTCCCACTTTTTCAGCCTTTTCTGCTTGCTAAATGCTTGGGAATAGCCTTCTGACATATGTGCAATTCCCAGAAGACCTCATACTTTTGTTCTCTTGCCTTTGGACTTCCTCCTCGACTTTCCTCCTCAGATCATCTTCACTGGGTTGCTTTCCTGGCTCCTCATGCTTGATTTAGTTGCATATCAGTTGAGTTAGCTAGCATCTGCAGGTAAACAAGGCATTCCGACTCAAAGTAGCATAAACAATTGGGAAATGTACTCTTTCATGCATCAAAAAATGCACAAACGGGCTGACATCAGGATTGTCTGATGCAAGGACAGTAGTGTCCACCTGAACCCAGCTCCTTTCTGGCTCTCAGCTTGGCCTCAAGGTGGCTCCCTTCATGGTTACAGCACAGTTTCCACAGTTGTCACAGCCCGACATAGGAGTACCCAAACACATTGAGCAGATCTTTCTGGTTGATCTTTCTTGAGGTTAGGAAGCCTTTTTCTTATTTCCTATCATGAGCCTCCTCCATGTACTGTTGTTTAAGGGTTGCCCTTTCTACTTCTAAATAAATTACGAGAAAAACAATCAGAACATGCTCCTGGGCTGTAGGTAGTAACTCTCAAGTCACATGAAGGAGGGGTGCTATCTGAGTAGATTCAAGAAAGGAGAAGAGGACAGATGTAGAACAACCAAAAGTACCAGCATCTGGATATGTCCCTTGTGTCCCATAATCATCTGTGTACAGCTCAGTTCCAAAAGTTTGCCATGCCTGGTTCACACAGCTATACCAGAGAAGTGGTTAAAAAGAAGAAAAAAAAAAAATGTATATCATTGACAGGTTAAACTAGAATCTATGTTGATCATCCCAGGAATCATCATTTTGAAAAATGATCAACTTTAGGGGGCTGGAGAGATGGCTTAGTGGCTAAGGCACTTGCCTGTGAAACCTAAGGGCCCAGGTTTGATTTTCCAATACCCACATAAGTCAGATTCAAAAGATGGTGATGTATCTGGAGTTCGTTTGCAGTGGCTGGAGGTCCTGGCACATGCCCATATCTATGTGCCTTCTTCCTTCCTTCCTTTCTTTTAAATATTTTTTTTATTTTATTTATTTATTTATTTGAGAGAGAGAGAAAGAGAGAATGGGTGTACCAGAGTGTCCAGCCATAAACGAACTTGATGCATGCACCACCTTGTGCATCTGGTTTACATGGGTCCTGGGGAGTTGAACCTGGGTCCTTTGGCTTTGCAGTCAATTGCCTTAACCACTAAGCAATCTCTTCAGCCCTCTTTCTTCCCTCACTCCATCCCTCCCTCCCTGCTTTCTTTCTTCCTTCCTTCTTTCTCTCTCAAATAAATAAATAAAATATTATTTTAAAAAATCAACTTTAGGAACTCTGATATAACTAGGGGCTAGAACCATTGCTGTATTCATATGCCTGTCACCCTGTACTGGAAGTCACCTGTCACTCTTTGTATGTTAATCCTCCAAACCGGAGTGTGCACTTGTTGAAGAGCATGGGATAATGTTCTTTGTTTTCCTAATGCCTAGCACAATGCCTGGTTCTCAGCAAGCATTTGATGAATGAACAAATAAATGAGTGCAAAGTGTCAGATTAATGAGGAGGGTTGTGTTTTCTTTTTTGATGCCAAGCAATTAGTGCTCATTGATGAAAACATGCTTATGCAAATATAAATATGATTTCATAAGCTAGAAGTTAAAGAAGAAAACGTTTCAAATGGAGAGGCTGTACTAAAGAACAAGGATTAATGATGGCCTGGGTTCAGTTTCCCACTACCCGCATAAAGCCAGATGCACAAAGTGGCACATGCATCTGGAGTTCATTTGCAGTGGCAAGAGACCTTGTCATGCCCATACCCCTCTCTTTCTCTCTATCTCTGTGTTTGTCTCTCTCAAATAAATAAAATATTATTTAAAAGAAACCAAGGATTGACATTGTAAAGTGCCACAGATACATAGGTGATATAATAAGGAGTGATGAGCTTGTAATCTGGAAAGGTAGCTTGGACCATTGACAACATACTTATGAGATGGTCTTTGTAATATAGACAATAAATATTCAGTATTCAGTGAGTTTCTTTGCTGTTTTTAACCAAATGCTGACATAAGTGGAGCTTCCCATTTAGGAAAATAAGAGTTTTACACTGTTAAGTAACTATGTGAGTGTGGAGTATGTGTTGGTTAGATGAGTTAGAGGCCAGCAGGAACTATTTTGGGGATGGCCATTTGTGCAACGGGTATTATGAACGACATTTTACTGAGATCACCAGTTGTACTAGTTGTAAGTACTAATCCCATTTAACACGTGAGGAGGAAAGTGAGTTTGTTGTTCGTGCTGCTGCTGTTGTCATTTGTCTGTGTTCTGAGCCAGGATCATGTATATTGCAGGTGAGCTCAAATGTATTGTGTAGCTGAAGATGACTGAACTTCTGATCATCTTGCCTCCACTTCCTGTGGACTGAGATGACTGACAGCACTCCCAGGCTGAGCTTATGCACTGCTAGATATTAAACCCAGAACCTCGTGCATGCACTCTACCACTCTGAGTTATGTCTCCAGCCCAGACACTTACCCAGTATACACATAGTCATTAAGAAGAAAATGATGACAATGATAAAGAAGAAATGGGCTGCAGTGGGTAGTGTTAGTGGAAGTAGTGAATAGTAATTACTGTACCAGAAAGACATTTTAGGATTTATTTTTATTTATTTATTAGAGACTGAGAGAGGGAGAGAAAGAGAGAGTGAAAATAGGCATGCCAGGGCCTCTAGCCACTACAAACGCACTCCAGAAATATGTGCATCTGGCTTACGTGGGACCTGGAGAATTGAACCTGGGTCCTTAGACTTCACAGGCAAGTGCCTTAACCTCTAAGCCATCTCTCCAGCCCCAGGAAGACATCTTAGAATGAGTACTAGCAGAACATAATGAGCGTGTGAGTACTGAAAAGGAAGGTGTCAGGTTTGATTGCAGGTGAGAGGACAGTCCAGCTCTGAGTTACAGGCTGAGTTACATGATATTCAGAGGTTATTTTGAAACAGTTAGAAATGCAAACTTTTAGTCCAGGAGCAGTGTTACATAAATCTGGGAATCATGTGTTCACAATCTGGATTGAAGCAAAGAGAAAGTGCCTACTGGGAGCACAGAAGAGAAAGGTTGATAGGCTCATATTTACATGATAGGTGAAGGAGATGAGAAGAATAGCCATAAGATGAGTGGAAAAGAGAATGCTTTCTTGAAAGGTGGTTCCAGAGAAGGAAGTAATCAGAAAGCACACTGAGAAGTCGTGGGTTTTGCCAGTCAGCAGTCCATGGTGATCACTGAGGAAACAGCAGGTCCAGTCTCAGGGCAGCATTAGAAGTTATTTGGGAAGAGTTGAGCATGTGAGGGCATTAGTGAGTGCATTAACCTAAAACAAAAAACCTCTCTCCACACACACACACACACACACACACACACGCACGCACACGCACGCGAGCTGGAATGTAGATCTTTGGTAGGGTACTCACTTAGTACATTATCAGCACTGCAAAAACAATGGCTGGAGGGCTGGAGGGATTGCTTAGCGGATAAGACATTTGTCTGCAAAGCCAAAGGACCCAGGTTTGATTCCCCAGGACCCACGTTAGCCAGATGCACAAGGGGGCACATGCATCTGGGGTTTGTTTGCAGTGGCTGGAGGCCCTGGCACGCCCATTCTCTCTCTCTCTCTCTCTCCCTTTCTCTGTGAAATAAATAAATAAAATATTTAAAAAATATTTAAAAAAACAATGGCTGGAGAGATGGTTCAGAAGTTAGAGTAATTTCTATGCAAGCACTAGGGCCCGAGAATGCCTGAGTGACTGCTCAAGTTCAATCCTCAGGACCTACATGAAAATCTATGTGTCCGCACACAACTATCCTGTGGGCAGCAGAGCCCAGAGAATTGCTGGGGCTCATGAAAAAAAAAAAAAAAAAAAAAAACTGGCAAGCTCTGGGATTAATGAGAGACTCCAGCTCAAGTAGAAGTGGGTGGAGGAGCTATGGAACAAGACACCTGGATGTGTCCCTCTCACCACCACAGATGAGTGCTCGAAGGCCTCCTGGGCATGTACACATGTGTATACTATACACACCACACTTTACACACACTTGCAAAAAATAATAAAGTAAGCTCATTAAGAAGGTAGATCTCATGTTAAACTGTTTAGGGAGGAAGAAATTGAGAAGGAGGCATGAGTGGATGCAGAGAAATGATCCTGCTACAGACTAAAACTGCTTAGGAACAGAGAAAAATCAAATGTGTGCAGTAAATAAGGTAAAACAGGAATATACCCTGTGGAAAATGAGATAGGAGGAAATAAAGTTGAAAAAGTAGAGAGCCCTTTTTCTGCGAGTTGGGGGCCAATGTAGGAGAGCTGCCTCCATCAGCCCAGTTTTGTACAAGCCCACATGGAGTTGGGTGCTTCCTGTTTCATTGTAAACACCGGTGTCAGAATGAGGATGAACTTGAGTTTGTAGCCTGCTGTCCCAATTAGTGATCATCGTAATAAACTTCCCCCATTGGTACTAAGTATTCAAAGGCTGTCCCTCCCTCAGTCAGGGCTGCCTCCCGTTAGGGCTTGTGTCCTGAATTTCATCACCACCCAGTCAAGACTGTTCCTCTTAAACACTAAGGACTACCTAATTAGAGCCAGCTCTCTTCCAGACTCAGGGAACCCCTTCCCATACTCCCACAATACTTACGATACCAAATGTGCAGCCTCTTCACCCCAAGCAGTACTTCAGTCGTCTTTTCCATACCAGGTGGTCCTACATTTCAACCCAGTTCAGCACTGTCTACCTGCTGTTAGCATCTGATCCCACAAGACTGTCCTCATTTCAGACACCAATCTCATGTCCCACCTGTACATTTGACCTCATAACCTTCCTCCCTAGGCTCAAGAATGTGCTAAAAGGAAGGGCTCACAGAGCTCAGGACATGGGTCCTTGGTGACTAAGTTAACCTCAGGTCTCTCCTTGGAGGGCAGGCAGCAGCGCTGCTAGCCCTCCAGTCACGGGTTGCTCTCTCTGTTAACCAGCTCCCGCCTCCCAGAGCTGCCTCATTAGCATAAACGCCAGTGATTTAAGAGGGGCTTGCGGTGAATAGCAAAAGATGCTCTTCTCAACCCTCTAATCAGGAAATTGGAAGTACATGAGAAACTCTGCCAGGAATCCTGGACCAAGACCAAATATGTATTTCAGATTATGACCCAGACACCTCTTCCGCGGAAAAATTAAGCATATCACACCTTCATCAGAACGGATATACCTTCTCTCTCCTTCATCTCCCTGTCCTACCCTCACACTGTCAGGCTTCCATAGAAGTAGAGGTGGTCTGTGACAGCCTGGCAGCACATGAGACATGATTCTTAAGTGACTCTAGGGAAGCAGAGTTTAGAGTTTGGCTCTTTCATCCTGACATATGCGAGAGGAAATGGGGGTGCGCTGAGGAGTGTGAAGAATGGCAGCTCCCCAGTGCCATCCACTCCCAGCACACGTCTTACTACTGCTAAACAGGAAGTTAAAATAGACTTACTGTATCCACTCCCAGATGCTCTCGAGAAGATGAACTTTATATTTAAAGTAACCTTTAGATTCCACGCAAATGCAGGAAATTAAGGAGAATGGTTACGGGGAGCATTCCATTTTCAAGAAAAGAGTGCTATTTTTAAAATATAAAATGAAGATTATTGGAAGCTTGGCTTTCCCCTTATTACGGCAAGCTGTACGTAGAAGGAGGATCTTCAGGGCCACACAGCCACCAGCAAGCAGCCTTGACTACCATGCAAGATCTATCCCCATCTGGTCCTTAGGGCCACATCATTCTCTTGCACTACACGCATTCATGGGTCCCGTTCAGCACTTTGTCTTCCGCAACATCCTGCAGCATATGCAGGTTGTGCGTTTGCACTTTTTTTCTTAATATGGCCAATACTACTTATACTCCTATACTATTGTTTCCCTAGCTTTCTCCTACTTTGTCTTTTTTTTTTTTTTTTTTTTTTTTTGGCAAACCCCAGTTAGGCTGTCTTACCAAGCATATCCTAATATCTCTATTCTATTGTCAGAAAACTTTTATATGCAGATGCACATAACCTTAACCAGCCACCCCTTGAAGAGGTCACAAAATGTCCCTAGAGAATGGTTATTCATTCCTTGTTGGATCTTAGGGCAAGAAGTCTTATTAGTCTTTAGGATTTTTTTTTTAAAACTTCTTCCTCTTATGGGAGCTTTATATTTTTGTCTACAAGCTTAATTTTTTTTTGACATTACCTGTTAATTTTATTGAATGATCTTTCAAAACAGAAAGTTCTAATTAGACATTCCTTTTTTTTTTCTTTTTTTCTTTTTTTCTTTTTTTTCTTTTTTTTTTTTTTTTTTTTTTTTTGGTTTTTCGAGGTAGGGTCTCACTCTAGCCCAGGCTGACCTGGAATTCGCTATGGAGTCTCAGGGTGGCCTTGAACTCACGGCGATCCTCCTACCTCTGCCTCCCGAGTGCTGGGATTAAAGGTGTGCGCCACCACGCCTGGCTTTAGACATTCCTTTTAAGTTTTTAAAAAACTTATTTGTTGATTTTTTTAAAAATAAAAAGGCTGTACTCATATATCTCCTCTCCCTGCCCCCATTCTACTGAGGGTCCTCTTCATTGCAGTTATTGATATTCATTGTGGGGTTCTGATGGCCTCAGTCAGACTGGGGGTGGTGTGGGTGGGGGGGCTTGACAGTGCCTCAGGCTATTCCTTCCCACCCTGAGGCTTTTATAATCTTTCTGTGCCTTCTTCGGCAATGTTCCCCAAGCCTTGGCAGGCATGTTAGAAGTCTGATTTAGTGTTGAGTTCTCTGTAGCCTCTGGATCTCTGTTCTTATGAGGTTTGAGTGACCACAGTGTCTGTTGCCATCTCCCTGGAGCTGGTTTTCAGACTAGCCTTGACAGCAGTATTGTGTCACTGCTTCCTCTGCAGTGGCTCCTGGGTCCTAGGCAGACATGATAGAGGTGACACGACTCATGGTAGGCAGTCAGCTGTCTATTCTTGATGTACTGATATATCCTGAATCTCCACAGTATTCTCCTCCATCTGTAAGATGAAACAGATTCTCCAACCAAAAATGAGCATCTTGGATAAACAAAGTTATAAGAGAGACTTATTGATGTGTATGCCCACTCTTCTTAGCCAAAGAGCAGTGGAGGTTCTCTGTGGGGTCCACTGGTTTTCTGTCCTTGAGAATCTACAAGATTAATTTTTAATACATTGTTTTCTACAACTAATTGGACAATATAGCTCATAGGCCATCAGTACGCACACACACTCACCAAATGAATGAATCAGGCTACAGTACCTGTGTCGTCTCTTGAGTCAGCCTCTGACGCTGGTTTGGTTTGCTCTGGTCTTCTTAGCCTTGTTTTTTTCTCTCAACTATCACCCGCACTACACTCATTTAATTTAAACTTCTATTTGATCTTATCATCGTCTTTGATTAATTTTTTTCTGTCTTCTCATTATCTCCAAGATAAAGGCCAGGCTCTTCCAATCATAGCTCCAGCTTTTTTTTTTTTAATGATTTATGTGTCAGTCATGGTTTAAAAAAAAAAAACAGTAGGGAAAAGAAAAAGAAAAAACCAGAGATGGAAGCCTGGGAGATGGCTCAGTGGTGAAAAGCCCTTGCTGCTCAAGCTGAATGACAACCATTCTAATTCCTAGAACCTATGCCATGATGCAAGTAGTGCACAGCTCTGTGTTCCAAGCGCACCTTCAGCAATGGGAGGTGGACTCAGGAGGATCCTGACACTTGTGGGCCAGCTCGCCTGGCATTCATAGTAGCAAAACAAGAGAGATCCTCACTCAAACAAGGTTTGGCACCCCACGGTTGTCCTCTGACATCCACATGCACACTGTGTCATGCTCATATTCATAAACACACACACACGCACACACACACACACACACACACATGGGGAGAGGGAGAGAAAGTCCATGCTTTCTTGGAGCATATAGTCTGTTGTGACATGAGTGTAATTACAAAGTAAGGTAATGCTATGAAGAAATAAGTAAGATTCTATGATGCAGTGGGGAATTTCATTATTATACATACGAGGGGGGGGGGGTCCTGGCACTTAAAAGGAAGGAAGAAGGGCTGAGATTCCCTTCTGCGCACTGAGACAGTGCTGCGCATGGGAGCGGTGACAGCTTTCACACCACCTGCTCCAGTCACCTCAGCTTACTGTTTCCCTGTTCCTGATGCTTTTGCTCCTGTTCCTGTCCCCTTACCTAGGGACACTTTCATCTTGTTCTCTTCTAGGAACTGTCATAGCACAGTGGCTCTAAAATGCACCCTGCTAGCAGCCAATTTCTCATGGTGTGACCCTCGGAATGTTACCTAACCTGTGCCTCAGTACCCGTGGTAGAAAGAGAACACAGACAGCAAGGGTACCATGAGGGTGACCACGAGGGAGCACATGCCTGTCCCCACCAGTGCCTTCTGTAGAAGTGTTTGCTGGTATTGCTTTTCTTACTACTTTAAAGGTTCTCCTCAAATCTCACTGTACCCACTCATATTTGCTCCGCACGGTGCTCCCACCTCACTGGGGCTGCTTCTCTCACACAGGCGCACATGACAGGTCGTTGAATATGTGCTCTCGCAGATGATGAATTCTTTAAATGCATCGCCCATGTGACATCAGGCATCTGGGTTTACACTTCTCCTCTGCTCCTGATTAATTGTACGACTTGAGTAAAATGTTCAACCTCTCTGTCTTGATTTCCTCACCTACCCAGTGAGGGTCACGTTGCCTGTCTTGAAAAGTTTTTTCTCTTTTGGTAAGGGTCACATCTGCAGTGCATACTAAATAATCATATGGGCCCTTTTCTTCTTTCCTTTTTTTTTTTTTTTTTTTTTTTTTTTTTTTGCCTTACTCATTTCTAATGACTAGGAAATGGCTAATGAGTGAGTAGCCTGGTTCTTCTCTGGTTGGAGGTTCAGGTATTGGGTGAATAAGTAAATGGCTTTTATTAATGAGTCAAGCAATAGAGCACACAGAAACTCACACAATTCTGTTGTTTAAGGAAGTAAATATGCTATACTTATGACACTGCACTCATTCCACATGGTGTTTATCGTGTATATATTTTTTAAATCAAATTTACCCTTAGTATTTTAAAGAAAGATGACCATAGTGGCCTAAGTTGAAATGAGTGCTCTGAAGAAGAACACGTGATAAAGCCACTAAAATAGAAAATTAAAAGCAACCAATTAGAAAGCAGTGCTCACTTACTCAGTGTCCTTATCTGTAAAGTTTAATAGGTTAAATGATCTCTATGACTCTTTTACACCCTCACATCATATAGTACAATAGGCTTTAATTCCAAAGGCTTGTGTGATTATAGGAACTTAAGACGCTAGATAAAATCTTAATGGTGCAGGAGAGAGGAACTCGCGAAGGACTAAGCGGGTAATGTCTAGCACTCCTTATTGGAGGCACAGACAGTGCTCCTACCTCAACAATAATTGAGTTTCATAACGATGGCAGTGAGTCATCAGAAAGTTTAAATTTGGTTCAACATACTCTCCTTAAAAGGCAAAAAAAAAAATGTGTAATGCATTTTAGAAGAATTTTTTTCACCAATGATATTTCAAATATTTTTATTAGTTGTTATTCAACTTAAAAGTGAAAGCAGTTATTTTGAAATCTTACCTGTGAATACCTATTTCCACTCCATAAAACAAGCAGTAGCATGTAACAGGCCACACAGGTCTTATTGCCAGAAAATAGCGGAGTTTCTTTTTTTTTTTTTTCATAGTGTTATCTTTCTCAATTTCCTAGATTTAACCTGTTCACTCATTTACTCTCACTTGTTTAATATGCATTTATTAATTACCTGTTGTGTACAGGCATCTGGAAACAATGATAATAAAACTTTGCTTCTGTCCTTAAGGAATTCATTGCTTAGTATGGAAGCTAAATGTGTAAATAAATAGCTAAGTGCATGTAGTAAGTGCCATAATGTTGGAGGTACACACACACACACACACACACACACACACACACCACAGAGTGTAGTGCCTGAATATTCTTAGGCAGGCATAAGGATTGCAGAGAGAAAGGCCTTTAAGAGAGGAAAAGTTCAAGTTGAATTTTAAAGAAATAATATAATTTTTCCACATGAAGCAGTGAAAGGGACTTTGAAGAAAACAGTAACATCTCCAAGCATTAAGGTTTAAAATATTCTGGGCAACTAGGAAAAAACCCAAGGGGTTTCATGTGTTTGAAGGAAGGGAGTAATGAGCCTAAATAGGTCAAATGTGATAATACTGTGTTTCTGGACCATATGAAGGGGCTTGAACTTGATTCTAAGTGCAGTGGAAAAGGGGCAGTCACGTTTTTCTCTAGAAAGAGCAGTCTAATGGTAGCAAGGATGATACATCAAGCCAACGTTGAAAGAATGATAAATAATTTGAAAATGACTGTGCCCATCTAGATATGGGGTGAAAAGTGCTTGGAGTCAGAAATAGTGCAAGAAGGAAAGGAGAGACAGGACTCAAGATCTGAAGGAAGGCTGGAGAGATGGCTCAATGGTTAAAGGTATTTGCTTACAAAGCCTAATGGCCTAGGTTCGATTCTTCAATAACCACAAAAAGCCATATGCACAAAGTGGTGCATGTGTCTGGAGTTTAAGTGGCAGAAGGTCCTAGGGCACTCATATGCTGTCTCTGTCTGTCTGTTTATCTGTCTCTCTCTCTCCGTATATATATATCAAATAAATAATTGTTTTTAAAAAGGACCAGAAGGAAGTAGAATCCACAGATTTAGAAATGTACATAATAACCAATAGGGTTTCCCATTCAGGGAGTGGAAATGGATGACTTCTGACTTTCTGACCTGGGTGATTTTGTGAGACAACATCAAAAGGAAAGGAATACTTTGGAGAACTGTTCTCTGGACATGAACTGACCAGTTCACAGTGGTTGTAACCCCCATGAGACCTGCACTATTCTGCATCCATCTACATTTTGGCATAGAGTATAGAGGAGGTCAAAAAGAATGAAACAGCCAAACAGAAGAAGGATTATATGGAAGAAGAATGTGCTCACTGGAATAGGGATTGGAGAGGGGGGACAAAAGAGGAAGGGAATATGATCAATTTAAAGTATGCTCATGTATTAAAATTCTCAGTATTAAATAGTAAGCCCTTTGCTTTCCTGATATAAGTACCACAACCAGCAGCTTCCATGTCTCTCGGCAGAAAAGATGTAGCATAATTCCAAGAATGCAAAAGCCACCATGAAACTCTAAGATGATAAACAGGCAGACAAATGTCTACCCATCAATAAGGGTACAGTAAAGAGAGCCAGCTTGCTGGCATGGTCTCTGAGTTGTGGCCCTGCCCTGCCCTGACTATGTCTGGATCCTTGTTATGTGAGGCAATACTTACACTTAACTTTGCGTGTCACAATATATTACTGACTAATGCATAGAAAAATGATTGGTCAGTTGTAATTCTTTTTCACCATGTCTTTGCATTCTAAAAATAGAGTTGGCTCTAAAAATACATTTCTTTTAATGTACTTAACGCGTTGAATTTAATTATACCATTGATTCCTAAGAGTTCCTTTTTTTCTTTTTCTCTTTCAATTCCCTATAGGACAAATTACTAATTAAAAAAAAACTTCACCCTTACTTGCAAATTTCTTAAGATACAAATCCTAAAAATGTACAATGAAAAAAGTACCTGTATTTTTAATTTTAATTTATTTATTAGAGAGAGGGAGAGAATATGGGCATACCAGGGCCTCTTGCCACTGCAAATGAACTCCAGATACATGCTCCACTTGCATTTGGCTTTGTGGGTACTGGGGAATTGAATAAGCAAGAGGCTTCAACCATTGAGCCATCTCTCCAGCTCAGGACCTGAATTTTTTAAGTGATTTTAAAAATATTTTAGTTTTATTTATTTGTTTGAAAGATAGAGAAAGAGGCAAATAGAGAGTGAGAGAATGGGTGTACTAGGACTTCTAGTCACTGCAAACAAACTCCAGACGCATACGCCACCATGTGCATCTGGTTTACGTGGGCCCTGGGGAATCAAACCTGGGTCCTTAGACTTTGAAGGCAAGTGCCCTAACAATCAAGCCATCTCTCCAGCCCGTATATATATATATATATATATATATATATATATTTTTTTTTTTTTTTGAGGTAAGGTCTCACTCTGGCCCAGGCTGACCTGGAATTAACTATATAGTGTCAGGGTGGCCTCGAACTCACAGCAATCCTCCTACCTCTGCCTCCTGAGTGCTGGGATTAGAGAGAGGCATGTGCCACCATGCCTGGCTCCTGAATTTTTTTTAAATTTTTTATTTTTATTTATTTATTTGAGAGCAACAGACAAAGAGAGAAAGAGTCAGACAGAGGAGAGAGAGTGAGAATGGGCGCGCTAGGGCCTCCAGCCACTGCAAACGAACTCCAGATGCATGCGCCCCCTTGTGCATCTGGCTAAGGTGGGTCCTAGGGAATCAAGCCTTGAACCAGGATCTTCAGGCTTCACAGGCAAGTGCTTAACTGCTAAGCCATCTCTCCAGCCCCGGGCTCCTGAATTTTTAATAAATTGCATTAGGCCAGCTTTGTTGACCTTTAAATTAGTTATTAAATATTATGTTTTATATTTGATAAAAATTTAATTGCTAATTTTTGTTTTCTATTTTCTGTGTGAAATATTACTTAAGCTATCACTGAAGAAGTGACTGGTGCCATAGTTTGGTATTTGTAAACTTTTTATTGACAACCCTCCATACATGCATCTCCTCCCATGCATAGCCCATACATATCCCCACCCACTGTCTTCCTTCTACCTTCATCCCTTAGGGACCCTTACTGAATCCTCTTCTTTCCAACTAGTTTCTCTTCTGTTTTGATATCATCATTTTCATTTTTGCCCTCATTATGCAGCCACTGTGAAGTCATAAACGCAATAGCCAGACCACTTTGTGTCTGGAAGACAGCATTTCCAAAGCACTCCTCCCTTTCCATTGGCTCTAGCATTCGTTATGCCACCATGGTCCCTGAGCCTTGAAGGGTGTGATAGAGATGTCTTTCAGTGCTGAACACTCTATCACTTCTCAACACTTTGATGAATTTTGAGTCACCCCAGTGGTCACTGCCATCTGAAAGGAGAAGCTTCTCTAACCAAAACTGAAAGTAGCATTAATGTATGGCATAAATATTTGGAGGGCAATTTTGTGGGCATAATATATCCATTTAGTCAAACAATAGTAGTAGCTTCTAACATAGTTATTTTTTAAGAAGCATATTGGCTTTTTCTTTAGACACTGAGTTCAATGACATATCCCAAGTCTTAAAAGACAAATAGTGAATCTGGAATCTTATACATTTGTGCCTGGTTCCATATTGGGAGATTACATCAGAACTGAAGGCTCTGTTTGGTCTCCAAATCAGTGCTTTTTAAAAAGCAATGTTTTCTGTGGCTCCTGTGCCATACTATAGAATATATATGGAATACCTTCCAACATTCTTTTGTCTGACATCCAAGCACCATGCATTACTTAAAATGTGAAACTGAGGGTCGGTTTTCTGATGGTTAATCAAAGTGGCTTTGTGTTTTCAAATTCATCTTCTAGCAACTTTAATTGTCATGGTGATAAGATTAAGAATGTGATGTTACCAAATCACTTTTCATTTAAGATGTTTTATGCTAGCCTTCAAACAAAGCCCTGAGGGAGTTTGGGAGGAAAAATACAAGAACTATAGGACAAGTAGGTCACAGAGTGCAGCACCATCAGCTGGTAGAATACAGGGCAGGGCTGTGTCAGGAGACTTTAGTTCTATGCATAGCTCTCTTCGTGACTCAGTGAGTGACCTTGGGCTACTTACTGAAGAGCTCTTACCTCAGTTTCGTCTTAGATAAAATGGGGCCAGAGGAGCTCGTGTCATGTGTGGCGTACACTGTGGAGTTTGTGCAGTCACAGACTCTCACATCTGGGAGACTGTTTTTCACTCATTGACTCCAAGTCTGTATTAGTTATTTTTCTTATTGCTGTGACCAAATACCTGACTAAAGGCAATTTAAGGGAGGAGGCGTTTATCTTGGCTTAGTCTGAGGGGAAACAGTCCATCTTGGACGGGCAGGCATGGTAGCAGAGAGTGACATAGCTGGCATCGTTGCCTCGATAGTCAAGAAGCAGAGCAGAGATAGGAAGAGGAGCCTCAAGGCTCATCCTTAGTGACCTGCTTCCTCCAGCACAGCTCCACCTCCTTAAGATCCCACAACCCTTCCAAATAGTGCCGCAAGCTGGGGACCAAGTGTTCAAATACATGAACCTATGGAGGACGTTATGCATTCAAACCAAAACCAACCCTGCACAAGTGGCCCCCATGTCATTTTCTGCAAGGTGTTTCCTACTGTACCCGAACAACTCTGACGGCCGTGGTATCACCTCCTCCAGAAGCCTATCCCATCTCCAGACCTTGTTAGTCGTCAAGGATTTATCTAGGGAAATGTCCAGACTAAGCAAATCTATACAGGCAGAAAGTAGATGAAAGGTCATCAGGGACTGGGGGAAGAAAAAGATGGGGTGTCATTGCTCAGCGCAGGAGTTTCTGTTTGGTGTGATGAAGTTGCCCTGGGGAAAAGATGGTGCTGATGGTAGCACACATGTGAGTCTAATTAATGCCTCTAAATTATATATATTTGGTATGGCAAATGTTATATTAAATGTACTTTGTCACAGGATTCTTTAAAAATATTTATGGGCTGGAGACATGGCTTAGTGGTTAAAGGGCTTGCCTGCAAAGCCTAAGGACCCATGTTCTACCCTCCAGGTCCCACATAAGCCAGACACACAAGGTGACGCAAGCACAGAAGGTCACACATGCACACAAGGTGGCACACATGTCTGGAGTTTGATTTGCTCGAGGTCCTGGCGTACCAATTCTCTCTGTGTCATTCCTTCTGTGTCATTCTCTCTCTCTCTTTCTCATAAAAAAGGCCAGTTTGTTGAGCTTGCTTCAAAATTTTTTTCTTTATTTTTACTTATTTATTTGAAAGACAGACAGAAAGAGAGAAATAGGCATGGAGGGAGGGAGGGAGAGGGAGAGAGAGAGATTGAGAGAGAGAGAGAGAGAGAGAGAGCTTGAGATTGAATGGGCACACCAGGGCCTCCAGCCACTGTAAACAAACTCCAAACGCATGCGCCACCTTGTGCATCTGGCTTATGTGGGTCCTGGGGAATCGAATATGGGTCTTTCGGCTCTGCAGGCAAGCACCTTAACTGCTAAACTATCTCTCCAGCCCAATTTTTTTTTATATATGCCTGAGTATAGTCCAGAAGATGACCTCAGTTGCTGTCCACCTTTTTTTTTTTTTTTTTAAGACAGGGTCTCATTGAACTAGCGCTCATCAACTGGGCTAGACTGGCTGGCAAGGAGCCCCAGAGATCAGTCTGTCTCTGTACCTCCCCAGTGCTGGGATTACAAGCATGTGCCACTACACTGGCATCTATACATGAGTACTGGGGATGGAATTGAAGTCCTCATGCCTGTTAGACAAGCGCTTTACTGACTGAGACAATTCCCCGGCCCCTTTACCACAGTTTTCACGAGTTCATCATGGCTAGCATGGTCATCTCTGTGTTCAGGCACACTGTACTATTTGTTTGACATCAGAGGCAACAAACGCTTTAAGGTCATAGGCCACAGAGTACTAGGATCTGAACCTGGCTCTCGGACCTTCAGACTGTGAATATGGCTGAGTCCACACTGCCGCCAGGACTGATACTGGAAACAATGTCTTCTTAGTGCCTTTTCTTTCATTGTTGTTTGGTCTTTTGTTTGTTTTGAGACAAGGCATTGCAAATCCATGTAGACTTGGCAACTTGACTGACTTCAGACTTGTGGCAGTCTTCCTGCCTCTTCCTCCTGAGTCTCCAGGATTCCAGGTGTGCACTGCCCTGCTCAGCTGTGACACCTTTCTCACCGCACTCTGAGCTGGCCTGTGCGGGGGAAACAGAGCCTTTTCCCCGCCACTGTTCAATAGACACTAAAGTTGAGTCCAGAGGTCTGAAGAGCCGTCAGGTTTTCTGGCAGCTGTAACACGCTGTTGACTCATACACAGCTGACACCAGAGCTTTCTCACCCCAAACCTGCTTTATATATGCGTATGTGCTTCTGTATTTTTTCTTTTCTTTTTGTTTTAGGTGTTGGGGATCAAACCTAGGGTCTTGGGCATGCTAGGTAAAAGCTATACTATTGAACCACAGCTCTAATGTCACATGGTGCTCTTAAAGCAAGTTTCCCTCATTCCTGTACTTGGGAGAATCGTGTTCTTGCTTCAATGCAAACAAACAAAACAATTAAGTTATCCTTCTATAAATAAGTAGTGCTGCTTTTTTATTGATTGCCCTAGTTTGAATCTTGATTCTGATACACATCCTATGAATTATTTTTCTGTTCTAATGTCATCTTAATTGTAAGTCAAAATGGCTTTAATTTCCTTATCTTTATTGTTATCATTATCCTTATTACATACACTGGGAAACTGAAGCCCTGGGAGGTTAAGGTTAAGCAGTTTATCTACACCTGTCAAGTAACAGAGCCAGGCTTCAACCTTTTTTAAAATTAAAAAAAATATTTTATTTTATTTGAGAGAGAGAGAGAGAGAAATTGAGAGAGAGAATGGGCACGCCAGAGCCTTCAGCCACTGTAAATGAACTCCAGCCGCATGCACCAACTTGTACATCTGGCTTATGTGGGTCCTGGGGAATTGAACCTGGGTCCTTTGGCTTTGCAGGCAAGGACCTTAACCTCTAGGCAATCTCCCCACCCCCTTTTTAAAATTGGTACACAATAAATGCACATATCTAAGGAGTGCAGTGTGATAATTCAGTACATGTACGTAGTGGACAATGAGCCAACTAGGGTAATTTGCATCTTCAACTCCTTGTACATTTATCATTTCTTTGGAGCCTATGAACTTCTTTTCTTCAGTTCTTCAGGAGACACAATAGGTTGTTGTAAGCTAGTCATCTTGCTGTGCTATAGAATTCTGCCACTCATTTCTTCTGTGTTTGGTACCTGTTACCAATCTCCATCTGCCTCCTACCCAGCCCCTAGGATCCATTATTTTACTCTCATATTTCAGATCAACTTCAAATCTTTTAATTCTGCTTCCATATTCCATACCCTTTACCTGTCTGCTGAATTGCCACTAACAGCAGCCAGCTTTCTACTCTACAGTGGGGTGTGGTAACTATTATCATAAGAATCTCTATTAAGTCCAATCCATGAAATATCACTACATTTATTTATTTATTCATAATTACAGACACACTTAGTATGGATATATCATGTTTTGGTATGATCCTTTCCTTCATTCCTGCCCCCATTCTGCTGGTAGCCATGAACATCAACATGACTTTAATCTTTCCAAATTTTAGTTCCTGAACTTCAACAATGCTATTGATCATATAATGCTCATTAACTTAATAATTAATTTCATTTAATCAATCATTAAATAATGTAAGCTTCACAAGGTACCTTGTTCAGAGTGAACATCCTCAAGTGGGGTTGTAGGTTTTCCCTGTGGGCTTGTGGGTGATGCATTATGGGAGCAGCTGTTAGTTATAGTGGAGAGGCAGTGCTTCTGGGAATGATGTCCAAAGTTGTTGCTCTAACAATCTTTCTGTCCCCCTCTTCTGCAAAATTCTTGAGCTGTGTTGGGTGTTTTCACTATGGGCTCTTAAGAACCTCTGGATCTTTACTTTGGTGGGCATTGAGTATCTTCAGGGTCTGTCTCCTTAACCCTGGCACTGATTGTCAGGCTCACCATGGAAGCTGCATACTTGCTTATCTTCCTAATTCCTCTGTGGTTTTAGCCGGGGCATGACTGAAGTGTGAGGCTTTCCTCGGGTCTCTCTACTGTCTGAAAAAGAAAAGCAGATTCTCCAACGTAGAGTGAAGTCAGCATAGGTTAAATGGGATAAGAATTATTAATTTAGGGAGAATTTGATGGATATAGCCCCTCTTTTAGCCCAAGATTAGTGGGAGCTTGACATTGGACAGTATAATCTTTACTATAATTTTTTTCATGGGTACCAAATGCCAGACCAAAACACTGGTACCTTTGCACGTGCAACATCTTCTCCCAAAACAGTCTTTGTCCACTTGTACTTAGACTCTACACTCCCATTCTTCCTTTACATGTGTTTGTGGAATGTTCCCCTCTCACCATCCCAGGCAAGTTTAAGCACCCCTTTTCTTTATTTGCCTTTGTAATGTGTATAAATGCCCATTGCATCTTGCAGTGGATTTCAGTCACAGGGAAGGAGCAAGTGTTCAGAGTGCCTCAAGCGAGCATGAGCCAGTGTCGTGCTAGGAGGTGGGAGTATAGACAGAAGAGAGTGTTCTTGCCCTCATACTTAGCACTCACTAGGGCAAGCCAGGATGCCGGGGTGGCCCTGGTGCCTGCCAGTCGTAGGTGTTAAGCAAATGTTAAGTGGCTGGGTGGAAGGAAACCGAGTACCAAAAAAGTGATGTTAAATATCCAACTATACATCTATCAGCTGTCTTTGTGCCTTAGATTAAGACAGGAATAATTTCTTCTCTGATGGCTGTTTGCTCAGTGAAATCACTCACAAGATCCCCAAGATGTCAATCAGCTTATGCTAAATTTTGCTATAGTAGCCAACTGCAAGTCTTGGAAGTTTATAATAAGAAAAGTTTATTTGCAGCACTTGGTCTGGCCTGGGCACAGCTTTGCTCTATGCGATCATCTCCACAGCACCTGGGGCGAAGCAGTGGCCCCACCTGGGATATTACTGACAATCTCATGGCAAAGTAAAACAAATTTCCTTGGGAATACATAGTGTTTGCTGCATATTATTTCCAGTGGGCTTCAGACTCTTTTTTTTTATTACCATTTTCAGTCCACTGGTCTGATGATAGTTACTTACATATATTTTCTTGAATGGTGAATACCACATGCTACCAGGATCAAGCTAAGCTCCTGGCATATATAAGGGAATTTAAGATTGACTGGTAGGGCCTTTTAAATGTCTTACATTTTAAAATTCTGTCAATCATAAGTCATTGCTTTAATTGTTATGTATGTTTCTTTTTTTTCTTTCTTTCCTTCTTTCTTTCTTTCTTTCTTTCTTTCTTTTTTTTTTTTTCGAGGTAGGGCCTCACTCTAGCCCAGGCTGACCTGGAATTCACTATGGAGTCTCAGGGTGGCCTCAAACTCACGGCAATCCTCCTACCTCTGCCTCCTGAGTGCTGGGATTAAAGGCATAAGCCACCTCGCCCGGCAGTTATATATGTTTCTAAATAGCACTTTCATTCTACAAATATATTTATAATTGACTTATATTTTGAAAGTTTCAAAATTAATGCAGCTTCTTTTACTATGCATAAGTATTTCAATGTCTATTAACTGCATTTTAACCATAATGGCTTAACAGACTACAACAAAACTGAATAAAAAGCTATTATTCATGTACGCTTTACTATATAATTTATGGGTTAGGATGAATGAGTCATTGCTAGCTTGCATAGAAATGCTAACCTATTTCTACTTTCCTTCCTGCAGTAGCAAAGTATATGTACTCTGTTAATTATTTAATTTAAAAATAACTGTTTTCCATATATTGTAATGAAGAAGGACTTCTAGCAACTGGGAAACTTCTAGAAAGAAAATTATGATAAGAGGTAGCCCTTCCTTCACTTTCATAATAAAAAGACATTCAATTCATTTTTCTCCAACCCAGGACTCATTTTTTAAAAAATTTTTTCTCTAGAGCTGCTAAAATAAGGCTGCAGTACTAATGGAATAGTATATAAAAGAAAAGAAGGGCTGGC
The DNA here is from genome assembly GCA_036346955.1 of Dipus sagitta. NCBI lineage: Eukaryota > Metazoa > Chordata > Mammalia > Rodentia > Dipodidae > Dipus > Dipus sagitta. The sequence goes on from CM070777.1 coordinate 123,707,238, forward strand.
GGGATGACTTAGTGCTTAAGGCATTTGCCTGCAAAGCCAAAGGACCCAGGTTCGATTCCCCAGGACCCATATTAGCCAGATGCACAAGGGGGCACACGCGTCTCGAGTACGTTTGCAGTGGCTAGAGGCCCTGGTGCACCCATTCTCTCTCTCTCTGCCTCTTTCTCTGTCAAATAAATTAATTAATTAAAATAACATATTTTTTTTAAAAAAAGAAAAGAAATTGTGGCAACCGAGTGTTTTCATTGAGGATCTAATTACAGGCAGTTGGACTCAGCCTAATCAGATATTAGTGGTGATTTACTGAGAATAAATTATGGAAGCATTGAAGAGGAATGAGGTACAAGATATTGTCCAGAGATTTGGAAGGTTATCTGTTTACCTGCTTGGATTTCATTTCTACGCTCCCAGATGCATGCTGGGAACTTTTCAGAGCATGCTAGGCCAGAATAGGACTGTAGCAGTGGAAGGTTCCTGAGAAAGATCAAAGCACTTGAGCAGGATAAGCTGAGGGAACAGGAACTACTAGTGGTCACATTACCCAGATGGTAAGCTAGACCCGGATCTTCAAACCAAGCCAAGAGAGGAAAGCAGTTATTACAAAACGAATAGTAAATATGATCACTTGCTCTTGGAAATTATCTGAAATTAGTTGGCACAGTTGGTAAAAATACAAGCAAAAACACATGACTGTTTATGCAAATACATCCATGGCATTTGCAGTTTCACACAAATAGATGTGGCCTTTGAAAGAATCCCCTGGAAGGCTAAGATATCCTGCCTCCCCCCTCCAGACTCATGTGATTGAAACTCTGAGGCATGGATTTTTCTTTGAAGCTTTCATCCCACTAACATTTGCCGAGCTTGAATTTTAAACTTTGTAGGATGTGCTTCTCTTCAAGGTCCTGAAATCGCTGGACGACAACCTAAGCTCTGTAGAGTTGGACAGACCCTCTGAGACCATGGGGCTTTGTGTGGGGCCTTTGAGCCATGGCTGAGGCGGTAAGCCAGCATTGCTCCACTCCTGGCTCAGTTTTTACTATTCAAGAAACACTTGCCATCTTGCTTTCATATTAGAAATCGTGGGGAAGAAAATGTTTCTTGACCTCTTTTGAAATGCCGCATTTCAACCGTACACAATATGCCCAGTACTGTTCAGATGGGAAGGAGAAACAGTGACATTTGAGGGGATCCCTTACCCAGCTCATTTCCTTGAGAACCAAAATTCTGAAGCTCTTGCCAGCCTTCCAAGCACCCAATGGAATCCCTACTTATGGTCTTATTTTGGGTGCATCAGTATGTTTGTCATTTTCTCCTTGGAAACGGTTTCTCACACCCACATTGCAAGTGTGTGATCTGTGAATATATCGCCTGCTCGTTTCCCATGTCCTCTTTGTCTCGAGCGAAGGCTGAGAACATGATTCAGCTTAGGGAAATGACACAAAATGTGGCTGTTAAAATGATCTTTCAGAGCATCTTTTTTGCTGGGATCACCTCAGTTTCCTTCACCAGAAACAAGCAGATCTGGACTCTAACAAAAAACATCTTAAGAGAAGAAGGAATTGTCTTGGCTCACAGTTTGAGAGGATAGTGTCCATCCTGGTACGACGGGGTAGCACAGCATGGCTCTAGCTATAGCAGCAGGAGTGTGAGGTGACTGCTCACATTTTGTCCACAGTCAGGAAACAGAGAGAGATGAATTCTTCACCCTTTCCTCTTTTTATTCAGTCCAGGATCCCAGACCCTGGGAAGTTGCTCCCCGCATTCAGGCCTTAACCTCTGTTAAACCTTTCTAGAAATGCTCTCACTGATGCACCCAGGGGCATGTCTCCTAGGTGATTCCATATACAGTTAAGTTGGCCATGAAAATCACACCTGCTTTTCAGCCCTTGAAGTCATCTTATTTGAGATGCGTCTCTACCCTGTTTTTAACCACTTGGAAGGTAAGACACATACAGACTTTGCTCAGTGATATAGCCTCTCACGTTGTTAGATGCCTTTTCTTTTTTCCAATTTTTGTGTTACAAAGTACATAAGGGGCTGTTTTATCTTCTTGTGTGTGTGTGTACGTGTGCATGTGCATGCAAGTGCATGTGCGTGTGTGTATGGTATATGCACGGGTGTGCATGCACAGGTGTGTGTACCTTGAGCATACATGTATAGTAGTCAGAGGAGGACCTCGGGTCTCCTCCTCTGTCTCTTATTTCTCTCACCAAACCTGGCGCTCTCTAGTTTTGTGATTAGACTGGCTGGCTACCAAGCCCCAACACTCCTGCTGTTTGCATCCTGTTTAGCACCAAGATTCACGGCCATGCCTGGCTCTTACGTGGATACTGGGAATTGAACTCAGGTCTTCATGCTTGGACAGCAAGTGCTCTTAACCAGTGACCCATCTCCCCAGCCTCTTTTGTCTTAACCAGTACAAGGAATATGGGTGTACAATTCATACTAGTGTTTAACTCGCATTGGTGTTTTTAGTTCTTTCTAGACCTTGGCTTGTCTTTGAAGTTCCTTTTGTAGCCCTGAATTTTCAGAGGTGCAAGATTGCATCAAGAAAATTTTGATGTATAAGAAATCATTCCTCTAAATAAGGAACAGAGGAATATTTTTAAAGCAATAGTGTCATAAATCTCCAGGAATCAGTATCAGTGAAATGGAAAATGAGCACCGTGACACTTTGGGAACACAATGGTTTACCCTTAAACATCTCCATTTCTAGCTAAAATCTGATTTAATAATATAGTACTGAAAAGAAATCATTGTATGGAAAATGTGGTTGTTAAAAATATAATAAGGTTGGACAGAGAAATTTTAAATAAGTGTTTACATTAGAAATCAGCAGTAATAAAATAGCCTCATGTGTCTAGGGAGATGGCTCAGTGAGTGAGAAAGCTTGCTGTGCAAACATGAGCATCTGAGTTTGATCTCCAGCACCCACAGAAAAAGCCAAGCATGGCTGCTCATGCCTGTAACCCCAGCACTGAGCAGGGTGGAGACAAGAGAACCTCTGGGATTCACTGGTTAGCTAGTCTAACTGAAAAATGGCATGAGCTCCACGTTCAGTGAAAGAGACTGTCTCAAGGAGATAAGGCCAAATGATGACAGTCGAGGATACCCAGAACCCTCCTCTGACCTCCAGATGTGTACACACATATGAACATACACATGCATGAACTGTGCACACATATTCCACATACTATATACACACCAGAAAAAAAGAAAAGAAACAAGCATGATGGACTAATCAAACTATGTTTCTGTACCCTCTGAATTTCCTTGTGTGGAAATTCTGCCTCAGTTTTGAAACTCACAATTCTTGAAGAGTATTTAGAGGGAAAAAAAAAAAATCAAAAGGTCCAACATATGAACTCAATATAAGAATGTAGTTAAGCCAATATGGAGTGTGGAACTGCTAGTGATTGAATCTTGTAGATCTGAGGAAAGTAGAATTTAAATAATCTGGACACATTTGATGAAGAATACTGTCACAAAGCAAATAACAAAGACCTAAAACAGAGAAAGGAGATCTCACAGAAAATGAAGAGGCACTGTCTCATGGAGGATTGCACTAAATTGTAACGTTTCACCAGCAGTGTGGTGAGGGACAGCAGGCTGCAGCAGAATGAATGCAGCTCTGTTTAGGCAAAAAGTAGGGAAGTATTTCATAATTGCATTATCTTTAGGTGGCTATGTTTTGGAGGTAACTGTCCAGGCCATAAAAAAGGTCAATGGTGGAACTGGAGAGATGGCTGAATGGTTAGGGCAGTTGACTGTAAAGCCTAAGAACCCAAGTTCGCTTCTCCAGGACCCACATAAGCCAGATGCACAAGGTGGCACATGTGTCTGGAGTTCATTTGCAGTGGCTGGAAGCCCTGGCATGCCCATTCTCTCAGTCTGTATCTATTCTCTCTGTCTCTCTGCTTAAAAGTAAACAAATAAAAATATTTTTTAAAAAGAGCAAATACTGAGAAAGGAATGAAAAAAATATTTTTAACTTGGATTCTGATAATACAAAAATATTTATTCACTAGGGATTTTTTTGTTTTGTTTTGCTTTGTTTTGAAGGTATTTTGGTTCATGGTTTAATTTAGGATGACTAACTGTAGAGAAAGATGGAAAACTTGTGTTAGTGAGGAGTGAGTATATTGCAGGAAAGCAACTTGCGATAGTGTGTTTACCTGAATATTGGTCTCCAAAGATGTCTATGCATCCTCATAGCCATGGATTTGTATTATCTCTCTTGTTACCTGATATCACGTTATAAGATTGAAGAGGGATAGGAGAAATCTAGCTTCTTTTAGGCAGTTTCAGTTAGAAATTGAGGCCCAGAGAGAACCAGGAGATACCACCTCCACATGACACCTTGCCCTGGCACAAGAGTGGAACTCTTGGTAGAAATGGAACTCATGTCTGATCGAGACTGATCTACAGTGCCCTCCGCTACCACCAGTCTAGTGCTGTACCTAAATAAAATGGGCTGAGTTGGGCTGGCCCTGGGGCCTGCCCTCCAAATCTATGAACCGATCAGGTCTTCCCCTTGCATACCTGAATCTGACAAAAGAATACATTTTCTGTACTATAAAGTCTGTGGCCTTCTTCCTGTCCATGCTGTCTGGATTCCCTGTTATCACTGCTTGGATACACCTGAGTGGCTTCCCCACTCGCTGAGCCTGCCCGGGTGGTGGCGGTGGCGGTGGCGGGAACCGAATACTGCTTCTTGCTCTGAATGGTTTTTCTGCTTGCCTCTGCTTTATTGTCTGTGCTAACTCCTCACTTTAATTACATCTACGAGAATTGGTATATTTGAACTGGTGTTCTGAGATGGCAGCCTGTGGTGTCTTCAGCAATAGGGTCTTACCTTTTAGCTCTGTCTGGTAACCAAGTGCATAGCAAAGGCCTTCATTGTTTTTGGGAATCACACAGATTACCCTGGCCAACTGCTCGTGGTGGGGGTCAACCCTGGGATCCACAAGCCAGAGATCATGGTTTAAGGATTAAGCTTTCTCCACCTTCTCCTGGGCATTTCTGTCTAGTCTGTTCACCTCCCTTAATCGGGGTTCTATCTCATATACTGGTCTCCAAGAGGAAGGTTCCTATAGTGTTGACTGCTTTAGTCTTTGGTTTTGTGTAGTTTATTTCTCTGTCCTCCCTTTTCTTGACCCCCCGCGCCACCCCAATAATCTTTCCCTTTACTTGTTTGTATGGTATCTCCTCCTCTCTTCCCTCCCTGGTCTTGTTCTAGTTACACGTAGCACATATCCCTAATACTCACTCTCTTTTAGACTCCTCCCTCTGGTCCAGCTTAGGAACCACATATGAGAGAAAACATGTAAATTTGTCTTTCTTAGTCTGTGTGACCTCACTTAGGATGATATTTTCCAAGACCATCCATTTTCCAATGAATTTCATTATCTCATTTTTCTTGCTTCTGCAAAGTAAGCACACTGGGCAAATGTACCACATCTTCAGTATCCATTCATCAGTCAGTGGGTGTCTGGGTTCACTCTAATTCCTAGCTATTGTGACTAGAGTGGCAATAAACATGGTTGAGCAAGTATTTCTGAAGTCTAGAGTGGAGTGTATAAGGTAGATACTGAGGAATGGTATACAAATTTGCACTACCACCAGCAGTTAATAAGGGTTCCACTTTATCCACAGTCTCACAGACTAACCTTTGTTGTCATTTGATTTTTTGATGATTGCCACCCTGTCTGGAGTAAAATGGAATCTCACTTGCCTTTCTCTGTGACTAAGAATGTTGAACATTTCTTTATATGAGTATTGGCCATATATATTTCAACCTTTGATAGTTCTCTGTTCAGTTCTCTGCCCCATTTTTTTTTTTTTTGAGTGGAATGCTTGATTTTTTATTGCTTAGTTTTTTTAGCTCTTTGTAGATTCTAGATATGAGGCTTCTTTAAGAGATATAGCTGGTGAAGATTTTTCCCCATTCTGTGGGTTGTCTGTTGGCTCTATTTATGGTAGGCTTGTCTGCACAAAAGCTTTTTAGTTTCATGAGATCCTACTGCTTGAGAGTTTAATTTTCTGATCTACTGGGGGGTCCTATTCAGGAACTCTTTTCCCCCTCCTGTATCTTGGAGACTTCTCCCTGTTTTCCCCCCTAACATTTTAGAGTTTTGGGTCTTATATTGAGGTCCTTGATCTATTTGGAGTCTAGTTTTTTTTCTTTTCTTTCTTTCTTTTTTTTTTTTTTTTTTTGGTTTTTCGAGGTAGGGTCTCGCTCTAGCCCAGGCTGTCGTGGTATTCACTATGTAGTCTCAGGATCGCCTCGGACTCTCAGCAATCCTCCTACCTCTGCCTCCTGAGTGCTGGGATTAAAGGCATGCGCCACCACGCCCGGCTTTTAGTTTCGTTTTTATATGTATGGTTATACAGTTTTTCCAGCACTATTTGTCAAAAATGCTGTTTTTTTCTCCAGTGGGCATTGTTGGTTTCTTTGTTGAAGATCATGTAGCTGTAGTTGCTTGAACTAAGGCCAGAATCTTCTATTCTGTTTCGTTGATCTTTATGTCTGTTTTTCTACCAGTACCATGCTTATATTACTATGGATTTGTAGTGTAATTTGAATCAGGTATGGTGATACTTCCTGAAGTGTTTTTTTTTTTTTTTTTTTTTTTTTGCTGAGGATTGTTTTGGACATCTGAGGTCTTCTATAATTCCATATGAATTTTGAGACTTTTTTTTTTTTTACCTCTGTGAAGAAAGTTGCTGGAATTTTCATAGGCATTGCATTGAATCTGTAAATTGTTTTGGTAGAATGGCCTTTTGTATGATGTTGATTCTTCTAATCCATGAGCATGGGAGGTCTTTTCATCTTCTTGCTTTCTTTCTTGTTTTTTTTTTTTTTTTTTTTAATGTGAGAGAAAGCAAGAGCGAGAGAGAGGGAATTGGTGTGCCAGGGCCTCAACCACTGTGATCCAGCTCCAGACATGTGCACCCCCTTGTATGCATGTGCACTTGTGCACTTGCTCACCTTGTGCATCTGCCTTACGTGGGACCTGGAGAATTGAACTTGGGTCCTTAGGCTTTGCAGGCAAACACCTTAACCATTAAGCCATCTCTCCAGCCCTCTTCAGTGTTTTTATGCTTTCATTGTATAAGTCGTTCACTTCCTTGGTTAGTGATTTCCTAAGATACTTAATTTTTTCTGGCTCTTGAACATGGGACAGCCTCACTGATCTCTTTCTCCATATGTTTGTCTTTAGCATATGTGGACGCTATGGATTTTTTTAAAAAAATATTTTATTTTTATTTATTCATTTATTTGACAGAGAAAGAGGGAGAGAGAGAGAGAATGGGCACGCCAGGGCCTCCAGCCACTGCGTGCGCCCCCTTGTGCATCTGGCTAACATGGGCCCTGGGGAATCAAAACCTGAGTCCTTTGGCTTTGCAAGCAAACGTCTTAACTGCTAAGCCATCTCTCCAGCCCACGCTATGGATTTTTGTGTGTTGATTTTGTATCTTGCACTTTGCTGAAAGAGTTTATCACCTTTAGGAGTTATTTGGTGCATTTCTTCCATGACCCATCCATTGTTTAATTGTTCAGTCACCAGGATCTGGCTTGTTTTCTGTTCTTTCTATTGTTGATTTCAAAATTTTGTTGAAGATGATCTCTATGCCATTGGCATGTATTTCTTCTCCTTCTGGTGTGCCCATGATATGAATATTTGGTCTTTTATTATATACCACAATTCCCTCATATTCTGTTCATACAAGTTTTTGAACTTACACAGTTTTGGACTCATAATCCAGTTCCTTGGTCTTGTTTTCAAGTTCTGAACATTTGTCCTCCACATGATCTGCTCTGTTGGTGAGGCTTTCTAAGGAGGCTTTTAAGAGGACTATTTAATTTTTGCTCTCTGTTGTATTTTTCTGCATAATTTCTATCCCTCTGTTGAGTTCCATTTTTATTTTCAGATCCAGGTTTGACTTTTTTGTTGTGTTTTGGAATTAATGCCTGCATTTGATCATTTCCTCATTAAGCTTTGATCTCCTAGTTGTTAAGATCATTTATTTGTTGACTGAAGTTCAAATCATTTATCTGCCTACTTAGAACTCTGTGTTTTTCTTCTACTATATGAGACAAGAAGTGAGAGCTATGTGCTGTTGGTGATGTCTCCTGCACTTCATTCATGCGATTGTTGGCTCTTTGATGACTTTCTTCTAGTTCCACCATCTGTCTCTTCATGGTCTCATTAATTTTGTTTATTATGTTTAGTGTGTCTTCATTGTGGGATTCTATGTCTGAAGTGTGCACCATGTTTTCATTGCAGGCTTTCATTATGAGACAAAGCATTCTGTGTGGGGATTTGTTGACTTGATGTCTTGCTTGTTTTGTGTTGCTGTTTGACATTCTCTAGTTTAACCACTTGTTGGGTTGAGAGTGTGGTACTTGTTCTTCTTATGGCCCCTGCGTTGTATCAGCAGGTCAGTTTTGTTTAAGGGGAGACTTTGGGGAGCATGTCTTCCCACTTTCTTGAGCTGGATGACCTAGGGTCTGAGCAGGGTCCTCCTTGCATGTGTCACCTCCAGGAGGGTCAGGGTGTGGCCCTGGCCTGCCTGGCTTGCTTGCTATCCAGGTAGCGCTCATTTCTCCCCATGGTATTTACTGAAGCCTAAGGGCTTTGGAGGGTGATCGACACCAGGGTCACATGAAGCACAGGGCTGGTGCCCCAGGCCTGACAGGTAGGTTGCTCTGAATGGAGACAGTGTGGATGCCCCACAGCTGGCTTACTGTGCAGTCAGCCCCAAGCTTGTGTGGGTATTAGGACTGCAGCCACAGGCTTGGTGGTTTGGGTATTCCGGTCTAGTTTGTTGTCTCCAAACTTGGAGTAGTTACTGGTCCTCCCTGAGTGTGCTCCCAAACACTGCTCACAATCAACACTTCCTCACCCACCCAAGGCACACCAGAAAGGGATTTTGAAATGAGGAGGCTATATGGCATTGAGTGGGCCCTAAATGCAATCACAGAGTCCTTGAGATCAGAGACTAGTAGGAGATTCATTGACAAATCCAAGAGGATGAAGAGATGCTAGGAAGGGCCCCTGAGCCAAGGAGTTCGGACAGCCTCAAGCTGGAGAAGGCAAGGAAGCATTCTTCCAGAGTCTCTGGGAGGATGTGGTCTTACCAGAACCTTCATGTTACCCCAGTGAGACCTCTAGAAATGTAGGAGAGTAAGTCTGTTGGTTTAAGCTGCTGAATTTCTTATTCAGCGAACAAGATAAAGAAAGGTAATCAGTCATATGCAAACGGTACCATCACTGGCTTAACACTGACCATGCACAGGCTCTTCTTTAACTCGGACCTTCAGAAAATGCCAACAATTGTAAAAGATGGTCTTTCTGTGCTGTTCTGTGGGTTGACAAATTTAGTTTTCTGTGTCAGGAAACTTAAATATGAACTAGGTTTGGGATCATCTATCCAGTGAAGGGTTTTTTCTTTTTTTTTATTTTTTAAAATATTTTATTTATTTTTATTTTTATTTATTTATTTGAGAGCAACAGACAGAGAGAGAAAGAGACAGATAGAGAGAGACAGAGAATGGGCGCACCAGGGCCTCCAGCCACTACAAATGAACTCCAGACACGTGCGCCCCCTTGTGCATCTGGCTAATGTGGGTCCTGGGGAATTGAGCCTCAAACTGGGGTCCTTAGGCTTCTCAGGCAAGCGCTTAACTGCTCAGCCATCTCTCCAGCCCCAGTGAAGGGTTTTGTAAAGAAATGCTTTCAACATAAATACCCTCATTCAGTATTAATAAGGGTTTTGTTTTATTTTATTTTTTAAATATATTTTGGTTTTATATTTTAAAAAGGAGGAAAGTCCCTGGCAATTTATTTTAGGTGCTCTTCTAGAAGATCCATGGTTTCTGTTACACAGTGAAAGCTCCACTCCATCTAGAATCAGCTCCATCTAGAATGTGTATATGTAGGGGAGGGAAAGAAGTAGTCAACATTTTCCTCCAACTGACTAGCATTGTCCCAACACAATTTATTCAATAATTCATTTTCCTCACACTGATTTTAATGGTACTGGATTTTCACTTTAAAATTTAAAGTATAGATTAATAACACAAGATGAGAATTATCAGATGAGTATGTCTAAATAGAAGAATATAGGCACCTTTTCTCCAGTTTAATTTTTGCCTAGAACTTAAGTTTAAACGTTTTGGCCAGTCTGTGAAATAAATAAGTCACTTGGTATCTCAGAAAAACCACAGATAGAATTACTGTGGAGAGCAGGTTTCCGTACCTTCAGAAAAGCTCACTGGCATTTCCGGAATGAAGCTGTGATCCAGTTTACAGGCAGGCTACCTCGATAAAACCAGTGACCTAGAATTCCTGTTGTAAGGCGTCTGATCTGAGGGAATATCTAACAAGTTTTAAAATCTCTTTTCCTTGATTATCAATGGGAGAACAATACAGGATTTCTCATTAAGAAAGCTTTTTTTTTTTTTTTTTTATGCCCAGCTGGCTTTGGGATAAAATGGATTAAGTGACTCAGTCCTTGTTTTGTTTCTTTTAGTCAGAAGTTTATAAGCATCCTTCCAGTTATAAATCTCAACAATGACACCTCTTTTTTTTTTTTCCTGACTACTCAGGAGCCATCTCACATAGGAGTCATAGGTGTCTGATGCCAGAGTTTTAAGAATCAGATAGTGAAAGTAGATGGTCATATAAAAATAATTACCACACAGTGTGAATAGAACCTCACTTTTTCCCAGGCCTTTATTCAAAAGACTTGTTGAGATAATTACTAATCTGGGCTGCATCTGTAAGAAAACACTGGCCAAGCCCAGCCTCTGACATAATCTCAGTGCTGTTGAATTATGGCTTGTTCGTGTCTCACTTCTATTTGTGTTCCTAAGAAAGAATCTAACATTATTGATGGGTGCTTTTGTTCTGTTTTGATTTTTTGCTTATCTCTACCTGAGATACATATATTAGAATTGAAAATAATCATTTGCTTGTTAAACTACTCTGTTTGTTTACTCTGCTCCCTGTGTGTGTGCTTTGCAGACTGCAATGCTCTGGGTGCAGGGGCTGAGGAGGAGCAAAGGCATCTGTAGAAAAAGGAATTTTAGTCTGTGATCAAAGGAATTGCTCCTTACAATATTCAGTTAATTCAGTTACAGTATTCAGAGATACTTGGAGAAGACAGTACTGCCAACATTTTAGCATCATCTTGATGCATAGTGATAATTATTCTCATTATCACTCCTTATTTATATTCTGTTCAGAAGCTACCTGGCTAACTGCCTCACATCCAGGATCTCATTGACTCCTCAGGGATAAGGTTGATGTTATTATTCCCATTGCTGTAGTTTGAATGTAAAATATCCCCCATAGGAACATGTGTTTGGACACTTGGTCCCTCACTTTTAGCACTGTTGTGGAATGCCGGAGAGCCTTGGAGGAGGACCACAGGGGCAGGCCTTGAGGTTTTACAGACCAACCCTACTTCCTGTCTGCTATTTGCTATCTTACAAGCTGTGGACATAATGTGACCAACCAGCTGCCTCATGCACCTGCTACCTACCATGCCTTTCTTGCCATACTGGACTGTATCACCTATTAAACTTTGACCCAACATTAATCCTTCCTTCCTAACTTCCTAAAGTACTTATTTGGTCACAGCAGTAAGAAAAGTTACATTAATACACCCATTTTCCAGTGAGAAAACAAAGACAGATTAAGAATTTTTCTCAAGATCATGTAGCTAGCAAGTTGAAAAGCTCATATCACATCCATGTTTGTCTAACTCAAGTTCAAGTTCTAGTATACTGTCCTATATTTCTTTAGGCCTTTCCTTTAGAATAGACTTAACTATAATGTCCCCTTTTTATAACTAATCCAACCCTTTATTGCTACAAAATAGCATACCTGCCACTTTGCTGCATCACATGCCAAAGCAGAATGCAAAATTTTTTTCTCCACAAACAGGAGGTTTGAACTTGATTGAATTTCTTCCACAAATAATATGAAACCTGAGGTATGACTCTTACACAGTTACACATTGCCATTCTCAGTCTACCTGAAAAAGACAGTTAAGAAAACTGTAAGAATGTGAATAACATAGATCTATAATCAGTATTTTCATCCACAGATAGGAAGATGTCTTGTTGCTCTGAAGTGAAGCCACGGTCTTGATATAATTACCTCCTAAGTTTTTGAAAGCCCTTATCACAATATCATTGCTAGACCTACATGGACACAAATGAGCCCATAATGGTGGAGAGAAGGACAAAAACCCTTTACTCTTTCATGTTTAACTACTTGGAACTGTGAAACTGAAAAAAAAAATTAATAGAAGAAACAGTATAGAAACAGTATATAAATACCAGGGTTTTTACTAAATATTTTTATGGTCACAAGACCTTCACAAAAAAGAAGGAAGAAGTACTTAGACTCAGGGCTTGTCTACTTAGAGGGTGTAAAGGAGGGGAAAGAAAAGGATCCTGTAGGAAGGATAAATGAGTTTTTGGGAGAACTAGTTTCTCTTATAAGCATGGGTGATCTTCCTGTCTTCTTCAAGACTATAAAAGCCACAAGAGGAAATTTATGGTAGCCTCATGTCCCAGAAGTTGCTACTGTTGGCCACGTAAGGGAAATTCCTAGAAGTTTAGTCTCATCTGTTGAATCTCGTATTTCTTCAGCTTAAAATAACCTTTCTGCTACTTCTGGGGTTCCAAATGGGCCCCCATTGCAAATCAACAAGACATGAAGAAGAATAGGATCTCTCTGTCTGGTGTCTTCCCATTGTTTTCAAACTATCTACGCATGTGCCTTTCCTGTGGTCACATAGGAAGACAAGTGTACATTTCCATCCTCTTGGTAAGGCATGTGATTGCTTCCATGGCAATTAGACATATTAGTTAATTACTCACAACAAGGATAGCTCAGTTATACCAAACCAAATTCAACTTTTTATTTTCTTTGGTGGAGATTAAATCTATGGCCTTGTGCATACTAAGTACACACAGTACCACTGAGCTATACTTCCAGCCTTCCAACATTTCTACCAATCTTGAAAAACTTTCTAGTAGAAAAACACTTTTGAAGTCTTTTAAAAATCATTAGTCAACAGATCAAAGCATGCATTTTTCATGGATAATATTTTAATCCAGTCTCCTAGAAAGCTCATAGCATGTGGTCTTATTAAAAAGAAGAAGAAGAGGAGGAGGAGAAAGAGGAAGAGGAGGAGGAAGAGGAGTGCCCTGCTATTGCTTGAGTCTTGGAAGTGCCTCAGTGACTCGTGTATTGAAGGCATAGTTCCCAGTGTGGCACTATAAAGTAATGTCACTTTTGAGAGGCGAGGGCTGGCAGGTCTCTTAGCATGCCTTTTAAAAGTATTGTGAGATTATCATATCTTCTTCCTTTCTTTTGTTCCCTGGCTGTGAAGAGCCAGTTTGCTCTGCCATGTGCTGTTAGCACGATGTCATGCCTCATCATAGGTTCAGTCAGTCATGGGCTGGAACCTCCTAAATTAGGAGCTTCTACTATAAGTGAATTTTCTCAAATATTTTGTTACAGCAACAGAAAGCTGACTAACATATATACCCTAAAATTTTTATAGATCAGCTATCAAAGACCAGTATTTTAAAAAATTATTTATTTATTTGTAAGCAGAGACAGATAGAGAGGAGAGAGACAGAGAAAGGATGGGCATGCCAGAGCTTCCAGCCACTGTAAACAAACTCCAGACACATGTGCCCCTTGGGGGTCCTGGGGAATCGAACCTGGGTCCTTTGGCTTTCCAAGCAAGCACTTTAACTGCTAAGCCATCTCTCCAGCCCAAAGACCAGTAATTTTTGTCTATTTATAAAAAAGAGTTGCCTCTTTCACTGCTAACATTTAATGTAAATATTTGTTAGGATATTTGAGGCTTGTATAGAAAACAGTATGTGGCTGCCTAAAACCCAGGTCCAAGCATATAAAGTTAACCTGTCAAAGAATGTACCTCAGGTTTTTGGTTTTAATTATAAAATTTTACTTTGTCACCTCCATGTCAGGAACATGAGGTGACAGCTTTCCAGGCTGTACAGTGGTTTCAGTCTGGAACAAATTGCTCTTCATTTGTTGTCAAAAGCAAGGCTGGTGTATTTAATATTTTAAAAGCATGATTTAAGTCAATTGTTACCAGATGTGAGCAATGGTAGGCATTGGCTGGAACGCTATAATATCTGACCCAGCCTTGGACACAATACTGTGAAAACTTCTTAAGCAATTTCATCATTAACTCATTTGTAAAACTGCTATTTGGGGCCTTTGAAATGTACTGAACATGTTACTTAATGTCCAAGTGCACACAAAATATTTCTTTCTACGAGTTTAGCTCTATCAAAACAACAAAGTCTCATGTTTCTTTTTCTTATTATAGCAATTGGGTGACTCATATTTACTTGGGTTCCAGGAGGCTCAGAGATAATTTTCACTTACACTTAACAGGGTAGCTGTTGTGGAACACTGTCCTCTGCACAGCAGTTGCCCTCTTGAACTTTCAGTAGCTGTGATTACTTGAGGAAGGCGGGCACAAGATTGGCCCTATTAACTTTATCCTGGAATTGGGGAAGGGCTCACTAGGCCCCCACCTCTCTCTGAGGATTTATGGACAGTTAACAGTTGGTAGAGAAGGGGAAGGGATCTGCAGTATATACCTCTCTCCAAGGATTTATTTATTTTTTTTTGAATGAATGTTCTTTTTAAATATTTATTTATTTGTGTATCTGGCTAACATGGGTCCTGGGGAATTGAACCTGGGTCCTTTGGCTTTGCAGGCAAATGCCTTAACCGCTAAGCCAGCCCTCTCCAAGATTTATAATAGTTAACTGTTACTGGAGTAGAGGTGCTCACAAGTCCCTACCCTTCCTCAAGGACTTACAAACAGTTATTGGTTGCTAGGAGGAAGGGCTCATGAGAACACCTCCTTCTCCACAGTTAACATTGCTGGGAGAGAGGGTGATGGTCTCTTCAAGGGTATAGCAGCTTATATGTCATTCATGCTCCTGTACCTAACCCCAGTTAAACTCATTGGTTCACCAAGCTAGACCTGAGGGGCATCATTTTTTGGTTTCTGTCATTGGTGCCCTATCTGGGGTGAGTAGATGTGTGCTCGCATTTCCTCAGAAAAAGTTCACACAGCAGTTGCTTTTCTTAGTCTGAGGTTTTTTTTACTTTTGTCCCCATTGTAATTCTATTACCCTTGCTCTTTGCTGCCAAATTATTTCATTTATCCAAATCTTTTGTTTGTAGTATCTATTACAGACTCTTTTTGAAAGGTCATGTTATATAAACAATAAAATTTGAAACAGAGTGAGATAGTAACTCTTCCAAAAGGCTTGGGGGATGAAATCATCACATTTTTGGTGTCCTTGAGCCATGCTACTATGCCAGAGGCTGACATGTGCAACCAAAGTCATGCCCCCAGAATTATTTTGGCCAAAATAATGATGAAGCCATTTTTAGATTTTTTAGTAAAATTCCATTAAATTGTATAAGTGAAAACCCTTTTTCCCACAAGCTGCTCTTGGTCAGGTGATTTCTGCCAGCAATGCAAACCTGACTACAACAATAAAGTTGTTACCAGAAGGTGGTATTGTTGCTGCTAGACACCTGACTATTTGGCTTTTGGCCTTTTGGAGCTGATTTTCAAGAGGAATGTGGAAGGATTTGAAACCTTGGCCTAAGAGACACCTTGCAGTGTTGTAAATACAGCTTGATGGACTATTCTGGTCAGAGTGCAAACATCTGAAAGTTGTAAGAACTATGGACTGTGAGGTTTAGCTTATGAGGGTGAGAAAGAGCTTTGCCTGGACTGGGCTAAAAGCAGTTTATGTGAGAGGCTTACTGTTATGCCCATGTCCTGAGAACTTGTGCAGGGTTACTTTGTGTAGAAATGGACTGGTATGATCAGAGGGATATGGCACTGAAAAAATGAAATTTTGGGGCCTAAACTTCTGCCTGTTCAGCTGCAATTGTGTGAGAGATTACAGCCATTGAGATTGGGCTAGCTGACTTGCATTGGGACAACAGAAAGAATGCAGTCTTTTGGAAGGGCCTGAATGCTGAAGGAGTGTCCTGTTCTTCAAAGTCTGCTTTATTCACCCCTGGATTAACAAATTGGCATTCCACCTGATATTATGGAGTATGAGAAATGCAGGAAAGAGAGGGTCATTGAATTTGCAGCACGGTCTTGTGTTTTGGAAACAGCCATGGGCAGTGTGAAGCAGGTTTGCTGGATGTCTGCATGGAGACCCGATGGAGCCATGAGGATGGACTGTGGGTTGCAGTGAAGACCCATTGGAGATGCCAGGACCAGGAGATGGCTGCTAAGAAGAGCTACCAGCCCCAGATAAAGTTTTTCAGGACTGTGATTAGCCTAGTTGGGGGGCACAGTTGGAACTCCAGAGACTTGTTGCTGGTTAGAATTATTGGATTTGGATATTTGTCATTGACTAGAATTGTTGGACTTGGAGCTACAGAGTTTGATGTTTGCTCTAGTTATTTCAAATCTTGTATTGCTTGAATATTTCTTTGCTATGCCCCATGCCATCTTTTGCAGTGCGAATATTTATTTTGTGCCATTATGAGTTTTTGGGGAATTTTTTGGTAGTATGGCTCAGTTCAATGGAGATGTTTGAACATCATTGGGAATGATAAAAACTATGGGGACTTTTAAAGTTGGAAGAATGCATTTCATTTTATATCATGTATGGTTATCAGTTTATGGGGGCCAGGGGTGGAATGTGGTGGTTTGATTCAGGTGTCCCCCATAAACTTAGGTGTTCTGAATGCTAGGTTCCCAGCTGATGGAGATTTGGGAATTAATGCCTCTTGGAGGTAGTGTATTGTTGGGGTATTATAGCCCGTTTTGACATACTCTCTTGCTGTTGTTGTCCACCTGATGTTGGCCAGGAAGTGATGTCCACCCTCTGCTCATGCCATCATTTTCTCCTGCCATCATGGAACTTGCCTTCGAGCCTATAAGCCAAAATAAACTCTTTTTTTCCCCACAAGCTGCCCTTAGTAGGGTGATTTCTGCTATCAATGTGAACCTGACTGCAACAAGCAACCTACATGAGAAGAAAGTTTTTTTCTTTTTTTAAAAAGCAATTTTTTAAGATTTTATTTTATTTATTTGAGAGAGAGAAGGAGGAGGAAGAGGAGGAGGAGGGAGAGAATGGGCATGCTAGATCCTCCAGCCACTGCAAATGAACTCTAGATGTATGTGCCACCTTATAGATCTGTCTTATGTGGTTACTGGGGAATCAAACCTGGGTCCTTCCTGCTTTACAGACAAATGCCTCAACTGAGGCCTTCTTAAGCCCTCATACTTTCACAGCAAGCACTCTTAACCATGGAGCCCCTTCCTTAGCTCCTCCCTCCATCAAATTTCTGTATGAACAGGTTAAGTTTAAGACATTTTCCGTGTAATTTAAACAAAATCACCATAGTTTCTCGCTACTAGCAAACAGAGCAAGCACTATGGGATGGAAGGACTCCTACATGGTGAGGCAAAGTCAAAGGGTATATATTTTCTATATTTAAGGTGATTTATACCAATTTGTCTGTTACCTTGAAAAATCATGTGTATACACACACACACACACACACACACACACACACACACACACACATATATATATATATATATATATATATATATATATATATATTTTTTTTTTTTTTTTTTTTTTGAGGTAGGGTTCACTCTAGTCCAAGCTGACCTGGAATTCACTATGTAGTCTCAAGGTGGCCTCGAACTCATGGTGATTTCTGCCTCCCAAGTGCTGGTGTTAGAGGCCTATGCCACCATGCCTGGCCATAACTAATTTTTTTTTTTTTTCCTCCAGGTTTAGCAAACAACAGTTTAATGAAGTTCAATGGGGATTGAAATTCTTGTCATAGAAAAATCTTGGGAGCCCAACATTTCACACATGTTTTTAGTATTAACCACTTAGGAGATAGAGGTGGGAAGATTGATTACTTGAGCTCAGGAGTTCAAGGACAGCCTATGGCTTTAGAAGCCAGCCTGGGTTACATTAGCAAGACCCTATCTCTCTCTCTCACACACACACACACACATACACACACAAATAAATAATCCTAGGATGTCTGCCTTTTTTAGATCTTTCTATGTATAAATCCAAAGAATCCTAGTAGCTAATACTATTTCTACATAAATAATTTTTTTAAGAGACAAAAAAAAAAAAGGAAAGAAAATAACTAACCAACAGACCAGCATGCTGTTATTTGCACTGTCTTTTCACAGCTGCACTCAAGTTAATGTCAGCCACTCGGAAAGTTTTCTAAGGTTACACCAACATTTTTTCTACTTTTATGATATTTGTACCTTCCTCACTCAGGGCTTAAAAGTGCTTTCCAGCTGGGTGTGGTGGCACAGGCCTTCAACTTTAATCCCAGCACTCGGGATGGGGGGGTGCAGAGGCAGGAGGATCACCATGAGTTTGAGGCCACCCTGAGACTACAGAACGAATTCCAGGTCAGCCTGGGCTAGAGTGAGACTCTACCTTGAAAAACCAAAAACAAACAAGTGAACAAAAAAAAAGTGCTTTCCATTGGAGCGCCTGCATGCTCCAGAAGAAACCTACTGATCTCTCGCTCACTGTTTTGAAGTCCTTGGGTACAGAGTATTTATGGTTTTTGCTTTTGGTCTACATTCATAAAAACATTCCGCTTCAGTCCTCACCAGATAATTATGGAAAACTGAATTCTAAATGAAATAGTTTGGGGCCAAGCAATACAGAGGAACTTGGAGAAAACATAGACAGAGGAGTACCTTCAGTTAGGGTACTAGCTACAAACCCAGTTAGAATGGGCCAAGTTAGGACAGAGGAACAATTTAGGGGTCATCTCAGGAAATCACATAATTGAGTGACTCGATCCAGAGAAAGAAGTTTTTCCTATTGAAGGAGACTGTGGAACATCTTAATGCTCTGTGAAATGGAAAGAGACAAGAATTATTTTTTAAAGAAATGTGTATATAATTTAATTTTCTACCTCAGGAAAGGATTTTGAAACAGTTACAGCATGGCTCACTCAAAATGAGTAATTTTGTTTTGCCATCTGAAACATTAAAAATTAAGTGTTGCCCAGAAGCCAGGAGGTGAAACTCCAAAAAGTTTCCGAGCAAAACAAGTGTCTGGACATAAGAGTGTCCAGTGGTTGTTTTCTTTCTCCCCATTTCGCACACATCATTTTCAGTACATGTTCTATAAACTGTTTCCTACAACATGAATAAGGAGTCCAACATCTGAGCTGTTTTCTCAAATAATTGTATAATATTGTGGTAAAGGATTTGATATCCTAAATAATGGAGAAAAATACAAAAGAGGACCCATGCTGGAGTATTTTACTGGAAAATTAGTTGTTAAATCACATTACTTAGGGAAAGTACATTGTGTATTGACTAAAATAGTATCTCCAAAACCAAATTCCTCAGCTTCCTACCTTTCTATTTTTATTTCCTTTTTTTAAAAAAATATATTCATTTATTTATTTGAGAGAGAGAGAGAGGCAGACACAGAGAGAGTTAGTATGGGCTCACCATGGCCTCTTGCCACTGCGAATGAACTCCAGATACATGTGCCACACTGTGTATCTGCCTTTACGTGGGCTCTGGGGAATTGCACCTTGGGCCATCAGGCTTTCCAAGCAGGTTCCTTTAACTACTGAGCTAGCTCTCCAGCCTTCTTTCTTTTTCACACTTAAGATTTAAAGTTTTTTGTTTATGTGTTTATGCATCTGTGTATCTATGGGTGCATATACATGGAGGTTAGAGGACAACTTGTAATTTACTATAATTTACCTTCATGAACAGGGTCTCTTGCCACTGCAAACAAACTCCTAGTAAGTAAGTAAGTAAACGTCAGCCAGCAAACTTGAGATTCTTCTGGCTCCGCCTTCCATTGTGGCATACATGTTGGAATCATAGATACATGCTGTGCATTGGGCTCTATGTATGTGCTGGAGAAGTGCCTTTAACTGCTGAGCCATCCCCCTCAACGCCAGTACCTCTCATTTTTAAGTGTACAGTTTAGAAGTAGTAAGTGTATTCGCATTGCCTCGCATCTAACCCCTTTTGATGAAACATCTAGAAGCACTCTTTGTGCCAATAATTCTTCCCAGAAACAAAACAAGGTCACCCTGAGAGACAACTTCTACCTTCTCCTGCACACTTAGGTAGAGGAGTCTGCCAGCTGTGGGGACCCGTAGCTGGGAAGGGCATCATGGTAGTGCTGGCAATGCCGACTTCAAAGACACCAAGATGTGGCTCTGACTCTCTTGTGCCTGGATTGCTGTTGGATGTTGGCCCCTACTCTTTCCGACGCCAGCCATAAAGTCTCTTTAAAGTTTACATACATCCCAGGCAGGCTCTTCCCCAGTAGTGGACAGTTATTTATCAACAACTACGTGTAGAATAATAAGCCATGATCACATCACAGCCCTGCTGGGCCCTACAGGAGCAAAACAGTTCCACACATCTAAATTAATGGTAGGCCAAATTCTGAGGATAATGTGTTGCAATAGGAGTTCTGAAACTGGAACAATTCCTCCAAGGTGGCATGATTTTAGCCTAATTGTTACAATGATATGGTATCCATTTAATATAAATTTTAGTTGAAATACTGTGAGATAAGATAAATAATAAATCTCACTTTGTGTTTGAAAGTTGAAATTATGTACCAAAAATGGAAAGTGTAAAGATTAGTAGTTTCAAGTCTAGGCTGTACAACTGCTTCTATTGATGCCGCCTGATACCTTCACTGCAGGTAAATGAGAAATACTTAATATCCTTTGTTAGTCTTCTGGGCAAGTAGGTTTGGAATTAGAACTAGGACTAATGCGCATGCCCTAGGGAGACAGTTCTCTGTTAAAGTGGCTGCCCTCGTACTCTGAAGTCTTTGATGTTCTTGAGGGCAGTGGAGCTACTTATTCTATAGCATTTTCTTCTTTTTCTGGAGGACATATAGCTAATATAATCGAACAAACCCTACCTGTGACTGAAGCGAAACTAGTTTATAAATGTAAGTGGAGTTCCCAGCATATCTCTTTAGTTGCCAAAGATGGGAGGCTATGGCTTGTGGAGCATTTCTCATCTGCATATCCCATCATGAGACCAATGTAGGAATTGAAACATGGAACCCCACACTGAGAAGGTAGAAGTGTGCTGCTGAGGCATTGAAGATCAACCTAGAAAGAGATGGGCATGGTCTGGGGAGATGGCTGTGGTTAAAGGCACTTGCTTGCAAAGCGTGACAGCTTGGGTTTGACTCCTCAGTAACCACATAAAAACACGACCCACAAAGTGGCACATGTGTTTCTAGAATTTGTTTGTGGCAGCAAAGAGGATGTGGCATGCCCATTCTCTCTCTCTCCCTTCCTCTCTCATACTAAATAAATTATATGTGTGTAAACACACACACACACACACACACACACACACATGTCAGTGGTTCAAAATGATGGTCAGTCCCACCCAGAAGCATAAAAGAAATGCATTCAGTGCACCCATTTCCTGCTTATTAATAAAATTCTCTACTTAGTAAAGCTCAGTTGATTTGAGGGCTACACCTGTCACTCTTATTTGAACATGGCTTTAATTGACTATTTTCTGATTTAAAATCATTTGAGATCAACCTAAGTGCTAAGATTTAGTTTAGGTTTGTTGGAGACTGCCTATCCATCAATAATTTTTAGACTGGTTCAAACCCCTTGGCTAGTGGGGATAAGTAAGATTAGAGTATAAGTAAGAAAGAGGAAGTGTTGGATTGGAGAGATGGCTCAGCAGTTAAGGTGCTTGCTTGCAAAGCTGGACTGCCAAGGTTCAGATCCCTAGTACCCTCATAAAGCCAGATGCACGATGTGGCATATGTTTCTGGAGTTCATTAGCAGGGGCAGGATGCCCTGGTGTGCCCATTCCCTCCCACTCTTTTCTTTCTGCTTGCAAATAAATAAAAATATTTTTTTAAAAAGAAAGAGGAAGTGTTAAGCAAATTAGAGTGAAGGAAAATGATTCCATAAGTGATTGCTACACTTTTGACATTTTGCAACATGTAAATGTTATGATAATTGATGTGCAAATTTGCATCAATTATTTGATTGGAGGGCTCACAGCTTTTGGAAATGGGTTTGAAGCCCAAAGTATAGTATTTATAATCAGAGTGAAGTATTCACTTTCAAGAATAATTATTCACTCTGGGCTGGAAAGCGAGTTTGTTTGTAGGTTGTACAGTTTTCAATGTCACACCAAGAGGTTGACCGCCCTTTCTTCTTCGCTCTCCTCCACTCTCTTGCAGGCCAGAGGATGTGCTCCTGCATCGCACGCATAATGAGATTGTCCTCCTGCACTGCTTCCTCTGGCCCCTGGTGACATTTGTGGTGGGTGTTCTCATTGTGGTCCTGACCATCTGTGCCAAGAGCTTGGCCATCAAAGCAGAAGCCATGAAGAAGCGCAAGTTCTCCTAACGGAGAGTAGGCTTACGGGAAGCCAAGCACAGAGGCTGCTCGACGGCCCTTGCCCACCTGCGGCCTGCGTTCCGTGGTGCAGGAGATGGAAGGGGACAGGTCTCCAAGAGGCTCTTGCCTCAGTGGCGGCAGAAGCAGGCACAGCTGGAAGACGTGGAACCTCATCATTCATATTCCACGTGCCATAGCAATGGCTGAAGGGTCAGGCTTTTAGCCACATGGAGTCACTGTTCAGGAAACCCTCCAAGACATTGCTTTTCTTTGGAAAGTAACAGTGTATTATCTGTATAGTGTAGTATATAAAACATTATGATTTATGCTACGTAAAAATATTAAAATATGGTGGTCTGTGTTCTTTTCTATTTCCTTTTTTATGCTTCGAATACTAAGTTATTAAAAAAGTATCTTCTGGTTTTCACTTGACTTGCTAGACTAAACTTACTTGACTGTAAGGATTCCTGCAGAGTTTTTGACCTTATTGTGTAGCCTTCAGTGTCCATAATTAAACAGTATCTTAATTCTTGCCTGAAAAAAAAGAATTCTACAGTGGTAACTGGGTCTCTAGCCACTTCGGTGTCTTTTTCCCCTCAAAGGTTGAGAACATATATCTCCCACTGCCTTTGCCCAGCCATTATTTTTTGACCAGATGTCTTCTTTAGAGAGGGCCACAATGTTAAGAATGTCCTAGCTCTGAGAACACAGGGCTCTTCCTTGTCTGTTTGTGTTACTTATGCAGTGCTGGGGACCCAACCCAGGGCCTTGCATATGCCAGACAAGCTCTGTACCACCACACCATATGCCCAGCCTCCATGTTACTTTTGGTGGATTTCATCTCAGTGCAAGAGAATATATGTGATATGAAGGACACGCTTTAGTTTATAGTTTTCATGCTGTTTCCATTCCTTCTTTTAGGTCAGGAAACAAATTCAGTGCACATATTTTGTTTTTTCTTCCTTGTATGAAAGCAGGATGGCTGCTGCCATCATTCAGCTTGTTAAGACAGACCTGGAGATACAGCCTAGTTCTCCCCACCACCGCTGCTGCCAAACTTTCTGTGCCTTTAAAAGTGCATCAAAGAGACCATCATCTTTGCCTCTGCTCATAGATGCAGATTCCACATGCCAAGCCCAGGTCTCAGGGAGTCTCAGGCCTGCTTTGTGTGCCACCCAGAACCAAGCCTTTGTACTGATGTTCAGTGAGATGTACCTTTGCTGGGGGTGGGGATCACCTATGACAGGATACTTCATTTTGCTTTCTTTTTAGACTCTGTAGACGTGCAATTTAAGGACAAGTTCGTCTTAGTTACCCCTATGGGGCTTTAAGAAAGACCTATGTAAGTGGAATGATGACTTCCTGATTTTAAATGCATACACTTACACTCTTTTATGTTTTTTAATTGTGATCTTTTCTTTTTAGAAAATATTTATTGGAAAGAAAGAGAGAAAGAGAGACGAGAAAGAGAGAATGGGTGTACCAGGGTCTCCTGCTATTGCAAATGAACTCCAGATGCATGTGCTACTTTGAACCTCTGGCTTTATGTGGGTCCTGGGGAATCAAAATTAGGCTGTCAGACTTTGTAAGCAAGTGCCCAATTTCTGAGTCATATCTCAAGCCCACTGATGTTGCTTTCATGTTAGGATAGAAGTCATCAAGAGCCCCAAGCCCTCTGGAAGAATGTTGGTGGAATCCGATCATTTTTCTTAATTCAAGTGTTACAGGTCTCACTGTGAAAAAGGCCTTGAACACACTATTTATGACATCCTTTTAGGCAGCTACAGTGCCTTGACTTCAATCCCAGTTTTCAGTTGCAGTATCTCTGTCGTCTTAGCAACACAGTGACTATTCTGAAGCACAGAACAACAGGAATCAGGGAATCAGAGAAAATCATCATCACAGGGAGGGAGAGGAAGTCTGCTTCATTTTATCTTCATCCAATTATCTGTGATTAATCGATTACAAAAAAAAGTCAATAAAACTTAACGGCCCATGGACATATGTCTGTGCTAGAATGAAAGGAAGTCAGTATGTATTAACCTGAGTTTTCATCTATCAGTTTAATACTCATGACTTATATTAACTAAATGCTCTGTTTAGACCCAAAGAAAAAAAGAGAAGTGCACCAAGTCCATGAGGTCGCAGGTAGTTGTAGGGTCTGAGTTGCTTACATGTAGTAAAATTTGAGCTTTCTTATTTATACTTGTTAAAACCCAACGGATCAGGGAGAGGACATTTTTTTTTTCTAAATGGAGTAAGCTGCTATAACACAAACCCAAAATAGGAAGGTTTATATAAGATGTGAGTTTATTTCTTCTATAACAATCCAGAATTTGATAAATTGAGAGCAGACAGGACCCCTCTGTTTCAGAAGGTCAACAGAGGATCCAGGATTCAACTTGTTTATTTCATTGCTATGGTCAGTGTCTCAGACCAGTACGTGTACTTGCTAGCTTGAAAAAGAAAGGATGTTGGGAGCAAGCTGTGTCCTTTAAGGAAGTTTCACGCATCCCTCATACACATGGTGCATTCTACCAATACTTCCTACATTGCTCTCCAGAGCTCTGAGGCAAGTTTGGATACCTGGAGCTAGCACATGCCCTGCTAAAACTTCAGAGGGAGAATGAATACTAGACAGTAAAAGTCAACAAAGGTGGAGATGATGACCTTGCTGAGCAGGCATGGCCTGGCACCAACAAAGGACTCCGGTCTTCAGGAGTTCACCTTGGGGTCATCTGGTTAGAACGCTAGGAAATTCTTGCTAATCAACCCCCCCATGGCCACATCTGACAACATGAAGGGCTTTCCAGCTTTTCAGCTTCTTGCCCACTGATACAGCTTTGCAGACTAGGTTGCCTTAGGGATTGAACAGGCGTAGGCTGTTCCAGATCAGACTTATAGTTCACTTGACTACAATAAAGACACGAACTCCCCTTCTGACATGTGATTGCTGACCGCTTTCATGCCTCACCGTTACCCTCTGGCCTTAGGTTCCACATCTGTGCCATAGCTCCTTGGCCCGAGCAGGAAGTTGAGATCACACACACACACACACACACACACACACACACACACAGCCTGCTTGTGACAACCTTCACCCTAGAACAGTAAGAGCTAAGCTAGTTAAACCATTTCTAGTCTCCCTGGAAAGTCTCAATCTGTTAATAAAAATTTTCATGCCGTCTTGATGTGTATGTGTGTGCGTTATTTTCATTAACAGCTGAGCTAAATTCATAATATCTCATGAATCATGAATAGTGGCAGTGATTAAAGTGATCCCAGCATTGATGATATAATTTCATCAAAGATGTAATTTCTGATCCACTTGCTTTGCCATTTCATGTAAAAACCACACAGAGAGCCCCACTGGTTGTAATTCTTTAGCCGAGTCACCGTACTTGGCCTTTCTCTTTACTTCAATTTAATAGCAGCCACCATGAACTATGAGTTTAAGTGAGAATGCAACCCCTTCATCTAGTCTTTTCTTCTGAATTGGCTCAGGTGGTCTGGACAATAACAAATGGGGGTTTTTGAGAAAGGCTGAATAATATTCACATCTGCTGTTTAGAATTCGGAAGCAACTGAACTTCGGCATAGGCATAGCTTCTGCAAAAGGCATGCAAATTACTTACTTTTGGTTTTTTCTCCCTCTATCTTTCATAATGCCTGCTAAGGTTTGGATATGGTTTTCCCTCCAGAGGTCCATGCACTGAGGCAGTGCCGAAGCCGTTACTAGATGAAGCCGTGGGGCTACAGCCCTCAGAAGGGACTCATGCGGGGCTTGTAGGGTTGGATCAGTTCCCACAAGTTGGTTTGCATATGGGAAGCTCGCATCTGACTTTTGCTCACGTCCCTGCCACTGTGCTAGCATCAGCCCTCACAAGGGCTGATGAGATGCAGGCGTCGTGCTCCAGGGATTTCAAAACAAAACAAAGAGCCTGTATGCTAAATAAGTCTCTTTATACATGAACCAACTTTGAGTATTTTGTTGCAGCTACGCAAGACAGCACTTTCGTAAACAACAGCCTAGTCACGTCATCACTGTTTTTTTCTAACCAGTTTCCCTATAGTTAGTCTATCTTCTTCCAAG
Source organism: Dipus sagitta (assembly GCA_036346955.1). Taxonomy (NCBI): domain Eukaryota; kingdom Metazoa; phylum Chordata; class Mammalia; order Rodentia; family Dipodidae; genus Dipus; species Dipus sagitta. The sequence goes on from CM070777.1 coordinate 123,733,827, forward strand.
CTGTGTTTGGTGGCAATTTTATACAACAGTTTGTCAGAAGATAACAATGGTCTCCAGTTTGCCATCCTGAAGTTTCTGATTCCTCACTGCCTGCTGCCTGGCAACACTTCCAAACCCATGCATTTTAGATTTTTGTTATAATATCGCTTTTCGCATTCCTATGCACATAGAGCTACACAACAAAGCATGGGTAGCCTGAACATGCAGGTTCTGGAGGCTCAAAGTCTAAGACCAAGATGCCGGCAGGATGGCTTTCTCCTGAGGTCTCTCTCCTTGCCACTGTGTTCTCACATGGCACACTCATGGTGTCGTTCCCTTTTCTTTTTATAATTTAATTCAATTTATTTATTTGAGAGTGACTGACAGAGAGAAAAAGAGGCAGAGAGAGAGAGAGAGAGAATGGGCGCGCCAGGGGCTTCCAGCCACTGCAAACGAATTCCCGACACATGCACTCCCTTGCGCATCTGGCTAACATGGGTCCTGGGGAATCGAGCCTAGAACGGGGGTCCTTAGGCTTCACAGGCAAGTGCTTAACCTCTAAGCCATCTCTCCAGCCCTGTCTTTCCCTTTTCTTATGACCATCAGGGCCATAGACTCAGGCCCCACCACTCTGGCCTTATTTAACCTTAGTTACTACCTCCAAATATAGATGTGTTGGGGGTTAAGGCTTTATCAGTTAAATTTTGGAGGGACCAAGTTTTGGTCCATAATATTGTAGTATCAAATTTAAAACTGAAGGAATAGAATAAGCCATTTTAACAGCGACTTCAAAATGTCTTCATTCACATGAATTCATTTCATCTGGCCCTCTAGACTGAATCCACGAAAGTGCCCAAGAAACCCTCTTCCTTGGCATTGCCTTTAACCTACAGAGTACTCTTTAGCCTGCTCAACTCGGGAGGGTGGTGAGCATGAACAGTTTGGGGAAGTGAAGCCCAATTTTGTCCACTTGGCAAGAAACTAGCCTTTTGCAGAAGTCATGTCTCCTAGAGCTTCGGACATGGGTCCCATTATTCAACTAAAGAAAGGTTAAAAAAAAAAAAAAAAGAAAGAATGGGCAAAGGAATAAGGAGAAAAGTGACCAGCTTCTTACAACATTTCTCTTGAATGGTACATGAAGAAACTCTGCTGTCCATGGGAATTGTGCCTGAGATGAATGATTGATTCTTGAAATTTAGACAGTTATTCCTATTATTTCATTTTCTAAGGTTAGTGAATTAAATAAGCCTAATTGAATAAATCTAGTGATTAGAATAAAATTAATCAGGATTTTCTTCAAAACCAGTAGAAGGAAAGAAAAATGGAACTTTTCTTCCCCCCTAGTAAGATATTTCAGAAAGGTAAGAGGAGGCAGAATGCTGTATAGAAGCTGGTGTTAGGAACTGCCAGCAGAGTTTGGAATATATAAAGGACATTTGATTAAATTGGTAGACTTTTTAAAAATTAAGAAGGCCATCTCTGAATACATTACCATTATAAGAAAATACTATTTTTTTGCCTGATTTTTTTTTTTTTTGAGACAAAGTCTCATGTAGCCAGGCTGTCCTCAGACTTGCTATTTAGTTTGCTATTTGAACTCTTGATGCTCCTGCCTCTACCTCCTGAGTTCCAGATTACAGATATGTACCAACCACCACCCCCAGCTGTAGGAAATGGACAATTAAAGCACTGTAGGAAATAAAATATTTAAAAGGATACATATAGGATTTCAGACAAGAAACCAGAAAAGAACAGCTTTCAATAATGACTTTGGTTTCCTAGCAGAAGTTAGCTAAGGAAAAGAGAAATGGAAGAGGGGATATGAAGCTTAAAACGCTGGGGCTTGAATGCTGGCTCTCCTCCCTCTTGTTAGCTATGTGATCTTGGGCATGTTAGCTAACTTCTACAGTTAATTATAAAAGGAAGTTGATACTGGTGTCCTGACATCATACTATTTCAAGGAGTACATAAGATAAAACAGTGCATATGCTTAGCGCAGTGTCTGGGCCTTAAACACTAATGACTGTGATGCTAATGATAGTGATGGTGGGGACATAACCACCAAAAGGAAAAATAATCTCAAAACCAAGTTTTCCCTAAACTCTGTGCTTCTGTGCTCAGCTACTTCTTACACAGTTCTTAACAGTGTAAAAAAAGACCAGTTCTGAGATTTGTCCTCTTGTGAAGTTCTATCATTAGCTAGTTTTTATTTCTAGAACCCTAACTAAAAAAAATCGCCTTTGATATCTATTTTTAAAAGTACTGATACTTGGGCTGGGGAGATGGCTTAGCAGTTAAGCGCTTGCCTGTGAAGCCTAAGGACCCCGGTTCGAGGCTCGATTCCCCAGGACCCTACGTTAGCCAGATGCACAAGGGGGCGCACACGTCTGGAGTTCCTTTGCAGTGGCTGGAGGCCCTGGCGCGCCCATTCTCTCTCTCTCTCTCTCTCACTGTCAAATAAATAAATAAAAATAAACAAAAATTTTTTAAAAAGTACTGATACTTCTGAATTCTGTATTTTATTCTGTTTTAATACACTGATGATTTGAAAATCCCTACTTCATCACATTTAGCAATTTCCATCGTTAACAAAAGCTCTGTCTTTTCTTTGATGCAAAACAGTTAGCGGACTCAACAAACACAATCTGCTTGGTCCAGTCTTTGGACAATATTGACTTTGTAGAATATTGATTGGGATTCATTTTTTAAAGTATGTATCTCAATCATATTCACCCCCCATTTACCCTCTCCTATCCTTTTTCTACTTCCTCTAGCCCCTTCTCCCCAACTAATCTAATCCCCTTCCTACTTTCAGGTCCTCCTTTATTTATTCATTTTGTTGTCCCCATGAGTTTAGTTGATGCTGCCGGCATGAGTGTGGCAAGGGTATTACACACTGGAGCATGAGCTACTCACCAGTGGCTACAGCCCTGAACACAACTCCTCTCCTCCAGCAACCGCACCGCCACTCATTCCTTTGGGAGACATGGGGTCTCATGACAGGGGTACTTTTTGCATGATTGATGAATCCTCTAAAATAAAAAAAAAAAATCTAAGTCAAAATAGTTTAGAATCTCTGACCCAGAGTAATGTTTACAAAGTTTTTCCTCTGATTACAAAATCACAGCTAATGCAGTTGATGAATGTCACACAGCTGGTAGGTAGAAAAGATCCAATTAGGGCTTGAATTTCTAAGTCACATTTGGAAGTGGAGAAATTCAAACAAGCCTACCCTGAGTCCATGGAGAAATCAGAAGTGTTTGAAGTTTTGAAGAAATTCCTTTGTGTGTGTGTGTGTGTGTGTGTGTGAAAGTCCGTGACAATTCAAGGTCAGAAGAGTAATGATCTCCAAGTTCTAGCATTCATAGTAGTAGAGATGTAATGACAGCTAATGAGATAAAATCGAGAAAAGAAAGAAGCATGTTGACGTCATGTAATGTGCCTGGCTAAGTGCCAGTTCTTGTTCACAGCAAAAGGCACTCAGTCTTTCAAAGTCATTGCCTAGGATGCCATACATAAGGCTCCACATTGTGAACCACAAAACTGTTTGCACTTTGCCCAATTCTACTAGTGTCTAAAGTTCAGGAAAGTGCAGGGCTCACCTCTGGACATTTGTTCCATCTAGCAGATCAAAGTTGTTTAAGCTTAGGATGGCGGGGTGGAAGCAGTTCCTGTGGGACTCCATATATGATCAAAGAGCAAGTTAGACAAGGATTTCTGAGCCGAGGGAGGGGCTGGCCTTTCGTAGGATCTCCCGGCCTGACCCACCCAGGTGACTGCCTTCAGCGATAACACGTGTATCACTTTTTTCTTACATGTGTTTGTGTGTGTAATACGTGTGGTGTACTGTGCTGTCTTTCTGCTTTGCCCTCTGTCTCTGTTTGTGTATGTTTGTGTACATGTGTGTGCAGATATACGTGCTCTGGGCTCACATGTATAGATCACATCCATGTGTTTTCTTGAGATGGAGTCTCTCAGTGAACCCACAGCTGCCACATTTGGACCAGCAACTGACTAATGGTTACAGGTATGCAAGGCCATGCCCATGTATTTACACGGGCAATAGGGAATTGAACTCAGGAAGTCTCAAGCCTTCTCAGGCCCCTTATGCAAGTGCTCTTACTCACTGAGCCATCCCCCCAGCTCACAAATACTCTTGTGTAAGACCTACCCTGAAGTCATTCTGGATTGGTCATGACAGTATGATGAGAGGGGACCTGGGCCAGATGGATCATGGGAAAGTGAGGAGCTAGTCCCTGGTTGGGATACTGTTTGTGTTCTTGAGGATATCTTTCTACAGCCATCTGTTTGATATCAGTATGGGCTAGAGAGTGTATCCAAAGAAATATTTACTGTGAGATTCATATCAATATGAAGGTAGAACATTATTCTATTAATGCTAGATTGATTTTTTTTCCTTCTATGGCCTTTCTGTGAATGGTCTCATCCATTCCCCTCACTTTCATTATGATCTCAGTTATGATTCCCAGTCCACAATCTTGCTTTCACCCATCCTGGGTCTTTCTGCCTGGCCTTGACTTATCACAACTTCTCTATTTTTGTGTGTGTATGCATGTTCACGTGTGCTTGCACACGTGTGTGTGTGTGTGTGTGTGTGTGTGTATGCATGTGGAGATAAGCAGTTGATGATGTCAGATGTTATCCCAGCTACTGTCCACATTACTTATTTTTTTTTTAGGACAGTCTCTCTCTGAACCCTGAGATCACTGATTTTGCTACACTGGCTAGCCAACTTGCCTAAAGGGCCAACTGTCTGCCTCCCCAGCAATGGGATGATAGGCAAGTGGCACTGCATGTTGGCATCTAAGTGGGTGTTGAGGATGCAGACTCAGGTCCTCATGCTTATACCACAAGCACCTTATCCACTGAACTATCATTCCAGCCACACAAGCCTTTTATAAAATTTATGACAATGGCTCTGCTACATGCTTAATCTCTGTCTCAAGCTTGTTAGTAGACAAACAATGCAATGACAGAATAAAATGATAAAAAGCATTATTAGACAACTTGGGGAATAATCCCCTGCCTCACGTAACTTGCCCTTCTGCTAAGTTACTAAAACATAACAAATCATGTAACTGTTTTTTTCTGATATCTTGGCATTTGCACCACATGACCTAGTGTAAGTCCAGGTAACACTCTACTCTTCTCAGAGCCTGTGTTTTCAGAGTTCCATAGTTTGGACATTTCTTCTCATGAGTTTTGTATATCAGGTTCTTCTCATTCATCAGTCTGAGCTGAACTACTGACACTTGCGCATAAAACTGTCATCTAAACATCCATATATGTAGATTTATTATTTGTTTCTTTGTTCTGCATTCCGCCTTTCTAGAATTTATTGCTACTTACACTTAGTTGCTTATTTATTTGTTTTATCTTTACCTCTCCCACTACCTTGTAGACTCATGAAGACAGAACCTTGGTAGTGGATTTTATTTTCACCAGTATCAGATTTATGAATGGGTGAGTAACCAAGTGGATTCTGCCCATCCCGTTTTATCTTTTACACTGGTTGCTTCTATATTCTTCTCTACCTTTGGAAAGTTTATCCAACCTCCAAGGCCTTGCCTCTTCCCTCCCTCATGCTCCCAAAAGTCAACCATTTGCTCCTCTTTAATACCATAAAAGTTTGTACATATCTCCATTGTTTTTGGGAGGGGGGGTTGAGGTAGGGTCTCACTCTAGCTCAGGCTGACCTGGAATTCATTCTGCATTCTCAGGGTGGCCTCAAACTCACAGCAATCCTCCTACCTCTGCCTCCCGAGTGCTGGGATTAAAGGCATGTGCCACCACGCCTGGCTCCATTGTTTTAAGAATGTACCAGGTGCTGTCTGGCTGTCAATCCACTGATTCTTCTTTACCACCTCATCTTATGAGATAAGAAACATAATTAACAATCTTTTTACCCATAATTACAATAATAACAACAAATAACTTCCAGCTAACTTTCATTACAGTACTTTCTTTGTGCACCCGAGTTCTTTACCAAACATCATTCTACCTTCTCCAGAACTTAGTGAAGCACTTGGAGTCATACCCAGAACAAAGTTAACCCTAGATACATGTAAACTAATGAATAACAAATACACATCATCCTTGGCCTTTAAATGAAAAGTTATAGTAATGATAAACAAATATTTTGTAGCATTTTGTGCTGTATTACATGAAAAGTCAGTGGGTTCTGCATGAAATTTCTTCAGAATTTACCAATTTTAAAGCATCAAACATTTATTATCTCACATAGCTTTTGGAACCAGGAAATAAGGAAGTAGCTTAGCTATCATTCTAAATAGCCTGTAAATTGTCCAACCTGTGGATTGCATTACAGTGGAATAAACCCGGGAAGCAGGAACACAGCAGAATTGCAGGGGGGAACTTCTGATGGGCACAAAACCCTTCCTTTGATGGGAAACTCAACAAGAAGAGCAAAATGCAATTGTTCTCATTTTTTATTAGCATGATGGGGTTTCTAAAAGAAGTCACCTGAAACTTAAAGTAATTTTCTATAACATGAGAAAGTGTCAAAGGGTAACTCTTGGAGTATTCATGAACTTGGTTTCACCTCCCTATCTCTGAACAGCCTTAACCCAGAAGGAATCAAACATACAAAAAAAAAAAAAAAAAGATTGCTAATTGGAAATTGAAGCTGGAGATAGTTTTATTGCCACATCTTCAATGCCTCAGTGTAACTTCTGAAAGAGCCCTCAGCATAAACTAAGGCCCTTTCAGATAGAAATGCTGGAAGCATCCAGAGTAGGGAGACGTGATAAGAAAGTCTTTAAATACTGTACCCAGAAGAGATATTGGGGGGGAAAAAAGCCCAAAGCTGCTGAGAGCTCAACACTAAAGTAGCCTTAAAACACATCCACCAAGGCTCAGGGAATTTTATGGAAGAGGGGCAGGAAGAATGTAAGAGCCCCAGAGTGGGAGGAAATATCCAGACACATTGGCCCCCTCACCCCCTACAATGCCTGACTGCTGCTCTCACAACTCATAACCCACATCTCCATGGTGAATACCAGCAATCCCACTAAGGAGGGCCCTCAGTGGAGTGGGGCAGGCAGGAGGGAAATGATGGTATCAACACATGATGTGTCCATACAAAGTTTTTACTTAATAAAAAAAAAGACAGTTGTGCTAACTAAAAACTGAATGAAAAAAAAAAAAAACTACACAAAGTGGATAAATAATTGAGGCTCTTTACGGAATATTCAAGATTCCAGTGCCATATTTTACTTTTACATTCACAGAGCAAGATTTCTTTAATTATTGAAGAACAGTCTTGTAAATGTTTTTGAAATTGAGTGCTATAATGGCACTATTTTGTCACCTCTCCCTTGGGGTCACCAAAGTACTTGAGTGGGAGGTGAAATTAATAATCTGGAGGAACTCTTTCTGTCTTAGCTCAGAACTTTCTCCTGTGGTTTACAACCAGGAAATAATCCTTTATTCTTCCTAATGGCTGCCTGCTGACTAGATTGGGAGGTGTCAACTGTGGAAACGTGCCTCCATTCAGTATTCCTCTAAACACATTTTCTTTGAAAGATCCCTAAGGATTTCTGTATCTAAACTCAGGCTGACTGATTTGGAAGCTAATTTATTGCTATTCTGTTCTCAACGTTAGATCCAAATTGAAGCTATTCTTGAAATCTGGACTAAATGTTGTACAGACTTAGTAGAGGAGAAACTATCCTCTACCCTCCTCAGTGCAGTCCCTAGGGCCCTATAAATCCTAAATTAAACTAACAAAAGAAAAATTAACAGAAGAAACAGTGCATGTAGTGATGGAGACCTTTACAGGAAATAAAAGGGAAAGTGATAATAATAATAAAAGAAGAAATCATAAAGGAAAAATAAAGAAGATGCTAAGTTCCAGGGCTTAGAAACTAGTTTAACAAGGACATTGCTAATACATGAGAATGAAAAATACAAAGGAATATTAAGAACTGAAGGTATGAGCTAGAGAGATGATTTAGCAGTTAAGGTGCTTGTCTGCAAAGCCAAAGGACACAGGTTCAATTTCCTAGTACCCACGTAAATCCAGATACACAAGGTGGTGCATGCATTTGGATTTTGTTTTCAGTGACTGGAGGCCCTGGCACAACCATTCTCTCCATTTCTCTCTCTCTCAAATGAGAAAATTTAAAAAAATGCATTTTTTAATGAGAGAGAATTGGCATGTAACTGCTAAGCCATCTCTCCAGCCCAAAAATATTTTTAAAAAGGAGCTAAGGGTGCTACATTATGAGCTTTTCTGGTCTGAGCAACGGGAAGGAAGAAAACTTCATAAAAAGAAATTTGTCTTCACTTTTAGCCAAATGGGAGGAAAAGTAAAAATCTATACTCTTGGCTTTTTATTCAGTTGCCTTCAATTCAAAATAATTCTTTTGCCAAGCTGGCATCCATCAGGGTGGCATATGCTTGCTGATTGCTTTTGGTAAAGTTTTATGGTATAATCCATCAAGGCTCATCTTGACACACACAAATTATTCAAGCTCACTGAATCTCTGAGCCCAAATAAATCCTGCCTTAAGTTGTTTCTGTCGGGGTACTTGGTCACAGCAATGCAAAAGTCACTAGTACATGTTGCTGGAAGCTACATTCAGTTAATCTTGCTGACTTTCTCCCTGGGGAAGCTGACAGTAGGCCTTGACAGTCATGCTTCAGTATTTTAATGAAGTCCCTTTTACTACTTCAACTTGTTTTCACAAGTACCTGACAAGGAGCTTGTGGAGCTTAAGTTCCCCTGGAATTCCTCTGGATTTGATTGTAGATGTCCTCTTGTTATATTATAGAAACATATTGAGCACTCTCAGTGTCATCTAATAATTTATTAGTTTTTCCTTTTTTTTATTATTTTAGAGTGTGTGTGTGTGTGAGAGAGAGAGAGAAAGAATTGGCATGCCAGGGCCTCAGACACTGCAATCAGACTCCAGATGCTTGTGCCACCTATTGGGCATGTACAGCCTTGTGTCTGCCTCACCTTTGTGTGTCTGGCTTACGTGAGATCTGGAGAGTCAAACATGGGTCCCTAGACTTCGCAGGCAAGCGCCTTAACCACTACACCATCTCCCCAGCCTTCATTTAACAATTTTTTTTTTAATTTGAGAGCAACAGACAGAGAGGGAAAGAGGCAGAGAGAGAGAGAGAATGGGCATGCCAGGGCCTCCAGCCACTGCAAACGAACGCCAGATGCGTGTGCCCCCTTGTGCATCTGGCTAACGTGGGTCCTGGGGAATTGAGCCTCGAACCGGGGTCCTTAGGCTTCACAGGCAAGTGCTTAACCGCTAAGCCATCTCTCCAGCCCTCATTTAACAATTTTAAGTAAAATAACTTAAAATTAGAAAACTATAGTTTTATCAAGACAAATTATTTTGCTTAAGCTAACTTTATACCTAAGGAATAAATCCCTCGCTTGGGACAGAGGAAAACACATTTAAAGCCTTTTCATGTCAGTCATTCACTCATTTATGAGGAGTTCAACTATTGTAATTTGGTCATACGGACTTAAGGAAAAAATAAAATCATCAAAATCATCATGCCTGTATAGGATTTCAATAACTTTTCAATTCTGTAATGTCCTGTAATCCACATGATATATCCCCACCCCACAGTGGATGTTTGGAACTTCAGTTATACAAAACTCTATATGTACCATCCACACAATACTTTACATTAGATACTTACCCACATATGGTGAAGTTTAGTTTATAAACTTATAATTTATAATTATAACCTTATAATTTATAATTTATGAGAGGTTAACAATTATGACTAATGATGACCCAATGTGGCACTATGCATCTGTAATCCCAGGTGGATGAGACAAGAGGATTACTTGAGCCCAGGTATTCAAGACCAGCCAAAATAACATAGCTACACTTAGTTTTCAATAAAAATACATAATAGAAATTTGTCAAAGGGGTCTTGGAGGTAGCTCAGTAAGGAAAATGCTCACCATAAAAACATAAATTAAATCCCCAGAACCCACATTATAAAAGTGGCATACATTTGCAATCCCAGTGCTAGGAAAGTGAAGACAGGTGAATTCCTGGGCTTCACTCTCCAGACAGTCTAGCCTACCTGGTGAGTTCCAGGCCAGTGAGAGACCTTGCCTCAAAAAGATGGATAGCACTCCTGAGGAATAGCACCTGAGGTTGTCCCCTGACCCCCATCATGTACGTAGACTACTACTACTACTATACACACACACACACACTTACACACTCCAAAAGAAGACAGAAAGGCAGAGGAAAAACAACAACTGTAACTAATATTAGAACAAGCATAAGAATATACTGTCTTGAAGGTTATTTAAAACTTAAGAATTATTTACTTCCTGGAATTTTTCATTTGATATTTCAGACCATGCTTGACCAATGGTAATAGAAATCATAGAAGTAAAAATGTGCATAAAGGGGCACTACTGTAATGAAACTTCCCTTAGTAATCAATATCTGCCAATATCTACAATTTAATTTTTTTTACATATTTATGCCAAAGACAATTTAAGAATCTTAAACCTTTCTACCATTCATATACAAATAGTCTGGACAATTCATTGATATTCAGACTCTCCTATATGGAACTGTATATATAAGAGACTTCTTATAGCAAACTCTTTTGTCAGTGGAAAAAGTCTACCTTCTTATCTCAGGATAATAGTAACTATAGCTAAATTAATGAAAATGACTTATAACTTACCTATATGTTCTCCCTTTGACTTTAGAGACCCTCATTATAAACATAAATACATAGCTTACTGAAAATATACTATATTTCATAGCAAGTAGGCTTAATTCTCATGAAATCTCATTATTTTTCCTTCTCTTACAACAGTACATTAAAAGTTTTTTCTGTCCTTCTTTTACCAAAATGAATGGCCAGGCATGGCTGTCTAACCACTATTTAAGAACCAGTCTATACCCTCAACAAATGTATTATACAATTCATATTTAGCTTTGTTTGTTGACTTATGATACCCTAAGATAAAAGAGATCATCAGGTTGGCCATGTCATCACAGATTTCAGCTCCCCTATAGATTAATGACCATATACTGTAACCAAAGGCCACTCAGAAGATAGAATTCACTGTACTCACTGTGGTTTCCAACTGAGGATAGTAGAGTTGATACCAACGATGACATAAGGTCATGGTTTGTAAATAACTAATGAGCTTGGTGTCTGGGAGGAAAGAAAGCAAAGAAAGATGGCCAAAAGATTAAGTATTCTGAGGTTTATTAAGGATGTAGAAGTCAAACAAAAAGGAGAAGGTGAAAGTGAAAAGAAATGAATTAGGTAGTCATTACTGGGATACAGATAGATCTGAGCACAACCACCTTGAGTCATAACCAAAATGAGTGCCCCAGAGTAACATGGTCTGTCTTCTCTGCATAGTTGCCCAGCATAGTATAAATAAACAAAGCTATGAGTGAGGAATGTGGAGCTTTATAGCCAGATGTTAGTACCACGAGTACCTGAGGACATTACATAAACTAAGAACATTCTGGCTAGAGTGGAGTCACTATGTCCTGATGACTATACAAAACCTTCCCTATGGCACAAGTCACAAGATCCACTGCTGCCCTTAACTGTCTTCAGTCTGCAAGTTGCCCATACATTAGTCCTTATGTGATCCTTGCTCTGCCCGCCTGTTCTGCCAGTCTCCAAGTGCCTTGCTGTCATATCCTAGGACTGGGGTTTTCCAAAACTGTCATCAGAACAGATCAACTCTCCCTAAGGATCCTGTTTCCACACTGTTGCTGTGTTTATCAGAAGCAGCTGTGACCACACACAAAGAACTCTTAAGAAGATTGGGCCTGTTGATGTCCTCCATAGAAGGAGGAGGGCAGGAAGCAAAGTCAGACCCTTGCTTCATAGCTCAGGTGCCTACTTTGCCAGGTGTATGCAATGATGCATGAGGTGTCATTGCCCCGAGGAGAGGTAGAGTATACAGAGGGTGGAAGACCCAGGGATGGGGAGCTCCATCTAAACAGCAGTGAGGAGGTTGTCATCCATGCTGGGATGAGACCTAAGGCTGTTGTGAGGACTCCACACTCCTGTAAGTAACCCCTTGCCTGTGCTCTATGAGAAACCCAATAAACTCATTGGTTCACCAGGCTAAATTCTAGGGGAATGAGCCTTTAGTTTGTCCAGGGTTGCCCTACATGAGAAGCAAACAAACACTCCTAGACTGCTCCTCAGAAATGGCACAGAGGTACTATCTGAAATACAATGATCATAGTTGTTTTGGTGTCCCATGATTGCCTCTTTGAGTGTTGGAATTAATTTTCAAAATGGAAAAACCTCCTATAAGTTGAATCTCCTATAATCTCCAAAATTTGGGGTAATTTTAAAGCTTAAATAAAACAAATTGGCAGAATAAAAAGAATCCTGTTTTCATAGTTTCCTAGGGAATCAGCACTTTGAAGAGTTTCAAAAGAGCTATTTCAAACCACTAGAGGTTAATTCCAAAATGAGAAAAAATAGTTTATTTATTTTAATAATTAATCAAGATATACCTCATGGGTTGGGTCTGGTGGTGTGTACCTATAATCCCAGTATTTTTTTAAATTTTAATTAATTAATTAATTTTAAAAAATTAATTAGTTTTGTACTCAGTGAATACAGTCAAGTTGGTACCATTGTTAGGCTCGTCCATGTCCTACCCCTTCCCCCTGGCCCCTCCTTGTTGAGGTATATGGGTCATGCATTGTGGAGTTAGCCCACAGTTATGGGTAGGAGGAAATGTCTCTGCCCATCATGACCCAACATGTGGCTCTGACATTCTTTCTGCCCCCTCTTCCGCAAAATTTCCCTGAGCCATGATGGGTTCATTTTAGGTCTGCTTCAGTGTTGAGGTATTGGGAACCTCTGTGTCTCTGGATATCTGATTTGGTAGGAGTTGATTGTTCTCTGTGTCAATCTCCTTTACCCTTGTGCTGGTACCCGGTTCACCAAGAAAACAGCACCCTTGCTTGTTTTGCCAATTATTCTTAGTTTCAGCTGGGGCCCTTTTGAGGTATGATGGGGTGCTTCTCTCCTTAGGATCTGCGTCTATCTGAAAAAGAGAAGCAGATTCTCCAATGGAGAGTAAAGTTAGCACTGGATAAATGGGATAACCCTTATTTTTTTTATAGAGAATTTAATAGATGTAGGCCCTCTTGTAGCCCATGATTAGTGGTAGCTTGATAATGGAGAGTGGGCTCATGTTTGGATATGGTTTTGACTTGTTTCTCAGCTCCAGCTATGGGTCCCATTCCACTGAGCGGATCAGTTAGCCAAATCAAGAGCAGTTGGTTTCCCACCATGGCTGTGCGCCACTATTGCACTTGTGTGAGCATCACGACAGGTTATTTGCTGCTAAGTAGGTTAGACCATGAGTTGCTTGGACAGATATTGGTCATTTCCCCCCAGTCGCCCATGTAGCACCTTCTGGCAGTAGATGTGCTGACTGTCTGGGGACTGACTCTCTTCCAGCTTCCATCCATGTCACTCCATGTTACATGTCAACTACAGTAGGGTCTTACCACTAACCTTTGGTGGGTCATCAAATACTCTGACATAAATCTGTCTTTCTTTTAGGAAACCTTGTATTTTGATGGTGAAGGGGAGAGATTCCTGAGTTTGAGGTTAGCCTTGGCTACATACTAACCAATGACACAGAGAGACCCTCTCTCAAAAACAAAAGACAAAATTTAAAAATTACCTTATGACCATTACCTCATAGCTCCACTAATTCTAAACTATTATCTCCTGAACTTGACTCAGTTCCAATAAGTTCTCTGCCTTACAACACCTGTCTCACACCACATGGCTTTTGCTCCCAGTTCCCAGAAACACTCTTCCCTAACTTCCTTTTTGGAGTTATATCACGACTTTGTCAGCATTGTCTCCTTTACTGCAGCAAGTTTAATAAACTCAGCTTTGTTTGTCCAAGAGTCTTTTCTTTGATCTTCAGCAAAGTGAATCTTGTTGAAGCTGGGTGTGGTGGTACACATCTATACTCATAGAATTTGGAGGTTGAGGCAGGAGAATTGAGAGCTGGAGGCTGTGGGTTCCTGGGTTCTTGGGCCTGTCTTCATCCCCCAAAGCGTCCCAGGCAACCGTGGAGGTGGAGGTGAGCATGGAAGTAAAAGACTTTTGGGAGATAGATGAATAGCTCTCTTGGTTTATTGTCAGGGAAATGGGTTTATAAGCATCTGAGGTGGGGGGGAAGAAGAGAGGTTCCTGAGGGGATTGGATGCACAAGGTTCATTGCTGATGCCTAATTAGCATATGGGGACATTGATTCCAGCACGTAGGCAGTGGGGGGGGGGGGGTCAGGTCATCTAGGGTCTCAGGGATATGGGCTGTGAAGGTGATGGCTGATAAGGAGTTTCCTAGGCAACTGGCCAAGGTCACAGGGCTATGGGCAAAGCCCAAGTTCAGGTGTTCTGGGCTTTGAGAGGGAATGGTCTCCTGTAGCCCGGGGGTCCCTTAGCCAAGCCTGGCATCTCAGGCCCCTCTCCTGAAGGCTCCAGCCTTTGCCTGGCAGTGCCCGACAGGAGGCCAGCCCAGCTCAGACTACAGAATGAAGCTCTGTCTCAAAAAGGAAAAAAAATCTGTTGAAGTCATGAAGCAAAATTGGATTTTGTTAAAGCTTATATATGATTACTTACCAGATTGTCTAAGTCTCTTTCTTGGAAGTATGTAGGATACTTTGAGAATAGAATTCACTCCTCTGGGCCATTTAGCTAAGATAATTGGGGAGATAACGTATGAAAAGATGACATATGCAAAATGCTTAGTGCTAACATAGTCTTGGCACAGTATAGGTATCCAGTGAATGTTAACTGTGTTAAAAATCCTTCAGCCCTCCTCACTTAAACCTCTAAGCAACCTGCAAACTCAAAGTTAATTGTTTGAATTTCAAGTTCAGATTCATAGATCATCACTGGCTTCTCACATACATGATTAGCGGGAACCCTCTGCTCGTCCTCCTCTCTGAGTTCTTGGATTCCTGTTCCCTGCCGTTCCCACCAGCAAACTGAGGGAGGAATTCAACTCTTTGCTTTACCCTGTTAGCCACCTCAGAGACTTTTTCTCAGAGACGATTAACTCTGCATAGAGGCTCTCTGGTCAATGACATCATACTTTGTTTTTTCTTAATGTTGGGGATTGAACCCCAGGACCTGCCACCTGATAGACACCTACTCTCCACCAAAACACATACCATCTATGATGTGTGATTTTAACAAGGAAAAATGAGAAGTGTCTAATTATTAAACAGTTATCCCCCTTTTACCATTTTACCTAAGAAACAAACCTACAACTTCTCAGAACATTTTGGATGGGGTTTCTGCTAAACAGGAAAAACTTGATTAAGTTATGAGGTTAATGAAATTGGGAGTCTAAGCGTGACCTCAGCATATCTTTAATTAACAGATTCCAGTACCATGAGCAGAAAAAAAAAAAGAAGATAATTTAGGAAGTGAAATGCCCTAAGAGATTTCTCATATTGTCCCAGACATTAGAGATCAGGAGACACCAAAAACCACTGCAGAATCCTCATTCCTAAAATTCTGCTTTCTGAGACAGCATATTTAAATATTCTAACTCTGTGTTATTATAAAATTCAAATTGACTTTGAAATTTAGAGGAAACAGATGAAATAAAAATGTGTGAATCAAATCTTTTAAGCCACACCAAAAAAAAAAAAAGTTTAAAAGAAGAAGAAACAGACATGTTTACTTTGCCCTTTATGATTATTGGATGAAATGAAGAGACAGATAACTTAATTTCTTATCGGGGTGAGTGGGGTGCAGTGTTTGTGTGTGTTTAGGAGTGAGGGGGAAAGCTTTCTGCTGGGAACTGTTGTGCTGGGAATTGTTTGACAACCAGCCAGGGATGAGAAAGATGTCCTCATTTATAGCATTTGCTGATTCCTAGAGTATAAATACTCCCACTGTTGCCGGTTGAAAGCTATCAGTGTGCTGTCCCTGAATATGGAACTGGGGAGATACATATGGTAGCACCATTCCATAGTATTTCAACCAGACAGACACCATCAACAAAAATAACCTCAAGCCTCAAGAACAGAGTTGTAAACTGTGATAAAGTTATCAAGAAGAAACAATTTTTAAGCTTTTATTCTTTATTCTATGTCTTTAATGTACCTTAAATTCTAGGTTTATGTGCTTTAATTATTTTATTTATTGATTGATTGATTTTTTTTTTTGTTTGGTTTTCAAGGTAGGGTCTCATTCTATCCCAGGCTGATCTGGAATTCACTCTGTACTCTCAGGGGGGCCTCGAACTCATGGAAATCCCCCTCCCTCTGCCTCCCAAGTGCGGGGATTAAAGGCGTGTGCTACCATGCCCAATTGCTTTAATTTTTAATAATGCTTATGCTTTAACAACTGGTTCAGAAAATTTAACATTTCAGTCCTGTGAACTGGTGTGTTCCCTGATCTCTGATTGTCTTTCTGGCCAATATTATTTGTTGAGTGGCTTATTTCATATCTCGTAACTCAGTCTACCTACTTGTTCTGACAAAGATCCTACCTCTTATATAGAGCTATGGCCCCATTAAATCTGTCTCAAGCAATGGCTTCTCTCTCTGGGTGGGACAAAGATGACCAGGCGACTCTTCAACTGGAAATTACTCCATAGGAGGGTTAATGCCTCTAGGGCCTGGGAGTTGGAGTGACGAGAAGGCAGCCTGAGCTAATGGTAGCTAGAGGCTGTAGCCAAGCATTGGGACTTCTTGGAGATGATCTGTGTAGGGACAGAGCAATGACACCCCCCTCACAGTGATGTAGACCTGGCTGCTCAAATGAATGTTCCAACTCAAATGACTCATTTCATAGGAACATTAAGTTCACAGCCAATTTGTCAATATACAAAAACTACCACTTCATTTTTTAACTCAAAAAAGTGTTGCTTAAATTTATGAGTTATAATTACCACTTTGGCAAAAGACTGATTGAAATGCCCAAAAATGATATTGGAGCCAGATTGGCACTGTGTTCAAGCTTAGCTTGGGTGCCATATTTTTCTGGATGGCTAGGATACTGGAAACTGTCATCGAGGACTAGTTGAAGAATTTTTTTTTTCCACATGACTCTGAAGGAAGATGGAAAGGCTGTTGTGGAAGTGGGGTTTGAATTTGCTTTTTTATAAATTATCACAGTATCTGGAAAGAGGGACTCTGTATTATACAGACCTGAGGCCCAGTTTTGCTTTCATATTTATTAATTGGACAAGACAAATACTGTTAGCCTCAGGTCCTTTATCTATAAAATGGCATTTATTACTTGTGTAACACATTACTACAAATATAGTGACCAACACCAACATAAACTTATTTTCTTCCAGCTCCAAAGACTAAACTCTAAAGCAGATCTTCCTGGGCTCAATCGGGATGTCAGCAGGACTGTGTTCTTCCAGAAGGCTTTGGGAAAGATCCTATTTCTTTACATTTTTCAGCTTCTCTAGGATACTTGCATTTCTTGGTGCATCACCACATTCCTCTTTGTTCAAGTCTATAAAAGCCATCTCTCCAGCCCATACACCATTTGTCTGTACTGGGCTAGAAGCAGTTTGTGTGAGAGGCTTAATGCATTCTTCCTGTGTATTGAGTGCTTATGCAGGGTTGCATTGCATAGAAATGGAATGGTGTATGGGCTGGAGAGATGGCTTTGGGGTTAAGGCACTTGCCTGCAAAGCCTAGGACCCACTTTTGACCCTTCAGATTCCACAGGTTAAGCCAGGAAAGTACAAGGTCGCAATGCCCACTATGTGGCGCAAACATCTGGAGTTTGATTTCAGTGGCTGAGTCTCTGGTGTACCAATTGTCTCTCTCCTCCTCTCTTTCTCATTTGCTCTCTCTAAAATAAAATAAAATGAAATAATAAAAAAGAAATGGATTTGTGTGAACAGATGGATATGACACTGAATGAAATGAAATTTGGGCCCAAAATGCTGCCCATTCAGCTTCAATTGTTTAAGAGATTACAATCATTTAGACTGGGCCAGCTGTTGTGCATTGAGACAGCAGAAAGGAAGCTAGCTCTTTTGAAAGTAGGGGAAATGAATGCTGAAGGAAAAGCCTATTCTTTAAAGTCTGTTTTATTACCTCAGGGATCAACAAGATGATAGCCTATCTGCTACTATGGCTATATAACAAAAGTAGGAAAGAAAGGGTCATTGGATCTGCACCACAATTTGATTTTTGGACATGGCCACTGGGTAACATGAGGCAGGGTTGTTGAAATGCTGATGTGAAGACCCAATAGAACAATGAGGATGAACATGGGTTATAGTAGAGACCTGAGCCAGGACTGTGAGATGGCTGGTTGCCAAGAAGAGTTATGACTTGAGTTGGATTATTCCCCAGGCTGTAAGTAGCCCAGCTAAAGGGTGGAATTGAATTCCAGAGACTTCATCACTGGTTATAGATTTTAGACATGGAGCTACAAGATCTGATGTTTTCCCTGTTTGTTTTAGATCCTGCATTGGTTCAGTCTTTCTTTGCTTTGCCCAATGCCATCTTTTGTAGTGTGAATGTTTACTTTGGGCCATTATGGTTTTATAGCTCAAAGTTAAGAGATCTTACATGTTGGGGATATTTGAACAATGTTTGGACTGAAAAAATATATGGGGACTTTTAAAGCTGGACTGAAAGCATTGCATTTTACATCATAAGTAGTCATCAGTTTATGGGGTGTAGGGGAATAATGTGGTGGTTTGAATTAGGTGACCCCATAAACATATGTTTTGAAGGCTTGGTTCCCAAATCATGGCTGTTAAAATGCAATGAATGGTGCTGGGTACTAGATTGAAATGCATCTGTTAGTGTTATAAGTAAAATATATCTCGAATCAGTCTAGAATTCATTTGCTTGGTGCCTTAAGGAAACTGTTCTGAAGCAGCTCACAGTCTAGCATGGAAAACAGAACAATATGGTATTTTTTATGGCATGAAAAACAACTATCTTTATTCAGATGTAAGGCTGGGAAGATCTGAGTTTGTGGAAATAAATTAAAGAAGAGATCATCAGCAGGCTATTACAATAATGTAAAATAAACTTTAAAGTAAAAAAGAAAGTGACATCTAAAGAGAGTTATAAAAGTTTATGGTGACAGGGTATAGATTGGTGGTAGAGCACTTGCCTAACATGCACAAGGCCCTGTGTTCAATCCCTAGCACTGGGGATAACTGACAAAATATTGAAAAGATTTATTTTTTAATCATATCTTTATAACACATGCTATGTGTTATAGAAGTGGTTTGTACAATCACATTTTGGTCAATAATTGTATATGCAATGGTGGTTGCATAAAAATTATATATATTGGTGCCAAACATGGTGGAGCATGTCTTTAATGCTAGCACTTAGGGGTCAGAGGTAGGAGAATGGCTGTGAGTTTGAGGACAGCCTCAAGACTACATAGTGAATTCTGGTCAGCCTGGGATAGAGCGAGACCCTGCCTCCAAGAAAAGTCATATTGGCTTGTGATTCATGTACCTTGGTTTGTGCAAGTACACACTGTGATGATAGCACAATGATGAAATCATTTCTGGAGGCATTTCTGGGACTTTTTTTCCCTGTCCTTGAGTAATGCCTGAATAAAGACTGCCCCAATTATGAGCCTGAATGTAAAGCTGCATGAAACATGTCTTCATTGCTCATTTCTGTTGCATCTTTGTTATTTTGTATTTAACTTTATTTGCAGACAAACCAAAGGGCTATGTTTTCAATTCTTTGTGAGAGTGAAGTCTGGGTACATGACCTCCCTGCCCCTTGGTGCCTATTGTGATGGTTCTTGATATCAGAGGTGAGGTAAGAACTATTTAAGGGGAGAAAATGAAATATACAGGAGCAAAAACATACAAAACCAAGCATCAATCTAGAAACCATGACTGAACCAAGGGGAGGAGCAGCTCCAGCTAAGACTAGGGAAAACATGTGGCAGGATAGAAAGACAGGGAACACTACGAGGACATGGGAAGGAAAAGGAGACTCATGTTTGGAGTCTGACTCAAGCTTCTCAGCAGCTGAGAAGCAAGAATTTCAGCACAATTAACAACATGTGAAGGCTGCTGATAGAGAGGTAACATTCTTTTCATTTATTTTATGTTAAAATAGTAATGAACCAGACCCAGGCCTGAATACATGACCTTGGGTAGGGTCTTATTCCTTTTTTGAGACATTTTCTAGAAATCCCAAAGAAGACTATGTAGTAATTTTGTTTGTAGTAAAGATAGCCTCCCTTCCTGCATCCCAGTGATCTTACCAATTGTAGTCATGCCAGGTACCTTTCAGGAAGCACCCTGCGATCTTATTTGGGTTCCTTACCCCTTTGAAGATAAAGACCAGCAGACCTTGATTCTGAGCAGCTTCCAGTGGCATCTGAGGCCTCTCAGCATGTGAAAGTTCTGGTGGGGAGGAACAGTCTTTGAGTTCAAGGGCATTAACATCAGGGCGAATAGACAAATGGACCTTTCAGTAAGAGTCAGGTAAACAGACAAATGGACCTTTCAGCAAGAGTTAGGCAAGGTGGAAGGAAAGGATTTACAGCATTGTGTGAATCTATGAAACTGAATTGAAAGTCAGAAGCCCAAAATGGAATTTAATATAAGCTGTCATCTACCTTTCTGTATCCCACAAAGCACCAGGGAGTGGTTAAAAACACAGGTTCTAGAATGACATGGCCCTGTTCCAAGTAAACCTCTGCCATTTGCTGACCATACAAGCTAGAATAAAGTCACATTACTTTCTGTACGCTTTTAGCTTTTAACCTGTGCAATGGGTATAATCACCATTTTATTTGATTAGGAGAGTACTAAATGACATAATGTAGGAAGAGTAGAGTCTGGTACATAATTATAGCTACTAACTTTTATTAAGTGGTGTAACATATAAGGGTTCAAAAATACTAACATTGGGGCTGGAGAGATGGCTTAGCAGTTAAGGTGCTTGTCTCAGAAGCTTAAGAACTCATGTTCAAATCTCCAGGTCCCATGTAGCCAGATACACAGTGATGCAAGTCTGCAATGTCACACATGTGCACAAGGGAGTACACACTTCTGGAGTTCATTCATAGTGGCTGAAAGCCCTGACATACCCATTCTCTCTCTCTCAAAATAATGATAATAAATACTAACATTGCTATTCTTTGTAGTATAGGGCATATTATAGTTTTTTCTAGTGTTAGATATGACTGATGAGAACCTATAAAGCAAGGAGGCTGCCCAAGCTCAGTGTAGCATGTATCCTAATCATTTGGCAGACTTGCTAGTAGGGCACAGAGGGCTGGACCCAGCAGTGTGAGTTTCAGATTCAGTAGGACTGAAGGTGAGGGGTGTTGAGCTGAGAATTTGCCTCTCGAAAAGTTCCAGATCTTATTGATGCTGGCTGACTGGGGACCAAAATTTGAGATACATTGGGAACATGTATCAGAGGACACTTGCCTTATGGCAGGTAGGACACACAAACAGAGAGGGAGAGAGAGACAGACAGAGAGAGAGAGAGAGAGAGAGAGAGAGAGAGAGAGAGACAGAGACCAGGACTAACCTTTAAATTGCACCCTGAGTGACCTACTTCCTCTAGCTAGGATCAACCTCCTACATTTCCAGAACCTGTCAAAATAGCACCAACAGCTGAGGACCAATTCCTGAACCTAGGAGCGACCTTTCATGTTCGAGCCATAACATGGGGAGTGAACTCAGGGCATGGGGCATGCTGGGCATTCACTCTACTACACTGCTATACCAATCTGTAGCATTTTAAACAAGACGTGGAATGTCCTTCTCTGAGGATGAGTTTAAAGGTTCTCTGTATTTATCAGAGGTCTAAGATTCCACATAGCTCCTTCAGATTCTAAATTTGAATACCAAACAGTTGTCTTCTCAGTCTCCCACCAAACCTGAACAACAAAGCAGGAGCATTCATTTGCTTCTCCTTCCATTTCCTCCTCACCGTGGTTTACTGCTGCTGTGCTCGCTGAAGGTGGCAGTTATTTTCTTCTGTAGCCTCCAGGCCCCAGCTGAGGAGAAACATTCTACTGAGTGAAGACTAGGTCTCTTAGCACTGCAAAGTTTTTTTATGAACAAAACAAATCTTAAAAATTTCAGCTTACATGTATCACAAGTGGTGCTGTCTAGCAAAGCTTAGCCTGAGGAGTGTTCTTTGGCTTCTAAATGGCTCCACTTTCAATTCCCTTTGTTTCTATAGTTGTATTGCCAGCTATCGTAGTGTTTGTTATTTTTCACTTTAGCTCCTTGGCAAACACTAAGACACAAAAATGTTTTGGTCATTAATAGCTCGCAGCAGAGTAATAGAGATGGGAAAATGTATTTCACTGTTAGCACTTTCTTAAAGACTGAAATAAAGCTGGGCGTGGCCTTTAATCCCAGCACTCAGGAGGCAGAGGTAGGAGGATTGCTGTGAGTTCAAGGCCACCCTGAGAATACATAGTGAATTTCAGGTCAGTCTGAGCTAGAGTGAGACCCTATCTCGAAAAACAAAACAAAACAAAACAAACAAACAAAAAAGTCTGACATAAGATGAAAACGTCTTTCTGGGGTCAAGAGCTCCAGGAGCCAAAAGGGAAATAAGTTTATGCCAAGATAACCAAGGTTCTTGTGTTATTACAATTGTTAAAGAAAATGATTTATTTATTTAAACACTAGATAAAGACAATAGACTGTGGGAGGAGCCACAGAAATATAGGTAAGGATTACAGCAGTGGGAGCTTGAGGTGGGGAAGCGGGATTGGACACTCAGTTCCAATAAGGACAAGTAGGGAGCATGATTGGGGTCAGCGGGGGGTGGGGAGAATGTACTAAGAAGAGGCATCAGAGGTTAAGGGAATTCTTGCTCATGGCAGGCCAGGGGTGAGAAAATACTGAGGGTGGTCATCAACCAAGACCTGGATATTTTCACTAAACTGAAAGGACAGGGAGGACCCTAAGTTTGGACCTTGTCAAACAGAGGACTCAGGAACCTGACTGAAATGTGCTTAAGGGAGAGAATCTTTGCCATGCCAAACTTCAGAAAAGTACAGGGTTAACTAGAGCATCATTGTTCTACCACAGCAGTAAGATTTCCCTTGAGAAGTACTATGCTGGGGAGATAGGGCAGTGAGCTTGGCTCCCCTATGGTCAAGATATAAATATTTGTGAATGCCCCCAGTGCATGACCCGTGGACATTCTCTCTTTTACTGAGGCTTGAATTCTGCTATTTAATTTTTTTTACCCTTCTATTACAAGTGCTCTTTCTTCCTTTTCTTTTCTTTCTTTCTTTTTTTTTTTTTTTTTTTTTTTGGTTTTTCGAGGTAGCGTCTCACTCTAGCTCAGGCTGACCTAGAATACACTTCACTATGTAGTCTCAGGGTGGCCTTGAACTCACGGCCATCCACCTACCTCTGCCTCCTGAGTGCTGGGATTAAAGGTGTGAGCCACCACACCTGGCTACAAGTGCTCTTTTTATAGGCAACATCAAAAACCTTACCAATTCTCTCAAAGTGTTGACGTAGAAACTCTTCTGGATTCTGGATGGTGAAAGATTGCCTATGAATTTGAGAACAGCCTGAGCTAAAACGAGAACCTGTTCAATCAACAAACAAAGCATGTCTTTCCTTTCTTGTTCAACACAGTTTTTGCTTTAGGATTATGATGAAGAGACTGGGCAGGTAGGGTAGCAGTGCTTGCTGCACATGTGTAAGGACAATAGTTCAGATCCCCAGCATCCAGCATGCGTGTGATGGATTGCCTGTAATCCCAGTGGTGGGGAGGTATAGACAGGAGATCTCTGGGGCAATCAGGCTAGCTAGGCTGAATTGGTGAGCACAGGGTTTAAGTGAGAGACTATGTCTCAGTAAATAAGCAGAAACTGATCAAAGAAGAAAACTGATGTCAACCTCTTGTTTCTACATGCACACATGTGAATGTGCATCTGCACACATGAGGGACCACACACATACAAATACATACACATGTATACATACACATATACTCCATATACATACACATGCCAATATACATTCAAAAACCAAAAACAGCCTAAAATATAATGATTTTTCCTAAGACATGACTTTAAAATACAGGCTGAGATTTATGTGTCTCTAGGTATATATGATACCACAAAAAAGGATCATTTACTCATATATAATGTTGGAAGTCCCACTTCTGGCCCTGTCTGAGCACTATAGATGGCTGTTGAGTCTGCAGGCTTTTGAGCAGTTCTCTCTTTTTTTTTAAAAAGTGTTTCTATACATTGTCCATTTTCTTTTTTTTTTTTCTTTGTTAAATTGTTTTATTGACAACCTATACTTACAGACAACAAACCATGGTATTTTCCTCCCCTCCCCTCCCCTCTCTTCCCCTCCCCCACCTTCTCCTTCATAGCTCCGCTCTCCATCATATGCCCTCCCTCTCTCCATTAGTCTCTCTTTTAATTTGATGTCATCATCTTTTTCTCCTATTATGAGGGTCTTGTGTGGGTGTTGCTAGGCACTGCAAGGTCTTGGATATCAAGGCCAAATTCTGTCTGGACAGTTGTATGTAAGGAGTGGTACCCTTCCTTTGGCTCTTACATTCTTTTTGCCACCTCTTCCGCAATGGACCCTGAGCCCTGGAGGGTGTGAGATGTTTCAGTTCTGGACACTCCTCCATCCCTTCTTCTCAGTATTATGCTGCCTTTTGGGCCATCCCAGTGGTCATTGCCATCTGAAAAGAGAACCTTCTCTAACCAGAAGTGAGAGTAACATTAATATATGAGTATGAACATTAAGTGTAGTGATATCAGGGCAATTTGGTGAGAGTAATATATGCATTTATCCAGACAAGAGCAGGCTTTATAACCGTAAGGCTCATGACCTCTCCTGCCATAGGTTGTTGATTAGGTTTTCAGTACCAGGAACATATTGCCTCTCATAGAGTGGGCCTTCAGTCCAATTAGAAAGAAGTTGGTTTCCCCCAGAGCAGACATGCCACTATTGCACTTGTTCAGACATTTGGCCTGCCTGGCCAAACTTGAGGTTTCCAGTGTCCACTGTTTTCACCACTGATGACTTCTGTCTCCCATAAGACTGCATACAGTGCAGCTTTTTCCAGCTTTCAGTTTGCTGGGCTATAGGGAGAAGGTTTTCTGCTCAGCACCACCTAGATTTCTCAGTGACTTTGCCACTTAGGCATGTGATGCCTTCAGCAATAGGGTCTTACCATCTCTTTCTCATGAGGAACCAAGGGCCTTGGCCATAGCCTGTAATGTTTTGGAGGCAACATAGACCTCCCTGGGCAATGACTCACTGGGAGGTATCCCATCACAGACATTGAAAATTTTCTAGTAACAATCTATGGCTTCTGGATGTGCCATTATTTAAGAAAGTAGATTTTCATATGCCTTATTCAGAATATCATGACCCTCCCCCCCCCATCTTAATCTCTTCCCCTGACCTCACTTAGACCTTTCCCCTCCCTGTAATCTGTTCTTCTATTTACATATATACAATACCATCCTCTTAAGACTTTCCCTCTCCTCCTCCCTTATAGCCTTTTTCTAGCTTATGGGCCTCTGCTACTGATTATTGGTTCCAGATCACACACAAGTCTATACATTTTTAACTGGGATCCACATATAAGAGAGAATTTGTGATGTTTGGCTATCTGGGCCTGGGTTACCTCACTTAGTATAATCTTTCCAGATCCATCCATTTCCCTGCAAATTTCATAATTTCATTTTTATTTACCACTGAAAAGAACTCCATTGTGTAGATGTACCACATCTCTATTATCCATTCATCTGTGGATGGACATTTAGGCTGGTTCCATTTCCTAGCTATCATGAATAGAGCAGCAATAAACATGGTTGTGCAAGTATCTCTAAGGTAGTGAGAAGAGTCATTAGGATATATACCTAGGAGTGCTATAGCTGGATCATATGGCAAATCTATTTTTAGCTGTCTCAAGAACCTCCACACAGATTTCCACAATGGCTGTACCAGATTACATTCCCATCAACAGTGCAGAAGAGTTCCCCTTTCACCACAACCTCACCAGCACTTATTGTCATTTGCTTTCCTGATGGTAGTCATTCTGACAGGAGATGGAATCTCAAGATACTTTTAGATGAAATTAGATCCTTGTCTTTCCCCACACACAAGAATCAAATTCAAGTGGATCAGGGACCTTAATATCAGACCTGAGACTCTGACATTGTTAGAAGAAGAGGCAGGGGAAACCCTTCAACATATTGGCATAGGTAATGACTTTCTGAATATAACCCCAATTGCTCAGAAAATAAAACCACTGATCCACTACTGGGATCTCATGAAATTACAAAGCTTTTGTACAGCAAAGGACACTGTGAATAGAGCAAAGAGACAACCTACAAAATGGGAGAAAATCTTTGCCAGTTACACATCTGACAGAAGATTAATATCCAGAATATACAAAAAACTCAAAAAACAGAACAATAACAAATCAAACAACCCAATCAAAAAATGGGCTGTGGAACTAAATAGAGAGTTCTCACTGGAAGAAGTACAGATGGCATATAAACATCTAAAAAAATGTTCTACATCCTTAGCCATCAGGGAAATGATGCAAGCCTTTGTCTTTTGGATGGTGCATTGAGGCCATTGATATTAAAAGTTATTATTGAAAGGTGTGCATTTATTCTTGCCATTTTTCTTATTTTGTAGTGTTTGTTTCCTGTTTTCCCTTTACTCATTTGTTTTAACTGTTGAGTGTGGTTTATTTTTTCCTATTTCCTCCTGTGTGTATTTTGCTTTCTCTTTGGCATTAACATAAATTCCTTTAACCTGTTTTTGTTGTGGAATGTCCTTATTTCTCCATCAATTTGAATAGAGAGCTTTGCAGGATAAAGTAATCTTTTTTAATTTTTTTTTGTTATTTTTATTTATTTATTTGAGAGTGACAGACAGAGAGAGAAAGAGGCAGATAGAGAGAGGGAGAGAGAATGGGCGCGCCAGGGCCTCCAGCCACTGCAAATGAACTCCAGACGCATGTGCCCCCTTGTGCATCTGGCTAACGTGGGTCCTGGGGAGTCGAGCCTCAAACTGGGGTCCTTAGGCTTCACAGGCAAGTGCTTAACCACTAAGCCATCTCTCCAGCCCAGGATAAAGTAATCTTGGTTGACAGTTGTTATCTTTCAGAACTTGTAATATGTCATTCCAAGCCCTTCTGGTTTTTAAAATTTGTGTTGAGTAATCTGCAGTTAGTCTGAGTTTGTCTTTGTAGGTGACTTGCTTCTTCTCTCTAACTGCTTTCAATATATTTTCTTTGGTTTGTGTGTTGTGCAGTTTAATTATAACATGGTGAGGAGAGGTTCTTTCCATATTTTGTCTGTTTGGTGTTCTAAAAGCTTCATGTATCTGCATTAGCATTTCTTTCCCAATTTGAGGAAAAATTTCTTCTATGATTTTGTTGAAAACACCTAAGCCTCTGGATTGAAATTCTTCTCCTTCTGTTATACCCTGAATTCTTATATTTGAAATTTTCATCTTTTCAAATGTCCCAGATATCTTGAAATTCCCATTCATATCTCTTTGTTGAACTGTGTTAGATCTGCCACCTGGTCTTCTAGTAGATATTCTGTTCTCTCCTTCATTCATTCTGCTGGTGAGACTTTCTACAGAGTTTTTTATTTCATTGACTATATTCTTCAGAGCCAGGATTTCAGCCTGGGTTTTCTTTAGTATTTCTATTTCCTTACTTATGTCTTGTAATGGTCTCTTTATCTCATTATGCTGGTTTCCTGTATTCTCTTCCAGAAGTTTGTTTTCTTCTTTAATTCCTTTGTTTTCTTCTTTGATTCCCTGCATTTCTTTTCTGATGTCTTTGAGCATAGATACCATCATTTTCTTGAGATCTTTGTCAGGCATTTCATCTAAAAGTCTCATTGTGATCATTTCTGATGGATTTATAGGTTTTGGTGGGACTGTATTATCTTGATTCTTTGAGTTTTTGTATTATATTGTAGCGACTTTTGCATCCTGAATTGATTTAATGCTTGGGTTATCTACTTATCTGCAGTGTTCTCAGACATGGCAATCCACCTCTATATACCCTCAGGATATGAGTTCAAGTTTCCAGGTGTAGCTCTTGTCCCCCAGTCAAGCCACAGAAGTAATCCTAGG
The DNA here is from genome assembly GCA_036346955.1 of Dipus sagitta. Lineage (NCBI taxonomy): Eukaryota > Metazoa > Chordata > Mammalia > Rodentia > Dipodidae > Dipus > Dipus sagitta. The sequence goes on from CM070777.1 coordinate 123,761,976, forward strand.
TGTTGAGTTTGCTTGCTAAGCAAGTATTCTAGTGGCCTGGGTGGAATAATTTACTGGCAAATTCTAAACTTCAACCAAGTAACATACATAATCAATAAAAACCAGCACAAAGTATGCAATTGTGGGGATTAAAACAAACAGATAGTCACATAAAGCCAAAATCCCTAAGGGTATGTGTTGTTCTACACCCTTAATCTTGTCAGTTGGGAGGTAGAGATTTCTGTTCTGAATTGGGTTCCAGGTCAGCCTTGATCTGGATCAGACCCTGCTCCCAATAATGACAGAAGGAAAAAACAAAGGTCCTATAAATGTGAAAGCACCAAAGGCAATAAAATTCAACCTCCAAATACAGGTTATTTGAAAATGGTAAAGCCAACCAAGAATATATACCCCATAGCCTGCCCTGACAAGGAAAGAGGGATTAGCTCTTGCAGGACTGTGTACCTGTTTTTTTTTTTTTTTTTTTTTTTTTTTTTTTTTTTTTTTTTTTTTTTTCTGGTCAGTTGGCCCTGTTACCTTTTGGGGTGGCTTCCAATCTCACCAATGCCGAGTGCCCGCCTCAATCCCTCTGTTGTGCTGTGCAGCTGTGCCTCTGATCCGCTCTGCTGGCTGCGCTGCCACTGGGGGTGAATGCTGGAGGTTCACGGTTCTGATGGTGGGGGATGGGAGAGTTCAGACTTCTGGAGTTGCTCGCACTTTCAGTAGCTCTTTAGTTGATCTCAGCTGTCTTTTCTTCAGATTTCTTAACTTTGCAAGACGGCTGATAGAGTTGAAAACTCTGTTGCTTGTTTCTGCTGCTGCTGCCTGGCACGCCTGTTGGGACTGCCCTGGGGCAGGCGCGTGTATCACAGCCACGATCGCCTCAGTGGGACTCTGGCCATTTTCCTTTTTTCTGGTAGGTCTTGGTCTCTCCAGCTTCTCCACTGTGTCTAAGACTAACCTATACTCCTTCACTTTTCAGAAGAGTGTATTTTGCTGGGGTTTTGCTTAAATCCCTCCCTAGGCTGGTTTGGCATGGCTCCTAAGCTGCCATCTTACCCGGAAGTCCAGCTCTTTTTCTTTCTTTAATCTTACTTATTTGATTAGCTTTCTTTTTTTGAAAAAAATATTTTATTTATTTATTTGAGAGAGAGAAAGGCAGATAGAGATAATGGGCATGCCAGGGCTTCTAGCCACTGCAAACGAACTCCAGAGGCATGCACCCCCTTGTCCATCTGGCTGATGTGGGTCCTGGGGAATTGAACTGGGATCTTTAGGCTTTTCAGGCAAGCGCCTTAACCCCTAAGCCATTTCCCCAGCCTGATTGGCTTTCTTATTTGTTTATTTTTACCTGTCAGCAGCCTCACCCCACCCCTTATCAGTCTGTGAACAATCAGAACACTAGGCAGGATTTTAGCATTGCCCTGTTTTGCTGTGTCACTTTTTTAAAATGAATAATTATTTATTTATTTACTTATTTGAGAGCAACAGACAGAGAGAGAAAGAGGCAGAGAGAGAGAGAGAGAGAGAGAAAAATGGGTGTGCCAGGGCCTACAGCCACTGCAAATGAACTCCAGACGCGTGCGCCCCCTTATGTATCTGGCTAACGTGGATCCTGGGGAATCGAGCCTCAAACCAGGGTCCTTAGTCTTCACAGGCAAGCGCTTAACTGCTAAGCCATCTCCCCAGCTCATTGCTGTCACTTTTAACCTTGGACTTTGAGTTCCTACGTTGTTCATCCTGTGTCAGCCCTTCCAATTTGTAATGGTTAATCTTCATTGTCAACTTGACTGGATTGGAAATAACGAGGGAAACATCCTACATGTATGTATTTGAGCATGACTCCAGAAAGGTTTGATAAGGAGGAAAGACTGCTTCTGAATGTAAATGGCACCATCCCCAGGATTGGGGGCCCAGAATGAATAGAAAGGAAAAAAGGAGGAAGCCACCTAAGCCCCAGTATTCATCTCTGCATCTTGACTGTGGCTGCAATGTGACTAGCTGCCTCACACTCTCGCTGCTACAGCTAGGAACATTTTGGCCATCATGTTTTCTCCCACCATGATAGACTATATTCTCAAACTATGAGCCACAAAGGACCCTTTCTTCCTTAAGTTACTTTTGTGAGATATTTCTCATCACTGAAAAAATTAATATACAGCTAACACACAACTTATGATTATAGACATTAAAAGTTTTGGTCCAGGAAAAACTTCTGGACAGAAGGCTTAGTGGTTTAAGCACTTGCCTGTGAAGCCTAAGAACCCATGTTCAAATCTCCAGGTCCCCACATAGCCAGATGCACAGTGATGCAAGGACACAATGTCACACATGTGCACAAAGGGGCACATTCAAAGGAGTTCATTCAAAGCAGGCTGAGGGTCCTGGCCCTCCCATTCTCTCTCTCTCAAAAAAAAAAAATAATAAAGTATATGTAGAATGTTTATGAGCTGTAAACTATTTTCTATTAGGTCAGACTTTATAACATATGTATAAGATCACTAAGTAATATTCTGTCTCCCCACCCCTTTATCCCCCCCCCCCATACATACACACAGGACTGAATTTAGGGATGGTACATGCTAGGCAGTTCTACCACTGAGCTATACTCCCAGTTCATATTAATATTGTTGTTATTTTTGTTTGTTTTTTGACACTGTAGCCCAGGCTACCTGGGACTCATTATGTAGTCCAGGCTGATCTCAAGCTTGCAGTAATCTTCCTGCGTTAGCCTCCCGAGTGCTGTGATTTTATATTGTTTTTTAATGTAAAAAATTATTTATTTATAAGAGAGAGAAAGAGAGTCAGACAAAGACAGAGAGGAGAGTATGGGTCCTCCAGGGCCTTCTTCTATCACAAACAAACTTCACACACATGTATCACTTTGTGCATTTGCCTTTACATGGGTACTGGGAAATAGAACTTGTGGTAGTTTAAATAGATGGCCCCCATTAAATTCAGTATTTTATTAGTTTGTAGTTTGCATCTGCAGCCACCTGTCTGGAGGCAGTGTCACTGGGCAGATCTTAAGGTGTGGTGGTGGGTTTGAGATTTCAATCTAAAGATATGCAATGTGTTCCTAGCTGGAGTTCCTGAAGTGTGCTGTTCTGTGTGGCTTTTGACTTTTAGGCTTGTGCTTCTCTTTCTGTGTTTGGTCCTGTGAAAGCAGGCCAGCTTCTTCTGCCATTATGGAACTTCCCCTGGATTTGTAAGCTTCAATAAATCCCTTCCTCCATAACTGTGCCTGGTCTGGCAGTTCATCTCAGCGAACCTGAAGCTGTCTGCTACAGAAGTCTAGCCAGCATGTTTTGCGAGCAAGTATCTTAACTGCTGAGCTATCTTTCTAGTTCCATATTGTTCTTTGGAAGAGCAAATTACGTCAGAGACTTTGGAGAAAAGAAGAATTCCTACCTCATACAGCAAATTATTCTGTTGACCTAATCATTTGAACACAGTAACTTTTTAAAAGGATTATTTTGATTTAGGCTTTTTAAAAAATATTTATTTATTTATTTATTTATTTATTTGAGAGGGAGAGAGAAGCAGATAAGGGAAGAGAGAGAGAGAGAGAGAGAGAGAGAGAGAGAGAGAGAGAGAGAGAGAGAGAATGGGTATACCAGGGCCTCTAATCAGTGTAAACCAACTCTAGATGCATGCACCACCTTGTCCATCTGGCTTTATGTGAGTACTGCGGAATTGAACTTGAGTCCTTCGGGTTTTTAGGTAGGTGCTTTAGCCACTAAGCCATCCCTCCAGCTCCAGATTTAACCTTTTAGAATGTGGATCGTTATATTGTTATACTCTTAAAAAAATAAAAGTTTCTAGAGTAAGCTGTCATAGAAAAAATAAACTACTAGAGCTGTGAAGGACACTGATCTTTCAACTGAAATGTGAAAACAAGCTCATAATTCTGGAAGCTGGCTCAGCACCTCCTTACAAATGTCACAGTCTCCAGTAACGCGTGAGGAGCCTCTGAGGCCTCCACTGACCCAGCCACCATGGTGCCTCTGAGAACACACTGGCACTGTTGGTAGTGGATGGTATTTTGAGTTCTTAATGAACTAAGAAGTGAAAACTAGAATTTAGAGATGGGCAACTACAGAGTCCATCACATGTTCCCAGTGACCTTGATAAGCAAGTCAGCACTTACAGGGACAGAGGCTAAGACAATCATGTTCCTCATGATAATGGCCTGCAAGATTGTCTCATTTAAAAGAAGTCACTTTTGACCTTTCCCTGAGCAGAGGATGATAGAAGTTGATGAATGACTAACAGGGGAAGAGAAGACAGGACACTCTCTTTCCTTCAACAAGCAGCAGTTTTATTCCTATATTGGTGGGGATGTGTATAGGATACCAGATAACTGTTTTGCATACAGTCACAAGTATGAAAGCATCTTAAGCATGTTCACGATTTAAATAGGAGGACGAATGAGGTTCTTTGTTCAGAGTATAGGTTACAGACATAATACTGTGGGTATATGTTACAGGATGGATAAAAGGATTCATTTCTTGCCATTTTAACCAGATCTATAGAGAACAAATGAATGATTTAAAAAATATAAAAGTGCTCTATTGTAGAACATAGTAAGCTCAGCTAGTGAATTTATTTACATTATATATTTATGTTTCACACAGATGAAGAAACAGCCTGGTGCACATCTATGAACACTAGAATTAGTGGACATAATCTAACATCTGAAGGATCAGGCCAAGAACAATTTCCCCTCAAAAAGTGAATGTAAGGTATATTTGAGCTGTGAACTGTTTTGTACAAGGTGGGAGTAGAGATAATCGACTTGCTCTTTGTTCTTGAAAAATGTATATGCCCAGTGAGTCTCCCAAGCAAGAGCAGAGACTAAACCCTCTTCAGGTGGAAGAGCTGGTACCCTCTCTTGCCAGTGTGGCTGAGACAGGAGACCATGCATTTTGGTGCATTTTGGTGAATTTGACTTGCAGCTGGGTGCTGCTCAGCTCTGCTAGACTCCTAAAGCCATAACTGCATGTATTCCTTCATTGAGGCAGTGATTATGTACACACACAAGCTAGTTATGAAAATACAACATCTCAAACAGAACTCACAGCTTGCTGCTAGGGAAAGGACAGTATTTCTTGAAAGAAACTACTTGAGGCAGAAGACAGCCATAACTAAACCTTCTAGAAGGCACACATTGCATTTGCTTGAAATTATTCACAGTTTTGAGCAACTTATTTTGGTGCCTTATATAAGATCGTGTGCATTGGCATATAGGTTATAAACATAATCTTTGGTATATCTTTTAATATATCCATTATTTCCATTACATAAACTTCTATTTTGGGAGCATTCACCAACAATTTCCTCATCTCTATAGACAATCTTAAAAAAAATAAAATGCATGAATTTTTTCCAAGGGATCCTCCCTAAAAGTCAAGAGTATTCTTATAGCCAGAAATATTTTCATTGCTAGAAACATTTTTAGAACAGAACAGATTTTTGCTGTTATCATGGCTCTATTGAATGTTACCCTGTATCTTAACTAAAATGGTGAGACACTTTCAAAGTCATCATACACTAGAAGAATCTAAGGTGGTATGCCTGGAATGCCAAACCCAAGAAAACTTCACATACCTGGTTAGTTAAAAAGTTAAATGAATTGATTCCATTGTTGAGTCAGCTAAGGCACCTGGCCAACAGTCAAAATGAACCTCTAAGAAAGCCAGCATAGGTTCAGTATCCCTTATCTGAGATGCTTTACAATCCAAATGATTTCAGATCTATTTTTAACTTTTAGAATTTTTAAACATGTATAGTAACAATATTGAGGATGAAATCCCATTGTAACCACAAAATTCACTTATGACTCACATACGCTGCATGCACATAGCTGATGGTAATTTTGCCCGTGTTTTGACTGTGACATCACATAAGGTCAGGAGCACAGTTTCCTTGGATTGTGAAGCATTTCAGATTTTTAGATTAGGGATGTTCAATGTATATGTCATAATAGAAATAGATAATAAAATTTCCAAAGAATAGTCTCACCACAAGGAAGACATGCTGTTTTATCTTCCTCATGATGTTTAGGTCAGTTGACTTTTCTCAGATATTTTTCCTTTCCTTATATCATCATCTTGCCATTTGCAGTTTCCTTTCATGTGGATATGTGATTCTGGATCTCAGGTTAGCAATCTCCAGAAATGAGGTAGGATTGGAAGCCTGCTCACTGCCACGTGGAGAAGGACCACTCATAACCTTTTTGACACTCTGTCTTGGCTAATAAGTTACATTCATTTTTCCCCCAATAAAACTAAATTCAGAAAACCCCTGAACTGTTACCGTAAACAAACAGCTTATCGTGTTGCCAGGTCAGGTTTGGTCTGGCTCACCTTGGTGAACTAAAGTTCTTGAGAACCTCAGGGCTGGGGCTCGGATACTACTACTTGGAGCTTTAAGGTGTCAGGACTCCAACCGCAAGTGATTCCCAAAAAGCTAAGTGTATAACAATTTAGTATGTGGCAGATCATTTGCCATGGGTAAGGAGAGTGTTTAATATAAGGTACTGGAGCCTTAGATACCAAGGCAATAAAATCAGTGTGAAGTATAACATGTGAGCCCTATTTTTGTATCACTGGACATCTGCTCAAGGGTTTCATATTATTTTCTCATGTCATTTTGGGCTTTCTTCCAAGAGATAATAACAACATTAATTAAAGGTCCTCGCAAATATAACTGACCCCGTGTGCTGAGCTGCTGCCATTTTTAAGTTTAAGCATGAAGTCATGATTGCTCTGTTATAAAGCAGCACCTAGGAAATCTTGTCAGTGGACTAAGGAGAAGACATGAACAGAAGACAAAATCACATGTAACTGGCACAGTGAGCATATTCCATAGTGAGATGGGGCAACTAGTGAAACTGTGGCACTCAAAGGTGTTGATGGATAGGAAACTACTCAGGACAAATATGCTCAAGGCCAGACAGGGAGACAAGACTTTGAAAAGAAAACCTGATTTAAGAGCTGAAAGACTGGAACCTTGCCAAGGAACAACAGAACGATAGCATAAAATTGATTTAATATGAAGAGATTAAAGGAGTTAATTATAAGGAACTTAGATAAATAATTATTACGATGCAAGACAGACTCTCCCAGGACTTGAGAGCTCCAAAGCACTTTGAAGCCTCCATGATGAAAGAGGAGCCTACACACAGGTGCTGACAGGATGCCGCCTCAGCAGGAAATGGTGTTTACCAAGGCCCAGCCACATGATGTGATGAAAGGGAAATGTATCTAATGGAGCTGAATGTCACGAAAACCTTGTCTTTTCCCTCCTAAACCTGTATATTTTGTGATACTGGTGATTGAAGTAAAGACCTAACATGTACCAGGCAAGCGCCGTGCCACTGAGCTACACTCCAGCCTGGCTCGCGACTAAATTTAACAAATAGATCAGCTAGACTTGCAGGCAAATACTTGTTGCTAAGGGGGTCTAAAATAAAATGAAGAGTAGGATCAATATTGTCTGCATTAAATGAAGAGATTGTAAGGTTTTCCCTTGCCAGGTTCGTTTCTGTAATTCTGATTTCACCTTGGACGCTGTGAAGGTGCATGAGCGCTACGTGTAGCTTACAGCTGGATAGGGTGTTGCGGGTATAATTCCTGGTTTGTGCAGTCAACTGTTTTCTCTTATGCGCCTACAGTGTTTTGCTACTGAAACAGCCTCAGTACTGCTGGCCAGTGTGGCCAATGGAAGGTGACCACTGTGCTAGGTTGCCTCTGTTACCTGTTCCCCTCACCTAGGTCCTCTTTTAAGTTCATCTGAAAACAGTGACGGTCTTAAGTTCATTATTACCATGTATTCTGTTTGTGGGAGTAGAAAGTTAGAGATTATGAACAGTACCTAGGAGGCTTCAAGCACTTACTAAAACTTTTCTGAATGAACGAAAAGCTGAAAATGCATTTATCTTTCCAAGTATCAAAGTGCTTTGCACTAAGCAACATCAATTTAAAATTTTGGCTTTTTTTTTTTCCAACTGTTCTTTTTTTCCTGGGGAGTCAGTAGGACTGAAGCCTTGGGATGGACCACACATGCACCTACTACTGAACTGCACCCCCAGCCTGACTTACTTTATCCCATATGAAAAGTTATTCCCAAGAAATCCCACAGCGCGTTCGGATCTGATCTCTGTTTTCTCCCTAGTGGTGCATCTCCTTGCTTGCACATCTGGTGCTCCTTGACCATGGCCTGTATTGCTGGCAGGAGAAAGGGGAGAGAGCCCAACAGTAGCATTTCACAAAGGCATACATGAAGTTTCTTATTATTGCGCCCATTTTTATAAACTTCAAATAACCCTGGAAAAAATTCCAGATTGGGTGAAGATTTATGCAATTATATTTATAAATAAAAATTATAATTTTAGGTATGGTTGCCCATTTTCAATTACTATGTCAACTATGCTCATTCTATTACTTGTGAGAACTTATAATACACAGCAAAAATACATCCTTTGAAGAGACATACTTTCTGCCGATGCAACTCTGAAATCAACAAATGTGTAATTCAAAGCAACCACCTCCATCTCATTTCCTTGGGTATAGTGCTTTTCACATTTCCCCAGGAAAGCTCTAGGAACTAGACCTTGATGTTGGCAACATCCTTTTTCTGACTCACTTAAATTTGTTATGGTCAAAATAAGGCACAGATGTCAAAGGTAACATTAGTAGGGTATATAGTACCTTTTATACAAACTGCAACTTTAGGTGACTACTTGACATTTTTACTTCATTGACTGAAAAAGTCTTGGGGAAAATTTTATAGTAAGGACTACTTAGTTTTGTTTTTACTATAGTTTGTTTGTTAAGTTGTAATGAATGTGCTTGTGGACATTTCTGTGAAGTGTTGGTATTTGATCCCTTGGTGAGGAACATAACTGACCACCATATCTTCTTTTAAAGTATTGCAGGACTATAATATGCTGTGTGTGTTATTTTGCAGTCGGGGTATAGCTGGCATTCTCGACACAAAGTATTCCACTCTCTACTTTTGTCATTTTCTCTCACAACCTTCAACCCTGTATTTCAGGTTACATGGCCCCTGAGCAGACCACAGTCATTACCTCTGCCCATACAAAGGGAAGAAAGCATTTAGTTAAGGCACCATCCTTAGCATAGCTTTGATGCTATCTAAATACTTTCTTGAGATGTGTAAATGCTTGGTGCTGGGAATTCAACCTGTGCTAAGCGTACACTGTGGCACGGAGGTATATCCCCAGCCCTAATGCTCCTGATGGTTACATTTGTCACAATAGAATGTGGATCCTCTTTGGATCTCAAGGTCACGGGATAGCGGTAAAAGAAAGTCAGCCATATTATATGCTCTCTCTAGTTCTGTCCTTTATCCTGTCCAGTAAATATCAAGACAGGCAAGAAACATGATCCTAGGTTGTCTTGCAACTTCCTCCACAGACATTTTACCAGCAGTTCTGTCATACAGGTTGAATTAGTTTATGTAGAACAAGCCATGAACACTTTAGTGTGGAAAAATAGTATTATATAAAGCTTAATATTAAACATTATGAAAAAATACATATTTACAGGAGAAACTATAAAATATAACTATGTACAATAATATCTGTCACCTTTAAATTACATAAATTCTTTAACATTCTCCAGATTAATAAATTATACATAGTATTAACAGAAATAGCTGACACCTCTGCAGGGCATGAAGCAAAGTTTTTTTGGTATATATATATTTTTTTAAATCACACAGTGAAAACTTCTAATGCAGGAGATCTTCAGGTACATTCTTAATGTCTTGAATAGACTGCATCTAAAAGCAAGGACAATGCGGTTAGAGACTGCAGCCCGTGGGGTGTCTCGCAGCTGCTCTATTCATGAAATTACAAATGGGAAAGACTAGGAAATCGCTAAAGCTTCAAGTGGTTTAGGATGAGAAGCACCTGTGTAGGGCCAGCTCATTCCATCTAGAACACAGATGATCAGGCTTGGGAAGGACTAGTGATGTCCATTCATCACTGCTGGGTTTGCAGAGGAAGCTATGGGCCCAGGGGAGGGTGACCCGTGGGGGGGGGTTACATGGCCTGTAACACTAGGCAGTTCCAGAGCTAGGATCTCAGTCCTAGTTTTTACAGTGGTGTTCATTTTTATTTTTATTTTTTTTGCAATCTACAGTTAGCTTCTTTCAGTCATGTGCAAAAATACTGTAAAAAAGATGCTCAAACAAGCTAATATAAGACAATGGAACCCCAAAGACGATCCCACCCCCAGTTTCCTCCATCCTGGAGGTTCCTAAAGAAACTGACATGGCAAAAAAGCTCATAAATTTGGGGTTACTTATTTAAAACACAAAAGGATTATCTGTTTTGCAAAGCAATCCTTTGGAGAACTCTCTATTTGTGCTCTACAGATCACTATTTGGCATGCTGGCTAGGCAGTGATACACAGAATACAAAGAGGTAAATTAATGTTGGGAGACATTACAACTGAATAGCACTTAGAAATGGAGAACAGACAGGTCTGAAGTAATGCTTGTCAAAAAAAAAATTTATAGGCAGATCTCAGCCCTCACGAGGCATCTGACAGGCAGTGATAGACCACTGACATAACGTCCCTTCATATTTGCAGTCAGCCCATATAGTACTGTAGGTCTAATGAGTGATGGTCCAGAGGCATGAAGACTCTTCTTTTGTCAACTAACTATTGCTTGATGAAAGCAGGGCCTTAAAAAGTTCACATTTTTTTCCTCTTTAATTTTTTATTTGAAAAGCATTACATTCTTATTTTAGCAAATTCATAAAGTAGGAAAGAATTACGTATTTTGCTATTGTTCAGAGAAATTTATTTTACTATCATATTTTTTCTATAGATCTTTTTTTCTTTAGGCATTTCCTTTTTACCTTCTGCTTTCCTTGCTGAACTTACACTGTGGTTTAGATGTGGTTGGTCTCCTAAAGGTATATTTGATCGATGTTTGGGCCCCAGTGTAATGGCATTGAAAAGTAGAGGGGCCTACAGTATAAGTGTGGCATGTGGGAGGTGGCCAGGTTATAATGGCCCCTATGAAAAGATTGTTTCTGGCTTCTTAGATTAGGTTAGGTTTCATAGGAGTAGATTAGTTCCCACAAGAAGAGGCTGCTATAAAAAAAGCAAGCTTGGCTCTTCCCTAGTTTCTTACTTCTTCTCTTACCATGTGAACTCACATGTACTCTCAGTATGTGATGTCATTCAAATGGTGTGATTTTGCTATTGTTTCCCCCAACAGAGGCCAAATGTGTGGGGACCTGCCAAACTTTGGCTTTTGTCTCCTTCCCTCTCTTCCTCCTTTCTTTCATACTAGGGATATAACCCAAGGCCTCATGTATGCTAAATATGAGCTCTACCAATGAGGTACTTCCCTAGCCCAAGCCTCTTGTCTTTATGAAGTATTCAGTCTCAGTTTTTTTTTTTTTTTTTTTGTTATAGTAACACAAAATGGGCCTAGATATTGTCAAAAAGACATTCTAGGGCCAGGTATGATGACAGGTGCCTGTATTTCTGCTGATCTGAAAATGGATTGACTGCACTGTACTATGTTGAGTGAATGAACTTTAGTGTATCTATTGCTTGCTGTGATTTGAATATAACTTGTGTTGCAAGGGTTCAGTGTGACTAAAGGCCTGGTTGCAGGATGGCAGTGTTAGGAGATGACAGGGTGGAACCTTTGGGAGATGCCATGGAATAAAGTTCTCATGGGACTATGTGGTAGTTGTCCTAATTAAGACATAAAGCCTTAGGTAGCCATACCCAGATATTCCTTCTCTTGGCTCAAGGCCACTTGATCTAACATGCATTCACCATGAGGCCCTAACAAGAACTGAGCTGATGCAAATATCATGCCCTTGAACTTCCAAAAGTGTGAGCTAAAAAACCTTTTCTCTTTATGAAATTAGTCACCTCAGTTATTTCATATGCTAATGCAAAGCTTACTAGTACAGTCCTCTATTACATCAGTGTGTTACACTCCAACTTTTAATGGTGAAAAGCTTTCAGCATTAAACCTTTTCTGTACTTTTGGTAGGAGAAATACTGGGTCACAAGATAGAACATATTCATGACTCTGATAACTTGAGTTGAACTCTTCTTTAAAACACTTTTTTACAATGTGAATACCAAGTTGTGATTTCAGGGCACTCCTCACCACTGGTGGGGCTGATCTTAGAAAAGAAGTATTAAGTAGAATCCTTCATAGAAGCATGGTGGGCTAGGTGACAGATGCCACCAGGATGGGGCTAGGTGGAAGGCAGTGATAAAGTACTTGCCTAGCAGGTGTGACTCCTGGGTTCCATCCCGCATGGAGTTTCTGCCCAACTGTGCCTCCTGACCCTGACTCTGCCCCTTTTCCCTGTTGCCACTTTTTAAAGGATCTTCTGGGTGGAAGAAGAAATGGGTGGTGCATGTTGAAAGAATATTAAACCAGTCATGGTTTCCAGAGTGACCACATTTGGAAAACCGAATTGAACAGTGAAGTAAGCACCCACCTCTGTGATATTCTGGATTCACATTTTCGTAAATTGGAAACAGGGGGTTTTCTTGTTCGTTCCGAAGCTTCCTGGCTCTGAGGACATCTCTCACACACTGATGCAGGTATATGTACTGACACTAAGGAAAAGCAGAAAACACATCAGATGGGGCACCAAAGGAGGAGTGCTTGTCACAAAACAGGGACAGTTGATGAGATTCTCTAGCTAATTCCTTTTTTTTCTTTTTCTTTCTTTTTTTTTTTTTTGAGATAGCATTTCACACTGTAGCCTAGCCTAGGCATGCCTTAAATTGTGGCAATCCTGCCTCAGCCCCCTAAGCACTGGGATTACAGGGACAAGCCACTTTGCCCAGCAAGTTAGTAAATTTCTTAATCATTATTTCACTAAAGGTCTTTTCTTCTTCTTACCACTGAAAAGACAAGAATAGCAATGGCAGAGCTGTTTGAAATGATGTGGATGTCCACAGTATGTGATGTGAGTGCTTGTATCTGGCACGTAGTGGATCCTTCACATATGAAACACAGGGATAAATGTCAAATATTGCTATGTACTTTGTATAATTATCTCATTTCATGAGTCTAATATCCTTGTGAAATAAATAAAACGATATAAACTGAGACCAGAGAATTTCATTAACTTCTCCAAGGCCACACACCTAAGAAATGGGATCCCCAGATTTGATTCATATTTTGCCTATACCATTTTTTTCCTATGAGAAAATCATATTACTACATACTCTTTTCTTTTATGAGCTTTATTTTGCAGAGATGGTGGAAAAGGGGGGTGTGTGCAGTTGACCCACTGATGATCAGTTCTTTGTGTATAAGCTCAGACTAGTTCATCTCTGTTCTTTCAGCACCAAAGTATTATTTTGGGAGCTAAGAGGTAAGCTGTGATCGAGCTCTGTTATGTCTATGTCCTGGCTTATTAATAAAGTCTTCAATGATGATCCACTATGGACTTTGAAGCCACTTAATTTCTATTAATTTTTGTTGCTTCCTTGAAAAATGATTACTTCTAAAGCCATCAAATTGTTAATGGGCTTTTCACTTAATTCTTAATAAACAACAGAATAAAATCTAATAGTTGAATCTCAGATCATAAAAGATTGTTGTTTGGCTGATCTGTGAATCCCTGGCTCATTGTTGAAGCATTGAGTTCTAACTAATTCTGCTGATAGTTGTGGAATCACATAGGATTTGGGGTATTACTCATACAGTCTTTCATGGCCCCCGAGAGCATAGTTTTGCAAAAGGAAAGGCACATGAATGAATACCCATATCAACAGAAAGGAGAATTACATATAAAGCTTCATACAGTTCGCTTTTTTTTTTTGAGAGAGAGAAAGAATGGACATGCCAGGACCTCCAGCCACTGCAAACAAACTCCAGATGTATGTGCCACCATGTGCATGTAGCTTACACGAGTTATGGGGAATCAAACTTGGGTCCTTAGCCTTCGCAAGCAAGCATCTTAACCGCTAAGCCATCTCTTCAGCCCCTTGTGTTCACTTTTGGAGGAAAAAATTATCAAGGTAGAGGGAGAAGATGACCTTGTAAGAATTTGAATAAAGTAGGGCATTCCGAGTGACAGAAATAACATGAAAGTACACACACCTTCTGGAAACAGTGGGAAGTCTAGCGTGACCTTCAGGATACTCTCCTGACAAGGCCATAGAGACTTGGTCCTACAGCAGCCCAGCGTTGTCTTTTCCTCAGCGGCAGATGGGATGGACATATTGTGACTGCTGCCTATTCTCCATTAACAAGGCATTGCTGTATCTGAGTGTCTCTCAGAGTCAGGCTGAAGATATTCTCTGAGGCAGGCTAACAGGAAGAATACACTTGCAAGTCCCCTACTGTCTCTATGTTTAGAAATCCTTGCTGTTTGATATATTCACCTAAAATTGTGATGACCTGCATTCTATTCCAAATTCTCAAGATATAAGAAAGTTGAGGTCACTTGTCACTAGAGACTCAGAGAAATAATACAAAGGGCCAGACTAGCCTTCCTCTGCTGGAACAGTTACCCACAGGCTATGTGTTGCTCTTCTGTGCCTACTTACTGTACCAAATGAGTCAGCCCAGCTCTGGGGTCAGTGAGCCTGAGACTAGAAATTTTGCAACTGAGGTAGATGCTTAAAGCAAGAAAAATAGTATCATATAATGTTTGGGATTTTGGTGGATCAAGAAAAAAAATGAGAAAAGAAATTTTGATCTGATTATTATGTTTATTTCATTATGATTGCATTAAAAAAAATCAAAAGGTTTGTTCTAGTCCTACGAGAGAAAGCTTCCTTAATTTGAGCAGACCCTAAAACAGTAGAGACAGGTAGACATGAAGCACAAGTAAGTTGGGTCAGGTTGTAAAGAGATTGTACAGATGATGAGAATGGAATTTCATTTTACAAGTAGTGGGAGCTTTCCAGAATTCTATTTACTTAATTCACTTAATTTATTTAAGGATCTCACTGTGTAATGCAGGCTGATCTCAAACTCAAGATCTTCCTGTTTCATCCTCCTGGGTACTGGAATTTTAAGCATCTACTACTGTGCCTAGCTTTCTTCTCCAGATTTTTACTCAGAGTTGACTTTGGAGGTAACAGTGAGGAATTTGGGTGGAAGCTGTAGACAGAGCCACCAGGAGGCCGTCACTACAGACCCAAGGAAAGTAAGGTGCTGAGCAAGGGCAGGGGCAGTCAGGGGGTGCGAGGGAGATGAGAACAAGCAGAAAGATGTCGGGTGGAGGTGACAGGCATTCCCGAGTGCCTGGGTGTGGGACCCGGAGGAGCACAGCAACCCCCCAGCCTGGGCCAAGGCATGGAAGACAGCACTAAAGGTGTAAGTGCAGGAAAGATAGGTCTGGTGTTGAGCATTTTGAGTTTGAGGTGAATATAATGCCTGTAGGCAGGACTATCTGGCAGGCAGGTACTCAGGTAATTGTTAGGGAAGGAGCACTGGGCTTGGGAAATGGGTGTTTGGGGGACTATCTTAAACAGTGAAGACTGAGAGGAATCAGAGCTGTCCTCAAGGTCAGAGTTTTGGGGAAACTTAAATGCTGAAAAGACAGGTTGAGAAACAAAGTTACTGAATCTTCACAGAAGTGAGAGAAGGAGAAGAGAGCAGGGAAGAGGGAAAAGAGGGAGTGATTTCCCAGGAGAAGGGGAGCTTCGGCACACTGCAGCTACCTCAGAAAGTCAGCCAGTTATATTTACAGTATAATTTCCCGCTTTTGGCCAAAATGTAACTCCAGCATTTTAGACAGGGGTATGGAAGTGCAATATACCATAGCCCATGATGTCTCTGAAAGTCAGCGGGGAATCTGAAACACACACACACACATCAAGACTACCTTCCCCATGCTGACTTTTCAGTAGCATAATTGTAGAATATTTGCTCATTCATTTCACATGTTTAAAAAGTGATATAGATAAGGAAAATAGCTGGTGTGGTGGGGCACACCTTTAATTCCAGCACTTGGGAGGCAGAGGTAGGAGAATTTCTGTGAGTTTGAAGCCACCTTGAGGTTACACAGTGAATTCCAGGTCAGCCTGGGACCCTCCTTTGAAAAAACCAAAACTGAAAAAAAGGAAAACAAAGTTTCTACCCTCTAGAAACTCATACTTTTTGTGGAGAAACCTGAAGGATGGCAGTGTGATATGAGTGATAGAATCCTGACACTCATGAACTAGAAGGCTAATGAGGAGCCTGATAATGCTGATAAGTGGATGGCTCAGGCCAGTGTCTGTGAACTCACTGTTAGCTGACTGACAGAGAGGCACAGACACGGTGATCTGCCTCCTGATGGGACGCAACAGGAAGTGCTCAGCAGCACCTGGCAGGCACTGTGGTGATACAGCTTAGCTTCATCAAGCCGCTGGATCTAACGACCCACAAACTCGTGAGACACAGGCACAAACATCATCAGTTGCATGTAGAATGTGGGAAACTATATGGAACATATGGACTGGTTTCTGTGGCTAATGAAAAGCCTGGAAAACAAGTGGGAGGGAGGATTATTACAGGCAACAGAGGTCTCAAGATGCTTCAAATAAATGAGATGTGTGGACTTTGGGCTTTAATGAAAACCAGCTTCTACAAAAAGCAATTAAAAAAAAAGCTAAGTATAGCAATGGAGATGGCTCAGTGATAAAACAACAACAACAACAACAATAACAAAAAAAAAAAAAAACAAAAAACTTGCTTCACAGTCTACCAACTGGAGTTTGGAGCCCCAGAACCAATGTAATAAAGGACATAAGTAGCATACAGTCTGCAATCCTAATGTGCCTATGGCAGTGGTAGGTGGAGCTGGGAAAATCCTGAAGCTCATGGGGCCAGCCAGTCTGGTGCTTGCAGTGGTAAGCAACAAGAGATACCTTGTCTTAAAGGAGATAGACACAGAGAACAGTCAACCCCTACCAAACCAGATATCCAGAGACACAGAGGCGCCTAAGATCTCAACACGGAAGCAGGGCTCAGAGAAATTTGTGGAAGAGGGGATGGAAAGAATGTCAGAGCCACATGTTCGGTCATGACATGCAGAGACATTTCCTCCTACTCCAAACTAAAGGTTAACCCCACAATGCACGACCCATATACCCCAACAAGGAGGGTCCCTGTGGAGGGGGGAGGGCAGGGAGGAGGCTAACAATGGTACCAACTTGACTGTATTCACTGACTACAAAGAGAGAGAGAGAGACCTTGTCTTAAACATGGTGGAAGGTGAGGATGGACATCCTAAGGTTGTTCTATAACTTCCACATGTGTGTGTGCCAGCGTGTGTGTGTGGGCGTGTGCACACAATAAGTAGGGATATTTAAATACTGTATGGCTGTATTACTGTATGGCTATACTTAGGAATTACATATACAGTTGTAGGTGTGTTAAATGTCTTGGTGGTCATGATTTTAGAGTTCCCTCTTTCTCTATACACTTGCACACACAAGCATGCATGTGCATGTGTGCACGCGTGCACGCGCACGTGCGCACACACACACACACACACAAACAATTTTCTTGAGGATAAAATAACATAACAGATTAGCATTGAATAGTCCAATGGTGTCATGGGTGGAGAAATAGCTGTGAAATATAGATAAGGAAAAGGCGCAGAACACTGATGACTACAGAAGCTGATTTTTGGATACGTAGAGATTCATTATCTTATTTCCCTAGTTTGTGGCTATGTGTGTGTGTGTGTGTGTGTGTGTGTGTGTGTGTGTGGTGTTGGTGATCAAACTCGGGGCTTTGTACATGTTAGGTAAACATTTGACCACTGCATTTTGTAAGCTCTTAAATAATTTTATACTGAAACATTCAAAATGTGGTAGGTAAATTGTTAGTATGAAAGCCCTAGCCAGTCATGGTGGCCCGTGTTTATAGTCCTCATACTCAGTGGTGGGAGAGGGAGGATGGGACTGAGGCAGGAGGATTGAAAGTTTGAGGCCAGCCTGAGCTATATAGTGAGATCCTTGTATCAAAAAAAAAATAAATAAAGTAACATGCAACCGAAGTTACAAAAGCAAAAGGAAAGAAAGGAGAAAAGAAAGAAAAGAAAAACAAAAGTTCTAGCAGCCCAGGATGATGGTGGTGGCAGAGATCAGGGGAATGGATGCTGCCTACAGGAGGTAATGACATCAGTCTTTTGCCAGATGTGCTTCAGAGGATGAGTTCTTCAGGATATTAATATGTGCTGCACAAGAAAAGAGTTCAGCTTTTAGAATAGTGGGCTCAACAGAGCTCAAAGGGAACCTTGCTATGGGATGCCTGTTGTGTGTGGCACTGCTGCTGTGCAGTTTCCATGACTACTGTGACTTTATGAGGTTACGGTAGCACTAGATCAAAATTTTCAGCTATTGAATACTTTTTGATTTTGATTTCTTTTCAGAGTTACTTGGGCAAAACCTTGGGAAATCCAAGGTGATAAAAGCCAGGACCTTGGCAGGTGTTTATACAGGCGAGAGACAAGCTTGGTACACAAGGAAATAGAACTGATCCTGAGGCTGTGCGACAGTGGCTTGGTACTCAGGGGTCTCGGGTTTTCTAAAACACTGTCCAAGTCAGCTTGGCCACTTCATGGCTGTATGTTTTATGCTAAGCTCTTTAGCCCCTGTGAGCCTCAGTTTCATAGCCTGAAAATGAAATGTAATATCATGAGACAACATGTTTGAAATAGTCTGCAAATGTCTAAGGGCTGTACAAGTGGAAATTTATAGCTTACTGATAGATATTTAGCCCTTGTATCCAGAGATGAGGGTGTAAGTGGAGAACAGGGATAGAAGAAAGAAGGGACTAGAATATTCTTCCTTATGGAAGTTCTTGTACTTATCTACCCTTCTATCTTAAAATGAACTCCAAGATGGGAAGGCCTGGCCCTCCCCCATCTATAATGTATTTAATCAAAAAACTGCATCTTAGCTGGGCATGGTGGTGCATGCCTTTAATGCCAGCACTAGAGAGGCAGAAGTAGGAGGATCACTGTGAGTTCAAGACCACCCTGAGACTACATCATGAATTCCAGGTCAGCCTGAGCTAGAGTGAGACCCTACCTTGAAAAAACTAAAGAAACAAACAAACAAAAATCTCCATCTTAGAGGTGGCTTAGCAGTTAAGGCACTTGCCTGTGAAGCCTAAGGACCCATGTTCGACTCTCCAAGTCCCTTGTAAACCAGATGCATAAGGTGACACAAGTGTGCAAAGTTACACAAGGTGGCACACACGTCTGGAGTTCAAATATAGTGGTTGGAGGCCCTGGCGCACCAATTCTCTCTCTCTCATAAAAAGGAGCCAGTCTGTTAGGCTTGCCTCATAAACAAAACAAAACAAAACCAAAACACCTCCATCTTTATTCCTATGCCCTTCATCCACTCTTTTTCAAGCCGAGCAACTGGTGTGGTAAGGAACATGCATTATCTCCAAGGCCACTGAGATTTGCTTCAAAATAACAAGTCCTAGAAAATGTCTATATTGAGTTCTCTTCCCTTTGCAAGGTGTCATAGTTATTTCCCCTTGTGAGATTAAAGCTGTATACATATTTATGGGTGGGTGAGGTGGGGAAAGGGTAACTGTCCTTCACCCTGCACCACTTACCTCAGTCTGGACCATGTGAACCCTGTGAAGTCTCAAATCGTGCACTGCTCCATAAATGTCCACTGAGTCTTTGGAGTCAAGCTGCTGAAGGATTCGGTCCAAGGCAATAAAGGTTCCAGTTCTACCCACACCAGCACTGGAAGAGATGGCAGGGAATGAGGCTTATTATTCATTTTGCCTTTCAAGGCCACTCAGAGCCTCACACAATGTTTCTATTCTCTTTCAAAGTATGGGAGAATATAGGAATATTTCTTTCTCTTGAAGTGGCCTCTCCTCCAGAAATATAACCAAGAGCCCCCATGATCCACCTCTTCACCCTCCCTCCGTCCCTCCCTCCCTCCCTTCCTTCCTATCTCACTCCATCAAGGATAAGTACTGTTCTGCTTGTGGTAGGTGTCATTCCTATGCATGTCTTCATAGTTTTCTGATATAAATCCATAGCAGATGCACTTATTTTATGTGCTTGAAAATCTACTGACACACTAACACATTTTATGTATGTTTTTGCCAACTTTTGTACTTAGTATTGTATTTTGAGATTTATTCATATAATTACATGTAAAGTTAGTTTCATTTCTCTTTTCTTTTTTCTTTTTACATGACTATTTGCTTTTTTTCCCCCCAAGACAGGGTTTCATTATATAGCCCAGGCTGATCTCAAACTCATGATCGCCTTCCTAGGGCTAAGCTTACAAGCATGTGTAGCCATATTTGGCTGAGATTTCACTGCTTTGAACTGTTCTATAGGATTCATAAACGGCTGCTAATACGTTCCCTACTGTCAATTTTGAGATCATCCTGACTTTTCTCTATTAAATGTGTTCAGTGAACATCATCATGCACCTGTGGGGCAACTTCTCCATGGGTCCCCAGAAGCTGAACTGCTAGGTTAGCTGTAGGGTATGAACACTTTTGCTAGAGACTACAAAATTACTCCCCAATGAGGTTGTATAATCTGTTTTTTTTTTTTTTTTTTTGATGCTGTGCAAATTGCTGATAACAAGATGAAATGGTTCTTAGTCAACCCAGACAAAATTAGAGCCGAGAAGACATAGAATGGAGAGAATTCATGCCTGCCTATGTGTGATAAGTTATTTCACAAGGACTTTCTACGGCCCCTCGAGGCATGCCTCTTCATTTCTCATTCACTGCATGCTTCACATGCCTTGCACACGTGCACACATTTCTGTAATGAAGTTTGTCTTTCACATTAAGTCTGCAGCAGTTCAGATGAGATGATCTCCACTGAGCATGTGCCTGGCCAAGGCTGGCACTGGCACCTCTGCCAGTGAGCTGATGCTAGCACTTGCCTCACATATTAAGACAAGTGAGGTCTGAATCCAAGTAGCATATGTAAATTTATTTCCTTGCCCATAGTCCATTGTTTGCTATGACATGCATATCCCAATTGCAACGTTCCACTATTACCCAATAATAAAATCTACTCTTTGTAGAGCTCTCTCTAGTTGTGATTGTACAACATGCACAATTTTATAAGATAAAGAAGAACAGCTATTTCTCCAGTCCTCCTAAGAAAAAATGCCTGCTTTTCTTCTGGAAGCAGGAAGTTCTTGAGTGTCCCACATCACCATTAACAGAGCTGGGGTTCCAAAGAAATATAAAAGCAGGGCTCCTAGAGAGTTAGGGTGATTGGGAGAAAATTAGCGCACTTGACATTTCTCTTACTGTAGCAATTCTGTGCTCTCTCTCTCTCTCTTTTTTAATATCAGCACCATTCAATTAGGGCCATCAAAGTGTTGCTGCAAACACTAATTACCTAAACATCAGGCTCCCCAGAGAGAGGAAGATGGCTTGTTAGGACAGATGATTTGAGGCAAAGAAAAGTCAAGAGAGGAGAACAAGTTA
Organism: Dipus sagitta; assembly: GCA_036346955.1. Lineage (NCBI taxonomy): Eukaryota > Metazoa > Chordata > Mammalia > Rodentia > Dipodidae > Dipus > Dipus sagitta. The sequence continues at coordinate 123,783,432 of CM070777.1, forward strand.
AGAGCAAACACTGGCTGCTACAGACAACTGGAGGGACTTTGCTAGGTCACTTTTGCCATGTGAAGAGATGGCCTTCTTCCTTCTACAGGAAGTTGCGACAAGGGGACATCTTTGGAAATAGAGACTGGGTTCTCAGAAGACACTAAATCTGTCAGTGGCTTGATATTGAAGTTCCAGAACCATGAGAAATAGATGCCTATTGTTTATAAATACTCAGTCTGTGACATTTTCTTATTAGCAGCATTAATGGACAAAGAACTGCCACTAGACCTGGAAGGAAGTCTAGGGCATTAATCTTGAATGCTGGGGAGAGCTTCTTCAGGTGGGGGAGAGAGGAAGCTATGACAAGGACTAAGAAAGACAAGAAACTAGAATGAGCTTGTACATGAGACCCAGAAAGACAAATAATGCATGCTATCTCTTGTTGTACAGCCTAGGTTGAAAACTATATTTATGTGTGGGTGTAAGTCATGAAACAGGAAAGGGGATCAAGATAAGGAGGCCAAGACCTTAAAGGGGAGGGTAATGGAATACATGTGACAAGAAAGCAGGTGAGGTTGGAGAGATGGCTCAGTGGGTAAAGTGTTTGATGCACAAGTGTGAAGAGTGGAGTTCAGATTTCCAGTACTGTAAAATGCACTCGGGGGGCTGAGGTAGGAGGATTGTTATGAGTTGGAGACTACCCTGAGACTACATAGTGAATTCCAGGTCAGCTTAGGCTAGAGCAAGACTCTACCTTGAAAAAGAAAAAAAGAAAAGAAAAAAAAAAGTTCAGATGGCTATGGCAGTCCTCCTATAAATTCTAGTGCTCAGGAACTGGAGATGGGCTTCCCAGGACTAGCTGGCCACCTAGACCAGCCAAACTGGTGGGCCCTGGGTTCAACTGACTAAATGAAGACCACGAGGAAGATACCAGAAGTCTAACTGTAGCCTCCACATGTACTTACATACACATGCATGTGTACCTGCATACACGTGTGCCCATATACATACAACCACACACACATGCACATACAGCACTCATACACAGATGCAAAAAGAAAAGAAAAGAGAACAGAAGAGATGCATCTGGGAGGAGGAAGGGAACCAGTCAGAGATGGCCCGGGAATATGGAGGACGAGAACAAACAAGGGCAAAATATAATAACATGTATGTATGAAAATCTTATGATGAGTCCTATTACTTTTCATGCTAACTTTAAAACTTAAATAAAAAAACAGGGCTGGAGAGATGGCTTAGCAGTTAAGGCACTTGCCTGTGAAGCCTAAGGACACATGTTCGGCTCCCCAGGTCCCATATAAGCCAGATGCACAAGGTGACACAAGTGTGCAAGGTTGCACATGTGTACAAGGTAGTACATGTGTCTGGAGTTCGACTTCAGCGTCTAGAGGCTCTGTGCACCAATTCTCTCTCTCACTCACTCATAAAAAAACAAAACCAAAACCAGTCAACTTCCTGGCTAGAATGGGAGAGGAATTATTGAGAAGCTGTAGTGAGGTGAGATGGGGCCCCATATGGAGGACATATAGAAGTCATTTAAGGGCTTTATGTTTTATGCATCAGGGAAAAGAATAAGAGGGAGAGAGAAGGATAGAGTGAGGAGGAGGAAGAGGTAGGAGGTGAAGAAAGTGGAAAAGGAGAAGTTGGTGAAGAGGAGCGAGGTTGAGAGCAGAATAAAATTCTCTGGGGGCTAGGCAGGCTGTTTGGCCCAGAGAAATCATACCCCAGCCACACTCCATTTTTCAGACTGGAAAAAATCCTCTTCCCCACCATATGCTGTTTCCTAGGTCGCTGCATACCTGCAGTGTGCCACAGTGGGCCCAGCCCCTGGGCTTCTGTTGATATAGTCCCTGACAGTTCTCACAAACTGGATCAGGGACTGAGTAGTCTCTGGGACTCCATGGTCTGGCCACACTGTGTAGTGAAAGTGACGGATGAGTCTATGTACATCAAGCTGTTCCTCCTGAAAAAGCAGAGGGCAGGAGAATTAAAGGAAAACCTAAGATAAACTCAAACTTGGTAACTGTGCCAAACAGGAATTGCCATGGGCTGAAATGACAGGATATGATCCAGCAAAAGCAGGATTCACAGATTCTTTTTTTTTTTTTTAATTAATTTATTTATTTGAGAGAAAAAGAGGCAAATAGAAAGAGAGAGAGAGAGAGAGAGAATAGCCATGCCAGGGCCTTCAGCCACTGACTGTAAACAAACTCCAGACCACATCGTACAACTGGCTTATGTGGGTCCTGGAGAATAGAACGTGAGTCCTTAGACTTCTTAACTGCTAAGCCAGCTCTCCAGGCTGATTCTCATTTTTGTAAAGTTAAGATCTCATGTAGCTCAGGCTAGCACTGAGTTCCCTATGTAGCCAAGGATGTTGTTAAACCTCTGATCCTCCTGCTTCTACCTCCCAAGTGCTAGGATTATATGTGTGTACCACCAGGCCTCCTAAATTGGGGTATTAAATGTAATCAAGTAAACTGACATACACTGCATATCTTAAACTCTCTGATGGTCCACTCGGGCAACACAGATTCTGAGATCATCTGTAGAATGAGATCCCCATAGTACAGAGAGTCCTGGTCTGCTGGCCAGTAATGGTCACACTTCACCTAGAAGAGGACAGAGAGGAAAAACAAAAGTAAGTCTGGAAACAAGACTGCTTTCCCTCCTTGAAATCCCTTCCCAAGTTAGGGATCCAGGATCTGCTGCTTCAGTGATATGACCATCAACTTTCTACTAACCTGCTACTCCACAGACAGGAGACTGCCCAGAGCACGCCTCACACAACCACTGGACTCATTCACCTCGCCAGCCAAGTCACATGGCTTGTGGCTTTGTTTCTCATTGATTTCCTGAGTGTTCCAGTCCCATTAGCACATAAACCATGCATTAAAATTGCTTGTTCTTGGGTTGGAGATATAGCTCAGTGGGAGAATGGCTTGCCTAGCATGCCCAAATGCCAGGGCTCCCTTCACAGAACTTCAAAAAATAGGAGAAAATATTTTTTTCTTCCTTCCTTCCTTGCTTCTTTCCTTTTTTTTTTTTTTTTAATTTTATTGTGTGTGTGTGTGTGTGTGTAGACATGCATCTCCATGGTGCACATATGGATGTTAAAAGATAACTTTGCATATTAGTTCTCACTTTCCAACCTTGTTTGAGACAGGGTCCCTTGTTTGCCAGTGCATAAGCCCGGCTAGCTGGCCTGCAAGCTTCTGTGGATCTTCCTATCTCTGCCTCCCATCTTGTAGCAGGAGTTCGAAAGGGACACACTACTGTGCCTGGATTTTATGTGAGTTCTCGAGTTCTCGGGATCTGAACTCAGCTCATCATGCTTATACAGCTATTTCCCGAACTCAAATCTTGTTCTTTCTGAAGAAAATCCTAGCTAAGCAGAGGAAGCTATTGTGTTCTTGGCCTTGTTTTGTTTGTATATATATTTTTAATCACTTTCCTAACCTGGGCTGTGTATTGAGAGATCTTTGAGAGGTCAGAACTTTTAGCTAAACTTGTCTTTACTTGAACAAAAAAGGGATAAAGTAGATTGTGAAAATTTATTTTTGTAATTGGTTTAGGGGTAGATATTTATTTAAATTGATGTATCTTATAATAAATTCATATTCATTAACTATAAATATATATTTTGACCTTATGTATGTAGATGCATATATCATATGTTATACACATGGCTTATATTGAACTGAGTATGAAAGGCAACACAAGTAAGCAGATATATCTATATATGTATGTCAATGAATTTTGTGTTTTATGCACAAAAATATTTACATGGTTATATACATATTCTAGTGCTTTCATAAATACACATAGTTACATATGTCTCTATATAAATATTTACATATTTTTATGCTAGTCTTACAAAGGAACACAAATAGATGTGTAGCATGAATGACCTGAGAGGCATCCGGAAACACAATATATATTCACTAAGCACTCTATATGTAATCTCTTTTTTAATCCTAAAAGTACCCACATAAAACAGAAGATTATAATTTATAAATGAGGGTTATAAGTATAAGAAGTTTGAATAGTTTGAATAATAGATTCAGGTAACTATTTCACTTTGTGTCTGCTGGACACAGCCTAAAATACTTCTGTGGTAGTTTGAATTGATGGTCCCCAATATATTCAGTGTTTTATTAGTTTGTAGTTTGTATCTGCAGCCATCTGGCTGGAGGCGGTGTCACTAGGCAATCTTAAAGTGTGATGATGGGCTTGAGATTTCAATCTAAAGAGATGCAAAGTGTGCCTAGCTGGAGTTCCTGAAGTGTGCTGTGGCTTTTGCCTTTAGGCTTGTGCTTTTCTCTCTCTCTGCTTGGACCTGTGAAGGCAGACCAGCTTCTTCTGCCATTATGGAACTTCCTCTGGATCTGTAAGCTTCAATAAATCCCTTCCTCCATAACTGTGCTTGGTCTGGAAGTTCATCTCAGTGAACCTGAAGCTGTCTGCTACAACTTCTTTCCCAAGATAAGGACAGGCCCCTCGACTCCTGCAGGAATCTCCCCAGACCACACCCTGAAGGATGGAGTACACATGTGGCCAGCTACTCTTTCTGTGCAAGGGAAACTTCTGACAATCCCACTCTTCACATGGAAACAGCTGTGGCTGAAATGTCAGACCCAGAATCAAAATAATAAGAGACCCAGATCATTTTAAAACTGAGTGGCTTAATTCACTTCTAGTGTTCTCATAGGGTATGTACTTGGCTTTGTGGGTGTAAGTTTGGGTGGAGGTGGGGAGGGGGAGAATTCCTTCTGAATAGCGGAAAACGAAGCTAGGAAGTCAGGAAGGCTGTTTACTCACTCGCCCTTTCTCAACACACTGGGTCACCATGACAATGTTGTGAACATTTTGTTCCCACGCCATTTTCCAGAAGTCATCCTTGGTGCCAGGAAGTGGTCCCTGAGTAGCGATGTATTCTCTTCTGAAGTTGTTGCCCTACAATGAATTTACAATATGGAGAGTCAGAAACAATGGGCTTCTTCAGAACTGTAAACAAAGAGTTAGCTCTGCAGATTAGATGACATGGGGTCTCTGCCAGGCTCTGGACTTGAGAACCAGGCACTGAAACAAGTGTCAAGGCTTGAGAGCAGGAAGGACAAAGGCAAGAGTGCTGAACTATTGTTAAAAGGCACATTCCCCTTCATCAGGCTGGGTCTATTATGGAAGGCAAATGGAGGACTCGAGCAATGACCTAGCAAACAATATCTTCAGTGTGTGTGTGTATGTGTTGCACTCATGCATGTTTACAAACTGCAGAACTGACTTTTAGTCATTTTGGATAATTAACATTAAAATAATTTGGTACAAGGTGTCATGGTAGGGAAGTAACGGAAAAGAAACCATTAATTCCTTGCGCTTGTACCATATATTGGGCAGTGGGTCACACAGGACCATGCTGAATCAGGACAGACAGTGTTGATGCATGTTAATACCGGAAAAGTAATGCTCTGCCCTGTTTCTTGCCATCTCCTGACTGCTTTGTGAGGTTCATCAGGGCATGATCCCTGTATATATAAATCAGTGTTTGGCTTGGAGTTAGCACTTACTTAGTAGGTATTTATTGAGTGAATAGGTGATAATTTGAGCTATTATCATTTTGGAAGAGGAAACAGGCCCAAAGAGGTGAGACAATTTGTTAAGTCAAGAGCCAGCAAGGAACAGAAGTGAGATTCCAACTTGGATGTATCTGACCCTTCCACTGTGGTGTGCTGCAGAAAGTTGAAAAGATGCTAGTAAGGACTGTAGCCCAAAGGTTAACACAACTTTGAGATGTGTTTATGGTTTTAAAGTCCAAATAACATGATATTGAATTACCCAGGAGGTCCATCTTCCATAGGGAACTCTAATCTTATCAAAGGGCCACAGAGAGAAAACAACCTTTGAAATTGTATCCTGGGCTCATGATCATTGTATATGCCCATGGCCATTGGGATTGAATTAGACACCCTCATTTTATGTCAATCAGATATGGCCTTCTAAATTCTGCAAGTATTTCCAGACTCTGAACAGTAGGAACATGCACAAGTGGTATCTCTAGAGTAGCCACCATCAAAGCTTCGTTCTCTGCACTGTAACCCAGAAGTTCACTTACCGGGATGTAGCTGGCATTGATGTAGTCAGAGCAAGGGTCGTCATCTACATTGGAGAGCTTCACTCGTGAGGCATCGTCTGGAATGGAGTTTATTGTGAGATTTGTTCTGTGTCTTTGGGTGATTTTTTTTTTTTCTGTTTATGTCATGGGTGGATTTGGTTTATCTCTGATGCCCTCAGAAGCCTCAAGAGAGGTGTTCTTATCTTCATTTTACAGGGGAGGCCTGACGCTGACGAATTAAACTAACTTGCTGCATGAACAGTGGCTACAGGCGAGAATGTGAAACCCATATGTAGTTTCCTTTGCAACATTATGACACTTAACCAATGCACTGACCAACAGCTCCCTTTTACTCCCGGAATGAGTACAATCCAGCAAAACTACTTTTTATTGCTTAGCCCAAAAAGGTAAGTTTCTTTTCTTTTCCTTTTTTTTTTTTTTTTTTTTTTTTGTTTTTTTGAGGTAGGGTCTCACTCTAGCCCAGGCTGACTTGGAATTCACTGTGGAGTCTCAGGGTGGCCTCAACTCTGCCTCCCGAGTGCTGGGATTAAAGGCGTGCACCACCACACCTGGTTAAGTTGCTTTTCTTAAAAGCCACCAATTAGGGACTTTATAAAGCAAAGACACCAGGAGAAACCAAAAGACCACACAGGGAAATGCCAACAACATTTGGATCCTCTTTCAACCAGAACATAAAATGACCACTTTCCATGTGAGAGAAGTGCAGTAACATTCAAATCATTTCTTATTAAAGTCATGTAGAGCCCGAGATCTTCCATATCCAGGTATTTTACACATACACAAGCACACACACACACACACACACACACACACACACACACATACATGCACAGAAAACTATATTACATTTCTTTAGTCCTCTTTTGTTTCTGGCTAGAGAAAGACAGCAGGATAGTGTTACACACTTCAACACAAAACTTACAGGGCAATATATTGTTGTATCGATTTTTTCCTCTGTTCTCTGGTAAGAGTGCAATGTCACATGACTGGTTTCGACCTATGTCTTTTAAGTCCTAGTAGGTTTAAAAAAAAAATGAAGTTAGTAAATGAGGACATGAAACAGAATAAAGCAAACTATATAGTCCTTGAGATATGTAGTGAAATAAAGACACATACAGACATTGCTGTTTATTGAATGCTTAGTATTCTGTGTGTGTCAGCTCAGATCTCTTCCGCAGGGTTGGTGATCCTGACAGAATCTTACAGCCGAGGCTCAGACAGGTAATGAGCGTGCTCCGGATGCACAAGTGGCAAAGCTGGAATTCCCTTTCAAAACCCACACATTTTCCCCAAACCACACTGCTTCCCAGTCAAGCAAATGTCCAGACAGAATAATAGGATCTGATGTGATTTGAAATTTGTTAATTCTTTTTCACCACCTGATCCAGAAAGCACCTTGTTTGCTGTGCTATTCTAGAGCTTAACCGGTCTCTGAGACTAGGTGGTATATGGTATAGAGAACAGTTTCAGGCAAAAAGAGAACTCCACTGAGACCCCGGGCATCCTCCAAATAATTCCACAGAAAAGTTCAGTTGAGAGACTCTAAATATCAGGGTGCACAGGATTCTCATGGTACCTCATATTCCTTGGATAGAAGGTAGTTGGAGTCAGCCTGCAGCTTCATAAAATGCCCTTCAAACTGATTAATTTTTATTGGACTGCAATTAAAAAATGAAACAAAAGAAAAAGAAAGTTACTAAAGGAAGGAAAAATGCTATAACCTGTCTGAGTTGTATTTCTAAAGTAAAATAATAGAGTAATTAATGAGCTTTCTCTTACCAAGAAGTTTTCCGGCTGCTGTGAGGAAGGCAAAAGAAGAATGACCTTATCAGTGAACTTCACATCATATCATCTTTATATAAGTTAGATGAAGGACAATTTGGCACTTACCCTTTCTGGCCCAGATTCAAGTGGACAGATAATGGTCGGTCCCTACGAATGCTCAGGCGGGCAGATGGCCTTTCTCGGCCATGGCTGAAACATAAGGTAAAGAGCTTTTTATTCTAATTATGATATACTTGATTTGTACAGTTTTTCCCATTTATGGTAAGCCTGTGCATGCTAGAGCAAATGCGGATTTTTCAGTATTCATGGAGATTTGCACTCAGCCAACGTCTCTTGGAGGAAAGGGAGGTGGGAAAAACATAAAAGTCATCTTTCCCACTCAAACAGTTCTCCAGAATTCTCTAGGAACACTGAAGATTTGTTTCTTGGCTTTTGGCTACAGGTCATATCACTTCCCACACTCTCAATAAAACTTGCCTGAAAGAAATTTCCCCTAAGCCAGTAAACCTCAGATTCCAGACATAATAGCAAGAGAGAGCACAGAGTAGGAAGGAAAAAATCACTAAAGGTAGAGGGAATGATATTGAAACCACAGCTATCTGGTTCTTTTTGGTTCTGAAATTCAGATGGCAGACATGAGTCCCAGAATGGTCATGTTAGCTAGCCATGCTTGTTCGGGTATTTCAGAAAAGCATGGGGTACACACAATTTGCAAAATTTTTTGTCTTTATGAGCCTATGAACCCCACTCCCAAATTTTTTGTGTGTGCAAAAGGATTTTTTAAAAAACTTTTTATTAGCCATTTCTATAGATGTATATAATGTATTTTGATCATAACTGCCTCCTGTAACATTCTCTTGTCTTCTCTCTCTCATCCCCCTTGCCACTGAACCCCTTCTTCTTTCTAACTGGTCCTCTTCTTTGAGGTCTCAAAGGATTTTGTTTCATGTTTCTACAAAGCTACTGATGGCCTCTCAGTCATTGGTCAGGGCCAGCTTCACCAATGGCATACAGGGGAACTGAGAGAAGTGACTCATATATAGAGTTAGACTTTTGTTTTTTACTAAGGAAGCTGTGGTAACTTATCTTGGAGAAACTAACTTTCCCCCGTTACTTTTCCCACTAAAGGGCATTTTCCATTCCATCTCTACAGTATAGTCCTGGTCACCCAAGGAATCTTTGTACTTACCTAGCTTTCTGTCTGCAGATGAAAAAGGCAACAAGCGCCACCAGCATGCCAATTAAAAACAGGCCAGCACTCACTCCTTCAATAACTCCAAACAAGGGCTCTATAAAAAAATCCAGATGGAAACAACAAGCCCAAGATGGAAAATTAGTGCTAGGAAACCAAAATGACATCAATGAAAGCCACTGCCCCCAAGTAATATTGTTACAGGAACAATCTGGGACCCACAATGAGTTGTGGACTGTCCAAAGACCTGAGTATACAGCTGAGATAAAGCATTCACTATTATCTTGTGATAGGCGGGCTGCTCCCAGGATAAAAGTTCATCAACTTTTGAATGGCAGAAAGCTTATAAAGGAATTTTGGACCTTGTGCTTGCTTGTATGTAAAGCTTGGGGCATCTGAAAGATAAGCTGTATGTTTGCCATCAAGACAAAAATGTGATTTCATTTATATGAAACGTGTTACTTTGGGGCTTTAGAAACATAAGACTCTAGAAAATCCAGTAAATTGCTGAAAGTTATTTTAACAAAATAACATTTTTATTATCTGGTTTGATATTGCCAAAGAAAG